>CM060903.1:409404523-411904523 GCA_030737815.1 Allium fistulosum
TAAGACAAATAAATTTTCAAAAATTTCAATTTATTAACCTAACCAAAACTTGTACATCCCATAGTGTTTCTTCAAAAATAAATCAAAACGCTAAAAAGAAAATGTTTTTGATATTTTGAAATTTTGAGATTTTTTTTCTTTTTTTTTAAGTTAAAAGAAAATTGAAATTTCAAAAATGCCATGAAACTAAAAAAAATGAAAATGAGACTCCCCCACACTTAATTTTGACTGTGTCCCCACAGTCAATGCATGATATAATTAGTGTAACGGGGAAAACTATGTACATATTTACAAAAGAGGGTTAACATTCTTACTAGACGTAGCTTGCCTCATGTAGGATCATGAGCTCCTCCTCTTGGTTATTTAGCAATTCCAAGAAAGGTTTCAGACGATGACCGTTGACTTTGAAAACCGATCCATCCCTGGGGTTTTCTATTTCTACGGCACCATATGGAAAAACAGTTCGTACCACAAATGGTCCGGTCCATCTCGATTTAAGTTTCCCAGGGAATAAATGAAGTCTTGTGTCATACAAAAGAACTTTTTGGTTAGCCAAAAACGATTTCCTTAGGATTGACTTGTCATGAAAAACTTTGGTTTTTTCTTTGTAAATTTTCTCTTTTTCATACGCGTCGTTCCTAAGTTCTTCTAGTTCGTTGAGTTGTAGTTTTCAGTTTTCGCCAGCTTTCTCAAGATCAAAGTTTAAGTTCTTAATTGCCCATAGCGCTTTGTGTTCAATTTCAACGGGTAAATGACAAGCTTTACCGTAAACTAAACGAAATGGGGACATCCCAAGGTTAGTTTTAAAAGCAGTACGATAAGCCCAAAGCACGTTAGTTGTTTTCTGAGACCGATCTTTTCGATTTTTACTGACAGTTTTCTCTAAGATTTGTTTTATTTTTCAATTTGAAACTTCAACTTGGCCACAAGTCTGAGGGTGATACGGAGTGGATAACTTGTGGGTTATCAAGTATTTTTTCATTAAGGTTTCAAAAGAACAGTTGCAAAAATGGGTCCCGTTATCACTGATTATTGTGCGAGGTGTGCCGAACCTCGAAAAGATGTTTTCTTTGAGAAATTTCACAACAATTTTATGGTCGTTGGTTTTGCAAGGAATGGCTTTGACCCATTTTGAAATGTAATCGACAGCGAGAAGGATATACAAGTTTCCAAAAGAATTGGGAAAAGGTCCCATAAAGTCTATACCCCATACATCAAAGTTTCAATCGTAAGAATGGGGTTTAGAGGCATCATATCTCGTCGAGAAATTCGTCCAAGCATTTGACATCGATCGCAAGTTTTACAAAATTCAAACGAGTCTTTGAAATAAGAAGGCCAATAGAAACCACACTGAAGCACTTTTTCCGGAGTTTTTCGAGGACCAAAATGTCCACCACACGCTTGATCGTGGAAAAATGAAAGAACACTCCTAATCTCATTATCTGGAATGCAACGTCGGATGATTTGGTCGGGACAATATTTGAACAAGTATGGATCGTCCTAATAGAAATACTTCACTTGGGACATGAATTTGCATTTGTCCTGTTTGGACCACGATGAGGGAGTTTCTTTAGTGACTAAATAGTTCACTATATCAGCGTACCATGGGTCGATAGAAATTGAAAGGAGTTGTTCATCGGGGAAGTTTTCATTGATCAGAAAAGAAGATGGTGTGTTCAGAAGACGAGACAAGTGATCAGCTATGACGTTATCAGATCCTTTTTTGTCTTTAATTGTAAGGTCAAATTCTTGAAGTAAAAGGATCCAACAAATCAAGTGGGATTTGGCATCCTTTTTAGCGAAGAGATATCGAAGCGCAGAGTGGTCCGTGTACACAGTAATGTGTGACCCTATCAAGTATTGTCAGAACTTTTCGAGTGCAAAAATGACAGCTAGAAGCTCTTTTTCGGTTGTTGTGTAGTTAAGTTGAGCATCGTTCAAAGTCATACTCGCGTAGTAAATGACGTGAAGGATCTTGTTAATGCATTGTCCTAAGACAGCACCAACGGCAAAGTTCAAAGCATCACACATTATTTCAAAAGGAAGATCCCAATTGGGCGCACAAATGATTGGAGCAGAAATGAGTTCGTTCTTCAGACGTTCAAAAGAAGAGATACAATCAAAGTTAAACTCGAAAGGAACGTCTTTTCCAAGAAGAGTCGTCAAAGGACAAGCAATTTTGCTAAAGTCTTTCACAAAGCATCGGTAAAAGCCAGCGTGTCCTAGAAATGATCGAATGTCCTTAACAGTTTTGGGAATGGTAGGTTTGCAATTACGTCGATTTTCACTTTATATACCTCAATGCCTTTATTTGAGATTATATGTCCAAGGACTATGCCTTGTTTGACCATAAAGTGGCATTTTTCCCGATTCAAAGTCAAATGTTTTTCTTTACATCAATTTAGAACCAACTCGAGATGATGTAAACATTGGGAAAAAGAATCGCCAAAGATTGAGAAATCATCCATAAAAACTTCTAGAAAACGTTCAATCATGTCGGAAAAGATTCCAACCATGCATCGTTGGAAAGTTGCAAGGGCGTTACAAAGTCCGAATGGCATACGTCGATAAGCAAAGGTACCGAATGGACACGTGAAAGTTGTTTTCTCTTGATCTTCGGGAGCGATTGGAATTTGGTTATAGCTGGATTAACCATCAAGGAAGTAGTAGAATTCATGGCCGGCTAAACGTTCGAGCATTTTGTCAATGAAGGGAAGAGGAAAGTGATATTTTCGTGTTGCGGCATTTAGTTTTCGATAGTCAATGCAAACATGCCAACCCATTTGAGTACGAGTTGGAATTAGTTAGTTTGAATCGTTCTTGACAACGGTTAGCCCAGACTTTTTCGGTACAACACGAATTGGGCTAACCCATGAACTATCAGAGATTGGATAAATGATTCCGTTATCGTGAAGTTTAAGAATTTCATCACGCACCGCATCTTTCATTTTTGGATTAAGCCTTCGTTGCACGTCACAAACGAGCTTGGCATCGTCGATTAAATGGATGCGATGTGAACAATAGCAGGGCTAATTCCCTTAATATCGAAGATGGACCATCCAATCGCTTCCTTATTTTTCGAAAGAATAGAGAGAAGAGAAGCTTCTTGGTCAAGAGAAAGAGTTGCGGAAATTATGATGGGCAACGTTTTGTTATCACCTAAGTATGTGTACTTAAGGTGATCGGGAAGTGGTTTGAGGTCTAACTTCGGGAGTTTTTCGATCAAATAATTAGGTTGAGATTCGGACTCAACTGGAAGCGATTCAAAAGGAAGAGTGTATTCAATCTCGTTGGGAATTTCGTGAAACAATTTTTCGTACTCGGCCTCATATTCATCGTCAAGATCAAGTGTCTCCTTTTCAAAGTTTTCGTGAATGGCACTAACTTCCAATGTTTGGTCACAAGGTTCGTTCGATTGGCTTTCAAGATTGAAAATGTTGAGATCCAAGGTCATGTTTCTAAAAGAAATTTTCATCGAACCGTTATGACAATTGATTAAGGCATTTGAGGTGGCTAAGAATGGTTGGCCTAAAATCAATGGAATTTGACTCGAGGGATTCATCACAGGTTGTGTTTCAAGAACGATAAAATCAACGGGGAATATGAATTGCCCTACTCGAATGAGCACGTCCTCGATTTCTCCCACGGGCTTCTTAATGGAGCGATCGGCGAATTGAAGCGTGACTTTTGTGGGTTTGAGCTCACCTAAGCCTAATTATTCGTACACGGAATATGGAATCAAGTTGACACTCGCGCCTAAGTCTATCAAACATTTGTTAATCGTCTTATCTCTAATTGTACACGAAATCATAGGGCAGCCAGGACTTTGTATTTTACGGGCATGGATTGGGACAAGACTTCACTCAAACTGGCGGCTAAGAAGACCTTCTTAGGAACTTGAATGTGTCGCTTTCGGGTACACAAGTCCTTAAGAAATTTTGCGTAAGTGGGGACTTGTTGAACGATGTCAAGAAGCGGGATGTTAACCTTGACTTGTTTAAAAATTTCAAACATCTTTTCCATTTGATCCGAGTGTTTCTTTGGTCGAAGACGATGTGGAAATGGGACATGATACTCGGTAGGCAGGTCTACTCGAGTAGAAGAAGAAGAGTTTTGATTGGCATTCGATTCAATGTTTGGCTCCACGTTCTGTTCAGATTCTTTCGTTATTTTAGAAGTATCGAGGGAGGTTTCCGGTAAATCGTTTGGCTTAACGACTTGATTGTCGATTTGTTTACCGGAACGTAAAGTTGTGATAGCATTCAATTGGGTGACGTTGCTATCTTGAACAACATGGGCTTGATTTGAATTTGCGTTTTGATTTCTGGGATTTGGAAGGGGCTGGCTTGGGAATGTTCCTCATTCACGTTCGCTCACAGATGTGGCTAATTGACTCATTTGCATTTCAAGTTTTGCAATCGATTGGTTTGTGTTTTGCATATATGAAGTCAATAAATTTTGCAAATTGATGTTTGATTGAAGGCTTTGAGTAGTTGCCTTAGCCAACGTTTCAAGAGTTTTCTCAAGCGAAGTTAAGCGTTTATCGTCTTGAGGAGGATGAGCAGAATTTGGTTGAAAATTTGATTGTTGCGGTTGATTATGAGATGGACCCGCAAAGGTTGGTTGAAAATTGTTGGGCTGAAAGGGAGGATTCGAAGCGTTATTCCGAAATACTTGAAAATTGGGACGAATCGTATTCGTGTTGGGATTGTTTTGGTTCCATGCAAAATTCGGATGATTTCTCCAACCAGGGCTGTACGTTGGAGAAAACGGGTCATTTTTGGCTTTATTGAAAGCATTGATTTGTTCGACAGAATTGGGACACTTATCGGCTATATGATTAGGATCGTTGCATTTATAACACATCGGTTGGGAAGCTTGATTCATTTGATTCGATGAGAAAACGTTATCGAATTTTTTAATCATTGCGTCGATCTTAGCTTCCAAAGCAAAAGAAGATCCTATCGAGTTTGCACTCGATTGAGAGTAAATTGATCTTTCGTTCGAACGTTCCCATTGGGATGATTTTTCGGCAAGGTTTTCAAGAAATTGCCAAGCATTGTCGTGATGTTGGGCAAGAAAGTTGCCTTGGCACATTGATTCGAGCATGGTACGTGAGCTATTTTCGAGTCCATCGTATAAGATTTGGCAAATCGTCCATTTTTCAAAGTTATGGTGTGGACATTTTATCAAAAGCTCTTTGAATATTTCAAAATATTTTCCGAATGGTTCTCCCTTGAATTGATGAAAATTTACAATTTCGTTTTAGATTCTATTCGTTTTTTCCAAGGGGTAGAACTTTTTAAGAAATCTTTTACAAATTATTCCCACGTTTTAATCGAGTTCGATGGAACCAACAATGCAAATCAAATTAAAAACAAGGGATAAGGCACGATACCAGAGCGTGCAGAATTATTAGGAATTTTTTTTTATTTTTTTTAAGCGGCAATTTTTTAGCAAAGCAAAATATTTAGCAAGCAGGCCGAGCAATTTTATAGCAGCCAATCCTTATTTATCTGCTTTGACAACCTGAAAAAGTGTGAATCAAGATATATGCAATAATTTTTTTATTTTTTTTTGAACAAAGAAAAAAAAACTAAAACAAATGAAAATTAAAACAAATGAAACTAAAACAATTGAAAACAAAATTAAAACAAATTGAAATTTTTTTTAAGAACTAAAACAAATTCACTAAACCACCAACAAATAAAACCTAAAATAAAATTATGCTTTTTTTAGATGAAGAAAGGAATGAAAAACAAAAAGTCAAACTTGTGATTTTTTTCCTTTTTTTTTAATCACAGCCCTAACTAATCTAAGGCCCAGCCCATAAAAAAATTAAAAATAAAACTCTACTTCACAAACGAGCAGAGAATTTACACCCAAAATTTTTTTGTCGCAATCTATTCAAAATCAACTTCACAATTTCAACTTCACGGCCAATTCAAAATCAACTTCACAAATTCAACATCCCCAATTTGCTATCCAATTCACAATCAAATTCACGTGCCTGATTCGCTAAGTGGTTGCAGTACTTCGTTCGCGGTTGCAGGTGATTGTGGGAGGGTTTGTTTTCAGGTCGACACAGAGCGATTCTCAAGTTCAAATGGAGGCTTTGGTTTCGAATTGCTGGTGATGAAGTGATTCGAGATGGCGAAGTTCTAGTTCATGATATGATCGGCGATGGAATTACGGTGGTAGCAGGTTCGTAGTATATGAGGGCTGAGGTGATTTCGTTGAAGTGTGAGTACAGGCAGTTGGGTGTTTTGTTGTTATTCTGTGATGTAGGTTGGTGGATTGTTTGGTGCAAAGGAATGAGGAGGAAGTTAGTGGTCGTAGAGATGTGGCTTACTGCAGTTTTGTCATTGATGGAATGGTGGTCGGGGTAGTTGGTATGAAGTTTGTAGTAGCTGTGCAGTTTGATTGCAGTTGAAGTGCAGAGTAGCAGCAAGTGGGGGGTTGCAGTTGAAATGTACGCAGGCAGTTTTTTTTGGTTGAGAAGTTGTATGTAGATGTTGGTGTTTTCTGAAGGAAACAGCCAATTGGATGAGAGGAATAAGGTTCGGGTATATGTTGGTGATTGTAACAGAAGTGATGTTCACTGTTTGGGTTGGTCCTGACTGGGTTGTGAATGGAGTTCTGGCTGAAGTGGAACAGTTTTATGAATGGGCTATGAATGAAGTTGATGTGCACAATATATGACCAGAGAGTGGTAATGGTAAAGCAATGTAACAGTAGCAGCAATGAAATGTTTGTATTGTATATGGTATAGGGAGATGATTGAGTAAGGTTGACAGAGTTTGTAACTGTAACAGGCAGAAATCGAAGTCGTGAGTTTGCAATGTAGATGAAGTGTTGAATGGGGTGATATGAAGTTATATGGTTGAAGGGAATGACTGGGACAATAAAGGCAAAGGAAGTGTTAATGTGCACAGAGCTATTGTTTGAACTGATATGGTGTTTGTAATGTTTGTGAGGAGTTGTTGCGAAGAAGCTGCTGGTTGAAGTTGCAGAAGAACTTGGCGTAGCGTAGGCTGTTATGACCAAAGATGAAGTGGAGGAGGCTGGTTATGGTTATAGGCAGTTTGGTTGTTGTAGGAGGTTCGGCTGTTGTATTTGAAGTGCAACAGTTTTGTTTTGTTTTGATGACAGAGGCTGATGGTCAGTTGTTTGTGCCGTTTGCAGGTCGGTTGGTATGTAAGTTGAGGGGTATGATGGTGGTTAGTGATTGTTGCACTAGAAAGAGGGGGTAGAGGAGAATGAGTAATAATGATGGTGATGAAGTTGTAGGAATTGCAGTAGTGGTTTTGCTTTGGGAGTGTAAGTACAGGTGGATATGAAGTGCAGAGGAGGGCTATAGGATGAGGGATGTGATTTGGGTGAATGAAGTCAGGTAAGAAATTGTTGTAAGGTGTTATGGTGAAGTCAGGGAGTTGTACAGTTGAAAATGTTTTGTGAAGTGACAGGGGTGGTTCAGGCTGTGAACAGTGAAAACAGAGAGAGTGAGAGTACACTGTGTAAATGGAAATGTAAACCAAAAATTGTAAATGAGAACGAATTTTTTTTATATTATGTATGTTTTTTTTAAAATGAAAATGCATATGAGACTAGAAAACTAGAAAATGAATACACAAACAATTACAACAAATATCAAATAACACACAACTCAAAAAAAAATTAAATGCAAACACACACAAAAGAAAATCACACAAAAATCAAACAAAAATATATTTTGAAGAGTAGAAAATTAAAATAAAAAACAATTCCCCGGCAACGGCGCCAAAAACTTGTTAATCGATGGAATATCTATCGAGTTAGAAAACCGTCGAAAAATTTCGAAATAAATTTTACCGCAAGCGCACGGCGTACACTTTGTAGTACGTGGCGAATACGGGTCGATTCGTAGGGAATTGTTAGAGTTTAAAAATCTATTCAATCAAATTAGACCAAATGTAGGAGAAATTGTTAACTAGAAATAAAATGAAGCTAAAACTAGAATTAAAATTTGATTTAAAAACTATTGAACTAGAGAACAATTTAGAGGCAAATCCACTCTCATATTTTTGTAAATCAACAAACAAACAATTTGTGATCTCTAGCTTTTGATATTAAGTGAAATATTTTTGTATTTATCATAAGTATGTTTTGTTTATGTTATTAATTAACATAACTCAAACCATCAAACTATAATACAACAAATAAACCACTTATAATTCTCATGAAAATGAAGCCAAAGCAAAAGCTATTTTAAGTATGATCTATTTACTATTGTAACTAGTAATATAGATCATCAAATTTCATTTTTACTTTAATTTCACAATCAAAAATGGATTAGCAAATGATGATGAAAATTGTGTTTATGTTGAATAAGAAAAGCTCATTTGCATAAGCAATATAAGCTATCAAACCCACTTGTATAAACTTGCATCAAAATTCACTTTCATAAAGCACAAACAAAGAGATCATAAATCATACCAAATGTTGAAATTACATAATATTTGAGAGCTTCATTACCCCTAAATTGAAGGGGTTTAGCTACTCATTTGTGTTATCAAATCAACACATGTAAGTTTCAACATTGAAAATGAAATAAAGTAGAGAATAAACAAGAAAGAGAAGATTAACTACAAAAAGGAAATGAACTAAACTAGTGCATAAATGTAAATCTAAACTATGAACATAAAAAGAAAGAGAGCATAAGAAGAAAAATGAGCATAAAAGTAAACAACAACAAGTAGAAAAGAGAAGAGAAAGAGGCTAGAAAGCCATTTTTATTTCATTCAACATTGCCATTACAACTAGTTTTTTTTCATTTCCTAACTAATATGAAAGGTAGAAGATCCTTTACATGTACATAAGAGGGCTATTTATACATGCATAAAACCCTAATTCTATTTTTAGGGGAGTTCCCAAAATACCCCTTAGGAAGTGTGGAGGCCAAGTAATCATTAGCTTCTACTAATCATCATTTAAGTGTACATGAAGCCATTAATTCCATAAGCATGTTCATTAGCCTCTAATTTGTACATTAAGGTAGGTGGGTAGGTGGGGTCCTCCATGATCTTCACTTTGAATTATTTCCCTTTTCTTTCCTTTGTATTCATTTGTGCATGCATGTATCTTCATATAAGCCTCTTCCATATGCATCCAAATTCCTATAAAAATCATCAAAAATGTCCAAGTAAAAATTCTCAAATTTACACATGCACAAAAATGACCATTTTGCCCCTGAATGAAGATGAAAATATGATGGTTTGAAAATAATTGAATTTTGGTTTTAACATGTACAAATGCCCAAATATGATGTTTATTTAAATGAAAAGAGATAAAATATGGATGTAAATATATGCACATTTACGTGCATATCAATTGACATCCATCTGTTTGATGCTCAGAGTTGATAGTACAGTCGTCAGAACCAAGCACATGAGCCGCGCATCTTCGGAACTGGTCAGTTTAGCCAATGAATCAACCTTCTCATTCTCCTCTTTGGGAATGTGAGTGATTGTGTAATGTTCAATGTCAGCGAGTAGCTCAAAGACTCGGTTTTGATAAGGAGCTAGTCTTGCTCCTTTTGCTTGAAACTCTTTCCGAACTTGGCAATCCACCAGCTGGTATCGTAGAAAATATGTAAAGTCTTTAATCCTAGCTCTTTGGAAATCTTGAATCCTGCAATCAAGGCCTCATATTCAACTTCATTGTTTGTTGCCAGAAAGTCAAGCTTTAAGGCATAATAGATTGGGTACTCTTCGGGACTGGCAAGTACAACTCTAGCACTGAAACACGGTTCATTAGATGCATCATTCATGTACATCTTCTATCCAGTTTCTTTCTCATGACTACTCTCCCGAGGATCATCTCGTGAAGTGAATTCAAATATGAATTCCACCAAAGCCTGACCATGGATTATCCCAGGGTGATAAGTTATGTCTTATTGGCTCAATTTAATGTTCCATTTCAACAGCCTTGTCTCAAAAGGATAGTTGGTGAAAAATTCGATCGGATGAGCCTGAAATTAAGAGCAGAGCTTTCATGAAGAAATCAACATGTAGTATGCGAGCTTCTCCAGCCTCGAGTAATTTCATTCAGCTCCCGCCAATCGTTTATTAATATAATAGATCGGTTGCTGGATGTGGGATACCTCACGTACAAGTGTGGCACTCAAAGCATGCTTCCACACTATCAAGTATATAAACAACTCCTCATCATCCACCGACTTTGAAAGGATGGGGGTCTCTCTAAGTGATTCACTGGAGCTTGGATTGCATCTTTATACTCATGATTCTATTCAAAGTACCTTTTTCCTTCTTAACCACCTCGAAGAAAGGAATGCATTTATCTGTGGCTCTGGAGATGAACGGACTCAAGGCAATGACCTTCCCGTTCAAGCTTTGGACCTCCTTAATCATTTAGGGGCTTCGATCTTTCTCAATGCCTTGATTTTGTCTGGATTGGATTCAATCCCATGGGAGTTCACAATGAAGCCCAAGAATTTACCTGATGCAACGTTGAAAGAAAGTAGCTTCATCGACGTGGTTTCTCAATGCCGGATCATTGACATGGTTTCTCGAACGCCTTGACTTCACAAGCATTTCATCCATGTAGACTTCCATCGAACATCCAATCTGGTCTTTAAATATCAAATTTACTAGCCTCTGGTAAGTTGCTCCTACATTCTTTAATCCAAAGGGCATGACCAGATAGCAATACAGTCTGAGGTTGGTTACGAAGCTGGTGTGTTCCAGATCCAGGACATGCATTAGGATTTGGTTGTATCCAGAGTAGGCATCCATGAATAAAAGTACCTCATGTCCAGCTGTCGAATCCACCAACTGATCGATCCTTTGGAGCTGGAAACTGTCTTTTGGGCATGCCTTATTCAAATCAGAATAGTCGATGCATGTCCTCCACTTCTTGTTCACTTTCCTCACTAAGACAGGATTAGATACCCACTTCAGGTATAAGGCATCATGAATAAAGCCATTTTCCTTCAGCTTAATTTCCTCTTTTTTTAGCGCAGGAGATCTCTCCAAACCCAGGCCATGACGTTTTTGTTTCATAGAACGCATTCAAGTTTATATTTAATGCACAGCTCGCTATCTCTGGCAAGATCCCATACATATCTGAGTATATCCAAGTAAACACATCCATGTTTGCCCAGAGAAAACCGACCAACTCCTTTATTACACTTGCACCGAGCTAAGATCCAAACTTTAGGGCCCGATTTGGATCATCCTGACAAACTGGAAAATCAATTGTCAACTTGGTGGGAGCTGCTCATCCACTATCTATCTCTTTTCTCGGTCCATGTCATCGTGGAACCGACTGGATTGCCCAAGCCGGGGCTCAGGCTATAGTTTTTATGCATTCAAAGCTTTTATAAAGAGGGTACCCTCTAAATTATTTCCACTCCCCATTTGCCTCGCTTCCTTTAGCTTAGTGACGTAGCATTCGTGGCCAGCCACCTGATCTCCTTGCACGATCCCCGCTCTGTTCTCTATAGGAAACTTCATAGTTAAAACACCAGGGAGCGATGGCCAATCTGAACTCAACCAAGGCTGGTCGAGCTAGAAAAGCATTGTAGGATGAATAAATATCCAACACCAAAAAGGCACGACCCGCACTCGCTTGCGGTCGCTCTCGCCAAATACCATCGGTAATTCAACAAATTTTATGGCCTCTATAGATATCCCATTGAACCCCTATATTCGAGACTTACAAGGTTTCAAATCATTCTCCTCCAACATTATTCGATCATATGCTCTCTTGAACAAGATGTTGACCAAACTTCTACAATCAACCAACACCTTCTGTACTAATGTGGGACCAATCGTGGCTGTGATCACGAGTGGGTCAATAGTCGGAAAACTTTTATCAACATCTCTATTTCGGAAAACAATGTCGTCAACCATCATTCTGCATTGTTTTGCTCGAGTTCCATCGTCGACAGCATAACAACTATCACTCTCTACATGTCCAATAGCACCAACATATATGTCCGTCTCTGCTAGACTTTTATCAGCAGGGTATGGCCCACCGATGATATTATTAATCACCAATCGCCTTTCCAGCTGCCTGGGTGCACTTAACACCAGGCTCAGCTTGTCCCCACTAAAAAGATGACTTAGGGGGGTTAGAACCTCCTTGCCAACCATTTTGCAAGGCTTTTACATACTTTTTTTCCTTTTCCAAACAAATTTTCTATCATGTACCGCAAGTGTCTGCACTTGTTGGTTTTGTGACCTTGAGTTCCATGGAATCTGCAGAACTTGCCTGACTTCCTTTCCTTCTCAATTGACACACTAAAAGTCGGTTTCGATATAGTTTAGTATTCTAAGTCGCCAGGTAGATGTTCTCTATCGAGTTGTTCAGTTCAGTATAGCTATCATATTTAAGAGTCCTAATACGATTCATGTTCTCTTGCTTCTTCTTAGCCCCATCATCATTCTATTTCCGATGTTTTTTTTGATTACCAACATTCACATCCACACTCCTAGAGCTTCCTTTAGATTACTTTACGACAACATTTCTTTGTATCACTTCATTCAAATTTCCAGCACTAGTCCTTTGTGGATGTTTCTTTGCTTCCTCCAAGTGTAAGTATTCATTAGAATTTCTATAGAAAGCACTATCGTTGATGGGGGCTTCCTTTCCAACCATTCTCCAAACTCCATATCGGGATGAATCCCCATAATCAACTCCATAAGCACTATGTCATCCTTAGGATCTATAACTTCTATCATGGTTATGTGGAATCGATTTAAGAAATCCTTCAACGACTCTCCCTCAACTTGGAAGAGCTTTGAAAAAGACATCACATGCTTCGGACGTGCAGTATATAAACGGAATTGTTATACAAACTTCTTTGATAACTCGGCAAAAGATGGTGTGGATCTCGATGGAAGCCGAGTGAACCACATCATACCTACTTCTTCTAAGAAACTCGAAAAACAACAGCATTTCATGGCATCGAAAGCTCTGGCTGAATACATATGCCATTCATATCTCATCAAGTGCTTCCTAGGATCCGTTGTTCCTCTGTACAATGGCATAGTTGGCATTGCGAATCTCCAAAGGTATCTCCCACATAGAATATTCTCAGTAAACAGATTTCGACTAGGAGAGGTACCTCATTCATCATCGCTCCTGAAACAATTTTCGCTAACAAGTCTCCTGACCATATCCTCCAAGTAGTCCGAATTAATAGGTTCAACTGAACGTTGGTAATCGAGATCTGACCTAAGTGTTCGGCCCGGCGAACGCTCTTAGGGAGGTTCTCGATACCAAGGTTCTCCAAACTTTGGGAGATCCATTCTTTCAGTGGTCCCTCCTATTTGATTTGCATTAGCAATATCATCAGCAGTAGCATGATTCTCCATATTTTGACCACCAGCAACGTGTCCTGAAGCCAAGTCCACGTCGCCTTCCAAAGGATGGGCTCTGGACTCATCATTAGAGGGGCCAGTACCGATTACTAATCTTAGGTAAGTACCGATCCACAAACTTGAGCTTGGGGCTCGTCTTCCTACCTGGTACGATGTTTCAGCAACATTTTGAGTCCTCTTCTGCTTCATGTCCCTTCATCTCTGCTCGAATGATAAGGAACTTTAAGATGAAGAACTAGATTTCCTTCTGCTCCTTCTTCGGCTATTTTGAGTTAGCTCATTCAACAGTCTCAAGCCTTTCTTATTGTTTGATTCATCTCATTCTGACTAGCCTGGAATCTATCTTCCATCTGCTTCGTCATCCTATCCATCTCCATTCTGGTAACGACTTCAGTTGGACCCTGGATCTCAGGTAGAGTTGGTTGGACAACTCCGTCTCCATGCTGAGGATTTTGATTCATGGCTTCACTAGTAGCTTTGGAATTGGTAGAACGGTCTCTTCTTGATGGGGCCATGGCGAATAGCTGTAGAATACAATAGCCTATTTTTTTTTTGATGATAATAAACATATATATATATTCATTTAAATGTATTTGTTATTGTACTATTTCATTTTTCCACATAATTAATTAAATATTTGTTGAATAAAATAAATAACTCAGAATTCATATTTAAACAAATATTTTATTCAAACAAATATTTTATTACAAATTCAAATAGTACATATTTAAGCTCTCACTATACATTTACACATTTTCAATTACAATATAATTTCAGTTACAACACATTTTTCACTCTACAATTTACAGCTCACTACATATTCACTCAATACTCGTATTTGATCTTCAACTTTGTTCCAGCATGTATTCAGCATCTGAACTATCTCCAAAACAAACACTGACACAGTAAAATTGAAAAAGAATATTTTGCAGTGTATAATCAAAATGTGTGTTTGAAAATATTGTTTGCCTCATTTATTTGGGTTGCTCGTCATTATTTATTTTTTAATTCATCATACACGAACAACTTGTGACATGCACAGTGTATCACTGTACATGACACAAGGCCGTGCACACCGGTATACACTTGCTTGACAAGATCGTAGGGACGGTTGAGGACAAGGTCAAACCTAAGAAAAAACTGGATTCAACTCAATGTGTTCAAACCAGGTCAATGAAATGATTCAGAGTAATGCATAAAGCCACAACAATACAAAGTAAACAAATGCAGCTACTACCAGACCATACATGAAAACAAGCCAATGGAGTCAAGGCCACAATAACACACAAGGGCTGCAATAAAGACAGACTCAAGTATAACAGAAGCAACCTGACAAGCATGGATGTAAGTAAAAGTTTTAGAACCCAGACCAGTGTAGATCACAAGTTCAGATGAGTAAACATGAACATTGGAACATGCAGCTCAACAAAGTAATGCAACCGGACTTAGAGTGAAGCCAGAGAATGCAAGTTACAATGCAACAGTAAACCAATTGAATGACAAGTCAGCAAGCAACCAGATTTCAAGAGGTGACAACAGAGCTTCAAAATACTCAACCAGATCACATGATAACGGACTCAACCAGAAATGTACTCAACACAAACTAGTCAACATGAACAGACATCAAATGGCACAAAGGCAAAAGGAAAACAACAAGACATGCACTCAAACTTCAAATGCAACATGAAATCGAACCAGATCAGTGAAGCAGCAGGAAAGTAATGGCCAGTGTACAAGAAAGCTACAAAAGGGATGCATATCAATGAGCACAAGCAGTTCAGCATATACGAGTGCACATTAACAAAACAACATGCATCAGTTCAGTTCCCATAAACATGCACAAAAGATAGAGAAAATGCAGACAAAAACAAATGGCACATGGAACTAGACATGCTACACTCAGATTCGATATCAAATTCAACTCGAAGAAAAACAACAACTCCAACCAGAACAGAGACCAGAGGATACAAGTACACTCAACCAAGCAATAATCAAAGTCTGTTTCAACACAGCACTGAACAAATTAAACTCGGTAAATCACAACACATGTATACATATACATACATATATGTATGTATATACATGGAGTGACACACAAATATACGGTAAAAACTGTGAAGCCGTGAGTCCAGTTTTAAACAAATCAGAAGTCGTAAGGAAAAGATGAACAAGTCAAAGCCAGCAAAAATTGGAACAATGTCAAGTGGCCAACAAGTCAGCGAACGAAGCCAAAGTCATAACAGAAAAGAATGGAGCAAATTCATGAAAAGAACAAGAGAGAAATTCACATGTTGATCAAGGTCCAGTTTATCTCAAACTTCAAAGTGCCGAAGTCAAAGGAGCAAATAATGGAACCGATTCAAGTAAAATTCAAATTTATCAGAGATGAACAAGTCAGACTATCCACAAGCATTCAAGCAAAAATCAAATGGTCGAGCATAATTTTCAAAGAATTCAAATAGAAATATACGACCGTATATTTAGGGATTTTATCCCTATTTAATCCCACATCGCCATCGGCATTCAAGGCAGTCGAGTTCAAGCATATCAAACAGAGAAATAAAAGTAAAAATCACATACCAGAATAATTCGAACTCGAAACAATTGGAGCAGCCGCAAGCCAATCAAAGCCTAGAGACGATTGACGAAGCAGAGCAAAGAAGAATTAATTACTTCAATCGATCGACAATCAAACGATGATTTCAATTTGAAAAAACCCTAGCTTTTGAAAAGGAACGAAGGAACAAAAGGGATCGGCTGATAGTATAAAAGAAAGGGAGACAACCTTACTTCTAATTGAGTTATAATTTAAGTGGGCCGGTCCTATTTTAATTATATTAGGCTTAGAGTTTTAATTAATAGGGTTTGGTTTAGTTGTTTTATTTTATTTTATAAATTTCTTTTAAAATTGTGTAACTCTCTAGTCGTGTGACTAGGTACAAACTACGGGGCATAGCTTGAGAATTCGTAACTCAGTGGTTGAGTTGTGGCAGGGTTTTGAGCGTAGAGTTAGGTTAGTCAAGTAGTGGATGTCATAAGTTTACGTGTGTAAGCGTCTGACTACCTAATTTCTAGTAGAAACCTTGGGGGGAGCACGTAGGCAGGTTATTGCGGAAGCTGGGTAAATTTGTGTGTGATCTCTACTGCATTACTTTCTGTTATTGTTTTTATTTCCGCATTAATTTTTATTATTATTAGTATCACCCTATTCACCCCACCCCTCTAGGGTGAAAACGATCCTACAAGTGGTATCAGAGCAAGGTTAATAGCATAGATGTCTAACCCTAGTTGCAAATCTGGCGAGAGTTAGTCCAGCATTATTCCTCCTATTTTTGATGGAACAGATTTTTTAAATTGGAAATTAAAAATGAAATTTTATTTAAAATCTGTTATTTCTAAATGTTGGGATATTATTGAAAATGGGTGTGATATAGTAGATAAGAAAAATAATTCGATTAATGCTCTTGTTATGCATATATTATATTCTCATATTAATCGAGATAATTTTAACCATATCTCTCATTGTGAAAGTGCACAAGAAATCTGGAATACTTTTAATGTAATATATGGTGCAAAAGTCAACAACGGTGAGAAATCCTCCATAATCGACTCTGTTGAAGAAACGTGCTTAACAAGATTTGCAAAAGACAGCGGTGATGAAGATTCTATAGCCGATGAGATAAGTGATCTTTCATTCAATGGTTTAGTTCTCTTATGCCGAAAAATAATTGAAAATAATGAAGCTCTTGAGATGAAAAAATATAATAAGTTGAAAAGGGAACAATCTAAATTGCGTCAGAAAAATAATGATATGGAAAATGAGCTTAAAAATATTAAGAAAAATAAAAATTCTAATTGCAAAAGTTGTTTGGACTATGAAAAAGAATTTGCCTATTTTCATGAAAACTTTCAAAAGTTAGAAAACGAAATTTTAATTCGAAAGAAGAACAAAACTGAGTTGATTTGTAAAAATAATATTTTGCAAAAAGAGTTGGATAGTTTTAAGAAGTCGGAAAGTTCTAAATGTGTGAATTTTGAAAAGAAATTAAATGAGGTCAACGAAAATTTCAAAACCCTTGAAAAAGAAAATATAACTTTGAGCAAATCTAAAATTATTTAATTAAATCAAGAGGTTGAAAAGGAGATTGAAAAAATCAAGGATTTTGAAAAAATTGAATTAAAAAAACTCCAACTTTTTGAAACTGAGATGCTAGAAATTGAGACTAAAATTAGAGAGCTTGAAAGTGAAAATATGGGCTTGAAAATGAATAATTTTGGAAAGAGAGATAGTACCATTAGTTGTTGTTCGAAGCTAATAAATGAAAATAAACTTTTAAAATCTAAAGTTAATAAACTTGAGTTGATTACTCGGAAATTTTTTACTAGAGAAAAATAATTTAATATGCTCTTAGAAAATCAACTCTTCATGAATAAAAGGAAAGGATTTGGATTTGCGAAAGTGTCAAAATATGAAGAAACAACTACTAACACTGTTAAGGGGAAAAGTGTGATACCCAAATGCGTAAAGTGTGGAAATATTGGACATGGCAAGAATAATTGTCGAAGTATATACAAACACAAAACCGTTAAACAAATATGGATTCCAAAAAGTACGAATATAAATGGTTTGAAATTTAAACAAATTTGGATTCCCAAGTGTACAATTGTAGATGCTAACGGTTTGTTATATAGACAAATTTGGGTTCCAAAGATTTCAATAGATAGTAACAGTGGTCCCACATCCTTAGTTAGACCACTTGCCTTCTCCAAAATTTAGAGACATGAGTGGGCTAAGGAAAATAATTGATGGAGATAGATTTCGAGTTGTTCTAGGTGATTGATAAACTAAAATTTAAATGTTCCTTAGCCTATAAAGATTAGATGGAAATCATCGCATTTCGGATAACACGGAATCGAGGGAAAGTGAGGTATGATCTCTTAACTCAATTTTGTTCACATATTATTAACTATGTTTTGATCGACATTGTTGAAGTATTTCTACCATATATTGAACATCTTAACTGTGATTTGTAAAATTCTTGAAGGCTAACCGATAATGCTACAATTTTTCTGTTTTTATTTTTTATTGATTCACTTTGGAATGTCATGAAAAACTGCTTTGATGATTTTTTTGAATGCGTGTTTTTGCTTAATATAGATTACTTTACTCTGCTTGATATAAATGGACGTGCTGAAAATTTCAAAAAACAATTTAAGTGTTGAGGAGTACACGTTTTTCTTATATACCACTATATATCACCATGAATACCTCAAATACAAGTGGTATATGATATCGTCTCATGTTGAAATCATTTTTGCAATTATTTAATTATTTATATTGATTTTCAACTAGAAGTCATTTTTTGAAAACCCTCTTACAGAAAATTAATTTTCACTTATGTTAATTTTTGAAACTTGGGTTTTCATCATGTTAAAAATACTCTAGTTTATTTCGGTAAGAGATGTACTCTAGAAAAGATAACCATTGACTAATTGAAGCTTTTGAAACTCATCAAAATTATTGTAGTGCTTGAAAAGTGATGGTTAGTGATTAAAATATATTTCATAACAAGAGGAAGTATAATTTTATAATTTCATGAAAATTAAACAATATTTTTAATATTTTTAGATTAGTACTTATTCCATGATCATTTCTATCACTTTCACCTTTCTATCAATCAATACATCATAATGTAGTGTGCAGAATTTGATATTTCAAATAAGGAAATATTTTTTTGTAAAATAATTATATCTTAAAGTATTCACTCTCATTTAAAAGTCCTCGTGGTTATGCATGGGTGAATTACTTGAGTTTCTATATATGGGCTTCCATTCTCATTTAAAAGTCCTCGTGGTTATGCATGGATTGGACACATATAAGAAAGGGATAAATATCAAGTATATTCTAATCTCATTTAAAAGTCCTTACGGTTATGCATGGTTAGAAAATACTTGACATATTTTTTTTTAAAAGGATAACTACTAACCTCATTTAAAAGTCCTAACCGTTGTGCATGGTTAGTAAGCGCTTCACATTTTTTTGTATAATATTTGAAAAGGGAAAATGCACAAATTATTCCTTTATTGAAAATATCAAACTCTTATTACTGTATAAAATTTTCCATAATCCTACCATTTCTCTAAAGTGGAGTTTGTTTCTAACTAATAAAATATTATGATTTTTGTTTGATTAATTGGAATTTGAAATTAATATTTCCCTCTTGATTTGATTTTATATTTTTAATCAAAATCGTAGCTATTTCAATTTTTTTTTTTGATGATAACAAAAGGGGTAGAGAGGTTAAGATTTTGATTTTTGAGCGATATCCTTACTAATATTCAAGAGTGTTTTTATTCAAAGTTATTCAGATTTAACTACACGCATCTATGTAGGGAGAGTTTTGTTGTTGAGGGAGCATTCAAATAGGGGGAGCTAATAGAATTCTTCAAGACCAAATACATTTAATAGAGTCAAATCTTAATATATGTTTGTTATCATCAAAAGGAGGAGACTGTAGAATACAATAGCCTATGATTTTTGTTTGATGATAATAAACATATATATATATATATATATATTCATTTAAATGTATTTGTTATTGTACTATTTCATTTTTCCACATAGTTAAATAAATATTTTTTGAATAAAATAAATAACTCAAAATCCATATTTAAACAAATATTTTATTCAAACAAATATTTTATTACAAATTCAAATAGTACAGATTTAAGCTCTCACTATACATTTACACATTTTTAATTACAATACAATTTCAATTACAACACATTTTTCACTTTGCAATTTACACCTTACTACATATTCACTCAATACTCGTATTTGATCTTCAACTTTGTTCCAGCCTGTATTCAGCATATGAACTATCTGCAAAACAAACACTTACACAGTAAAATTGAAAAAGTAATATTTTGCAGTGTACAATGAAATGTGTTTTTGAAAATATTGTTTGCCTCGGTTATTTGGGTTGTTCGTCATCATTTATTTTTTAATTCATCATACATGAATAACTTGTGACATGCACGGTGTATCACCGTACATGACACAAGGCTGTGCACACCGATATACACTTGCTTGACAAAATCGCAAGGATAGGTGAGCACAAGGTCAAACCCAAGAAAAAACTGGATTTAACTCAATGTGTTCAAACCAGGTAATGAAATGATTCAGAGCAATGCATAAAGCCACAGCAATACAAAGTAAACAAATGCAACTACCACCAGACCATACATGAAAACAAGCCAATGGAGTCAAGGCCACAATAACACACAAGGGATGCAATAAAGACAGACTCAAGTATAACAGAAGCAACCTGACAAGCATGGATGTAAGTAAAAGTTTTAGAACCCAGACCAGTGTAGATCACAAGTTCAGATGAGTTAACATGAACGCTGGAGCATGCAGCTCAACAAAGTAATGCAACCAGACTTAGAGTGAAGCCAGAGAATGCAAGTTACAATGCAACAGTAAACCAAATAAATGACAAGTCAGCAAGCAACCAGATTTCAAGAGGTGACAACAGAGCTTCAAAATACTCAACCAGATCACATGATAACAGACTCAACCAGAAATGTACTCAACACAAACCAGTCAACATGAACAGACATCAAATGGCACAAAGACAAAAGGAAAACAACAAGACATGCACTCAGACTTCAAATGCAACATGAAATCAAACCAGATCAGTGAAGTAGTAGGCAAAAGTAATAGCCAGTGTACAAGCAAGCTACAAAAGGGATGCATATCAATGAGCACAAGCAGTTCAGCATATACAAGTGCACATTAACAAAACAACATGCATCAGTTCAGTTCCCATAAACATGCACAAAAGATAGAGAAAATGCAGACAACAACAAATGGCACATGGAACCAGACATGCTACACTCAGATTCAATATCAAATTCAACTCGAAGCAAAACAACAACTCCAACCAGAACAGAGACCAAAGGATACAAGTACACTCAACCAAGCAATAATCAAAGTCTGTTTCAACACAGCACTGAACAAATTAAACTCGGCAAATCACAACACATATATACATATACATACATATATGTATGTATATACATGGAGTGACACACAATTATAGGGTAAAAACTGTGAAGCCGTGAGTCCAGTTTTAAACAAAATCAGAAGTTGTAAGGAAAAGATGAACAAGTCAAAGCCGGCAAAAATTGAAACAATGTCAAGAGGCCAACAAGTCAGTGAACGAAGCCAAAGTCATCATAGAAAAGAAAGGAGAAAATTCAAGAAAAGAACAAGAGAAAAATTCACATGTTGAACAAGTCAAGGTCTGATTTATCTCAAACTTCAAAGTGCCGAAGTCAAAGGAACAAATAATGGAACCGATTCGAGTAAAACTCAAATTTATCAGAGATGAACAAGTCAGACTATCCACAAGCATTCAAGCAAAAATCAAATGACGGAGCATAATTTTCGAAGAATTCAAATAGAAATATATGACCGTATATTTAGGGATTTTATCCCTATTTAATCCCACATCATCATCGGCATTCAAGGCAGTCGAGTTCAAGCATATCAAACAGAGAAGTAAAAGTAAAAATCACATACCATTATAATTTGAACTCGAAACAATTGGAGCAGCCGCAAGCCAATCAAAGCCTAGAGACGATTGACGAAGCAGAGCAAAGAAAAATTAATTACTTCAATCGATCGAAAATCAAACGACGACTTCAATTTGGAAAAACCCTAGCGTTTGAAAAGGAACGAAGGAACAAAAGGGATCGACTGATAGTACAAAAGAAAGGGAGACGACCTTACTTCTACTTGAGTTATAATTTAAGTGGGCCGGTTCTATTTTAATTATATTGGGTTTAGAGTTTTAATTAAATAGGGTTTTGTTTAGTTGTTTTATTTTATTTTGTAATTTTCTTTTAAAATTGTCTAACTCCCTAGTCGTGTGGCTAGGTACAAACTACGGGGCGTAGTTTGAGAATTCGCAACTCAGTGGCTTATTGTGGCAGGGTTTTGAGCGTAGATTTAGGTTAGTCAAGTAGCGGGTGTCATTATTTTATGTCTGTAAGCGTCTGACTACTTAATTTTTAGTAGAAACCATGGGGTCAGCACGGAGGCAGGTTATTGCCGAAGCTGGGTAAATCTGTGTGTGATCTCTACTGCATTACTTTCTGTTATCTTTTTATTTCCGCATTAATTTTTATTATTATTAGCATCACCGTATTCACTCCCTCTCTAGGGTGAAAATGATCCTAAAATAGCTTCTCTTAGATCTTTGCAAATCTAATTTGTAGAATTAAAAGGTAGAGAAATTGGATCTATCTCTTGGATATAGGAAATCCAATAGTAGATGATGGATCTAAGTAGATTGAGTATCTCTTTCTTAGTGAAAGCACTAAAATTTTGAACCAAAAATGATACAAACACCCAGAAGTTTATGTAGGGAGTAAAATACGAAGAAATGTAAATGAAAATGAGAAATAAACAAGACTCAGTCGTTTATACTGGTTCGACAAAGCAAGGCCTACGACCACTTTAAATTTTATTGCTTATATCTGACTTGGGAGCAGAAGTTCTTAAGGGTCAGTACAAATCCGACACTTAGATTTTTAGAATTACTAGAATATAGAGTGGGGAAGAACTAGAGCCAAAAGATCCTATAAAATGATCCCTACCCCTCTATTTATAGAGGTAGGGAGCTTAATATCTCATACAGAAGCTCTCCAAGCTATTATCCATGATTAAGACATGTTCTCCCAAGAAAGCATGTGCTAGCTCATCAGTTTGTGTGGGTCGGTACAACTCTATAGGATGGCCAATATGGATATTTTCAAATCTTCATCTTGGCTTGTCTTATGGTTAGCTTTGTGATTCTATAGTTGTTTGCTCTAATATTTGCCTGCTTCTAGGTCCAAATGATGAAGTTGTGGAAGAATAGAGTTGCAGCTTCAGGTGTTCATGGAGATTGATGAAGAATTGTGTTGAATCAACAAAAACATTGGAAATAGGTTCTTGGCATCAAGTAAGACTAGTAGGCAAAAAATGGACTTCAAAGGGCAAGAAAATAAGGGTTGGTACCAACCCATCACTTGGGTGATTCTATGTTTGACTTACTTTGATTTAATCTTGTATTGGCCTTGTGACTTTGTTTGTGTTTGATTTCTGGACTCTTAGGCTATCTCTTTGGGCTTCATGCCGTAATAAGTCTAAGTTCGACTCGTCCAATCTATTCGAATATAGCCTGGTCAAAAGGGTGGATAATGGTATTAAGTTAGGAGTTATCGGATTATTTATATATTTTTCCTAAGGAGAAATTGTGAGGACATAATTCTTTTAAAAGGAGAAGTCTGTAACAACCCGGCGTTGGGAGGTAATTAATTAAAAATCATTAATGGGGATCTCATTAATTATTATAGATTCATAAAGATTAAATGAGAATAATTTTGGAATTAATTCAATAAATGAGTTTAAAATGTAAATATGAGGTAAATAAATTAAAACGGGCTGAAATATAGAAATATTTTATAAAAATTATATAATGAATGAATAATATGATTGAGTTAGAAATATTTATAAAGCAGAAATTTAAACTAATTTGGGCTAATAAATGAATTTTATTATAATGGGCTAAATATAAAAGGCTTGGAATAAACAATTAATAATAAAGAAATATGGAAAATAAATTTTATTGAATTTTATGATGTTGTGCAATTACTTAAGTAATGAAAATATGATTTTTTTTATTTTAGTTTTTAAAATTGGTTTGTGTCAATTACAATTAGTAGAGAAATGGGAAGTAAGATAAGAAGATGCAAATGAATTAATAATGGTCTAAGGCTTATCTATCTTGGCCCAAACTCTTATTTCATGAAATCTAAATCCAGACTTTTCTAAACTCTAGAAAACTACTTATGGCTCATGAAAAATCTTTCACGTATTTTTCTTTTTTCACGTGAACTTCCATCTTGAGGAAATATTAGGAAAACTCTTTTCCTCCTCCTTCATAAATCAAAATAAAATGAAATAAAATCCTAAAAATCCATATATATATATATATATATGTATGTATGTATGTATGTATCTCAACACCATGCTTCACCATTAGCTATGTAGAAATTGTGGAATTAATCAAGATTTGGGGCATAGGAATTTTACAGTAAAGGAAAAGTGGGGAAGAAGAATGCTAATGAAGCAGTAGAAGCTTAGGTGAGTAATTTTACTCACTAATCTATGTCTATATATGTCCATATTGTTTGAATTACTTGCTATATGTTTGTTTGGTGAATTGTAGGTGATTTGTAATCATGAACATGATTGAAATGTATATAGTTATGATTGAATTTGGATCAAAAGGTCAATTTAGAGCTTTAGGAAATTGCGATTGGTGGGTTTCCACTGATGGACCACCAACCAGTCTACCGGTCGACTGATGTTATGTTTTTCCTGCATTTTAAGTTTCTTTGATTTAGAAATAAAATAAAAATATAAATAAATTATATAAATAATATATATATATAATAGCAACAACTTATACTTTATAATTAATTTGGATATATAATCCAAAGAAGTTTATGTATTGAATTAAGTATTTCTTTATGATATGTTAATATAAAATGTATCTTTATTTATATAACAATTATAAATGCTTTCAAAACAAAATTAATATCTAATATTTTCTATAAATGTAAATATTTCATAAATCATATATGTAACTGTGATTTCTGTGTAACGAGAAATCTAAATAAATGAAGGTATAATACCATGTGGTTTGGGTTTGCTAATATTCCTCTGGATATCTGTAACAACCCGCATATCTATCGATTTTATATTTAAATATTTTTTTAAATATTTTATCGTTAGTCGGATGTTAGTCCGAAAAGCTACTTTTTGCATACGGTCAAATTAGGACTCGAGAACACTTCCATTGAGTTCAAAATGACGTTTGCGATCTTTTTGAGTGTAAACTTCGATATGTTTGGAGTTAGTGAAATTCTTGCTACTTTTTCCCGCTTGTGACTTTGGTTTGGACTGCACCTTCTTTAGTTCAGCCCAACCCTCTTCCTCACTTCATTCACCATTTGTTTTAACATTCAAGCTTTATCAAAAATGGTGGTGGGAAGTGGAAATTAAAATTCCAAACTCAAATTCTATTGCAAATCCGAGATTCAACTCCAAATTCAAGTAGAAGATAGTGGATTCAAGCTTTGGATTGCTTCTCCTTGCTTTCAATCTCCATCTTCATCCATTTTAGTGAAAATGTGAGATTTTTATCTCACATTCTTGACTATATCTATCTTGGACTGTTGGAAGTGAATTCCTATTACATTAGCATGCATATTTGCAATTGGTTTGGATTGGATTGGCGAAAAACTTCAATTTTTAGCATTATTGGAAAATTTCTGCTGCTAGGTCTTTCTGTCCACGTTAGGTCGCTCGGCATCATTAGCTCGCGTGCGTGGAAAAGTCACGGCCTTCATATTCGCGTTCCTGGCCTTAGGTCGTAGGTCGTATGACCCTTAGGTCGTAGGTCGTATGGCCTTTAGGTCGTATGACCCTTAGGTCGTAGATCGTATAGTCTTTAGGTCACTAGGTCGGCAGGGGTTTAGGTCGTATGACCCTTAAGTCGTTCGGTCCTTAGGTCATATCATTTTTTAGGTCGCGTGACCTTTGAACCTTTAGGACGAAGCATTTTAAGTCGCTCGCTCTTTCCTACCTCGTCCAAAGTTAGGTCGTTCTCGAGATAACCCCATAGGTCGCATGACCTTAATTCTAGTTAGGTCGTAAGACTTTAGGTCGTTCGCGACTTAAGTTTTAGATCGTTCAGCCTGTGTTATTTTGTTAGGTCACATGGCTTTGACCCGTAGGTCGCGTACCTTGTTGGGTCGTCCCCCTTTAGGTCGTGGACCTTGTTAGGTCGCCTCCTCTGGACCTTGTTAGGTCGTTCACCTCTACTAGGTCGTCCCATCGCCTAGGTCGACCGAGTTAGGTCATTCACCACTGTTAGGTCGCGTGGACCTTGTTTTCTTTAAGTTGCTTGGCTTCACTAGGTCGCTGGCCGTTCATTGAGACGTACCGTTTTGGACAGGGTGTTGCCCCCGCACCCCCACCTAGGGGGTTGCCACCCCCCTGGACCCACCTCCGTAGGGGATCTTACCTGAAAAACATTCAACAGAAATTCCTACTTTGATGGTTTTGGGATTGATTTCTTTGGACTTTACTCACGTCTTCGAACGTGAATTTATGTGATTCGATTTGTTTCAACAATCGTTTTGTGACTTGTCACTCTAAAGATATGAAGGTTTCAATACTAGTAGTAAATATCAAAGCTCTTTCATCAAAACGATTTCAACTCTATTTTAGTACAAAGCTCTTTTTCGTAAACCATTTTCCAATCTACTAGTATATACAAGCCTTTACTTCACTCGGATGAGAAATCGACTTAAACGACTTAGTAAAACGAGTGGTATGAAACGCTTGCGTTCACTTCGTCGGTTAGCTCTTGGACTTGTTCGATTGAACCCTTTTTGTGACAATTTTCTAGTGAAGATTTACAGCTTGTTCATAAATATTTAAGTTAAGCAAGTGGTTATGGGACATGAAGCTAAACTCATATATTTACTAGCTTGGTGTGATTGACACTTCCTTATGATCATGACGATCATTTTTGTGATTTAGACTAGCGATTGAGCGATGTCTCTTTCTCTGCGAGGGAGACTAGACCCCGCTTTTGTGATGTTTCGCCATCACTTATATGGGGTAGCACCCCATGGTCTTTGGGCCATTTCTGTGTGGAAATTTAATGGATAGCTTCCATGAGATAGCTTCTCGTCATGTGTTTACGCGTAGGTGAGTATTCATGCTCCCATTCATGTGTTAGGCCTCCCCCTTTTTATGTGTTTTCTGGATTTCTGGTGATGATTTCTGGAATTTTGTGCTTCACCAATTTTCATGATTTTCATTGATATGATATCAGTTTTTTGTGCATTGGTGAAATTATGTGTTATTGACTTGTTATGAATACAAGTTTAGGGTATGATACCCTATTTTATCTTTGAGAAGATTCTTGTGATATTGATTGATCTTTTGTTGATTATCATTTACATACTTATAGTAGTATGCCGTTATGGTTGTTACATGTTCATGCCATATTATTTATCCTATACCTTATCATCTGATATTTATAGCTAGACTGATCCGTTTATTATTTTCTTATAAATAATACTCGGGTCAGACCGAGATGTTACAGGTGCTTCTGCTTGACTTCTCTTCAGGATTATTCTGACTTTTGGCTAACTACTTAGATTAGTAGGTTTTGGATGTACACATTTGAGATATAGACTCTATGTAGTGTACTTATTCTTTTGTATAGCACGTGATGTTATTCTTTTGTATTATCGTGGATCTTTCTGACCACTACTCTGATGTACACTTTCATGTGTTATGTATTTATTCATATCTTCTTCCGCCTTTGTGATATGGATGTCTGTGACTGATTTATGTTATGATTATTTCTATGTTTGTTTCCGAAGATTATATATAGCCACCGTGTGATAGCTTTGTGCTTTTATTGGTATGTCGGATTTCCTCCTTAAAAGATATGCATTCTATTCTATCTGACATATCGGTGCTTGCACAAAGAAGTTACATGGATGGTCGCTCCTCCACAGCCTTATTCTCCGTGCTAATTGACAGCACTACATCGTAGTGTTCTTGGTTAGCGTGGGTATAGAGGTGGGGCGTCACAGCTTGGTATCAGAGCCAAACTTTGGAACAAGGTAGAATAACTTAACAAGTATCATCGTCCTAAGTCCACCTTAGGAGTTGTATTTCAGGATTTAGTTCGAGTCTTCGAACCAATTCATCCTGTTTTCTTTATGATTCCTTGTTTCATCTATCAAGAATTGCTTGATATTCATTTGGTGAATAACCCTTTTCTTCTTCTCTCTTTCTTAAAGAGGAGAATGTCTAGACCAGGCCGTCCCAGAGCTGGACCATCTACTGTTACTCCCTAGGATAGAGTTTTCATGACTGCTCAACAGCTTCTCGATTTAGTGAAGAATGCTCAAGTAGTTGGTCCTAATCAGGAACCTACTCATCCAAAGTCTGGATTTGCACGTTTGTGTAACGATTATACCAACTTGGGTGGGAAACCGTTCAAAGGTTCCAAAACTATTATTGAAGTCCAGGCTTGGTTAAGAACATGCGATAGAATCTTCTCTCGCATGAATCTTGTCAATCTTCACCGTGTTCAGGTGGCCTCCAGTATGCTCCAAGAGAGAGCATTGGATTGGTACGAACTCCTTATTTCTGAATTTAATGAAGCTGATCTCACCTGGGAACAATTCCGGGAACGCTTCGAATTAAAATTCATACCAGAAGCAGAGAAAGTGACATTGGCTCGTCGTTTCATAGACCTTGTTCAAGGTGCATCCTCTGTGACAGATTATGTTGCATCCTTCGAGTCACTGTCCAAATACGGGGTTGGATACATCAACACCCCTTGAAGAAGAACCAGAGGTTCGTCTATGGCTTAAACAAGAATCTCAAGAAGCCATTACTTCTAAAATTAGAAGTTTCTTTCGACCAACTCATTGATATCACTCTTCGCCTTGAAGAGGCAGATAAGGCCAGTGATGTTGAAGTGGTGGCTGCTAAACCAAACTTCAACAACAAGAAAAGGCCTAACAAGTTCAAAGGTCCTTATCCCAACAAAAAGGGTAAGCAAGCAACCCCTGCTGCAAAGACTTTTTTCTCTAATGATAAGAAATGCTTCAACTGTGGTGCTAAGGGTCATTTTTCGAACAAGTGTTCAAAGCCCCGCTCTTGCCGCTATTGTAAAAGTCCAGATCATTTTATGCACCAATGCCCTAGGCTTCAAGAGAAGGAGGGAAAGTTAAACGTTGCTCAAGCCCCTGGCAACACATCTCGCGGTCAAGGTATGTCTCATTATGTCCTTGATGGCAGTATATTATTTCATGATCAACCGATTAGAGTTCTCTTTGATACGGGTGCATCCCATTCTTTTATATCAAAGGAACTTGTCGATACTTTTTCTTTAAGTGTTGTTGCTTTAATGACTTCTTTAAGAATTGCAAATCCAGTTGGTGGATCCGCAACTCTTAGTCTGCTTTGTAAAGATGTCGAGATTATTTTGTGTGATTTTTCTTTCCTAGCCGATTTGCATGTCATGCGTTACTTAGGCTTTGGAATGATTTTGGGTATGGATTGGCTTACTCGTTATGAAGCTCATATCATATGTCCTGAGCGGACTATTTATCTCTGACATCCGCAATCTGTTAACCAGATTTCTATTACTCTTAAAGATTCTGATTCCGCTTTGGTTGCATCTTTATATTCTTTAAATCCTCGTGATAATGATAATGATGATGATGAAGACGTCATTTCTCTTATTCGCGTCGTTTGTGAATTTTCCGACATCTTTGAGCCCGTTTTAGGATTACCACCTAAACGAGCAATTGAGTTCAAAATTAATCTTATACCTGGAGCTCAACCTATTACCCGTCCTCCTTATCGCATGTCCAATAAGGAGAATGAAGAGATGCGCAAACAACTATCCGAGTTGGAGACGAAGCAACTTATTCGCTCTAGTTCCTCGCCTTGGGGAGCTTCAGCTATTTTCGTAAGCAAGTTCGATGGTACACTTAGGCTTTGCGTCGACTACCGCAAGCTTAATGATTTTACTATTAAGAATAAATATCCATTGCCTCGGATTGACGACCTGTTTGATCAACTTAGTGGTGCTAGAGTCTTTTCACAATTGGACTTGGCTACCGGTTTCCATCAGCTTCGTATTGCAGAGGATAGTATTCCTTTGACTTCGTTCCGTACACGCTATGGATCTTATGAATGGCTAGTTATGCCATTCGGTTTAATGAATGCTCCGGCTTATTTCGTTGACCTCATGAATAGAGTTTTCAAAGATTTTCTCGATCGGTTTGTTCTCATCTTTATTGATGATATTCTTGTGTATTCTAAAACCGAGGAGGAACATGAAAAGCATCTTCGGATTGTATTGGAAACTCTTAGGAGTAATCAATTAAAGGCAAAATTTTCTAAATGCCATTTTTGGCAATCTAGTGTGAAGTTTCTCGGTCGTATTATTTCTGAATCTGGAATATCAGTGGATCCTTCAAAGATTGAAGCGATTCAAAATTGGAAGAGACCGGAGAGCATGACTGAAATCCGTAGCTTTCTCGGATTGGCAGGTTATTACCGCCGTTTTATAAAAGACTTTTCTAAGATTGTCGTTCCTCTTACTGGCTTAACAAAGAAAGGTGTTAAATACATTTGGTCGGACAAATGTGAAACTTCTTTTCAGAAATTAAAATCCCTCCTTTCTGATGCTCCTATTCTTATTATTCCCAAAGGGAATCAAGACTTTGTCATTTATACCGATGCTAGTCGCGTTGGTTTGGGTGCCGTTCTTATGCAAAAAGAACGTGTTATTGCTTATGCTTCTAGGCAATTGAAGCCGGCTGAGACTAGATATGCCACACATGATTTAGAACTCGCGGCTATCGTTTTCGCCCTTCGAATTTGGTGACATTATCTTTTGGGAGAAAAGTTTATACTTTATACTGATCATAAGTCTTTGAAATATTTATTTTCTCAAAAGGAACTTAATTTGCGTCAACAGCGTTGGCTCGAATTTCTTGCCTCTTATGATCTTGACATTTTTTATACTCCCGGAAAGGGGAATCGAGTTGCCGATGCACTCAGTCGCAAGCAACAAGCAGTTGTTTCCATGATGATATCTGAATGGAAAGATCTCGAACTTTTATCCACTTGTGAAATTCGAGATCGCGTTTCCGATTTATGTTCATATCTTGTTTTAAGCAGCCTTGAGGCTCGTCCTTCGCTATTAGACTGCATTCTTGAAGCTCAACAGTTAGATCCTGAATTGGCTTTGCTTGGCCAAAATCTTAAGGATAAAACTGATATTGAAGGTTTGAAAGACTTTGATATCGATTCTCGTGGCGGCATTCAAAAATTTGGTAGACTTATCGTACCAAATATTAGTGATCTTCGTAAAGATATTCTTGAAGATTCACATCGTTCCAAATATTCCATTCATCCCGGTAGCAGTAAAATGTACGCGGATATGAAGCGACTTTATTACTGGGAGGGAATGAAATCTGATGTTGCTAACTTTGTTAAGTGTTGCATGACTTGCCAACTTGTCAAGGCTGAACATCAAAGGCCCGGTGGGTTATTGCAACCATGGGAAATTCTAGTATGGAAGTGGGATCAAATTTCCATGGATTTTATTGATGGCCTTCCCCGTTCTCGTTCGGGTCATAATAGCTTATGGGTGATCGTTGACAGACTTACCAAATCCGCCCATTTTATTCCCGTTCGGTCGAACCGAACCGTTCCTCTTCTGGCCAAACTCTTTGTCAAAGAAATTGTTAAACTGCATGGAATTCCTTCTTCCATTGTTAGTGATCGAGATCCATTCTTTACTAGTGGATTCTGGAAGAGTCTTCAAAAAGCTTTGGGAACGAAGCTTAATTTTAGCACCGCTTATCACCCCCAGTCCGATGGACAAACTGAGCGTGTGAATCAAACACTTGAAGATCTTCTTCGTGCTTGTGTTCTTGACTTTGGTGGAAGTTGGGAAGATCATATTTCACTTGTTGAGTTTTCCTATAATAACAGCTTCCAATCTAGTATTGGTATGGCTCCTTTCGAGGCACTCTATGGAAGGCCATGCCGATCTCCTTCTTGTTGGCTTGAGGCTGGTGAGAAGCTGGATTTAGGACCAGATTTTATTCGCGATTCCATAGAAAAGATTGAACTTATTCGACATAGGATGAAAGAAGCCCAGAGTAGACAAAATTCCTATGCCGATAACCGAAGAAGAAAATTAGAATTTTCTATGGGAGATCTTGTATTTATTCGTGTTTCACCTATGAAGGGTGTTGTACGTTTCAGTCGATCGGGAAAGTTAGCGCCTCGGTATATTGGGCCATTTCCTATCACCGAACGTATTGGTTCCATGGCTTATCGCCTTTCATTACCGGCTCAGTTTTCTGCTATGCATGACGTGTTTCACGTTTCTCAATTACGGAAGTGCCTTCGGGATTCCGATTCTACTCTTGAGCCCGGTGCTGTGGAAGAGATAGAAGTTTCGCCTAAATTAACTTATGAGCAGCATCCTATTCGAATTATTGCTTTAGAGGTCAAACGACTTCGAAATAAAGATGTTCCGCTTGTTAAAGTTCAATGGTCCTCAAATCCTAAGGATTGCTCTTGGGAAACAAGAGAATTCATCGAGCGTACACATCCGGAATTACTTTCTCATGCTCTTTGAGGTAAACTTCTTAATTCCAATTTCTTTTGTGTTAATATGCTTTTATGGTTGTTACTTTTTATTTCCACCATATATATTGCGAGGACGCAATTTCTTTAAGGAGGGGAGTCTGTAATAACCCGCATATCTATCGATTTTATATTTAAATATTTTTTTTAAATATTTTATCGTTAGTCGGATGTTAGTCCGAAAAGCTACTTTTTGCATACGGTCAAATTAGGACTCGAGACCACTTCCATTAAGTTCAAAATAACGTTTGCGATCTTTTTGAGTGTAAACTTCAATATGTTTGGAGTTAGTGAAATTCTTGCTACTTTTTCCCGCTTGTGACTTTGGTTTGGACTGCACCTTCTTTAGTTCAGCCCAACCCTCTTCCTCACTTCATTCACCATTTGTTTTAACATTCAAGCTTTATCAAAAATGGTGGTGGGAAGTGGAAATTAAAACTCCAAACTCAAATTCTATTGCAAATCCGAGATTCAACTCCAAATTCAAGTAGAAGATAGTGGATTCAAGCTTTGGATTGCTTCTCCTTGCTTTCAATCTCCATCTTCATCCATTTTAGTGAAAAGGTGAGATTTTTATCTCACATTCTTGACTATATCTATCTTGGACTGTTGGAAGTGAATTCCTATTAAATTAGCATGCATATTTGCAATTGGTTTGGATTGGATTGGCGAAAAACTTCAATTTTTAGCGTTATTGGAAAATTTCTGCTGCTAGGTCTTTCTGTCCACGTTAGGTCGCTCGGCATCATTAGCTCGTGCGCATGGAAAAGTCACGGCCTTCATATTCGCGTTCCTGGCCTTAGTGTTGATTCATGAGTTTTGATTCATGACACAAGTTTCAGAGATCATACGACGAGAATACTATATGAAAGCGACAAAAAGAGAATAAGTGCGTACCGTGCACTACAAAGGAGATAATCTTACAATTCAGAGATTAGTATGGATATTTTATTTTATTTGAGTCTTAGAACAATGTTAAAATCATTCCTCAAATAATCACACACGCACACAAAACATTTTATAGCAAAAAATATGTTCACTGTGTAGATAACACCAGGTCAGCCGACCGACCAGGATCCTCGGTCGACCGACCCTGTATCATGTGCACAGTAACTTTCTGTTTTGTATACGTTTTAAACTCAGCTGACCGGCCAGGTTTTCCGGTCGACCGACCAGAGAAAAATGGCTAGTTTTCTAAAGAGACGCGATCATTTCATGAAGAGGAATGTCCTCTATTTCAAGAGGTATGGACACAACTGTTAACTAAAACTCTTCATGAAAGATTACAACTCTTCTACAACTATATAAACATATTCAATTCACTTCTACAATCACCGATTCTTGTTTATATTTCTGAAATCTAATCTCTATTCATTTCTGCAAATAAAAGCATTTATTCTTATTTAATATCACTAGAGTCCTTGAATTTATTCATATACTTCGATTCTACGTGATTATCTTCCTTCTAAATCTTCACACACATATATACTCTTGAGGATTTGATTATAGGAAAGCTGTACTATCAAAAGACAATCAGTGTTATTCAGAACACATTCGTCAACAAACTATTTGTATTAAGTTGAAGTCCTCTTCGGCTGTTGAGGCGGAAAAATTCCTGTTCGGCTGCTCAGGTGTCGTATACCTATTCCTCCGGGTTAAGTGAGGGGTTTAGTTTAAATCCAGAGGGTATTCTGGGACTGGACGTAGAACGGGAAGTTCGAACCAGTATAAAAATTCCGGGTGTGCTTACTTTAATTTGTACTTTACTGTTATTACTAGTTTCCGCATTAACATACCATATTACAAGATCCTTAGTACTACACGTGTACTTTCATTTGGTATCAGAGCAAGGTCATCCTATAACCATCACAAAGTTATTTGATATTTACTTTTAGTAATATGGCAACCACACAAATTAATGATGTTAACACTCACACTAATTCTAGTTTCACAGAAGGTCAATCGACTTCACGACCTCCACTTTTCAATGGTATAAATTACAATTATTGGTCAACTAGAATGAGAATATATATGCAATCAAGTGGATTTGATATCTGGAATATTATACAAAGAGAGTATACAACTCCTACTGGAGAATACTCAACTTGGAGTAACACACAAAAACTAGATGCTACTTCAAATGCAAAAGCAATGAATATTTTATTTTGTGCATTAGATAGAAATGAATTCAATAGAGTTAGTATGTGCACTTCCGGTTATGAGATTTGGAGAACTCTTAAAGTTTCACATGAAGGAACGAACAAAGTTAAATTGAGCAAAATTTCTATGTTGAAACATCAATTTGAAAATTTTAAAATGAGGCCAAATGAATCTATAAATGACATGTACTCTAGATTTCAGGATATTTATCATGCTTTATTATCACTAGAACAAAAGTTTACTGATTTTGATGTTGTCACAAAAATCTTGCATTCTTTAACAGATGAATGGGAACGAAAAGTCCTAGCTATTGAAGAAGCAACTGATTTGTCAACATTAAAACCAGAAGAGTTGATAGGTAATTTAATGTCCTACGAAGTAAATTTGCAGGCAAAACGAAATGGAGCACAAGAAAAGAAAAATGTAGCATTCCAAGCAGAAAAAGATGATTCCGACTCAGATAATGAAGATATGGCTATGATCGCTAAAAATTTCAAAAAGTTTTTGAAATTCAACAGAAACAAATTCAAGGAAAACAAAAATAATTCCAACAACAATTCCAATAGCAGCAAACCATCATCTTCAACAATGGAATGTTATGAATGTCATAAGAAAGGACACATGAAGAAAGATTGTCCAGATCGTAAAAAGAATAATTTCAAGAAGGACAAAACCAAAAGAAAAGCTTTTTCAGTCACTTGGGACGACACTGACTCATCATCCTCATCAGAGAGCGAAAGTGATAATGAACAAGCAAATGTATGCTTCATGGCTTCATCAGACGATGTAAGTGATTTTACTTTTGAAGATTTAATTGAAATAAATTCTGAATTAGTAAATTTAACAAAACAACTTAAAAAGAAAAATAAGGAGTTGCAAAGAAAGTTAGATAGAACAGCTTTAGAAGTAGATATGTTAAAAGATGAGAAGGTAATATTGGAAGAAGAACTTGAAATCTCTCAACAATCGAATTCTAACTTATCTTCTCAAATTACGTCAATTTCTGAGGAACTAGAAACTCAGAAAAATAAAAATGATGTTTTACTTTTTGAAAATAATAGTTTAATATCTAAGATTAAGGATTTAGAGTTAGAAAAATCTAGTCTTAAAATAAAATTTGATGATATTTCTAAAAATGTTTCTAATTTCAATAAAGGAAGAGAAAATCTTTCTAGTATATTAGAAAACTCTCAAACTCCTAACAATAAATCTGGACTAGGATTTAAGAAACAAAATAATTTTGCTAAAAGTAAAACTAATAATAAAATTAAGAAAGATATTAGGAAAACAGTTTATTCAAATACAAAAACTATTAAGATATGGATTCCAAAAACAAATAATACATTGATAAGGAATAAACATATCAAAAGTTTTATGGAAACTGTTCATAATAACAAAAATTATGTCCATAAAGGGAATTCTGAACCCGTATGGGTTTGGCTTCCTAAGATCTAACTCTTAGGACCCTAAAAAGATTGGGTACCAACTTTTTATAAATTTTGCAGGTACCACATAAGAAGAGAGGAAAATGGATTTTAGATAGCGGTTGCTCAAAACACATGACTAGAAACAAAGAAATGTTATCAAACATTATATACTCAAATGGAGGAGCAGTCACCTTTGGAGATAACTCAAAAGGATATATCATCGGCAAAGGCAATGTTAATAGCAACGGTACATCTAATTTACCTCTCATTACTGATGTTTTATTAGTTAAAAATTTAAAACATAATTTATTAAGTATTAGTCAACTATGCGATAAAGGTTTTAATATAACTTTTTTAGAAAATAAATGTAACATTTTTGATAAAAATCACAACATCATTTTCGAAGGAAATAGAGATAAAAATATTTATATCCTAAATATGAATGTTAATAATGATTCAAATTTGTGTCTAGTAGCTAAAGAAAACGATTCTTGTCTTTGGCACAAAAGATTTTGTCACATAAATTTTAATACCATCAACAAACTTGCGAAAAATAAATTAGTTAAAGGATTACCCAATATAAAATTCGAAACTAACATATTTTGTGATGCATGTAAATTAGGAAAATTAACAAAATCTTCTTTTAAATCAAAGAAAGTAATATCTACAGAACAACCACTTGAACTTTTACACATGGATCTTTTTGGTCCAACTCAAGTACAATCTATTAACCATAATAGATATGTTTTTGTTATTGTAGACGATTTCTCTAGATATACTTGGATTTTCTTTTTGAAAAATAAAAGTGATACTTTTGATAATTTTAAAGTTTTTGTTAAAAGAATTCAAAATATTAAAACATTGAAGATTAAAAATATAAGAAGTGATCATGGAGGCGAATTTGAAAATGAAGTTTTTGAACAATTTTGTAACAAGAAAGGTATCAACCATAATTTCTCTTTTCCTAGAACACCACAACAAAATGGAGTTGTAGAAAGGAAAAATAGAACGTTACAAGAATGTGCAAGAACTTTACTAAATGGAACAACTTTATCGAAACATTTTTGGGCAGAAGCTGTTGCCACTGCTTGTTACGTACTAAATCGCGTTTCTATTCGTCCATTAACTAAAAATACACCATATGAACTTCTAAATGGAAGAAAACCAAATATTTCATATCTAAAAGTTTTTGGTTCGAAATGTTTTATTTTAAATACTAAAGATCAACTAGGTAAATTCGATCCAAAATCCGATGAAGGTATATTCGTTGGATATTCGGAACGAAGCAAGGCTTATCGAATTTATAATAAACGAACTCAAATTATTGAAGAAAGTTTACATGTTTCTTTCAACGAAAATTTTAAAAATATAAATCCAAGTGTTACTATTGATTCTGATGATGAATCTACTCAGAATGAAAATAAAATGCAAATGAAAATTTTGATATTCATGAAACCAATACAAACGTGACGTCTAATATAATAAAATCTCCACCTAGAATTTTAAGAGATCATCCTGTGCAAAATATAATTGGAGAAGTTCATACGAATGTTAAAACCAGACATCAATTAAATCAAGTTGGTCATGTAGCTTTTCTTTCTAACATAGAACCTAAGAATATAAAAGAAGCTTCAACTGATGACTACTGGATACTTGCCATGCAAGAAGAATTAAATCAATTCGAACGAAACGAAGTTTGGGAACTCGTTCCTAGACCCAGTGACCAATCAGTCATCGGTACTAAATGGGTTTTCAAAAATAAAGCAGATGAACTAGGAAATATAACAAGGAATAAAGCTAGATTAGTTGCACAAGGATATAATCAAGAAGAAGGTATTGATTACGAAGAGACGTTTGCTCCAGTCGCCCGACTTGAAGCAATACGAATACTATTAGCTTATGCGTGTTTTCATAATTTTAAACTATATCAAATGGATGTTAAAAGTGCATTTTTAAATGGATTCATAAAAGAAAATGTTTTTGTTGAACAACCACCTTTGTTCAATCATGAAAAATTTCCAGATCATGTATATAAACTTAAAAAGGCGTTATATGGTTTAAAACAAGCACCACGTGCTTGGTATGATCGTCTTAAAGGTTATTTATTAGAATCTGGTTTTGAAATCGGTAAAGTAGATCAAACACTTTTTATTAAGAAAACTAATAAAGATATTTTAATAATTCAAATATATGTTGACGATATTATTTTCGGCTCGACAAATGAAAAATTATGTCAAGAATTTTCAACTATAATGACAAATGAATTTGAAATGTCTCATATGGGAGAATTATCATATTTTCTTGGATTACAAATTAAACAAATTGAAAATGGAATTTTTATTAATCAAGAGAAATATTGCTATAATTTAATCAAACGTTTTGGTCTTGAAAACACTGCTGCCAAACCAACTCCCATGAGTACAACGGTTCATCTCGATAGAGATGAAGATGGCAAAAGTGTTGATCAAAAGTTATATCGTAGTATGATAGGTTCGTTACTCTATTTAACAGCGAGTCGCCCCGATATTATGATGAGTGTCTGTTTGTGTGCTCGATTTCAAGCAAATCCCAAAGAATCACATATGAGAGCAGTTAAACGCATTATTCGATATCTAACTAAAACCAAAGATTTCGGACTATTTTATCCGAAAGAATGTCCTTTCGAATTAGTTTCCTATAGTGATGCTGATTTTGGAGGAAGTCAGACGGATCGAAAAAGTACGAGCGGAACGTGTCACTTCATTGGACGTTCCTTAGTTTCTTGGTTTAGTAAGAAACAAAACTGTGTTTCTTTATCAACATGTGAAGCAGAATATATATCTGCTGCTTTGGCATGTGCACAAGTCGTATATATGCAACAGACATTACAAGATTTTAATTGTCATCTTGAAAAATCAATAATTTATTGTGATAATACCAGTGCAATAAATCTTTCTAAAAATCCGGTCAATCACTCACGAACAAAACACATTGATATTCGACATCATTTTCTTCGTGATTGTTTGGAAAAAGGATTAATTAATCTAGAATTTATCAACACTGAAAATCAAATAGCTGACATTTTTACTAAACCACTAAATGAGAATACTTTTATAAAACTAAGACGTGATTTAGGTATAATGTCGTTTAAAGACTTATGAATAAAAATATGCAAAAATTTAGAAAAACAAAAAAAAATTATTTCTGACCAAAGCGGCACTCGAACTCATGACTTCTGACTTATATGCTAGATGTTGTAGTATAGCCACTTGAGCTATGGGTGTTTCTTGTTCCAGCTCTGTTTCTAATTTGTACCATTAAAACTTAATTTCAAAATATACTATTTTTGACTCTAAAGCATTGTATGTCATTCATTTACAAACAGTTTTTGTTTAAAAAGTTCTGTGATTAAAACCAAAATTTGATTTTAAACCACTATTTTTTTAGAAATAAATGGTTATATATACATACATATGTTTATTGAATAGAACATAAGATACAAAAGAATCTACTTACAAAACAAAAACTTGAAACAAAAATGTCTTCTAACAATGATGTCTACAATTCTGAAAATTCTCATCTTTCTTATACATCCCCGGACGACGACTATTCTGATCGCATCACTGAAAATGGTCTCCAACGTACTTTTCCAATGCCTAATCGTGTTTTAGAATTTCCCTCTCCAGATAATGACCCCCGACACAGGTGGAAACCATGGGAAGACTCTCATACAGGTTATACACCTGATAAAAAGAAAGGGAAAAAGGAAATGGTAGTATCTCCATCAACCAAACAAAAGATTGATGAAATTCATCACTACCAACAACAACAGATGAATATGCAAAGGGAACTTTATTACGAACAGAGAGTCACGGCAAGACGTTTAAGCTTCCTTGAAAAGATTGCCATGAAATTTTGTTCATCTAAGAAGGATGATGTTGCTGAACCTTCTTATAGAACTCCATCTCCTTCTAACCATGTTCAATCTCCAATAGCTCCAATATGGTCACCGGTAGAAAACGTTCCATCTCCAAATTCATGGGAACGTCGATGCTGATGCACCATAGCTATAATTTACTATATATATGTTATTATTTTGAATAAGATGTATAGATATATATAATGTAATAATATAATTATACTTCTATAATTCTTGTTTGAAAGACAGCATAAACTAGTCTGTTCACATGCCTCGGTCGACCGAAAAATCTGAATCGGTCAACCGAAGCTGTCCCGAGAGGTTTTTAAAAACAGATTTCTTACAAGTCGGTCGACCGAACAACCTGTCTCGGTCAACCGAGCTTGTTTCCAGAATGACATTATAACATTTTTTAACTCAGTCAACCGAATACCCTGCACCAGTCGACCGAAGGTCTTCCCGAAAGTTTCAGCACTATTATGAACCTCAACTCGGTCGACCGACCCAGGGATTTCAGCCGACTGAACGAACTTTTTCTGCTGAAATTGCCTACATATTTTAACCCAACCATTCACCTTTTTACCTCACCTCTTCACTTTACTCTCTCACAACAGATTTTTAACCCTAGCCCCCATTAAAACCTTCCTAAATTTCTTCAAATTCTTCAAAGAAAAATGGCTCCCAAGAAGAGATCTAAGACTACTGCTGGCCAATCTTCCTCAACTCCTGTAGACTCTCAAATTGCTTCTTGGCTAGTAAGTGAAAAAGCTTTAGAAAGATGGATAAGGCTTCAAGATGCAAAAATCTTTGAGGAGTCTTTTGTAAGTTATCCTGATTTTACCGCTTTGGATTCTCGCCTTCGAAAAATTGATGGACGTTTCAAGAAGATCAAAGGCTTCTTCGTAAATTTATGGGATGCCTTATCATGCTCTTCTGAAGCCGGTGCTTCATTTGTTGCTCCTGGAAAAAGACCAGCACCAAATTTCTCTTGGTTTACATCCGAGAACACAAGTTCCAGCACATCGGCAACTCCCACACCTACCACTCAAAGACGGGGAAAGGAACCGGCTCCTCTCGATGAAAATCTTCATCCAGAACAGTGGGATACCGACGATGATGAGGAGTAATTGTAGTATTTTTTTACTTTCAAGAATTTCTTGTACTTTATTTGTTTTTTAATTAATTGTTTTGTTATGTTCTATGCAAACATCTTTAAATTATTTCTAATTCAGCTCAAGGATGTACCATGTAAATTTAAATGTTTTGCATTACTTTAATCTGTTATAAGTATTCCTTTTTGTCGATGACAAAGGGGGAGAAATGTATGCAAACTAACGAATTTTTGCAGAAAAGTCGCCATATACTCAGGGGGAGAACTATAATATATATGTCAATATTACTTCGTCACATAAGTATTGTCATCAATCAAAAAGGGGGAGAATGTTGATTCATGAGTTTTGATTCATGACACAAGTTTCAGAGATCATACGACGAGAATACTATATGAAAGCGACAAAAAGAGAATAAGTGCATACCGTGCACTACAAAGGAGATAATCTTACAATTCAGAGATTAGTATGGATATTTTATTTTATTTGAGTCTTAGAACAATGTTAAAATCATTCCTCAAATAATCACACACGCACACAAAACATTTTATAGCAAAAAATATGTTCACTATGCAGATAACACCAGGTCGGCCGACCGACCAGGATCCTCGGTCGACCGACCCTGTATCATGTGCACAGTAACTTTCTGTTTTGTATACGTTTTAAACTCAGCTGACCGGCCAGGTTTTCCGGTCGACCGACCAGAGAAAAACGGCTAGTTTTCTGAAGAGACGCGATCATTTCATGAAGAGGAATGTCCTCTATTTCAAGAGGTATGGACATAACTGTTAACTAAAACTCTTCATGAAAGATTACAACTCTTCTACAACTATATAAACATATTCAATTCACTTCTACAATCACCGATTCTTGTTTATATTTCTGAAATCTAATCTCTATTCATTTCTGCAAATAAAAGCATTTATTCTTATTTAATATCACTAGAATCCTTGAATTTATTCATATACTTCGATTCAACGTGATTATCTTCCTTCTAAATCTTCACACACATATATACTCTTGAGGATTTGATTATAGGAAAGCTGTACTATCAAAAGACAATCAGTGTTATTCAAAACACATTCGTCAACAAACTATTTGTATTAAGTTGAAGTCCTCTTCGGCTGTTGAGGCGGAAAAATTCCTGTTCGGCTGCTCAGGTGTCGTATACCTATTCCTCCGGGTTAAGTAAGGGGTTTAGTTTAAATCCAGAGGGTATTCTGGGACTGGACGTAGAACGGGAAGTTCGAACCAGTATAAAAATTCCTGGTGTGCTTACTTTAATTTGTACTTTACTGTTATTACAAGTTTCCGCATTAACATACCATATTACAAGATCCTTAGTACTACACGTGTACTTTCACTTAGGTCGTAGGTCGTATGACCCTTAGGTCGTAGGTCGTAGGTCGTATGACCCTTAGGTCGTAGATCGTATAGTCTTTAGGTCGCTTGGTCGGCAGGGGTTTAGGTCGTATGACCCTTAAGTCGTTCGGTCCTTAGGTCGTATCATTTTTTAGGTCGCGTGACCTTTGAACCTTTAGGACGAAGCATTTTAAGTCGCTCGCTCTTGCCTACCTCGTCCAGAGTTAGGTCGTTCTCGAGATAACCCCATAGGTTGCATGACCTTAATTCCAGTTAGGTCGTAAGACTTTAGGTCGTTCGTGACTTAAGTATTAGATCGTTCGGCCTGTGTTATTTTGTTAGGTCACATGGCTTTGACCCGTTAGGTCGCGTACCTCGTTGGGTCGTCCCCCTTTAGGTCGTGGACCTTGTTAGGTCGCCTCCTCTGGACCTTGTTAGGTCGTTCACCTCTACTAGGTCGTCCCATCGCCTAGGTTGACCGAGTTAGGTCGTTCACCACTGTTAGGTTGCGTGGACCTTGTTTTCTTTAAGTCGCTTGGCTTCACTAGGTCGCTGGCCGTTCATTGAGACGTACCGTTTTGGACGAGGCGTTGCCCCCGCACCCCCACCTAGGGGGTTGCCACCCCCTGGACCTCCCTCCGTAGGGGATCTTACCTGAAAAACATTCAACAGAAATTCCTACTTTGATGGTTTTGGGATTGATTTCTTTGGACTTTACTCACGTCTTCGAACGTGAATTTATGTGATTCGATTTGTTTCAACAATCGTTTTGTGACTTGTCACTCTAAAGATATGAAGGTTTCAATACTAGTAGTAAATATCAAAGCTCTTTCATCAAAACGATTTCAACTCTATTTTAGTACAAAGCTCTTTTTCGTAAACCATTTTCCAATCTACTAGTATATACAAGCCTTTACTTCACTCGGATGAGAAATCGACTTAAACGACTTAGTAAAACGAGTGGTATGAAACGCTTGCGTTCACTTTGTCGGTTAGCTCTTGGACTTGTTCGATTGAATCCTTTTTGTGACAATTTTATAGTGAAGATTTACAGCTTGTTCGTAAATATTTAAGTTAAGCAAGTGGTTATGGGACATGAAGCTAAACTCATATATTTACTAGCTTGGTGTGATTGACACTTCCTTATGATCATGACGATCATTTTTGTGATTTAGACTAGCGATTAAGCGATGTCTCTTTGTCTGCGAGGGAGACTAGACCCCGCTTTTGTGATGTTTCGCCATCACTTATATGGGGTAGCACCCCATGGTCTTCGGGCCATTTCTGTGTGGAAATTTAATGGATAGCTTCCATGAGATAGCTTCTCGTCATGTGTTTACGCGTAGGTGAGTTTTCATGCTCCCATTCATGTGTTAGGCCTCCCCCTTTTTATGTGTTTTCTGGATTTCTGGTGATGATTTCTTGAATTTTGTGCTTCACCAATTTTCATGATTTTCATTGATATGATATCAGTTTTTTGTGCATTGGTGAAATTATGTGTTATTGACTTGTTATGAATACAAGTTTAGGGTATGATACCCTATTTTATCTTTGAGAAGATTCTTGTGATATTGATTGACCTTTTGTTGATTATCATTTACATACTTATAGTAGTATGCCGTTATGGTTGTTACATGTTCATGCCATATTATTTATCCTATACCTTATCATCTGATATTTATAGCTAGACTGATCCGTTTATTATTTTCTTATAAATAATACTCGGGTCAGACCGAGATGTTACAGGTGCTTCTGCTTGACTTCTCTTCAGGATTATTCTGACTTTTGGCTAACTACTTAGATTAGTAGTTTTTGGATGTTCACATTTGAGATATAGAGTCTATGTAGTGTACTTATTCTTTGGTATAGCACGTGATGCTATTCTTTTGTATTATCGTGGATCTTTCTGACCACTACTCTGATGTACACTTTCATGTGTTATGTATTTATTCATATCTTCTTCCGCCTTTGTGATATGGATGTCTGTGACTGATTTATGTTATGATTATTTCGATGTTTGCTTCCGAAGATTATATATACCACCGTGTGATAGCTTTGTGCTTTTATCGGTATGTCGGATTTCCCCCTTAAAAGATATGCATTCTATTCTATCTGACATATCGGTGCTTGCACAAAGAAGTTACATGGATGGTCGCTCCTCCACAGCCTTATTCTCCGTGCTAATTGACAGCACTACATCGTAGTGTTCTTGGTTAGCGTGGGTATAGAGGTGGGGCATCACAATATCATTTGGACTCGTTATATAGAATAATACCGAGGGGATTCTAGATTGTGAGGAATTAGAGTAAACGGATTAGTAATATCATTTGGCGTGGGACATTTGGTAATATTTTTCTAGTTACTCTTATGACTCATGACATAGAATATTATGATGGAGCGAGTGTGACTTGTGAGCACTGATTAAACGGGCTAGTAACACATGGTGGTATGAGACACTGTTGTGATATTTATTCGGTTATTCCTTGCTCGTAACTGACACTTAGAAGGGTTTATATGGTTATGGTTACGAGGTAGCTCAATGGTTGGAGCTGTGTAGGTGCCCAAGGCTTTATGCTGATATATATATAGTCCTCTAACAATGACATACTCCTTGCTATTGACATTGGAATAGACCAGATTAGGCCAGTATCCACCTTGATGGCCCGATTTTGGGGTCGCACCATAGATCTGTAACACACTATAGTATTCATAGCAAGGTGGTTGATCCTTAGCCCCTTGTGTCACCTAGGCCACTGCTAGCATAGAGGCTGGAACTAGGTCGTGACCGAGCCTTCGCGTTAACGAGCACACTGATGGATATTATCACGATTCCATGAAGGTAACTGGAGACTATAGGAGCAGATCCAAGTGGATAGCCCATGTGCTCCTAGAGAAGGAAGACGGCTATCGGTCTCTCATTTGGTTCTTGTGTGAATGGTAGACTGACATATATTTGTACACCTCGTACATAATGATGAGATATGATCCTACCTAAGATTGATGTCCAATGTACGGTAATCCCCATATCCTTCTTTGACTTGTGTTCGCTACTTATATTTTCTTAGACGAGTATCGCCAACTATATTATTTATCTACGGGTGTCGCCACTTATATATTATAGATATATAAATGATTATTTATTACATTTATATGAGTTTGACGGACCTAGGAATGTCTACTTTATATTTATTTAGGGCATTATTGTGTAATTTCCCAATCCTTTTTGTATATTTATGGACTTTGATGATGATTCTGGATATGCATGATTCACTCATTTAATATTGTTATTATGATTTATTATTTGACTAGATTTTATATGGGTGATGACATCTTTATGCATGGTTTTATGATACTCGACGTTTTGTGATACTTTGGGGATTGATTATGATACTATAATTATGTACCATGCATATAATATTATATATATATACACACACATTTACATTTACATTTACATTTACGTTTAAACGTAGTCCGACCGATGTTTTATTTACATAATACTCAGCATAATCCAAGACATTTCCTGTTCAAGGGAGAAGATATCCGCTTGTATTTTGTGGGCATATCGAAGACTTGATATTTAGGATTTGTGGTATATTATTTGTGTTATATAGATTCATTATATGCTTGCCATTGTGTTGTATATATTGTTGATACATTGTATATTATTTAAGTTAGTCGATATTTAGATATTTGACATTAACACCATCTCTGTAATATATATATATATATATTTGAAATGAATATATATATATAGTAATATATCTTATCGCTGCAATATTGACTCAGTGTTTTTTGATATTTATATTGTGCATTGTTCTATCCAGTTTTTGCACATGCTTGTTGCTTTGTGCTGATATTGTGTACGTATAGGTGAGTTATTTATTCGATTTTGAAATACGTACTAGTGCTATCCTAAGCGAATATTCACGTGTATATCCCATATATTATCATTCTCCATATTATCTGATTGTATTACATAGTAATATCTTGGATATTATGGGTATAGAGGTAGGGTGATTTATTTGTTGATTTGATGATGCTAAAACTAAAAATGGTTTGATTTCTTGTATTAAAACCTAATATTTTGAACTTTACTTTAAACTTTTAATTTCTGACATCTTCTACTTGTCCTCTAATTGCAGTTGGACTCTTGAAGCCGCAATGTACCTTAAATAATTTTTGACTATATTTGTTGTATGATTTCGCTTTAAAGTCAACATAATTGTATTTAGTTTTAATGTTACAGCTATTATGGAATGAAAAATGGATGAAAGTGGTGCTCAAATAGAAACATTTAATTAAGTTTCAACGAATCTGATTTATTTACAATATATCGTTGAATTTTGATTTTTCATAACTATAATTGAATAAGTAATGTATGTGATTAGAGTTATTATATTTGTTAAATCTCACAAATACAAGCAATTAAAAGTAATTTTAATTCTTTCTTTTTGTTACCGGTTATTATGGTCAGAAGCTAATAGTGTGTACACTAGTTATATATTGGGGGAACAGAAAAATGTAGGGGTAATTTGAACTAGTTTTCATGGTTTAATACTATAAACTTGCTGGTATCCTGATTGGTTGATAAGTGCAACGTATGCTTATTACCTAAAGATTCACATCGGTTCCATCTTTAGATTTTTGTAAATTTACTTCAACGTATAGCAATGTGGTTATTATTTGTTAAAATTCTAGGTTAGTTATTGAGCAAAATATGTGTATTACACTGCATTATGTTTTGATCATGAACCTAAGCTATTGAGTAGTAAGTTAAATTTATTTTGTTACCTAGCTTTGTGCAATTTTTAAGTCTACAGCTTTTCAATATCTAAAGCTCTCTAGTTAATATCAAATAATATCGCAGATATATCGCCTATATATCTCATATCATTTCTTAACCGATACTTTTTCAAAATATCGCTTAAAATACCGTTACCAATATATCATCCGATATTTTCCGATATATCACTCCAATATTTGGTATAAAATCCTCGATATTTTTGAAAAAATATCGTTCATTATTGCATGTCCGGGAGAAAATAAATTTACAAATAAATATCTTTACATTCTTAATATTTGTTTTTAGTATATAATGAATGACAATATGTAGAAATCCTAATGCTCTAATTTTTTTAGTTTTAACCATAGTTTTTTAGTCTATTTCATTCGTCTTTTAATAAAATAAACTCAATTTATTCCATTATTTTATTTTGTGTGAAGACTTTCCACTAAACTAAAAACTAGATCGTTTAAGAGCAATTTCTCTTTTTAGTTGTATTTTGGTTCACAATGTCTAATTGGCAAGTTAGGTTATGAAAATTAATTTTATTAGTTATTATCATGCACTAAGAACTAAAATTTTGAAGAGTAGTAAAGTTATACATTTAAAAAATCGATAATGAACAGGCTAGAAGTTGTAACCGATTTCAAATCAACATTACTTATTTGATAAATTAAGTGAAAAAGAAAACGAAGAAGCTATAAATATGAAAAAATTGCAAATTAATATAAATGATTAAATGAACTAAAAGACAAATATAGTATAAAAATAAATAAAATAATAAAGATACACATTATACAAATTACTCAATTTTTATAAGCTTGTTCTATTGTGTTTAATAGAATATCTCATAAATAAATTGTAATATATAAACTATATGCAATTACTCTTTAATGGTAATTTAGCAATATTGATCGAAATATTTAAAAACATAGCCTCCTTCTAACATTATAAAATAGTACAATATGGTTTATAACATGTTCTACACATGTTCGATATATCACCAATATTATCACTATATCAGCAATAATATCACCATGCTTGACCGATACGTACCCGATAGAGATATTAACTACTTAGATTTAAAGCTATGCTTGTGAATATGTTGTTCTATAGATTGAGTACTAGTAATATTAACACATCAATAATATCAAATTTTATATGCCTATATAAAGAAGAAGCTAACTACTCTTATGCCTGCATCTTAGTGTCGGGTGCATTCCATCACTCCATCAAATGGTATCCAAATATCGATTTAATTCCTTGAACCTGTATTCGTTGAGATTTTCAGCACCTCATGGATATTCCGTTATGCGTGCACTTCATTAGTGTAGAAGAGGAAAAACCATTGAACGAAGCTCTTTTGGTGCCAACGTCATGATTGGATATCACTACATCTCCCTTAGAGCACATATATTTTCATGGTAACATTTATTGTAACAAAAGGAATCCCTTGTTGTTACATGCTACCAATCCTATATATATGCTCATTTCTTTTAGAATATCTTACGATGTGGGACTAATCATAATCCAATCTACGCACCCACTCTAATACAATGCGAGCTACACCTAACAGATCTCCACCTTGGCAAGCATTTATTAATTCAATTTGAAGTTATACAAAGTCCTCAAACACTTGGATAAGGTCGCTAACACCTCCAACAGTTTAGATTAGGTCGCTACCACTTCTCAGCGGTTGGGCCAAGCGGTTTTTTTACGAAAAGAGTTCTCTTTTCCACGGTTGGAGTAGGTCGCGTTCTAGCTTATAACTCAACCTTAATGAGAATCCTAAGCTCAAGCCATATACTGGAGCATACTTAGGTCAATGTTGTGTTATATTGGTCCCCTTGAACCATCGGCTCTGATACCATTTTGAAATTTTTAACACCTCATGCATCTTCAGTTATGCGTGCACTTTATTTAGTGTAGAAGAGGCAAGACCACTAAACGAATCTCTTTTGGTGCCAGCATCATGATTGGATATCCTTACATCCCCTTAGAGCACATATATTTTCATGGTAACGTTTATTGTAACAAAGGGAATTCCTTTTGTTACAAGCAAGTGTTGTTAAGACCATGGTTTTAAATCTCCTATATATCGCCCGAGATCTCCTCTGATATCTCCTTTTCACACTTAAACGAGATGAGACATCAAATCTCCTCCATATCTCCCTCGACACTCATCTCATCCGAGATATTCAAATCTCACCCGAAATATGGATCAAAATCTCAATCCGAGATCTCACCCGAAATTATACATTTTCTTATTTTGCATAATATTTTTATTTTGATATTGATTCAAAAGAAACTACTCATTCCAATTATAATTTACCAACTTCTTGAAAATATTCTTTACTTTTTATCTTAATGAGTCATAGCGAAAGGTTTCACTTCTTTATTATATTCAAATAAAAGGATATTATTCAACCATTACCAAATCAATTAAGCTAATCAAGCTGTTACTCTTCTAAAAATATTCCTTTTTCCTTGTAAATCAAGTATGTTACCATTTTTATTTTTACTAAGAAAGTTATAACCGTTAAATAAATTTCCGACACATCAATTTTAGACACATAAGTACATCCGAGATATTCTCGAGATGCATTATAAGACCCGAGATGTCAATCCGAGATGTACACCCGATATGTACTCATCTCGTCTGAGATCTCCCTTGATACGAGATAACTTGTGTAAAAATTCCGAGATGAAACATGACTGAAATCCAATATTTAAAACCTTGGTTAATACCATATATATGCCCATTCCGAAAGGCGATGAAAGGGACGTTCAATCAGGATACTGGCACGTAGGAAGCATCATTAGATGGCGCTATTAAACAATGAAGCGTGCGTTTATGGGGGTGCGTTGGAGTGCCGAAACACAACATGGTATCAGAGCGGATGGTTCGAGGGACCATGAAATGATGCGAGAGTGACCAAAGCAAGGACTCCTTGAGGCGTGGAGATATGTAAGAAGCCTCACACCAATGCTAGATGCGCAGCCTACACCACTGCATTGAGAACTAATGCTCTAAGATGGCTTGAGTGAAAAGTACTCGCCTTAAAGCGCAGATTTCATAACGCAGGCTTGCCCAACTGCGTAAGAAGTGAGAAAAAAGCAGTCTGATCCCACTACAGAACTTCTTCAGTATGCTCTAAATGAAGGTTAGAGGAAATGCTCACCAAGGTGGAGAATTGTTAGGTGTGGCTTGCATTTGAGAGTGCATGGGTTGAACGATAAGTCCCACATCGCAAGAAATATGGCTCATAACGTGGTATATATATGGGATTGGTGGCATGTAACATTGGGAATTCCTTTTGTTATCACTACACCATACCAGCCGTTTCGCAATTCCCGAAGGTGGAAAATTTGCAACGGCTCTAAGCCGTTTCTATTAAGCAACGGTTAAAGTCCATTGCAAAATAGTATAATACGGCTCATATCCGTTCTAAATTTTGGAACGGCCCTTACCCGAACTAAATTTGCAGTACAGCCTTCCATACCCCCGTTCCCAACTAGCTACGCCTGATTCTATCATTTTCCACTTCGATCCAAAAAAAGAAGAAAAAAAGCGATAACGGTGGATTTGAAGAAAGAGTAAAGCGTCTTCCTTTTCAATTCAGGTAATCGTTATCACAGTAATCAAAAATGAATCGACTCACTTGAAATTATCACAATAATAAAAAATGAATCGTTATCACATGACTGAGAGTGAGGAAAAATTGTTAGTGGTTCTGTAGTGGTTAGGATTTGATTTTGGTCGAGAGTTGTTCTCAATTTTTTTTAGTGGTATCAGTGATTGGATGGAGTTTGTTGTCAGAAGTAGATGAAGTTGTGGAGACAGCGGTTTGATTGGACTGGAGGCGGCGTCGGAATCGATGGGTTCGAGTCGCTTTGATTTCTTAGCAAATTCCGATGGATCCTGAAGTTCAGTTTGATTTCTTAGCAAACCCTAAATTATTACCGAAGTTTTATCTTTGTCTCCTTTAACAAATTCCCAAAACAGGCTGATTGATTCCTCTATTATATCTTCAAGCATTTCCCTTGTAATTGCACATTTTCTTAAGCTGTTCTTTTACAATATCTATTTGGTTTTGGTGTCGAGAGAAATTACTTTAGCTTACTAACCATAATATTCCTCTCCAGTTAGAATCAGAAATCATCAATCTTCCTATGAAGTTAATAGTAAGGATTTCAATTTTGACGTTGCATGTTTAGTTTTATCTTCAGCTTTTTGGTGTCTCTGGAAGGAGCATAACAACATGATTTTTAGCAGTACTTTAAAATCTGAGCCTACTATTTGCAATTTAATCGAGAAAATGGTCGCTATCAGAATTTTCAAATCGAAGCATGTTGGACATTTTAGAAATTTTGACTATGTTCTATACAATGAATGGATTACATAATTCATACCTATCTTCGTTCTCTCCCTTTTTTGTCTAGTAATTGAATTAGCTCCCGATCGATTGTCTCTTTGCTATCTGGTACTATCTCTCCCTATATTATTTACATTATTTTCTTTTTCTCAAAATAATATGATATAGTCTTTGATTTAAATCACTAATATTTTTCTAAGCTGCCCTCATGAGTCCACTCTGTTTCATTGAGCTTTTAGTCGCTTATTGTTCTTGTGAGCATTTTCGTCCATGTTGGTTGCGTTTGTGGTCTTCTGCATTGTTTATAAGGATAGCTGGAATGTTGGATTAGCTTCAGTTTTTTTGGAAGTATACGATTTCGTCTATTCCCAACCATTCAAAATCGACAATGCTTATCTCATTGTTAAAATTGTGTCTAACTTCATTCTGACTCATGCATCGGTAAGAGCGTACTGTTTATCTCCTATGAGCATGCAACTTGAAAACATATTAATTTTTTTTACTTAATACCTAATAAACATATGCATTATTTTTTAAGCTTATTTTCAGTAAGCTCTTATTGTGCAAATCTTGAAACATTGAATCCTTTGTTTCTCTTTTTTCGGTTTGTTTTACCCATTTGTACCACTCATATAATATACACAAGAGTCACATGATTGATACAACTTCTGTTTTTTCCCATATGACAGGTTATTTCTTATTAACTGGAGGGATCGCTCGTGACATCAGCATAAGTGGATTATCCATTGCTCTAATCAGTAAGCAGTGCATACAAACTTCTTCCTTAATTATTGTTAATTGCACTGTATTGTAACGCTTTCATGCATTATTGGATCTTAAGTTAGTACTGTGCGTTTCTTGTTCAAGAATCTTTTCATAGTCAGTTTATGTAATGGTTGTAGACAACCGTTTCCCACCTTCCTACGCCATCCAAAATCTATACAGTACACGAATGCTAATGCATACAAATTTAAAATATCAAGAAATAACATATTTCATATAATTGTGATTGGTCTCTCCTTGATTATAATAATCCAGTTATGAAAGTTTTATTTTTATGATGGCGGCAGTCCATCTAAACTAAAATCAATTGGTTTAAATAGTTTTTTATTCGACATTTGTTCGATGCACTCATTTGAATTTTGTAAGGACATACTGATGATGCTGTAATGGAGAACAACTCTTTTCTATATGTTAATCAAGAATATTCCTCTACTCTAATACTATAAATATATAATTAAAAAAGTTATACTGATTTATTGGTCAGACTCATGATAACTAGGAAGCTAAAGTGCTTGAATTTCTAGAAATAGAGCAATTTAACTCCCTGGGTAGGTGGTACAGTTTACATTAAATATCATTATAAAACTAGCTTGATAAAAAAGCTAGATGCATCTTGTTACTGTCTCTTATGTATGATTCTTCAATTCCTCATTCAGTTAAATTCAGTCGATTACACTATAAAAGGGACTTCTCATCTTTCAATATTTCCTTCAATTCAGTCAATATTTATCAATTATTATCATGATACTATATTTCTAGTTATTTTAGTTTTTGCTTTTGAATTTTGATATAATATATGTCTAGCGCCAAGACCTTTGATTAACAACCTGAGTGTCTTTAAACTATAATAGTTAATTCATCATTGTAGTTGTATGTTTATATTTTTTACTTGTATGTTTATATTTTTACTTGTATGTTTGCAGTTCTGAGGTTAACGAGCTTGAGAAAAGGTTGGCTGTTCTTAGAAATCCCTGAGTCAGGTACTAGTTTATACTTTTTACATTCTTGTTAAATGGTCAACAAATTAATCTTCGAAGTCTGCATTTACAAGTTGAAGTATTCAATTATGTGAGCTGCAACAATTTTCTTTCTTTTATTACTTTTTTTTGGCTTATTAGAGGTAAATATACACTGCTATACTGGCATTGTTTTCTTTGGTATCCTGGACTGCCATTGTATTTATAGTTTCAACCATATTTAGTGAAGAGTGCAAATATCACAACTGATTTCCTTAAGCTATATAGCTATATATATATATATATATCTTGATAATGTGAATATCACAACTCGCTCATACAAATACATAGCCGTATACTCATTTGAAACAGATGGGCAATGAGTTTCACCAACTGATTTCCTTAAGTTATATAGCTATATATATCTTGATAATGTGAATATCCTCATACAAATACATGGCCATATACTCATTAACCTACAAGGATAAAGAATAAAAAAGACGGGAAGAACAAATGAAAGAAATTATACAACTACCACATGTTGAAATACTTCATGGAATCAATATGTATTCTGAGTTTAGAAGTTTATTTTACTGTATTTGAGCACCCTTGAGAGCACTCCTGAGACATTGCCATTGATTCATGTGGGAAGACTTGTCTAATAGAATATATTAACATTCTGCATTATCATGGCCCCGCTTTTAGTAATCTCTCATTATACAAATTAACAAAAATGTTTTATATGCTCCCTATTACAAGTTCTGAAAACAAAATGGATGCCTTGTTCAACGAAAACACTAACAGTAAGAACACAACACCCATTATCATCATACATTCACCCTGTCTATTTATGTTGTTGAATTGGTGGGAAACGATAACACACTTAAAGACGTTAGTCAAGGCAGGAGTGTATGTAGACAGGAGTATGTGGAGACAGTTTGTGGATGTTGATGGCAAGGGTGTATGGGGTATGCAGGGAGTTGTACTCTGTTGTGCAGCAAGGAGGTGGAGTTTGTATATATAAACCGCAGTTGCAATAATATAGTAATTAAATTAACAAAGATAAAAAGACAAAGTAAATAAAGGTATAAGATACACAGACTTGTTGTTCTAAGCTTGCATGGCCTGATATACGCATGCACTGGCACATGCCTACTTTGTGAAACGCAGCTGTTCACCCATATAAATACCATACTCACGCATAAACACGGCCAACTATACATTCATTAATAATACTAAATGACATTTATCAATTCAGCTTATACAACTAGATTATTAAACTAATAGGGACTAGACTTGATAACTCACAGCAATACACATTGCTATATGTGCCACGATCAAGTCCATATATATAATATTACTAAAATCACTTTGTACATTTATTAAACTTATATGTATATAAAAATATATATAACATAATTTATGTGTATTTGATTTAGTTAGAGTTTTAAAACTTAGAAACATACCCTGACATATATTATATACAAAGATATATATAACAGAAACACACCCTGACATATAACTCACAGCAACTTATATATAACAGAATTTATGTATATAAGCACTGAATAAATGGACCAGTAACACTTGGTGGAATGGGATAAACAAGTGGGTTATGTTTGCTGCTGCACTTATTTGCATCTTCTCTGTATCCAGTCTGCCCACATAAACAGCTATCAAATGTTTGATACTCCTAAGTTAACGTAACAACGTAAATATGTGTGAAAAGAAAACATATTTATTAGATTTATTTTAACTTTTAACTCACCTGGGTTTTTCCTCTGTAGCGGTTGAATCATGAATTTTATTGTCATTTACTTGTAGTGATTCCTGCTTTTAAAATAGTTTACAATTTAGGTCTATAACATAAACATGGATATAAAATTTCATGTTTTGAACCCTCCACACAGTTAAAAATTCAAACATTTACCGTTTGGGTTTTCCCACATTTTCAAAATCGCAAAGACCGGTAATTTGAACTGACCTTCCCTCTCTAATTTGGGCATATGTGAGTATTTGCTTTTGCTGGTATAGGATTATTTGAGTACAAATTTGGATCAATTATTTAGGAGGTGTTGGATATTATGGAGAAGTTGAGCAAGGCATATGGTCAGTGAGTTGATGTTGAAATTGTTTTGGATCGTCGTAGCAGTTTGACAATAGAAGCAACCACCAGGTTGTTGTGTTGAAATGAAGTTTGGCGGAGGTGGTTCTGGTACAAGGAAGTAAGAAGTAATGAAATGGTATGTTTGGTATATGTGAATGGTGAACCGAGTAGTGGTTGTGTGGTAGAAAAGTGAAGTTGTTGTACAGGCAGTTTGACAAAGTGTTTTAAGTAGTTGAAAATGCACAGTGAATATGTGCAGTTGATATGTTAATAGTGAAGAGGTGGTGCAGTTTGAGGAGGGGTAGCGGATGGATGTTAGTTGGTGTTGCTGTGTACTATTGTATGGTGGTGTGTATCAGTGTTGCTGGAGGAGCTCAGTGATGTGCAATGAAATGATATGTAGTTGTGTGTGGGTATGTTCAGTGATGCAGTTGTATATGCAGTTGTGTATCAGTTGTATGCACTGAAATATGGTTTGTGGTCTAAAGGAAGTGAACAGAGATGGGAGTATGTAAAAATTTGTAAAAACAAAATAGGAAAGAAAACAAATGTAAATGTAAATTTGAAATGCAAATGTAATACATACATATATATAGTTTTTGAAATTGTATGTTTTTTGTTTTGTTTTTTTAAATAGAAATGCAAATGCAAAATGAAACTAGAAAACAAGAAATGCACACAATCACAATGCAAAAAAAAATCAAATAACAAGCGCACACACAACTTTTTAATGTAAACAAGAAGATTGCACTGTGGGCAATGGAGAAGGATGAAAGGAGGAGCAGGGAGGTTGTTCGGCAAGTTCAGTAAACCCCAGTTATAAGTTGGATGAATTAAAAATTACCGCAAGCGCACGGAGTAATTAAATTTTTTCTTTAAATGTGTTTTATGTCAGGTTTAAGGTTTTTTACTAAAATGTTGTATATATTTTTGTTGGAAAATCAATATGTCTTCAAGTATAGATAAAGAGTGGATGAAAGAAGCCGATCAAAGAACCCCACGATATATGGAAGGAGTGCAGAAGTTTATTGATTTTGTTGTAGAAAATGGTGGCAATAAGGAAATCTATTCTTGTCCTTGCACACAGTGCAAAAATATGAAAATGAAAATTAAATTAGATGAAATTCATTTTCATCTGCTTAGATGGGGAATTGTCCAATCATATACTGTTTGGCATTTTCATGGGGAAGAGTTAGCAATGAACCAAAAACAACCTGTTAGTCAAGCCATAAGTACCGATGACTCTGAACATCCTAGGATGGAAGATCTTGTCAATGATGCTGATAGATTTCATCAATTGCAACCTACAAGTTTGTTGCCGGATAATATTGGGGATTCGCCTACGGTTGATGTTGATTGGCAGGCCAATCAAAGCAAGAAGTATAAATCACTTTTTGATAATGCAAAAGAGCCATTGTATCCTTCATGTCCAAAAGGGATAACAAAATTGTATTTCGTCGTCAAGCTAAATAACTTGAAAACCCAGTATGGCTTTTCCGACAATGGTGTGACTGCACTCCTAGAATTCATAAAGGAATTACTTCCTGAAGGTAACACACTACCAACAAAGTATCACGAGATGAAGAAGATGATTAAGCAAGTTGGTATGGATTACAAAACTTATGATGCGTGCATTAATGACTGCATTTTGTATTGGAAGGATGATGCAAATAGAGTTTTTTGTCCAGTTTGCAAACAATCAAGATATAAAACAACATTCAACGAAGAGAAAAGAGCTGCAAAAGTACCTCAGAAGACGTTGAGACATTTCCCTCTAATTCCTATGCTGAGGAGGTTGTATACTATACCATGGATAGCAGGTGCTATGACTTGGCATGGTCGTGCAAAGTCTAATTCAGACGTAATGCGTCACCCATGTGATACTTCTCAATGGCGAGCTGCAGATTCTTTTGACAAAACATTTGCTGTTGAATCACGAAATGTCACGCTTGGATTAGCAACGGATGGTTTCAATCCACATGCATCTCTAAGTAACCGCTATAGTTGTTGGCCAGTAGTTATAGTACCGTATAATCTTCCTCCATCCATGTGCATGAAAAGAGAGTTTTCAATGTTAACATTCTTGATTTCTGGACCAAAACAACCAGGAAAGGATATTGATGTTTATTTTCAACCGTTGATAGACGAGTTACAACTGTTATCGGAAGGAGTCGCTGCATTTGACTCATTTAATAATTCTGAGTTTACATTGAGAGCACGGTTGTTGTGGGCAATTCATGATCATCCTGCACTTGGGACTTTATCGGGATGCACAACTCATGGCTATTTTGCATGTCCTACATGTGGGGAAGACACTTGTTCTTACTATCTTCGTGCAAGTAAGAAGATGTGTTACATGGGACATCGAAGATTTCTTCCTTTCAAACATAAGTTTCGAGACGAAAAAACAAACTTTGATAACAGACAAGAATATCGTCGTCCTCCACGGCTATTGACTGGTTATCAAGTTGAAGAGAAGGTAGCTAATATCAAGATGAAAGTTGGTAAAGACAAATTAGAAAGCGGTCGAAAACGAAAAAATAAAACCGATGAAGACGAAGTTGAGAATGTTCCTGCATGGTATAGAAGGTCGATCCTCTTTGATTTGCAATATTGGAAAGCAAATTTGGTCCGACATAATATTGATGTTATGCATACAGAGAAGAATGTCACTGAGCATCTCATTAGCACAATTATGGGTCATAAAGACAAGTCAAAAGACGGCATCAATGCACGTAAGGATTTGAAAAACATGGGTATAAAACAAAAATTGTGGGTGAGTGAAGATCCTGAAAGAAATAAAGTAATCATACCAGATGCAACTTTCACCTTGAGCAAAGACGAAAGGCTACGATTTTGCACCATTTTGAAAAGCCTAAAAGTGCCTAGCAAATTCTCTTCCAACTTCAATAACAATGTGAACATCAATCCTCCTGAACTAACAAATATGAAGTCTCATGATTACCACGTCATAATGCAGCAGTTACTTCCGGTATTGCTTCAGCATTCTTATCCACAACATAAGGATCTACGTAATGCTATACATCGTATAAGTCTATTTTTTAGCATTTTATGCTCAAAGGTACGAATGCATGTGCCGATATCATATGAAAGTTGGGATAAAGTACCCAACAAATGTAAAGATGATGTTTGGGCTGAATTGCGGGTAAGTCATTCTCTTTTTTTTCCACTAATTCTTTACTGCAAACTGATATTTAACTTATCCATAAATAAAATCCTAAAATATGTAGTATCTAACATGTGCATATTATGATTAATGTTACTTTCAACATAACTTACAAGTGACATGCACTTATGATCTGTGTATTTTCTTGTATTTTCTTTTTAACGTATTTTTTATCTTCAATATATACAGACATTTTATGAGCTAGAGTCGGATACAAAAGAGTTGTATTTTAAAAAAATGTGCGAATCATCTGGAAGATACAAAAGTGAATTGAGGACAGGGTACTACGACAAATTTGATAATGATGAAGCTAGAAGGAAAAACTGTCCGCCAAAAGTTAGCGTAGAAGATTGGGACGGATTCTTGAAAAATGAAGCAAAACCCGGCGCACGCGAAAGAAGAGAGCTAGGCAAAAAAAATAGATCACAATACAATTATACTCATCACAGTGGTCGTACAAGTCACGCCGTAGTAGAACATAAAATGGTACAGTTTTAATTTTTTGTTATTTCGTTGCATTTTACCATTTCGTTGAATGAGATTGTATCGGTAGGAAATAAAATCTTCGAATAAGAATCGGTTGGTTTGATAATTGATGTTTCGGTTGTAGACAATTGAAAATCCAGAAAAAGAAATCATACGCCGTGAAGTGTGGGAGAAAACTCATACAAAAAAGGATGGCACCATATCAGATTCAAATTCTTCGTACTTTGTAAGTTAATCAATATATTGTTTTAGATGATGAATTAAAAATCATTTACTATTATGACATATATGTTTACATGGTTTATCGGCCTATAACTTATATTGTTTTAGGGTAAAATTGCAAAAGCAAGGGAAACAATCAATGACGACGAGGAACAAGATATGCCATTGGATGAAGACATCTTGTCACAAACGTTCAGCAAAGATAAAAGGGGTCGGACTCGAAGTGTTGGAACTATAATACCAAAGACACAAGTTAAAGCATCTACTATTCCACGTAAACAACTCAGAAGGAGTAAACAAGACTCAAATAGATTGGAAACAAGGATGGAGAAGGTAGAGGGTTCTTTGGAGAATGTGAAGGGGACATTGAACACATTGGTCGACATATTAAAAGGATATGTGAAACAGATGCCAGACATTGCTTCCAACGAAGGAGTAAGTGGTGGGACACATCATGAAAGTGTTGGAAGAACGTCGAACAATGACGATGTTGCTAACCCGCTTATTTCGCATGTTCAGGAAAATCAAAAATGTGAAGTTTTGAACTTTGATTTAGAAGTCATTGCAACAGGTTTTGTATGCAGAGATTCGACGGCATCCATAATACATGGAAAACCTGTACCTCCTACACATGAGAAGTTGATTGTGGACAATATACTATTACCAGATGAGCCCACAGCCAAACAAAATCATCCTCTTGCTATGACCTTTGATGATGTTGGAATCGGTGGTTATGTGTGTCATCTAAAGAGTTCAATTCGATATCTTTAGACGCAAGAGCAGGTATACATTATTATTATCCAATAAATTCAATCTGAATGGAAACCTATATATGTTCTCTGATATGTCCTTAATATAAGAATCCTCCAATTTTAATATCAAAACTGAAAATTCTACAAAATCGGATAATTCTCTGATATGTTCTTTGTTTTAGGTTTTTCACATTTGTTTCAGGTTGAAGATGCTTTCTCTGTGTACCTTTCTGATTTACAAAAGCTTGATCCGTGAGGTAACACAAAATTTACTTCTTAAAGTTGCTGAATCCTTGATAATTATTTCACTTGCATGGGGCGACCTATCTATTGCTCCTTCCCATCCAATTACAGATCAATAAAAAGTGATATAAGATCCAATAGACGTTACTCTGCATAAACAATATTATCAGTTCATAATTCATCTAAATATGGATATGAACAGTAACTCTCGGTAAAACAGCATTTCAACTGACTTGTTTATTGAGGGGAACTTGTCGAATTGTCAGACTAATAATTATAGTTTAATCTATTGCATCATGACCCATTTTAAGCACGTGAAATGATTACAGTTAATTCATTATACATGCATTATGGACTGATTACTACACAAGTTAACAAATGCAGCAGTCATTATACTATTTTGGGCTGTAAACTCAATCAAAAGCATGATTCTGACTTGAATTTTTTTGTATTTGCACATACAAGAACTAGTAATGAAGATTGCAGTTCTGAATTCTGAAAACACTGAACATAGAAATCAATTCGACAGTGAGTAATTTATTGAAATCTCCTTCATTGCATAGGCTCAATCCTTTTATTTCCCCATTATTATGGTTGATGGATTCCCTATTTTCCTTATTCCAATAATCTGGTTGTTATAATCCATATTTGCACATGGTTTCCTTTTATCCTACTATCATACAGGATTCTATTGTTATCTTCAAAAACTGGGACTAGTTTACTTTAACCCCCATCATTTTCTTTAAGTTTAAATCATAACATTAAAATTAAGACGATGTGTAACGACCCATAAATTTTGATTGGTTTTAATAACGTATTTAACTGAATTTCTTGAAATTTTAAACAATAAAATTTGAAAATAAAAATTTACTATTTGGAATACGTCTATTTTAATATAGCAACTGGTAAATTTTCATCTGATAATATTGAAGTTTGTTTTCCTTTGAAATTCTATTTCAAATCAAACCGGTTAATAACAGTGAATTTAAAAGTTTTCCGAAACAAAAATATGTCAACAGAAGAAATTTTATTCAGATCATTCTGAATCAGACTGCGGAATTCATTTTTCCTAATTTGGACTTCTATTGCTCCGATTATCTTAATTCTGGTAAATAGCAGCATTTTCGGTACTGATTATCGACTTTTGATTGGATGATCGTACCAATAATATCTGTATACCGTTTTGATCCTCTCGTCGTGCTGATCTCCATGGTATATTTATTCCTGTATTTCGAGATCCGGTACGCGACGGAAACAATAAACGGTTCGTTGTAACGGTACCCTAAATTGTGGCTTTACTGTTTCCTTTGGTTTTAAAAGTCGAAACGTGCAGCGGGACCACAATAATAATTTGCTTTAATATTTGTCAGCTGAATCTACGGGGGCTATTACCATTTCATCTATTTGTGTACGTTTCATTTTCAATTAGTGTACACATCACAGTTCCTTTTATCTTTCCCCTTCTATCTTCATTTTTCCCAGATCCACTGTGAACCGTCCTCTCCTCCTCTACTTTATATTTTGCCTGTGACAATTTCATTTGTCCAGATCTATTCCTTCTTCCAATATTATTTTTCTCATCCACCTTTCCTTTCCCATTTTCCCAAACGCACGTCTCCAGCTCGCCGCATCCACCTTCCCCCTCCATGCAACCCAACTCTTCACCGTTCGCCCAAAATCCTCACCTTCCTCCTCTCCTCCGTCCGTGGCATTTTCTCCATCACCGCTCGTGTTCGCCTCTGCCTTCGACCACCGACCATTCCATCATTGTCTGTCTTCCTCTGCGCCGATACTCCTCCTCCTCTTTCCCTGTCCATGGTTCGGCAGAGCATCTTTTATATGCAGGTAAAGATCTGCATAAGTTTGTTATATAATGATCCCTTAGCAATATATATATGTAATCTCTATAGTGTTCGGCGGTATAAGTTTGCACGAGATGTTGTTTATATATATATATATAGTTATCTATGTTATAGATATTATAGTGTTGAGGCTATATACATTCGGTTGATATTTTGAGTTATGAATATGTCTTGTCTATATAAAGTATATAAGTCATAAGATCTACATATATGTGTTTTAAGTTTTGGAGTTTGTTAAAGATATATTTAAATGGAACATTGATTTTTAAAGTATAAAGTTTATGTTGATTTTTGAAAGTTATCAAATCTTTGTTACAGTGGTCCATATATATTAGTCTGATGTTATATGCAAAGTGTTTACATTATATATACATTATTCTATCTATTTTGTTCAAGAATATACTTATATATATTACGATATACTGGACTGGAAATGAGGTAATATATTTGTGTATATATGTTTATACATATCTGGTTTCTATTTTTATAACTTATGTTTTGTTTAAATATAGTTTATAAAGGTATATATGTATGTATGCCAATCTGCATACTTGTATTTTACGTCTGTTTTATAAGTTTTGAAAGTGCAGTTTAGATAAGTTTGGGGCCTCTGCATACGTGTATTTTATATTAAAAAAAAAGTTTATAATATGGTAGTATAAAAATGTTGGTTTATGAGGTTGATTTTCTAAATATATTATATATATACTTATAGTACGTGTTTCTATTTTATACGGTTTTAGATATATTGAGTCTTTATGGGTTGCTTGTTTACAATCTGTTCACATTTACATGTTTATACAAGACCAATTACTAATTATTTATATACATTATAGTGACCTATTCATGTATATATTAATTTATAAAAATAGAAGGTAATAAAGTGTAAGTAGTATTGTTATAGCCTATTTTGTTTGGTAACCTGTGTCATGAGAGTTGTATATGTTTTCCAAGTTCTATATATATATGCTTACAAGTTTATCTCGATGCAGTATAAAGTTTTATTATGTAAATGTTTGGAAGTATTTTATAGGTATATAAAATTGGATATAGATGTATATAGGTTTATAAAAATAATGATTTTGTTTGAATTTTTATATTTTCCTTAAGATGCAATATTGAAAAAAAAGTGTATTTCATATATAGTAATAACGTATATTTAGTTCAATTTATATCAACTGATTCAATCGTTCTCATCGATTTCTCATCTATCAGCTTATCCGTTGAACTCGTGCCGATTTAGCTTGCTTCGAAATTCGTGTTCAGGATTCGTAACCCATTTCATCGTCAAATAACTCGAGCCTTGAAAGGTGAGCAATCACTCACGATTACCATTCTTTTATTTATTAAATTTGATTTCAATTGAAATGACAATTGAAATATGCTGTTGTAATTATTTAAATTGATATATATGCTATTATCTGTAACTGTTCACCTGTGGGATATGACACCATATCCTGTTGTTTATATTATATTGTTATTGATGATGTATCTATACCTGTTATATTATTTCTATATCTGTTATCACTCTGCAAGTTCCCTGTTAGTATAGAATTCACTATGGGTTGAAATGATACGTACCCGAACGGACTTTAGAATAGGAGAATTTCGTTATGGGTTGAAATGATAAACCCAAGCGATTTTCATTCGAATTGAAATTGGGATTACGGGTCGAAATGCTATCTACCCGTATATATTTAAATTTCGGATTGAAATGATAAATATCCGTATCACCTAACCATATGATAAATAAATATACAGACACCGTTGGTCCATATATATAAATATTTTAAAAATGAATTTTATGGTTTTGGAAAGAAATATATGGTTTTAATAAATGTTGAGCCTTAAATCATTTAATTTAAATTATGATGGATTTAATACATATGAGATGTTTAAGTATAAAAATTATATTTCAAAATAGATTTTGGTAATAATTTGAATAAGTTAAGGTTGGAAAGATAATTTATTTAACTAAACCAATTTGAAACTTATTGAAATTGAGATTTAAGATATGATTTATAACTTGGGTTTTATTTAAATAATTTAATGAATAATTCTTGCTTAAATAAATTTAAGAAAATATTAGTAAAAATGAAATGTAGGGCTAGTTAAATGATATTGAATTTATTAAGTGAATATTCCCTGATTAAATAATAATGAAGTTAAATCAAGAGCTATATGAAACTGTGAAATTTAACTTTGAAAATGTTGAATATTAAAGCTTTGAAATATATTGAAAATTTAAATGATCTGTTTATAAATGAATTAAATTGATGAATTGAGCTTTGAATAAATTTGAATTTGAAATTTGAAGTTGATTTGAATCGATTTGCTAGACTTGAGGAAATTAAATACTTTACTTTTCAAATCATTTAATATATATACTATTTTGGAAAATAGATATATTTGAAATGAAATGATATTTGGGTTTTGAAGTATAAATTTAATTGAAATGACCATGGTGTAAAAATGTATATTTCCACCTTGTAGATAGTTCTGAAGATCCTTAGAGGATGGTTATCCCAACATCCTTTAAGTTACTTGTATTTCAATTGATATTTCACTTGAGTTGGATTTATTTATATAAGAATGTTAATCCTGACTCGAGTGTTTTGTGTTTTGCTTTACGCTCGGGTCAGACCGAGTGATACAGCATCTGAGACTCACCTTTGGAGTTTGGAGCTTCCTTTGGAGATCCAATTATCGCCTCAGCTTTCAGCTCTTCTAGTTGATTTGTTCAGAGAAGTCATCTATTCGTACTGAAGACTTCACCGTATTTGAGATATTCTGTTGTATTTTATTTTTAACTCTGATGTTTATATAGTAGCTTCATGAACTACTATTTTATCTATTCCGCTGCGTATTATTGTATTACTCTGTGTCTGTGATTCTGTGATTGATTTATTTACTGCATATGCTGAGTTTTGCCAAATTTAAATTAACAATCTGATATTTTGAATTATTCAATTCTGACATGTGTGGATTTATTGTCGATTTGAATGGTCCAAAATAGCGGGTCGTTACGGTTGGTATCAGAGCTTTGGCTCTAGGCAAAACTTAGCATATATAGTAAATTTATTTACAGAATCACATTCGTTCGAGTTTGAATCTCTTCCGTTTGACTCGATTTCCTTTGAACTTTGGAACGTTTCTTGCGGTTCCAAAATTCATTCTTGTCTCTCCCTATTTGTATTATTTTGATTCTGGAGTATCGCATAACTCCACTTCGAATGATCTCTATAAGAATAGGCGATCCCGCCGACCTTTGAATGTTTTGTAAAGGGGTGAAACTCCTTCACAATTGGCATTGATTCACCGAAGATTTCTATATCTTTGGTTTAGATGCCGAATTCTATCTCTGGCGATCGAATGTCGATTTGCCTTAGATTTCCACATCGATTATATTCTTGAAGTCACGGTTGACCCGGTTAAGGTCGCCCGCGATTTATATAAGTATATCCGACTTCTATTTTGTAATTAATTATCTCATTTTCGTTCGAACTTATTTTCGAATCAGAATCCTATTTGATTAGAGCCCCTCTAATTTGAATTTCTATCTTTGTTTTGAAATCCATTCTTGAACCATCCTTTGAAAAATCAGGCTTGTTTATATTTTAGAAATTGTTTTATATATCGAAATTATTATATTATATATATAAAAGTGAAATGTTTTCGATAAGGATTATAAACCCTTTTAAAATAAGAATTTGAGGTTTCGAAAGGATTTGTAATTTTGAAAAATAAAAACTATATAAGAAATTTGATTTATCTAAAAAAGATTTATAACTGAAGGATTTTAAATTTGAAATTCGAGAATTGAACTCCGGTATTTTGAAACTGGTTTTAAGATTTTGAAATATATTATAATAATAATATGCTTTAAAAGTATTTTTCGAATAAGAAATGTTTCAAATGACTTCAAATGAGTTCCAATGATTTCGAAGAAATTTCAAAGAAGTTTTCAAGAAAATAGAAGTCCAGAACTCACTTATGTCGTTGGAAAATAATTTCGGTGATGAGTGCACGCATCATCGACATTGATTTTCGAGTTTCAAAGTGAGGGAGAGGCCACTCTAGTAGCATTGCTATGCGAGTGATTTTGCGAAACCAATTTTGATTTCAAATTCCGAAGAAAGATTTGATATTCGAAAGATATATGTATATATATATATTTGAAATGATTTGAAATAAGTCGTTGTTCAGTCCTCGTGTTCCGAATTTGATATAAACCTATCTATTAAAATTGATTTACTGATTTGTTGATTTCCATCTCTTGAATTTGAAAATGATTTCTTCAACTATTTCGAAGTTTCGAACACTTCCAAATCAAGGTTAACTCTTAAAAGCTAAGAAATTTTGAAAAGTATTTCGATAAGGTATATAAGTTGTTTTGAATGTTTAAGTATGAAGTAATATGATTTAAATAAGATAAAACTGTTTGGTTAAGTAAATGAATAAGGAAATTTTAAAATTTTCTAATATGAAATTTAAATTTGAAAGGTTTTGGAAAGAATTTGATCTTCAAAATATTTTGAATAAAATTTAGTTTAAATGTTTTAACTTAGTAACATCTTCGTGAAACTATATATTTAACAAGTTGGGTAAAAATATAAGTTGTACGTATGCTGTTTTATTCGCATAATTGAATTGATCCAAGTTTGAGTACACAAGTTCGAGGTGAATTACACCATTTCGTGTTAGGATTTTTCATTTGATTCTTGATGGCGAATATTTGATATGGATTTTGGGCTCGATTCTAGAATTCTCTATCATAGTATATGGCTATGCAAGGAGACTGATGGCTTCTAGTCGAGAAACCATATCGAAATCCGCATTAGGGAAGTCAAATGGACAATACTAGTTCGAAAGCGAACTTGTGTGATCGAGCGAGCGATCAAATGTGATTTTGCGAATGATGACGTATGTACGTATTATATTCTAATATCATTGATATATTTTGACACTGAAATTGAAAGCTGTCGAGTTAGAATATCTTTGCTTACTAAAAAAAAAGAAGAAAATTTCCAGTTTAAATTACAAAGATATATAACCCATAAAAGCAAAGATATTCAATCCCATATGGCTCTTCATACAGCGAAATTTATTTTGAAAATTTGATCCTTATATAAGATGGACCTTACGTAAGTATAAGATGATTTTGAAAACATTTGATTTTGGAAATGAATTGGTTGACTTAAATTATTGATTTGGAAATTTGGATTTATTTTCTAAATCTATTATTTTTGGAAACTTTGAAACTAAACATAATTAATTTGAGAAGAAATAATTTGGTGAAATTGTATATGATTTTGAAATTGAACTGATATTGAAACAAATTGAAATTTGAGAACCTTATGTTACTAAACACTTGATTTGGGAGTTGTCGAACCTATATAAAATTGATTTGTATGAGTATGAAATTGATTCGAAAACTATGGATTTGAAAAGGTACTCAATTTGGAAGTGAAATCTTATATAATTGAAGTCTATATAAGTATGATTCGATATACTATTGATTTTGGAAAGTATTTGATTTGAAAATTAAATCTTATATATAATGGATTTTATATAAGTACGATATTTGAAAGTGATTTGAAAAGGTACTATATGATACATATTTTCGAAGTAAAGATATGGAAAGTGCCTTCTGCTTGATATCCGATTTGTGGCCACATCTTGGATTCATTCTATCGATATTATTCTCTCTGATTTTTGGTTTTCCGGATATGATACTCGAGTGTCCTTCGAATTCCATGGCGTTACCCATGGTCTTATTGTTCTCTCGTGACTGCATAGCGCAACTGCCTGGCTAAGTCTTGCCTAGGAGTACGGATTGTTTCCTGGGGGATCCAGGCGTAACCATTGTGTATCCTGCAATCTGTGTAGGTCGCGAATAGTAGCGCAAATGCTTGGCTGAGTCTTGCCTGGGGGTACGGATTGTTTCCTGGGGGATCCAGGCGTAACCATTGTGTATCCTGCATTCTACTAGTCATCATGGCGTAACTCGCAGGGCTGAGAAAGCTTACGGATATGGATTGTTTCCTGGGGGACCCAGGCGTAACCATTGTGTATCTGCGAACCATGGTTAGACAAAGGTTTTGTTCGTTTTGTTGTTTGGATTGTACTTTCCATATCTATTTTTTTAAAGTTTTTCCAGTATTTTCACTGGGTGTTGAAACAAGTCTACTAAGTACCTGGAGAATTCTAGTTTTGCGCCTGATCAACGCACTACCAGAGTCTACAGGAACAAGGATAAACTTGTCGAAACATCGAGTTATAAAAGTATTTTCGAAAGAAAATTTGTTTCGTTATAAAGGTATTTTATAATAAAAGTATTTCCAACAAAGAAAATTTTGTATCGATATTTGGAATCAAAACCCTTATGGTTCTAAATTAACTATTCATGCCCGATACTATTCCTTGAATCTACCTTATCTGCTCAGCTTGATTTATTCACCTATATTCTGTTTTTCCAAGTCGTGCTTCTTTTCCTTGTTGACTATATCCTTTTCAAATATTGTTTATTTATATACCACATGGTTTAATAGAAAATTTTAGTGTTATAAAATTTTTAGAAGTTATTAATTAAATAAAACATATTTAAAGTAAATGATTATTGATTATTAATAATATTTGAAAAGTATCTTGAAAAAAAAAATTAATAAATTATGAATTATGGATTTAATGTTTTCAAATAGCTTCTTTGTAAATATAAGTAATAATGTAAATAATTGTTTTCAAAGAGTTTTCATATATTTATAAAGTTGTTATTTAAGCATACAATGGTAATTTATAAAGGAAGCAAGAAATTTTACAAATGGGTTTTGAAAAGTTTTAATGTATTAAAGATAATTGAACTACAAATGAAGTTTTCAAATGAATATTTCAAGTAAAATTTATATAGTTTGAATTAATTGTTTATCCTGGTCTTTCAATCTATTTTTCTTTCTGGTGGTTTCTATCTCCTACCTCCTTCCTTTTCGGGGACGAAAAGTTTTGAGTGGGGGAGAGTGTAACGACCCACAAATTTTGATTGGTTTTAATAACGTATTTAACTGAATTTCTTGAAATTTTAAACAATAAAATTTGAAAATAAAATTTTACTATTTGGAATACGTCTATTTTAATATAGCAACTGGTAAATTTTCATCTGATAATATTGAAGTTTGTTTTCCTGTGAAATTCTATTTCAAATCAAACCGGTTAATAACAGTGAATTTAAAAGTTTTCCGAAACAAAAATATGTCAACAGAAGAAATTTTATTCAGATCATTCTGAATCAGACTGTGGAATTCATTTTTCCAAATTTGGACTTCTATTGCTCCGATTATCTTAATTCTGGTAAATAGCAGCATTTTCGGTACCGATTATCGACTTTTGATTGGATGATCGTACCACTAATATCTGTATACCGTTTTGATCCTCTCGTCGTGCTGATCTCCATGGTATATTTATTCCTGTATTTCGAGATCCGGTACGCGACGGAAATAATAAACGGTTCGTTGTAACGGTACCCTAAATTGTGGCTTTACTGTTTCCTTTGGTTTTAAAAGTCGAAACGTGCAGCGGGACCACAATAATAATTTGCTTTAATATTTGTCAGCTGAATCTACGGGGGCTATTACCATTTCATCTATTTGTGTACGTTTCATTTTCAATTAGTGTACACATCACAGTTCCTTTTATCTTTCCCCTTCTATCTTCATTTTTCCCAGATCCACTGTGAACCGTCCTCTCCTCCTCTACTTTATATTTTGCCTGTGACAATTTCATTTGTCCAGATCTATTCCTTCTTCCAATATTATTTTTCTCAGCCACCTTTCCTTTCCCATTTTCCCAAACGCACGTCTCCAGCTCGCCGCATCCACCTTCCCCCTCCATGCAACCCAACTCTTCACCGTTCGCCCAAATCCTCACCTTCCTCCTCTCCTCCGTCCGTGGCATTTTCTCCATCACCGCTCGTGTTCGCCTCTGCCTTCGACCACCGACCATTCCATCATGGTCTGTCTTCCTCTGCGCCGATACTCCTCCTCCTCTTTCCCTGTCCATGGTTCGGCAGAGCATCTTTTATATGCAGGTAAAGATCTGCATAAGTTTGTTATATAATGATCCCTTAGCAATATATATATGTAATCTCTATAGTGTTCGGCGGTATAAGTTTGCACGAGATGTTGTTTATATATATATATATAGTTATCTATGTTATAGATATTATAGTGTTGAGGCTATATACATTCGATTGATATTTTGAGTTATGAATATGTCTTGTCTATATAAAGTATATAAGTCATAAGATCTACATATATGTGTTTTAAGTTTTGGAGTTTGTTAAAGATATATTTAAATGGAACATTGATTTTTAAAGTATAAAGTTTATGTTGATTTTTGAAAGTTATCAAATCTTTGTTACAGTGGTCCATATATATTAGTCTGATGTTATATGCAAAGTGTTTACATTATATATACATTATTCTATCTATTTTGTTCAAGAATATACTTATATATATTACGATATACTGGACTGGAAATGAGGTAATATATTTGTGTATATATGTTTATACATATCTGGTTTCTATTTTTATAACTTATGTTTTGTTTAAATATAGTTTATAAAGGTATATATGTATGTATGCCAATCTGCATACTTGTATTTTACGTCTGTTTTATAAGTTTTGAAAGTGCAGTTTAGATAAGTTTGTGGCCTCTGCATACGTGTATTTTATATTAAAAAAAAAGTTTATAATATGGTAGTATAAAAATGTTGGTTTATGAGGTTGATTTTCTAAATATATTATATATATACTTATAGTACGTGTTTCTATTTTATACGGTTTTAGATATATTGAGTCTTTATGGGTTGCTTGTTTACAATCTGTTCACATTTACATGTTTATACAAGACCAATTACTAATTATTTATATACATTATAGTGACCTGTTCATGTATATATTAATTTATAAAAATAGAAGGTAATAAAGTGTAAGTAGTATTGTTATAGCCTATTTTGTTTGGTAACCTGTGTCATGAGAGTTGTATATGTTTTCCAAGTTCTATATATATATATGCTTACAAGTTTATCTCGATGCAGTATAAAGTTTTATTATGTAAATGTTTGGAAGTATTTTATAGGTATATAAAATTGGATATAGATGTATATAGGTTTATAAAAATAATGATTTTGTTTGAATTTTTATATTTTCCTTAAGATGCAATATTGAAAAAAAAGTGTATTTCATATATAGTAATAACGTATATTTAGTTCAATTTATATCAACTGATTCAATCGTTCTCATCGATTTCTCATCTATCAGCTTATCCGTTGAACTCGTGCCGATTTAGCTTGCTTCGAAATTCGTGTTCAGGATTCGTAACCCATTTCATCGTCAAATATCTCGAGCCTCGAAAGGTGAGCAATCACTCACGATTACCATTCTTTTATTTATTAAATTTGATTTCAATTGAAATGACAATTGAAATATGCTGTTGTAATTATTTAAATTGATATATATATATGCTATTATCTGTAACTGTTCACCTGTGGGATATGACACCATATCCTGTTGTTTATATTATATTGTTATTGATGATGTATCTATACCTGTTATATTATTTCTATATCTGTTATCACTCTGCAAGTTCCCTGTTAGTATAGAATTCACTATGGGTTGAAATGATACATACCCGAACGGACTTTAGAATAGGAGAATTTCGTTATGGGTGGAAATGATAAACCCAAGCGATTTTCATTCGAATTGAAATTGGGATTACGGGTCGAAATGATATCTACCCGTATATATTTAAATTTCGGATTGAAATGATAAATATCCGTATCACCTAACCATATGATAAATAAATATACAAACACCGTTGGTCCATATATATAAATATTTTAAAAATGAATTTTATGGTTTTGGAAAGAAATATATGGTTTTAATAAATGTTGAGCCTTAAATCATTTAATTTAAATTATGATGGATTTAATACATATGAGATGTTTAAGTATAAAAATTATATTTCAAAATAGATTTTGGTAATAATTTGAATAAGTTAAGGTTGGAAAGATAATTTATTTAACTAAACCAATTTGAAACTTATTGAAATTGAGATTTAAGATATGATTTATAACTTGGGTTTTATTTAAATAATTTAATGAATAATTCTTGCTTAAATAAATTTAAGAAAATATTAGTAAAAATGAAATGTAGGGCTAGTTAAATGATATTGAATTTATTAAGTGAATATTCCCTGATTAAATAATAATGAAGTTAAATCAAGAGCTATATGAAACTGTGAAATTTAACTTTGAAAATGTTGAATATTAAAGCTTTGAAATATATTGAAAATTTAAATGATCTGTTTAGAAATGAATTAAACTGATGAATTGAGCTTTGAATAAATTTGAATTTGAAATTTGAAGTTGATTTGAATCGATTTGCTAGACTTGAGGAAATTAAATACTTTACTTTTCAAATCATTTAATATATATATACTATTTTGGAAAATAGATATATTTGAAATGAAATGATATTTGGGTTTTGAAGTATAAATTTAATTGAAATGACCACGGTGTAAAAATGTATATTTCCACCTTGTAGATAGTTCTGAAGATCCTTAGAGGATGGTTATCCCAACATCCTTTAAGTTACTTGTATTTCAATTGATATTTCACTTGAGTTGGATTTATTTATATAAGAATGTTAATCCTGACTCGAGTGTTTTGTGTTTTGCTTTACGCTCGGGTCAGACCGAGTGATACAGCATCTGAGACTCACCTTTGGAGTTTGGAGCTTCCTTTGGAGATCCAATTATCGCCTCAGCTTTCAGCTCTTCTAGTTGATTTGTTCAGAGAAGTCATCTATTCGTACTGAAGACTTCACCGTATTTGAGATATTCTGTTGTATTTTATTTTTAACTCTGATGTTTATATAGTAGCTTCATGAACTACTATTTTATCTATTCCGCTGCGTATTATTGTATTACTCTGTGTCTGTGATTCTGTGATTGATTTATTTACTGCATATGCTGAGTTTTGCCAAATTTAAATTAACAATCTGATATTTTGAATTATTCAATTCTGACATGTGTGGATTTATTGTCGATTTGAATGGTCCAAAATAGCGGGTCGTTACACGATGAATTTCAAACTACTTACCTATATCAGTGCTTTTGAAGTGTACATGAGAATTGAAATTCCATTAGTTGCTGCATTTATTTCTACATTCCAAGTTCCTGGCTTATTTGAACATACGGAAGGTCTTACAAGTAACATGGATCGATCAAATGAGCTGGTAATATATTCACAAATGTTCTGACATTCAGTTCCGATGAATATATTAATGTGTTGCTTTATTAGTTGACATTCTGTAAGCATTTGTCGCAAAACATCTTAAGTTTTTTCCAGATACATGCGTAAATAATTAGCGTGAAAACTGGATAAGATAAACTAGATTTCTTAGAAGAACTTGAATGTATTACACTGCATTATTTTTTTATTTGTACTAATTTCTATGATGATAAATCACATTTACTATAGTAGTTGGCCTAATAGCTATAGTTCGTTCTTCTTACTTCAATGAATTATAATATCAATGCGTTGACATCCATCTACTGATGCTATATGAATACCCATGTTCCGGTATGAATGTTTGATCAGTTGATGCTATATGAATACAGTCAAATCGAGCTATTACTTGAAGTTCTTATAACTTGAATCAATCTGCAACTGTTCTGGATAGTTATAGAGATGCAACTTCTATAACTTGAAGTTCTTATTTTGTAGCTTGTCACAAATGACCTTTGATTTGGATTCATGTGGTCCCTAGGAGCTAATATGTATGTTTTGAACTAAATTAGATGACACGACTTGGTAGACTTTGACCACAATTTTATATAATTAATATCCTTCTAGTTGATTTTTGTTATGTGCAGATGATATTGGTTTTCCAGCACTTGTAGTTGAAGAGGTTATATGCTCACTTAGTGAAGAGGTTAATATTTCTATTTGTATTTATGCGAGAACTCATAATTTGTATTTGTGCGACATAAGACTAATCAACCAAGGTAGGTTAAACATAAGATTGCAATGTAGTATTATGTAATGATTTCGCTGTTGTACTATATAGTGGTATGTGTTGATGTTGAACATTATAATTCAAACATGTGTTATGTTTGGTTTGTGTTGAATGTATGAAAAATATTTGGTTTAATAATCTTTCTTTTGTGATAGTGTTAAATTTGCAAATTTTTTTATTAATTATGATAATGAAATGACTGTCACTGGTACAGAGAAAAAATTTCGATTTTTTTTAAATTTTTTTTTAGTAATTAGCAACGGATTAAAGCCGTTGCTAATAGGTAAAACAACAGTTATACGTCTACATTTAACAACGAATTTAAGCCGTTGCGAAATTAAATCCGGAACGGCTATGAGCCGTTGCTAAATAAGATTCTGCAACGGCCATTAGCCGTTGCAAAAGTACATTTCGCAATGGACAAGAGCCGTTGCGAAATTTTTACCACTGCCCATTTCGCAACGGCTCAAAGCCGTTGCGAAATCATTTTGCAACGGCTTAAAGCCATTGCGAAATGGGGATTCTGGTGTAGTGTATAAGAAAGTGTTCCAAGACCATGTATATGCCCGTTCCGAAGGGTAATAAAATGGATGTTCAATCAGGACTCTGGCACATCAGAAGCTTTATTAGTGGTGCCACTACATAACATGAAGTGTGCGTTTATGGGGACTTGTTAAAGTGCTGAAACACAACATTATTTTAATATCGATTTAGTAATAAAAGACAACAAATTGTTTTTATTAAAAGAAGAAGCACTTTATTTCCAAAGCGCCTTGCTTTAGTAAAAATAGAATTTAAACAACCATATTTAAAATTTTACAGTACAACTTGATAAAGAAAAATAAAGTAAGTTTCATTATGGCAGGAGTTGATTAACCATTTTAGAACTAGGCCAAGAAGTCCCAAACATCCACCTTGCTTGGTTACCATTATTGATGATTGTCAATTTCATTTAATTTGATGTTACTATTAGTTATAAACATTTGCATATTGTTTACTATTAACAATATTTAGAAGTAGGTTACTATTAACAATAAAATTGTAAATATTTGCATGTTGGTTATTATTAATTATGGCTGTCGGTTTCATTAAATTTGAATTTATTTTGATTGATATTGTAGATAGATTTTTGCATCAGATTTATGTCTCTGCCTTGCTTGGTTACCATCAGCTAGATATAGATTCTCAAATGTTCTAACAATAATGTTCATCTTTACTTTAGTAAAGCAAATTTTTCTTAAAGTTGGTTTACTAGACTTAATTGTACATCATTTCAAAATAAATTTCTCAATGCCTATTATTTTTTTGATTTGAAAGTAAGGAACTATTTGGTTTATATTTGATATTTTACAAGTATTTGTACAAATTTGGTGAAGCTAGCCTATGATCACAAGGTTAGAGTTGTCTTCTAATGCTATGGGTTCAACTTTTATGTTTCCAATCATCATACTTTTATATTCCCATCTAATTTCGAGCATCTATTACCGATGGATAAATTTAATGGAAAAGAAAATATGAATACAAAGGTTAAGATTTAAGTAGCCATAATATATTGATGTAAGGGATAACATCCCTCTATTATTATAAAAATACACACTGCGATATCTTAGTTACAGTTCATACAATTAAAGGCATCACCAATAATACTGAAATTTCATCTTTAGTTTGTATGAAACAAGAGAATTATTGGCTAACAATATTTATGAAGTAAATAAATTTCATATATAAATGTTCAATCCTTTTCCATAATAGATTTGTAATCATATTTTTGTTATCATCGTGATTACACTTTATTATCATTTTTAAATTGGTACAATATCATCAGTAAATCATGCAAAGATCTGTGATTAAGATGCTGATGCTGAAAGACTAGAACAATTTAGCATCACAAGTTGTTATTATTAAAGATAAAGTTGGTTATTGTGCAAATAGTTCTCCATTTTGTTATTGAGCATAGTTCAGTAAAGCAATGCACTTCTATTACAGTTGATTTATGTATTTAGTTCTCTTTATGAATTTTCAATGTATTTTATACTGTACTTTCAGTGTAATCGGTTCATATTTAGTTATGTAAATTAATTCTATTCATATTTTCAATGTATTCAGTTCACATTTGTGAATATTCAGTGTATTTTTTTCTGATCATAATTCTACATATTATGTTCAAACTTGTTCTGATAATACTTTCAATACTATTCTACAAATTTATTTTTAGATCATATTTTTACATAATTGCAACCTACTGGAAATTTTGCATTTTTATTGGAAAAATGCAATCCCATGTTCTGTTTTGCTTTATTCGGTTTTTGCCTATTGGAATCCATAGTTAGTGGAGTGAATTCGGAATTTCAAGTATCATTCCATCAACGATTGGAAGAATTTGGAAATGCCTCGTATGAAGCTCAAGCTAGGGCTATTATGTGTAGTACTATTAATATATTTCCAGGCGAGAAAAGGTAAATGCTCATACTTATCGAGGAATGTCAAGGTATAAGCATCTATACTTAGGTCATCGAGAAATGATGGGTAAAAGTGGAAATCTCTTTTGATTTGGTGAGCAAACTCAAGTTCAAGATTATGGCAAAGACCATGGTTAGGAGTTATATATGTCATAACTGATAAAGTATTATCCATCACTTGTTGGACTATGATTATTGAGCAAACTCAAGGTCAGAATCTTAAGGCAAGCGAGTCCTAACTCTCACTAGAGAAATTGAAAGGTTTCAACATTTCTCTTAGGGTTTTGAGAAATAAAAAAATCTAGTGGAAGCCTTATTAGAAAAATGAAATGATAATATTTAACCATTCTAATATTGTAGGAACATATGCTATGTAAAAATAAAATTATTTACTTTTATAAATTTAAGTAATTAATGTAATTGGTAAAATTGTTTATCAATTAAAATGTACAAATGAACTGAATTAAGATAAGAAAGTATAAAATATACTTACCAATAAAATCTTTTAGCATGTTGTCACTTCAAGACCCATGTAAAAGCAAAATTAGACAACTACTAAATATATTTGTACCTTGATCACTTAAGTGTATATTTGCTCAAAACTGTACATTATCTTCTATGAATTTTGAACTCTAAAGAAATACAAGATTATGAATATTTGATCCATATTAGATCACATAATAAATTTGTGTGGTGAACAATCGTGTTCGTCATAGACAAAACCTTGATGAAACTGATTCATTCGAAATGAGCAAGAAAAACATCATGTAAGATCATGTGTTCAATACGATTAACTACGACGAGAATCATGCTGTGTTGAAAACAACAGTAGCCTGAGGACTAAAGATCAATCTAGGAATTTGATCACTAAATGTCAGTTCCGACCAGTTTACTTAGGTGCAATCTATTCTATATCCTTAAAGTGTTAAGGATATCTGAATGCGCTTTCATAAAGAATTTGATGCAATCTTGTAGTAAGGGTTTCCTATTGAGTGGTTTGACCATTCGAAAAGGAAAGCGAATGTCCGAGAGTGGATGTATCATAGGGATAGTTAGGATAAAGAGAGTGAATGATCAATTTTGCTTCATGAAGAGACATAGGAAAAGAGGATTGTATAAAATACTAATAGATACTTAATATGGAATGAGAAATATGATTTAGATTCCAAATGTTTTTTCATTATAAAAAATTGTTTTCCATGAGAGTTATTTCTTTGGGTTCAAGATATTTGATTTGAAACTCTTGACTGTAAACTAGATAAAATGGATAAAATAAATAGCTCATATTAAGTGGTTGAATGGAGCTTCGTATTTTATACACTGTTATTGTGATAGTGGAAACAGTGGAAGCATACCCTATGACACTTATTACTGATATATCAAGATATGAAAGATTGTTTCCATACATACATCAAATATTATTTGTGAAATAATAACTTATTTTAGTATTGGCTAAAATAGAAATAGTTTACTTTTTTTTATGAATATTCATTATAAAATTAATCTTTTATAATTATGTTATTTGTCTTTATAACATTGTTGATGCATGTCATGAAAAATACAGAAGTATCTAAAAAATTAACAATTATTTAGGGATTGTGGACTAAGCCATATCTTTGAGGTAATTCTTTAATCATATGAATATGAATCATACGATACTGGTGAATTGCCTCTCAAACAATTAACGACAAGTTAGTCTTCCAGTAGGAGTGACAAAAGAGTTAATGAACTCTTCGAATTGATAGATATAGATGTATGCAGTCCAAGATCTATTGATACCAAACTGATCCACTTACTTCATCAAATTCAAAGATGAATTATCATAAACATGAACATGTGTATTTGATATGCAAGTAGTATATCTATGATAAGTTCATAAAATATAAAACAGAAGTTTAAAATATAATATGCAAAAGAAAATAATTAAAACAATTCGATTTGATCGAATATGCACGAATACTGGAGAAGAGTTCCAAAAGTACTTAAAAATGAATAAGATCAATCTCAAAGTCACTCCTCCATATGATACATAAATGTGTATCGATAAGGAGTAATCAGATTTTGTTGAACAAAGTGCGCTTGATGATGATTAATTGAGTTGATTTCTTTCTATAAGGATATATACTTAAGAGCATGTAAATATAGTAAATCTACTTTCATCTAAAGGCATAGTTTACGAAACCATATAATGTATGAAATGATAAGAAACCCTAACCTTAAATGGTTTAAGATGTATGGTTGACTAATTTATGCTATAAACATAAGTTTCACAAACTCAAAACAAAATCAATTTTGTGCAAGTATAAAGGCAGTTCATCAAATGTTTCTGAATGCCTATTCCAATGTATCCAGAAATAATTGCTGTTTTAAGAAATGCCACCTTCATGGCGAATAAATTTCATTTAGAATTAGTGGTAGTATAATGGACTTGGATACGATCCAAAGGCTCTAACATAAAAACCGACTACGTAATTTAATAAAATTAACCAGGTCTAAAACGACACAACTTATTAGAATGCCTAAATATAATTCCCATACATTAAAAAGAAACTATGAGTTTCTTGTCAATGTGGAGAAACATGATTGTTAGTTAACAATTTCTTCTGTTTTCAATAGCCACAAAGAGTATAGACTTTGTCATATGGCGTGATGCTTTAAATCCAGAATTGAGTCCAAGTACATTATCAAAATATAATTTTGATAGTTATACCCGAAGTGATGTGATCCATCATCCATAGATGTGCGTATTTAAGAAGAAGACCATTGCAGTTGAAATGCACTAAACAACATTGCTGGGAATAACATCATAAATTTCAATTATTGAACTTAGTGTAACAGATATGTCAATCAACGTGCTAAAGTTCGTTTCGATTCTACTCACAAAATTATCACTTTATAGGACTTTGATTTTTTGGTACATCAATATTGAAATAGAAATTCTAAATATGGTTTTGGATAGACCATTTGCACATAACAACCAAAATGTCTTGAAATCGGTAGGAGCGATAATTAAGCTTATGGGTTTAAGATAGGATCTAAGAACTAATACGGTGATATCGTTCGACTTGCATTAGAGTTAAACAGATATTTTGATAAAGAAATCCAATAATTTAACTTTTAGTCAAAATGCAAAAGAGCGTGTGCCTATATGAAAGAATATTAAAAGGTACTAAATTTTTTCTAAAACTTTAGTTGAACAACATACTAGTAGTTGTTAACGATTACCCATATTAAAATAAGTTTTAGTTTGGTTATTTATGTTAGTCCTTGAAATGATGGTTTTGATGACAACAACCTTAGAATAAGATTATAAAATATAAATACTAACATTATAGTTTAGATATATATGTATATGCAGGATTTAACCATGCAGGTATCAAGAATGAAGACTGTACAATATAAAGATACAAGACCGATGAATTTAAAAATCAAAGATATCAAGATTGAAGACTCATGAGTATCAAGAAATCAAGTTATCAAGAGTTCAAGATTTTAATAATACAAGATAAGTATTGAGTCTAGAATTATGTTAAAACTTCATAATAGCACTGAAATCTTCACTCCATATTTCATTTTGGATGGAACCCATTTCTACCTTTTTAGTGGCTTACAAACCCACGACAAGTAGCTTACAAACCTACGACAAGTGGCTTACAAACCCACGAACATCCTGGTTTTGTACAAGTTCTCGAGTCCTGATGTGATGAGATATTCTGCAGGAAGAAGCTTGCAAAACTACTTCAAAATGATTTTCAAAACTGCTTTTCAAAATGTTTTAGCCTTAAAAATTATCTTTTCAAATGATTTTAAAAAAGATGTTTTAGCCTTAAAATATTCTTTGATTTTGTTTTTAAATAAACTCTTGTTTTAAACTTCGTTTGTTTTAAACTATCTTTTAATTATAATATATTTAAACTTAAGATTTAAATATAAAATTATAGTAAAATTTTATATATACTATTCTCTATATTTACTTATGTATTTTAACTATAGTTAAGTATATTTATAAAGTTTAAAATAGTTTTAATATAAGATAGAAGTAATTTTCAAAGAAAAACAAATCACCAAAATTTCCTTTGGGATGTCGACATACCCAAGATACCCATGTCGACATAGTGGCAGTTGGTTTCAAAAATTTGAATTTCAAAAGAAGTGTCTATTCGCCATAACCTTTCACGAATAGACATGGCTGTTGTTCTTCTATAAATAGGGGATGTTTTCAACGAATTTTTAACAATATTTTTCTGGTTTTCACTCCTCTTCTTCTTCCACATTTCTTTATATATATTCTTACCATTACTCTGCCGAAATCACCATTGAATTTAACTAGATCATTTCTGGTTTGATTCTCTATCACTATCTCAACAAGATCCCAGTGCTATTCAGAGTTATAGGCTTCTTTGTAATCAATCAAGTGAGAAAAGGTGTGATTGTAGCCTTGGAAATCAATCAAGTGAGAAAAGGTGTGATTGTAGCCTAGGAAATCAATTGGGTGAACTTGTTTCCCGGGAAATCAAGTACCTCTACCCAGAGGATTGTGAATCTAGAGTGGTGTACCTCGTGGCCTTGAAATCGAGGGTTGTAATTGTAAAGAATGTTTTTAAAAGGAAATCTGTACTTGTGTGCGGCACTGGATGTAGGGAACTCCGAACCAGTATAAAATCCGGCGTGTTCTTTCCTTTACTGCTTTTACTTTATATTTGCATCTGTGTTTGAATCTGTGATCATATCTGTGTCTGAATATTGCATACATTTGTGTTCAAATTAATATAAACTCAAAAAGAATTAGTAATTCCTTAAAACACTATTCACCCCCCTCTAGTGTTTATACTAGCCTTAAGATCCGTAATCCGCATTTCTCACATTTGGTATCAGAGCAAGGTTTTCAAAGTTTCATAATCTGAATTTTGAAAAGTTTTCAAAATGGCTACCAACACTGGTACTGTTACTAACACTAGTTCTATTACTACTGGTACTAGTTCATTTGTAGAAGGTCAGTCTATTGCCATACCACCACTTTTTAATGGCAGTAACTATGCATACAAGGCATGTAGGATGAAAATATATTTACAATCTGTAAGTCTAGACACTTGGAATATCACACAGAATGAATATTCTGAACCCACAACTAATTTTGCACGGTGGACCACTGAGCAAAGACTGTTGCACAGAATAATTCTAAAGCAATGAATATCCTATTTTGTTCACTTGATAGGAATGAATTTAATAGAGTGTCAGTTTGTAAGTTTGCATATGAAATCTGGAAAACATTGCAAGTTACTCATGAATGAACAAGCAAAGTTGAACAGACCAAAATTTCCATGCTCACAAATCAGTTTCAATTATTTAAAATGAATTCTAATGAGTCTATTTCAGATATGTATAGTAGATTTCAGGATATTGTGCATTCTCTAAAATCCTTAGGAAAGGAATTTTCCGAAGATGATCAAGTCAGAAAAATATTAAATTCTCTTACTCCAAAATGTGATCAAAAGACACTTGCAATCGAAGAGGCAAATGACATCAGTACCTTAAAGATAGAAGAATTAATTAGAAATCTAATGTCGTTTGAAGTCCAAATGATCGGGAGAAGAGAAAGCAAAGCATTTGAAAATAAATCAATGGCATTCAATGCATTAACCGATGGATCGGACTCAAACAGCGATAATGATGAAGAGATAGCCTTTTTGACCAAGAATTTTCGGAAATTTCTTAAATACAGAAAGATGAATAATCTCAAGAGAAACTACTATAAGAACGTTGGAAATCAGAATGTAGTGCCAAACAATATCAAATGCTTCAACTGTGACGAATCAGGCCATATCAAAAGAGACTGTCTGTATCCAGATAAGCAAAACCTTCCTATAAACAATGATTCCGTAAAGAAACGAAAACGTGCTTTTACTGCTACTCTAGATGACTCAGACTCGTCTTCAAGCGATGATGATCACAAGACAGATAATTCAAATATGTGTTTCACGGCAGTTCACGACTCCAACAAATTCAGAGAAACGGACTCAGAAAAAGGTACACATTTACAATATAATTGATTGAAATTGCATGCTTAGAATTGATTTCTTGATTGATTGATTTTGAATTGGTGTGTTGTTTGAAATTTAAAATTTTTATTTTTTATTATTATCTTTATTATTATTATTGTTATTATTATTATTATTATTATTAGTATCATAATATCTTATGGAATATACTAATAATATTCCAGATATATATAGACATTAAAAATAATAAGAATATATATATATATATTAGAATTCTTATGAAAAATAAATTATAGAAATTCAAAAACACATGTCGACATGGTCCCTACCATGATGTCGACATGGGTACAGAATTTGAAATTCAAAATTTGAATTCAAATTGTTGAATTTCCCTCCACCTTTTCACTTCATTCAATTCTCTGAAAAGGCATCTTTTGACCAGAGAATATGTCCTTTGAGAATCTATTTATTCACTATCTTTTATCACATCTTTTCACTTTCATTTTCAAATTCAAACTCTCTCTTCAAAACTTCAAGCTCTCTACTCTCTACTCTAATGGCTTCTTCAAGCAACCCTTCCACCATGAGAATTTCCATAAAGATAAAAGAGCAACTCTTCAATGATCCGGAGGCCATAAAAGCATACATCAATTATGCTAACTATGGAAAAGTCCATCCCGGAAAGTTTGCTTTATTTCAAGATTTTTCTACTTATGAAATTGATTATCTTTTTGCAAATAATCATGTTCTCAGTCTTATTGATGCTTCTCAAAATGATTTTGTTTGCTATCCAAATCTTGTTAAACATTTTTATGCAAATCTTAATCGAGGATTTTATAATGGAAACGATGATGAAATTTGGAGTAGTGTCAAAGGCATTAGAATCGTTTTAAATTGTGATCTTTTGGGTACCATTCTCAATTGCAAGAATACGGGAATGGATCTTTCTAGTTTCAATATTGATGAAAATGATCGTGAGACGTTTCATCATATTTTTGAAGGAAATGATAATTTTGAATTCAAAAATCGAAACTTTCGACCAAAAGCTAGAATTGTCAATCTTCTTTTACAACATACTTTGATCCCAAGATCGGGGAATTTTAACAATCCTACTTCAAAAGTTTGCAAATCACTTTTTTCTATTTTTGGAAATTATGATGTTAATTGGGGGCAAGTTATTTTGGATGAACTTCGTCCCAAAAATCTCGAAATGGGTGAGAATACTTTGTATCATGGAATCTATCTCACTCGGATTTTTAACTATTTTGGAGAAGAATTCAAAGGAGAAGAATTTGTTTCAAGAAAGGTTTTCAATCACTCAAATATTTCTCTTATGAAAATTCCATTTGTTTTTCAACCGTATGAGACTCTTGCCGAAAAGGAAGAGCGTTTGGCTCATGAAGAGATGGAAGAGGAGGAAGAGGAAGAAGAAGAAAGGGATGAAATGGAAATAGAAGAAGAAGGTGAAACATCCTGGGAAAGTATTGACTATCCTCCTAATCCAACCAACAAAACTCTTCTCAATAACCAAAAGACCATTGTTAAGAATCAACGGATTCTTAAACGATCCATTAGTAAGAAGTTGGATAAAATTTCATCCAAGATGAACAAGTTTATTTCCAAAGTAAGCAAGAAGCTTGGATTATCTTCATCTTCATCATCCTCTAACTAGTTCTATCTTTTCATTTCATGTTGTATTAGTTTAGTTTGTTTGAATGTTCATGTAGTTCTTTATGATTAATCATTGTATCACTCTATTAAGCAATGAAATTGAATTCCCTTTTATGTTATCTAGCTTATCTTATCTCCGGAATAAATGTTAGTATATTATATAAATATATATATATATATACACAATTATTCACAAAATCAAAATAAGCCATCAAAATTCACTGCACCATGTCGACATCCCCCCTATGACCATGTCGACATGTACTGGTCAGAAATGACATTTCATTTTAAATTTGAAATTTGAATAACTACCTTATGTCTATTCATTTCAAACGAATTTCTACACCTATAAATACCTATTTCTTCCAGAATTCATCAATCAATATTATCTCTTATCTAATTTGTCTATCATTCTTCTCTCAAACTAAAAAAATGGCCAATCCAATTCATAATATAACCGAAAATCTTGAAGAAACTCTTAATTCTTTCAAGAATATTCTTTCGTTCATTCTTCGTAACCAGCGACACTTAGAGTTGAGTCAAATGCAGATGATCAAGGAGCAAGAAAGGCATTTCGATGCAATACGATGGATGATTTCCTCCCTGCGCAAGGATGATAACGAAGCACATCCTCCAGTCACTCTCACCAATGATAATGAAAATTGGGATGCCATTAAAGCAGACCCCATTTTTGGAGAAGAAGGATGGGTGGAAGTTCCTCATAATGTTTGATTTGATTGCTTTGTTTGATTTGAATTGTTTGCTTTGATTGATTTGATTTCATTTGTTTTGATTTGATTTGATATGGATTGATATTTGGTGTGGATTGATATTTATTGTACAAAACATGTATACATATGCATTGATATCTATATGATCTTTGATTAATTATCATGTTTATCAATATAATTATCTCTTAATCTATATATTATATACTCCATTATATAGTTTATTAATGCAGGTACTTTAGTACAAGAATGAGGGGGAGTTATATAGTTTGGAGTTAGTTTTTGTTGATGACAAAAGGGGAGAAGTATAAAATATAGGATAGTTAGGCATAGATTAAGGTGGATTTATTAGTTTTAGGGGGAGTCAATAGGATAGAATAGTATTTTATAAACAAAGGTTGTCATCATCAAAAAGGGGGAGATTGTTAGTCCTTGAGATGATGGTTTTGATGACAACAACCTTAGAATAATATTATAAAATATAAATGCTAACATTATAGTTTAGATATATATGTATATGCAGGATTTAACCATGCAGGTATCAAGAATGAAGACTGTACAGTATAGAGATACAAGACTGATGAATTTAAAGATCAAAGATATCAAGATTGAAGACTCATGAGTATCAAGAAATCAAGTTGTCAGGAGTTCAAGATTTTAATAATACAAGATAAGTATTGAGTCTAGAATTATGTTAAAACTTCATAATAATACTGAAATCTTCACTCCATATTTCATTTGGGATGGAACCCATTTCTACCTTTTTAGTGGCTTACAAACCCACGACAAGTAGCTTACAAACCTACGACAAGTGGCTTACAAACCCACGAACATCCTGGTTTTGTACAAGTTCTCGAGTCCTGATGTGATGAGATATTCTGCAGGAAGAAGCTTGCAAAAGTACTTCAAAATGATTTTCAAAACTGCTTTTCAAAATGTTTTAGCCTTAAAAATTATCTTTTCAAATGATTTTCAAAAAGATGTTTTAGCCTTAAAATATTCTTTGATTTTGTTTTTAAATAAACTCTTGTTTTAAACTTCGTTTGTTTTAAACTATCTTTTAATTATAATATATTTATACTTAAGATTTAAATATAAAATTATAGTAAAATTATATATATATATATTATTCTCTATATTTACTTATGTATTTTAACTATAGTTAAGTATATTTATAAAGTTTAAAATAGTTTTAATATAAGATAGAAGTAATTTTCAAAGAAAAACAAATCACCAAAATTTCCTTTGGGATGTCGACATACCCAAGATACCCATGTCGACATAGTGGCAGTTGGTTTCAAAAATTTGAATTTCAAAAGAAGTGTCTATTCGCCATAACCTTTCACGAATAGACATGGCAGTTGTTCTTCTATAAATAAGGGATGTTTTCAACGAATTTTTAACAATATTTTTCTGGTTTTCACTCCTCTTCTTCTTCCACATTTCTTTATATATATTATTACCATTACTCTGCCGAAATCACCATTGAATTTAACTAGATCATTTCTGGTTTGATTCTCTATCACTATCTCAACAAGATCCCAGTGCTATTCAGAGTTATAGGCTTCTTTGTAATCAATCAAGTGAGAAAAGGTGTGATTGTAGCCTTGGAAATCAATCAAGTGAGAAAAGGTGTGATTGTAGCCTAGGAAATCAATTGGGTGAACTTGTTTCCCGGGAAATCAAGTACCTCTACCCAGAGGATTGTGAATCTGGAGTGGTGTACCTCGTGGCCTTGAAATCGAGGGTTGTAATTGTAAAGAATGTTTTTAAAAGGAAATCTGTACTTGTGTGCGGGACTGGATGTAGGGTAACTCCGAACCAGTATAAAATCCGGTGTGTTCTTTCCTTTACTGCTTTTACTTTATATTTGCATCTGTGTTTGAATCTGTGATCATATCTGTGTCTGAATATTGCATACATTTGTGTTCAAATTATATAAACTCAAAAAGAATTAGTAATTCCTTAAAACACTATTCACCCCCCCTCCAGTGTTTATACTAGCCTTAAGATCTGTAATCCGCATTTCTCACAATTTAGTTCTTGATATAGGATTTGAAAATGACATCTTTATAATCTATAAAAAGATGTTGAGGTTGTCCCAAACGATGTACATGGACACTATCTCAAAATGTTTAATATAAAGCATATGAGATGGATTCCTTATGCATCGGCAATAAGAATTGTCATACGTGCTATATTACTTACTATATCGCATTTCACTTATGTATCTAGTGCATTGAGCAAATACCAAATTCGAATTAAGATGGTTGTGTGGTAGTTAAGAGATTCTCGAGTATTTATGAAACACTAGTGAATTGTTTATGAAAACAACGTACTCCTTATGAAGGAGTGCTCGGACTAGAACTTCATAAGTGATATCAAGTTTAGCATTGTAATCCTAAATTTATGTTTAACCTTAATCAATGAACTTTAAGTTGGAAATATTCCACTACAAAAGAATTTTGGATTCCCTATGCCAGTTTGGCGTAGGCGCGGCGTAGGGAAAAGATTTTACCTACGCCATCCCTACGCCAAAGAAGAGGTTGGAAAACACTGCGTCGCAAAAAAATCCCTACGGGTTCCCTACGCCTATTTCCATACGCATTCCCTACGCCTATTTCCATACGCCGCATTACATACGCCTTACCTACGCCTATTTCCTTACGCATTCCCTACGCCTATTTCCATACGCCTTCCCTACGCCGCATTCCATATGCCTTCCCTACGTCTAGCCTTCTTTCTTTTAAAGTGCAGAAATTGGATTTTCCTTACGAGTTCCATACGCCTTCCCTACGCCACCGTACACCAAAATTCAATATGATTCTATTGTATTTATCTTCATCTACCACAAATCATAATAAAATATAATAAACCCGAACATCAACAACAGAAAGCATTAAATATAATATATAACCACATGCAAAATCGTAACAATATATATCATTACAAAACATTAATGTAGAATGCATATCATTGTCAAATTACCATAAAATTGCTACAAAATGTATTTAAAAAAATCATGTCCAACAATAAAATAAAGTTGCTACATAACTCAAACATAGTTGTTTCATCTAGTTAAAACATCATACAATGTACCTTATAAAAATAGAACATCAAATCCACAGTCAAAACAAGACTAACTCACGAAGTATGTCATATCTCTGATCCTTGCTCCCGCCTCAACCCCCGTATAAACTCTTGCACAGAATTCATCTCTTCCTGCATGGAAGATAAATCCCCTTGTAGTTTGTTAATTGTAACATCTATTTCTTGATTTTTACTTCTTAGCTCTTCTACTTCCTCTACAAGTTTCTTTCTGTCATCTGAAACTCCAAACCTAGCAGTGTATGTATTGTCTCTATATATCTACATATACATTATTTAATCAAATTAGTACAACGAAAATAAAAAAATCTTACACGTTTTAATTGCAAGGCTTATACATAATTTATGATTTTCTTCCAAACAAAAGTAGCATTCATCGATTAAGAAACTTTTATACCTGGCAATTTTCTTTTAAATTTATCGCAAAATTAAATATCAGTGTAAGTTAGATATTTCAGACAAAACAATAATAATTATTTTAATCAACATATCGGCAACAGTTTCGACAGTTTAATTACATGAATAGCCAAAGACGAATATTCATGTTGTCAGAATGCTAGTTTTCTATATCTTACAGACTAATTAGAGTCAAGCAGTTTAATACTAGTTATATGGTTGTTAATGGTCACTGGTTCGTTTCCAATTGGGTTTTATATATGTTTTAGGATAAATGGGATGGATCCAAGGAGCCGGACGCGTTAATAGCTAAAGGATGCTACTTGCATTTGTACGACTGGCTAAGCTCATTCTTGTGTAGACTATGGCATCTTTAGATATTAACCATTTATAAATTTATGCGCTAATGATACTTTCATTGCATTATAGCTTGCACATTAGATAATTAAATATGCAATAGACTAAACAATAGTGGTTAAAAAAGGGATAGCTCAAATTTACCTCTTTCAGTGGTTGAACCAATGTGATATGCTACCGAGTAAACCATGCCTAATTTTTTTGTGTTGACATCAATGCCTTCGTTTTCAATCTTATTTGGAAGGTGATAACAAGGTGCAATCTTGAGTTGTATGCTCTGCTTTCCTAGTGAGTCCACTTAGCTTCCTGCATGAATGGCAAGATGTTTGTGTGTTAAAGCAGTTTCACAACAGATGCTTTATATATCCCTACACATGTGATTGTTTCTCCCATTCTTTAAATTTAATACCAATTCTAATTTGTATTTCAATATGGCATACTATGTTATGTATGCGATGCGGTGTCTGTACACCGCTAAACATCTACGTGTTCTGTGTTATGACGTTTCTTTACTAAAATTCTTAAAGCCTCTTATGTAAGAGAGGCCTCCATATATGTCTACGTATATTAAGGCACACTTGCATATATGCATGTATCGTGATAACGGCCCATTAAAACTGCTTTCTTCCAAGCCCGCGAACATGTTTCATATCCCAGTTAACTGAACTGATAATATTTAAATAATCATGATAATATATGTTCTGATTCTTCAGTAATTAGAACAAATTAATCATATGTATGGATAGAGTCAAAATTCAGTAACATTTTTTAATGGCAAAGGTGAAAGGGACTGATGCATCTATCATATGAAGTAAGATTTGATTCAGTAATCACGTAATGTTACACGCTACATTCCGGATAAACCGATATCTAGTTTGCTTTCTACATTCAGAATGGTGTCGACTGTTCAAGTACTTTACACTGTAGCAAGAATCATCTTTATCTGCCTGTATTTCTAGTTTCTACTACCAGTAATAACTCTTTTGGAAATGATAAAAAATACCTTAGTCTATATACTGTCACATTCTTAATTCTAAATATAGGTATTTATATGGTTCGGTTTCCAATTAGTTTGTTCTTATAAACAGGCCGATAAAACATTTAGACACACCATCTAAGGAACTGCTGATTCGACATGGTAACACCAATTAACATCATTGTTTAATATCTTTGTGCAACAATGTGAGACCTTTTGGAAATTAGACTCTAAACTGAAAACTGTTTGTTCATATGCCTCATTTGGCTTTCAACTCAAGCGCTCTCCTTCAGGGAATCCTTAACCACCAATTCAGCAGCTTGTTAATTGGAAGTAAATAGAAATCAGTATGATACTTCAATCAACTAGGATTCAAATGTACAACAATTTTACTTATTTAAGCTACGTGTATTCTAAAATGCAGTTGCAATCGCATTCTTTAATATACTCAGAGTTTACAGATTTGTACTTTCACAAAATTTGACAGCTTTATATACTTTTTCTGTTCGTTATCCAGCTCCTTGCTTCAGTCAGTTTCAAAAAAATTCATGTGATAGTGTAATAGATATAAAATTAACTAAGCTTAGAATAACATCAACAACAATGATAAGATAAAGTATTAACCAATTTAACTAAGCTTTATAAAATTTAACTAAATAATAATAATAATAATAATAATAATAAATTAACCAAGTTTATAATAATATATACTATAATGAGTTAGTTGGGCTACCAATTCCTGTCAAGACTTGTTCTTCATTTTCAAAATTGAATTTCAAGTGATTAAATTCAACTTGCTGCTACATTTGAATAAATTTTAAAATCTCACTTCTCTCTTAAAAATCCTTTGAATCCCTTTAATATAAATTAAACTTAAATCTTAAAACAAATTCCTATTTCCTTCAACCAAAATTACAGTATATATTTAAAGTAAAAGGAAAGAAGAAAAAAATTACATGCATACATAAAATGATTTTTTTTATTTATAACTTAACAATCCAATTTTAAGTCCAAATCTTAACTACAGAAATCTCAATATCTATTATTTCCTGTTATATATATATTTATAAAATCCTAATGAAATAAATCCCTGAATTATCGAAACAACAATCCTCTTTATATACATATATATACACAGAATTAATACTAGAATAGGTATATACTTTTACTATAAAATCTCTTCCTAATGTATATTTATATAAATTGAAAGAATTTAGATTCGATACCTCGCTGATTCGATCAAGCATCTGCCACCATCTCGAAGCAGTTGTATGCACGCGACCCGCCTCTACCTCCACGAGCGTGTAGCCATCACCATCAGTTGAGTCGCCTCTCCTCGTTGTCGCGAAATGCCATCGGCCTATCACACTGTTACTCCTCCCTCAATCGCGTGCTCATACACGAACTCCAACAAACAGCAAATCCCCACGATACGCAGCCACCACGTCACGAGCTCCAGCCAGATCCACCGAGTCGTGCTCGCGATCTGCGACTGCGTCGCGCTCTGAGTTCCCCTCGCGTCGCCGCGCTTGAGTTCGCCCAGACATCCAATCTCGATCGCAAACCTTAAACTATGAACGACGATCCCCCACCTTCGCGCGCGTGCGGGGTCGCGCATCCCCTTCCCCCGCCTTATTTGAACGAGGACGCGCTCGTCTCTCTCTATGAATTTTTTTTTTAAGAATGAAGACAATTAGGGATTTAGTTTGCGTTTGGATTTGGAATTGAGGAGCTGTAGGGCAAAGAACGGCTAAAATTTGGGAGGGATGGGAGAAAATTACATTTGGAGTCAAAATTTTGGGTATGGAGCCAAAACTTTAGGTTGGATGGGTAAAGAAAACCTACGATGCTTTGTATGATACAAAACTGAACTGCATTTTAGAATAAATTTTGTTTTTAATTTTTATGAATATTTTTTATTTTTTAATTACAATAATATAGAAAAACAATAGCTCATTAAAAATGTCACATTTCTAACAAAAGCAGATTTTCCGCAAAGTTTAATCAGTTTTATTTTTAAGTTTAACTGAATTTTTTTTTTTTATATATAATGTAAATTTCTTGCTTACTTTTCTTGAATCATAATTTTCATATTTCGGACTATTAATTTGGTATTTCAACTTATTAAATTTAATTATTATTCTTTTTTAGTTAATTAAACATCTAAAAGTTAATTATTATAATTTAAATTTTATATATATATATATATAATTTTATTTTAGTTTCGAAAGTTAATACGATTTACTGAAAAATTAAATTATATATTTTTATAATATAATTTCAAGTTAAACTACAAAAGTTAATAATTGTCTGACGTAGGTAAAGCGTAGAGAAATTCCAACCTTTTTCCTTCACAGACGTAGGGAATGCGTAGGGAGAACAATAAGGTGTATGGAATGGGTAGGCAATTCCCTACACATTCCCTACGCCATAGTCAATTGTTGGAGAATTTGGTGCACGTAGGAAATGTGTAGGGAATTCTCTACGTCGTCCCTACCCCTTCCCTTTGTTTCCACGTTTTCCCTACGCCGCGCCTACGCGGCGTAGGGATGGCGTAGGGAATTCTGGGTTGGAAAATAGCCCTCTTTTTTGTAGTGTTCCAAACGATAGGTGGTGGCTGATTCAACGAAAAGGCTAAGTATATCGCCTTGAATAACACCACAATAAAAGCAGCATATATACATACATACATACATTTATACAAACACAAATTTTTTTCATAGCCGAGCTAGGGGTGGTTCAAAATGTTAAGAATCCCATGACATTGTTTTTTGAAAACAATGTCGAAATAGGGAATGCAAAAAAAACTAAGGTCACAGGATGTCTAGACACATACTTCGAAAATTCTACATGATAAAGGTAGTTTATCGACAATAAAGAGATATTGGCTGAGAGAGTAGATAGTAAAACAATATAACAGACCCATTTACCAAGGGACTAGCTTAGTCAATTCTGAGAAAACTAAGCGAAGGAGTAGGATTGAGAATCCATAATTAGCACCAATTGAAAGTGGAAGATTGAAAGAGTTTGTGATATGCCTTAGAGACAATCATGTAATTTGTTATATATTTCCAACTTAGTATTGAATCTTGTTTGTAATAAAAGTCATTAATTTGAAGTATATAGTTAATAAAATTCTTAAATAAAGTGTTATATGATTGTAGTTGCAAATGGTTGTAATCATGAGTAATTAATCATAATATAAAATAACATTTTGTTTTAAATATTTTTGGTCAAGATGTTTTGAAAAAAAATGTATTGATATATTCGTTGGGACAAGGGTATGTAATGCTCTCCAAATGTGGGATAACGTATTACTCATGTCTGTAGGGTTGTGCAGTTAAAGCTCCGTAAAATTCCCGCCTTAGCGCATATCGCTCTTAAAAAGCTACGCCTTTTCAATTCAACGCTTTTGAACAGTAGATTCGCTTTAAGCCCCGATATTTGTCTCTACGCCTGCTAAATCAAAGCTTTTTAACACCCTCTTTAGCAATATCAATATAAAAAGGTTTATTTGACTTATTTTCTTTAAACCAAATCAACAAAGTTAGGACAAGACCTAGTTTTAAGGCATAAGTGTTCAATATAAGTTAGAAATTTATTGCGGTCATCAAATTTGGGCTGCATAAATCATGAAATTCTTCGGTTTTGTTTTATAAGATCAAACAATGTTTTTTTTCTCTATAAAAATGATGGGAGAAAGAGTATAAATTAACTTTAAATATATGATATTATATCTAATAAAGCTTTTTACACTTCTGCTATTTTTTTTTATATCCCCGCTTTATCTTCTATAACTTTTTACACCCCGCCGCTATAAACCGCTAAACGTTTCAATTGCACAGCTGTAGAGGGCATCAACGGGTTGTGTACTTATACTTATTGGATAACTATACAATGACTTGATTAAGAGTTTCTTATTGGTTGACAACAACTAGATCAAACACGAAATCCCATTGCGATGATGTTGGATAGTTCTTTCAACTTGATAATGTCGTTGAACTTCTATATGGATACTACACTGATTAAAATTAAATCATGGCATGATGACAATAGAGCGGCTATAGTTGAACCTAAATTTGAAAGGTTTCTCAAGAAAGCTTGGTGTTGTTGATCGCATGTCTACACTAAGGAATAAGGAGGAGTGTTATAATTTAGGGCGGACATGATATTTGGCATGTGCTGACTTGGTTTATAGTATGATCCAGAAGGCTATAGCTGGACATGTTAGGCATATATGCGCAGACACTATATGTACAATTACTTTAACTAATATTTCAAAACTGTAAGCTTAATATGAAAACAATGTAAATCTTTCTCCACCATTTGATTTTGAAATTATACGTTCGTATTATGATCAAAGACCACTTCTTATCAACAACGCTTCTACTTTTTGCGTGTCAGCCATTACCACGTTGTATTAACACTGGATTGCTGATGTAGTTTGACAATGTTTGATATACGTCTTCACTTCTCAAATTCAATCAGAAATAAAACTTGGGTGATCTATTTCCATCCAATCAATGATGTGGGTTTTATTGGTCAATTTCAAAATGCAAAGTAACTGGAGGCTTACAAGCTATGCATTCATTACTGCTCCTTTTCAAAACGCTTCTTATCAAATTGTTCTCCTAATACCAATTTAGATTAGCGGTTAATTACACGATCTTGAAAAACAATGTAAACTAGTAGCAGAATAAATCTATACTAACACACTAATTCAAATCGTACGTTGATTTCAGCTGATATTTACTTTGTTCACTTTGAATACGAATATTTCAGTCGCAACTAACGAGGAGCAAACAAATGTGCCAGCATTCCAAATTTGCGCATCATATACTATTTAAGCTGTTTGCAAGGGAAGAATTATTTTGTTCCTGCGACCATCATGAAGCTTAGGACTTCATACCCATGGAGCTGTATTCTTGAGCTATTTGCAAAGGTATAGTTTGTCTTAAAGGCGCAAATTATTTCTTTCCAAAATGTGATACGATGAAGTCCTAAGCTACTTTGGATGGTAAAGGGAAAAAAGAAGATAAATTAGGTTCTCGCGAGAGTAATACGAATTAACCTCTCTGTACTTTTGCTACCATAATAACTTACTACAAAATTTGTACCGTTACAATTTCACAAATACCGTTACCGTACAATTTTTATTGATAAACGAAAATTGCTTACCGTTACCGATAGACTGGTATACCGAAGACTGGTATACCGATAATCTGGTAACCGTTACACTGGTAATGGTAAATTACCGTTTGTCTAAAAAAGGTTAGTAACATAACACGTAATCACACCATAACGGTGCTTCATTATACAATTTATAGTGTTACTTAATAAAAGACATAAATGAGAAAAAAGTGAAGTGTATTTAACAATATTTCACCTGGTTAATAAACTAAATTTAATCATTTGCTTGGTTATAAATGCCTATAATAAAGCATGTTACATGAATATACGTGTATTATAAATTGACTGGTAAAATTACCGTTACCGCTGGTATTGAAAAAATATTACCGATGATTTACCATAGAAAATAGTAAATTTACCGTTAGCATACCGATTGAACTGGTATACCGATTTCACTCGAAAATGGTAACCGATTGGCTGGTAATGGTATGGTAACGGTAAATTTACCATTAGCATAACAGCCCTAAGTAGGATGGCAAAAGGAATTGTTTCTACCATGGAATTGCCACTTGCAATGTCTCTAAGTCTATTCACATGTTACTCTGTTAGAAAAGGACTAGAAAAAGGAGTTACATTGATGTTGTTATACATTACTAACAACAGAGTACCAAATCAAGTGTCTCCTATCCGTCACTGCAAAACACATGCATTTATTTTACAAATAAGTCATTGAGCCGAAAGTAAGTTGTACTTTTTTGCAAAAGTTCAAGCATTTTGATTGAACTAACACACGGGGACATCAAATCTTGAGCTGATCTACACTCTACCAATGAATTTGTAGAAAAATAACTGGATGGCTCTAAAATTAACGCCTTACATTTGTTACTTGATATAAATAGTCCAAACGCAGACTATCTACCGTCAGTAGGTTAACTTGGACGATTATATAACTTTTTTGCATCTACTAAGAGAAACTCCAACGGATATTCCATCATTGAATATGTAACTCAAAATATTTAAGAGGGAGCCCAACAGAAGTCTATTTAATAGGCTTACAATGCTAGACGTTTATTAAGCAAACGTCAATTTGAACGCTTATTTAATAGACGTCCAAGCATTGGACGTATACTAAATATGCGCACAATGTTAGTGTTTATATAACCCGCGTCTAGCCTCTTTTCCCCTCACAACTTCTTATTTTAATCTTCTTTTTTATTCCAAAAAATGGTTGAAATGTCGCCGTGCATCACCAAAACCACAAGACGTACCATTCAAAAACAAACAGCGAAGCTATTCGATCCGCTTCACATTACTCCTAGTCTAAGACGACAATTCACGACTTACGGATCTTGCACGACCTTCACGAGGAATACACTTATCACATGTGGACAACTCTGGATACAGTTTGTTAGAATTGGACCAGTCTTCAGCGGAAGTTACGGGTGAATTTCAAAAAAAAATCCTTTATTAGATATTTATTGGGCTATGAAGTCTAATTTATTTAGAACATTTCTAAATATTATTTAAATAAAATCTTTTATTTTATTTAAATTTATAAATGATATAATTTTATTTAATTTATGTTTTAATACACACACGTGTATGATACATTCATGCATGTGTAACATATCAGCCCATGCAAGGTATAACATGCCCGTGTATAGATGCTGAGATTTACATTGTAACGGACACATTAGCTCATTCGATATGCAGATATATATTATCAAAATATACGTATGTATGTATATACTATTGTTTATTTAAGTATTCTAAATATATATATATATATATATATATATATATAATTTTGTTTAAATAATTTATATAAGTATATATATATATAACCATATGAATAAAATATTAATATTACATACATATTATAATAATAGATTTATTTATATATAAATATATAAGTCCGCATGCATACACTACAAAAAATAACAGGAATTCCAATGGAAGCTTCCGATGGCCCCGTCATATAGGTTTCGACGGCTTCCAATGGCTAGCTATTTTAATTAATTTAATTTATCACATTATTTTAACTTATTATTTATAAAAGTTTGAAATTTGTTTAAAAATACTAATTTAATCTCCAAAAATTAAAGAAGATATTTTTATTTAATTCTGCAATTTTGTGATGGTTTATGGTTAATTAAATTAGTGTTTTCAAAAATATTTTGTTGTGTAATTCGATATTTAACTTTATTTAATATCAAATTCAAACGATCGATCTATGCAACTTTCAGTCCGTCCATTATACAACTTCGGTGAAATATAGGATGCGTAACTATTTTATGAATTTAAATATATTTTTAACCATTGTATAAGTAATTGTGGATTTTTAAACGTATTTAACATCACAAATTCATATAAAACAAAATATTCGGCGAAAAAACAATTTTTTTTAATCTCATGTTGATCCAAGTATTTTGGACCTACTTACAAAATATGATAAAAAAAAGTAAATAAATTTAGGGTGTCAGTCTTGATTCTCAAATTTATAGTCGTTCGTCTATATTCAGACCAATAACCTTTTGTTTGAAGGCCAAACAACCTTCAAACATACTTTATAATGTATTTATCTAATCTGTATAGCTAAGAATTGAGAAAAAACGAAAGAAAAAATTAGACTCAAAATATGTCATTTCCAAGGAGTTGTATAACAATTGATATGTACTGTTAGCATAACTATAAAAATGACCTGTTTGAAGTCTAAATTTTTTTCTGTATGTTTTTTAAATTCAACCATACGGATTAGATAAATACATAATATAGTATATATGGTTAGAATTTCATCGCGTTTGAAGATCTTTGACCTTCGAACGAAAGCCTTAAGTTTGAACGTCGACAAACGACTTTAAATTTGAAAAATCAAGTTTGATACCTTAAACCTGTTTATTTTCTTTTCAAATTTCGACCGTATGTCCAAAATACTTTGGATGGACATAAGATTCAACAAATTTATATTTTTACTAAATATTTTATTTTATATGAATTTATTATGTTACAAACTCCTCTCCACTATTGTTATATCTTCAACTATTTGATTATTATCCTATTCAAAATTTACTACAAATAAAGAGCAAATGAAGGTCCAAAGTCGTTTGGTATGAGAGCCAGATGAAGTGGGAGACAGGTTTGCTTAGGCTTAAAAGCCCCAAAGAGAAGGTGCGATTCATCTTCTATTTAACTTCATATTCAATTATTGTTTATTAACATTGTTACATTTACTGTAGTAATTTTTCAGTGCTAGTTTATCAAGCTGTTGTTATTTTAATTCTATTTGATAAAATCTAGTAACTCCAACTTATTGTTTACCTTTGAAACCCGAGACTCTGTCCTTAAGTCGCGTAGTTGTGTTATTCCCGTTTATTGCTGTTGAAAGGCATTGTTAGGGAAGTTTTAGCGTAAATCGTTGACAGTAATAAGGTGAATAATATGGAAAGACTACTTAGAGCTTTATCATTTAGAAATAATAATAATAACAGTCTAGATAATCCAGAAAGAGAAATTCTCAGTAAGAATAAAGAAATAACTATAAATGAAGATTTAGAATCTAATTTAAATAACTAGAAAATTCTGACTTATTCGTCTTCAAAAATTTTCAAGAAAATTGGAAGTTTTATTACAAAAACTAATTGTGTAATTAAAACAGTAGAACAAGCAATCCCTTTATCTGAAAGATATATTTCATTTGATTTATTTTTAAAAAAGATTTTAAATTTACATAAAGAAAAATATAAATTTATTCATATCGGATTAATCCAAGTTGCTTTAAAATCAGCAACAAGACTAGGATTGAATACGTCTGCTATAATTAAAGTAAGAGACAAAAGACATAATAAATTTTATGATTCCTTGGTAGGAATAGTAGAATCAACACTATGTGATCTACCGATATATTTTTCATGTTTTCCAAATTTTACTATGTCTTTAACAGATCCAAATTTACTTCAGTCTATCTGTTTGGACATAAAAATTGAGGGGTTTAATATGAAACCGGGAACACAATAATGAATACTATTGTTACTGAAACAAAAAATATTCTGATTAAAAATCAAGGCACAACTACACTATTTATAACATACATTGGTAAAAGTAACGTTGCAATTCTAAAAGCAATCAGTTGGTATGATATAAATTTACTAGATAAATGGCTTCTAGAAGAAGCAAATAAACCTACTAAAGTAGAAATACAAAATTAAAAGAAATTATTGAATATCCTGATGGTGATGTTGAAATGAGATTTTCAAAATAAAGAGTCACACACCAAAAAATCGGTTCTAGCCCTAAATTAGAGGAAGCAAGATTCAGCAATGCTGAAACCACTCCTTTAAAAATAGAAAAGAAAAATGTAATTGTAAGAAACACGATGGATGGAGTAAGTCAACCTGAATGTAAGGTCGATATTCCTCCATAAAATCTCAGATCACCAACTGCTTCAGATATTGGATATGATAAGGATAAATCTAAGTTTGGTATAAATACCATAACTAATAATGAAGAGTTTAAATTTCCTTTTTCAGAATCTTAAAAAAAAAGTTTTAATCATAACAAAACAAATATAAAGGAAAATGGTTCTTCATGAAAGATCCTAAAGAGCAAGATAACTGGATCAAAAATATATTTTTATTTTGAAAAAAAAGAAGAAATGAATTATCAAAAGATTACGATATCTTCATAATGATAGAAAAAATAGAAAAAAGGATATTTTTCGAGATTTTGATGACTTCTTTACAGTCGCCAACATAAATTCTGCTTATAAAGATTACGCTACAAAGGCAGGAAAGACTATTAGGAGTATACACCCTCCAGAGGCAGACTTATCAGTTAAAATAGATAAAGAAGAAATTACTGCTACTCCTTATAGAAAAGACAAGACATTTGAAGCCATATCAGAGAAAAATAATTTACAAATTTAACGGTTCAATCAATAGGTAATCAACTAACAAGAATTGAACAAGGGTCTAATAAAGATCAAGTAAAAACTACAGAAATATGCAATACAGATGAAGTTTTATTTAAACCCTGGTCAGCACAAAACCTAGAAATGAAATAGATAAACCAGAAGAAAACTCCAAAATGTTGAAAGAAATAATGAAAAGATTAGATGCTTTAAATATTAAAGAAAAGGAATTCGCACCTATAATAGAAGATGAGGTGACAAACACCATTGTCCCAGTGGTTAACTGATTTGACTTTGGTGCGAGAGGTCACTAGTTCGAAACCTGCATAGCGTGATTCAAACATTTATTGACACATGATTTGTGGTTTGTTATCCCAGTGACATGTTGTATCTAAGTACCATTTAAAAAAAATGCGATTAGAGGAATCTCTGAACCAAAATCTGATAATAATTCAGATAATGAAGTAGAAAAATCACAAAAAATGTTCTAAAGCATAGAACAAAAGACCAGAACATAATTTTAAAGTTAATAAAATCAATTATGGAAATACCTCGTATGTAAATCTTATTATACGAAACCTACACCAGTGGACCTCTTATTTGAGGAACAAACAATTATGGAGCTGTATCTTTTGATGGTACCTCTATTGTAGAATGGAATATAGATGGTTATTCTGAATATCAAATACAAACTAGTCTTAATTATATGACAATGTATGCTACTGCATGTCTAATCAAAAAATTTCTGATGATAGAATAGCTAAAGCTATTGTCCAAGGGTTTACCGGTCAGCTAAAAGGTTGGTGGGATTTTCATCTATCTAATGAAGAAAAAGAGCATATATTTACTGCAACAAAATTAAAAATGGAATGGCAAAATCTGACTGTGTCAACACGCTAATATATACAATAGCTAAACATTTTATTGGAGCCACAACTCTTCAAACTTATAGGACTCAAGAACAATTAATGAATGTAAAATGTCAAAATTTATCTCAATTAGATGGTATAAGATGTATATTTTTCAAAGTTATTTACTAGAAGCGATAGTAATCATGAATTTTGAAAAGAAAAATTCCTGCCAGGACTACCTCATTTCTTTGTAGAAAAGGTTAAAAACCGTATAAAACATAAAAATAATGGAACTATCCCTTATAGCCAATGTACTTATGGTGAAATAGCAGAAGAAATATTTGCGAAAGGAATTCATTTATGTAATGAAATAATGTTACATACGCAAATTCAGAAGGAGAAAATTTATGGAAAAAGAATTTTAGGAGATTTTTGTGATCAACTTTGTTTATACCAACAAAACCAATTAGCGAAAATAAAAAATTATCTAAGAATTTTTTTTACAAGAATAAAAACTTTCGAAAATAAAATTATGCAGAAAGTAGCAAAACTCCTAAAAGGAAATCATATAAGCCTTATAAAAGAAAAGAGCAAAATAAATATGTTCAAAGAAAAGTTCCAAAATGTTGGAAATATAAAACACCAAGCCATTATGCAAATAAGTGCAAATTGCAAAATAAAATAATCTTGATATAGATGAAGAATTAAAAAATTCATTTAAAAATTATCTATATCAAGTTCTGACTCAGAAAGGAAAATTTAAAAAATATGTTATTACAGAAATTAATTCAGAAACTGAAAATGAATCAGAAAATGATTCGGATAATAATTCAGAATCTAACAATTGTGATGGTAATTGTGAATATTACAAAGCTTTATGTAAAGCTAATGGACTACTTATGTTAACAGAAGAAGAAAATTTCATTCTGGACATCACAAACAAAATTTAAGATCCAGGAAAAAAGAAAAACATGTTTAAAAAATATTTAAAAACACATAAAAATGAAATTAAAATTAAAAAAACCAAAAAATTATTATTTAATAGATATTTTAAATAGGGTAAAACTTCAAGTAATATTAATCCAGTAAATACTAAAGCCACAATTGCGTAATTACAACATGAAGTTAAAATACTTAAACAAATAATAAAAGAATTAAAAGAAAGAATATCTTAAATAGAGACAAAACCTCAAGATGATAATAATCAGAATAATGATAACATTTTGGGAGAAGAAGAATTAAACTCTTCAACATTCATTAATGCAGCAGACAAGGTAATTACCCACAAATGGCATACAAAGATTACTATTGTAGTTCATAAAGAACACTATTTTACTACAATAGCAATGATATATTCAGGTGCAGATTTAAACTGTATCAATGAAGGGTTAGTTCCTTCAAAATACTTTTCTAAAACCACGGAAGTATTAAATGCTGTAGATGGAAGAAAATTGTTAGTTAATTATAAACTACAAAATACAGCTCTTTGCAATGAAGGAATTTGTTTAGAAATTCCATTTATAATGGTTAAAAATTTATCTCATAATGTATACTGGGAAATCCTTTCTTGCATTTGTTATATCCTTTAACACATATATCGAAGGAAGGAATTACTAGTACTATTAATAATCAAGAATTAACATTTAAATTTGTGTATTAAAAGAAAAGAAAACCTTTTAAACTCTTTTTCTCAAGAAATAAATTATAAAAGAATAAAAGAAAAATTATTACGATCATATATACAACAAAAAGTTAAAGTCCTACAAAATCATATTGAAAAAACTATCTACGCAGATACTCCTAATGCCTTTTGGCAACGGAAAACACATGAAGTAGGTTTACCTTACGAACCTAACTTTAAAGAAAGTCAAATTCTGACTAAAGCTAGACCAATAGCTATGTCTCAAAGACATTTAGAAATTTTTAAAAGAGAAATAGAAGACTAATTACAAAATGTTCTTATTACATCATCTAAAAGTTCATGGAGTTGTTCGGTGTTTTATGTCGAGAACGCAGCAGAACTAGAACGCGGTGTTCCAAGATTAGTTATAAACTATAAACCTTTAAATAAGGCTTTAAGATGGATTAGATATCCAATTCCTAATAAAAAAGATTTACCAGCACAGCTTTATTCAGCCAAAATAATGTCCAAGTTTGATATGAAATCTGAATTTTGGCAAATTCAGATCAAAGAGGAAGACAGAGACATAACCGCATTTACTATTCCATTTGGCCACTATGAATGGAATGTAATGCCGTTTGGGCTGAAAAATGCCCGTTCAGAATTTCTAAAATTTTTGAATGATATTTATAGTGCTTATAGAGCATTTACCATAGTGTACATTGACGTTGTTCTTATATTTTTAGAATAATTGATCAACATTTTAAACATTTGAACATTTTCATAAATATTACTAAAAACGCTGGATTAGCTGTATCAGCTAAAAAGATAAAACTTTTTCAAATAGAAATTAGATTTCTTGGACATATTTTAAAAGATTGAACAATATTTCCTATTGATAGAGCAATTATATTTGCAGACAATTTTCCAAATGAAACTATAGATAAAAATCAATTACAAAGATTTTTGGGAAGCTTGAACTATGTTTCTGAATTATATAAAGACTTAGCTTATGATGCTAAACCATTATTTGAAAGATTAAGAAAAAGTCTACCTGCCTGGACAGAAAAACATACAAAGGCAGTAATAAAAATAAAAGCAAAAATAAAGGAAATTCCATGTCTTGCAATTCCCAACCCTAATGTACTTAAAATAGTCAAAACAGATGCATCAGACAAAAGTTATGGTGGTATTCTTAAACAAAGAATTGGTAATAAAGAGTCTTTAGTCAGATTTACATCTGGAATCGGGCAAGGAACTAGAGTTAATTACTCTACTGTCAAGAAAGAAGTATTAGCAGTTGTATTATGTATACAAGGGTTTGAAAGTGATTTATTAAATCAAATTTTTTAGCTAAGGGTAGATTGTAAGTCTACTAAAGAAATTTTGCAAAAGGATGTTAAAAACATCGCATCAAAAAAAATATTTGCTAGATGACAAACAACCTCATCAGTATTTGATTTTGATATTGAGTTTATTAAAGAGTCTAATAGTTCTTTACTAAACTTCTTAACTCGAGAATTTTTACAGGGAAAAAATGAATAAAGGAAAAGAAAAGCAGGAAAGCAGTAAAACTGCAATATCTCGTCCTATAATGACTTATAAGTCAGTATTTCAAATAGATGAAAAAACCTTAAGAGAAGAAGTCTTAAAGACTACTTCAATTGAAGAACAGCTCAGAGCTAATGCTTATGAATTAGCGATAAAATCCATATCAGCAAAAGAATATGTATACCCATAAGTTCTGATATCTACCATAAGGGTATCTCCTATGGAGAAGAAATACATACATTTACCTACTGAAGAGGTTATGACTTTCTATTTGAAATTTGGTATAGACCCCTACCTTTATCTATAGGATTTTAATTTCTACAAGGAAATTCTAACCTACACAGGTTCTGTTCAATTCAAATTAGCCATGAGAACAGATGGCGAATGGGCTTTCTCAAAGGCCTCCATTATTAAAATAATTACCCCAAAACAATGAGAATGTGACTTATATAAGCCCAAAGAATTAACTACAAACTAAAAAATCCTTCTAAGAATAGATTAAATTTCAATTGCTTTGACTACGTCAAAGCTTGGGATTTAGCTTTCTCTTGTGAAAACAGGCAGAGAAAACACAGTTGGTTCGTTCAGTTTAAAACTAAAAAAACCACTAATTTCCCAAACTGATTTATAATTTGGTTTCCAAATTTTGGATTCTATCCAATCATTTTACCATAAAAAATAAGAGAAGTATTTATGAAGAATTCGTTCAACTTAATACTTCAATGATATCATAGTTTAATATTTGCAGCACTTTATCAAGTACCATGGATCATGAAGTGGGATGTTGTTATAGTTCCAAGATCTCTACAAAAGCTTAGAATAAATTTTGAAAATCTTCGTTATTTAGGATGAGAATTTTAACAAAATGGTGGGATAAATATGAATTTCTTAAAGATTCAATCTTTTTAGAAAAGAGTTTAATAAACCATGAACCACAAAGAATACCAGATTCGCCATTCCCTAAAAAAGATTTATCTGAATTACTAAAAGAATTAATGGCAAGCTCTTCAAAAAGAAATTTGAAAAAACAGCTTAAAGCCATATTAGATTCAGACGGTGATGATGACCTTATGAGCATGTCTACAGGTCAGAGCTCATTGAAAGGAAGAAAAGAAATGGAAGACTATATGCTAAAAGAAATAGACTTAATGTTAGATGTCGCAAGAAAAAGGTTAATGGGGCTTGGATTTTGTATGTATACTTTCATCTACCAGGTAATATAACCTATATTATAGACGAAATACCGTTATCACCACCTCCGGGATTTCCTCATCTAACACCACCACCAGGAGTTCCTCCTCCAATAAGATAAAATCTAAAGTAACAAAGTCTATGAAATAGAGTTAGTACTATCTATCATATCACAGATGCTTATTCAGCAAAGACACTCCAAAAGATAAAAGCAATAATTGAAAAGGTAGGCCCGACAAAGTTTTCTTTTAAAAAAGAGATATTCCTTATAAACGAATTATATTTCTCCAAGTACAAAGATAAAGATGCCAACACAAAAGAAGATGTCTAATCATGCCAGCGCAAAAGAAGATGTCTAATCATGCCAGCAAGCAGAAATAAAAGAGGCACAAAGAAGATGCATTATGAAGCAGTACATCTTACAGCTACCGGTTTATGTTTACTTATTAACACGATAATTCCTACTATATATATAAGTGCTCTATATTGTATAAGATATAAGTTTTTAAGTAAGAAAAAAATCTTATTAGATATATTTGTAATGGCGGAAAGCCACCCTCTGTAAAATAGTTTGTTGCAATAAAATCAGTTTGTTGTTATAAACTCCTCTCCATTATTGTTATATCTTCAAGTGTTTGATTATTATCCTATTCAAAATTTACTACAAATGAAGAGCAAATGAAGGTCCAATTAGAGTCGTTTGGTATCAGAGCTAGGTGAAGTAGGAGACAGGTTTGCTCAGGCTTAAAAGCCCTAGAGAGAAGGCACTATTCATCTTCTATTCATCTTCGTCTTCAATTATTGTTTATTAACAATTGTTACATTTACTGTAGTAATTTTTCAGTGCTAGGCTAATCAAACTGTTGTTATTTTAATTCTATTTTATAAAATCTAGTTACTCCAACTTATTGTTTACCTTTAGAATTCGGGACTCTGTCCTTAAGTCGCGTAGCTGTGTTATTCCCGTTTGTTGCCGTTGAAAGGCGTTGTTACGAAAGTTTTAGCATAAATCGTTGACAATGATAAGGTGAATAACATGGAAAGACTATCTAGAGCTTTATCATTTAGAAATAATAATAATAACGGCCTAGATAATCTTGACCGAGAAATTCTCAGTAAGAATAAATAAATAAATATAAATGAAGATTTAGAATCTAATTTAAACAACTGGAAAATTCTGGCTTATTCACCTTCAAAGATTTACAAGAAATCTGGAAATTTTATTACAAAAACTGATTATGTAATTAAAATAGTAGAACAAGAAATTCCTTTATCTGAAGGATATAGTTCATTTGATTTATTAAAAAAAAAGCCTTTAAATTTACCTAAAGAAAAATATAAATTTATTCATATCGGATTAATCCATGTTGCTTTAAAACCGGCAACAAGATTTGGATTGAATACGTCTGCTATAATTGCAGTTAGAGACAAAAGATATAATAAATTTCATGATTCCTTATTAGGAGTTGTAGAGTCAACTCTATGTGATGTACTGATTTTTTTTTCATGTTTTTTAAATTATACTTTGTCTTTGACAGACCCAAATTCACTTCAGTCTATCTGTTTGGACATAAAACCGAGGGGTTTAATATGAAACCAGGAACACAAAATGTTATTCTTACTTACAGAATATGTTATAAAATAATGAATACAATTGTTACTGATACAAAAAATACACCAATTAAAAATCAAGGCACAAATACACTATTTATAACAGCCATTAGTAAAAGTAATGATCGAGTTCCAAAATCAATCAGTTGGAATGATATAAATTTACCAAATAAATGGCTTCTAGAAGAAGCAAATGAACCTACTAAAGTAGAGAATAAAAAATTAAAAGAAATTATTGAATATCCTGATGGTGACATTGAAATTAGATTTTCAAAAGAAAGAGTCACACACCTTGTGATGCCCTACCCCGAGACCCACATTAACAAAGAGTATTACTAAGTAATACCGTCTGCTAATGCGGAGAATAGGGCTGGTTAGAAGCGACCATGCATAACTTTTTCTTAAACATTTATTAAATACATTGATTTGGTGCTCCATTTTTTTTCATTCTCAAGTGGTTCGACATATCTAATAAATGCTTAATACAAAACTATGGTGGCTACAGGATCTATTCAAACCAAAAAACAATATAAATGATAATAGAGGTCACAGAACAGCAAACACAGTCGAATACATACATATACTTCAGATACAATACACAGTGTCAGAAGTGGTATTACAACCACAATATATACATACATCAGTCCCACAAAAGAATATATACAACAAGTCAACTACAAGGCAACTACATCAGAAATTATGCATCCTATCCAAAGAGTCGATAGAAGAGTCCAAATGGGTACAGCTAAGCAATAGTCTAGAAACCCTAACCTGCAACTCGGCCTGACCCGAGTTGTAACAACCCGGTTTTTCGCGTCAGTTTATAAATGACGATTTAATTTGTTGGCAATTGTAATTAGAATTATATTCGAGTTGTAATGCGCTTATCAATTGCAAATTCTTTTAAATAATTTTATTAAGGGTTTCGGGCTTTAAATTTTTATTTATTTTGGCCCACATCTTCAATTGTGTGTTGTTATCTAACTAAGAAAACCGGATCCCCTTACTTCATTCTCTCGTTCATTTTCTAACCCTAAACCTAAAATAGACGAAGAAACAAAAATGGCGACTTCGTGATTTCTTTCTTCCTCCGATCGACTAAATTGCGTTCGTTCCTGTGAGGCTTGCTAGGGCTTCGACCTTGCTTCTGTTTCTTCGAGATTCGCTAGGACCTCGGCTCCGTGCAAATTAGGGCTTCTTCGCGCTCGTCTCTGCATCGTTCGACTTCCTTAGTCTCGCTCGCGACCTCTTCGAAAAAGGTGAGTGGTTAATTCCCTCACATCTAATTCGAATTCTTGTACTGGTGATTTTGTTTTAGTCGTGATTTCCTTGGCTTACTTTGATTTTGTTCAATTGCTTTGCTGTGATGATGATTCCCTGGTTTACTTGTTCGAGTTTCTGGCAATTGATTTTGTGTTGACTTCGGTCTTGTTTTCGAGTAAGGGGTTCTATGGCTTCGGCCATTGCTGTTGTTCTCGTGGTCGTCTTTGTTCGAGTGCCAAACTCATTTTATTGGGTCTTTTGAAATGAATTCGTTATGCCAGGTTGTTTAGGGATGTTCGTATTCCTTTGATTTCGTTTTTGTTTAACTCGGTTTCGAACTTTAAGTGTTTGATTTCCATCCCTTTGGCTTTGTTAAAACTGTTAACTTGTAATTGTGCTTCCTATATAAGTGTATACATATGCATATACATACGTATATATTTATGTGGTGATTGCATTGTTGTTTCTCTGTTTTTACAAGTACGGTTTAATTCTTTGTTTAAAGTGTAGCTTTGGTTTTGAGTATTGTATACTCTTGCAGTCGTGTACGTGCATTTACTGATGCATGTTACGTCTAGTCTAGATGTGAGGCCACTTAGTCCATTTTCCCTGACCTTGTATTTGTTTAGACAGCACACTTTGCTTATGAAATTTGGATACCTCTTTGAGGTCGAGATTGCTGTACCATTTCCATCCTACTGCTGCACCTTGCATTCACACTGGTTGACACTTGAATGCATCCACTGTCCTTTGTTTGTACATTTCGTGATCTTCATTTCAATCCGGTTGCACTTCGATCATGGCAGTCTTCATTGAGTCTGTTGTATTCCTTTGTTTGTTTTCCAGTTGCACTCCTTTGACTTCATTGCATATTTTTGCAGTTGCCACTCCCTTCACTTGTACATGTTCATTTAACTTGAATATGTTGCATGGGTCTGTGTCACTGAAGTAGTTGTCACTGTCATTTATTACATATGCCATTCACCTCAGTTGCCTGCATATGCATATTTGATTAATTGATTCTTGTTTACTTGTTAGCACTTCTAACATATACACCTGTGCACTTATATGGGTCTGCATTAGACTTTGTATTTGTTCCTCACTTCGAGACAGTTTCAGTTGCAAGTGCATTTAGTTATTTGCACTTGATTTTGTTGACTTGGCCACTGTGATATAACTGGAACTGTTTTGATGTTGCATCCATTGAGTTTGATCATCTGTTGTAGCTTGTTATATGTACTTGAGCATTCTGATCTGTGAAGCATTTTGATCATTATATGTTGATCACTGTGAAGCATTCGAGTCTGGTGCATTGTTGGCATTTGTTTGAGTTTGCATTGTGACGATCTTTTGTTCATGATTTATGGCAGCTGTATGTTTACATTTCTGCTATATGCCCACTGTGCTTCATCATGCTTTGTCCCTTTGCATTTGTTTGATAGCCGGATAACCACGTCTTTGGTGATGATACTTCTGACATGTTCATCCCTGTCTGGAGTAGCTTCTGCATTGTTTCATTTGGCATTTCATCTTGAACCACGTCTGCAGCACTGAACTTAGTCTCTGTGGTGTATTTACCTTATGTTCATTATAAGCTCGAGTTGTATACTGTAGCCTTGGTCATTGCTGTCCTGACCTGCACACTTGTTTGATCTTGAGTATGGCCCTTAATTCATCTCTGCAGTGGCGAGGCAGTGCACGCGTACGAGTGCACTGCAGCCACCAAGAAATCGATAGTTTTGAATTGATCTTTTATGCCATATTGGCGAGGCCGTACACGCGTGCGTGTACGGCAGCCAATCGATTTTAATGGTTTTTAAAGTGAAAATTTCAATTGTTTAAATTGTTTTAGTCGATTGATAAATTGTTTATCTATCTCTGTTGATGATCTAAATCTGCTGATCTATTGTTGAACACTGTTAAGTGTTATATTTTCGTTATCCGATTTCTTTGTTAAAAGAATTGGATAGACGAGAATTATTGTGACTGTCGTCTTTTTAAATTATTCTGCCTATATGCACTAATAAATTGGTTTGAATTAGACTGACCTGGGTATTATTTTCCTTTGAATGTAATACTCGGGTCAGACCCGAGTTATTTCAGGTTGTAGATTTTCTTCTTTGAGTTGCTGTTCAGGCTATGAAGACTTTTCACATCTTTTGTAATAGTCGTGTCATTGTATAGAACGATATGTATTCATGTATATTAGTCGATAATGTACTTGTATATATAACTTCTAGAGTCGATAGTTGTAGTTGTATCATATGTATCGTGTCAACTATATTGTAACTGACATCGGTTATATATATGAGATTTTTGTTATTCTGTGTTCCGCATTTATATTATCTGTGTTATTGTTATATCTAATGTCCTAAACTATTATGAACTATCGTAGTTTGTTTTATACTGATAATTGGATATGTCGATGGGAGTAAATAAATAATAGATGAAAATAAAAAAAGTATATACCACTCCTATCGAGATAATCGATATTAGTGTAAGGCCAATTACGGATGGTCGCTCCTATCCAGCCTTATTCTTCGTAATAATAGACAGTATTTCTTTTAATACTCTTTGTTATTATGAGCATAGAGGTGGGGCGTTACAGTTGGTATCAGAGCTTGGGGTTTATGGACATAATATAAAACATAACTTGGATGGAACATATGTTACAACTATTGGTCGATGTTTTATCTGTGATTTGAGTCAAAACTAAAGTTTTGAAATTTTGATGAAATTGTGTTTCGATGATTAGATTGATTTGAGTACTGTTTATCAGAGTGCGCAGCGGAAACAGTGAAACTATCTTCGCTGAGTACAGCTGATAATCTTTTTGATTTAAAAATCGAAATACGAAATTGATATGAATTCCAATTGTTGTTTACATAGCTGTAATTATTTTGTTTCCTTGAGAATTTCGAATCCGAACTAAGGATTCGAACCAATTGCAGTTATGTGATTTTTATTGAGATCTTTGCTGGTTTTCTTTTGTACTAATCATCTATTGATTAGCTTTTGCTGTTTTGAATTATCTTCATTGAAGATACCTTCGAATAGTTTCTTTGTTCATTTTGTAGTACGAGCACAATTTGAATTGCACGTTACTGCATTTATTTTACGTTGAACTGATGCTAGGTTATGAAACGTATTTTGTTGCCGTTATTTTTGTAACGGGATTTTTACACCAATGCTAAATTTTTGAAGCACGATGTTTTGTGGCATTTTGATGAATGAAAATTCTCTGATAGTACATTTTGATGTAAATTGTTTTATAAAATTTTAGCAGTTTGCGTTTTCAAAAGAATGAGAAAGCGACTTAAACGATTCAGCAAAATCGAGGATTATGACCCATTTCTTTTACTGTTTCGCTTAACTCCGGACTTGTTCAGTTGAGAATGCGAATTGTTATTTTTACAAAATAAATAAAATTGTTTTCAGAAATTTTAACAGTTTGCGCTTTCAAAAGAATGAGGAAGCGATTTAAACGTTTCAGCAAAATCGAGGACTATGACCCCTTTCTTTTACTGATTCGCTTAATTCCGGACTTGTCCGTTTGAGAATGTGAAATGTAAATTTACAAAATACACAATTTTGCACTTTCAAGGAAACGATGAAGAGAATCAAACGATTTAGTAAAACACGTGGTATGGGACATGTGCGTTTGCTATTTCGGTTAATTCCGGACTCGTTAATTGAAATATTTGATGATTTCGTGTGCTTTCGAGCCACTATGAGGACCTTCGGGTCATTTGTTGGGCTTTCGGGCCACTCTGCGGACCTTCGGGTCAAATACCAGTACTAGACCTTCGGGTCACTCTGCGGACCTCCGGGTCAATCTGATGGGCGCCAAAATTATGTTGAGTACTTGGTAGGCTTCGGCCACTCTGAGATGCACGTGCGGCGAATTAAAAACTCGCCATCTGATGGGATCGATCCAAGCTTTTATGTTGATTTTCTAGTCGTCTTAATTGATTTCTAGATATTTGTTGCTTCCAATTATCTGCAGGTAATTGGATATTTGTTGATATGAGTTCTGATTATCGTTTTTGATAATCAGATATTTGTTGTTTCTAATTATCGCTTGTGATAATTAGATATTTGTTGATATGAGTTCTGATTATCGTTTTTGATAATCGGATATTTGTTGTTTCTAATTATCGCTTGTGATAATTAGATATTTGTTGATATGAGTTCTGATTATCGTTTTTGATAATCAAATATTTGTTGTTTCTAATTATCGCTTGTGATAATTAGATATTTGTTGATATGAGTTCTGATTATCGTTTTTGATAATCAGATATTTGTTGTTTCTAATTATCGCTTGTGATAATTAGATATTTGTTGATATGAGTTCTGATTATCGTTTTTGATAATCAGATATTTGTTGTTTCTAATTATCGCTTGTGATAATTGGATATTTGTTGATATGAGTTCTGATTATCGTTTTTGATAATCAGATATTTGTTGTTTCTAATTATCGCTTGTGATAATTAGATATTTGTTGATATGAGTTCTGATTATCGTTTTTGATAATCAGATATTTGTTGTTTTTAATTATCGCTTTAGATAATTAAATATTTGCTGATTTGAGATTTAATTATCGCTTTAGATAATTAAATATTTGCTGATTTCGAATTTAATTATCGCTTTTGATAATTAAATAATTGCTGTTTTGAGATTTAATTATCGCTTTAGATAATTAAATATTTGTTGATATGAGATTTAATTATCGCTTTTGATAATTAAATATTTGCTGATTTGAGATTTAATTATCGCTTTAGATAATTAAATATTTACTGATTTCGAATTTAATTATCGCTTTTGATAATTAAATAATTGCTGTTTTGAGATTTAATTATCGCTTTAGATAATTAAATATTTGTTGATATGAGATTTAATTATCGCTTTTGATAATTAAATATTTGCTGATTTGAGATTTAATTATCGCTTTAGATAATTAAATATTTGCTGATTTCGAATTTAATTATCGCTTTTGATAATTAAATAATTGCTGTTTTGAGATTTAATTATCGCTTTAGATAATTAAATATTTGTTGATATGAGATTTAATTATCGCTTTTGATAATTAAATATTTGCTGATTTGAGATTTAATTATCGCTTTAGATAATTTAATATTTGCTGATTTCGAATTTAATTATCGCTTTTGATAATTAAATAATTGCTGTTTTGAGATTTAATTATCGCTTTAGATAATTAAATATTTGTTGATATGAGATTTAATTATCGCTTTTGATAATTAAATATTTGCTGATTTGAGATTTAATTATCGCTTTAGATAATTTAATATTTGCTGATTTCGAATTTAATTATCGCTTTTGATAATTAAATAATTGCTGTTTTGAGATTTAATTATCGCTTTAGATAATTAAATATTTGTTGATATGAGATTTAATTATCGCTTTTGATAATTAAATATTTGCTGATTTGAGATTTAATTATCGCTTTAGATAATTAAATATTTGCTGATTTCGAATTTAATTATCGCTTTTGATAATTAAATAATTGCTGTTTTGAGATTTAATTATCGCTTTAGATAATTAAATATTTGTTGATATGAGATTTAATTATCGCTTTTGATAATTAAATATTTGCTGATTTGAGATTTAATTATCGCTTTAGATAATTTAATATTTGATGATTTCGAATTTAATTATCGCTTTTGATAATTAAATAATTGCTGTTTTGAGATTTAATTATCGCTTTAGATAATTAAATATTTGTTGATATGAGATTTAATTATCGCTTTTGATAATTAAATATTTGTTGAATTTGAAATTTGATTATCGTTGTGATAATCGAATATTTGTTGATTTGAGAAATTTGATTATCGTTTTTGGTAATTGAATATTTGTTTTCTGACTATCGTTTGAGATAATCAGATATTTGATTTGTCTTCTGATTATCGTTTGAGATAAGTAAATATTTGCGATTTGAAAGTTCAATTATCGTTTTGATGATTGAATATTTGTGACTTTTGAGATTTGAGCTTCGTCTTTTTCTCTGGCGATTCAGGTGAGTAATTTGATTTACTCACATTCAATTCGTGCTCTGTATGGGGTTTCTGCTCTGTTTTTTCCTTCTCTTTTAGTTGCTAGAACTCGATTGATTATTGCTTTAGACAGTCGTCTGATTTTGATTTCCTTAATCCCCACGATGTTGATTCTTTTGATTTGAATCAGTCGGACCTTTTGATTTCATTTCTAATACTTCCCCTGCTGACATTTGCTTTGCTTATGCACTCGTCATTGCCATGCTCTTTTGGTTGTTACCTTTTATCCATTTATTCCCTATGATTGCGTGGACGCAATTTCTTTAAGGAGGGGAGTCTGTAACAACCCGGTTTTTCGCGTCAGTTTATAAATGACGATTTAATTTGTTGGCAATTGTAATTAGAATTATATTCGAGTTGTAATTCGCTTATCAATTGCAAATTCTTTTAAATAATTTTATTAAGGGTTTCGGGCTTTAAATTTTTATTTATTTTGGCCCACATCTTCAATTGTGTGTTGTTATCTAACTAAGAAACCCGGATCCCCTTACTTCATTCTCTCATTCATTTTCTAACCCTAAACCTAAAATAGACGAAGAAACGAAAATGGCGACTTCGTGATTTCTTTCTTCCTCCGATCGACTAAATTGCGTTCGTTCCTGTGAGGCTTGCTAGGGCTTCGACCTTGCTTCTGTTTCTTCGAGATTCGCTAGGACCTCGGCTCCGTGCAAATTAGGGCTTCTTCGCGCTCGTCTCTGCATCGTTCGACTTCCTTAGTCTCGCTCGCGACCTCTTCGAAAAAGGTGAGTGGTTAATTCCCTCACATCTAATTCGAATTCGTGTACTAGTGATTTTGTTTTAGTCGTGATTTCCTTGGCTTACTTTGATTTTGTTCAATTGCTTTGCTGTGATGATGATTCCCTGGTTTACTTGTTCGAGTTTCTGGCAATTGATTTTGTGTTGACTTCGGTCTTGTTTTCGAGTAAGGGGTTCTATGGCTTCGGCCATTGCTGTTGTTCTCGTGGTCGTCTTTGTTCGAGTGCCAAACTCATTTTATTGGGTCTTTTGAAATGAATTCGTTATGCCAGGTTGTTTAGGGATGTTCATATTCCTTTGATTTCGTTTTTGTTTAACTCGGTTTCGAACTTTAAGTGTTTGATTTCCATCCCTTTGGCTTTGTTAAAACTGTTAACTTGTAATTGTGCTTCCTATATAAGTGTATACATATGCATATACATACGTATATATTTATGTGGTGATTGCATTGTTGTTTCTCTGTTTTTACAAGTACGGTTTAATTCTTTGTTTAAAGTGTAGCTTTGGTTTTGAGTATTGTATACTCTTGCAGTCGTGTACGTGCATTTACTGATGCATGTTACGTCTAGTCTAGATGTGAGGCCGCTTAGTCCATTTTCCCTGACCTTGTATTTGTTTAGACAGCACACTTTGCTTATGAAATTTGGATACCTCTTTGAGGTCGAGATTGCTGTACCATTTCCATCCTACTGCTGCACCTTGCATTCACACTGGTTGACACTTGAATGCATCCACTGTCCTTTGTTTGTACATTTCGTGATCTTCATTTCAATCCGGTTGCACTTCGATCATGGCAGTCTTCATTGAGTCTGTTGTATTCCTTTGTTTGTTTTCCAGTTGCACTCCTTTGACTTCATTGCATATTTTTGCAGTTGCCACTCCCTTCACTTGTACATGTTCATTTAACTTGAATATGTTGCATGGGTCTGTGTCACTGAAGTAGTTGTCACTGTCATTTATTACATATGCCATTCACCTCAGTTGCCTGCATATGCATATTTGATTAATTGATTCTTGTTACTTGTTAGCACTTCTAACATATACACCTGTGCACTTATATGGGTCTGCATTAGACTTTGTATTTGTTCCTCACTTCGAGACAGTTTCAGTTGCAAGTGCATTTAGTTATTTGCACTTGATTTTGTTGACTTGGCCACTGTGATATAACTGGAACTGTTTTGATGTTGCATCCATTGAGTTTGATCATCTGTTGTAGCTTGTTATATGTACTTGAGCATTCTGATCTGTGAAGCATTTTGATCATTATATGTTGATCACTGTGAAGCATTCGAGTCTGGTGCATTGTTGGCATTTGTTTGAGTTTGCATTGTGACGATCTTTTGTTCATGATTTATGGCAGCTGTATGTTTACATTTCTGCTATATGCCCACTATGCTTCATCATGCTTTGTCCCTTTGCATTTGTTTGATAGCCGGATAACCACGTCTTTGGTGATGATACTTCTAACATGTTCATCCCTGTCTGGAGTAGCTTCTGCATTGTTTCTTTTGGCATTTCATCTTGAACCACGTCTGTAGCACTGAACTTAGTCTCTGTGGTGTATTTACCTTATGTTCATTATAAGCTCGAGTTGTATACTGTAGCCTTGGTCATTGCTGTCCTGACCTGCACACTTGTTTGATCTTGAGTCTGGCCCTTAATTCATCTCTGCAGTGGCGAGGCAGTGCACGCGTACGAGTGCACTGCAGCCACCAAGAAATCGACAGTTTTGAATTGATCTTTTATGCCATATTGGCGAGGCCGTACACGCGTGCGTGTACGGCAGCCAATCGATTTTAATGGTTTTTAAAGTGAAAATTTCAATTGTTTAAATTGTTTTAGTCGATTGATAAATTGTTTATCTATCTCTGTTGATGATCTAAATCTGCTGATCTATTGTTGAAAACTGTTAAGTGTTATATTTTCGTTATCCGATTTCTTTGTTAAAAGAATTGGATAGACGGGGATTATTGTGACTGTCGTCTTTTTAAATTATTCTGCCTATATGCACTAATAAATTGGTTTGAATTAGACTGACCTGGGTATTATTTTCCTTTGAATGTAATACTCGGGTCAGACCCGAGTTATTTCAGGTTGTAGATTTTCTTCTTTGAGTTGCTGTTCAGGCTATGAAGACTTTTCACATCTTTTGTAATAGTCGTGTCATTGTATAGAACGATATGTATTCATGTATATTAGTCGATAATGTACTTGTATATATAACTTCTAGAGTCGACAGTTGTAGTTGTATCATATGTATTGTGTCAACTATATTGTAACTGACATCGGTTATATATATGAGATTTTTGTTATTCTGTGTTCTGCATTTATATTATCTGTGTTATTGTTATATCTAATGTCCTAAACTATTATGAACTATCGTAGTTTGTTTTATACTGATAATTGGATATGTCGATGGGAGATTGGTAGTCATCATCAAAAAGGGGGAGATTGGTAGTCCATGAGTTGATGGTTTTGATGACAACAACCTTAGAATAAGATTATAAAATATAAATACTAACATTATAGTTTAGATATATATGTATATGCAGGATTTAACCATGCATGTACCAAGAATGAAGACTGTACATTATAGAGATTCAAGATATCAAGATTGAAGACTCATGAGTATCAAGAATATCAAGATTATCAAGAGTTCAAGATTTCAAGATAAGTATTGAGTCTAGAATTATGTTAAAACTTCACAATAGCACTGAAATCTTCATTCCGTATTTTCATTTGGGATGGAACCCATTTCTACCCTTTTAGTGGCTTACAAAACCACGACAAGTAGCTTACAAACCTACGACAAGTGGCTTACAAACCCACGAACATCCAGGTTTTGTACAAGTTCTCGAGTCCTGATATGATGAGATATTCTGCAGGAAGAAGCTTGCAAAACTACTTCAAAATGACTTTCAAAACTGCTTTTCAAAATGTTTTAGCCTTAAAAATTATCTTTTCAAATGATTTTCAAAAATATGTTTTAGCCTTAAAAAATATTCTTTGATTTTGTTCTTAAATAAATTCTTGTTTTAAACTTCGTTTGTTTTAAACTATCTTTTATTATATTTAACTTTTAATATTTACTTAGATTTAAATAAAAAATTATAGTAAAATTTTATATATATTATTCTCTATATTTATCTATGTATTTTATCTATAGTCAAGTATATTAATAAAGTTTAAAATAGTTTTAATATAAGATAAAAGTTATTTTCAAAGAAAAACAAAAACATCAAAATTTCCTTTGGGATGTCGACATGCCCGAGTACCCCATGTCGACATAGTGTCAGTTTGGACCAAAAATTTTAATTTCAAAAGAAGTGTCTATTCGCCATAACCTTTCATGAATAGACATGGCTGTTGTTCTTCTATAAATAGGGGTTGGTTTCAACGAATTTTAGATCAGATTTTCTACTTTTTCACTTCTCTTCTTCTTCCACGTTTTCTTATTCAAAATTCTATCATCACTCTGTCGAAATCAACATTGAATCTAACTAGATCATCTCTGGTTTGATTCTCTATCACTATCTCAACAAGAATCCAGCGCTATTCAGAGTTATAGGCTTCTTTGTAATCTATCTAGCGATAAAAGGTGTGATTGTAGCCTTGGAAATCAATCAAGCGAGAAAAGGTGTGATTGTAGCCTTGGAAATCAATTGGGTGAACTTGTTGCCCCGGAAATCAAGTATCTCTACACAGAGGATTGTGATTCTGGAGGGTGTACCTCGTAGCCTTGAAACCGAGGGTGTAATTGTACAATTGCGTTTGAAAGGAAATCCGTACTTAGTTGTGCGGGACTGGATGTAGGGTAACTTCGAACCAGTATAAAATCCGGTGTGTTCTTTCCTTTACTGCATTTACTTTATTTCTGCATCTGTGTTTGATTCTGTGATTATATCTGTGTCTGAATATTGCATACATTTATGTACAAATCAACAATAACTCAAAAAGATTTAGTAATTTCTTATAAACACTATTCACCCCCCTTCTAGTGTTCATTCTAGCCTTAAGATCCATATTTCGCATTCCTCACATTTGTTATCAAAGCAAGGTTTTCAGAAGTTTCATGATCTGAATTTTGAAAAGTTTTCTAAATGTCTACCAACACTGGTACTGTTTCTAACACTAGTTCATTTGTAGAAGGTCAGTCTACTGTCAGACCACCACTTTTTAATGGCAGTAACTATGCATATTGGGCATGTAGGATGAAAATATATTTACAATCTATAGGATTAGACACTTGGAATATCACACAGAATGAATATTCTGAACCCACAACTGACTTTGCACAGTGGACCACTGAGCAAAAGGCTGTTGCACAAAATAATTCTAAAGCAATGAATATTCTGTTTTGTTCACTTGATAGGAATGAATTTAATAGAGTGTCAGTTTGTAAGTCTGCATATGAAATTTGGAAAACTTTGCAAGTTACTCATGAAGGAACAAGCAAAGTTAAACAGACCAAAATTTCCATGCTCACAAATCAGTTTCAGTTATTTAAAATGAATTCTAATGAGTCTATTTCTGATATGTATAGTCGATTTCAGGATACTGTACATTCTCTCATATCCTTGGGAAAAGTGTTTTCCGAAGAAGATCAAGTTAGGAAAATTTTAAACTCTCTCACTCCAGAATGGGATCAAAAGACACTTGCAATCGAAGAGGAAAATGACATCATTACTTTAAAGATAGAAGAATTAATTGGAAATCTAATGTCGTTTGAAGTCCAAATGATCGGGAGAAGAGAAAGCAAAGAATCTGAAAAGAAATCAATGGCATTCAATGCATTGACCGATGAATCAAATAGAGATAATGATGAAGAGATAGCTCTTATGACCAGAAATTTTCGGAAATTCTTGAAATACAGAAAGATGAATAATTTCAAGAGAAACAACTATAAGAATCCGGGAAATCAGAATGTAGTGACAAATAATGTCAAATGTTTCAACTGTGACGAACCAGGCCATATCAAAAGAGACTGTCCGTATCCAGAAAGGCAGAATCCTCCTATAAACAATGAATCAGTAAAGAAACAGAAGCATGCATTTACTGCTACTCTAGATGACTCAGACTCGTCCTCAAGCGATGATGATCAGAAGACAGATAACTCAAATTTGTGTTTCACGGCAGTTCACTACTTCAACAAATTCAAGGAAACAGACTCAGAAAAAGGTACACATTTACAATACAATTGATTGAAATTGCATGCTTAGAATTAGATGATTGATTGCTTGATTGATTGTTTTTTGAATTGGTGTGTTGATTGAATTTTAAATTTATTTTCTATTATTTTATTATAATTTTATTATTTTTATTATTTTTATTATTATTTTTATATATATATATATATATTTTATGGAATATAATATAATCATAATATTATTCCAGATATATATATTTAGTCATAAATATATATATATATATATATATATATATTAGAGTAGTTAGGAAAATTAAATCATAGAATATTTCAGGCACATGTCGACATGGTCCCTACCATGATGTCGACATGAGTACAAATTTTGAAATTCAAAATTTGAATTCAAATGCTTGAATTTCCCTCCACCTTTTCACTTCATTCAATACTCTGAAAAGGCATCTTTTGACCAGAGAACATGTCTTTCAAAAATCTATTTATTCACTATCTTTTATCACAACTTTTCACTTTCATTTTCGAATTCAAACTCTCTCTTCAAAACTCCAAGCTCTCTACTCTCTACTTTAATGGCTTCTTCAAGCAACCCCTCCACCAAGAGACTTTCCAGAAACTTGAAAGAGCAACTCCTTAATAATCCGGAGGCAATAAAAGCATACATCAATTATGCTAACTATGGAAAAGTCCACCCCGGAAAGTTTGCTATTTTTCAAGATTTTGCTTCTTATGAAATTGATACTCTTTTTGCAAACAATCAAATTCTTAGTCTTGTTGATTCTTCTCAAAATGATTTTGTTTGTTACCCAAATCTTGTTAAAATTTTCTATGCAAATCTCAATCGAGAATTTTATGAAGGAAATGATAATGAAATTTGGAGTAGTGTCAAAGGCACTAAAATTGTTTTGAATTGTGATCTTTTGAGTACCATTCTAAATTGCAAAAGCACGGGAATGGATCTTTCTAGTTTTCAAATCGATGAACATGATCGTATGACATTTCATCATATTTTTGAAAGAGATGAAAACTTTGAATTTAAAAACCGAAACTTTCGTCCTAAAGCAAGAATTGTCAATCTTCTTTTACAACATACTTTGACCCCAAGATCGGGAAATTTTAACAATCCTACTTCAAAAGTGTGCAAAGCACTTTTTGCTATCTTTAGAAATTATGATATCAATTGGGCGCAAGTTATTTAGGATGAACTTCGTCCTAAAAATTTTGAAATGGGAGAAAACACTTTATATCATGGAATTTACCTTACTCGGATTTTCAACTATTTTGGAGTAAATTTCAAAGGAGAAGAATTTATTTCAAGAAAAGTTTTTAATATCTCAAACATTTCTCTCATGAAAATCCCATATGTTTTTCAACCTTATGAGACTCTTTCCGAAAAGGAAGAGCGTTTGGCTCATGAAGAAATGAAAGAGGAGGAAGAGGAAGAAGAAGAAGAAGGGGATGAAATGGAAATAGAAGAAGAAGAAGGTGAAACATCCCTATAAAGTATGGAATATCCCTCCAATCCTACCAACAAAACCCTTCTCAAAAACCAAAAGATAATTGTTAAGAATCAACGGATTCTTAAACGATCCATTAGTAAGAAGTTGGACAAAATGTCATCCAAGTTGACCAAGTTTTTCTCCAAAGTCAGTAAGAAACTTGGATTATCTTCATCTTCATCATCCTCTAACTAGTTGCATCTTTTCATTTCATGATGTATTACTCTAGTTTGCTTTAGTTTGAATGTTTATGTAGTTCTTTATGGTTAATCATTGTATTATCCTATTATGCAATGAAATTGATTTCCTTTTCTGTTATCTAGCTTATCTTATCTCTTGAATAAATGTTTATATATTATATAAAAATATATATATATATATACAATTATTCACAAAATCAAAATAAATCATCAAAATTCACTGGACCATGTCGACATCCCCCTTGACCATGTTGACATGTACTGGTCAGAAATGACATTTCATTTCGAATTTGAAATTTGAATAACTACCCTATGTCTATTCATTTCAAACGAATTCCTACACCTATAAATACCTATTTCTTCCAGAATTCTTCACTCAATATTATTTTCTATCTTCTTTATCTCTTATTCTTCTCACAAATTCAAAAATGGCAAATCCTATTCACAATTTAACCGAGAATCTTGAAGAGACTCTTAATTCGTTTAAGAATATTATTTCGTTCATTCTTCATAACCAGCGACACTTAGAGTTGAGTCAAATGCAGATGATCAATGAGCAAGAAAGGCATTTCGATGCAATGCGATGGATGATTTCTTCACTGCACAAGGATGATAATGAAGCACATCCTCCTGTCTCTCTCACAAATGACAATGAAAATTGGGATACCATCAAAACAGACCCTATTTTCGGAGAATAAGGATGGGTGGAAGTTCCTCAAAACGTTTGATGTTGGTTTGTTTGCTTTATTTGATTTGATTGCTTTGATTGAAATTGTGTGTTTTGATTGGTTTGATTGACACTTGGTATGGATTGATGAATGTATAAATATACATTGATATATTAATTGAATATCATGTCTATAAGTATAGTTATTTCTTAATCTATCTATTATATACTCTATTATATAGTTTAATGCAGGTACTTAAGTACAAGAATGAAGGGGAGTTATATAGTTTCGAGTTAGTTTGTTTTTGTTGATGACAAAGGGGGAGAAATATAAAATAGGAGAGTTAGGCATAGATTAAGGGGGAGTTATCAGTTTTCGGGGGAGTTATTAGGATAGAAGTAATATTTTATAAACAAAGGTTGTCATCATCAAAAAGGGGGAGATTGGTAGTCCATGAGTTGATGGTTTTGATGACAACAACCTTAGAATAAGATTATAAAATATAAATACTAACATTATAGTTTAGATATATATGTATATGCAGGATTTAACCATGCAGGTACCAAGAATGAAGACTGTACAGTATAGAGATTCAAGATATCAAGATTGAAGACTCATGAGTATCAAGAATATCAAGATTATCAAGAGTTCAAGATTTCAAGATAAGTATTGAGTCTAGAATTATGTTAAAACTTCACAATAGCACTGAAATCTTCATTCCGTATTTTCATTTGGGATGGAACCCATTTCTACCTTTTTAGTGGCTTACAAACCCACGACAAGTAGCTTACGAACCTACGACAAGTGGCTTACAAACCCACGAACATCCTGGTTTTGTACAAGTTCTCGAGCCCTGATATGATGAGATATTCTGCAGGAAGAAGCTTGCAAAACTACTTCAAAATGACTTTCAAAACTGCTTTTCAAAATGTTTTAGCCTTAAAAATTATCTTTTCAAATGATTTTCAAAAAGATGTTTTAGCCTTAAAAAATATTCTTTGATTTTGTTCTTAAATAAATTCTTGTTTTAAACTTCGTTTGTTTTAAACTATCTTTTAATATATTTAACTTTTAATATTTACTTAGATTTAAATATAAAATTATAGTAAAATTATATATATATTATTCTATATAATTATCTATGTATTTTATCTATAGTCAAGTATATTAATAAAGTTTAAAATAGTTTTAATATAAGATAAAGGTTATTTTCAAAGAAAAACCAAAACATCAAAATTTCCTTTGGGATGTCGACATGCCCTAGTACCCCATGTCGACATAGTGTCAATTAGGAACAAAAATTTGAATTTCAAAAGAAGTGTCTATTCGCCATAACCTTTCATGAATAGACATGGCTGTTGTTCTTCTATAAATAGGGGTTGGTTTCAACGAATTTTAGATCAGATTTTCTACTTTTTTACTTCTCTTCTTCTTCCACTTTTTCTTATTCAAAATTCTATCATCACTCTACCGAAGTCAACATTGAATCTAACTAGATCATCTCTGGTTTGATTCTCTATCACTATCTCAACAAGATCCCAGCGCTATTAAGAGTTATAGGCTTCTTTGTAATCTATCTAGCGAGAAAAGGTGTGATTCACTACACCAAAACAGCAAATTTGACACACCAGAAAGCGGAGATTTGATACGGCTCTAAGCCGTATCAAATTTGATACGGCTTAGAGCCGTATCAAATTGCCTCTGCGATCCACGCCCCCCACAACACCTAAAATCTAACCCTACGTTTGAAAGGCTGCGGACTACTACATTTTGTTCGCGCTAGTTTTCATTTCCCGCACTATTTTCATTTCGCTCCATCCCTAAATTACAGAATCCCTAAATTAAATCACGCCCTGCTCACAATCCCTAAATCTCATTCGCAACTGCAAGAACAACTTGTTGATGAAGAAAAGATTTTGGAAGGAATTATTTTATAGAATCAATTCGCGTTTGCCAGTCAAAATTTTGATCAAGTACGCGAAATCATAAGCGCTGTGAAAAGTAACCCATTTGACGTTTTCATTCATAATCAAACCCGAAGTCATCAATAACTTCGTGAAATCTCTGGAATCGATCCCTTCCTGTTTAGTTTTCTGAAAATCGATTCCTTTGCTTTTCAGAAGATCAATGGAATCAGCGGCACATGCATCTCTATCGATGTCAAAATCCTTGAAATTGAACTCCCAGATATACTTTTCAGTTTCGGATCCAGGGAGATTCCCTTCGGAATCAGATAAAGTCAGTCCAATCTGGATCAAATTGAGAGAGTCGACGTTCAATTTCAGAACGGAATAGCGCTCTGACGACGTCAGTATCTGGTGGTGCTTGAGTGGGCAGAAGATAACACCGGGGAATTCAGTGTCCATGGCGACGTATTGGAAGCGACTGACGTAGCTGCTGAGCAAGCCAATTTCCGATTCGAGATTGTGGGCGAGCACACATCGGACTTTGATCTGGTAATTCTGAGTCTCGGCAGGCATTTTTGACTGAATCCAGATTTTTTGAGTTTTTTTATTTTGGTCTTAAGCATCATAATTTAGCTCAATAAGTTTGACCAAAAAAAAAGTAAACAGAATATTCAATATGAGTATGATGCGCTTGTTTAAATAACAGTTTTGATTCGCTCTTTGGACATTGTTGTATGTTGTGGTTTGTTCTTTGAACATATTGTGTAACTTGCAAATAGTTGGAATCAGATTAGTAATTTCTTTCCTAGTTACAGGTTTATTTCCTAGAAAACAAGGTATATCATCACTATTTTTACATATTTATTTCCAACAATATATAACTATAGTTGTATATACTATATAGTGTAAAATGATGCTTTAACATGATTTTTTTGTACATAGTGTAAAATGTTTCTCTAACATGAAATGCTTATAAGTTCAAACAACTACGAAACATGTACGATGGCCTTCACGACAAAGAAAGATTATGGAAGAGAAGAAAGGGAAGCCCAATGGACTATGGCTCAAAGAACACTATATGGCCTACAACCCCCAGAAGTTGTTAAGCCTCTTTGCGGATAAAAATAGTTACCTGGAGCTTTCAGAAATTATAGAGCAGACAAAGAAAAGGGTTGAAGTGGCAAGTTTTGTGTTTTTGTTCAAAAGACATGTAAATGATACACGTATTTTTTGAAAACAATCAATTAGAAAATTGAAGTTAGCATATAAAGTACAAAATAAATTTATTTTGTTTCTTTTGTTTTGAAAAATAACAAAAGAATGAAAAACAATTCGTCCTTCCATCTCCAATGTCATTTCTTTCTTGTCATTGTAATGACCTAAAATTTTTATTTTCTTTTCTGCTATTTTTATATCTTTTAATGTTGAAAACAAAGTAGTATTTTGGATGAACGAAATGAAAGGCTTTGAATGTGATATTGCTAAAGTCTGTATGCAACAAAAAAGGTTTCCTCCTGATAACTGCTACTTGATTATATATATTCATCATGGCGTTTTATTTTTTTATTGGCCCAGGTAATATTACTAAAAATATGTTCACAGTACGTAACACACTTCATGGTGAAATCATTTTTTAAACAAGAAATTGCATGTTCAAAGATGGAGGCAAATAAAGAAAAAGAAAAACTGCATTTGTACTCGAATTCAAATTGCATGTTCAAAGATGGAGGCAAATAAAGAAAAATTGCATGTTCAAAGATGGATAAAATTACAATTATTTTCTAGATTCAAACTCGAATCAACTAGTTGCTACAGTTTTTTCCCTTTCACTATCCCTTGTCATGCTCTAATTCAATTTAAAATGCAAAAGAATTATCAATACTTTTACTCTAAATGACGCAGATGATCTACCACATGTGTACATCACCGAATTTTTACCTTGTGCAATTCCATCATCGTCAAGCTTCCTATTGATTCTTCAAATGGCAGGTTAGTAATTTTTGTTATCTTGGCTTTTATTGTTAACATAAATATCAAATTTGATGTTTACATCGTGTATAACTATATAATTGTTAATAACTTTTTTGTTTTAATAATTCCTACATTGACTATATAAACCGTTGAATTAGATTTCTCTATAGTTGATTTTGCCTTCACAATTTTTGTTATCTTTGGTGCCTCATTATTTTTTGCTGATAATGACCTTTGAAGATTTGATTTCAGACTACTATTATTTTAAGCTTGACATCTACAGGCCATAATTTGGGGTTTTCTATTTGATTAAAACTGTAACCAACATATTTCCCCTTTCATTTTTTACAATTTTAGGATTTACTGAAGAGTAACTTTGAATGTTACAGCATGTGTTAAACGTTTGGTGGCAACTCATTTTGACCGTTTATCAACTTTTTACAACTAGAATATGTATGAAATCCAGCCGTTGAATAGGTCCAGTAAACTGCGAAGAAAATATTTTAGATTAGATGAGACCGTTTTCTTTTCATAATTATTTACTTATGGATTCATCTAGTTAGATCATCGAGGACTGTTTAAAATGATTAAATTGTGGCGATGACAAGGGAGACAACTTGTTCCATCTTTTTACATAACCTCAGATTTAGTATTATTAATTTTATATACAGATGTTATTAAAAAATGGTTGGCCATTAAACTATAGTTAATTTCACCATCATCGTTCATTATTCTCTCGCTTGAAATGGTAAGGAGTATGCAGGATGTAGTGCTACCTTCATCAATGAAGGTTAATGAAGACTATTAAGTCAATTTGCTATCTCAAATTATAGTGTTATTTCATTATTGAAGTACGCAGGATGTACAGATGCTTATTTTAAGTATGGAATCTGTGAAATTTTCAGTCCAACTTTTCCTACATCCGAAAAAGATGATAGCATTATTCTTTCTGTGCATGTATTTGCATCCAACATCATTATTGTTTCTAACTTCACCAAAACAAATATTGCTTGTGTATTAAATCCAAACTTAACAAACAAATTCATGCAGCAACAAAGTACAACCTTAGTCAGACTACTTGCTATTACACTTGCTCGATTTATCTTCATCTGTTAAAACTTAAAAAGAAAATTGCTTAACCAGTAATGCAACATTAACTGCACTATGGACATGGACTCCAATTTGGGCTTCAGCTTTATTTATATAATTTGAGGCTGAATTAATCTTCTGGGTGAAGCCTGCAAGTCCTTCCTGAGCAAGATTCTGATCGGTTTGATCGACAGGAACAACTTCCACAGCAATAAATGGAAAGTTGCTCTATGCGCAAAGGAAATTGGATTGCAACCAAGGCAAGTTGCAACCAAGGAAATTGGTTACGAAAGCGCATCAGAGGTATCAGAGTATTTCATGCATATAAATGGAAAGAAACAAAGACTGCCATTATTTTTCTATATAGATGTTATCTTTGTATGTTGCACCACAAATGATTGTTTCGGTCAATAATTCATGTCCAGTTCAACTAAAATGGAATTTTGATTCTATAAAAAAAAAGTATGCAGAAAAATAATAATATTTAAAGCTCATATTGTATATTTTTCCATGTTCAGAAGCATGCAAAGCTCTGCAAGAAAGGAATGGTTACATTGTATAATTGTATATCTTATATAGAGTTTCTTATATGTGTTAAACATTGTATAATTGTATATCCTATATTCATTTTTATACGTGCTAAGCTTGTCCATTTATTTGTATTTTTAGTTGACTGCTGACCGTAGGCATCGATGTAGAAGAAGAGAACATGTAATGTGAAAAATAGAGAGCAATGCATTTTTTTTTACTTTAATACATTAATTTGATACGGCCCAAAGCCGTATCAAATTCATGAATTAGGCAGTGCTTTGAGCCGTATCAAATTCATGAATTAGGCAGTGCTTTGAGCCGTATCAAATTCATCAATTTGATACGGCTTTGGGCCGTATCAAATTATTAACCACGCCAAAATTTGATACGGCCCAAAGCACTGCCTAATTCCATTTGATACGGCCAAAAGCACTGCCTAATTGGCATTTCTGGTGTAGTGATTGTAGCCTTGGAAATCAATCAAGCGAGAAAAGGTGTGATTGTAGCCTTGGAAATCAATTGGGTGAACTTGTTGCCCCGGAAATCAAGTATCTCTACATAGAGGATTGTGATTCTGGAGGGTGTACCTCGTAGCTTTGAAACCGAGGGTGTAATTGTACAATTGCTTTTGAAAGGAAATCCGTACTTAGTTGTGTGGGACTGGATGTAGGGTAACTCCGAACCAGTATAAAATCCGGTGTGTTCTTTCCTTTACTGCATTTACTTTATTTCTGCATCTGTGTTTGATTCTGTGATTATATCTGTGTCTGAATATTGCATACAATTGTGTACAAATCAACAATAACTCAAAAAGATTTAGTAATTTCTTATAAACACTATTCACCCCCCTCTAGTCTTCAATCTAGCCTTAAGATCCATATTCCGCATTCCTCACAATATGCACATAGGACCCAACAGTCTAAGTACCGGCAATCACTCGTGAATGTGTCACAAACTCCCAAAGATGAACCCGAAAAGTGGTAACAGTGCATCCCATACAACACGTTCTCACTTAACGGTTTCCTAACCACTAGTCAGTGCCACACTCACAGTAAAAATATTTGCCTCATCTCATCGGCAAACACGACCCGAAGGTCAAAACATTCAAACGGACAAGTCAGGAATTAACCGGAAAGGTAAACGCGTGTGTCCCATACCATGTGTTTTACCAAATCATTTAATTCTCCTTTTCATTCGCTCAAATAGTGCAAAAATGTATATTTTTATATAGAAAATAATTTATTATAGAAAACAAGCTTTTAAAACTATTTTCGAAATCGTTTTGGAAAATAACTTTTGAAATTCTTTTATTATAGAGAATAAATAATTTAATAGCTTTAAAATAATTATAAATATTGTAAAATATTTATTTCGAAAACTATCTTAAAAAAGATCTTCCGAAAACGTTTTAGATAGCACGTGCAAAGAAACAACAAAATCAACAAAATTCAATGAAATTATTCATAAAATCGTCATACGGAAATTTCCTATAAACTCACCAATCCGAAATACGGATAAATGGTAATATTAGCTCTTCCATCTTAGGATCAAGCCGATCAAAAACAACATCGAAAGAAATCCATGCAAAACAATTCAGAAATTTTCAGCTGGAGCAAAACATGCTCCGATTCAAAGTTCCAAGCAAATTTTTAACTAGTTACAAAGGTCTAAAAGCCTTGAAATTTTGCTGGCATAGAGTTCAAAAACTTTACTTTGAATAAAATAAGAATGGATACAATCGAACAAGAAACGGAAGAGATATAATGTAACAAAGTTGAACTCACAGCCAGATTTTACCGTAAACGGCTGGAGCAAAACATGCTCTGATTCAATGTTCCAGGCAAGTTTTCAACTAGTTACAACGGTCTAAAAGCCTTGTAATTTTATAGACATAGAGTTCAACAACTATAATTTAAATAAAAAAAGAATGGATACAATCGGACAAGAAACTTGAGAGATACAATGTCACAAAGTTGGACTCAAAACCAGATTTTACCGTAAACAGCTGGAGCAAAACATGCTCTTATCGGAATGACCTGAAATTTTACATTATTAAATTTCAATAAATATATTTTAAAATAGAAAAAGAATCACGTAATTTTTACAAAGTATGAGAAAGCTATGATGTCTCAAAGTTGTACCCGGGCAATGATTTCACTGCGAAAATCTGGGCAAAAACATGCTTCGAATCAAAGTTTGGCAGCATATTTCTATAAGCTAAATAGGTTAAAATGATCTGAAATTTGGTATGCTTAAGGTTCAACAACTATAAATTAAAATAGAAAAAGAATCACATAATTTGGACAAGGTATGAGAAAGTTATGATGTCTCAAAGTTGTACCCAGGCAATGATTTCACCGCGAAAATTTGGGCAAAAACATGCTCCGAATCAAAGTTCGGCAGCATATTTCTATAAGCTACATAGGTTGAAATGATGTAAAATTTGGCATGCATAATATACAGAACATGGTTTACAAACCAGAGAAAATCCGACAGCATTTTGTTGCCGGAATAGAGAGATATGACTGCACAAAGCTGCTACTCAAAACAGTTTACATAAAAAATCAAAACAATTCAAAAACGATTTACTATTAGCAAAATTTTGATTTCAGCTTGCGATTTTTTTTGCATTGCATAAGCTAGCTTTGGTGAGATTGATACTCACCTTTCAAAATACCTGAGCTCCAAGATCAAATTGGTGAAAAGAGGCGATCTTTTGATTTGGAATGGCTTCAAGAGGACTTCAACATCTTGGATAAAAAGTTTTACAAACATGAAAAACCAAAATAAAGTTACATACATTCAAACATCTTCAAAATTGAGATTTTGATGAAGCAATTAGGTTTAGGGATTGATTACCTATCTAAATTGACTTAATTTGATAAATTATGGCAAGGATTTGATGAAAATTTGGAGATTTTGGCTTTATTTTTGAAAAAGGAGATGAATTTCTTTTTCTCTGTTTGAGGAAGATGAAGATAATTTTGTTGTATGTAACAAAATGAGAAAGAAGTTTCTCAAACTATCTGGTTAAGTTTCTAAGTGGGCTAAGCCCAAAAATTAATTAATTTAGCCTAAAAGAAATTTTAACACACTAAATTCTATTATACACAACATAAACACAAGTTATACTATATATGTGAATTGTTTTCACTTTATAAAAAACATACAACATATACTTATGTTCCAAAAATTTATTTACATCAAAATAAAAAGATTATTTAGCTTTTAAAAATTTATTTTCATAATTAAAACTCTTATTCTAATTTAAATGCACAAATTACACAATAATTATATTAAACTTCATTTTTTAACTTCAAAAATTATATAAAAATTATTTCCCTGTGTAAATAAATATAACAAAACATTTTTTCATCATTTTTACAACCAAAAATTATTTTAAACCAAATTTCACATTTTTATTTATAATAAACCACATATTAAATTGAATGCTTCTTTTAAAAATGAATAAAAGAAACATTTGGCAATAATTATCAAAATTATTGCATTTCTTGAAATTAAAATCAAGTTTTGCTCATTTAAAAACAAACAATCAAAAATAAAGTTTCAAAATTTTATTTTCACATTTTTAAATCAATTGTTTATTTAAAATAAACAATTTTAAATCTCCAATTAATTTTATTTCACAATATTAAATTATAACCACCATTATAATTTAATATTATAGGTAATCATCTAAACCAGAGTTGTTACAGACCTCCCCCTTATAAAAATTGCATCCTCGCAATTTCTAGAGGAGCTGTATTCAACAAAAATTACTTCATCAAGCAAAAGAAATTAAATAACCTTGAGTCTAGAAATTCTCACTAGTGATAAAAGATGATAAGAATCCAGTATAAGGCTGCTCGATAGATTCTCTTGTTTTCCAAGTACAGTTGTTGGGATTAGCAGACCATTGAACCTTCACGAGCGGAATGTCCTTGTTTTAAAGGCGTCTCACCTCCGAAGCAAGAACACGAATAGGATGTTGCTAGATAGATAAGTCTGGTGAGATCTCAAGCTCTTGCAGATCCGGTGAATCAATAACAGAATCAGAATCCCGAATACACTTCCGAAGCTGCGAGATGTGAAACACATCATCAATGCCAGATAAATGTGTCGGAAGTGAAACTCTATATGCAACAGGGCTAATACGTTCAGTAATGGAAAATTGTCCTATAAAGCGAGGAACCAATTTCCCAGTCCTATTGAAATGCATCACCCCCTTCAGAGGAGATACACGGATATAGATGAGATCACCGATAGAGAACTCGATAGGCTTCCTACGTTTATCCGCATAGGATTTCTGACGGCTCTGTTCCTCTTTCATTCTCCGACGGATAAGAATAATCTTCTCTGAAGCTTCACGAATTCAATCGGGGCCTAAAATCAGTTTCTCCCCAGATTCTAACCAATAAGAAGGTGATCAACATGGCCTTCCACATAGTGCTTCGAAAGGTGCCATACCGATACTAGACTGAAAGATGTTGTTGTAGGAGAACTCGACAAGCGGTAGATGGTCCTCCCAACTACCACCAAAATCCAGAATACATGCACGGACAATATCCTCCAGAATATGATTCACCCGTTCAGTCTGTCCATCAGACTGTGGGTGATAGGCTGTGCTGAAATTAAGCTTTGTTCCCAATGCTTGCTGAAGGCTCTACCGGAAATGACTGGTGAAGAGTGGATCACGGTCACATACAATCGAACTGGGAATACCGTGCAATCGCACGATTTCCTTAATATAAAGCTTAGCTAGCTGAGAAGCTGTCCTATTAGATTTAATAGGAATGAAATGTGCGGACTTAGTAAGATGGTCCACGACAACCCAACACTACTATTGCCTGATCTCGAATGAGGTAGGCCATCGATGAAATCTATGGAGATCTGATCCCATTCCACAACGGGACCTCTAAAGGCTGAAGGAGACCACTGAGACGTTGATGCTCGGCCTTAATAAGTTGACAAGTCATGCAATTACTCACATAACTTGCCACATTATGCTTCATGCCTTACCACTAATAAAGGCGTATCATGTCGGCATACATCTTGCTACTGCCGGGTTGAATAGTATACTTGGAACGGTGACAATCAGCTAGAATGTCCCGTCTAAGCTCTGGAATAGAAGGCACGACTAATCGGTTCTTCTTACGAAGACAACCGTGAATATCGATGTTGAAATCCCTCATCTCAATATCATCGTGGGATTCAGACTTACACTTTTGAATAAGAGCAGAGATATCAGAATCTTGCCGTTGAGCCTCGATAATCCGATCCAATAGAGTAGATGAGCTTCCATGCTATATAATAGAATATGAGAGTCTGAAGTAGAAGCACGATCTCGAATATCACACAAAGATAGAGTCTCTAAATCTTTCCACTCTACAAGCATCATGGAAACAACACCTGATTGCTTTCGACTCAAAGCATCAGCAACTCAATTCCCCTTGCCCGAGGTATACTAAATATCGAAGTCATATGAAGCAAGAAACTCGAGCCAACGCTGCTGACGCATGTTGAGCTCTTTCTGGGTGAACAGATACTTGAGTGACTTGTGGTCAGTATAGAGAAAGAAGTGCTCACCCAATGCGAAGACGACGACTAGCTCTAAATCATGGGTAGCGTACCGAACCTCGTTCGGACGTAATTACCTTGAAGCATAGGCAACTACCCGGTCCCTCTGCATAAGAACGACACCAAGGCCACAATGACTGGCATCAGTATAGACAATAAGATCTTGATTCCCTTCGGGAACTACAAGGACATGAGCATTAGTGAGAAGCTCCTTCAGTCTCTGAAAAGAAGCTTCACGCTTACCAGACCAGATAAATCGAATGCCTTTTCTAGTAAGGCTAGTCAGAGGAAGCACAATACGAGAAAAGTCTTTAATGAATCAACGATAATAACCCACCAATTCAAGGAAGCTACGAATCTTCGAAACAGTCTTAGGCCTCTTCCAATGTTGGATGGCTTCGATCTTAGATGGATCGACCGAAATGCCCTCAGAAGAAACAACATGGCCTAAGAACTTAACTTGCTTTTCCCAGAAATGGCACTTAGAGAATTTTGCTTTGAGTTGATGCCGTCGAAGAGTACTCAAAACAATTCTCGAATGATGGGTATGATTAGCTTCAGACTTAGAATAAATAAGAATGTCATCGATGAACACAAGGACGAACTTATCGAGATATTCCTGGAATACCCGATTCATAAGATCCACGAAGTAGGCTGGAGCGTTCGTGAAACCGAACGACATGACGAGCCACTCATAAGAACCATATCGAGTGCAGAATGCTGTGAGGGGAATGTTGTCCTCCGCAACTCGAAGCTGATGAAATCCTGTGGCGAGGTCGAGCTGGGAAAAGACCTTAGCACCACTCAACTAATCGAACATATCGTCGATCCTAGACAGAGGATACTTGTTCTTCATGGTCAACTCCTTAAGCTTGCGGTAATCAACGCAAATCCTAAGGGTTCCATCAGACTTCTTCACGAATACCACCGCGGCTCCCCACGGCGATGAACTAGACTGAATGAACTGCTTAGCCTCAAGCTCCAAAAGTTGCTTCTTGGGTTCCTAATTCTTTTTTGTAGACATCCTCGTGGGAGGATGACTAACTGGTTGTGCGCCCGGAACGAGATCAATGCGGTACTCGATGGCCCGTTTGGATGCTAAACTCGAAACTGGCTCAAATATATCAAGGAAGTCACAAACAACCGGAATCTGAGACACATCATCATCATCGCCGTCTTGAGATTCGAGAGAAAATAGAGAGACTTCAGAATCGTGATCGATGTTCCAAAGTATAAGAGATAACAGAGCAAGCGAGTTGGGATGTCAAAGGTATAAGACTCTCTCAGAACAAAGGATTCTGGCATCGTATCGAACTAGACAGTCCATACTCAATATCATGTCAAAGCCAAGAAAATGAATCACATGCAGATTCGCACGGAAAGGAAAACCACAAATAAATATCTTGACATTCTCACAAATCATACTAAGGGTTGCGGATCCCCCGATAGGATTTGTAATCCTCAATGAAGTAACCAAGCAAGAAACATCCAACTAAAAAGCGTCAACAAGCTCCTTCGATACGAATGGATGTGACACACCCGTATCGAAGAGAACTCGAATAGATCGGTCATGGAATATTATGGAGCCTTCAAGAATAGAAGGAGTAATACCTCTGGGCTGAGAAGATCCACCTGAAGCTTCCACTACATTGAGCTTTCAAGAACGAGTACCCTTAGAAGAGTTAGGGCACTTAGAGGACCACCGTCCTTCTTTCTTGCAATGGCGGCAAATAACCGGCTTAGGACAATCCCGAATAAAATGATCATATGCACCACAATTGAAGCAAGACTTATGAGGAGGAGGGGTTGCACCAAAATGAGTACTAGAAACAAGAGGCTTCTTCTTCTTCTTTGAAGGAAAGGATTTGGATCTCTGAAAGGGAATCTTTTTCTTATTTGGGTTCTTTCGAACCTCGGCCTCATCACTACTATCCCTTTCTTTCTCGATGGCTTCGAGGTGAATCGCCGAATCAACAAGCTCCTCTAATGAGAGCTTTAGCTGAAGCATAAGAGACTTCTTAAAACACTTCTTCAAACCAGAAAAGGAACTTTAAATTCTTCTTATAAGGAGTGCTAATGAACTCAAGACCATATTTGGATAAGGATTTGAAAGAAGATACATAGTCAGAAACAGATGATTTGCCTTGCTTCAACTAAAGGAAGCGACGGGTAAGAAAGGCCTTCTCGGATTCTGGTACAAACTTGAGCTCAAACCGCTCTCTAAACTGTTGCCATGTAAGGGTGGACTCGTCCATCTCGACGATAAGAAGCTCGTACCAGTCAAGTGCACGTTCTTGCAACATACTCAATGCTACAAGAACGTGGTGATGATAAGAAATCTCCATGCGAGTAAAAATATGCTCGCATGTACGGAGCCAAGCCTGGACCTCTAAAACGGACTCGAAGCCTTTGAAAGGCTTGCCTCCAAGGGGGGTGAAGTCGCTGCACGTACGCGCAAATTCAGATTTTCGTGGAGGAGATGAATGAGCTGGAGCTGGAGGCTGAGTGCTCCTGATAAGCTCGAGAATCTGATCGGTCGACATATAAACCCCTTTGGGACGAGAGCCACTAGACGGCCCCGCCTCCGAAGTGCAACCTCTTCCTCTTCCAGCCATGAGCTGAAAGTTAAGGTAAGATTGAATTATTCACAAGGGTAGATATTAGCAATTAAATTCATTAAATAAGGAATACTACAGAATTTAAAATTACATTCCTAAACATATTCCCATTTATCTACCCCCAAAGGACACGAAAAGGTTAAGGTCAAGATTAGAATCGACTTCGATTGGAAATGATGTTTTCTACTTATATTATATTTGACGTATAATAGTATGTATACTGTTATATGTTTATTACATTTTGTTCTGAATTCAGCTCTGATACCAAGCTGTGACTCCCCACCCCGGGACTCACATTAACAAAGAGTATTACTGAGTAATACTGTCTGCTAATGCGGAGAATAGGGCTGGTTAGGAGCGACCATCCATAACTTTGTCTTAAACATCTATTAAATACGTCGATTTGGTGCTCCATTTTAATTTCATTCTCAAGTGGTTCGACATATCTAATAAATGGTTAATACAAAACTATGGTGTCTACAGGATCTATTCAGAACAAAACACAATATAAATGATAATATAGGTCATAGAACAACAAAGACAGTCGAATACATACATATACATCAGGTACAATACACAGTGTCAGAATTGGTATTACAACCACAATATATACATACATCGGTCCCACAAAAGAATATATACAACAAGTCAACTACAAGGAAACTACATCAAAAACTATGCATCCTATCCAAAGAGTCGATAGAAGAGTCCAAAAGGGTACAACTAAGCAATAGTTCAGAAATCCTAACCTGCAACTCGGAATGACCCGAGTATATAAAATACACGGGTCAGTCTAACTTAAACAACCGATTAGCATATATATAAGATGAAGTATGATATAAGGATAAGGTGTAAAACTCTTCTCAAATGAGGAGAAACAATATAAGTTATGTGCTAAGTACTAAAGGTCATAAGGGTCTTAAGTGAGTAAGTTCAAAAATAACATCAATAACAAATCAAGCACCTACAAATTTACGCCTCATATCATCGGCAAAACAAATAGCCAATGTAATGGCTATCATCAACTATACTCCCAAGTAGGAGATTATAAATCTAAAAAATACCAAAGTATAGCAATATGAAACACAATATAAATAGAACTCGACTTCGAGTTCAAATCTCCAAATGTAATCACCATATAGTCGATAGTATAACACTCAGGCTAAATAAATATCTCAACAAAGGCGAATACGGTGAAAACATATTTAAAATATCAAAATTCTAGAAACTGTCACAAAGAAATCTCGAAAACACAATATAAGAAAAGGACCCAATAGTCCAAAATGTAGCCCAACAACTATAGATAAATAGGACCCAACAGTCCATAAGATGGCCCAACAGCCTGCCAAGTACTTGTGCATAAGAGACCCAACAGTCTCTATAGGACCCAACAGTCCAAGGTAAGCCCAACAACTATATATATGCACATAGGACCCAATAGTCCATAAGCGACCCAATAGTTTAAGTATTGGCAATCACTCGTGAATGTGTCACAAACTCCCAAAGAGGAACCCGAAAAGTGGTAACAGTGCGTACCATACAACACGTTCTCACTTAACGGTTTCTTAACCACTAGTCAATGCCACACAAGAAAGCAGTAAAATTATTTGCCTCATCTCATCGGCAAACACGACCCGAAGGTCAAAACATTCAAACAGACAAGTCAGGAATTAACCGGAAAGGTAAACGCGCGTGTCCCATACCACGTGTTTTACCAAATCGTTTAATTCTACTTCTCATCTGCTCGAATAGTGCAAAAACGTGTATTTTATATAGAAAATAATTTATTATAGAAAACAAGTTTTCAAAACTATTTTCGAAATCGTTTTGGAAAATAACTTTTGAAATTCTCTTATTATATAGAATAAATAATTTTAATAGCTTTAAAATAATTTTAAATATTGTAAAATATTTATTTTGAAAACTATCTTAGAAAAAATCTTTCGAAAGCGGTTTAGAAAGCACGCGCAAAGAAACAACAAAATCAACAAAATTCAATGAAATTATTGATAAAATTGTCATATGAAAATTTCCTATAAATTCACTAATCCGAAATACGGATAAGTGGAAATATTAGCTCTTCCATCTTAGGATCAAGCCGATCAAAAACAACATCGAAAGAAATCCATGTAAAACAATTTAGAAATTTTCAGCTGGAGCAAAACATGCTCCAATTCAAAGTTGCAAGCAAATTTTCAACTAATTACAAAGATCTAAAAGCCTTGAAATTTTTCTGGCATAGAGTTCAACAACTTTACTTTGAATAAAAAAAGACCGGATACAATCGGACAAGAAACGGAAGAGATATAATGTCACAAAGTTGAACTCACAGCCAGATTTTATCGTAAACAGCTGGAGCAAAACATGCTCCGATTCAAAGTTCCAAACAAATTTCAACTAGTTACATAAGTCTAAAAGCCTTGAAATTTTATAGACATAGAGTTCAGCAACTCTATTTTAAATAAGAAAAGAATGGATACAATCGGATAAGAAACGTGAGAGATCTAATGTCACAAAGTTGGACTCACAGCCAGATTTTACCATAAACGGCTGGAGCAAAACATGCTCTGATTCAAAGTTTGACAGCATGTTTCTATAGGCTACATAGGTCAAAATGACTTTAAATTTGAAATGCATAAATTTCAACAACTATACTTTAAACTAGAAAAAGAATCACGTAATTTTCACAAGGTATGAGAAAGTTACGATGTCTCAAAGTTGTACCCATGCAATGATTTCACTGCGAAAATCTGGGCAAAAACATGCTCCGAATCAAAGTTCAGCAGTATATTTCTATAAGCTACATAGGTCAAAATGTTCTGAAATTTAGCATGCTTAAAGTTCAACAACAATAATTTAAACTAGAAAAAGAATGACACAATTTGGACAAGATATGAGAAAGTTATGATGTCTCAAATTTGTACCCAGACAATGATTTCACTTCGAAAATCTGGGCAAAAACATGCTTCGAATCAAAGTTCGGCAGCATATTTCTATAAGCCACATAAGTTAAAATAACCTAAAATTTGGCATGCATAATCTACAGAACATGTTCTACAAACCAAAGAAATCCGGCAGTATTTCGTTGCCGGAATAGAGAGATATGACTGCACAAAAGTGCTACTCAAAACAGTTTACACAAAATCAAAACAATTCAAAAACGATTTACAATAAGCAAATTTTTGATTTTAGCTTGCGATTTTTTTTGCATTGCATAAGCTAGCTTTTATGAGATAGATACTCACCTTTCAAAATACCTGAGCTCCAAGATCAAATTGGTGAAAAGAAGCGATTTTTTGATTTGGAATGGCTTCAAGAGGGCTTCAACAATCTGGATAAGATGTTTTGTAGACATGCAAAACCAAAATAAAGTTACAGACATTCAAACATCTTTAAAATTGAGATTTTGATGAAGCAATTAGGTTTAGAGATTGATTACCTTTCTAAATTGACTTAATTTGATAAATTATAGCAAGGATTTGATGCAAATTTGGAGATTTTGGCTTTATTTTTGAAAGAGGAGATGAACTTCTTTTTCTCTGTTCGAGGAAGATGAAGATAATTTTGTTGTATGTACCAAAATAAGAAAGAAGTTTCTCAAACTATCTGGTTAAGTTTCTAAGTGGGCTAAGCCCAAAAATTAATTAATTTAGCCTAACAGAAATTTTAACACACTAAATTCTATTATACACAAAATAAACACAAGTTATACTATATATGTGAATTGTTTTCACTTTATAAAAAACATACAACACATACTCATGTTCCAAAAATTTATTTACATCAAAATAAAAAGATTATTTAGCTTATAAAATTTATTTTCATAATTAAAACTCTTATTCTAATTTAAATGCACAAATTACACAATAATTACGTAAAACTTCATTTTTAACTTCAAAAATTACATAAAAATTATGTCCTTGTGTAATTAAATATAACAAAACATATTTTCATCATTTTTAGAACCAAAACTTAATTTAAACCAAATTTCTCATTTTCATTTATAATAAACCACATATTAAATTAAATGCTTCTTTTAAAAATGAATAAAAGAAACATTTGGCAATAATTATCAAAATTATTGCATTTCTTTAAATTAAAATCATGTTTTTCTCATTTAAACATAAACAATAAAAAATAATGTTTCAAAACTTTATTTTCACATTTTTAAGTCCGTTGTTTATTTAAAATAAACAATTTTAAATCTCCAATTAATTTTATTTCACAATATTATATTATAACCACCGTTATAATTTAATATTACAGGTAACCATCTAAACCAGGGTTGTACACACCTAAAAATATATTCGAACCCTAAATTTGAGGAGCCAAGATTCAACAATGCTGAAACCACTCCTTTAAAAATAGAAAACAAAATTGTAATTTTAAGAAACACGACGGACAGAGTAAGTCAACCTAAATAAAAGGTTGACATTCCTCCATCAAATCCCGGATCACCAACTACTTCAGATATGAGATATGATGAGGATAAATCTATGTTTGGTGTAAGTACCATAACTCTTAATGAAGAGTTTAAATTTCCTTTCTAAGAATCTGAAAAAATAAAGTTTTATTCAATAGAAAACAAATATAAAATAAAATGGTTCTTCAAGAAAGATCCTAAAGAGCAAGATAAATGGATCAAAAAATATGAAATGTTTTTGAAAAAAATGGGAAATGAATTACCAGAAGATTATGATATCTTCGTAATGAAAGAAAAAATATATAAAATAGAAAAACAAAAAGATACTTTTCCAGGGTTAATGATTTCTTAACAGTCGCCAACATAAATTCTGCCTATAAAGACTACACTACAAAAGCAGGAAAGACTATTAGAAGTATACACCATCCAGAGGCAAACTTATCGGTTAAAATAGATAAAGAAGAAATTACTGCTACTCCTTATAGAAAAGACAAGAGATTTGAAGTCATAATAGGGAAAAATAATTTTACAAATTTAACGCTTCAATCAATAGGCAATCAACTTACAAAAATTGAACAAGGGTCTAATAAAGATCAAGTAAAGACTATAGAAATATGCAATACAGCTGAAGTTTTATTTAAACCCTGGTCAGCACAAAATCTAGTGTAACGATTCGGAATTTTATCACTTTGATTTTTGGAATATTTAATTATTTTTAAATATTCGATTTGGGATTTTTATATAATAAAATCTATGTTTCAAATAATTGTTCAATTTTTGATGACGTTTTTAATTTAATTTATAGAGTTATTCCATAATTTTTAATTTGTAAAATATTTAAATTACCGTTTGACGTATTTTACTTCGAACGTTGGTATTTTTGAATTTAATATATAATGATAACCAGTGTGTTTAATTTCTATATTGTGATCGCATCCCAATTCTGTACGCGATCATATTTTATTTTCTATCGTTCGTGGCTCGTACGTGGATGCGATATTGTGTGACGAGTACCATAATCTATTTAAATTCAAATTCAAATCAAAGCATATGCATGCACACAACCCCCTTGTTCCTTCAACGTCTACAGACAAGCTGTGCACAATAACCATTTTATCTTCCATACTCCTTTGCTCCCTTGTCTCTTGTCTCTTGCCTTATTTAAATGGAAACTAGTTTGGAAAAAATTCATCATTGTGTTGCCTATGTATCCATGCTACTTCACCGAAACATCTTCTTCTCCTTACTAACATTGATTTTTTTTCCATCTCACTGTAAATATCAAAAATCATGAAAACAAACTCAAAACCTTCATTCAAAAATCATAATCTCCCAATCCACTCACAATTAGCCTAATCATCCAATATAAAAGTTGTTCGGTTTCATCTCTATAGAAATTCGTTGCTCAAGATTTCATCGAGTAATGACCAAGAAATCATCAAAATTCAGTAAGTGGGAAATATGTGCAGCAAAATTCAAAAATCAAATTCTCGAGTTACGCTTCAAATTGATGGACCTGTATGCGTCGTTGGGATGGTATGGAGATGTAGTATTTTTAGCGAAGTTTCGACGGTGATTCGTGACGGTCGTCGGCGATGTTAGAAATTAGGGTTTGGGTTAACTGAAGTTATAGGCAAAATTAGAGGGATCCGGGGCCATGGTGGTGCTTCTTGTTGCAAGGCGAGTTGGAGGTGATATTTTGGTGGCCTCCGATCGAGTTTTGGAAATTGCATCAATGCCTTGGCCGTGTGGAGGAGAGCTCGAACGGTAATGGAGAGGGGAGAACAGAGTTGACGTGCAAGGGTCGGAGAGGTCGAGTGGCAGAAGAGAAGCTCGACGGCGAAGACGGAATTGGATTTCATCGATGGGGGCTCCGTATCGTAGTAAAGCGTGCACGGTGATACACCTGAAGCATGTACAAGCATTCGATTTTGAAGAAGCAGGCACAATTCATAAATGCATGCGGGTTTGATTGCATTTTGGGCCTTGGCCTTGTGATAGGGTGAGATAACTTTGTTTTTATATATTAAGTATTGTATAAATGATGTGTTAGTTTTAAAATGGAACATCCTGCTCATATGAAATCCGATTGACACACGGATTTTTGCATTGTACTCGTGTGGATGAGTACAATGTTGTAGTGTAACTTGTTGATAGATTTGTTAGAGTATAAATTTATGACATATTCAAATGGACTGATTTAAATTACGTTATTTTAATTAATAACGTCGTTTAAATTTATATACCTTAATTATTGATGTTTATTTGGTCAAATAAAATACAATTGAGTTAAATTGGATTGAATATGGTAATTGGACATTTGTTTAGCGGGATAAAACGCTGTTCCGCTAATTAAATTAATTGGACATCTGTTTAACAGAATAAATCATAGTTTCTGCTATTGTTGACTGGATATGTTAAAATTGGACCTTTTTAGCATAAATTAACCCCATTCTGCTATTACAATTAGTGTGGACACTTAATTACATTCCAATTGGTCAGTATTGGCTAAGTATTGCATTCGTAATCAATTGTCACTTATGAGTTTAATTTACATGTGATATTATGTAAATACCTGGATTATAACTTGAATAGTAATGGAATTAATGGTGACTTGATTAAGTACCATTGGAGTTGCTAAGCCTCTTCTAAATTGAAAAGTTAATTATTTAATAAAGTGGTTTAAAGAAATTATTATTTATTAATAATGTTTTAAGAAATAATTGATTATTATTTTAATAACAATAAAAGGATAATTATTTTATGATTCTTTAAAGTATTTCATAAAGTTATTTAAGAATATTTTCTAAAGTTGTTTAATTATCATTTTAAAAATGTTTAATTATAGTGTAATTATTTGTTCAAAAGTTAATTAATTATTTAATTAAAGTTATATTTTACAATTTAACTTTAAGTTAATTTTTATTCATAATTAATTATTTTATTTTATTTTAAGGTTAATATATCATCCTTATAGTATTGGTTAAATATAATTCAATATATTATTAGTGTCGTTCTAAAGTATTTATTTTAAATAAGGTATAAAGATAATTAAATAAAAGGGTGTTTTAGATGGTAACTTGCTATGTGATAAGTGTTTTGTTGATGGACTAGTTTGTTAAAGGTGTTTTGGAATCAAACGTTTATGAGAAGATGGTTAAAAATTATAAACTGTTTATATAAAAGGGAATCATTTTAAAATGGAAAGATTCTTATAACGGTTTATATAATGAAAAAGGAGGTTACTGAAAGAATTTACCAATTTGGGAAGAGACTTTGGAAAATTTGGAAAGAAGTTGGATTCTGAATGATGTTAGAAAATAGATTTATAAATGTGGTTTAGTGATTTGAAAAGAGAAGTTTTATTAATAGTTCGAGATTTATAAAAGTGTTTTTCTCTAAATTATACTTTGAAATTTATAGAGAAACTTTATACATAAATTTAGGTATATTTATGAAATAAAGAGAGTTGGAAAAAAATAGTTGATTTCCAAGGCGTAATTCGAGGGGCAGGGATTGCCAACAGTTTACAAAATTTTCGCTGAGATTATGACGTAACCATTGTTTAAGCTGCAATCCATGGTTGATATTAAACGATACTTTCCATATCCATTTTTAAAAGTTTTCAAGTATTTTTGAAAGGAATAGTTTGTGAATATACTTATTCCAGTGAGATAAGTATATGAATGTTTTTGATAAAGAGATTTAAATTAACGAAAGATTAATTTAAGAGGGTTAGTGTTTCTATGGGAAATGTAATCTCTGTTTGAATGATTGTTATTTGATAGTTAAATAACTGACTATCAAAATCTAGACCAAAATGCAACTTTGGAAATATCTAAGAGAAACACGAGAATTATTTTGGTACAACCACCTACGGTAGTGCTATACTGTACGTATAAACTCGTTTCGTTCTTCTAGGATAAATGATAAGGGAATCAGTCCATAATGATTATAAGGTAATCTCTACTCTTATCTTTGTTTGTTTATTGCCTATAGAACCGGGTTTAAGTTTATCTAAAACTATCGAAAGTTATTTTGAAGTGACTGGGATCAGATATGTTATCTGAAAACCACTTCGATTCAACTTAAGCATTTCGAGGTGAAGACATCCTGAAGATGATGGAATTTGAAGATGGAGCTCTTTGAAGTGCAAGGGCTGTTGCTACTAATCCTGAGGGTGATTCCAAAATGGATGTGTAGAAGTAGTGCCTTCGGTTTCATTTAATCCCAGAACGAACTTATATGGATGAATGCTAGCATTGCATTGATGCTTGGAGGTCAGTGTAGCTTCCAAGTAGGAAGTGCTAAATAAAGGTAAAACGTAGCCTCAAGCCTCATCAATCGAGAAATGATAAAAATCGGGCAAGCAGCATGGCCAAGTGGGTCGCTCCCATCAGGGTATTGTCATCCCAAATCTAAATCGATTACTGGCTACTCATGTATGCTTCGGGCCCAAAGTGTGGTGGTCATATTCGGTACTACTAGTCAAGTGGTAGGCCAATCATGTATGGCAGGGGTACACGATGTTCTTTTTAGACCTTGATGCATTTTATCTAGAGATGTACCATCAGAAGGTAGTTCCTTACCTTGTCATAGTATGGAATCCATTCTCCAATACATGCCTTAAGGCTTTAGATGTATCCAACTATGTTGGAACGTGAGATGCAAGCATTTCAGCTATTTTAATATTTTATTTTCACCCTTAGACATTATTATAATATCGCTGGACTTTCTATAGACAATATTTTGGTTATCGTAAGTTAAAAACTTGTCCGTGTTTATGTGCGGCGTGGTCTTACGAGATACCCTTGATTTAAAAGATATTACAAGTTAAAATAAATAAAATTCCTTGTGATTTAAGTTTCTCATGCTGGTTTTACCAAACTGACCCGAGCATTATTTTTCCTTAATGCTTGGCCGAGTATATTTTCCAAATTTAACTTTGGATGCTTTGGAGTTCAGAAGACAAGCTAGATGGTCATGACGTATTTATGTATCTTATATTCTTCGGCTGTATTCTATGTTGTTCTAGCTATAATTATCAGCAAGTGCAAGGATAGGTTGTTTTAACTGTCCAAGGCTGATGATGTGTTAGCATATACTTTGTTTGATTATATGTATATTTAACTTCTTTCTTTTGTAAAGATTTGATCCTATTGTTATATATTGCTCGACATGTTTTGAGATTTCGTGGTTGTTTAGTTTTTTCTATATGTTCTTTCTTTTCTTTTTTCACCCCAACAATTTGTCTTTCTAGCACTTGGATATTCGGCACGTGAATACCGTGGATGTATTAGTGTCGATTTTTAAGAGTCTAAAAGCCGGGTCGTTACACGTAGTATCAGAGCGGAAGGTTAAGCAAGAACCTTGGCTTTGGTGGGGTAACTCATTAAGAGATAAGGTAATGGAATTCCTTATTATAAGTTTGAGTGTGTGTGTGCGCGTGTATTTTTTAGTGATAATTTTTTTTAATATTGTGCTGATTTATCTGTTGAGTGTCTTAAGGATTTTGGTCGAGACGTGGGATGCCATAGTGTCGATAGGGGTTCCTAAACACTTGAACAAAGCAAATTGACATAGTATATTTTTGAAATTGGGTAAATGAAATAATTATACTCAGAATATATTTTATATATAAAGAATGATTTTCAAAAATAGTATAGTAGGGTATAGTATTTTTGAGGTATTGTTATTAGGAGATACTAATATTATGTTATTATCATTTAAGGTTTGTTTAGTCATGCTCGTCCAGTTGAGCATTGACTATTGTTAGTGTGTATAGGTAGCTTCCCTTTTTAAGGTTTGGGATATGCAGTTAGGAATTAGGAAAACGTTGAAATGAACACCTTGTGATTTAAGTTTTACAATTTGACTATAAGGCGTTCGATGTTAATATTGAATTAAAATTTGATTTAATAAAAGATGTTTATAAAAAGGTAGAATATTTTGAAATAAATATTTGAAAAAATTGGTTTTATAAAATTTAATGTTATAAAATGAATTTATAAGAAGGTGAATTGTAATTAAAAAGAATTTAAGTTGAAACTTGAGGACTAAAATCCTGGGACTTTTGAAAAATGGTTTTCAAGGATTGGGAAAAATATAATAGTATTATTTGAAAATATTTTTGGTTCAAGTATAAGATTTTGGTAATGAAAAAGTTATGTAAGAAATGTTTTCTTTGGATTAGTTTGGGAAAATGAGTCTTGACTGTTTTGTGATGATCTGAATAATCTTCCAACTGATGATCAGATGTTTGCCTAGGTGAACGTTGTGGTGCACTTAATAAATTATTCTCTTTATCATTGTACAATCGAATCAAGTTCAAACCCGAACGAACCCTAAACAAGTTAGTTATAAATGTTTTGTTGGAAATATGAGAAGTATTGTTTCAAAAAATAGGATTTTAAAATAAAAGTGATATTCTTAAGTTAACTAGTTCGAGTGGCTCGAAAATAACTTAAAATTGGGGAAGAGATGTGTTCGGATGGTAAACACTTCTCTTGAGTATTACCCTTCTCAGTAAGAGAATGTATGATACTGTTTGGTAGTACCCAGTTCCTTGGTATCATTTTGAAGTTACTCGGGCTATATGTAAATTTTCTAGGAATTAAAATTATAGTATCATTCAAAAAGTTTTTGAAATAAGATTGGGTATTTGGATCTTGAGTTTTCTTAGGAAAATAAAGGTAAAAATGAATAGTGAATCTAATGATGGTATATACTCTTAGGATGTAGCAGAGTATTATACAAGTTGAATCTAAGTTTAGTTTTTATGAAATGTTTTCACAAATAGTTTAGTGGAAATAGAATTGGTATTAGAAATAACCGATTAAATAAATGCGAAAGGTGAATGTCGATCATTTCTTCTCCATATAGTTGTGATCTAAGATTCGAGTACATGACTTTGAGGTGTTTCACACCGTTCCAAATAATGATGTATTACTCGATTCTTGACGGCGAGCACTTGATGAGCGTTCTTGATGTGGTACCAAGGTTGTCTATCATAGTTGCAGCTATGTAAGGAGAACAGAGGTTCCTAATCAAGGAACCTGATCGGAGTTCACACTAGTAAATCGGGTGAGCGATACTAGTTTGGGGGTAAAATTATGTATCAAGTAGTGATTGAACAAAATATAAATGATCTATGATTATCATGCGGACTTATAAATAGTTTTGGGTGTTCATGTGGTGAAATTTCGGGGATGATATTCTTTTAAGGTGGAGAGAGTGTAACGACCCGGAATTTTATCACTTTGATTTTTGGAATATTTTATTATTTTTGAATATTCGATTTGGGATTTTTATATATTAAAATCTATGTTTCAAATAATTGTTCAATTTTTGATGACGTTATTTTTAATTTCATTTATAGAGTTTTTCCATAATTTTTAATTTGAAAAATATTTAAATTAACGTTTGACGTATTTTACTTCGAACGTTGGTATCTTTGAATTTAACAGATAATGATAACCGGTGTGTTTTATTTCTGTTTTTTGATCACGTCCTAATCTGTACACGATCATATTTTATTTTCTATCATTTGCGGCTCGTACCGGATATGATATTGTGTGATAGGTACAATAATCTATTTAAATTCAAATCAAAGCATACACATGTACACAGCCCCCTTTTTCCTTCAACGTACATTGACAAGATGTGCACAACAACCATTTTATCTTCCACACTCCTTTGCTCCCCTGTCTCTTGTCTTATTTAAATGGAAACTAGTTTGGAAAAAATTCATCATTGTGTTGCCTATGTATCCATGCTACTTCACCGCAACATCTTCTTCTCCTTACTGACATTGATCTTTTTTTTCCATGTCACTGTAAATATCAAAAATCATGAAAACAAACTCAAAACCTTCATTCAAAAATCATAATCTCCCAATCCACTTATAATTAGCCTAATCATCCAATACAAAAGTTGTTCGGTTTCATCTCTAGTATTTTTAGAAATTCGTTGCTCGAGATATCGTCGAGTGACAATAAAGAAATCATCAAATTTCAATAAGTGGGAAATGTGTGCATCAAAATTCAAAAAATCAATGTAACTAATCTCCCTTTCGGATGTGACTATAAATGGTACCTCGTTCCTGATTTTACGGCTAGCCTCTCGATTGTCTCAACCAACCCGTAAAGGGATATTAGGGGTAAGAGACAAAGCTTCATCACACATTCACTAGTGTGAGAATTCCCAATCACACGTGCCCACGCACTCACCAGAAACGGTAACATATAAAATCAAAATGATACTTTTTCAAAGGAAAACTGCATAGATACAATAATCAGAGTAAACTAACATATCATCAGCCTAGATAGTTATAACAACATGTTCTTACTATTGCGGATATAAAAATAAACAAAGTAATGCAGCGGAAATAAAATCTATGATAGGGGACTATCCAGCTCCTCTCTCCAAGAGCTCCAATGATCATCTATGAAATCTGGAAATATACATGGGGCTGACCCAAGCATTATAAGAAGAATAACATCTGGATCAGTTTGGTAAACCAGTATAAGAAAACTCAAGTAATTTGAATTACTATATTTCTAAAACCCTTTAAAGAATAAAGGTATCTCGTAAGACAACGTCGCAAATAAACACGGACAGGTTTTTACCTTACGATAACTGAACCACTTTATAGGAAAATTTAGTGAAATTATAATAATGTTTAGGGTGTTCAATATAAATATAAATCATAGTTGAAATGGTTACATTTGACAGCATATTTAGGTATACAAACAAAACTGCTAAGGTACGTTTGTATAAATGGATTTTCCATGGAGACCTCCTCAATGAGACTGATCTCCTATAACAAGGACCAGAAAATACCTTCCGAGCACCGTATATCTCTAGATAAAATATACCATAAGGTAAACAAAACTGGTCCGAACACTAGTATGAACAATGTGTACCAAGTCTCATCAACTCTCCATATGCAACATATCAATAAGCATACTCTATATATGAAGTTGATGTACTTCTCATGGGTCAGTTAAACCCCAGGATCATGCATCCTACTCTATCTTTAGTCATTTCCCGATGTCGAGGTTATGTTTGGCATCTTCACACGAGTTTTCAACAAAACTCGATCACATAATGAATCCCATATGGATTCCATCATCTCAACAAATTCCAGAACCACACATAGTTTCCATCATTCGCTCTAATACAGTAAACCCGTATCTCAGCCTTGAAGGGGTTTCTGATAAGTAGAACACTTACGGATCCAGGTCTCTCCAAGACCGAGTCAATGAATTTGGTCTTATTCAACAATAATGAGAATGATCGCATAAGGGAACTATGTCCCAAATAATTTTTCATAAGCAAGTAAACATACTGACACTATGATTTCATGCAAGGCATGGTCAAGTCATATAAAGGACTTTTAATCCCTATTTAATTAATTTATATTTTATTAATTAAAAACCCTTCTTATCAGGAAAACATCTTTTTATCTAATAAAAATTCTCTTTTATAAATCAAGATTTCCTTTATTTATTAATATACTATTATTAATAAAACTCCCTTTATATACTTGTATATATTGTTTAATTTTTCACTTATACCCTTTTCAATACTTAAAAAGTATTCATATACTTATTCCAGTGGTATAAGTGTATTCACAAATCGTTTGACAAGTTTTACTTACTTGATATATAATCAAAGAGATTAAAACAATTACTACCAAAACATTATTATAATAAACTCCTTTTCTTTTATATATTAAACATACAACATTTTCTATCTCTTTATAAAAGATTTCAATAATTGTTATTATCTTTAAAATTCCATTGTTAAAGATTTATAGTATTTCTTCCAAAATATAATTCAAGGGTTTAAAAACAAATGTTGCTAAAACATTGTTTACTATAAACCCAAACCATTCCATTTAATCATTATCTTTAAAACTCTTCTTTTAAAGGTTTAATTACATTTAAAGATTAAAGAAAAGTGTTGCTAAAAACAATTGTCACAACAAACCTAAACATTTTATACTTTAAAAACATTCCTCTTTAAAACTCCCTTCTTAAAGGTTTGTTTATATTTAAGGGTTAAGGACAAGTGTTGCTCGGAACATTTGTCACAACAAACCCAAAACCATCTACTTGTATTTATCCATTAAATATCCATTAGTAAATATCTAATCATATTCCCAAGTATAATTAATAATATAGGTTAAAAACAAGTGTTGCTAAAAACACTATTTACAACAACACAAACTATTTACTTATCCATTAATAACTTTAAACATTTATTTAAAGATCAAAGCATATCCACACTTATTAATTAAGGCAATACACTTTTAGGTAACTCCTCAAAACCATTTATTTTATCTCAGGTGTTAAAATCTAAACTTCCTTTAGTATATTTATAAAATACTTCATATTTAAAACTTATATATATAGAAATACCTTTAAAATACTTGTTAATATGTTAAAATACTTTTAAAACTACTTAAAATATATAATAATTATTTATACATAATATTAAGTAAAATTAAGGAATTTTGAAATAAATAGAAAAACAAATTTTAATTTTAAAAATTACTTAGTTTAGAAATTCATAATTAATTGTTAAAGATATATTTAAACTTGAAACCAATTTTAAAACAGTCTTTCATAAGTTAGAAAACAATCCTAAAAAGATCAGAGAAAAATATTAAATTTAAATATCATTTTTAAACAATTTATTTCTTCAATTTACAATGGCAGCACTTCTAAAAGTGCCGCCTAAAGTTCTATTACTAGTTTATCACATTTTAGCTACAACTTTGTGTCTAGTTTTCAGCATCTCAACAAATGATTTTAGATCCATTCTTTTTACATTAGTTAGTATACTTTGGGTACTTGAAATCCATGAAGAAAATCCGAAAGGATATCTTTTATTATTTTAGAGAATTTCCAGAAAACATGGTATTTTATCGAACTACACTTATAGCGACTATTTCGCTATAACTTTTTTCATTTCGTTCAACTAGCTATCAAATGAATTAGGCTTCAAAAATTTCCCAATAAGAATAATATATTATTTACTTGATTAATTGGTAAAGAAATCCCTAAGAAAGTCTCCACAAAAATAAGCGTTATTTTCAAAAACAGGTTATTCTAAAACTGTTGCTTTAGCGACCTTTTACTTCTATCTTTTGTTACTTTGATTTACTTCTTCTATAACTTTTCAAAACATATTCTTTGCTTTTCAAAAAACTTATAGAAGTGTAGGTAATACCCAAACAAGCTATTATTAAGATATGTTATTAAATCACAATTTTCACAAGTTATAGTTTAAGGGATTCAAAGTGCATTTATAGCGACTATCGCTATACAGACAATTCCGTATTCGATCCACTATTTAGTGTCATGTTATTTTATACACATATATGATTCCAAGTTTCAACCTTACTGCCACTAAACATGTATTAACATCCACACACATCAATATATCCATTTTAAATGTTCAAATGAACTTATTACCATTCAATTGTTTAGTAAGCAACTATTTTAACAATTTATATACTTTTTAAAGTATATAATCAAGGGTTTAACTTTAAGTAGTTAATGTATATTAGTATTAATATAGAGCAAGTGTATTAACATGTGATTTAACAATAATTATCAAGAGATTAAGCAATCAAATATCAAGCAATATTTCAAGTTAACTCACAACCAATTTATAGTGTAATCAAAGTGAGATTAACTCACTTTTATCAAACTACACTTCTTCCCACCATCATTCATTATAACAACACTTCACTATCATTCTCTACTCAACCAAAACATCACCTAAAATCCTTCCTTATCTTCCCTTAACCCACAGCCATCACCTCCCCTCTCCTTGAACTCATGGCCTAACATCCCACCATCACCATTGCTCACGCAATCCTTCTCCACCACCCCAATACCCACTGCCAAAGCCATCACCTCCGCCTTCCTTAAGCCCATGGACCTAAGTCCAAAACCATTATATTAAGCACACGACCATTAAGAGGAGAGTCGAAGAAAAGAAGTCGTGAAGAGGAAGAAGTGAAGATGAGCTTAAAAATGAATTGTGTAGAAATGAAATGCATATGCATGTGTATTTATAAGCTTAGGATTTGAGTGGAAAAGTTAATAAAAACCCCTCCTTAACCATGAAGTAAAGGTACATCAAAGCCATGCTCTTACACAACCATACCCCTAAAACAAGCCTAATCCATGCCTTGATTTATGGGTCCTTATGTACTAAATGTCCCTTAATTAATATGCTTACTTTAGTTAAGTTTGATTAGGATAAGAGAGGTTTTAATATTTGTTTTATTCTTGTCATATGTTATCATATAATGACTATTCAAGTTGCAATATGTTCACACAATTTGTATTGTATAAATAGTTGATTTTTAACAAAATGTTTTCTGTCACATTTTCAGTATTTATCCGAAGTGTATATTTTGTAAACACATTTCAAAAATAATTTTATAACATTAGTTATTAATTAAAAGTGTTTAATAAGGTTATAAAATCATATTTAATCACATTAAATCTTGGATTCAAATATTTAAATAATTTAGTTATTTAAATACGAAGTGTTTGAAATTCTGGGTTGTTACAATCAAATTCTCGAGTTGCGCTTTGAATTGATCGACGCCTTATGTGTCATTGGGATCGTATGGTGATGTAGTATTTTTAGTGAAGTTTCGATGGAAATTCATGACGGTCGCCGGCGATGTCGGAAATTAGGGTTTGGGTTAATTGAAGTTACAAGTGGAGTTAGAGGGATCCGAGGCCGTGGTGGTGCTTCTCGTGCAAGGTGAGTCGGAGGTGATATTTTGGAGGCCTCCGATCGAGTTTTGGAAATCATGTGAGGAGAGCTTGAACGCGAATGGAGTGGGGAGATCTAAGTTGACGTGCAAGGGTCAGGGAGGTCGAGTGGGAGAAGAGAAGCTCGATGGCAATGATGGAATTGGATTTCATTGATGGGAGCTTCATATCATAGTACAGCATGCACGGTGATACACCTGAAGTATGTACAGCCATTCGATTTTGAAGAAGAAGGCATTATTTATAAACGGGTGCGAGTGTGGTTGCATTTTGGGCCTTGGCCTTGTGATGGGATGAGATAACTTTATTTTATATGTTATGTATTATATAAATGATGTGTTAGTTTTAAAAATGGAATATCCTGCTCATATGAAATCTAATTGACCCATAGATTTTTGCATTATACTCGTGTGGACGAGTATAACATTATAGTGTAACTTGTTGACATATTTGATAGAGTATAAATTTATGACATACTCAAACAGAATGAATTTAAATCACATTATTTTAATTAATAACATCATTTAAATGTATTTACCTTAATTATTCATGTTTATTTGGCCAAATAAAATACAATTGAGTTAAATTGGATTGAATATGGTAATTGAACATTTGTTTAGCGGGATAAAACGTCGTTCCACTAATCAAATTAATTGGACATCTGTTTAACAGAATAAATCATAGTTCTGCTATTGTTAACTGGATATGTTAAAATTGGACATTTGTTCAGCAGAAATTAACCTCATTCTGTTATTACAATTAGTGTAGACACTGAATTACATTCCAATTGATTAGTATTGGATAAGTGTTGCATTCGTAATCAATTATTACTTATGAGTTTAATTTATATACGTGATATTATGTAAATACCTAGATTATAACTCGGATAGTAATGGAATTAATGGTGACTTGATTAAGTACCATTGGAATTGCTAAGCCTCTTCCAAATTGAAAAGCTAATTATTTAATAAAGTTGTTTAAAGAAATTATTATTTATTAATAATGTTTTAAGAAATAATTGATTATTGTTTTAATAATAATAAAAGGTTAATTATTTTATGATTCTTTAAAGTATTTCATAAAGTTATTTAAGAATATTTTCCAAAGTTATTTAATTATCATTTTAAAAATGTTTAATTATTGTGTAATTATTCGTTGAAAATTTAATTAATTATATCATTAAAGTTATTTTTTTACAATTTGATTTTAAGTTAATTATTATTTTTAAGTTAATTATTATTTTTAAGTTAATTTTTATTCATAATTAATTATTTTATTTTATTTTAAGGTTAATATATCATCATTATAGTATTGGTTAAAGTTAATTCAATATATCATTAGTGCTGTTCTAACGTTATTATTTTAAATAAGGTATAAAAATAATTAAATAAAAGGGTATTTTACATGGTAACTTGCTATGTGACAAGTGTTTAGATGATGGACTTGTTTGTTAAAGGTGTTTTGGATGGTAAATGGTTTGTAAGAAGATGGTTAAAAATAATAAACAATTTATTTAAAAGGGAATCGTTTTAAAATGGAAAGATTCTTATAACGGTTTATATATGAAAAAAGGGGTTACTGAAGAATTTACAAATTTGGGGAGTGACTTTGGAAAATTTGGAAAGAAGTTGGATTTCCGAATGATGTTAGAAAAAAGATATAAAAATGTGGTTTAGTGATTTTAAAAGGGAAGTTTTATAAATGGTTCGAGATTTATAAAAGAGCATTACTCTAAATTAAACTTTGAAATTTATAGAGAAACTTTATAAATAAATTTGGAGATATTTATGAAATAAAGAGAGTTGGAAATAAATAGTTGATTTCCAAGGCGTAATTCGAGGGGCAGGGATTGCTTACAGTTTACAAAATTTTTGCTGGGATAGCAACGTATCCATTGTGTAAGCTACGATCCATGGTTGATATTAAACGGTACTTTCCATATCTATTTTTAAAAGTTTCAAGCATTTTTGGAACGAATGGTTTGTGAATATACTTATTCCGATGAGATAAGTATATGAATGTTTTTGATAAAGAGATTTAAATTAATGAAAGATTAGTTTAAGAGGGTTAGTGGTTTCCATTGGAAATGTAATCTCTGTTTGAATGATTGTTATTTGATAGTTAAATAACTGACCATCAAAATCTAGACCAAAAAGCAACTTTGGAAATATATAGGAGAAACACAGGAATTATATCGTACTGTTACCAAAGGTGGTGCAATACTGTACGTATAAACTCGTTTCGTTCTTCTAGGATAAATGATGAGGAAATCCATCGACTAACGGTTAGGAGGTGATCTCTGCTTTTATCTTTGTATGCTTATTTCCTAAAGAACCGAGTTTGAGTTTACCTAAAACTATCGAAAGTTGTTTCGAAGATACCGGGATCAGATATGTTATCCGAAAACCACTTTGATCCAACTTAAGCGTTTCGAGGTGAAGACATCCTAAAGATGATGGAATTTGAAGATGAAGCTCTTTGAAGTGCAAGGGCTACTTGCTACTAATCCTAAGGGTGATTCCAAAATGGATGTAGTAGAAGTAGTTCCTTCGATTTCATACAATCCAGAATGAACTTGTATGGATGAATGCTATCATTGCATTGATGCTTGGAGGGCGGTGTAGCATTCCAAGTGGGAAGTGCTAAATAAAGGTAAAATGTAGCCTCAAGCCTCATCAAAAGGGAAATGGAAAAAATTGGGCATGCAGCATGGCCAAGTGGGTCACTCCAATCAGGGTATGGTCATCCGAAATCTAGATTGATTACTATCTACTCATGTATGCTTCGGGGCCCAAAATGGGGTGATCCTATTCGGTACTACTATTCAAGTGGTAGGCCAGTCATGTGTTGTAGGGGTACAAGATGTTCTTGTAACGACCACGACTTTCTCTCCATAGAAAGTCGTATCGCTAATAAGAAAGAAAGGGGTAGAAAATAGAAAAGAAGAGAAGAAAGAAAGAAACAACAACAACGATCTCACAGCGGAACGAATAAATTATATTAATAACATAAACTATTACATAGTATACAACACTTTACAGAGTTACACAGCATATACATCACTTACTAGACAGTTATAAACATTTGTCTAGACATTACAACTCAAATACAAGACAAGACACTATCACAGATATCAACACAGCGGAATACTATATCTACGAACGCCGAAGCCTCCTGCTCCATTGCTCCTCCAGAATATTCGTCAAAGCTAAACCTGAATCCCTTGGCTACTCGTAAAAATTTGAGTACCCAAGAGTTTATAAAACAGAAATAAACACTTGGGTCATACATGGGTCTGGTGTGAGTAAACGGGTTAAACTTGCTTAACTTCAAAACCTTTAGAAAGAAAAGGTATCACGTAAGACTCCCCACAAATAAACATGGGTAAGTTTTTACCTTACGCTAACCAAAACATTTGATAGGAAATCTGATTTTATAATAATAGGGTCTAGGGTTTTCAAGTAAAATATAGAAATAGCTGAAATGCTTACATCTCACATTCCAACATAGTTGGGCACAACTAATACGTACGTCACTTATTGGAGTTTGGATTCCATACAATGGCAGGGCTACTGGGGTACCGCCCGTCACAGTACGTGGCCTAGATCACCGTACCGAGGATCACTCCCAATCCCCTACAACACAAGGCCGGAACATCCCTTACTGGATAATTCCCGCACAAGATACCTCACGGTTGGGATCAGCAACCGCACACACTAAGCCGAAATAAGAAGGGACTTCTAGACAGAGGTAATCTTGTCCTACTTGGGTGCTACCCACTAACCTTGCTGCACCTCCCCTGTTTTAGCCATTCCCGGTTTGTGAGGCTTGAGGTCACGATTACCTTAGAAAAGAACACATCACTTAGAATGCTCATCGTCCACCTGACGATGTTCTGAAAGCATTCAATCCATACAAGTTCGTTCCGGGTTCGAACGAAACCGAAGGCGTTATCTCGTTACACTCGTTTTGGAATCACCCTCAGAGTTAACGACAATAACCCTTGCACTCTGAATCTTCATCTTCACTTGATTCACGACCTATCGTTAATTTGGATCGATGTGGTATTCGGGTCTCCAGACCTGGAAATCCGGTATACGGAAACCCGATCCCGGTCTCATCGAAATCCAAAACGTATCTTTTAAGGCCAAGTTGTTTTAAGGTTAAAACAATTCAATTCTTATCTATATACACAGATAGATAACTCAATAGATAATCTACATTATCATTATAAACAGATAATTCACATTATCATTACAACTCAACCAAACATTCATATCATAGATCAGCATATATCTCATCAGAGATATCAAACAATGCAAAGCATTCATTATTCAACCATCCATAAGTAATGGTTTATACTATCTCTAATTAATTTAAAGTGAATTAAATTAATTACTTCATTTCCAATTAATTTAAAATAAATTAAATTAATTACTTCATTATTATAAATCTTACTTATATAATCATTAATTAATTACAAATAAATTAATTAATCATTCTCTAATTATTCACTTCAATATATTAATCACCTTGATTAATTATTCTTTAATTACATTTAAGTAATTATTTTTAATTAATTTCACAAATTAATTATTCTTAACCAAATACAGTAATTTACCTTTTATTACTTCATTAATTAATTAGCTATAATTAATTACATTAATCTTTAATTAATTACATTAATTAATTACTCTATAATCACTTATTATTGATTAATTAATTTTAATTAGTCAAACTTTAATTACATCATTAATTAATAATTCTTAATTACTCTTAATTAATTATTCTATTTAAATTAATTAAGTAATTATTCTTTAATTAATTACAGAAATCAGTTAACTATTAATCACTTACCTTTAATTAATTAAACCTTAATTAATTAATTATACTAAGTAATTATTCCTTAATTACTCCCATTAATTAATCTCAAAATCATTTCCATTAAGTAATTATCCACAAATTACTTTTATTAATTATCCACTAATTACTTTTAAATTAAGTAATTATCCTTTATTAATCACCTCTATTAATTAATCACATTAATTAATTTAACTTTAATTAATCACATTAATTAATTAAATAACCTTAACTCATCATATTAATTATCCTTAATCAAATATATTAATTTTCCTTAATTAATCACATTAATTAACCTTTATTAATTATCAAAGTAATTAACCCTTAATTACCTTTCATTAATTACTTCCATAAAGTAATTATTCTTTTTAATTAATTAACCTCTAATTTCTTTCATTAACTAAATATTCAATAATTATACTCAATCAATTTTCCAAAATGATTATCCTTAATTAAACCAAAGTAATTATCTTAGAATAATTAATTACCTATCTTCAATTAATTAAGTAATTATACTTTATTTACTTAATAGGACCTTCATTAATTTAGCTAAACCATTTACCTTAATTAAACACTCTAATTAAATATTCTTTAATCTTATCTCCTTTAAATATATTTTAACACTTTGTTTAACCTTTATTTTTGAAACTTACTTAGAAACTCGTTTAAATTTCTTTTCTTAAAAACTTGATCTAGTACATTTACTTGAAAACACTTTTGAGTTCAATTACAAAAATAATCTAGTTTATATTTACTTTTAAAAACAAACAAATTTAAACATTTAAATTTTTGAAACATATTAAATTTTAAACATACTTTAAATTTGACTAACATTCTTTTTGGAAATTTAATTAATTTAAACTTGCTTTTGCTTTATAAAACCTGAACTTGATTTCCCTTTTTTTTTTTTAAATTTCAAAACCTGGCAACTAAATTTACTTTACAATCAAAACCAGTTAACAGTACCGAGCCATCCAACAAAAACTTCGAGTAACCCACACAAAATCCCGAGACACTCGCGATCTCCTGCCACTTCGAGAAACCCACATAAAAACTCGAATTCGACCCGAGCATCTTCTACTTCTTCCCAAACTAACGAACTAACCCAGGCTCTACCGTGCACACGTGCACGTGCACGGCTCCACAACCAATTCCGATCGACGACGAACCCATCTGCTCATCCACGATGATCTCCAGACTTGATTCGATCAACCTAATATACCAAATTATTTTTTTATCAAAATCGAGCTTCAAGTGCAACCCAGAATCAAACCCACATCGTCAAAACTCGTTCTCCACGGCGCTCACGATCATCAGAGAACATGCCCCTTCGACCAGAACAATTTCCCCCATCCACGCAGCGATTCCCCCAGTCGCGATCGAGTGAAATGTGGTGATGACGACGCGAATACCACTAGCTAAATTGCAGGACTAAAACCCTAGTTTGATCCAAACCATTATCCACAATGAATTAAAAATTCATTTCATATTTTTCTCAAGTTCACCGAAGCTCCAGCTAGCTTCACCCACAATCACGACCTACAGTTTGCCGTGGATCACTAGAATTTGACCAAAATAAAATTTCCGTTCAACTCACCATTCCCCACGAATTTCAATCTTAAAAATTATGATTTCATTACCAAAAATCATTATTTCCAACTGCGAATCTGTTTATATAATCAAACATAGAAATTTAAGCAATACATTTTCTGTCTTGATTTGATTTTCACTGTATCTTCTATTTTTCTAACTAATTACCTAATATAAATTCATGATTTTATTTTAAAAAATGAAGTTATATCTTACAATCAATATTTATTTAAAGATTGAAGCCTAAAATCAATTGTATGGGTAAACAGGAATTCTCCTAATAAATCTAAAGCCTGGAATAAGAACAGAGAATCATATATCTTCATATCTACAGGAATTTACAGACATACTACTATATTTATATGCATTCATATTCAAATCATACATGTAAACATTTTATATCATGTTACTACAACATTCATCACACAGAACAAACACATGAACAAATTCAAAACTGTTTTTAAAAGAATGTTTACTCACCTTTTATAACGTGCAGAGTATAGCAGAGCAGAGAACAGATTTGAATATTTATCTGAAAAAGCTTTTGATATTGAAATCCTACTGCATGTCTACAGATTGCTTTGCTGATGAAATTCTACTGCATGCTTACAAACTGATGTTTAAAAGTTGAAACTGCTGTTGAACTTCCCTTTGAATTGCAGTAGAGTTGAAGTTGCAGGTTTGTTTCAGTGTTTGATTTAGTTGCTTCCATTTGATCTCAGGTTGAAACAGTTTGATTTATGTTGAATTGTAACTTGATTTTTCATTTGCCATTAGTTTCTGGTTTTAATTTGCTTTGAGGATTTTCTTTTGAATTTAGAAAAGATGGAGAGAAAAAGAAGACGGAGGAAGAAGATTTGAACTGATAATATATCAGGTGATATCTAAAAACATTATACTTATATTTCATTTAAAAGAGAATTTTACCACCTATTTCTCCTTATTACAATTGTCCTTTCATATATCCATTTATTTACAAGTGTCCAACTTGTTTTATTATACTTACAAATGTATTACTCATTTATTACTAAGTTGACAAGTGTTTTAAACTTGATATATATATAAATAATTCTATTTTACATATATATATATATATATTATGTATTAGAGTTTAAATTATATATATATGTATACAATTATTTTATACATGTATCTTAAAACTTAATTAACATACAAATTATGGTGTTAAATGTATACATATAATATAAAACTTTAAATCATGTGATGTTTAAAAGAAAGAATAAATTAAATCTATATCTATATATATCTTATAAACTATTTTAGTTTAAGAACTTTTAAAAGAAATCACAATAGAAATTTTATTAAATTTGTTTAAGCTATTATATTTTAAAAATAAATATTTTTCCTTATGTTGATAACATAGAATTTTATTTTAAATAACAAATCGAAAAGTATTGTATTAAATTCATTATCTTCCAAATCACAATATATATACATATATATTATAATTTGAAAACACATCTTTTATTATTAAATTTAAATCAAAGAATTCCTATTTACAATATATATATCAATATATACATTATAAATAGAATCTATTTTTATTAGCTTTAACAGATAAATTTTATTAATTTTAAATTATTAGAAAAGATCTAATATCACCAAATTAAATATTGCCAGATTAAATGTTCATTATCCTTTAAAAGATTAAATTACCAATTTACATTAAAATTATAAAGAAAATTACCAAATCACTTAATTATTAATACTGATTATTAAATTTATATTGCCCAAAATTCCGGGATATCACATTCCTTCCCCCTTAAAATAATTTCGTCCCCGAAATTTAAACAAAGGTAATTTAATAATCTTATTAAAGATTTTAAATTTTAAAACACAAGCATATACTATCATCCATATGCTAACAATCATAGCAACCAATTCATCCAATCAAACAATTCTAACTGTCTAGACTAAATTCTAGATAAAATACCTCGAGTTTCCCCAAGTATATAAATACCGGGATACTCGCTCTACAAACAATCTAAACTACTAAGCTATAGATCTCCTACTCATCTAGATCTACAGAACTAAACAGAATATCAGACTACAGACGAGTCTGACTCAATAACCAAACTTCCCAAAACTGCAGATTCTAAAACCAAAGATAGATCAAATACGTACTCCCTCTCAGATACGTAAAACTCAATGAATTCCAGTTATCCAAACTGACAATTCAATTCAGAAGTCCAAATACTTATCCAAATCAGAACACAAACTAGATCCAAACATAACTCTACTTCACAACATCAGTAGATTCCAAACTTATTTCTCCTATCAGAGATACACTCCAAACTGCTTTCGCTGCTCAATTCTGATCTGAAGTAGGACACAAGCACAGACTGGACAACTCACTTCTAGAAATAAGGTTCACTGATCCATAAAAGAAAACTCAGATACTCCATCAAAACTTGAGCTGCTTCACCAAACTCTATCTCTAGGAAAACATCCTTCAACTAGACTGAACCACCGGTATCACTCCTGGAATCCAGTCGATAAGAAAACTCAACCTTCAGATGCGGACAAACTTCTGACTTCTCTAAAGACATCCAGAAAAACTCTGACAACCCAAGAGAACACTCAGCAATCGCAAGTCACTTTTGCGATCAACCCATCCTAATTCCAAATAGACTGTTCTCTCTTTACCAATCAGAACAGCTTACACTTATTTATCCAATTTATCGAAGAAATGGATCCACTCTGCTGCTTCTGATCTTCACTTCTAGAAAAACTGCTCATCCAGAAAACTTCCTGCCATCACAGAATACTCCGAGCTGCACTGCTGACACTGATGCTCTTATCCAAAGCTCTTCGAGAAACTCGGACTCCAAACCAAAGCAGAAACTTCATGCTGAACTCAGCCACAACACCGAAGCATTCACACTTCCTTAATCTTGTTCCAAAGAAAACATCTTCAGGAACATCCATCGTCACTGTATCTCATCATACAGGCTACAGCTACTATTACCTGAGGTATCAAGGTACCATCACTTGCTTCTGCCTCATCGACAGATCCAACTCTACTCATTCACACTTCAAAGATAAACTCCGAACCATTTCAGTTTCCTTCGGAGATCGATGAAATCCTTTACCACATCAAAGCTTACTCGAGACGGTATTAGGTCTACAGTCTCGACAGATACACTTCCAATCTCAATACTCAGACTCCAACCATTGGTAGTCGTGTTACACACACCACTACCCTATCTACCTTTATATCCTATATTGGAAAACCCAAACAGGTAACCCAACAAATAGGTAGAAATATATATATATTATTTAAAATGGTACTTTTTTTATATAGAAATTATTTCTGGGTAAAATTATTTCATTTACCTCTTTAAAACAATATTGTGTCCGTTGGCCTGGTTCAAGTGTTTAGAGATCCCTATCAATAACGTTAGCTACTCGTATTGACCAGAATCCATATACCACTCAACCGATCAATTAACACAATATAAAATCATTTTTTTATATAACTAACAATTACACGCTCTCAAGATAGACACCACTTCAGAGCCTAGGTATTCACTCAACCTACTGCTCTGATACCACTGTAACGACCACGACTTTCTCTCCATAGAAAGTCGTATCGCTAATAAGAAAGAAAGGGGTAGAAAATAGAAAAGAAGAGAAGAAAGAAAGAAACAACAACAACAATCTCACACCGGAATGAATAAATTATATTAATAACATAAACTATTACATAGTATACAACACTTTACAGAGTTACACAGCATATACATCACTTACTAGACAGTTATAAACATCTGTCTAGACATTACAACTCAAATACAAGACAAGACACTATCACAGATATCAACACAGCGGAATACTATATCTACGAACGCCGAAGCCTCCTGCTCCATTGCTCCTCCAGAATATTCGTCAAAGCTAAACCTGAATCCCTTGGCTACTCGTAAAAATTTGAGTACCCAAGAGTTTATAAAACAGAAATAAACACTTGGGTCAGACATGGGTCTGGTGTGAGTAAACGGGTTAAACTTGCTTAACTTCAAAACCTTTAGAAAGAAAAGGTATCACGTAAGACTCCCCACAAATAAACATGGGTAAGTTTTTACCTTACGCTAACCAAAACATTTGATAGGAAATCTGATTTTATTATAATAGGGTCTAGGGTTTTCAAGTAAAATATAGAAATAGCTGAAATGCTTACATCTCACATTCCAACATAGTTGGGCACAACTAATACGTACGTCACTTATTGGAGTTTGGATTCCATACAATGGCAGGGCTACTGGGGTACCGCCCGTCACAGTACGTGGCCTAGATCACCGTACCGAGGATCACTCCCAATCCCCTGCAACACAAGGCCAGAACATCCCTTACTGGATAATTCCCGCACAAGATACCTCACGGTTGGGATCAGCAACCGCACACACTAAGCCGAAATAAGAAGGGACTTCTAGACAGAGGTAATCTTGTCCTACTTGGGTGCTACCCACTAACCTTGCTGCACCTCCCCTGTTTTAGCCATTCCCGGTTTGTGAGGCTTGAGGTCACGATTACCTTAGAAAAGAACACATCACTTAGAATGCTCATCGTCCACCTGACGATGTTCTGAAAGCATTCAATCCATACAAGTTTGTTCCGGGTTCGAACGAAACCGAAGGCATTATCTCGTTACACTCGTTTTGGAATCACCCTCAGAGTTAACGACAATAACCCTTGCACTCTGAATCTTCATCTTCACTTGATTCACGACCTATCGTTAATTTGGATCGATGTGGTATTCGGGTCTCCAGACCTGGAAATCCGGTATACGGAAACCCGATCCCGGTCTCATCGAAATCCAAAACGTATCTTTTAAGGCCAAGTTGTTTTAAGGTTAAAACAATTCAATTCTTATCTATATACACAGATAGATAACTCAATAGATAATCTACATTATCATTATAAACAGATAATTCACATTATCATTACAACTCAACCAAACATTCATATCATAGATCAGCATATATCTCATCAGAGATATCAAACAATGCAAAGCATTCATTATTCAACCATCCATAAGTAATGGTTTATACTATCTCTAATTAATTTAAAGTGAATTAAATTAATTACTTCATTTCCAATTAATTTAAAATAAATTAAATTAATTACTTCATTATTATAAATCTTACTTATATAATCATTAATTAATTACAAATAAATTAATTAATCATTCTCTAATTATTCACTTCAATTAATCACCTTGATTAATTATTCTTTAATTACATTTAAGTAATTATTTTTAATTAGTTTCACAAATTAATTATTCTTAACCAAATACAGTAATTTACCTTTTATTACTTCATTAATTAATTAGCTATAATTAATTACATTAATCTTTAATTAATTACATTAATTAATTACTCTATAATCACTTATTATTGATTAATTAATTTTAATTAGTCAAACTTTAATTACATCATTAATTAATAATTCTTAATTACTCTTAATTAATTATTCTATTTAAATTAATTAAGTAATTATTCTTTAATTAATTACAGAAATCAGTTAACTATTAATCACTTACCTTTAATTAATTAAACCTTAATTAATTAATTATACTAAGTAATTATTCCTTAATTACTCCCATTAATTAATCTCAAAATCATTTCCATTAAGTAATTATCCACAAATTACTTTTATTAGTTATCCACTAATTACTTTTAAATTAAGTAATTATCCTTTATTAATCACCTCTATTAATTAATCACATTAATTAATTTAACTTTAATTAATCACATTAATTAATTAAATAACCTTAACTCATCATATTAATTATCCTTAATCAAATATATTAATTTTCCTTAATTAATCACATTAATTAACCTTTATTAATTATCAAAGTAATTAACCCTTAATTACCTTTCATTAATTACTTCCATAAAGTAATTATTCTTTTTAATTAATTAACCTCTAATTTCTTTCATTAACTAAATATTCAATAATTATACTCAATCAATTTTCCAAAATGATTATCCTTAATTAAACCAAAGTAATTATCTTAGAATAATTAATTACCTATCTTCAATTAATTAAGTAATTATACTTTATTTACTTAATAGGACCTTCATTAATTTAGCTAAACCATTTACCTTAATTAAACACTCTAATTAAATATTCTTTAATCTTATCTCCTTTAAATATATTTTAACACTTTGTTTAACCTTTATTTTTGAAACTTACTTAGAAACTCGTTTAAATTTCTTTTCTTAAAAACTTGATCTAGTACATTTACTTGAAAACACTTTTGAATTCAATTACAAAAATAATCTAGTTTATATTTACTTTTAAAAACAAACAAATTTAAACATTTAAATTTTTGAAACATATTAAATTTTAAACATACTTTAAATTTGACTAACATTCTTTTTGGAAATTTAATTAATTTAAACTTGCTTTTGCTTTATAAAACCTGAACTTGATTTCCCTTTTTTTTTTTTAAATTTCAAAACCTGGCAACTAAATTTACTTTACAATCAAAACCAGTTAACAGTACCGAGCCATCCAACAAAAACTTCGAGTAACCCACACAAAATCCCGAGACACTCGCGATCTCCTGCCACTTCGAGAAACCCACATAAAAACTCGAATTCGACCCGAGCATCTTCTACTTCTTCCCAAACTAACGAACTAACCCAGGCTCTACCGTGCACACGTGCACGTGCACGGCTCCACAACCAATTCCGATCGACGACGAACCCATCTGCTCATCCACGATGATCTCCAGACTTGATTCGATCAACCTAATATACCAAATTATTTTTTTATCAAAATCGAGCTTCAAGTGCAACCCAGAATCAAACCCACATCGTCAAAACTCGTTCTCCACGGCGCTCACGATCATCAGAGAACATGCCCCTTCGACCAGAACAATTTCCCCCATCCACGCAGCGATTCCCCCAGTTGCGATCGACTGAAATGTGGTGATGACGACGCGAATACCACTAGCTAAATTGCAGGACTAAAACCCTAGTTTGATCCAAACCATTATCCACAATGAATTAAAAATTCATTTCATATTTTTCTCAAGTTCACCGAAGCTCCAGCTAGCTTCACCCACAATCACGACCTACAGTTTGCCGTGGATCACTAGAATTTGACCAAAATAAAATTTCCGTTCAACTCACCATTCCCCACGAATTTCAATCTTAAAAATTATGATTTCATTACCAAAAATCATTATTTCCAACTGCGAATCTGTTTATATAATCAAACATAGAAATTTAAGCAATACATTTTCTGTCTTGATTTGATTTTCACTGTATCTTCTATTTTTCTAACTAATTACCTAATATAAATTCATGATTTTATTTTAAAAAATGAAGTTATATCTTACAATCAATATTTATTTAAAGATTGAAGCCTAAAATCAATTGTATGGGTAAACAGGAATTCTCCTAATAAATCTAAAGCCTGGAATAAGAACAGAGAATCATATATCTTCATATCTACAGGAATTTACAGACATACTACTATATTTATATGCATTCATATTCAAATCATACATGTAAACATTTTATATCATGTTACTACAACATTCATCACACAGAACAAACACATGAACAAATTCAAAACTGTTTTTAAAAGAATGTTTACTCACCTTTTATAACGTGCAGAGTATAGCAGAGCAGAGAACAGATTTGAATATTTATCTGAAAAAGCTTTTGATATTGAAATCCTACTGCATGTCTACAGATTGCTTTGCTGATGAAATTCTACTGCATGCTTACAAACTGATGTTTAAAAGTTGAAACTGCTGTTGAACTTCCCTTTGAATTGCAGTAGAGTTGAAGTTGCAGGTTTGTTTCAGTGTTTGATTTAGTTGCTTCCATTTGATCTCAGGTTGAAACAGTTTGATTTATGTTGAATTGTAACTTGATTTTTCATTTGCCATTAGTTTCTGGTTTTAATTTGCTTTGAGGATTTTCTTTTGAATTTAGAAAAGATGGAGAGAAAAAGAAGACGGAGGAAGAAGATTTGAACTGATAATATATCAGGTGATATCTAAAAACATTATACTTATATTTCATTTAAAAGAGAATTTTACCACCTATTTCTCCTTATTACAATTGTCCTTTCATATATCCATTTATTTACAAGTGTCCAACTTGTTTTATTATACTTACAAATGTATTACTCATTTATTACTAAGTTGACAAGTGTTTTAAACTTGATATATATATAAATAATTCTATTTTACAAATATATATATATATATATTATGTATTAGAGTTTAAATTATATATATATATATGTATACAATTATTTTATACATGTATCTTAAAACTTAATTAACATACAAATTATGGTGTTAAATGTATACATATAATATAAAACTTTAAATCATGTGATGTTTAAAAGAAAGAATAAATTAAATCTATATCTATATATATCTTATAAACTATTTTAGTTTAAGAACTTTTAAAAGAAATCACAATAGAAATTTTATTAAATTTGTTTAAGCTATTATATTTTAAAAATAAATATTTTTCCTTATGTTGATAACATAGAATTTTATTTTAAATAACAAATCGAAAAGTATTGTATTAAATTCATTATCTTCCAAATCACAATATATATACATATATATTATAATTTGAAAACACATCTTTTATTATTAAATTTAAATCAAATAATTCCTATTTACAATATATATATCAATATATACATTATAAATAGAATCTATTTTTATTAGCTTTAACAGATAAATTTTATTAATTTTAAATTATTAGAAAAGATCTAATATCACCAAATTAAATATTGCCAGATTAAATGTTCATTATCCTTTAAAAGATTAAATTACCAATTTACATTAAAATTATAAAGAAAATTACCAAATCACTTAATTATTAATACTGATTATTAAATTTATATTGCCCAAAATTCCGGGATATCACAGTTCTTGTCAGACCTTGGTGGATTTAATCTAGAGATGTACCATCGGAAGGTAGTTCCTTACCTTGTCATAGTATGGAATCCATTCTCCAATACGTGCCTTACGGTTTTAGATGTATCCAACTATGTTGGAACGTGAGATGCAAGCATTCCAGCTATTTTATTATTTTATTCTCACCCTTAGACATTATTATAATATCACTGGACTTTCTATAGATAATGTTTTGGTTATCGTAAGGTAAAAACCCGTCTGTGTTTATGTGCGGCATGGTCTTACGAGATACCACTGGTTTTAAATAAATTTACAAGTTAAAATAAATAAAATTCCTTGTGATTTGAATTTCTCATGCTGGTTTTACCAGACTAACCCGGGTGTTATTTTTCCTAAATACTTGGGTCAGGCCGAGTATATTTTGCAGGTTTAGCTTTAGATGCTTTGGAGTTCAGAAGACAAGCTAGATGGCCAAGACGTATTCACGTATCTTATATTCTTTCGCTATATTCTATGTTGTTCTTGCCTTTAATTATCAGCAAGTGTAAGGACAAGTTGTTATAACTGTCCAGGGCTGATGATGGCTTAGCATTGTACTTTGATTGATTGTATATATATTAAACTTCTTTCTTTTATAAAGATTTGATCCTATATTATATATTGCTCGACACGTTTGTGAAGTTCCATGATTGTTTAGTTTCTTCTATCTCCTATCGGTTCTTTCTTTTATTTCTTTCACCCCAACAATCTATCTTTTCGGCACTTGGATATTTGGCACGTGAATACCATGGATGTATTAGTGTCGATTTCTAAGGGTCGAAAAGTCGAGTCGTTACACCTAGAAATGAACATAGATAAACCGGGAGAAAACTCCGTAATGTTGAAAGAAATAATGAAAAGATTAGATGCTTTAAATATTAAATAAAATGAGTTTGCACCTATAATAGAAGATAAGGTGACTAGAGAAATCTTTGAACCAGAATCCGATGATAATTCAGATAATGAAGTAGTTAACTTACAAAAATTGTTCTTAGACATAGAACAAAAGAAACCAAAAAATAATTTTGAAGTTAATAGAATCAATTATGGAAATACCTCGTACAGTAAACCTTATTATATGAGACCTATGCCAGTGGACCTCTTATTTGAGGAACAAAACAATTATGGAGCTGTATTTTTTTATGTTACCTCCATTGTAGAATGGAATATAGGTAGTTATTCTGAATATCAAATACAAACTAGTCTGAATTATATGACAATGTATGCTACTGCATGTCCGATCAAAAATAATTCAGATGATAGAATAGCTAAAGCTATTGTCCAAGGATATACCGGTAACCTAAAAGGTTGGTGGGATTTTCATCTAACTAATGAAGCAAAAGCACATATATATACTGCAAAAAATTAAAAGATGGAAATGCAAAAACTGACTGCGTAAACACACTAATATATACAATAGCTATACATTTTATTGGAGCTACAGCTCTCAAAATGATAGGACTCAAGAACAATTAATGAATTTAAAATGTCAAAATTTATCTCAATTTAGATGGTATAAAGATGTATATTTTTTCAAAGTTATTAACTAGAGCAATAGTAAGCATGAATTTTGGAAAGAAAATTTCTTCTTAGGATTACCTCATTTCTCTGCAGAAAGGGTTAAAAACTGTATAAAACATAAAAATAATGGAACTATCCCATATAGCCAATGTACTTATGGGGAATTAGCAGCAGAAATATTTGCGGAAGGAATTCATTTATGTTATGAAATAAAATTACATAAGCAAATTCAGAAGGAGAAAATTTATGGAAAAATAATTTTAGGATATTTTTGTGATCAACTTGGTTTATACCAATAAAACCAATTAGTGAAAATAAAAATTTAGAAAATTATCTAAGAAATTTTTTTATAAGAATAAAAACTTTCGTAAATAAAATTATGCAGAAAGTAGCAAAACTACTAAAAGGAAATCATATAAGCCTTGTAAAATAAAAGAGCAAAAAAAATACGTTCAAAGAAAAGTTCCAATATGTTGGAAATGTAAAACACCAGGCCATTATGCAAATAAGTTTAATTTGAAAAATAAAATAAATAATCATGACATAGATGAAGAATTAAAAAATTTGTTTAAAAAATTATTTATATCTAGTTCTGACTCAGAAAAAAAACTATCTTTTATTACCGAAATTAATTCAGAACTGAAAATGAATCAGAAAATGATTCAGATAACAATTCAGAATTTGAAAATTGTGATGGTAATTATGCCTATTACAAATTTTTATGTAAAGTTAATGGACTATTTATGTTAACCAAAGAAGAAAATTTCATTCTGGATATCATAGACAAAATTTCAGATCCAAAAGAAAAGAAAAACATGTTAAAACAATATTTAGAAGCACATAAAAATGAAAAGAAATTAAAATTAAAAGAGCCGGAAACTTATAGTTTAAAAGATATTTTAAATAGGGTAAAAACTTCAAGTAATATTAATCTAGTAAATACTGAAGCCATGATTGCGGAATTACAACATGAAGTTAAAATACTTAACCAAAAAATAAAAGAATTAAAAGAAAGAATGTCTTTAATAGAGGCAAAACCTCAAGATGATAATAATCAGAATAACGATAACATTTTGGGAGAAGAAGAATTAAACTTTTTAACATTCGTTAATGCAATAGACAAGGTAATTACCCACAAATGGCATACTAAGATTATTATTGTAGTTCTTAAAGAGTACTATTTTACTACAATAGTAATGATAGATTCAGGTGCAGATTTGAATTGTATCAATAAAGGGTTAGTACCTTCAAAATATTTTTCTAAAACCTCAGAAATATTAAATGATGTAGATGGAAGAAAGTTGTTAGTTAATTATAAGCTGCAAAATACAGCTGTTTGCAATAAAGGAATTTTTTTGGAAATGCCATTTATAATGGTTAAAAATTTATCTCATAATGTTATACTGGGAAATCCTTTCTTGCATTTGTTATATCCTTTAACACATATATCGAAGGAAGGAATTACTAGAACTATTAATAATCAAGAATTAACTTTTAAATTTGTGTCACAACCACAACATCATAAAATTGATATTATACGAAAATGTATTAAAAGAAAAGAAAAAATTTTAAACTCTTTTTCTCAAGAAATAAATTATAAAAGAATAAAAGAAAAATTATTATAATCATATATACAACAAAAAGTTAAATTCCTACAAAATCATATTGAAAAAACTATCTGCGCAGATACTCCTAATGCCTTTTGGCAATGGAAAACACATGAAATAAGTTTACCTTACGAACCTGATTTTATAAAAAGTCAAATTCCGACTAAAGTTAAACCAATTGCTATGTCTCAATGACATTTAAAAATTTGTAAAAAGGAAATAGAAGAATTATTACAGAAAGGTCTTATTAGATCATCTAAAATTCCATGGAGTATTTCGACGTTTTATGTCGAGAATGCAGCAGAACTAGAACGCGATGTTCCAAGATTAGTTATAAACTATAAACCTTTAAATTAGGCTTTAAGATGGATTAGATATCCAATTCCTAATAAAAAAGATTTACGAGCAAGGCTTTATTCAACCAAAATAATGTCTAAATCTGATATGAAATCTGGATTTTGGCAAATTCAGATCAAAGAGGAAGATAGATACAAAACCACATTTACCATTCCATTTGGCCATTATGAATGGAATGTAATGTTGTTTGGGCTAAAAATGCCCCTTCATAATTTCAAAAAATTATGAATGATATTGAAGTGCTGATACGACGTTTACCATAGTGTACATTAATGATGTTCGTATATTTTCATAATCAATTGATCAACATTTTAAACATTTGATATTTTCATAAATATTACTAAAAACGCTGGATTAGCTGTATCAGCTAAAAAGATAAAACTTTTTCAAACAGAAATTAGAATTCTTGGACATATTATAAAAGATGGAATAATATTTCCTATCGACAGAGCAATTATATTTGCATAAAAATTTCCAAATGAAATTAAAGATATCAATCAATTACAAAGATTTTTGGGAAGCCTGAACTATGTTTCTGAATACTATAAAGACTTAGCTTATGATGCTAAACCATTATTGGAAAGGTTAAGAAAAAATCCGCCTGCCTGGACAGAAAAACATATTGAGGCAGTAATAAAAATAAAAGCAAAATAAAGGAAATTCCATGTAATGCAATTCCCAACCCCGATGCACTTAAAATAGTCGAAACAGATGCATCAGACAAATGTTGTGGTGGTATTCTTAAAAAATTGGTAATAAAGAGTCTTTAGTCAGATTTACATTGGAATCTGGCAAGGACCTAGAGTTAATTACTCTACTGTCAAGAAAGAAGCATTAGCAATTGTATTATGTATATAAGAGTTTGAAAGTGATTTATTAAATCAAAGTTTTTTGCTAAGGTTAGATTGTAAGTCTGCTATGGAAATTTTGCAAAAACATCGCATCAAAACAAATATTTGCCAGATGGAAAGCAATCTTATCAGTATTTGATTTTGATATTGAGTTTATTAAAGGGTCTGATAATTCTTTACCAGACTTCTTAACTCAAAAATTTTTACAGGGAAAAAATAAATAAAGTAAAAGAAAAGGAGGAAAGCAGTAAAACTGCAATATCGCGTCCTATAACAACTTATAAGTCAGTATTTCAAACAGAAGAAAAAACCTTAAGAGAAGAAGTCTTAAAGACTACTCCAATTAAAGAACGGCTCAGAGCTGAGGCTTATGAATTAGCGATAAATCCCGTATCAGCAAAAGAATATGTATACCCATACGTTCCAATATCTACCATAAGGGTATCTCCTGTGGAGAAGAAATACATGCATTTACCTACTAAAGAGGTTATGACTTTCTATTTGAATTTTTTTACAGACCCCTACCTTTATCCAAAGGATTTTAATTTCTACTAAGAAATTCTAACCTACACAGGTTCTGTTTAATTTAAATTAGCCATGAGTACATGTGGCGAACGATCTTTCTTAAAGGCTTCCATTATTAAAATTATTACCCCAGAATAATGGGAAGGTGGCTTATACTATAACGACCCGCTTTTCCATACAATTCAAGCTGACAATAACCCACACATGCCCAACCCAAATTAAACGGAAAGACAAAACGTTAAGGGAAAGAAAGAAGAAAGAAGAGAAGAAGAAGAAGAGAAAAGAACTAAAAACAACATAGAATCTCGCAATGGCAGCGGAACAACATATAATATAATATCAATAATCTTTACTAGAGAAAAATGGTTATATACAAACATCCATCAGAGTACAACAACAATCACAATTATCAGCCTGGACAGTTATAACATCATGTCCTCACAATTGTTGATATTTTCAATTACAAAGTAGCGGAAAATAAACATATATGAGAATACTACTTTAAGGCCTCCAACTTGCCTCCTGAGCTCCAATGCATCCAAAACAATCTGTAAATATGTTAGGTCTGACCCGGGCATTATAATAAAATAACACCCGTGTCAGTCTGGAAAACCAACATGAGAAAAAACACAACCAATTGAACTTTTAAAGTTATAGAAACCTTTCAAAAATCAAAGGTATATCGTAAGACCAAGCCGCACATAAACAAAGACGGGTTTTTACCTTACGATAACCAAAACATTTCATATGAAATCCTCTGATATTATAATAGTGTCTAATATACATATACCTATTAATCATATCCAAAATTGGTACATTAATTAAATTCCAGCATACTAGGTTCTACAATCAAAACCGAAGGCTCGTATTGGATAATGGATTCCAACTATGAAAGGGTAAGGGTCTACCCACCTAATCCGTACACCTCTAGATCAAGTGTACGGGAGGCTACAACATGTTGCACCTCTGCTACTTAGGACCGGCACTACCCCTTCTCCAGTAGCACCAAATATGATCACCCCTTGATTGCAATCAACAACCACACAGTGGGATCTCGAAGTATACATGAATATCGCTTTAGACTTGGGATGATCATACCCTACTTGGGTGCAACCCACTTAGCCCTACCGCATGTCCCTGCTTTATTCATTTCCCAGTTGTGAGGCTCGAAGAGGCCACGCTCTTACCATTTATATAGCACTTCCCACTTGGAATGCTAACATTACCCTCCAAGCAACAATGCAATATCAACATTCATCCATACAAGTTCGTTCTGGGACTGAACGAAACGATTGAGAGCTCCATCTCAAATTCCATCATCTTTAAGATGTCTGCACTTCAAACGCTTGAGTTGGATCGAAGTGGTTTTCGGATAACAAATCCGATCTCGGTCTCTTCGAAACAACATTCAATGGTTTTCGGTAAACTCAACCCCAGTTCTTTAGGAAATAAACAGTCAAAGATAAGATCAGAGATCATCTCCTAACCGTTAGTGGACGGATTTAGTTATCATTGTCCTAGAAGAACGAAATGAGATTTACACACATAGTACAACATCATCGGAGATGACTGTGCCATATAACTCATGTGTTTCTTCTAGATATTTCCAAAGTTACATTTGGGTCCAAATTCGATAATCGGTTATTTAACTATCGAATAACAAACATTCAATCAGGGATTTAATTCCATAGGAAAAACCAACACTCGGTTAAGCACCCAACAACACTAAGCCTCCTTAATTAATCTTTTCATTAATTAAAACCATCTTGTAACTGCTTGTATCAAAATACTTTTACAAAGATATATTCACAAACCCCTCTACTTTCAATACTTAGAAAATATCCATATACTTATATCAACGGTATAAGTATATTTACCAAACACTGAGGAAGTTCTTTCTTTCACCAAATTCTAAAATCATTTATAAACTCCATTATAAATTTCTAAAACCATTTATAAAGCATCCATAAATTATTCCTTAAGTCATTTCTAAACCCTTTATAAAACCATGCAATTATTTATAAATTTCTTTTTATAAATCTATCAAACCATCTATTTATAAACCTCTATTCCTTGTAAATAACCTTCCTCTAAAATCTTCAAACCATTTTATAAGCTCCTCTTATAAAAATCCAAGTTCGTTTACAAAACTATATTTATGATCTTGAAACCATCATAAATAAATAATTATTATTAACTCTTAACCTCTTAAAAATAATGACTAATAATTCAAAACATTATGAATAAAACAATCGTTAATTTTTACCATACAAATAATAATTGATAAGTTACCGAAATATTATTAATAATCATTATTATTAATTTCAAACCACATTAATAATTTAGTTAATCAACCTTTCAAAATTATTAAAATATTTACCAACAACTTTAGACAATATTAATATAGGTAACCAACTTTTGGAATATAATGTATTTCCTAGATAAAAATCCATTCTTAAATTTTCAACCCAGTCATTTCCATATTTATAAAACTATATTTAAGAATCTCTTTCCATTTTATAAAAACTTCCTTCCATAAAACTCATTTATTTATGAATTCCATTTATAACTTTATTTCCTTTATAAATCTCACTTATTCATAAATCATGTTTAAAAACATAAATCACCATCCATTTTAACGTTACTTCCATATGGATAAATTCCTTTTATAAATCCCTTTTTATTTATAAAATATTTTTTGACATTCCAAATTTAGCCTTACCTTCAATTCCTAAAATAGAGTTAACTATTTCTAAAATATATTTCCTTATGGTAAATTAAATCCACTGTTTGATTTATTCTCCAATTTATGAAATGATAATAGTTTCCTTTAATTTATAAACCCCGTTTATAAATATATATTTTTATTATCAAAATACGATTTTACAAATCTTTACTTCCTTTGTAAAAATATCACCCTTGTAAATTATCCGATTTATAAATTTCATATTTATAAATAAATCATAAATATGTACCTATATACATATATATCACTTTATACAAAGATGATTAATAAATATTATATCAAATATTTCTAATATCTTTTAAAACGTGTCCCTTTATTATAAAAGACGGACTTATTCTCCAAGATTTAAAAATCTATATTTTACAGTTCAGAAATCTCTATTTAGAATATTTTATAAAACCATAAATTTATAATCTCTAAAAATCAAAATTTTATTTTAGAAAAATTATTAAACACATAAAATTTCCAAAACCAACTTTGAAATCCCGTTTAAATCAAATCATTATTTATTGTATTTTATAATACCCTAAAATCAGGCCCAGTGCTACTAAAGCACTATTTAAGCAAAATCGCATCCATGTCATCAATATGGCATTCACAAGTCATATATCACTATATATATGAAAATAAAACCAACAGTGTGAGGAATCCTGTTGGATCCCTCCAACCTGTCTCTTGTATCACATACATTATATTATCATAAAAATATAAATCAACCGCTTTGAGGCGGGATTCGTATACAAGGGTCATCCGCTCTTACACGGGAACATAATAGGGTCTTATCCGCTCCAATAGGCGAGAATATATCCAATCCAACTAATAATAATTAGTAAATTATCCAAACAGTCAATAACTATCAATAATAAATATCTAAACATCCAATAGATAATTTTTATCGACTAAAAATATTTCTAGTTAACCAAAAGGTGAGATTAAGTCACTTCGATTTTAATAGTCACTACAACGTTCTTGTTCGAATTAAAATTAAACAGTCATTCAATTTTAACCCAAATTCTCACTAGCTCTGAATCCGTCCAATCCAACTCCGTAGCATAGCCTTCATCAATTTGATCGCAATGCGACTCGTCTCGTTCAATTTGGACCTCGTACGAGTTCGATATGGATTAATGAACTTTATAATTAATTAAACCATAATTACTTTAATTAAAAATATTTTAAAACAAATTACCCTTTCTCTTCGCTGATATCCAGGTCCAAGCTTCGACTTTTCCTTTTCTTTTCTTTTTTAAATTTTGAAACAATCGTGCGCCACCCATGACACAATGCCGCCACCGCCGCCACCTGCCGTGCCTCTGCGTGCACCGCCACAGCTGCTCCTCACGCACGTGCGCGAATCGAAAAATCTCATCGAACCCACCAACATCTGTCAGACGAACGCAGCTCGATTCCTTCCTCCACGCCAAGCCAAAGTCCCATCGCACCGTCCATCTCCATTGTCTTATCATCGCGCACCTTTTTCTATTTATGGCCGAAGCCTAAAAACGTTCGAAATGGTGCCAATGAACGATGGCCGTTTGATCAGCCATGTGTTAAATTGAAAATTTTGAGCCCCTTTTCTGTTGTAAATGGCGGTAATATATAAAAAAGGGAGAAGGGTATGGTTCCTGTACCTTTGGTATGGGATGAAGTATGGCTAACATATATTATATATATAGTTTATATTCATATATATCCAAATTTAACGTCCGAAAATCTCGAACTTCAAACGTGACGCGACGCCTACCGTTCTAAATGTTATACACCTATTCCAAACGCTATGGAACTAGTCTCGAGACCTAATTCGATCATATACAGAAGATTGCTTTTCAAACCCAATTATTATATAAAATTTCTAAAATTAATTTCTACGCGTTTCGATCTCGCACGCCCAAAAGATACACTCAATCACCACGAAATTCGTCAGCATACTATAACATACTTTTACGGATCAAATGAAACAGGTTTCGTCGAAATCCGAGACAATGCCACAAATGGCTATTTTTACACGTTAATTAAAACGAATAATTTTTAAAATCAGTTTAATCACTTTTAAATCCAATTTAAAAGCTTGCCATCTTTATTCTTGTTCAAATAGAAATTAATCCAAATTTTGAAATCGTTTTAATTCATATTAAATTAAAGATTTAATTATTCTAACAATTTCGAATATTAAATTCAATAATTTAATTATCAAACAAATCGTTATACTTGAAATCCAAATTATTTAACTTATAAAATTAAATTTTCAATATTTAAAATAAATTAAATATTCCAAATTCAAATGACTAAAATTCTGGGTCGTTACATTCTTCCTCCCTTAAAAGAATTTCGTCCCCGAAATTGCCAAGTAAGGAAAATGCCCAAATCCATTAACTTTTCAAAACCAATTCATCGAAATAGATTATAAAATTTCTAAGTCTTTAAAATCAATTCTTAGATTTCAACTAATATCATCTATTCATTCATTCCAAGTTATAACTCAAAATCAAATTTTTAGTTATCAAATTTCTTTTCAAAATTCTCAAAAAATTTCCAACGCCTTAAATTTTCGGAAAATTTCGCTAGCGTCTCCTTTACGCGACTCGATCATAAAAATTTCCAATATATATAATCACAAATATACATCTCATTTCAAGGATGAGGCATTCCGTAGGGAAAAATATAAAAAATACGATATGTAATCCGAGATGTGTACCTTTTATTATATTAGCAAGCATGTACTATCAATATAATGCGAAAGTGAGCTTCCAATGCGAAGCATATGCCATCCGCACCTACTAAACACTCAACAACCAACGAGAACTATTATATGGAAAGTAATAATAATATATAACATATACTAATACTATAACTATATGCAAATGCAACAGGAGAAACATAAAACAAATAAGCTCCATTCAATTTAATTTATAACCATATCAATTTGCATTTTCCAATGTCAACATTATTTTACTAAAGCCCGTACGATGTACATAGATTATCCGTATGCAAAACCATATCTGATCGCTCGACCACACAATTTCACTTCCGAACTAGTATCATTCACACGACCACTCTAGTGCGGACTCAGATTCCGTTCCTTGATTAGACACCGTCATTCTCCTTGCATAGCCATATACTATGATAGAGAATAACGGAATCAATCAAAAATCCATATCCAAGGTTCGCAGTCAAGAATTCAAGTGAAAAATCCTAACTCGGATCGGTGTAAATCAGCTCGAAATCGTATATTCGAATCTGGGTCAAACAGTTATGCGAATAAAATAATATACGTACAACTTACGTATTTATTTCGATTTACTTCCATTCAGTTGATTTACATACAATCATTTACATTCACATTATGTTTAATAACATTTTAAACCATATACAATTCACTAACTCATTTCATTAGCTCAATTCAATTCATTCATTTCGTTAATTCAATTTACTAGTTCACTTCACTAGTTTATTTCATTACCACAATCAATTATATTTATTTCTAGCAAATTACATTCCAAAAGATATTCAATTCATTTGATAACTCAAGTCCATTTCCATTTCACTAATTTATTTTATTAGTTCATTTCATTAATTCGTTGCAAATCAAATTCAATTTCATTAACTCCATTTATTTAACTTTACTTAAGTTAAATTTAATTAGCAATCTAAATTTATGATTTTTATTCCCTAACATTCACATTTAACAAATTTAAATTTTGTTTTTAGCTCAATTCCCAAATCTATAAGTTATACAAACTTATTTACTTAAAATTTCCTGAAATTATTTGACTCAACTTTATTCACATACTATATCTACAATTCAGGGTTATATAATCACTTTACAACTTAAGTGTATATTCATTTTATTATTTTATCCAATTCAATTCAAACCCCATTTCAATTTCATTTAACCCTTTACTCAATTTATTTAACTTAACCTAAGTTAAACTTTAATTTCATATCTTGATTCCATATTTCTTTTCTTATATATACTATTTTCAAATTATAAGTTAAAAACTTATTATCTTAGGTTTTCTTAAAACATTTAGATAAAATTTCAGGTTTTTAAGCACATGGTTTTATTTCAGATCAATTTGAAATCATATATTTACATAATTCCTTTGTATATCAAATCATACTTTTTGAATTTTTAAATCAAAACTTTTTTTATCACAACAAACCCCAATGGTAAATTACTTAGGTAGCAATACTCACTTAGAAACTCGAAAATGAATGCCGATGATGCTGCAGTCATCACCAGAATTATTTTCCAACGACTGAATTGAGTTCAGTGCTTTCTATTTGTTTAAATTCCATCTTAAATATTTCTAACCCAAAATATTTTCAAAATAATACCATTATTATTTTTCCAAACCTTTGAAAAACAAATTTCAAAATCAATAGGGTTTAAATTCTCAAACTTCTTGTTTTAAATCCGTTTTTATGTACAACTCATATTATAAATATACTTAGGCAATTTCTTTTACTTTTTGTTTATAAATCACCTTATAAATCATATTTATAAAACATCACTTCTAATGAAATTCATTTCACAATTGTTGACTGTTTTAATCATAATCAATCCTTTATAATTCATATTTACACATGTTTATCTTTGTTTAAATTATGATAATAACAACTTTTATTAAAGCAACAAACAACAAATGATAATAATCAAATATTATCATTATCTAACAATCAAACACTCCATATATAGCTATAATAATTTCTGAAAAATTATTCTTTTGTATATATAAAATATAATTTAGGTAGATAATATTTCATTTACCCATTTTAAAATAATAGTGTGTCGGTTTGCCTTGTTTAAGTGTTTAGAAACCCCTATCAATATCATGGAGTCCCACGTATCGACTAGAATTCATAAGCCACTCAACAGATAAATTAATACAATATAAAATATTTTTATAATCACTAACAAATACGCTCTTATATAGATACACTCAAACTCATCCTAGGGTCTCGCTTACCCTATCTCAAATGAGTAAATTCCCACCAAAGCTTAGGTGTTCGCTCAACCTAAGCTCCAATACCATGTTGTAACGACCCACTATTCCGTACAATTCAAGCTGACAATAACCCACACATGCCTAACCCAATCAAATGGAAAGACGGATAGTTAAGGGAAAGAAAGAAGAAAGAAGAGAAGAAGAAGAGAAAAGAACTAAAAACAACATAGAATCTCACAAGCAGAGCGGAACAACATATAATATAATATCGATAATCTTTACTAAAGGGAAACAATTATACACACACATCCATTAGAGTACAACAACAATCACAATTATTAGCCTGGACAGTTATAACATCTTGTCCTTACAATTGCTGATATTTTCAATTTCAAAGCAGAGGAAAATAAACATATACGAGAATACGACTTGAAGACCTCCAACTCGCCTCCTGAGCTCCAATGCACCTAAAGCAATCTGTAAATATGTTCAGTCTGACCCAAGCATTATAATAAAATAACACCTGAGTCAGTTTGGAAAACCAGCGTGAGAAAAACACACCCAATTGAACCTATAAAGTTATAGAAACCTTTCAAAAATCAAAGGTATCTCGTAAGACCACGCCGCACATAAACACAGACGGGTTTTTACCTTACGATAACCAAAACATTTCATATGAAATCCTCTGATATTATAATAGTGTCTAATATACAAGTACTTATTAAACATAGCTGAAATTGTTACATTAATTAAATTCCAGCAAACTAGGTTCTACAATCAAAACCGAAGGCTCGTAGTGGTTAGAGGATTCCAACTATGAAAGGGTAAGGGTCTACCACCAAATCTGTACACTTATAGATCAAGTGTACGGGAGGCTACAACACGTTGCACCTCTGCTACTTTGGACCGACACTACCCCCTTCTCTAGTAGCACCGAATACGATCACCCCTTGGTTGCAATCAACAACCATACGATGGGATCCCGAAGCATACTTGAATATCGCTCTAGACTTGGTATAATCATAACCTACTTGGGTGCGACCCACTTAGCCCTGCCGCATGTCCCTGCTTTATTCATTTCCCAGGTGTAAGGCTCAAAGCGGCCACTCTCTTACCATTTATATAGCACTTCCCACTTGGAATGCTAACACTGCCCTCCAGACAACAATGCAATATCAGCATTCATCCATACAAGTTCGTTCTGGGACTGAACGAAACGATTGAGAGCCCCGTCTCCAATTCCATCATCCTCAAGTTGTCTTCACTTCGAACGCATGAGTTGGATTGAAGTGGTTTTCAGATAACAAATCCGATCTCGGTCTCTTCGAAATAACATTCAATGGTTTTCGGTAAACTCAACCCCGGTTTTTAGGAAATAAACAGTCAAAGATAAGATCGGAGATCACCTCCTAACCGTTAGTGGATGGATTTCCTTATCATTGTCCTAGAAGAACGAAACAAGATTTGCACGCACATTACAGCATCATCGGAGATAACTGTGCCATATAACTCACGTGTTTCTCCTATATATTTCCAAAGTTAATTTTGGGTCCCAATTCGATAGTCGGTTATTTAACTTTTGAATAACGAACATTCAATCAGGGATTTAATTCCATAGGAAAAACCAACATTTGGTTAAGGGCCTAACAACACTAAGCCTCCTTAAATAATCTTTTCATTAATTAAAACCATCTTGTAAATGCTTGTATCAAAATACTTTTACAAAGATAAATTCACAAACCCCTCTACTTTCAACACTTAGAAAATATCCATGTACTTATATCAAAGGTATATGTATATTTACCAAACATGGAGGAAGATTTCTCTTTTACCAAATTTTAAAATCAATTAAAACTTTGAAACACCCCACACCCTTAGTTTACCCAAAAAGAGCACACCAAAGGATGTGGTGCGTTATAGGTATAGCTAAAGCATCACAGAGACTAAGATTCACAAGACAATTAAGTAAAAATAGCGGAAACATTTACATAATAACATGACATTCAAAATGTAACTTCATTCCAAAATAAGTCATAAAAACATAACATGTCTCAAAAACTCAAAATATCTCGTGTCTCATGAAAATACATCTCAGTCTCACAAAAATCAGAGTACAAAGATAACACTAATAATAATTATAATCCCTCTCACAAGTGCCAAATCCATCATAAGAAAAATGAAAAGGATGAAGAACAGAAGAATACATCTGAAATGAGAAAACTTCGGGAATGAATCTCCAAGCAACCTGAATCAACTCAACTTGCTGGCCTATTGGGGGGAATAGGGAAATAGAGGAGTGGGTCAGACAATAAGTCTGATGAGTGAAAGTAATCACTAGCATTTCTAAGCAAGATAAATATAATAGACTAAGCAATAGTTCTAGCATGAAAGGAAAATACAGAAAAGATAAAACTTGGATAAAATACTATTTCTGATTCCGTTTGACTGTTTGCCTTGATTGTTTGACTGCTTGCACTTGTCTTAAACTGCTATGATTAGGCTAAAACCCTAATCCTATCTCAACTGCTATCTTGATTAGGCTGAAATCCTAATTCTACTCTTTGATCGACCTATTCTATCTCTGTTGTGCCACTGTGAGGTGATCCAATCATGTTGGTCCCACAGCAAAAAGATATCTCTTTAGCGTTTAGGACGTAGTAGCGAATTATTTACCCTAATTGATGCCGCACGCTCGGTCATCGCCGGTACACACTAACTATCGCCCCCTATTTGACATTTATTTACCCTAATCAGCATAAGCGTGCCCAGCCTCACCTAACTGTTGTGAGACCATCAGTCCTAGACCTGAAAGGGAATGCTGCCTAGCCTCACCTAATTGTTGTGAGACCACCAGTCCTAGACCTGAAAGGGAATGCTGCCGGTACTGGTCCTAACAAACAATCTTCTAGCTTTGCGCCTCTTGCCCAAATCTCCAGATTTGAGCTTCTATCCATTGGCTATTTATTTACCCTAATCAGCATAAGCGTGTCCCAGCCTCACCTACTATTGTTAGACCATCAGTCCTAGATCTGAAAGGGAATGTTGCCGGTACAGGCCACTATTTCTATATTTGCTTATTAACTTAATCTAAGTTTTAAAATAAGCCACTTATGTTATTTATGTTATGTTTTCTTATTAACTTAACCTAAGATCTAAGTTTTAAAATAAGCCTCTTCTGTTATCTCTTTCTTTCTAATTATAACCTATGTTATAATTGTTACTCTTCTATTTTCTCTTTTTAGTTATAACCACTTGTTATAATCATGTTTGCAAATATCTTAAATTGTCCTATTTCAATCCATCTCTATTTTATTTCAGTTTTTCTTATTTTAGATCTGATTTCTGTAAGTTTAGTGTTTTCCTATTTTAATCCATATTAGCAAATTCTTCTCTTTTTAATTTATTCGTGTAAAAAGGGATTAAATCTCTATAAAAAGAAACTAACATTTACAAGATAAATTTCAACTTAAAAAAGATATAAATAATTGTAAATAACTGTATAAAATAGCTGAATAAAAATAGACTGAAATGAAATTCTGAAATTTACTTAAAAACTGACTGTAAATAAACTTACATAAAAACTGTCTCAAAATTGTAGAAAAACTACAACTATTGAGAACCATATTATTTTAAATTGCTTAAAAATCTAAAATAATTACAAAACACTCACCTGTGATCCTTAGCTCTAGTCCTTGGCCTTCCCGGATCCACTTCTAGGGTGTAGAATATTTTTATCAAAAGGATTTCCTCCCTAGAAATTTTTTCTATTTAGGGTTCAGCCTCTGGCAATGAATCCAAATGGGAGAAAATCTAAGTGAGAAAAATAGCTAGGCCTAGGGTTCTATTTATAGTGTGACTTAAGGATCTCAGACCGTTGGATTTGAATATTAATTCTGGTGCAACCACGTCATAGGCTCTCTAGGAACCGTTGGATGCAGCTACGGACGCACGAGATTTGACAAAAAAAACAAAATATGGTTATCGGCTCGTACCTGGACATTTTCGCGTCCAGGCAGAAACGCGGGTTGACCCATAGGTCGACCTGACCCTAATGCGGGTCGACCTATAAACATGTATTTTTTTTTCGTTTTCCTTTTATAAAATTCTGATTTCTTATTTCTTTCATAACTTCTTCGTACTAGATCGGATTTCGACAAGTTATATATGGAAATTGATTGGAAAATTACCACAGACCCAATGGTGCAACTCCCGTAACTCAATTCTGACAATTTCACAAACTTATTTAATTATTTAATTAATTCGTTAATTAATTATTATAGCTTAAATTTTGGATTGTTACATTCTCTCCTCCTTAATGGATTTCGTCCCCTAAATCTCTAAGGATAGAAGAATGATATAATATTTTCATCCAAATTCTACAACCACATATTCAACCAACATCCATTACATCCATTGTCCTTAAGCTGTCTAATGCAATTTATGTTATATGCAATAGTGTAGTGTCAATGTATCTAACTAATGCAAAAGATTAGGAGATCTGCTGCTTCGGTCGACCTCCCTTTTATGCAATCATGTCCGTGCCATGTATCCAAATGAATGCAAGTTTCATAACGATAACTAATAGTTCTATATGCGTGCTACAATCATCATCCAAATGCAACAATCATATGATAATCACTCATTATAGCAACCATGAAATAAAATAAAAATGCAAGTGCACACACATCCATATGCATATGCTTTAGTGACCTAGTTTGGCTGATCCATAAGAGATAATAGTGTCTAGTGTGTGTATATGCGTCCATTAGCATCCACTAGCAAACACTTGCAACCACTAGCGTCCAACTAACATAACATGTTCTAGTAACATGTTTACATTCAGTCCTACCATGCATAGCTTAAATCTTAAGATCTACCCTCCCAAAGGATACTAAAGGAAAGAACCTACTAAAAACTAAAGATGGAAATAGGAAATTCAAAACGTACTATCGAAAAGATGCGGATAAGAGGTACGTATTTTCTCCTCGGCCTCCCACGTAGCATCCTCAATACTATCTCCCCACTTCACCTTAACCAATGGGACATCCTTATTCCTAAGCTTCTTGATATCATGTCCAAACGATCTTGGTAGGAATGCGACGGACCGATGTTTCTCTCTCCACTTCAACTTCCTCAAGTTGGCTAGGTTCCACAACCTTTGCTGAATCATGTAAGCACTTTCTCAAGTGCGAAACATGAAAAACATCATGAACTCCCGTGAGCCTCTCTAGCAGCTTTATCCGATACACCGTCTTTCCTACCCTTTCTACAATGGGGAATGGTCCTACGAATCTGGGAGCAAGTTTCCAGCTTGATCCAAACCTTACTACCTTTCTTAGCGGAGAAACCTTAATGAAAACCAAGTCTCCTACCTCAAACTCAATATCCCTTCTCCGCTTATCTGCATAGGATTTCTGCCTATCTTGGGCCGTCTTCATTCTTCTTCTAATCAAATCAATCTTTTCCGAAGTCTCTATAACCATGTCGGGACCAAGTAGCAATCTTTCAGTAGACTCCAACCAACACGAAGGCGACTTGCAAGGTCTTCCATAAAGGGCTTCAAAAGGAGCCATCCCAATGCTAGCCTGAAAATTATTGTTATATGCGAACTCCACTAAAGGAAGGTGCTCCTCCCAAGTTCCTCCAAAATCAAGAATGCACATCCTCAACAAGTCCTCAAGAACTCTATTAACTCTCTCTGTTTGAGGGTGATAGACCGTACTCAATCTAAGCTGTGTCCCTAAAGCCTCTTGCAAGCTTCTCCAAAACTCGCTAGTAAACATAGGGTCTCTGTCGCTCACTATGCTAGAGGGAACTCCATGAAGTCGGACTATCTCACGAACGTATATGGATGCCAAATAAGGTGTTGTCCTCTTACTCTTGACCAGAATGAAGTGGGCACTCTTAGTCAAACGATCTACAATCACCCAAATACTGGTTTTCCGCTTCCTAGATCGGAGTAAACCATCTATGAAGTCCATCGAAACACTATCCCACTTCCAATGGTACATCCAATGTTGAAGCAATCTGCCAGGCCTCTGCTGCTCCGCCTTGACCCTTTGGCATACAAGTCACTTAGCCACAAACTATGCTACATCTTTCTTCATGCCACTCCAATAAAATACAATCTTCATGTCCCTCTACATCTTATCACCACCCGGATGAATAGTCATTCGAGAATGGTGTGCTTCTGCTAGAACTACACTCATCAAATCACTAGTGCGGGGAACACAAAGTCTTCCATCTCTCCTTAGCCATCCTTTACCATCGATGAAATAGCGTTGGAGATGTCTAAAGACCTCTTCTCCGCTAATCCTATCCAGAATATCCACAAGCTCTGAATCCTCTCGCTGCCTTGAGCCAATCTGATCTATGAGGGTAGGCTTAACCTCAAGTGCTGAAATCTTAGCAAAATCTCTGATAAACTTCCTATAACAACCAGCTAAACCTAGGAAGTTTCTAGCTTTGGTAGCATTCTTAGGGGCCTTCCAGTTTTGTACTGCCACTATCTTAGCGGGATGCACAGCTAAACCCTCTCTTGAGACTACATGCCCCAAGAAACGCACCTCCTTACGCCAAAAGTGACACTTTGAGAACTTTGCTTTCAACTGATGAACACAAAGTGTACGAAGAACCTCCTCAAGATGAATAGCATGCTCTTCCATACTCTTGAAAAACACCAGAATGTCGTCCACAAACACTACAATGAACTTATTAGGACATCTCGAAAAACATGGCTCATCAAATCTACAAAATAGGCTGGGGTGTTGGTCAGCCCAAACGGTATAACCAACCACTCAAAGAATCCATTGGTGTCCTAAATGTTGTCTTATCGATGCTATTGTCAGCGACCCTAAGTTGATGAAATCCAGTGGCTAAGTCAAGTTGAGAAAATATTGAAGAGCCAACCAACTGTTCGAAAAGATCGTCTATCCTAGGAAGTGGGTAATGGTTCTTCTTCGTGAGCTTATTCAACTCTCTACAGTCTATGCAATGTCGAAGGAAACCATCCGCCTTGGTAGCAAAGACGACTAGCGCTCCCCGCTCAGATATGCTCCGTCTGATGAAGCCTTTCTCCAATAGCTCACCAATCTTCTTACTTAACTCCTTCCTCTCCCTAAGAGCCATAGCCTCATGGGCAATCCCACTGGCTTAGCATTGTCATTTCGATAGATCCTAAAGTCGATCTCTCTCTTAGGGTGTAGTCCACTAATCTCCTTAAAAACGCCTGGGAAATCTGAATCTAACTCTCCTAGTGATGAATCAAGGGAATAAAGGAAGCTTAACTTGACTGACCCCTGTGGGTCGCAAGAAATCTCGAGAGTCCGTCCGCTACATGTCTCTAGTCTAACGACTCTCCTTTCGCAGTCCAATATCGCACCATAAGTGGATAACCAGTCCATCCCCAAAATCATCCCATATCCCGAAAATCCCAGTACATAGGCGTCATAATCAAATTCTATGCCTAGTACAAAATTTTCAAACTCCTACAAATCATGGATAAATGTGCCGATCCTCCTATGGGGTTTGAAACAACTATAGGGTCTACAACTAGAGAAATATCTAAGTGCAAACAATCAATCAAGGAACTAGAAATGAAAGAATGCGATGCTCTGGAGTCAAAAAGAGTTTGAATAGGAAAAATCTGAAATAGAGATCTAACCTTCGACAGAGACTTTCCTACCTCGATCTGATCCACTACTAGAAGGTGCTGCATCCAAAGCTTGTACTTGCATCGTAGGTGCACCTGCTCTCTGCCCCATCCTCTGAGGACAAGCTCTACTAAGGTGTCCAGGATGCCCATAATTATAACACCTTCCCTTCATCGTGTTCTACTTACAGTCCTTTGTGAAATGCCCAACCAATCCACAACTATGACATTTCTCACCTTTCCTGATCTGTCCCTTTTGAGGTCCTCCTCCTTTCTTCTTGTCCTTATCCTTTTTGCTCTTTCACCACTGCTTCTTAGAGTTTTCTGATGTAGGAACCTCCTTAATCTCTTCTTCCTTAGCAACATCTGTCATGAGAGCCATTTCCACAAGTGACTCATACGTCGCTCCCGTAGGTACATGTGTCAATGCCAACCCTTAGAGGGACTGATTCAAATCCTTAGCAAACTTGATGGCCTTCTTATGCGGTGTATTAACAAGCTCCATCCCGAACCTCGATAACTCATTAAACTAATCTATATACTCCTTCACCGAAAGACTCTCTTGCTTCAAACTAATGAACTTCTCCAACTGCATGCTTTCCTTGACTTGCGACAAGAATTTTCTCTCAAACCTTTCCCGAAATCCAAACCAACCTATGTCTCTACCTTTCATCTCTACAATTTCCCACTAGTAAGAAGCCTCTCCCTTCAGCTGCCAAGATGCAAGCTGAACTCTCTATCGGTCCTCCAATCCTAACAGCCCAAATATCCGCTCCGTATTCCTTAACCAAGCTCATGCCTCTATGAAATCCTCTATGCCAGAAAACGTCTTGCCTCCTAGACTAGCGAAGTCCTTGCATAGCTTAGAAAAATTGGCTATTGCAGGTGGATTAACGGAATTTCCACCCGCCGGTGCTGCATTGGGCGCTTTCCCTTGCACCTCTGGGGCCGTAGCTTGGTGGTAGCTACGGAACTAGGCAGTGGCTTGGACACCCTTTGGAAGATTTGGGGCATCCACCATTCTATGCAAAGAAAAGAAAATTTAGGCTCGAAAGAATCGAAAGAAGGTTCAACTGGACTTTGAGGGGATTTTTATAAAAACTCTTTTATACTTGAAAACCATTTCTATAATAAGAGTTTCTTTCTGAAAAATAGTTTGAAAATACTTTATTTTAAAACAATTTTTTAGGAATCCTGTAACCTTAGGCTCCGATACTAAGTGAAACACTCCCACACCCCTTACCGTACTCAAAACGGGCACACCAAAGGATGTGGTGCATTATAGGTATAGCTAAATCATCACAGAGACTAAGATTCACAAGACAATTAAGTAAAACAGCGGAAACATTTAAATAAAAACTTGGAATTCAAAATGTAACTTCATCCCAAAATATTTCATAAAAACATAACATGTCCCAAAAACTCAAAATATCTCGTGTCTCATGAAAATACATCTCAGTCTCACGAAAATCAGAGTACAAAAATAACAATAATAATAATCATAATCCCTCTCACAAGTGCCAAATCCATCATAAGCAAAATGAAAAAGATGAAAAACAAAAGAATACATCTGAAATGAGAAAACTCCGGGAATGAATCTCCAAGCAACCTGAATCAACTCAACTCTGCTGGCCTATGGGGGGGGAAAGGGGAAAATAGAGGAGCGAGTCAGACAATAAGTCTGGTGAGTGAATGTAATTACTAGCATTTCTAAGCAAGATAAAGATAATAGACTAAGCAATAGTTCTAGCATGAAAGGAAAATACATAAAAGATAAAACTCGGATAAAATACTGTTTCTGATTCTGTTTGACTGTTTGCTTTGATTGTTTGATGTTTGCACTTGTCTTAAACTGCTATGATTAGGCTGAAACCCTAATCCTATCTCAACTGCTATCTTGATTTGGTTGAAATCCTAATTCTACCCTTTGATCGGCCTATTATATCTCTGTTGTGTCACTGTGAGCCGATCCAATCTTGTTGGTCCCACAGCAAAAAGACACCTCTTTAGCGCTTAGGACGTAGTAGCGAATTATTTACCCTAATCGATGTCGCATGCTCGGTCATCACCGGTACACACTAGCTATCGCCCCCTATTTGACCCTTTATTTACCCTAATCAGCATAAGCGTGCCCAGCCTCACCTAACTGTTGTGAGACCATCAGTCCTAGACCCAAAAGGGAATGCTGCCCAGCCTCACCTAACTGTTGTGAGACCACCAGTCGTAGACCTGAAAGGGAATGCTGCCGGTACCGGTCCTAACAAACAATCTTCTAGCTTTGCGCCCCTTGCCTAAATCACCAAATTTAAGCTTCTATATATTGGCCACATATTACACTAATCGGCATAAGTGTGTCCCAGCCTCACCTACTATTGTGAGACCATCAGTCCTAGATCTGAAAGGGAATGCTGCCGGTATGGGCCACTACTTCTGTATTTGCTTATCAACTTAATCTAAGTTTTTAAAATAAGCCTCTTATGTTATTTCTGCTATATTTGCTTATTAACTTAATCCAAGATCTAAGTTTTAAAATAAGCCTCTTCTGTTATCTCTTTCTTTTTAATTATAACCTATGTTATAATTGTTACTCTTCTATTTTCTCTTTTTAGTTATAACCACTTGTCATAATCATGCTTGCAAATATCTTAAATTTGCCTATTTCAGTCCATCTCTGTTTTATTTTAGTTGTTCTTATTTTACATCTGATTTCTGTAAATTTAGTGTTTTTCTGTTTTAATCCATATTAGCAAATTCTTCTCTTTTTAATTTATTCGCGTAAAAAGGGATTAAATCTCTATAAAAAGAAACTAACATTTACAGGCTAAATTCCAACTTAAAACATATGTAAATAATTGTAAATAACTATAAATAACTAAAAATAACTGAATAAAATAGCTGAAAAAAATAGACTGAAAAGAAATTCTGAAATTTACTTAAAAACTGTCTCAAAATTGTAGAAAAACTAAAACTATTGAGAACCTTATTATTTTAAATTGCTTAAAAATCTAAAATAATTACAAAACACTCACTTGTGGTCCTTAGCTCTAGTCCTTGGCCTTCTCGGATCCACTTCTAGGGCGTAGAATATTTTTATCATAAAGATTTCCTCCCTAGAAATTATTTCTATTTAGGGTTCAACCTCTAGCAATGAACCCAAATGGAAGAAAATCTTAACGAGAAAAATAGCTAGGCCCATGGTTCTATTTATAGTGTGACTTAGGGATCTCAGACCATTGGATTTTAAGATTAAATTTGGTGCAACCACGGCATAAGCACTCTAGGTACCGTCAGATGCAGCTATAGAAGCACGAGATTTGATATAAAAAACAAAATATGGTTATCGGCTCGTACCTGGACATTTTCACGTCCAGGCAAAAACGCGGGTCGACCCGACCCCTTTGGGGGTCGACCTGCCCTAACGCGGGTCGACCTATGAACATGTATTTTTTTCTTTTTCTTTTTATAAAATTCTGGTTTCTTATTTCTTTCGTAACTTCTTCATACTAGCTCGGATTTCGACAAGTTATATATGGAAATTGATCAAAAACTTACCATGGACCCAATGGTGCAACTCCCGTAGCTCAATTCTGACAATTTCAAAATGTTATATAATTAATAATTATAGCTCGAATTTGGGTTGTTACAAACTCCATTATAAATTTCTTAAACCATTTATAAAGCATCCATAAATTATTCCTTAAGTCATTTCTAAACCCTTTATAAAACCATGCAATTATTTATAAATTCCATTTTATAAATCTATCGACCCAATTCTAAAATTCGTTTATATATATTCATATATTTATAAACCTCTTTACCTTGTAAATAACCTTCCTTTAAAATCTTCAAACCATTTTATACGCTCCTCTTATAAAAATCCAAGTTCGTTTACAAAACTCTATTTATGAATCTTAAAACCATCATAAATAAATAATTACTATTAGCTTTTAACCTCATAAAAATAATAACTAATAATTCAAAACGGTATGAATGAAATAATCGTTAATAATTTAAATAATCAACCTTTCAAAATTATTTAAATATTTTCCAACAATTTTAAACAATATTAATATAGGTAACCAACTTTTGGAATATAATATATTTCCTTGACAAAAATCCATTCTTAAATTTTCAACCCAGTCATTTCCATATTTACAAAATTATATTTAAGAATCTCTTTCCATTTTATAAAAACTTCCTTCCATAAAACTCATTTATTTATGAATTCCATTTATAACTTCATTTCCTTTATAAATCTCACTTATACATAAATCATTTTTAAAAACATAAATCAATGTCTATTTTAACGTTACTTCAATATGGATAAATTCCTTTTATAATTCCCTTTTTATTTATAAAATATCATTTAACATTCCAAATTTACCCTTACCTTCATTCCTTATGGTAAATTAAATCCACTGTTTGATTTATTCTCCAATTTATTAAATGATAATAATTTCCTTTAATTTATAAACCCTGTTTATAAATCTATACTTTTATTATCAAAATATGATTTTACAAATCTTTACTTCCTTTGTAAAAATATCACCCTTGTAAATTATCTAATTTATTAATTTCATATTTATAAATAAATCATAATATATGTACCTATATACATATATATCACTTTATACAAAGATGATTAATAAATATTTTATCAAATATTTCTAACTTCTTTTAAAACATGTCCCTTTATTATAAAAGAAGGACTTATTCTCCAAGATTTAAAATCTATATTTTACAGTTCAGAAATCTCTATTTATATTATTTTATAAAACCATAAATTTATAATCTCTAAAAATCAAACTTTTATTTTAGAAAAATTATTAAACATATAAAATTTCCAAAACCAACTTTGAAATCATGTTTAAATCAAATCATTATTTATAGTATTTTATAATACCCGAAAATGAGGCTCGATGCTACTAAAGCGCTATTTAAGCAAAATAGTATCCATGTCATCAATATGACATTCAATAAATCATATATCACTATATATATGAAAATAAAATCAATAGTGTGAGGAATCCTGTTGGATTCCTCCAACCTGTCCCCCTGCATCACATATAGTATATTATCATAAAAATATAAATCAACCGCTTTGAGGAGGGATTCATATACAAGGGTCTTCCGTTCCTACAGGAGAACGTAATAGGGTCTCATCCACTCCAATAGGTGTGAATATATCCAATCCAACTAATGATAATTAGTAAATTATCCAAACAGTCAATACCTATCAATAATAAATATCCAAACATCCAATAGATAATTTTGTCGACTAAAAATATTTCTGGTTAACCAAAAAGGTGAGATTAACTCATTTTGATTTTAATAGTTGCCACAATGTTCTGGTTCGAATTAAAATTTAATAGTCGTTCAATTTTAACCTGAAATTCTCACTAGCTCCGAATCCGTCCAATCCAACTCCATAGCGTAGCCTTCGTCGATACGATCATAATGTGACTCGTCTCGTTCAATTTGGACCTCGTACGAGTTCGATATGGATTAATGAACTTTTTATTTAATTAAACCATGATTACTTTAATTAAAAATATTTTAAAACAAATTACCCTTTCTCTTCCCTTCCAGGCTCCCAGATATCCAGGTCCAAGCTTCGACTTTTCCTTTTCTTTTTCTTTTTTTTAAATTTTGAAACGGTTGCGCACCACCTGTGACACGATGTTGCCAGCGTCGCCATCTGCCGCGCCTCCGCGTGCATCACCGCTGTTTCTCACCACGCGCGCGCGAATCATAAAATCATGTCGAACCCACCAAAAACCGTCAGACAAACTCAGCTCGATTCCTTCCTCCACGCCATGCCAAAGCCCCATCGCACCGTCCATCTCTTTTGTCTTGTCGTCGTGCACCTTTTTCTATTTGTGACCGAAGCTTGAAAACATTCGAAATGGTGTCGATGAACGATGGCCGTTCAATCGGCCATGTTTTAAATTGAAAATTTTGAGCCCCTTTTCTATTGTAAACGAAGTAATATATAAATAAGGGGGAAGGGTATGGTGCTTGTACCTTGGGTATGGGATGAAGTATGGCCAACATTTATTGTATATATATTTCATATTCAAAAATATCAAACTTTAACGTCCGAAAATCTCGAACTCCAAACGAGACATGCCGGCGTTCTATATGTTATACCCCTATTCCGAACGCAATTGAACTAGTCTGACCTTATTCAATCATATACAGAAGATAGATTTTCAAACCCAATTATTATATAATTTTTCTGAAATTAATTTCTACGCGTTTCGATCTCGCATGCCCAAACTATACACCCAATCGCCATGAAATTCGTCGGCATACTATAACATACTATTACGGATCCAATGAAACTAGTTTCGTCGAAATTCGAGACAGTGCCGCAAAAGGCTATTTTTACACGTTAATTAAAACGAATAATTTCCAAAATCAGTTTAATCACTTTTAAATCCAATTTAAAAGTTTACTATCTTAATTCTTGTCCAAATAGAAATTAATTCAACTTTTGAAATCATTTTCATTCATATTAAATTCAAGATTCAATTATTTAAACAATTTCGAATATTAAATTCAACAATTTAATTATCAAATAAATCGTTATATTTGAAATCCAAGTTATTTAACTTATAAAATTAACTTTTGAATATTTATAATAATTAAATATTCCAAATTCAAATAACTAAAATTTTGGGTCGTTACATATACAAGCCCAAAGAATTAACTACAAACTAAAAAAAATCTTATAAGAATAAATTAACTTTCAATTACTTTGACTACGTCAAAGCTTGGGATTTAGCTTTCTCTTATGAAAACAGGCAGAGAAAACGCAGTTGGTTCATTTAGTTTAAAACTCAAAAAACCACTAATTTTCCAAACTGATTTATAATTTGGTTTCAAATTTTGGATTATATCCAAACATTTTATCATAAAAAATAAAAAGTATTTATGAAGAATTCAATCAACTTAATACTTCAATGAAATATCATAATTTAATATTTGCAGCACTTTATCAAGTACCATGGATTATGAAGTGGGACGTTGTTATAGTTCCAAGATTGCTACAAAAGCCTAGAATAAAATTTGAAAATCTTTCTTATTTAGGAAGAAGAATTTTAACAAAATGGTGGAATAAATATGAATTTTTTAAAGATTCAATCTTTTTAGAAAAGGGTTTAATAAACCATGAACCATAAAGAATACTAGATTCGCCTATTCCTAAAAAGGAATTATCTGAATTACTAAAAGAATTAATGGCAAGCTCTTCAAAGAGAAATTTGAAAATACAGCTTAAAGCCATATTTGATTCAGACGGTAATGATGAGCTTATAAGCATGTCAACAGGTTTAAGCCATGAAAAGACAGAAAAGAAATGGAAGACTATATGCTAAAGAAATAGACATATTGTTAGATGTCGTAAGAAAAAGGTTAATGGGTCATGAGTTCTGTAGGTATACTTTCATCTACCTGGTAATATAACATATATTATAGATAAAATACCGTTATCACCACCACCAGGATTCCCTCTTCTAACACCACCTCCAGGATTTCCTCCTCTAACAAGATAAAATCTAAAGAAACAAAGTCTATAAAATAGAGTTAGCACTATCTATGATATCCTATATGCTTATTCGGTAAAGATACTCCAAAAGATAAAAGCAATAATTGAAAAGGTAGGTCTGACAAAGTTTGCTCTTAAAAAGAGATAGATTCCTCATAAACGAATTATATTTCTCCAAATATAAAGATAAAGATGCCAACACAAAAGAAGATGTCTAATAATGCCAAAATAAAAGAAGATGTCTAATCATGCCAACAAGAAGAAATAAAAGAGGCACAAAGAAGATGCGTTATGAAGCTGTAACGACCCAGAATTTTACTTTGGTTTATGAATATTTAATTAAATTTAAATATTCAAATAACGGTTTTTATAATTAAATAAAACTATTTTAAATAATAAATAATGATAGTGAAATAGTTTCAAATTTAGTTTATAAAGATATTTAGTTCGATGAAAAACAGAAAATGTGACTCGAAACCGTTTTCCGAATTTTCGACGTTTCATCGTATAAAAGTTGTTTGAAATGTTGTGAGCCTTGTTTATATTTGAAGAAACATTTAAATGGTTAAGTACATAAAGTAGTTTGTATATATTGGTATATATATAGGTATATACAATTAAGTATATACATGTATATACTAAAAGATGCCTTAAGAGACATGATTTGACATATTAGCAACTTCGTACCTAAACATGTTTTCTTTGACATGATGAGGGGGGAAAAGGTGGTGGGATGAAATGGCATGTGTGGTAGAGGGTGTTGATGTGGCAAAACAGTAGTGGGTAGAAGTACTAGGGTAGATAGGTAATTCTCTTGTTCTCTTGTTTTTAAATTGCCTTCCATTACTTCATTTTTCCTCCTCTTCCCTCTATCATATTTTTCTCATCTACGATCCAAATAGAGGTTTTCTTTTTTTTAAACCGTGTAAAATTGTAGTGGGTACAATTATTTTGTATCACTTCTTCAAATTTTGAGTGTTGTTATGTCCAAATTTCATTTCTTTAAGACCCATTTCGGACCTATATTTTCCAAGTCCGAAAATACCTCTTCTTCTTTTAACCATATCTTCATCAAAACCAAACAAAATTGAGTGATTATTTTCTTGAAATGATAGAGAAAAGAATTTCCAAGAACTTTTATTTTAACCACTTTTTAAAATTCCGAGAGTAACATGGCCAAAAACCGAGGAGAAAATGACATATTTTCGAGTTGATTTTTGTAGTCCAAGCTTTACAAGTTCTAAAGCATTTCAAGTTTTCAAAGATTTTGGTGAGTAAAATTTTAGTTTTTAAATTCAAAGCTTTAAAATTTTATGTGTTGGTTAAAGTGTGGTATAATTTGTTGGTTGAAATCTTGGTTTATGACGTGATTGATTTTTTTAGTGTTGGTTGAGTGTGATTGTAATTAGACTTGGAATTGAAGTCTAAATATAGCATTGTTTGGAAAGTTGTAAACTTTGTTTATGTGATGTGATCTTGCTTAGGTTTGTGGATGTGGCATTTATGATTATGTTGTAATCTTGAAGTTTTGGGTATATGCTAAGAAAAGTTAGCATCTTTAGTATTAAAATGGAATGGAATTCCATGTGTAAAACTAGTATTTTTTTTGAAATCAAAATCGATTTTAAATTTTCAAACTTTATTTTACTTTTACAAGGCTTACTTTATGTTTTGGAAAAGGTAAGTAAACTTTCAAAAATGATAATTTTCAAAGTCAAGTAAGAAAAACATTTCTAAGTTACGAGTATCCATAGCGATAGTCGTTATGAATGCAGCTTCGCTTAAAAATCCGACTTTTGTAAAATTTGGTTTTATTAACTTCAAGCGTTTTAAAAATGTTTTATAAACTTAATGATAATGTTTTGTATAAGTTTTTAATGATTAAATTTTTATTGATTAGGTTTAAATAATCAATAATTAATTAAGGTTAAACAGGGTTTATAAATTATAATTAAGTAAAGATTAGTTATTAATTAGTTATCCTTTAAAGATAAGATTAATTTAAATTAACTATTAATTAAATAAGATTAATTTTTAATTAAATATAATTTAAGTATATGATTTATTTTTAATTAATTATTAATTAACTATATGGTTAGTTATGTAAATAAATCAATTGTTAATTATTTTTAATGATTAATTAATTAAGGCTTTAATTTAAAATAAATTATTTATTTAATGTTTAATTTATTAAATTAATGGTTATTTTAATTATCTAATAGAGATTAATTAATAGTTAATTATTAATAAGGGTTTTAAATTATTATTTAATCATTAATAAAGGATTAATTAATGGTTTAATTTATAAATAAATTATCTATTAAAGGTTTAATTATTTATTAATTTATGACTAAATTAAGTTCAAATTTAATAAAGATTAATTATGATTTTATAAAGAGTTAAACTTATAATTAATCATTTTAAAAGGGAGTTTAAGTTTCAAATCCTTGTTTTCGAGAATCAAATTGTTTTAAAGGTACTTCTTTTCCAAGGATGAGTTTGAACACAAGGGATTCAAATGTCGATACTAGGTAGACAAACAATTGTTGATGAGTTATGTAAATGGTTTGTTTGTGTGGACATGTGTTAGCAAAATAAATCCTCGTTCTGCTATAAGTTGATTGTTTGGACATCTGATAGTAGAATAAATCCCCGCTCTGCTATAATGAAATTATTGTTTATGTGGACATGTGTTTTAGCAGAATAAATTCTCATTCTGCTATAAATTGATTGAATTGTTTTGGACACCTATTTAGCAGGACAAATCACCATCCTGCTATTATGTTATTTGGACATGTATATGCTAGTTAAGTAGTATTGATATGTTATTCGCTGATTTGATAATGGATTTGATTTACATGTATGCTGGCCTATGTAAATAATTGATAAGTGACTTGGAATTAAATTGAAACTAAATGTAACTTAAATAAGTACCAATGGGATTGCTAAGCTCCTTTTGAATTTATAAAGTATGGTTTTGAATTAATTTCAATTCTTTAATCAGTTTGGGGTTAAGGTTTATAAATGATTTTTCAAGTTATATTATTATTATATAAAGGTATTTATAAATAATAACGTGTTTATAAAAATGGGTTTTACTAAGTAAAAAGGTTTATTTAAAGTGACTTAAAAGAATGTGTTGCAAAAGATATTTTGTAAAGGATTTTTCTTAAAGAAGATTTATCAAAGGAATTTTAAATGGGGAAATATTTTATAAATGATTTTAGAGGTTTGTACAGAGATTTTGTAAATTGACTTGTAGACTTATAAAAGTGTTTTATAAATTGATTTTGGAAATTTATAAAGGTATTTAAATGTGAAGGGAGCTTTCAAAAGGGAACTTTTATAAAGGATAAGTGGATCGGTTTATAGTAAGTAATGTTTTCAAAAAGAAATTTGAAAAGAAGGAAACTTTTGTAAAGTTTGGTAAATATACTTACACCGTTGAGATAAGTATATAAATGTTTTCCCAAGTAGAAAAGGGATGTAGGGGGTTTGGGAATAGTGTTTTGTAAAGATCTTTTGATCGAGTGTTTATAAAGTGGTTTAATTAATTAAATATTAATTCAATAAGGCTTAGTTGATGCCATATGGGATTAAATCCATGTTTGAATGTTTGTTTATTCGATAGTTAAATAAATGACTATCAAAATCCGGACCAAAATGTAACTTTGGAAATATCTAGGAGAAATACGCAAGTCATATGGCACAATCATCCCAATGATGCTTTACTGTGCGTATAAATCTCGTTTCGTTCTTCTAGGGTAAATGATAAGGAAATCTATCCACAAACAGTTAGGAAGTGAATGGGTGCTCTTATCTTTGTTTGTTTATTTCCTAAAGAAATGGGGTTGAGTTTACCAGAAATTATCGAAAGTTGTTTCGAAGAGACCGGGATCAGATATGTTATCCAAAAACTACTTCGATCCAACTCAAGCGTTTTGAACTGAAGACATTTTGAAGAGTATGGAATCAAAGATTTTTTTGGGGTGCCATTGAAATGCAAGGACTGCTTGCTATTAATATCGAGGATTATTCCAAATTGGATGTAGTAGAATTAGTGCCTTCGGTTTCGTTCAGTCCCAGAACGAACTTGTATGGATGAATGCTAGCATTGCATTGATGCTTGGAGGGTAGTGTAACATTCCAAGCAGGAAGTGCTAAATAAAGGTAAAACGTAGCCTCAAGCATCATCAACCGGGAAATGATAAAAATCAGACATGCAACAGGGCTTAGTGCGTCGCTCCCATAAGGGTATGGTTATTCCAAATCTGGATCGATTACTATCTACTCATGTATGCTTTGGGGACCAAAGTGAGGTGATCATATTAGGTACTACTAGTTAAGTGGTAGACCAGTCATGTGTGCCAGGGTTACAAGATGTTCTTGTCAGACCCCGGTGCATTTTATCTAGAGATGTAGCATCGGAAGATAGTTCCTTACCTTGTCATAGTATGTAATCCAATCTTCAATACGTGCCTTTATGGTTTTGATTATAAAACCTAGTATGCTAGAATTTAACTAATGTAACAATTTCGGCTATGATTGTTAAGTATTTGTACTCTAGACATTATTATAATATCACTGGATTTTCTATAGAAAATATTTTGGTTATCGTAAGGTAAAAACCCATCGTTGTTTATGTGCGGCATGGTCTTACGAGATACTTTTGATTTTAAAAGGGTTTTAAACATAATAATTCAGTTGTTTGAGTTTACCCACACCAGACCTATGTCTAATCCGGAGTTTTATTTTCTTTTCCTAAAATTTTTGGACGCTCAAATTTTTATGGGTAGCCAAGTAGTTTAGGTTTTCCCACGGATGCATTTTGGAGGACCTTGGAGCAGGAGGCTTCATCAATAGCTAGTTATTATCTTGTTACCATTGTTTATATGTACATTTTATCAGTTAGGTAGGGATAGGCTGTTATAACCATCTTAGGGTATTTGTATTACTATGACTCTGATGTACAATTTTGGAAATGTCTTTGTAAAGAATTATGTTGATTATTATATGTTATTCCGTTGCGTCGTAAGATTCTGTGATTATTTAGTTTCTCTTTATCTTTTATATTTTTTTCTTTCCCCTAATAATCTGTCTTTCCGACACTTAGTTGTTCGCCTCGTGAATACCGTGGATATATTAGTGTCAACTTCTGGGGTTTGGAAAGGTGGGTCGTTACAGAAGCAGTACAGCTTACAGCTACCAGTTTATGTTTACTTATTAACCGGATAATTACAACTATATATATGAGTGCTCTATGTTGTATAAGATATAATTTTTAAGTAAGAATAAAAGCTTGTTAGATATATTTGTAATGGCGGAAAGCCAATCTTTGTAAAATAGTTTGCTGTAATTAAATTAGTTTGTTGTTATAAACTCCTCTCCATTATTGTTATGTCTTCAAGTGTTTGATTATTATCCTATTCAAAATTTACTACAAATAAAGAGCAAACGAAGGTCCAATCAGAGTCATTTGGTATCAGAGCCAGGTGAAGTAGGTGAAGGTTTGCTTAGGCTTAAAAGCCTCAGAGAGAAGGTACTATTCATCTACTATTCATCTTCGTCTTTAATTATTGTTTATTAACCCATGATATTTTGAATGGTTACAACCGTAGCTATATTTTCCCTAGAGCTATGATTAAATTGGACATCAGAAAGGCTTATGATACTCTGGAATGAGATGCTATTATTGGCATTATGTCCAGAATGGGTTTCCCTTGTCATATTGTCAGCTGGATTCATGCTTGTATCTCTTCTGTTTGTTATTCTGTGTGTTTCAATGGTAAAACAATGGGATATTTCAAAGGCAAGCGTGCTATTAGGCAAGGTGACCCCTTATCATCTTATTTATTCATTATTGTCATGGAACTTTTTACACAGATGATTAATAAGAAAATTGAAAATAAGGTTTTTCTCTTCACCCCAAGTGTAAAAACCCTTGTGTTTCTTCTTTACTATTTGCTGATGATGTTATTCTTTTTACAAAGCCTACAGTTTCCTCCATGACAAGTATAACCAATGTTCTGAACATTTTTCATAGCATAACTGGCCTTCAAATCAACAATGAAAAATCTTCCCTTTCTGTTGCTGGAATGTCTGAACCCCAAAGACAGTTTACTCATGAAACTTTTGGTTTTCCTGCACTTCACAGTGGTAGTACTCACCTTGGCATACCATTATCTTCTAGAAAAATTAGTGTGGCTGCTTGCTTTCCCCTTTTTGAAAAAATAACCGGTACCATGAACAACCGGGCTAACAGATTTTTATTCCAAGCTGGTAGGCTCACCATTCTGACCTCCATCATTCAGGCCATGATAGTTTATTGTTGCAGATGTTTTATATTGCCTTCAAAACTCATTTCTAACATAAGGAAAGCTATGAAACATTTCTTATGGGCTGGGGATATGCATTCTAGGAAGTTAATACCCATTGCTTTCAACAAAATAGAAAAAACCTTTGCTCAAGAAGGTCTGGGGATTAGGAGCATGAAATTATGGAATATTGCTTCCTTTTCCAAGCATTTTGACAGTTTTATTAACAATAAGCCCAATTTATGGGTCAAGTGGGCTAGATTATATCAGCTTGGAGGTAAACATTTTTGAGTAATGGATGCTTCTCCACATTATCGCTAGGTTTGGAGATCTATCCTTCAACTCAGGGAGTCTATGTTGAAGCATGTCAGATGTGAAGTCTCTTTTATTAGTGAAACAAAATTCTGGTATGAACCTTGGTCAGCTTCGGGCTTATTATTATGTAACACTTTAACTCATGATGAGATAAGGCAAACTAGTATTTCTTTGAATGCCAAATTTATTGATTTCTTATAAGATGGGTATGTCCCATTGCCTTATATAAGTAATGTGAGAGTTCAATAGTTATGGCAGGTCATTCAAAGCTCCAAAGTCCAGGTTGTGGAGGTGGGTTATCTCTGGACTGATAAGTTAGTTCCTCATTCAATCTGCACTGTTTACACTGCTCTTGCTATTAATAGTATCATCCCGGTATTCAGATGGCATCAGAGAGTTTGGAACAGTCACTCTTCTCATAAATTAAATTTCCTACTTTGGAAGATGCTTAGAAATGTCTTAATGACTAAAACCAAGTTAAGTTCAAGAGGGATTACTATTGATAACGTGTGCGTTTTCTGTGCTGACCACACTGAGGACAATGTGCATTTATTTTTCAATTGTGCTTACACTTTCTCTATTTGGTATGATGTTCTTGCTAAGGGAAGATTTTCTCCTCCTTTGAGGTTTGTTTTCGATGAATGGAATAGAATTTTCAAGGCAACTAGTTGGAAAAATGAAAAATCCCTGCTTTTGTTACTTTGTTTGAAAGTAGCGATTGATGTGGTTTGGCAGGAAAGGAACTCAAGGATTTTTGAAAATAAAAGTGTTCGTGCAAAGGTGCTTTGTAATGTCATATATAATCGTGTTAGGTTTAATGCAGTTTTGCATGGCTTACTCAATGATCAAGAGGCTGTGGCTCTTTGGTTTTGCTGTGCATGATTGTGCTTCTGTTTGTATTTCTATTTTGTGCTTTTTTTCCTTTTCTCCTTCTCTTTCTTTGTTGTCTTTGTTCTTTCGGGGGATTAAGCCTAAATTTTCCTCCTTTTATTTCTGTATTTAATAAATCTGGAAAAGGCCGAGTCAACCCTGCTAGCTTTGCTAAAAAAAAGTTATTAATAATTGTTACAGATACTATAGTAATTTTTCAGTGCTAGTTTATCAAACTATCAATATTTTAATTCTATTTGATTAAATCTAGTTACTCCAACTTTTTGTTTACCTTTGAAACTAGGGACTCTTTCCTTAAGTCGCATAGTTGTGTTATTCCCGTTTGTTGCCGTTAAAAGGTATTGTTAGTGAATTTTTAGTGTAAATGGTTGACAGTGATAATGGGAATAATATGGAAAGACTATCTAGAGCTTTATCATTTAGAAATAATAATAATAATAATAAAGGTCTAGATAATCTAGAACGATAAATTATTAGTAAGAATAAAGAAATAATTATAAATGTCGACTTATTCGCCTTCAAAGATTTACAAGAAAACTGGAAGTTTTATTACAAAAACTGATTATGTAATTAAAGCAGTAGAACAAGCAATCCCTTTATCTAAAGGATATAGTTCATTTGTTTTATTTTCAAAAAAGCCATTAAATTTACATAAAGAAAAATATAAATCTATTCTTATCGGATTAATCCAAGTTGCTTTAAAACCATCAACAAGATTAGGATTGAATATGTCTGCTATAATTGCAGTAGGAGACAAAAGACATAATAAATTTCTGATTCCTTATTAGGATTATTAGAATCAACATGTTGTGAAGGACCGATATATTTTTCATGTTTTCCAAATTTTGCTATGTCTTTAACAGACCCAAATTTACTTCACGCTATCTGTTTGGACATAAAAACTAAGGGGTTTAATATGAAACCGGGAACACAAAATGTTATTCTTATTTATAGAATATGTTATAAAGTAATGAATGTTATTGTTATTGATACAAAAAATATACCGATTAAAAATTAAGGCACAACTACACTGTTTATAACATACATTAGTAAAAGTAATGTTGTAATTCCAAAATCAATCAATAGGAATGATATGAATTTACCAAATAAATGGATTCTAGAAGAATCAAATGAACCTACTAAAGTAGAGAATAAAAAATTAAAAGAAATTATTGAATATCCTGATGGCGACATTGAAATTGAATTTTCAAAAGAAAGAGTCACACACCTAAAAATAGGTTCTAACCCTAAATTAGGGGAACTAAGATTCAGCAATGCTGAAACCACTCCTTTAAAAATAAAAAAGGAAAATTTAATTGTAAGAAACACGACGGATGGAGTAAGTCAACCTGGTTGATATTCCTCCATTGAATCTCAGATCACCAACTACTTCAGATATGGGATAAGATGAGGATAAATCTATGTTTGGTATAAATACTATAACTCTTAATGAAGAGTTTGAATTTCCTTTTTTGAAATGTGGAAAAATAAAGTATTATTCAGAAGAAAACAAATATAAAAGAAAATGGTTCTTCATGAAAGATCCTAAAGAGCAAGATAAATGGATCAAAAGATATAAAATGTTTTTGAAAAAAATGGGAAATGAATCACCAGAAGATTATGATGTCTTCATAATGATAGAAAAAATATATAAAATCTAAAAACAAAACGATACTTTTCCAGATTTTGATGACTTCATAACAGTCGCCAACATAAATTCTGCTTATAAAGACTACAATACAAAAGCCGGAAAGACTACAAGGAGTATACACCCTCCAAACGCAAACTTATCACTTAAAATAGATAAAGAAAAAATTATTGCTACTCCTTATAGAACAGACAAGACATTTGAAGCCATAATAGAGCAAAATAATATTACAAATCTAACGCTCCAATCAATAGGAAATCAACTTATAAGAATTGAACAAGGGTCTAATAAAGATCAAGTAAAAACTACAGAAATATGCAATACAGTTGAAGTTTTATTTAAACCCTGGTCAGCACAAAACCTAGAAATAAACATAAATAAACCAGGAGAAAACTCTAAAATGTTGAAATAAATAATGAAAAGATTAGACGCTTTAAATATTAGAAAAAGGGAACTTGCACCTATAACAGAAGATAAGGCGACTAGAGAAATCTCAAAACCAGAATCTGATAATAATTCAGATAATGAAGTAGATAACTGGAAAAAAAATGTTCTTAAGTATAGACCAAGAGGCACCAGAAAATAATCTTAAAGTTAATAAAATCAATTATGGAAATACCTCGTATGGTAAATCTTCTTATAAGAGACCTATGCTAGTGGACCTCTTATTTGAGGAACAAAACAATTATGAAGTTGTATCTTTTGATGGTACATCCATTGTAGAATGAAATATATATGGTTATTCTGAATATCAAATACAAACTAGTCTGAATTATATGACAATGTATGCTATTGCATGTCTGATTAAAAATAATTCAGATGATAGGATAGCTAAAGCTATTGTCCAAGGATTTTCCGGTAAACTAATAGGTTGGTGGGATTTTCATCTAACTAATGAAGCAAAAGCACATATATTTACTACAACAAAATTAAAAAATGGAATGGCAAAAACTGACTACGTAAACGCGCTAATATATACAATAGCTAAACATTTTATTGGAGCCACAGCTCTTCAAACTAATAGGACATAAGAATAATTAATGAATTTAAAATGTCAAAAATTATCTCAATTTAGATGGTGTAAAGATGTATATTTTTCAAAGTTATCTACTGGAAGCAATAGTAATCATGAATTTTGGAAAGAAAATTTCTTATCAGGACTACCCCATTTCTTTGCAGAAAGGATTTAAAACCATATAAAACAGAAAAATAATGGAAATATCCCTCATAGCCAATATACTTATGGTGAATTAGCAGCAGAAATAGTTGCGAATGGAATTCATCTATGTAATGAAATAAAATTACATAAGCAAATTCAGAAGGAGAAAATTTATGGAAAAAGAATTTTAGGAGATTTTTGTGATCAACTAGGTTTATTACCAATAAAACCAATTAGTGAAAATAAAAAATTTAGAAAACTATCAAAGAAATTTTTTTTAAGAATAAAAACTTTCATAAAGAAAATTATGCAAAAAGTAGAAAAACTCTTAAAAGGAAATCATATAAGCCTTATAAAAGAAAAGAGCAAAACAAATATGTTCAAAGAAAAGTTCTAACATGTTGGAAATGTAAAACACTAGGCCATTATGCAAATAAGTGCAAATTGAAAAATTAAATAATCTTGAATAGATAAAGAATTAAAAATTTCATTTAAAAAATTATTTATATCAAGTTCAGAATCAGAAAAGGAAAATTTAAAACTATCTGTTATTACAGAAATAAATTCAGAAAATGATTCAAATAATAATTCAGAATCTGACAATTGTGATGGTAATTGTGACTATTATGAAGCTTTATGTAAAGCTAATAGACTATTAATGTAACGACCCGAAAATTTATCGATTTGATAAATTATATTTATTTTTAAAATATCCAGATATAAGATTCTTTAACATAGAGTATGATATTTGGGATAATAAATAATAATGGTAATAAGTATTTAAAAAAATATATACTTCAAAAAAATAACGATAAAATGACCGAAAACTATTTTATCGATAAACAGCTCTATAATCGCCAAACGTCATGCACGGAGCTAAATACATGCACTTATTTTTATAAATGAACAAGAATATGAAATAAAATTATTTATTTTATTTTTGGAAATTTAATTGTATTTATGACTTCATCAATGATACCATTATATTTAATAATTGATTTACGAATTTAAATTGAGATTTAATAATTTGAAAATTATTATAATTATTCAAATAATTATTTTTGAATTATAATAATTCATTTTAAATAGTTATAAAGTGATAATAAATCATTTATAATAATTTTATAAAGATATCTGAATTGAAAAATATAAGAAAATGGATATCGCTTTATCGATATAATATTACTTTTTGTAAAAAATCGTTTAATATTGATTTATATGATTTTATAATTCAAATGAGATCATTTTAGTTAATTAATAATGACAAGGAATGAGTTTTCAAATTTTGTTTACATTTATATGTAATTTAGTTAATAAGTGAAAATGTGATCAGGAATTGGATTCCCGATTTTCAGTGGTTTAACAAATGAAAGTTGTTTCAAGTCATTGCAACATTGTAATTGTAATAGCCCGCTTTTCCGTACCCCTTGAATAGACACTAATCTCCATCTATTTACTCAAGGTGAACGAAAAACCGAACCATTAGGGTTTTTTTTTTTAAAGAAGAGGTAGAAGAAAAGATAGAAGAAAAGAGAAAGAAGAAACAAAAGAACAACATCAGAAACAGAAACAATATCAGAATCTCACATATCGCAGCGGAACAATATATAATAGATAAATGAATAATCTTTAAAACAAAGAACTATATCATTTTATACATACATCAATCATCAGAGTCAATATACAACAATGGACAGTTATATAAACTTGTCCTCATACAGAATACACAGCGGAATAAATACTATCAGATACAAATACTACGTCTCGCCATCCAGCTTGCTTCCAAAGCTCCAGAATATCCAGAATATCCTGATAATATAACTCTAGGCTGCCCGTGTGGAAATTGGTGGGCACCCAGAGTTTAGAAGGGAACAATAAACTCCGAGTCAGTCATGGTGACTGGTGTGAGATCGTAAAACAGTTATTTTTTAAAATAAACAACAGGAAAACTTTAATGTCAATTCGCAATGCTTTTGGAAAATGAAACTACCATAAGACCTCCCGCCACACACACAATGCAAACGCAGAATTGGAGGAGATTTCTTCTTATGATAGTCAAAGATGCTTACTACGCCAATCATTGGATTATTATTATTAATGTCTAGTGTAGAAAACATTTCGAAAGTATAATATTAATCTTAGCCAGCATACGACCAGTATCGTATGCCTACTATAGCTACCATCTAAACAGTGGTGACCACCGTACGTAAATGGCAGGTTCTACAACTAAAACCGTACAAAGTTCGTATTGGAAGAATGGATTTCCAACAAATGGTCAGGCTAAGGAACTTCCTTTCCTCCTGCCGAATAGGATCGCCTCTGGCTGGACGTCCCGAGAGACAAACTGCTCTCTGCCAAACAAGGCCGGGTTACCCCTGTAACAGGTAACTCACGAATATGTCATCACCCGGTCCTTTGGGACCTTTATCCGAGCGCTCGATATCCAACATCACACATCATAAAGAAAGTGTATCCACATGAGTAAGTATCTGGGCTCCATACCATGATACCACCCCTTTCCAGAAGGAAATGACATACCCTAAAGGGCGCGACCCTCATAACCTTGCCGCAACATTCCTGTTTCGACCATTTCCGGGGTGTGAGGCTCGACGAAGTCTCGTCCACAAAGCTACGCTTTCTCAAAAAGCCCTGCTTCGGGTCAAACAAAATGATCAACCTATGATCACAAAGATATAAGATCAAACAAATGATCATATCACAAATGATCAAACACTGATCATTTCACAGCAACACTCAGTATGCCACGTTACCAAATTGGGATATATCGCTGATAAATTCCAACTACATAACCTCTGAGCTCGTACGTCTCAGAGAAGGGTGTTAAGCTAAGAGAATAAATTCTCCGCCACCAACAGATATGTATTTGAAAGAAATCAGCTTTATATCTCAAATTGTAACGTCAGACACACAATCCATACAAGTCTGTTCCGGGATCGAACAGAACCGAAGGCACTTCTCACGAAGCCCTTGCAAATCCGGATAATTTTCAATCACGTCAGGACTTCCCGTCACTAAGGGTGATAAAACCTCTAAACCGGAGATCAGCCGATGTAGAGTAACTCGACGGTAATCCTTCCGTTTTCAAAAATATCCGGTCTTCAACACCGGTCTTCAAATGCAATTCATAACGACGTATCACATATTCGGAATGGGTTATACGACCCCATGGTCCTTTCCCGGCTAACCCGAATAGTGAGCGATTATTTAAAAATAAGTGTGGCATTCAAATTCATCCAATTCACAACAAATACCTATCTAAAGGTAATTATTGATAGTCGGTTATTTAACTATCAATAAAGATGCGCAACATCATCAGATTCCAAATAATTTTCCAAATTATTTCATCTTCAAAAAAAATATCTTTTACTAGATATAAAATTCCACACTTCTAAAATAAATCAATATTTATTTTTCTAAACAGTTTCCCTTTTCTTCATAAATTCCATAGTGAATTTATATTTTCAAAATATCTACTGATATTCGATTTACAATCGTTTTCAAATATTCACCTTCGATTTATCTTTAAGAAGATAAATTCTCAAAAACACTCCATTTCATTTTGGAAAAGCATTTCCATACTTATTTAATAATAAGTAATTCCCAAATTATTTATTTTCAACATTTGAAAATATTCGATATACTTAAATCAATATTAAGTATATATTCATTCTTTAAGGAAATCATAAATTTTACATCTATTTGAGTCAAAACGAATGTTGCGTAAAACATCGTTACGACGACTCAAAATCACTAGTATAGGGATTCGGAATTTAGATAGATATATGAATCCCAATACTACATCAAAACATTTCCTTTCGGAAATCATTTACTATAACAACAGTGTTATAGTCCACCATTTCCTTATTTTTCGAAAACGTCTATTTCAACAATAAATGTTGAAATCTATGATTTCGATATTCAATACATTTCAAAACATCTTTCAAAACAATTACTCCATTTCAATTATCACTTTTCCAAAACCATATCCATTTTACTTAAAAATATATTCACTGTCCAAAATCGTGAATATACTTCACTAACCACATTTCAATCTTTTCTACACATTTTATTCCAAGAATTATCCACTATCCAAAATCGTGGATAAAATTCCCTTAATAACTTCTATATTACATTCATCAAATTTGATTGATTTCAAATTCATAAAACAACGTTTATAAATTCACCTTTATATTTTCTAACAATTTCGATTTATAAAATTCTCCTTTTATTAACTTCAAAAATTACTTATCAAAATAAGTGATTTCAGATTTATAAACAATGTTTATAAATCACATTTATACTTCATAACAATTTCAACTTATGAAATCATTTCATTTAGCAATTTCTATTTATATCCCAACTAAGTGCAAAAATCTACTTTATAAGTAAATTACTTATAAATCGTTTATTCTACAACATCTATTCACTTTATAACTCCACGTTATAAATCTATTAATTTCATTCACTTATGAAATCCTTTTATACTTCTTTTTAACACTTATAACAATTCGTTTTATAAGTCCAATATTTTTATTTACAAAAATATCAATTTTTTATAAATCTTTCTATACAAATCGTTTATAGTTATTCAAAAATCCCAACTTAAACCATTTTATAAATAAATCGACTTTTATTTCAAAAACGACACTTCGGTTATATTTCACTAGAAATTATGACTTTTATAACTTTAAAATTTTACGTTTATAAATCGATTCAAAAATTCCATAAAACGTATATTTTCAAAAATCCCTTTAAAAATCCTTTTAAATTAAAAGTCGTCATTTTTAAAGTTCAAAACTGAGTCCGATGATGCAACAACACCAATCAGTCCATCACAACAGTCAAATATCATATATCATCATATGATAACAGAATATATCAAAATATCTGTAAATAATCAATATGGTGAGGAATCCAGTCGGATCCCTCCAACCTGTTTCCCTGCATCCACAGATGTTAGCACAATACCAATTCCGCTCCAGTACGGAATTATCGCGGTATATAGGTTTTTATAAATCCGCTTACTAACGGCGCAATAGGGTCTCATCCGCTATACGAGGCGGGAAATCAATCAATCCAATATATACATATGCCAATATGTATATATTGCTATATATAGATATATCCTATAATATCTAATAGCACATCCAAACAGTCAACAAACAATAACTGTAAAATCCACTTTTCAATTTTTGAGTGAGAAAATCTCACCGTGATTTTAATTCTGATTTCAGCGTTTATTTCGAATAAAATTAAACACGCGTTTAATTTTACCCGAAATTTTCGCTAGCTCCAAATGGCTCCAATCCAGTTGCATCGCGTAGTGCTCATCAATACGATTCCAACGCAAAAAATTTCGTCGTAATCTGATAAAGTATGACCAAGTTATAGCAGTTTAAACATTTACACAATTTTTATAAAATTTAATTTCACTTTTCTTTTAATTATTTACAACCTTCTTCATCTCAGCCGTTCCCTTCCCCCAGATCAAATCTTGGCCGCACGTGCTTTTCTCCCATCTCCCTCCAAAATCACGTACGCGAACAACAGAGAGGTCGAACCCAACAGCCGCCTTCTAAACCCTAATGTCGCAACCCACTCCGGCCACCTCCACCTCGATCAAGACCCGCCATTCCAACCCCCTACGTCGCCCCTACCCACGGCACGAATATCAAGGAGCTCGATCCCCTCCTTGGCACGCGAGACGAGAACGAACGGCAGTCGTTCCTTCGCGAATCCCGGCCATCACGACGAACGATAGGCGATCATCGCCGTATAGATTTCGAGATCTCACTCCCCTCTCCAACTTTCATGTGTAAAGTTTCATGAAATATTTCTTGGATTTTGAAGAAAAATTGGGAAAAGGATCGTTGTTTTCTGGCCTTAGAAATGAAAGTGGCGGCCTGGGTTCAAAACCCTAGTTCTCTTGCAAAAGTGAATATAGAGGTCCTTATATAGAAAATTGCCCAATTTACTATTCATCGAAATTTTCCGAACTCCGAATCGAACGTGCCGGCTGACGCTTCTAAGGTTTACCCCGCGTTCCGAACGCAATGGAACAGGTTTCGGAAGCTAATTCGATCGTCTGTGCGAGATATGGAATTAAACGATCAATTTAAATTAAACCGATTTAAATCGATTTCGAGGCGTTTTGGCTTGCCCCGGACAAACGATAAATCCAAAAATTACGGAATTTGAAATCTTACAATAATATCGCATTACGGATCCGATGAAACTGGTTTCGTCGAAATCCGAGACCGTTCGAAAAATGACTATTTTAACTCGACGATTTAAAATTAAAACGATATCGATGCGTTTCGAGCTGCCACGGTCAAACGACAACTCCGATTGATACGAAAATTGAAATCCGATAATAACTAACTATTACGGGTCCAATGGAACTGGTTTCGTTCAATTCTGAGACTGTTCGAAAATTGGCTATTTTTACAGTCGATAATTAAATATTAAAATATTCAATTTTCACAATTTAACTTTAAATTCAGTTTTAAAAGTTCTAAAACATTTCTATAACTCCAGTATGATTAAATAAAATTTTCCAAATCATTTTCAATCATATTAAACTCGATTTTTAATTATCTCTGGAATTTCACTATTTAATTTATCGATTTAAATTATCCAATTAAATCCAATATTCGAAAAATAAATCATTCGACTTCTTAAATTCATTTATTAATTTTTAAAATCAATTAAATATTCGAATTTTAATTATCAAAAATTCTGGGTCGTTACAAACTTCCCCCCTTAAAAGAATTTCGTCCTCGAAATTACAAGTTATGAAGAAAATGGTCCTTAACTCATCTACTATTTCCCCCAATCTAATAGTTTTATCAATTTATCAAAACAAATCTTTCTACTAAAGATTCGTTATCATCCAACTATCTTTCTAACTTCAATTATAAATTTCAAATAACATTGTTTAACTTCAAAATTCAAATTCGAGTTTAAATTCAAATTTTAAACTTTCAAAATTTCTCAAAAATTTCTAACACTCGAAATTTTCGAAAAATTTCGCCAGCGTCTCCTTTGCGTGGTTAATACGGCACGACTACAAAACGTCCCTACGGACTCTCAGATTTCAAAAAGAAAAAGAAAAAGCCAAGCGGCTAGACAAGAAATCAGCAAATCTCATATAGAAATTTAAATACATACCTTTTTCGAGCAATTCAAATTTATCTTCGAAATTATATTCCAATTCCTTTATACCTGTATATCCTACTAGCCATAATATCTAGTTGCATATATTCAAACCATTTCGTACATTCAATTACAATTCCAGTTTCATTCACTTTTGTTCATTTCCAAAATTTGATTTCAATTTACCCTTTGGTTAAATCTACTGTCATTTAAACTGGATTTCCAATTCGAATTCATTTTACTTTTCTTCAAATTTTATCGATTCAACTTCATTAACACTTAATGAATTTATATACAATCAACTAACAATCATCAAACAATCGATGCATATTCAACATAACCATTATTATTTGATTTCCATTCAATTTAGTTCAACACCTTTAATTTCAATTGACTTACATTCAATTTATTCAGTTTCTTCAATGAATTAACATTTACATTCAATTGATTCATTAGTTCAATAGCTAATCCATTTCACATTTCATGTTGAAGTTCATTTATATAACTCAAGTTCATATTCATTTAATTCATTTTGATTATTTACTTCGACACCAAAATCAATTCCAATCAACACTTAAGTTATACCCCATTAAACATCGTTTGTTTAACTTAACTTACATTTCCACTTATAAATCCAAAATTCAAATTTCAATCCTATTTAACTTTTACCAAGGTCAAATTTCTTCACTTATTCAAAATTCATATTAAATCCAGATTTCATATTCCACAATCTCAACTTAGATTTAATTGATTCACTTATACTTACTTTAATTCAACTTAAAATTTCTTAAGTTAAATTTATTCAATCTAAATTCACAACAAATTGTATAAGTTATCAACTTAATAATATTTCATAAATATGGTATCCCAGAGTCTTACCAACATTTCAAAAACCATTTTTGAAAACGGTTCAAACTATTCTTTGAATTTTCTAAAACAAAACCCAAATTTTCAAAACAACTTCCATTTAAACAATTTGGCAGCAATTTCTCTTTTGGAAACCCGAAAATGAATTCTAATGATGTGGCCATCATCATCAGGATTATTTTCCAGCGACCTGAAAAGAGTTTAGAGCTTTCATCACTCTAAAACATTTTTCCAAAATATCAAATCCTTTCAAAACACTTTTCTGGAATTTTATTTCAGATTATAAATCACAATTACAAATCTTTTACTTATATAATCTTCACTTTATATATGTAAGATTATTACACAATTGTAAATCATATTAATTATAACTTCATCTTTATAATTCATTGGTTTATACAATTTACTCTTTCACAATTGTTGTTTTATTTAACTTATTCAAACAACTTTAATTAACTTGTATATATTTACATTTTAACAACCAAACAACCAATTCATATATATACTTTAATAATTCTGAAAAATTATTTCTTTATATACAAAATATAATCAAGGTAAAATTATTTCATTTACCCAATTTTAAAACAATATCGTGCCGAATTGTTCTATATAAGTGTTTAGAGATCCCTATCGATAGAGTTGTACGGACAATACCGACCAGAATCCATATACCACTCAACAAACCAATCATCACAATATAAAACAATTTTTATATTCACTAACAAATACGCACTCGTATCTATTATTACACTCAACTCATTCTAGAGCACTGCTGACTCTATCTCTAATGAGTAACACCCAACAGAGCAGGGTTGTCGCTTAACCATATGCTCTGATACCACATGTAATAGCCCGCTTTTCCGTACCCCTTGAATAGACACTAATCTCCATCTATTTACTCAAGGTGAACGAAAAACCGAACCATTAGGGTTTTTTTTTTTTAAAGAAGAGGTAGAAGAAAAGATAGAAGAAAAGAGAAAGAAGAAACAAAAGAACAACATCAGAAACAGAAACAATATCAGAATCTCACATATCGCAGCGGAACAATATATAATAGATAAATGAATAATCTTTAAAACAAAGAACTATATCATTTTATACATACATCAATCATCAGAGTCAATATACAACAATGGACAGTTATATAAACTTGTCCTCATACAGAATACACAGCGGAATAAATACTATCAGATACAAATACTACGTCTCGCCATCCAGCTTGCTTCCAAAGCTCCAGAATATCCAGAATATCCTGATAATATAACTCTAGGCTGCCCGTGTGGAAATTGGTGGGCACCCAGAGTTTAGAAGGGAACAATAAACTCCGAGTCAGTCATGGTGACTGGTGTGAGATCGTAAAACAGTTATTTTTTAAAATAAACAACAGGAAAACTTTAATGTCAATTCGCAATGCTTTTGGAAAATGAAACTACCATAAGACCTCCCGCCACACACACAATGCAAACGCAGAATTGGAGGAGATTTCTTCTTATGATAGTCAAAGATGCTTACTACGCCAATCATTGGATTATTATTATTAATGTCTAGTGTAGAAAACATTTCGAAAGTATAATATTAATCTTAGCCAGCATACGACCAGTATCGTATGCCTACTATAGCTACCATCTAAACAGTGGTGACCACCGTACGTAAATGGCAGGTTCTACAACTAAAACCGTACAAAGTTCGTATTGGAAGAATGGATTTCCAACAAATGGTCAGGCTAAGGAACTTCCTTTCCTCCTGCCGAATAGGATCGCCTCTGGCTGGACGTCCCGAGAGACAAACTGCTCTCTGCCAAACAAGGCCGGGTTACCCCTGTAACAGGTAACTCACGAATATGTCATCACCCGGTCCTTTGGGACCTTTATCCGAGCGCTCGATATCCAACATCACACATCATAAAGAAAGTGTATCCACATGAGTAAGTATCTGGGCTCCATACCATGATACCACCCCTTTCCAGAAGGAAATGACATACCCTAAAGGGCGCGACCCTCATAACCTTGCCGCAACATTCCTGTTTCGACCATTTCCGGGGTGTGAGGCTCGACGAAGTCTCGTCCACAAAGCTACGCTTTCTCAAAAAGCCCTGCTTCGGGTCAAACAAAATGATCAACCTATGATCACAAAGATATAAGATCAAACAAATGATCATATCACAAATGATCAAACACTGATCATTTCACAGCAACACTCAGTATGCCACGTTACCAAATTGGGATATATCGCTGATAAATTCCAACTACATAACCTCTGAGCTCGTACGTCTCAGAGAAGGGTGTTAAGCTAAGAGAATAAATTCTCCGCCACCAACAGATATGTATTTGAAAGAAATCAGCTTTATATCTCAAATTGTAACGTCAGACACACAATCCATACAAGTCTGTTCCGGGATCGAACAGAACCGAAGGCACTTCTCACGAAGCCCTTGCAAATCCGGATAATTTTCAATCACGTCAGGACTTCCCGTCACTAAGGGTGATAAAACCTCTAAACCGGAGATCAGCCGATGTAGAGTAACTCGACGGTAATCCTTCCGTTTTCAAAAATATCCGGTCTTCAACACCGGTCTTCAAATGCAATTCATAACGACGTATCACATATTCGGAATGGGTTATACGACCCCATGGTCCTTTCCCGGCTAACCCGAATAGTGAGCGATTATTTAAAAATAAGTGTGGCATTCAAATTCATCCAATTCACAACAAATACCTATCTAAAGGTAATTATTGATAGTCGGTTATTTAACTATCAATAAAGATGCGCAACATCATCAGATTCCAAATAATTTTCCAAATTATTTCATCTTCAAAAAAAATATCTTTTACTAGATATAAAATTCCACACTTCTAAAATAAATCAATATTTATTTTTCTAAACAGTTTCCCTTTTCTTCATAAATTCCATAGTGAATTTATATTTTCAAAATATCTACTGATATTCGATTTACAATCGTTTTCAAATATTCACCTTCGATTTATCTTTAAGAAGATAAATTCTCAAAAACACTCCATTTCATTTTGGAAAAGCATTTCCATACTTATTTAATAATAAGTAATTCCCAAATTATTTATTTTCAACATTTGAAAATATTCGATATACTTAAATCAATATTAAGTATATATTCATTCTTTAAGGAAATCATAAATTTTACATCTATTTGAGTCAAAACGAATGTTGCGTAAAACATCGTTACGACGACTCAAAATCACTAGTATAGGGATTCGGAATTTAGATAGATATATGAATCCCAATACTACATCAAAACATTTCCTTTCGGAAATCATTTACTATAACAACAGTGTTATAGTCCACCATTTCCTTATTTTTCGAAAACGTCTATTTCAACAATAAATGTTGAAATCTATGATTTCGATATTCAATACATTTCAAAACATCTTTCAAAACAATTACTCCATTTCAATTATCACTTTTCCAAAACCATATCCATTTTACTTAAAAATATATTCACTGTCCAAAATCGTGAATATACTTCACTAACCACATTTCAATCTTTTCTACACATTTTATTCCAAGAATTATCCACTATCCAAAATCGTGGATAAAATTCCCTTAATAACTTCTATATTACATTCATCAAATTTGATTGATTTCAAATTCATAAAACAACGTTTATAAATTCACCTTTATATTTTCTAACAATTTCGATTTATAAAATTCTCCTTTTATTAACTTCAAAAATTACTTATCAAAATAAGTGATTTCAGATTTATAAACAATGTTTATAAATCACATTTATACTTCATAACAATTTCAACTTATGAAATCATTTCATTTAGCAATTTCTATTTATATCCCAACTAAGTGCAAAAATCTACTTTATAAGTAAATTACTTATAAATCGTTTATTCTACAACATCTATTCACTTTATAACTCCACGTTATAAATCTATTAATTTCATTCACTTATGAAATCCTTTTATACTTCTTTTTAACACTTATAACAATTCGTTTTATAAGTCCAATATTTTTATTTACAAAAATATCAATTTTTTATAAATCTTTCTATACAAATCGTTTATAGTTATTCAAAAATCCCAACTTAAACCATTTTATAAATAAATCGACTTTTATTTCAAAAACGACACTTCGGTTATATTTCACTAGAAATTATGACTTTTATAACTTTAAAATTTTACGTTTATAAATCGATTCAAAAATTCCATAAAACGTATATTTTCAAAAATCCCTTTAAAAATCCTTTTAAATTAAAAGTCGTCATTTTTAAAGTTCAAAACTGAGTCCGATGATGCAACAACACCAATCAGTCCATCACAACAGTCAAATATCATATATCATCATATGATAACAGAATATATCAAAATATCTGTAAATAATCAATATGGTGAGGAATCCAGTCGGATCCCTCCAACCTGTTTCCCTGCATCCACAGATGTTAGCACAATACCAATTCCGCTCCAGTACGGAATTATCGCGGTATATAGGTTTTTATAAATCCGCTTACTAACGGCGCAATAGGGTCTCATCCGCTATACGAGGCGGGAAATCAATCAATCCAATATATACATATGCCAATATGTATATATTGCTATATATAGATATATCCTATAATATCTAATAGCACATCCAAACAGTCAACAAACAATAACTGTAAAATCCACTTTTCAATTTTTGAGTGAGAAAATCTCACCGTGATTTTAATTCTGATTTCAGCGTTTATTTCGAATAAAATTAAACACGCGTTTAATTTTACCCGAAATTTTCGCTAGCTCCAAATGGCTCCAATCCAGTTGCATCGCGTAGTGCTCATCAATACGATTCCAACGCAAAAAATTTCGTCGTAATCTGATAAAGTATGACCAAGTTATAGCAGTTTAAACATTTACACAATTTTTATAAAATTTAATTTCACTTTTCTTTTAATTATTTACAACCTTCTTCATCTCAGCCGTTCCCTTCCCCCAGATCAAATCTTGGCCGCACGTGCTTTTCTCCCATCTCCCTCCAAAATCACGTACGCGAACAACAGAGAGGTCGAACCCAACAGCCGCCTTCTAAACCCTAATGTCGCAACCCACTCCGGCCACCTCCACCTCGATCAAGACCCGCCATTCCAACCCCCTACGTCGCCCCTACCCACGGCACGAATATCAAGGAGCTCGATCCCCTCCTTGGCACGCGAGACGAGAACGAACGGCAGTCGTTCCTTCGCGAATCCCGGCCATCACGACGAACGATAGGCGATCATCGCCGTATAGATTTCGAGATCTCACTCCCCTCTCCAACTTTCATGTGTAAAGTTTCATGAAATATTTCTTGGATTTTGAAGAAAAATTGGGAAAAGGATCGTTGTTTTCTGGCCTTAGAAATGAAAGTGGCGGCCTGGGTTCAAAACCCTAGTTCTCTTGCAAAAGTGAATATAGAGGTCCTTATATAGAAAATTGCCCAATTTACTATTCATCGAAATTTTCCGAACTCCGAATCGAACGTGCCGGCTGACGCTTCTAAGGTTTACCCCGCGTTCCGAACGCAATGGAACAGGTTTCGGAAGCTAATTCGATCGTCTGTGCGAGATATGGAATTAAACGATCAATTTAAATTAAACCGATTTAAATCGATTTCGAGGCGTTTTGGCTTGCCCCGGACAAACGATAAATCCAAAAATTACGGAATTTGAAATCTTACAATAATATCGCATTACGGATCCGATGAAACTGGTTTCGTCGAAATCCGAGACCGTTCGAAAAATGACTATTTTAACTCGACGATTTAAAATTAAAACGATATCGATGCGTTTCGAGCTGCCACGGTCAAACGACAACTCCGATTGATACGAAAATTGAAATCCGATAATAACTAACTATTACGGGTCCAATGGAACTGGTTTCGTTCAATTCTGAGACTGTTCGAAAATTGGCTATTTTTACAGTCGATAATTAAATATTAAAATATTCAATTTTCACAATTTAACTTTAAATTCAGTTTTAAAAGTTCTAAAACATTTCTATAACTCCAGTATGATTAAATAAAATTTTCCAAATCATTTTCAATCATATTAAACTCGATTTTTAATTATCTCTGGAATTTCACTATTTAATTTATCGATTTAAATTATCCAATTAAATCCAATATTCGAAAAATAAATCATTCGACTTCTTAAATTCATTTATTAATTTTTAAAATCAATTAAATATTCGAATTTTAATTATCAAAAATTCTGGGTCGTTACAGTAATTGACACTAACACATATTAATATTCATGTATAAATATCACATACTCACATATACATACATATAACATATTTACAATTATACACACACACACACACATTTCGGAAAATATATTTTCTAAAGACTTCACCACTAAGCAAACTAAAGTCAAACGCATATGCATAAGGACATGAATGGATGGCTTGGAAGAGAGTGAAGTAATGGAGGCATATAGAGGAGGGGGGTAACGTGTGGAACATGATGGAAAAGGAGAGGGTGTATGCACATGGTGATGGTGATGGATATAATGGTGTTTTATATATTTTTTCTCTTCCCTTTCATATAAATACCCATGCATACTCTTCCATTTCATTCACCTTCTTCTTCATTTTTCCTAATCTCCCCCTCTCCATTTTAATGGCTTCTTACTTAAATAATTTATGAAAAAATTTTAGTAGAAAATAAAATAAAATTATTTACATACATATCCAAAGTCAAATCACTTCAAAACTAGTCCAATCCACTCCCCAACCTCTTTATTACTCACGGCCCAACCACCACCACCCTTTGCCCAAGCACACCACCACCCAAAAGCCTGGGTATTCCTACTAAAGGCCTATACTGAGCCCTATAGGAGAAAGGAAGGAGATCAGGATGATCCGGTGCAAGAAAAAGAGAAGGAGGTACCGCTAAAATCGATTCGGGAAGCTACGAATAAGTATGGTGGAGTGGATAAAAATAGTGAGTACTCAATGTTTATTAAATGATAAATAATATCTATAACTATTTTTAAGTATGATAATATGACCATTTAATCTCTTAATGATTTGTTTGAATATTTGATAACTTGATTGATTATATGGTTAATTATATGGATGTTGATATGGTTGATAACTTGATTGCGATAAATTATGAGAAATCATAATAAAAAATGGTTAAGTAATTAACCATGGTTAATTAATAGAAAATGAATTCATATAAATATGTGTATGGAGTTTATTGAGCCTCTTAATGGTTTTAAAATATAAAAAGTTTGAAAACGAATATTATAATAATATAACATTATGAAATGGTTTAAAAGTGAATATGAGATTTAATATGGAAAATATTTATTTAAATGATTTAAAATGGTTTAAATATTTTATAAACAATAAAATTCGATTTGGAGAAGTTTTGACAAGTTATGAAAAACAAGTCAAAACTTGGCGCGTCGCGTAACAGTAGTTCGCGATTTCGCACCGTAAAGATCAAACGAGTATATAGAATGGAATATAGCTTGGAATTCTTCGAAATAAGAATTTTCCAAACTATTATATCCATAGCTTTATAATGAAGAAATAAAATCAAGATTTCATCTTGTATATTTTTAAATAAGTCCAAAACAAGTTTTTCAAAATAATCGCGGTTTTATAGTTCGAAATCCATAAAGGGAATTCCTTTAAAATGATATTTTTAAATTCTTTAAAAATATGGAATTAATTCTATAAATCTTTTTAAAATGTTTTAAAAGCTTTTTATTTATATAAATGAATTTCCAAAAGATAAAAAAGTCGTTTGGATCAATATAGCTTTCAAAACACTATTTGCAACACTTTTTCGCGGCACTTTTTAATAATTTTTGCAAACAATGGTTTTAACTTAATTATTCTTTCCCGAATCTGTTGTAAACCTTTTTAAATAAATAAATAATTAATTTAAAGATGATTAAGAGATTTAAAAATGAGTATGCGGAAACGACTAGTACATGTGTTCCATTTGTGAGTGTTATATAAAATCCGATCGAGGAACGGAACAGATCGAAGAGAAAGCCTGGATGCTCAAAAATATTTAAAATTTAATTAAGTATGTTAAAATATTTAGAGTCGATCAAATAACATGACCACCTTATGGATGATAGAGAAGTAGTCTCTAGGCTTGGGTTTAGAAAACCAGTTGTCTGCCCTCCCTAGCTACCCGGATTGGCTTGATGGAGGGGTTAGTAAATTTGATTTACTCGGATCAAAATTTCCCAAAGTATAGAAGATATAATTTTCCAAATCTAAACCACTTGGATTGCATAGAAATAATATTCTTATACTTGATACTAAATTCCGAAGAGGGAATCCATACCATCCATGAGAATTTAAAAGGTGATCTTATCGTTATTTGACGGATAGTAAAGGTTGAATACGGAAATTGATATAATTAGCATAATTTCCATGATCCTTTTTACTCAATAATGTTTTCCAATATGAGATTTAAATAAATGATTTGAAATTATTCCAAGATTCAAAAAGGTTTAATTAACCAAAAGAATTTGATAAACGAGGTTTAATGATTTCATGTACTGTTAAGAAGATAAATGGAATAATTTAAAATAATATGTCTCTCTAAGATATTTATGAATGAATAAAAAGATGAATTAAATTGAATAATTATTGATAATCACATATGAACTTAACATCCTTTTAATCGATGATTGGTTAATAGGAACCAGAGTCGGATTTGCGCAAATCCTATCCAAAAATCACTTCGAACAACTGTATACGTTCGAAAGTGAAGACATGTTGAAGATGATGATTATTGAAGACCGGAGATCTTTAGAATGTAGGGATTGTTGTCACAAGTTCCACGGGTTTGCCCCATATTATATTTATATGGCAGTGTGTCTGTATTCTGAAATCTTCATTGTATTGAAGACCGAAGATCTTCATAGCGAACGGACTGCTTGTTGACATTCTCTGGGTCGCTCCTAATATAGAGATATTTAATATAGCAATGGTCCTGTCGAGTTTTGAAATCTCCATAATGCAAGGACTACTCGCTACTGATCCTAAATATGGTAGGAGGAGTGCCATCGGTTTCGTTCAGTCCCAGAACAAACTTGTATGGATGAATGTCCAACAGTGCATTTCTGATCATAATAATTGATCTCTATCAATGTATTATCTACTTGATGGTGGAGAAGGCAACTTCTCTTAGCTTAACACCCTTTCATGAGACGTACGAGCTTAGGAGTTATACGTTTGTAGAAATCAGTTGTATGATTATTGAATGGCAATGTGGCATTCTGATGAAGCCCAGAAAGATAGAGTCTTAGGTCGCGAGCGACCTAACGTGATGATAAGTCGCGTGCGACCTAACGAGGAAGCTGACAAGCTAAAACTTTGGGAAAAGTCGTGGGAAGTTGAAGTCTTAGGTCGTGTGCGACCTAACAGGTTCCAGGATGACGAGATAAAAGGCGAAGAAGCGAGTTATGCAAGAACAGGAAAGCCAACGACCTATGATAAGTCGCAAGGCCTTAGGTCGCAAGGCCTTAGGTCGCGAGGCCTTAGATCGCTTACTTTAGGTCGCTCCGATCTATCGAGTGAAGATTGTTTCGAGTTACAACCTATGATAGGTCGCAGAGATGTTTTACGACCTATGTTAGGTCGCTAATGTGGATGCCGCTTTATTTTAGGTCGCTCGACCTTATGCACTGAAAAGATAGGTCGTCGCATGGTGTTTTCCTTAGGTCGCTCAAGTACTTTAGGTCGCTCAAATACCTTAGGTCGCTCCGGATGATATGTCGCTTGTATGTGTAAATCATTAAGTCATGTACTGTGTTGTATTTGCTTTATGTTGTAATATTTCGTTTGTATGTTAGGTCGTAGGTCGGCAAGGAGTTAGGTCGACCATGAATGTTGTGTTGTAAATATTAGGTCGCGGGTTTGTTAGGTCGTGAACGACCTATGTGTTGTACAGTTTGTGTTGTGTGTTGTAAGCCTATAAATAGGCAGGTGGTATCATTTGTAACGGTTAGTTGATTTTGAATAAAACTTTTGTTTGTTAGCTTTGTGCTTTCATTAAATTGGTAGTTGAGTGTAATCTCCTATCTCCACTTTCGGTTATTCGAGTGCGCTCGAATCAACGATTGTTGAAGCCAATTCGCGGAATCAAGTGCGCTTGATCAACGTCGAAGAATCGTAGATCTTTAAACACGGTATCGTGCGCGATCAACGTGTTTGGGATAGCTAGATTCCGACATCTTTGGATCAACAGAGTTGGGCATTTGGTATTCTTCAATCCATCGATTGCTACTTTCACCGATTCATACATTTTATTATTCGCTGCTGCATCATTTGGTATCAGAGCTAGACTTAGCCAATCATAGCTAAGCCGAGTCTTGGAGCCAATTTTATTTGAAGTGTTGAAGATCGAAATTTGCATCATTTGGAGAAGCTTGGTGTTCATTGTGTTCATCGCGAAGTTGCAACAAGGTTGGAGTTTTCGATCCATATCCTTTTGGATCAAAGGTTTGAGAAGTGTTTGAGTTTGGCCGTGGAAGATTTGCGCGCCAAAATTTGAATTGTGTGTGTGCGAGCTAGTGGAGCTACGCGAGCTAAGCTAAGCCACGTTCTGTTCGGAGCCAGTTAAGGAAGTACGAGCGAGCTAATCAAGTTAGGTCGCGAACCATTGTTTCCGAGCTATTGGAGCCGTACGATTTTGAAGCTTGAATTTGTTGAAGATTGTGTGATTTGACAATGCCGCCAAGAAGAGCTAATCGCCATCAAAATGTTGAAGCGTTGTATAGAAGAGAAGAAGCTGATGAGATGGAGCAAAGAATAAACGAAAACTTTAGTGAGAAGCTTAATGAAGGGATTGGTCGATTAGAGAAGATGATGTTGGAGATGAATCAAAATCAGAGAAGGGTTTCACCTGAATCTAACCATGGGGTAAGTAGAGTTTCACCACATTTCAATCGAGAGAGAAGTGTTGATAATGATCATAGAAGTGTGAGTCGAGATTGTTATAGAAATATTGATGATCGAAGTCGTGATAGGAATGTGAATGATCGTGATCGGAGGAATGTAGATTGAAGGGATGTTGGTGGAAGAAATTAAGGTAGTAGAGATGTTGGTGGTCAAGATCGACATCGATATACATCAGATTTTGAAGAGGAGTTTGATGGTGGTAGTGTTCATGGACGAGGACGAGGTCAAGGAAGAAATCAGTCGGAGTATGATCACAAGTGGAGTCTGGGATGAAAACTGAAATACCGGAATTCAAGGGAGGTATGCAAGCCGAGGAGTTTCTTGATTGGTTAGCTTATGTTGAGGAAATTTTTGACTTCAAGGAGGTTCCAGAAGAACGAAAAGTGAAGTTGGTTGCTACTAGGTTGAGGGGGAGAGCTATGGCGTGGTGGCAGCAAACCAAACTTACTAGAGAGCGGATGGGGAAGTCAAGGATTGTTGCTTGGGAAAAGATGAAGAAATTGATGAAGGCTACTTTCTTACCCTACAATTACCAATCACTAATGTATCAGAGATTACAGAACCTGAGGCAAGGGACGAAGGCTGTTACTGATTATGCAGATGAGTTCTACCAGTTGATTGCTCAAAATGACATTATGGAGACAGAAGAACAATTGACAGCTAGGTTTGTTGGTGGACTTAGAACACAGATCCAGGATATGGTGAACATGTTCGACCCTAGATCTGTGGCAGAAGCACATCAAAAGGCGTTGGCTTGGGAGAAACAAGGTAGACGTGGGGGAGGTGTGTTTCCAAGTTTTACAGGGCAAAACATAGGAGCGGGTAGTAGTTCTAATGTTCATAAAGCATCGAATAAGCCGGTTGTTCATGAAGTGGCTAAACCAAAAGTCAACACCAATTTCAAATGCTATAATTGTCAAGAAGTGGGTCACAAGAGCAGCGAATGTCCAAAACCGAAGAAGAGAACTATGATTGTTGAAGTGGAAGATGAGGATGCAGAGGCTGAATGTTCTAATTCACTACATGATGAGGAGGAAGAAAATGTGTCGGGAGATGAAGGGTATTCATTGATGATGAAGAGGTCGTGCTTGACACCAAAACAGGAGGAGGAAACTAGCTGGTTGAGGAGTAACATCTTTCAGTCAACGTGCACTATCTTGGGAAGGGTTTGCAAGTTTGTTATCGATGCAGGAAGTTGTGACAATATTATCTCCACAGAGGCTGTGAATAAGTTAGCATTGAAAACAGAGAAGCATCCGAAACCTTACAAGTTAGCTTGGTTGAGGAAAGGTGGGGAGGTGAAAGTTGGACGAAGAGCTTGTGTTAATTTTTCAATTGGGAAGAAATACAAGGATGAAATTTGGTGTGATGTGGTGGACATGGATGTATGTCATCTGTTGCTGGGGAGACCATGGCAGTATGATAGAGCGGTGCAACATGATGGTCGTACTAACAGTTATAGTTTCATGTTTGAAGGTACAAAAATCACTTTAATTCCTAAGAAGCGACAACACGAAGAAAGCAAGTCGGAGGAGATTGAAGAACTTAAAACTTTTCTATCTTTGAAGGAGTTTGTTAAAGAAGTTGAAGAGGAGCCTGAAGTGTTCTTGTTGATTGGGCGAGAGAGCAATGAAGTGGTTGAAATACCTGAAGAAGTAAAGCCAGTGCTGGAAGAATTTGATGATGTATTTCCTGAAGAGCTGCCAACGGAGTTGCCACCGTTGAGGGATATACAACAACAAATAGATCTTGTTCCAGGATCTGTGTTACCACATAAACCACACTACAGGATAAGTCCTAAGGAACACGAGGAGTTGAGAAGGCAGGTAGAAGAATTGCTTAAACAGGGGCGCATACAAGAGAGCTTAAGTCCTTGTGCTGTACCAGCATTGTTAGTACCGAAGAAAGATGGTTCGTGGAGGATGTGTACGGATAGCAGGGCACTGAACAAGATAACTGTCAGATATAGATTTCCGATGCCGAGGCTTGATGATCTGTTAGATCAAATCAGTGGGTCTGTGATCTTTTCGAAGATTGATCTTAAAAGTGGTAATCATCAAATTCGAATTAGACCGGGAGATGAGTGGAAGACGGCGTTCAAGATGAGGGAAGGATTGTATGAATGGCTGGTCATGCCGTTTGGTCTATCGAATGCACCTAGTACATTCATGAGGGTGATGAACCAAATTTTCAGGCCGTACATTGGGAAGTTTGTGGTAGTTTACTTTGATGATATCTTGATTTATAGTGCTAGTACAGAGGAGCATGTTCAGCATTTACGGAAGGTGTTGGTTATTCTTCGTGAAGAACAATTCTATGCAGCTACAAAGAAATGTGTGTTTATGGCGTGGAGTGTCTTATTTCTGGGGTATATTGTATCGGAAGAAGGAATACAGGTGGACCGAAGTAAAGTTGAAGCGATCAGAGATTGGCCACAGCCTAAGACGATAACGGAAGTTCGAAGTTTTCACGGGTTGGCTTCATTTTATCGAAGGTTTATTCCATACTTTAGTAGTGTGATGGCGCCTGTTACTGATTGTATAAAGGGAAAGCAGTTTTTATGGTCGGAGGAAGCAGGGGTTGCTTTTAAACGAATCAAGGAATTGTTGACGTCAGCACCAATTCTAGTATTACCAGACTTTCAGTTGTTGTTTGAGCTACATACTGATGCATCTAAAGTTGGAATTGGAGGGGTATTGAGTCAGAGGGGACGTCCTATTGCATATTTCAGTGAGAAGCTATCAGGAGCGAAGATGAGATACAATACATATGATGTGGAATTTTATGCAGTTGTGCAAGCCGTGAAACACTAGAGACATTACTTATTTCACAAGGAGTTCGTGTTATATACTGATCATGAGGCTTTGAAACATCTACAAGGACAGGAGAAAATTTCAGCAAGGCATGCATCGTGGATTGCATATCTGCAGCAGTTTACATTTGTTGTGAAACACAAATCTGGAGTTACAAACCGTGTGGCGGATGCGTTGAACAGAAGAAATCATTTGTTAACTACAATAAAGGTTGAAGTGACAGGGTTTGATGTATTGCCAGAATTATTTGTTGATGATCCCTACTTTGCAAAGAGGGTAGATGAAGTTAATAAAGGGAAGACGGATGAGTTTGTATTGGTGGATGGTTTTCTGTTTAAAGGAAATCGATTATGTGTACCAGATTGCAGTTTACGGATGAAAATTGTAAAGGAGTTACATGAAGAAGGCCACGCGGGTAGAGATCGAACATTGCAGCTGATTTCTCAATCTTATTTTTGGCCGTCGATGAGAAAAGAAGTTGAGAGATTTGTGGATAGATGTCATGTCTGTCAAGTGTGAAGGGAACCGCTACAAATGCAGGATTATATATGCCATTACCTGTGCCTACTAGACTGTGGGTTGATGTGAGCATGGATTTTGTTTTGGGCTTGCCTAGAACTCAAAGGGGAAATGATTCTATATTTGTTGTGGTGGACAGGTTTTCGAAAATGGCACATTTCATAGCCTGTAAGAAGACAGCGAATGCCGTCCGTGTTGCTCAGTTATTCTTTAAAGAAGTGTATAGGTTGCATGGGCTACCTGAATCTATTGTTTCAGATCGGGATACTAGATTTCTAAGCCATTTTTGGTTAAGTTTGTGGAAGATGGTTGGAACGAAGCTAAATTTTAGTAGTGCCTATCATCCGCAATCTGATGGGAAAACGGAGGTGGTTAACAGATCGTTGGGAAACTTGTTGAGATGTCTCGTGAAAGATAACTTGAAGAGCTGGGATATGAAGTTATGTCAGGCAGAGTTTGCACAAAATCATGCTATAAACCGCAGTACGGGTTTCAGTCCATTTCAGATAGTGTATTCAAGTTTACCAAAGGGGCCGTTGGATTTGACAATAATACAACAACCAAAGGGGACAGTTAAACAGGCTGTTGATTTTGTTGATGGATTGGCAGAATGTCATAAAATCGTTCAGGAACGATTGGAGAAAATGAATGAAAAGTATAAACGATCTGCAGATTTGAAACGAAGGAATGTTGAATTTAATGAAGGAGATTTAGTATATGCTGTACTAACAAAAGATCGTTTTCCAGTGGGAACATATAATAAACTTAAAGCTCGAAAGATTGGTCCTGTAACGATTGTGAAACGGATCAATGAAAACGCTTATAAGTTGAAGCTGCTGGAGGATGTGTACACTTCTGACGTGTTTAATGTTAAACATCTTATACCATATCATGGGGATGAGCTTGTTGTGGAAGAGGAGGACGCAAATTCGAGGACGAATTTTTCCCAACCAGGGGAGGATGATGTAGCCCAAAAAGATAGAGTCGTAGGTCGCGAGCGACCTAACGTGATGATAAGTCGCGTGCGACCTAACGAGGAAGCTGACAAGCTAAAACTTTGGGAAAAGTCGTGGGAAGTTGAAGTCTTAGGTCGTGTGCGACCTAACAGGTTCCAGGATGACGAGATAAAAGGCGAAGAAGCGAATTATGCAAGAACAGGAAAGCCAACGACCTATGATAAGTCGCAAGGCCTTAGGTCGTGAGGCCTTAGATCGCTTACTTTAGGTCGCTCCGATCTATCGAGTGAAGACTGTTTCGAGTTACGACCTATGATAGGTCGCGGAGATGTTTTACGACCTATGTTAGGTCGCTAATGTGGATGCCGCTTTATTTTAGGTCGCTCGACCTTATGCACTGAAAAGATAGGTCGTCGCATGGTGTTTTCCTTAGGTCGCTCAAGTACTTTAGGTCGCTCAAATACCTTAGGTCGCTCCGGATGATATGTCGCTTGTATGTGTAAATCATTAAGTCATGTACTGTGTTGTATTTTCTTTATGTTGTAATATTTCGTTTGTATGTTAGGTCGTAGGTCGGCAAGGAGTTAGGTCGGCCATGAATGTTGTGTTGTAAATATTAGGTCGCGGGTTTGTTAGGTCGTGAATGGCCTATGTGTTGTATAGTTTGTGTTGTGTGTTGTAAGCCTATAAATAGGCAGGTGGTATCATTTGTAACGGTTAGTTGATTTTGAATAAAACTTTTGTTTGTTAGCTTTGTTCTTTCATTAAATTGGTAGTTGAGTGTAATCTCCTATCTCCACTTTCGGTTATTCGAGTGCGCTCGAATCAACGATCGTTGAAGCCGATTCGCGGAATCAAGTGCGCTTGATCAATGTCGAAGAATCATAGATCTTTAAACACGGTATCGTGCGCGATCAACGTGTTTGGGATAGCTAGATTCAGGCATCTTTGGATCAACGGAGTTGGGCATTTGGTATTCTTCAATCCATCGATTGCTACTTTCACCGATTCATACATTTTGTTATCTGCTGCTGCATCACATTCAAAGTGGAACCTATTATGAGAAAGGCAAAGCGAGGCTTTGTGAAAAGCAAAGCATGGCTTTGTGGAAAGTATGAGCATAACCTCTCAAGCCTCACATCTCGGTAATGATACGAGTAATTATTTGGTCTGCAGGACATATATTTTAGGCTATCGGTTGTATGAGTATGTAGGAGTCCAGTGGAATTTGGACCCTTAAGGCATCTATTGCCTTATTTATTTTAATATAGTAGCTAGCTTGTGAAAAGTGACAAGGCTACTGGATATTGGTAGTGTAGCAAGTGGAGTTCCAAGTAGCTAGCTTGAGAAAAGTGATAAGGCTACCGGGAATATGGTTGTTATGCGTGGATTGAAGGAAAAGGCCACTAGTTCCCTATCGTGTTGAAATTCCAATTCCAATACGAGCTTTACAATTTTGGTTGTATTCCTAAAATAGATGTAATCCATTGCAAACATTTCAGCTACCCCTTTTGGTATCATATATTCCGGCCGGTATATTCCGTTGACCTAGTCCGGATATGTTACCATAGTCCAGGTATTGATACTTTCTTTGTATATATATTTAATTGAAACTATTTTAAACTGATGTCATTAATAATAATATCAAAGTGATTTTCCATATAAATTATTTTGGTTATCATAAGTAAAAACCCTTTCGTATTTATGAGTGGCATGGTCTTATGAGATACTACTCTTTTCAATGGTTTTGTTTAGTACTCATCTATGACTCTGTCATATGTTTATGGTTCGAGTTTCTCACGCTGGTTTATCAAGCCCGATCCGGGTATTTTTAATACTCACATCAGATCCGAGTAGTTTCAGGTTTAGTTGAAGATGCTTGGAGTTTCCAGTGGAGAGCTGGAGATCTTCATCTACATATGGACGTATTATATTATCTGCTGCATCTATTACATTAGTTTTTATTTTTCAGAATTTGTAAGGATAGAGAGTTTATAACTGTCCAGGCTGAATCTAGGTTAGACTTTTATATTGTATTCAAACTTTTCCACTGGAGAGATTATTGTTGAAATAAAATACGTTATTCCATTCGTGCGAGATTCTGTTCTATCTTATTTTCATTTTCCCTAACAATCGGGCTTTCTGGCACCTGGATTTGCGGCACATGAATACTGAGGATGTATCAGTGTCGATTTTCAAGGGTCGAAAATCTGGTTCGCTACATTGGGTACAAAGCCTAGGTTGAGCAAAAATATAGGCTTTGTTGGGGTAAGTCTCATTATAGATAGGGTTAGTAATACCCTAGAATGAGTGACTCATTAGAGACAGGGTTAGTGATACCCTAGAATGAGTTTGAGAGTATTATATATGTGCATTTTATTTGATATAAAAATGTTTTGTGGTGATTAATTTGTTGAGTGGTTTATGAATTCCAGTCGGTGCATGAAGAGCTCCATGTAATCGATAGGGATTCTTAAATACTTAAACAAGATGAATTGACACACTGCTTTAAAAGGAGTATATTTTATATATACAAAAGTATAAATATTGGTGTGATTTGGAAAACTTATAAGATGTTTTCCCTTTGGAAAGTTCCAAGAATAAGGTCTTGATCTGTTTGGTGATGGTGGGAACAATCTTCTAAGTTTCGATCATATGTTGGCCTGGGCGAATGTTATTGAACACTTGGTAAATTATTATTCTTATCATTGCACAATCAAGGCAAGTTCAAATCCGACCAAGTATGAATCAAGTAATTTGGATAAGTCAGAAATTGATGGTATGAAACTTCTGATAATAACTTAGTATATCATTTAGGTCATGATGTCTTATTTTATGCCGGGGGAGGAGTATAGGGATAATCCGAAGCAAGCATGTAGAGCACATTCACAAAAAGAAGCTAAAGAAAAAGCAAAACTATGACCCTATGCTGACCTCGACTGTTACTATTTTGGTAAGAAAGGGCATTATGCAGTCATGTGTGAAATTAAGCAAAGGAAGAAGAACAAGAATTCAGATCGGGATGATATAGTATGTTTCAAATGTAAAGAGAGGGAATTTTCTACATAAATGCCCTAGAACAAAGAAGAAACCGAGAAATAAAACAAAGAAGACAATGGGTTGATACCGATGCAAGAACCTAAGACATGAAGCCAAAGATTGTCCCAAACGGACTTTCATTTGGTGCTTCAAAGGGAGACATTTAATGAAGGGCTATCCAAAGATGAAATTGGATGAGTTAGGTATCAAGGATAAAGTACCACCTACCCCAAAAATGTCTCAAGGATAGAATGGTAGCATTAGTATCCATATTGTTGTATGATGGAAAGAAGTATTTTATAGGTCTGTAATACAGGCTAGGGTTTGTAATGAATGTATAAATATAATGTTAATTAGTAAATCTCTTTAGATCATTCTCTCTGTGCACTTCTTTTTTCTTCCATCAAATCAATTTAACAAGATATTTAGAAATAAAAAGTTTAAAGGAATATTAGACATGGCTTTTTAAAAAGTATTTAAATTAAGAAACTTATTTAAGAATATATTTTATAAAGGTATCTTTTACAAAATAAAGTGTAAAAGATATATGTTTAATAAAAAGGAATTTTAAGAACTCCTATACTAATCTTTTAAAAATTTAAAGGGAAAGTTATCTAAATAGAAGTTGTTAACAAAGAAATTTCAAAAGGATTTTGAGATAAAATTTTAATAAGAGATACATTTATCCTTTTGGAAATTCCTAAATGTATCTATATATTTGTTTACAAAATAAAATTTTAATTGAAATAGTTTCTTTTGGAAAAAGGATAAAAGTATTATGTGAATAAATATTTAAAAAGAATAAATGGTTTTCTTGAAAACCCAAAGATAAAAGTTTCAAAAAGGTTTTTTTAAATATGTATGTTGTACATATATCACTTTGTCGCATGATTTTGATCTAAAGATTCAAGTACGGAACTTGAAGGTGTTTACACCGGTCAGAAAAAGGATTTATCACTCGACTCTTGACGAAGAACATTGATGAGGGTTTATGTTTGGATACTTACGTTTTCTATCATAGTTGAGAGCTATGCAAGGAAAACAAAAAATTCTAATTGGAAAGCCTAATCAGAGTCCACACTAGAGGATCGATGGATCAATACTAGTTTGGAAGTAAAGTTGTGAATTTGAATAGTAGACCAAATCGAATGATATGTATACATCATATGAATGTAAGTTTAAAAATAAATATTTTGGGCAAATACCTTTTGGTTTTGGTTTTAATGTAATTTCGGCGAAGAAATTCTTAACGACCCGCAAATTTATAAATTTGATAAATTATATATATTTTTAAAATATCCAAATGTAAGATTTTTTAACATGGAGTATGATGTTTTGGACAGTAAATAATAATGGTAATAAGTATTTACAAAAATATATACTTTGGAAAAATAGCGGTAAAATGGCCAAAAACAATTTTATCGATAAATAGCTCTATAATCATCAAACATCGCGCACGAAGCTGGATACATACACTTATTTTTATAATTGAACAAGAATATGAAATAAAATTATTTATTTTACTTTTAGAATTTAAATGTATTTATGACATCATCAGTGTTACTATTATGTTTAATAATTGATTTACGAATTTAAATTGAGATTTAATAATTATTATAATTATTCAAATAATTGTTTTTAAATGTTAATAATTCATTTTAAATAGCTATAAAGTGATAATAAATCATTTACAATAGTTTTATAAATATATATTTGAATTAAAAATATAAGAAAATGGATATAGCTTTATCGATATAATAACACATTTTGTAAACAATTGTTTAATATCGATTTATATGATTTTATTTTCAAATGAGATCGTTTTATTTAATTAATAATGATAAGAAATGATTCTTCAAATATTTTTTACATTTATATGTAATGTAGTTAATAAGTGAAAATGTGACCGGGAATCGACTTTTCGATTTTCAATGGTTTAACAAACGAAAGTCGTTTCAAGTCGTTGCAAACATTGTAAATGACACTAACGCATTTTAGATGCATGTATACATATCACATACTCACATATACATACATATAACATGTATACAAATATATAGATACATTTAGGAAAATATATTTTCTAAAGACTTCACCATTAAGCAAACTAAAGTCAAACCCACATGCATAAGGACATGAATGGATGGCTTGGAAGAGTGTGAAGTGATGGAGGCAAATGGAGAAGGGAGACAACGTATGGAACATGATGGAATAGGAGGGGTTGGATGCATATGGTGATGGTGATGGATAATGATGGTGTTTTGGATATTTTCTCTCTTCCCCTTCCTATAAATACCCATGCATACTCTTCCATTTCATTCACCGCCTTCTTCATTTTTCCTAAGCTCCTCCTCTCCATTTTAATGGCTTCTTCCTTAAAGAATTTATGAAGAAATTTTAGTAGAAAATAAATGAAATTATATGCATACATATACAAAGTCAAATTACTTCAAAACTAGTCCAATCCACTCCCCTACCTGTCACGACCCGCCCTTCTCGACCCTCGAAAATCGGCACAAAATACTCAACAGTATAATATGCCGACGATCGAATGCCGGAAAAGACAGATTGTAGAAGAATAAGAAAGTAGATAGAAGAAGAAAGAACCAACCAAATCAGAATCTCACAATCGCAGCGGATAAAATATAATATATAGAACAGATCTTTACACAAATGAAAACTATATCTGTTTATATACAATACATCATCATCAGAGTATATCCCAATACAATCAACAATAACCAGTCAAACAATCTCAGATAATCACAGCAGCGGAATAATACAAGTACGAGAAATACGTCTCGGACTCCAGCTCCTCTCCTGAGCTCCATAGCAACCTATCCTGAAATATACTCGGTCTGACCCGAGCATTATAATAAAATAACACCCGAGTCAGTCTGGAATACCAGCGCATCATAAATACATCCAAACTGATTTTTAAAGTTCAAAAATCCTTTGAAACAAAAGCATCTCGTAAGACCACGCCACAAATAAACATGTCGGGTTTTTACCTTACGATAGCTAAAACACTTTTTATAAAAATCCTCTGATATTATAATAGTGTCTATTTACAAATACTTATTAAAATAGCTGAAATTGTTACATGATTAAATTCCAGCATACTAGGTATACAAACAAATACCGTACAAGGCATGTAGGGAAAATGGATTTCCAACGAATGACTAGGCACTGGGGTACCACCTGTCACAGTACGTGGCCTAGATCACAGTACCGAGGAGTACGCCCGCTCCCCTGCAACACAAGACCGGAATCATCCCTTACTGGATAATTCCAAGTAAAATCACCCCACGGTTGTGATCAGCAACCGCACCACTAAGTCGAAATAAAAGGGACATCTAGACAGGGATGACCTTACTCTCAAGTGGGGGCTACCCACGAAGCCTTGCTGCATAACCCCTGATTTTCAGTCATTCCTGGTTGATGAGGCTTGAGGCTAAACGATACCTTTATAGAACATATCCCTTAGAATGCCCATCGTCCACCTGACGATGTCACGAAAGCATTCGTCCATACAAGTCCGTCCCGGGTCCGAACGGAACCGAAGGCACTACTCCTACTACATCCATTTTGGAAATATCCTCAGGATTAGTAGCGACTAGCCCTTGCACTTCACTGCTCCATCTTCGACTCCGAAATCGTTTTCGCGAAACGTACAAACCGGATCGAAGTGGTTTTCGAGTCTCCAGACCTAGAATCCCGGTATACGGAAACCCGATCCCGGTCTCTTCGAAACGATCAGCGCATTTGGCCAATATTGATAGTCGGTGATTTAACTATCAATTAATGTTCACAAACATCCATACACATCCATCACACAATAAATAATCTCCATATTATTTATTTTCTTCTAATATCTTTCAAAGATATATTTTCACATTTTCAAAACTCGTTTGAAAACAATTTTCCAAAACTCTTCCTTTACAAGGTAAATCCTTTACCCTTTATTCCCATCGGGAATAACCAAGTATAAAACAATTTGCATTTAAAACAGTTAAAAATACTTTATACTGAAATATACTTTAAAATATGAAAATTACTTCTATTTATTTACTCAAAATATAAATTTAAAATATGTGAAGAAAACTAATCATTAACACATAAACTTTGATTTAAAAATAAGGGTTTTAGTTTAACTAAATTCAAAATAGCGTTATAAGAAGAAAAATGCTAATTTTAACAACTTAAGCTAAAACCAACTTTTAAATAAATCCATTTGTAAAAATAATTGCTAATATACTCCCAAATTATTACGGTATTAAAAATTATTAATTTATTTCTTTAAAAATAACGATTTCTTAAAAATACTTTTTAAAACGATTTTAAACTTAACCTTTAGTTAAATAAAATCTTTTTATAAACATTTACTTGGTTTTTCCCAGGGAAACACTTTCCCGTTTCCAAAACATTCCAAAGTACTCTTTCATATAAATCCACTGATTTATTTCAAGTCAAATTATGATTTCAACATAAATTTCCAACTTCATACTCAACTATAACTTCCTCCGAAGTTAAATCACAATTTTTCATTTCCGGAAATTCATTTTTAAATATAGATTAAACATTTTTAAATAAACATTTTGGTGAATTTTCAATGGAAGCCAAATTTCCAATTCACTTAATTAAATTCCAATGAAATACGGCATTTCAAAACATTCTATTTTTCATTTGAACTTGTTAATTTATAATCGGAAACTCCATTTTAACATATTTTTAATTTCCGGATAACATTAGTCATTATCAAAATAAACACCGTTATTTTAAACAATTTATAATTTCATAAATTTAATCTCCAGAAAATTCATATTTCATATTTATCGATTGATAAATTTTCCCACAATATTAAATCCCAATTTTACCAATTTTTTTCATTTCCCATTCCAAACCAGATTTCAAATTCTATTTTTCAAAAATTCTTAATTTAACAATTTACTTATTTCGTAAAAACCCAATTTTGTCCATTTATAAATTAAATTCTGTAATTATGATTTATACAACAATTTCACAACCCAATTAAATTTCCAGATTTATCAATCACAACATATAAACAGGTATTCACTAACAATTATAAAATAATTGCTACAATTGTGAGGAATCCAGTTGGATCCCTCCAACCTATTTCTCCCTGCATCCACAAATATTAGCACATCACAATATAAATATCAATCCAGACTGATAATAACAATTATATTCAGCCATCCACACAGATATTTAAATATTAACTATTTAAAATGCCTAGCATCCAGATGTGAGTGAGAAAAACTCACATTGAGTTCGGCGAGCGTTCGAAATTTAAATTAAACCGAACGATGTCCGATTTACCCCAAATTTCTACTTGCCCGGAATGACTCCGGATCTGCGCCATCCCGTAGCCCTCATTTCTGCGATTCCAACGCATCCAAAATCGTCCGAATCTGAGATCGTATGAGTTCGATATGAATTTACAAAGTTTTGAAATTAATTTAAAAACAAATTCCTTTTTATTATTAAATAATATTATTCCAAACAACAACAACCGTACCCAGAGAAAAGAAAACGAGGCCGCTCTTGCTCGTTCTTCTTCATCATCGCGTACAGGTTCGAATGAAACCCAATACGCATGCCACTAGGGTTTCAAACCGCACCCTCATCGCTCACCGATAGGTTGATCCAAAGCCACCACCTCGAACCCCATCGCCAACTCGACCTCCCCTCAGAACGCGCGTGAGCTCGGCCCTCAACTCCACTCAGAAATTGGACTCGAACGTGGCCCAAACGTGGCAAGATTCCCATCAATCCACACAATGATTTTCGATCACTACCGTTAGATGTTAAGATCTCGAGGTGCTCAACAATTTTCTAGTTAATCACTCTTGAAATAAACGCATGGATGGAGAGATCTTTGGAGTGGAAGCGAGATGATTATTGGCCATTCATGAATACTAGCGGCGGCTCCCGTTATTGCTAGGGTTTTAGAGAAAATATCATATATATATAATTGTTTTTGATATTATTTTATTTTCGTTCCACTCAATTTATCACTTACGCAAACGAACTCCAATTTTCACGTTCCGACAGGCTATCCTGGGGTTTTTCCGCGTTCCGGACACAATGGAACAGTTTTCGTAAGCTAATTCGATCGTATGCACGAGATGCGGAATTAAACGATCAATTTAAAATAAAATCGGTTAAATCGATTTCGATGCGTTTCGAGCTGCCACGGTCAAACGACAACTCCGATTGCTACGAAAATTGAAATCCGATAATAACTAACTATTACGGATCCAATGGAACTGGTTTCGTCGAATTCCGAGACTGTGCCCCGGAAGGCTATTTTAACTCGTCTATTAAATCGAGCGATTTTCAAAATTGACGAAAACGCGTAGAATTTCACTTTTAAAATTTTATTAACTTAACAATAAATCATATAAAATGTATAACCACATTTAAAATCATTCCGGCTCAATCCGGACTCAAAATCTGATTATTTGCATTTTAATAATATTAAATTCATTTTTAAATTAATATAAAATCCCAAATAATAATTTATTCACTTTAAAATTCATCTAAAATTCCAACAATATTATTTATAACCAATCGAACCTAAAATACATTTAAATATCATTTTATAGTCATTTACCCCATAAATCAAATTCAATGGAATCACTAAAATTAAAATTATAGCTTATTTTATTGATTGCATCTGATTCCCTCCATTTCAAAATCAATTAAATATCCACGTTAAACATTTAAAATGAATTAAATGTTCATAAATCCAACAGCTAAAATCTGGGATGTTACATTCCTCCCCCCTTATAAAAATTTCGTCCCCGAAATTTGCTAAGGTAGAAAATACTCTCCAACCCATTTATTATTTCCATTTGTGATTATAATTCCATTTTACTTGAGTTAAAATCAAATCTTCCATTCTCAAGTTCTCCAACTTATTTACTTGTAAGTTTATATTGCTCATTTCAAACCAATCCACATTTTTATAATCACAATGTCAAATTTTAACACTTAATAGCTTAAGAATATGAATTCATTTGCACAATCATAAGCATTTACACTTCACCTTTATATCAACTTCCCTTTAATTCCAATTCATTTAGATTTAATTCAATTTCAAATTCTTAATTTTATTTAACTTATCATAAGTTAAATCCAGATATATTCCATTCACCCTCATTTATTCGAAGTAAATTTACATTCCATATATACTCAATTCTTCTTTAAATCAACTTTCCTTTATAAGTTATATAGTTGAATCATTTCAACTTTCACATTTTTATTGTAAAATAGAATTTCCAGAATTCAATTTACCCGAATTTATTTCAAAACCAATTCGAAATAAAAATCAACACATTTCTCTTTTGATATTCAAATCAAATACCAAATTCCAAAACAAACTGCTTTTACCAAACAATTTTCCTTTGAAAATTCCAAAATCACTTGTTTCCCAACAAGTCCAAACAATGTCATAACCAACTATTTTGGTAGCAATCCATCACTTTAGAAACTCGAAAATGAATTCTAATGATGTGGCCAGCATCATCAGGATTATTTTCCAGCGACTGAAGTGAGTTCAATGCTTTTCACTTCCAAAATCCACCTCAAAACAATTTCTATTCAAAAATATTTCCCCAAAATATACTCCATTCTTACAAATGCTTTTGAAAACATTTCTAACATTTCCACAAAGTCAAACTCCTAAAACTTTGTTTAATTCCATTTGAAATCCCTTTCAAAATTTCCGGGGTCAAAATTCTAGTTTAAATCAAATTTTAATTTTTACTTTTCTTATTTAAAACATATCCAGTCAATTCCATTTGGTTATAAACCATTTTAATATTTTAACTTCTTATTTTCTTATATATATCATTTCAAATTTTAGATCATGTTTTAATTTCTTATTTGATTATAGAAGAAACAACCAAACAAGCATCCAATACATATAATAATTTAGAAAATTATTTCTTTTTATATCAAAATACAATTTTGGGTAAAATTATTTCATTTACCCACTTTAAAAATAATACTATGTCGGTTTATCTTGTTTAAGAGTTTAGAAACCCCTATCGATACGGTTGTACTTCCCGCACCGACCAGAATTCATAAACACTCAACCGATAAGTCAACACAGTACAAAAACAATTTTATATCCACTAACAAATACGCTCTCATAGCTATTATTACACTCAGCTCATTATAGAGTACTATCGACTCTGTTTAATGAGAAATTTTCCCACCAAAGCCTAGGTTGTCGCCAACCTCGCTCCGATACCAACTGTCACGACCCGCCCTTCTCGACCCTCGAAAATCGGCACAAAATACTCAACAGTATAATATGCCGACGATCGAATGCCGGAAAAGACAGATTGTAGAAGAATAAGAAAGTAGATAGAAGAAGAAAGAACCAACCAAATCAGAATCTCACAATCGCAGCGGATAAAATATAATATATAGAACAGATCTTTACACAAATGAAAACTATATCTGTTTATATACAATACATCATCATCAGAGTATATCCCAATACAATCAACAATAACCAGTCAAACAATCTCAGATAATCACAGCAGCGGAATAATACAAGTACGAGAAATACGTCTCGGACTCTAGCTCCTCTCCTAAGCTCCATAGCAACCTATCCTGAAATATACTCGGTCTGACCCGAGCATTATAATAAAATAACACCCGAGTCAGTCTGGAATACCAGCGCATCATAAATACATCCAAACTGATTTTTAAAGTTCAGAAAGGACTCTCTATTACTCACGGCCCAAACATCACCACCCTTTGCTCGAGCACACCACCACTCAAGAGCATGGCCGTACCTACCCAAGGCCTAGGCCGAGTGTAATGAACCATAATTTTAGTCATTTGAATTTGGAATATTTAATTGATTATAAATATTGAAAAGTTAATTTTATAAGTTAAATGACTTGAATTTCAAAGATAGCGATTTATTTGATAATTTAAGTGTTGAATTAAATATTTGGAAATATTTAATATAATTGAATCTTGAATTTGAAATGAATGGAAATGATTTTGAAGAAACCAGTTCTATTGGATATGTAATAGTAATTTATAGTATGCTGTTGAATTTCGTGGTGATTGGACATATCGTTTGGGCATGCGAGATCGAAATGCGTGGAAATTAATTTCAGAAATTTATATAATAATTGGGTTTGAAAAGTTATCTTCTGCATATGACCGAATTGAATCCCGATACTAGTTCCTTTGCGTTCGAAGATTTTTGAGTGCGCCGAGTGGATATTTTTGAATATAAAAATATAAACAATATATTTTAACCATGCTTTAGCCCATGCCTAACACTCCAGCCCATATTCAAGCATACCAAGCCCATACCCCATCTTTAACTTATATTATTTCAGCTTCCCCCCTCTTCTCATTTCTCAAACTAGAGAACCAAGAAAAAATGAAAAAACAATTCCCAAAAAAAATCGTAAAAATTAGAAGATGCTGTCTTTGAGTTTGTATAACCGAGATCCATCTTTTGGTATTCATATCGTACGTTGCGACTGCAATTAGAGGGTTTTGAACCTAAACGGTGAATGGTATAAAGCAAGATCGAACTAGGGTTTGGAGTTTCAAGGATTTAAGGCATCGATTTGTAGATTGGTTGTGGGTTCGGGTTTATAGCATGAAGGAGCACTGACTTATGTAGTTTAGAGGCGTATGGCTTGGGAACGTGGGGTGCAACATTGCACTGTTGTGCATTTTGGGGTTCGAGTTGCGCCACCTATGGTGGGTGTGAGCTATAGGAGGATGATGTCGTGGGGTGGAGATTGACGAGGGGAGCACGTCGGAGGTGATTTCGTTTGGTTTCGCAGTGTGTGAAGGGAGAACGAGGAGGGTGAACTTGTAGCCATGGTGGGAATCGCATTCTGGAAGGCGGCAAATTCAATTTGGAAAGAAGGTTAAATGATGTAATTATTTTTACAATTAAAGTAATTAGTAGAAGTAATTTATATTTAAATCCTATTAACTTATAAAATTAATAACTTATCCGTACAAGGTCGAGACGCGGATTTTTGCATTGCGCTCGTAATGATGAAAGCTTCGCGATGGAATTGGTTTGGATGAATTTGAAGATAGTTGAAATTTGGGTAAAAATCGAACGTCGTTCGATTTTAGTTCCAAACCGGAATGCCTCGGCAACAACTAAAATCAATTTGAGTTAAACTCACCTTTTTGGTTAACCAGAAATATATTTTAGTCGATAAAAATTATATATTGGATGTGTGAATATTTTATTGTTGATTGTTGTTGACTGTTTGGATGATTTACTATTTTGTATTGCTGGTTTGGATATATTCCTGCCCCTGGAGCGGATGAGACCCTATTACGTTCCCGTGTAAGAGCGGATAACCCTTTGTATACGATTCCGCCTCGAAACGGTTGATTTATATTTTATGATTATATATTGTATGTGATGATGGGGGACAAGTTGGAGGGATCCAACAGGATTCCTCATGCTGTTGATTTTATTTTCATATAATTTGATATATGATATGTTGTTTGCTATATTTGATGATATGGGTATGATTAGCTTATTTAGTGCTTTAGTTGCACCGGGTCTTATTATGGTATTTAAAATATTATAAACTGATGATTTGGTTTAAAAAGGGATTTCAAAGTGATCTTGGCAATTATATATGTTTTAATAATTTTTCTTGAATTATTTAAAGAAGAAATTTATTTTAAAACAAAACGTACAATTTTTGGACTTTATAAATTAATAGTTTTATAAAATGTTTAAATAGAGATTTTTGAACAGTAAAATAAAGATTTTAAAATCTTAAAATAAGTCCATCTTTTATAATAAAGGGATATATTTTTAAAAGAAAATAGAAATATTTATCAACCATTTTATATAAAGTAATATATATATATATATGTATGTATGTATGTATGTATGTATGTATGTATGTATGTATGTATGTACATATATTAAAGATTAATTACAAATGTGAGATTTATAAGTGTGATAAATTATAAAAGTGATATTACAAATGAAGTGAAGATTTATAAAATCATATTTTGTTAATGAAAGTAGGGATTTATGAACGGTGTTTATAAATTAGGGTAAACCATCATCATTTAATAAAATGGTGAAATAAATCAAATGGTGGATGTATTATAAGATGTGGAATGATACTTTAGAAACTAGTTGACTCTATTTTGGGAAATGAACGTGAGGGTAAATTGGGAATGTTAAACCATATTTATAAATAGAAAGGAATTTATAAAAGAAATTTATCCATATGGGGACAACGTTAAAAACAGATGTTGATTGATGTTTTTAAATGGGATTTATAAATAAGTGAGATTTATAAAGGAAATAGAGCTATGAATGGGGTTCATAAATAAAGGGATTTTATGAAAGGAAGTTTTATAAATGAGAATGAGATTTATGAATACAATTTTATAGATATGGAAATGATCATGTTGGAAATTAAGTATGGATTTTCATCAAGGAAACATAATTATGTTTTTAAAGGTTGTTATTTATATTAACATTGTTTTGAAGTAGTTTATCAATATTTTAATACTTTGAAAAGTTAATTATTTAAATTGTTAATATTGTTTGAAATTAGTCTTAATTATTTATCAATAAAGTTTTGGAAATTAATTATTAGTATTTATAAAAACGTTGAAGATGAATTATTATTGTTTTATTTAGATGTTTTGAAATTTATTAATTATTATTTTAAAAAAATTTAAAGTTAATATTTATTTATTTATAATGTTTACTATAATAGTGTTTTTAAGTAAATCATTAGAATTTATATTATAACTGTTTTCGAGATTTATAAATAGAGTTTTATAAGCAGATGTGGACTATAAGAGGAATTTTATAACATGTTTTGGAAAACGTAAAGGAAGATTGGTTAAAAGATAAAAGAGTTTTATAAATGGTTTTCGGTATTTATAAAAGAATTTTAGAAATGGGTTTATAGATTTATAAAAGGAGTTTTATAAATGGTTTTGTGGATTTATAATGGAATTTCTAAATGATTTTAGAATTGAATAAAAATGGAAAACTTCCCAAATGTTGGTGAATATACTTATATTGTTGAGATAAGTATACATATATTTTTTCAAGTATTGAGAAATAGGGATTTGTGGGTATATATATCTTTGTAAAAAGAATTTTGATTCAGGTATTACAAAGTGAATTTAAATTAATAAAAGATTAATTAAAGGGGCTTGTGGTTGCTTATGTGCTTAACCAATGTTGTTTTTCCCTGTGGAAATTAAATCCCTGATTTGAATGTTGTTATTCGATAGTTAAATAACCGACTATTGAATTTGGATCCAAAACGTAACTTTGGAAATATCTAGGAGAAATACTTGAGTTATATGGCACAGTCATCTCCGACAATGCTGTACTGTGCGTATAAATCTCGTTTTGTTCTCCTAGGACAATGATAAGGAAATCCATCCACTAACAGTTAGGAGGTGATCTCCGCTCTTATCTTTGACTGTTTGTTTCCTAAAGAACCGGGGTTGGGTTTACTAGAAAATATCGAATGTTATTTCGATGAGACTAGGATTGGGTATGTTATCCGAAAACCACTTCAATCCAACTTAAGTGTTACGAAGTGAAGACATCTTGAGGATGACGGAAATTGAAGACGGAGCTCTCAAGTGTTCCATTCAGTCCCATAACGAACTTGTATGGATGAACGTTGGCATTGCATTGTTGCATCGAGGGCAGTGTTAGCATTCCAAGTGGGAAGTGCTATACAAAAGGTAAAATGTAGCCTTAAGCCTCATTAACCGAGAATGACTAAAATAGGGGAGATGCAGCAAGGCTAAATGGGTCGCTCCCAAGTAGGGTATGATCATCCCTATCTAAAGTCGATATTACCTCTCATCTGTATGCTTCGAGGCCCATTAACAGATGGGTGATAATATTCGGTATTATCTAGTAAGGGGTAGGCCGGTTTTATGTTGGCAGGGGATTCAGGCGAGGTCCTCGATGTTATTTTATCTAGAGATGCACCGTGACAGGCGGTACCCCAGTAGCCAGTCATTGTATGGAATTCATTCTCCAATAAGTGTCGTACGGACTTAGTTGTGCCCAACTATGCTAAAACATGAGATGCAATCATTTCAGCTATATTCATATTTTACTTTAACCCCTAGACATTATTATAATATAAATGGATTTTCTACAGAAAATGTTTTGGTTATCGTAATGTAAAAACCCGTCCGTGTTTATGTGCCGTGTGGTCTTACGAAATACTTTTGATTTTCAAATGGTTTTCTATAACTTAAAAATCCAATTGGGTGTGTTTTCTCACGCTGGTTTTCCAGGCTGACTCGGATGTTATTTTATTGTAATTCTCGGGTCAGACCGAGTATATATATAGATGGCTTTTGGTGCATTGGAGCTGAGGAGACGAGTTTGAGGTCTTAAAGTCATATTCTCATATATGTTTATTTTTTAGCTGCACTGTTGTAGAAATCATCAGTATTTTTGAGGACATGTCATTATAGTTGTCCAAGTTAAAGATTATGATTTATTGTTGTACTATGATGGATGTATGTATATAACAGTTTCTCTTTGTAAAGATCGTTGATATTATATTATATATTGTTCCACTGCGATTGTAAGATTCTGTGTTGTTTTTAGTTTATATCTCTCCATCTTCTCTTCTTCTTTCTTCTTCTTCCCCATAACTATCCGTCTTTCCATTCAACTTAGGTTGAACATGTGTGGTTTATTGTCAACTTGAATTGTGCGGATTGGCGGGTCGTTACATCGAGCCCTATAGGAAGAAAGGAAGGAGATCGGGAAGATCTTGTGCAAGAAAAAGAGAAGGAGGTACCACCAAAATCAATTCGGGAAGCTACTGAAAGATTTGGTGGAGTGGATAAAAATAGTGAGTACTCAATGTTTATTAAATGAAATAATCTCTATAACTATTTTTAAGTATGATAATATGACCATTTAATCTCTTAATGATTTGTATGAATTTTTGATAACCTGGTTGATTATATGGATGTTGATATGGTTGATAACTTGGTTGCGATAAATTATGAGTAATCATAATAAAAAATGGTTAAGTAATTAACCATGGTTAATTAATAGAAAATGAATTCATATAAATATGTGTATGGAGTTTATTGAGCCTCTTAATGGTTTTAAAATATAAAAAGATTGAAAATGAATATTATAATAATATAATATTATGAAATGGTTTAAAAGTGAATATGAGGTTTAATATAGGAAATATTTATTTAAATGATTTAAAATGATTTAAGTGTTTTATAAACAATAAAAGTCAATTTGGAGAAGTTTTGACAAGTTATGAAAAACAAGTCAAAACTTGTCGCATCGCGTAACAGTAGTTCGCGATTTCGTACCGTAAGAGTCAAACGAGTATATAGAATGGAATATAGCTCGAAATTCTTCGAAATAATAATTTTTCGAACTATTATATCATAGCTTTCAAAATATGAAAGAAAATCAAGATTTCATCTTGTATATTTTTAGATAACTCCAAAACAAGTTTTCAAAATAATCGCGGTTTTGTAGTTCGGAATCCATAAAGGGAATTCCTTTAAAATGATACTTTTAAATTCTTTAAAAATAAGGAATAAATTCTATAAATCTTTTAAAAGTGTTTTAAAAGATATTTGAGTTATATAAATGAATTTTCGAAAGATAGAAAAGTCGTTTGGATCAATATAGCTTTTAAAACACTATTTGCAATACTTTTTCGCAGCACTTTTTAATAACTTTTGCAAACAATGGTTTTAACTTAATTATCTTTCCCGAATCTTTTGTGAAACATTTCAAACAAATAATTAAGTAATTTAAAGACGATTAAGAGATTTAAAAGTGAGTGTGTGGAAATGACTAGTACATTTGTTCCATTTGTGAGTGTCAAAGAAAATCTAACCGAGAAATGGAACCGATTAATGGGAAAGCCCGGATGCTCTAAAATAATTAAAAATTAGTTAAGTATGTTAAAATATTAAGAGTTGATCAAATAACATGACCACCTTATGGGTGATAGAGAGGTAGTCTCTAGACTTAGGTTTAAGAAACTAATTGCATGCCCTCCTTAGCTACCCAGACTGGCCCGACGGAGGGGATAGTAAATTTGATTTACTCGGATCAAAATTTCCCAAAGTATAAAAGATATAATTTTCCAAATCTAAATGACTTGGATTACATAGAAATAATATTCTTATACTTGATATTAAATTCCGAAGAGGGAATCCATACTATCCACGAGAATTTGAAGGTGATCTCACTGTTATTCGACAGATAGTAAAGGTTGAATACGGAAATTGATATTGAGTAGAATTAGCATAATTTCTATGATCCTTTTTACTCAATAATGTTTTCCAATATGAGATTTAAATAAATTATTTGAAAATATTCCAAGATTCAAAAAGGTTTAATTAACCAAAAGGATTTGATAAATGAGGCTTACTGATTCCATATACTGTTAAGAAGATAAATGGAATAATTTAAAATAATATGTCTCTCTAAGATATTTATGAATGAATAAAAAGATAAACTAAATTGAATAATGATTGATAATCACATATGAACTTAACATCTTTTTAATCAATGATTGGTTCGGAGGAACCAGGGTCGGATCTCGCTAACTCCTATCTGAAAACCACTTCGAACCAATGTATACGTTCGGAAGTGAAGACATGTTGAAGATAATGATTATTGAAGACTAGATACCTTCAGAATGTAGGGATTGCTGTCACGAGTCCCAGGGATTTACCCTATATTATATTTATATGGCAATGGTGTCTACATTCTGAAATCTTCGTTGTATTGAAGACCGGAGATCGTCATAGTGAAATGACTGCTTGTCGACATTCTCTGGGTCGCTCCCAATATAGAGATATTTATTATAGCGGTGGTCCTATTGTTTTGAAACCTCCGTAATGCAAGGACTACTCGCTACTGATCCTAGATGTGGTAGGAGGAGTGCCTTCGATTTCGTCAGCCCTAGAATGAACTTGTATGGACGAATGTCTTACCGTGCATTTCTGACCATATTAATTGATCTCTATCAATGTATTATCTGCTTGGTGGCGGAGAAGCCAACTTCTCTTAGCTTAATACCCTTTTCTGAGACATACGAGCTCAAGAGTTATACATTTATAGAAATCAGTTGTATAATTATGGAATGACAATATGGCATTCAATGTGGAACCTGCTATGAGAAAGGCAAAGCGTGGTTTTGTGAAAAGCAAAGTATGGCTTTGTGGAAAGTATGACCGTAGCCTCTCAAGCTATTTATGCTGCTAGTTCACCATAAGTATATTAGCTATAAGGGATAGTTCCATTATTTTTCTATTTTGTACGGTTTTTAACCCTTTCTACAAAGAAATGGGGTAGTCCTGATAATAATTTTTTTTCCAAAATTCATGATTACTATCGCTTCTAGTAAATAACATTGAAAAATATACATCTTTATACCATCTAAATTGAGATAAATTTTGACATTTTAAATTCATTAATTGTTCTTGAGTCCGTTCAGTTAAAAGAGATGTGGCTCCAATAAAATGTTCAGCTATTGTATATATTAGCGTGTTTACACAGTTAGTTGTTGTCCTTCCAACTTCTAATTTGTTGCAGTAGATATATGCGCTTTTGCTTCATTAGATAGATAAAAATCCCACCAACCTTTTAGTTGATCGATAAATCCTTGGACAATAGCTTTAGCTATTCTATCATCTTAATTATTTTTTATCAGAGATGCAGTAGCATACATTGTGATAGAATTCAAACTTGTTTGTATTTGATATTCAGAATAACCATCTATATTCCATTCTACAATGGATGTACCATCAAAAGATATTGCTCCATAATTGTTTTTTTCCTCAAATAAGAGGTCCACTGGCGTAGGTCTTGTATAATAAGCTATTGATTGAAGCGTTAAATTTGTAAAATTAGTTTTCTATATTATGGCTTCAAATGTCTTTTCTTTTCTATAAGGAGTAGCAGTAATTTCTTCTTTATCTATTTTAACGGGTAAGTTTGCCTTTGAAGGGTGTATACTCCTAATAGTCTTTCCTGCTTTTGTAGTGTAGTCTTTATAAGCAGAATTTATGTTGGCGACTAATAAGAAGTTATCAAAATCTAGAAAAGTATCCTTTTGTTTTTCTATTTTATATAATGTTTTTATCATTATGAAGATATCATAATCTTCTGGTAACCCATTTCCCATTTTTTTCAAAAACATTTTATATCTTTTGATCCGTTTATTTTGCTCCTTAAGTTCTTTCATGAAGAACCATTTTCTTTTATATTTGTTTCCTTCTGAACAAAACTTTATTTTTTCAGATTTTGAAAAAGGAAATTTAAACTCTTCATTAAGAGCTCTGGTATTTATACCAAACACAGATTTATCCTCATCATAACCCATATCTGAAGCAGTTGGTGATCTGGGACTTGATGGAGGAATATCAACCTTATATTCAGGTTGACTTACTCCGTCTGTCTTGTTTCTTACAATTACATTTTCCTTTTCTATATTTAAAGAAGTGGTTTCAGCATTGCTGACTTGGTTCCTTTAATTTAGGGTTAGAATCTATTTTTAGGTTTGTGGCTCTTTCTTTTGAAAATCTTATTTCAACCTCACCCTCAGGATATTCAATAATTTCTTTTAGTTTTTTATTCTATATTTTAGTAGGTTCATTTGCTTCTTTTAAAAGCCATTTATCTTGTAAATTTATATCATTTCAATTGATTGATTTTGAAATTACAACATTACTTTTACTAATGTCTGTTATAAACAGTGTAGTCGTGCCTTGATTTTTAATCGGTATATTTTATGTATCGGTAAAATTTGTATTCATTACTTTATAACATATTATATAAATAAGAATAATATTTTGTGTTCCCGGTTTCATATTAAACCCCCCCCCCTTTTTGTGTCCAAACAGATAGTCTGAAGTAAATTTGGGTCTGTTAAAAACATAGTAAAATTTGGAAAACACAAAAAATATATTGGTCCATCACATAGTATTGATTCTACTATTCCTAATAAGGAATCATGAAATTTATTATGTCTTTTGTCTCATACTGCAATTATAATAGACGTATTCAATCCTAATCTTGTTGCAGGTTTTAAAGCAACTTGGATTATCCGATATGAATAAGTTTATATTTTTCTTTATGTAAATTTAAAAACTTTTTTGAAAATAAACTAAATGAATTATATCCTTTAGATAAAGGAATTTCTTGTTCTATTTTTTTAATTACATAATTGGTTTTTGTAATAAAACTTCCAGCTTTCTTCTAAATCTTTGAAGGCGAATAAGCCAGAATTTTCTAGTTATTTAATTTAGATTATAAATCTTCACTTATAGTTTTTCTTTATTCTTATCGAGAATTTCTCTATCTAGATTATCTAGATGGTTATTATTATTATTCCTAAATGATAAAGCTCTAGATAGTCTTTCCATATATACACCATATCACTTTCAATGATTAACGCTAAAACTTCCCTAACAACACCTTTCAATGGCAACAAACAGGAATAACACAGCTACGCGACTTAAGGGCAGAGTCCTTGGTTTCAAAGATAAACAATAAGTTGGAGTAACTAGATTTTATCAAATAGAATTAAAATAACAAAAGTTTGATAAACTAGCACTGAAAAATTACTATAGTAACTGTAACAACTGTTAATAAGCAATAATTGAAGACAAAGATGAATAGTACCTTCTCTCTGGGGCTTTTAAGCCTAGGAAAACATGTCTCCTACTTCACCTAGCTCTGATACCAAATGACTCTGGACCTTCATTTGCTCTTTATTTGTAGTAAATTTTGAATAGGATAATAATCAAACACTTGAATATATAACAATAGTGGAGATGAGTTTATAACAACAAACTGATTTTATTACAACAAACTATTTTACAGAGGGTGGCTTTCTGCCATTACAAATATATCTAACAAGCTTTTATTCTTACTTAAAAACTTATGTCTTATACAACATAGAGCACTCATATATGTAGTATGAATTATCCGTTTACGAAGTAAACATAAACCGGTAGCTATAAGCTGTACTGCTTCGTAATGCATCATCTTTGTGCCTCTTTTATTTCTTCTTGTTGGCATGATTAGACATCTTCTTTTGTGCTGGCATGATTAAATATCTTCTTTTGTGTAGGCATCTTTATCTTTATATTTGGAGAATTATAATTCATTTATGAGGAATCTATCTCATTTTTGAAGCAAACTTTGTCGGGCCTACCTTTGCAATTATTGCTTTTATCTTTTGGAGTGTCTTTACTGAATAAACATATAGGATATCACAGATAGTACTAACTCTATTTTATAGACTTTATTGCTTTAGATTTTATCTTGTTGGAGGAGGAACTACTGGTGGTGGTGTTAGAGGAGGGAATCTCGGAGGTGGTGATAGCGGTATTTCGTCTATAATATAGGTTATATTACCAGGTATATGAAAGTATACCTACAAAATCCAGGCGCCATTAACCTTTTTTTGCAACATCTAAATTTATGTCTATTGCTTTTAGCATATAGTCTTCCATTTCTTTTTGGCCTTTTCATGAGCTTTGATCTGTAGACATGCTCATAAGCTCATTATCACTGTCTGAATCAAATATTTCTTTATGCCGTATTTTCAAATTTTTTTTTGGAAAAGCTTGCCATTAATTCCTTTAGTAATTCAGATAAATCCTTTTTAGGAGAAGGTGAATCTGATATTCTTTGTGGTTCACGGTTTATTACACCCTTTCTTGAAAAGATTGAATCTTTAAAAAATTCATATTTATCCAACCATTTTGTTCAAATTCTTCTTCTTAAATAAGGAAGATTTTCAAATTTTATTCCTAGCTTTTGTAGCAATCTTGGAACTATAACAATGTCCCACTTCATGATCCATGGTACTTGATAAAGTGCTGTAAATATTAAATTATGTTATTTCATCGAAGTATTAACTTGAATGAATTCTTCATAAATACTTCTTATTTTTTGTGGTAAAATGATTGGATATAATCCAAAATCTGAAATCCAAATTATAAACCAGTTTGAAAAATTATTGGTTTTTTGAGTTTTAAACTGAATGAACCAATTGTGTTTTCTCTGCCTATTTTGATAAGAGAAAGCTAAATCCCAAGCTGTGACATAGTCAAAATAATTAAAATTTAATTTCTTCCTATAAGGAATTTTTTATTTTGTAGTTAATTCTTTGAACTTATATGGGATAATTATTTTAATAATGGAGGCCTTTGAGAAAGTCCATTCGCCACCTATCCTCATGGCTGATTCGAATTGAACAGAACTTGCATAGGTTAGAATTTCTTGGTAGAAATTAGAATCCTTTGGTTAAAGGTAGGGGTCTGTAAAAAAATTCAAATAGAAAGTCATAACCTCTTCAACAAATAAATGTATGTATTTCTTCTCCACAGGAGATACCCATATAGTAGATATCGGATTTTATGGGTATACATATTCTTTTGCTAACATGGATTGTATTGCTAATTCATAAGCATCAGCTCTGAGCTGTTCTTCAATTGGAGTGGTCTTTAAGACTTCTTCTCTTAAGTTTTTTTCTTCTTTTTGAAAACTAACTTATAAGTCGTTATAGGATGAGATATTGAAGTTTTACTGCTTTCCTCCTTTTCTTTTCCTTTTTCATTTTTTCCTTGTAAAAATTCTCGAGTTAAGAAGTCTGGTAAAGAATTATCAGACCCTTTAATAAACTCAATATCAATATCAAATACTGATAAGATTGCCATCTGGCAAATATTTGTTTTGATGCGATGTTTTTAACATCTTTTTACAAAATTTCTTTAGCGGACTTACAATCTACCCTTAGAAAAATATTTTGATTTAATAAATCTCTTTCAAACTTTGTATACATAATACAATTGCTAATACTTCTTTCTTGACAGTAGAGTAACTAACTCTAGGTCCTGGCCAGATTCTAGATGTAAATCCGACAAAAGACTCTTTATTACCAATTCTTTATCTAAGAATATCACCATAACCTTTGTCTGATGCATCTGTTTCGACTTTGTTGTTCTTTGTTTTTTTTTTGGTTGAGAGGTTTGCTAGTGTTTGTGCTTTGAGAAATTAGAGCTGTAGCGATCTATTTACTTCTAGATTAAGGAAAAGAGGTGAGTTAAAAATCATAAGATCTATCTCTAAACCTCTAATAGCATGTATTTGATTGTTTTAATGAATGAATGTGTGAATTTCCATTTATTATTACTCTGTTGATAATTCACTGACTTGTTGTGCTACTAGATTGTTTTTTTTACAGTAACTCATGCCGTTCCTATCAAATCATTACCCTATCAATTTAGATTGTGCAGTAATCAAACCTGAGTTTACATTTACAAATTTTAATGCCGTTGAATGGATGTCGAAAGAAAACAGTAACCGGTGGGGAAGAACTGACCTGGAGCATGCATGTGTCAAGATGTGCACCATCGGTCGATCAGTCAGATATGACTAGTTGGCTGGTCACCACCTGGAGCTAGCGTGCTCTAGGCGTGTTGCTTCCTCCCCTTGCCTTTGGTTTCAGTTTTGCTTGCATAAGCCCTCTTTTGGTTGTTGCATTGCCTTGATCAATTTTTCGCATCAGAATGCTTCTTGGTTTATGAAATTTGATTCCTTTATTCGTGCTTTAAGTGGGTACAACTTTGAGATGAAAAAGAGTTTGAACTCTATGGATCAATTGATGAATATGGTTTGGTGATGGAATACGGATTTTGTAGCAGTGAATTCTTTTGTATTTTATGGACTTTGATTTATTCTAATTTAAAGGTTTGGAATTTTATAATCATACATCTATCTACTATATACAAATAAAAAGGTGATTTGAATACAAGTAAATTTATAAAAGTGAGTTTATTCTAAATTACCGATTTCAAACTTGTTTTCAAAACAATCTAAATTCCTTTTATAATTGATTTTAGTAAGTAATTATATATAGTAAATATTTTAGTAGAAATGGTTATGGATTTTGAAGTATAGTTTTGGAAATATAAATCTAAGTTGTTTCTACATAAAATTTGAATACCAATATGGGTTTGGAAAATGAGTACTTATGGTTTTATGAAAATGAGTACCAATAGAATCACACAAAACGTGACAAGTAATATAAAATATGAATAACCCTTTACAAAAAGAAATCATCTTTATTATACACATCAACAGAGTACATTAACCTAGTATCAGCTTAAATAGTTATAACAACATGTCCTTACAATTGCTGATTTATACAAACATGAACAAAAGAAACAAAACACAACGGAAGAATATAAGATATGTGAATACATCTTGGAGAATCCAGCTCATCTTCTGAAAGCTCTAAAGGATCCAGCTAAATATGGAAAATATGTTCGGGTAGCCCCGAGCATTATAAGCAAAATAACGCCGGGATTAGTTTGGTAAAAACAGCATGAGAAACTCAAATCACAAGGAATTTATTTATTATAACTTGTAAAATCTTTTAAAATCCAAGGTATCTCATAAGACCACGCCGCACATAACACGGACGGGATTTTACCTTACAATAACCAAAACATTTTTATAGAAAATCCAGTGATACTACGATAACATCTAGAATACAAATACATATCAGTCATAGCTGAAATTGTTACATTTTTCAATTCCAACATAATAAGTATACAACCAAGTCCGAAGGCACTTATTGGAGAATGCATTCCAACTATGAAAGGGTATGGATCTACCCACTGAATCCGTACACCTCTTAATAAAATGTACGGGATGTCACAACGCATTGCACCTCTGCTACTCAGGACCGGCCTTACCCCTTACTGGATAGCGCCGAATATGATCAGCCCTTGGTTGCGATCGAACAACCATAATGGGCCCTAAAGCATACATAGAGATATCGACACTAGATCATGGGATGATCATACTCTAATAGGAGTGACCCACATAGCCCTACTGCATGTCCCCGCTTTAGTCATTTTCCTGGTTGATGAGGCTTGAGGCTACGATTATCTTTTATATAACAACCATCTTGAAAAGCTAACACTGCCCTCGAGGCAGCAATGCAGTACCAGCATTCATCCATACAAGTTCGTTCTAGGTCTGAATGAAACCGAAGGCACTACCACTACTACATCCATTTTGGAATCACCCTCAGGATTTGTAGCAATTGTCCCTTGCACTTCAAAAGCTTCATCTTCAATCCACTTCAAGTTATCTTCAGTTCGAAACACTTGAGTTAGATTGAAGTGGTTTTCAGATAATTTATACTTATCTGATCCCGGTCTCTTCGAAACAACTTTCGATGGTTCCGGTAAACTCAACCCCGATTCTTTTGGAAATAATCGGACAATACATATGAGCAGGGATCACTCCCTAACTGTTTACGTGGATGGATCTCTCTGTCATTTGTCATAGTAGAACAAAATGAGATATGCACAGTACATCATCATCAAAGATGACCGTGCCATATAACTCACGTGTTTCTCCTAGATAATTCCAGAGTTATATTTTGTTCCAGATTTGTAGTCACTTATTAACTATCAAATAAACAAACAACAAATTCAGAGATTTAATTACCCATTGGAACTACTAAGCCTTAAACTAAATCTTTCATTTAATAAAACTCTTTTCAAAGGTGTTTATCAAAAACATTCATATACTTATCTCACTGACATAAGTATATTCACAACATCTGTGAAATATTTCTCATTTCCAAATCATATAAAAGGATCAAAACAAAATGTTATTTAAAGTATAGATAAAGATAACCTCAAACGATATTCCTTTGGTGTTAAGTGTGGAATGAATGTCCATACCACCAGAATTAAGAAGATTGGTTAAAGGAAATCCAATCTCAATTCTTTTATAAATTTCCTACTACAAATCTACTTTATAAATCTCTTTTATTTATGAATCTCCTTTACTTAAATTCCAAACCCATTTACAAAACTCTTTATAAATCACCAAGTTAAATTTACAAAACTCTTTTATAGATTTTAAAACAATTTATATATCTCCTTATAAATCTTCAAAATTATTATAAAACTTCCTTTATAAATATCCAAAATCATTTAGAAAACTTTCTTATAAATATTCCTTATTTAAAACAAAACTCCTTTAATAAACTCATTTAATAAAGTTCTTTTGGTAAACAAAACGATTATTTAAAACACCTTTACTAAAATCATTACTTAACTTGAAACCAATATTAAAGGTATGATTGACCTTAAAAATTAGAACGAAGCTTAGTGACTATAATGGCTCTATTTTAATTAAGTTTACTTTTCAAGTTATAGCATGGGTATTTACATAACAAGCAGATGCGTATAAGGGAATCAGCCAACAAAAAAAAAATCAACATATAGGTAAGATGTCCAAGTTACTATAATAGCAGACGGGGATTTATTATGCTAAACACATATCCAAGTTAATATAATAGTAGAATGGGTTTTTATTCTGCTTAAATAGATCTCAACATAATCTACTTAGTGAACTATGGCAGAACTGTGATTTATACTACCTAACAAATGTCCAATATAACTTAATTAGCAGAACGGTGTTTTATTCTGCTAAATAGATGTCATTGGGTTTCATATTCAATTAGGGTTACTTAAGGGTGATCGATAAAGAAATCCCTTGGATTAAAAATATTCTTTTAAAAGAAAGTTACTTTAAAACAAAATTGATCTTTGGAATAAAAGTGGTTTAAAACTTTAAAACTTTTATATAAAAATTAAATGACAATTAAAATCTTCACTTAATAATAATTAAACCTTTAATTAATAGTTAAATAATATTTAACTATTAGATAAATAATTAAGTAATAATTATCCTTTCAAAAATAAATATTTAATTAATTTTTAATTAATTATTAAATAATAATTTAAACCCTTAATTATTAATTAATCATTAATTAATCTCAATTAATTAATTAAATATTCCTTAATTAAAAATTAATTAAATTAATTAAATCTTTATTTAAGATGATTAAATCATAATTAAGTGTTAATTACATCTTAACTTAAATTTAACTTGATTAGTGATTAATTAATAATTAGACCCTTTCTTAAATAGATAAATAATTGAATTAATCTTAATTAAATAATAATTAACCTTTTATTAATTAACAAATTATAATTACTTAATTAAAAATAATTAAGTGCTAACTACCCAAACTTAATTAATGATTAAGTACTAATCCACACTACATTAAAATATATAAACCTTGTTTAATACTTAATTAATTATTAATTATTGAAACTTAGTTAATTAAAAATTAATCATTAAACTCTTAATTAATTTTTTAAAACATAATTGTTATGTTTGCAAAACATTTCAAAGTTTGATACTTACTTTTGAAAAAATTCAAATTTTATTGAAGCTGCATCCATAGCCACTGTCGCTATGGATGTCGTTTCCTAGAAATGATTTCCTATTTTCTTCTTTGATATCTTATCACTTAAAAGCTTTCTAACATTTTGAAATACAAAGTATGTATTTTAAAAACAAAGCAAAGTTTTCTAACCTTAAAAATGATTTTTGATTTCTAAATCAAAGCTCGTATTTTCACAAAAAGATTCCTTTGTCGATAAACTAACCCAAAGTGCTAACTTTCTAAGCAACAAACATATAATCATGTAGATCACAACATATACATCCCACAACCCAAACATAAGAAAATGTATATTCATGCATACATAACCATTACTTATTACTTCAAATCAAAGCCTAACTTGTCAAACACATAACGACATCATTCAAACATATTCAACAACATCAAAACCTAACAACATCAAGCCACATATCATACACAATTTTATGCAAATTTTAGAATTAAAACTTAAATTTTTAAATCAAAAAAAGTTTACTCACCAAAAATCTTTGAAAACTTGATATGCTTTAGAATTTGGAAGTTTTGGAAAATCACAAAAATCACTCGAAAATAGGTCATCATCCCCTCGATTTTTGGCCATCTTACTCTTGGAATTTGGAAAAGTGGTAAAAAGAAAAGTTTTAGGAAATTCTTTTCTCTATCATTTAAAAGAAATAATTACTATATTTGGATTTTTTTTGAGGGAGATATGGTTAAAAGAATGAGTGATATTTTCGGGCTTGAAAATGTGGGTCCATAAATGATTCGGAAAGAAATGCAATTTTGAACCAAAAATATTCAAAATTTAAAAAGTCATTCAAAACAAAGTTGTGGCCACTGAAATTATATATGGTTGAAAAATTAAAATTTTGATTTGGAGTAGTATGGAGGAAATTATGGACGAATTAAATAGAAGGAAAATGAAGAAGTTGTTAAAATGAAAAAGGAGGAGATTAAACAAGTTTGAAATAATTTTAAACAATTAAAACTTTGAATTTAAACTTTGGAATCTTTAAAGAGAATCCACTAAAGGCCATTATAGTTTCTCAAAACCTTTAAGATAGTTTCAAATGAAAAGAAGAAATGAGGAAAGAATGAGAAAAGGATATGAAAAATTGCTTAAATACTAAGTCACAAGTTGAATTACAGGTTTACCCTTATGTCCTTTACCCTCCGCACAGTTGATTCCACCTCACCATGCCATGTTTCCATCTTCTAAATTTCGAAATTTTGATGTATAAACATGAAAAGATGGCCAATGTACTCATATCCCCCTTCAAGTTGCCAATATGTCACATCCTGTCTCCGTGATGTGACATTTTATATTTATTTTCTAAACTTAATTAATTTAAGTATAATTACATATATATTTTCCTAAACCTTATATTATCTTAACTATGAATTTTTACAAATATTTAAATGTTGTTTCAAAATATAAATTAGGGTCACAACAATTTAATTAACTTTTATACGATGAAACATCGAAAATTCGGAAAACGGTTTCCAGTCACATTTTCTGTTTTTGTTGAACTACATATTTTTGTAAACAATTTTAAAAACTATTCCACCATCATTATTTATCATTTAAAAGAGTATTATTTTCATTATAAAACCTATATATTGAATATTTAAAATTAATTAAATATTCGTAAATCAAAGCAGAGAAATTTTGGGTCTTTACAGTATGGAATGTTTTGGTTAAGTTCTTGTGATTACTAAAAGGATAGTATTTGACACTTTAGAGTTTACTATCTTTTGGTGTTCAGTGGGACCGATAGATCCTTAAGTGGTATACTCAGGGATTTCTTTATAATATATATAATAATATTGGATAATCTAGAGTTTTCGAGTCATGGTTGCCACGATCGTCTTGATCGGTCGAGATTGGGTTATCCTTGATCTTTATAATTGTGTCGAAATTCTATGTTCCTCGATCGGTGTGATCGTGTCGAGATCCTGTGTTCCCAATCTTTGGAATCAGATCGGTATGAGTAATACCACATTTGTTTGTTTGCCATGGTATGGAATTGGTTTCTTTGTGTTAGGAATATTCTGCTTTATTCTATAGTTCTGTGTTTTATGACTAATCTGTGTTTGTGACCTAAATATATAACTCTATACCTTGAGATAAATTCAGAGTAAATTAATTCCATGACTTGTTATATCTTGGACATCTGGATTTACCTATATGTCATTTATTCTTGTGTTATATCTTGTTCTCCCCCTTTGGATATTTAGAGATAGTGTGACCCAGATGTTATTTTAATGCTCGGGCCAGGCTGAGACTTTTTAGTTTACAAGACAAGTTGACCTTTGGATGGTTGTGCTATCAAGGAGATAAACATTTTTGAGTTTTAGTTTATCCCATTTTGGATTTTATGTCTGGTTATGAGATGTATATTTGAGTTTAGAGATTTGTTAGAGATTTTTATCGGATGTATAGTATGCGAGTCTAGTATTATATTTTGTAGACTCTTAGTTATTATATGTATACGATGTTTATTATTTTATTGTGATCTGTGACTATTATCTATATGATATATTATTCTGATTTTGAGAAATTGTTGTGATTATTATTTTGGACTAAGATTGTACATGTAAAATTTTATTCCAGAGATTAAGAAAAAAACATAAGTATGGCGTGTCAATGTTAGTTTAAAGATATATTCATAGTCAGTCGCCCTCAACAAGCCGTATTCTCCATATTATTAGACAACATTATTTATAATGTTCTTTAATAAAATGGGCATAGCGGTGGAGTCGTTACAGTTTGGTATCAGAGCTGAGTCAGAACATTATAGAATATAATATCACAGATATGAGGCCTAGATGACTTAGAATCCTATCCTCTGGGGTATGTGGTAGATAATTATATCAATTATCTATGTAGGAATAGGAACATAAAATGATTATGGGAATAAGTATTGGGACGTATTTGTGAAAATTTTGGATTATTTTTGTAACGATCTGCTATTTTGAACCCTTCAAATCGACAATCATCCACACATGTCGGACTTGAATTTCTCAATACAACATATTGTTAATTTATATTTGGCAAAAATTAGCATATGTAGTAAATAAATCAATCACAGAATCATAAACACGGAGCAATATAACAATAAGCAGCGGAAATAGATAAATAGTAGTTTATGAAGCTACTACGGAACATCAGAGTCTAAAACAAATACAATAGAGAATCTCAAGTACAAAGAAGTCACTAATACAAAAGCAACTAACAAGTCTGAACATAAAAAACTGGAAATAACTGAAGCCGAATATATAAAGAAAGAATCTCCAAGCAAAGCTCCAAGCTCTAAAGGTGAGTCTCAAATGCTGTGACACTCAGTCTGACCCAAGCATAAGCAAAACACAAAATACTAGAGTCAGGATTAACATTCTTATGCAAGTAAATCAACTCAAGTGAAAAGCCCAAGCGAAATGTAATATAACTTAAGGGATTTTGGGATTCAATCCCTTAAGGATCTGTTAAACTATCTACATACATAGTACAATACGCTACATAGATAATGTCTATAGTAAAGTAAAATATTAAAATAGCGTTAAGGCGTTACCCATATCCCCCTTAACACATTTTTATATATGTTCCCGTAGTCTATACAGTACCGTAATTCCTCCGTAAACTGGAGGGCTATCAGAGGGAACTCCATAGGTACAGTATAAACCAAAGTCGTAGTGGGCGCGATAAGGCATGTGACAAGGCACGCAAGGCAATGCCAGGGTAGGATTCTACCATTTTGCACTCCCGGACTAGTAGTAACGCATAGAAGCAACTACTGCTCACCTCGAGACACACTCCCAAAATCAAAGGTGCACCCAATCAAATCACAAAATAATAGAATGGTATCGCAGAAATGTGCCCAATAGGGGGAGCGACCCCACTTGGCCCGATATAGCTCCTGTTTTAGCCACATCAAGCTGACTCGCGGGAGTCAGGGCTGCGTTCATACCTTATATAGACGTCGCCAAACAATCCTACTTCGTTCTCGAATCTCCACCACGTGCACAGTTGTTAAAGTGGTTTTCGGTATTGGCAGAGCGTATGACAATATCTGATCCCGGTCTCTTTAACAACCAAACGCTTATTTCACACTGTGATCATCATTTTTTTCCATTTCAAACAGTTCATACTTCATATCAAAATATCATATTCATTTAAAATCAGATCACTTTCGAAATCATATAAACTTTCGAAATCATATCACTTTCGAAATCATATTCACTTCCAAAATCATAACCACAAATAGTTTTAACCATCATATCAAAATATTCGCATTTAAATCCAGTAAATCTAAATCATAATAGTTCCAACTTAAACAGTCTAAATATTGAAAATAGTTTATATATATTGAAATAGTTATAAATTAAAAATAGTTTATATATTTAAGAATAGGTTATAGATTAAAATAGTTTATATATATTAAAATAATTTATATATTTAAAAGAGTTTGTATCAAAAATAGTTTCGAATTAGAATTGTTCCTTCCAATTTCACAGATCAATTCAAATCAACTTTAGTTCCAAAATTCAATTTAAATCATTCTCAGTTCAACAATTTCAATTCAAATTCTCATTAAAACCATTTTCAATCTATATCGATTTCAAATCCAGGTTTGAACTACAAATTTTAAACCACTTCCAATTCAGTAGGTTTCAAAGTTAAAATATTCAAACAGTTTACAATAACTCAATTTGATAAATTTTGTTTATATTTCAAAAATTCAACTTTCATTTTATTTAAATTTTAAAATATTCACTTAATCATTTTTAATAACATTTAAATGAAATCTTAAATTACAAATCAATATTAAATATTCAATTTCAATTTTATTTAAATTTGAAAATATTCATTAGATCACCTTTAATCAAATCCAGTTATCAAGTTATAAAATCATATCTTTAAAATCTCTAAATTAGTAAGTTCAAATAAATTCCTATTTAAATCCAATTCTTAAACCAATTAAATTACAAATCAATTTTAATTTACCTTTCCAATCTTAATTAATTAAAGTTATTACAAAGCCTATTTCAAATTTTTTTAAATAAATACGTAAACATATTATATATATACTAATTAAATTAATTTTTATTAGATTTTATTATATTAAATTTTTATTAAATCAAATCTTATTATTAAATTTAAATTTATATTAAATCTTATTATATATATTTAAAAATAATAAAATTATAAGTAAAATCTTAAAATTTGCATTTTTTAAAACTTAACTTATAAAATTTAAAATTTTCAAACATATAATTTAAAGATCTATATTTACACATATATTAAAATAAAATCTTTATATTATATTTTAAAAATCAATATTTATTAAAAACCATATTTCTAAAATCTTTGAAATCATTTCAAAAATAGACCAACGACGTCCGTATATAGTTTTCTATCCTATGGTCAAGTGATACGGATAATTTTCATCTCAATCTGCAATAATTTAAATTTATGGGTATATATCATTTCAACCCGCAATCCCAAAATTTCAAATCAATAAAATCGCTTGGGTTTATCATTTCAACCCATAAGTATTTTCCCTAATCTATAAGATCGTTCGGGTATGTATCATTTCAACCCATAGGGAGTTCCTAAACTAACAAGGGACTTGCAGAGTGAGAACAATATAATAATAAAATAGCATAACATATCAATGACAAGCATACATCATAATTAACAATTTAAAACAATATATACAACATGTTATGGTGTCATATGTCATAGGTAAGCAATTTTAAATATTAATATATCATATTCACTAACCAATTCAAATTTAACAACATATTTCATTCGTCATTTCATGTGAATTAAATTTACTAAATATAAGAATGTTAATTGTGAGTGATCGCTCACCTTTCGAGGCTAGAGAAAATAGACAACACAACAAGCTATGAATCGGAATCTCGAGCTTCTACAAGCGCTACCGATCCAAACGTAGATTCCAAAGCAAATCAGGGTGATAGGACTTGAGTTCGATGAAAATAAAATATATAAATTTTAAAAATCTAAAATTTACTCACATGTTTAAAATAAACATTTATATATTATATTTTAAAATCAATATTTAATTTAAAACACATCTATTAAAGTCAAAATATCTATATATTATATTTTAAAATCAATATTCTTTTTTTAAACACATATATTAAAATCAATATATAAATAAAAAAAAGGTGAGCCGCTGCTACTTGGCTATCAAGTGGTAAGGTTGGTTGATAGATGTGATGGCGTGGACTGCGATGGGTGTTCAGGGTGGCTTCGGTTTGCAGGTGATGGGTGGTGAATGGCAGGGCAGAGGAGTCATGAGATACAGTGAGGAGGAAGGTGGTTCGTAAATGGGCTGATGGAGGGATGGTGGCTACTGTTTAGCCAGTGTCTGTTGCACGCGAGGGGAGGTGAGAGCTGGATCTGGTTGCGTGCTCAGGTGTGGGTGAAGGAAGAGGTGAAGGGAGGTGGGCACGGTGGTCGGCACTGGAAGGTTTAGGTTGTGGGTGAATGAAGGTGGCTGCGACAATGAAGGCAAGGCAGAGGAGAAGCAACGGGTGGCTCAGGAAAACGAGAGGGTGAGTGAACTGCAAACTGACAGGGGGAGGATGGGTCAGATCTCGATGATGGGATGGGTGCGCTGTGGAGGTCGACGCTGGTTGGAGCAGGTTGTGGGGGTCGACGCTGGTGGGAGCAGGTGAGGTGGAAGGGAAGGTGCTTGTTCACGGGTCTGGGTGTACGGAGGCGGAGAGGGAGGAAGTTCGATCGGCAGTGGGTCCGACCGTGTTCGAGGGTAAGGGGAGAGACTAGAGATGTGGCTGACTGGGTAGTTGTCACGGCATGGTGGGAGATGCGGTCGTTCATGATGAGGGAAAGGCTTCGGGTCAGTGTCTGAAGGTGGCAATTGTGGGCGCCAGGCTGGAGATAGGTCGGGGAGTGGGTTGCAGTCTGTGGTTTCAGGAGGCGGGTCTATGTGGCAAGTTGTCAAGGTGGATGGTTTTGGAGAGAGGAGGTGATGGTCACGGCACGCATACAAAAGGAAGAGGACGAACAGTATTATATATGAATTTATATATTGTTTCGTTCAGAGCACAGAAACCAAAAATCAAAATGAAGGTGAAGGAATGAACAGTGATGGACAAGCAAGATAATATATAAGAAAACTTTATACTTAAATATATATTCTCTATTGCAGGAAACAGAACAAAAGATGAAGGGGAAAGAGAATGGAAGAAAATGAACGAACCAATATATTATAAGTTGAAACCATAGGAATATGTAAAGTCAAAATTAAATTCAGAGATATATTAAATGCTAATGGCTGTTAGATTCTACCGAGGCAAATGAATAGACACAGGGAAACCCAAAGGCCCAAAATGAGTACCGATACGGCTAATCGTTTTGTAGATTCCGTCGTGCAACGGACACCGAATTACACAAATAAATATACTGTGGAGATCAGCATGACGAGACGAACAGAATGGTATACAGATATGAGTGACACAACCCACCTATCAAAACTCGATTTTTCGCTGCCGAAAATGCTGCTAAAACGCCGAAAATTAGATAAACGGGGCTAAAGCAGTCCAAATTTGGCGAAACGAAATATGTCGTCTCACTCAGAAAATGATTTGCATTTTGATTATATAAAAATATTCAGATTTCAAAAATATTTTATTTTCATCAAATTTCAACTGATTTTAAATTGAAATTACACCACAGAACAAACTTATATATTTACCAATGAAAATATGCCATTTGCTATGTTTAAATAGACGCATACCAAATATCAAATTTTCACTGCTAAAATTAAATTGTTTATTTTTTTGAAAAATTTAGTTAATTACGTTATTTAAAATCATTAAAATTTACAGGTCGTTACACTCTCCCCCACTCAAAAATTTTCGTCCCCGAAACGGAACGAGAAGGGAGAATAGAAACAACAGAAAGGAAAGATAGATTTGAAATACGTAGTACCAAATACAACAATTAATTCAAAACCATATAAATTTCATTTTAATTATTTCACTTTCAATTAATTTACATTCATATCCAATTTATTTGTATTCACCTTATTTACTTAAATAACATTCTCTTTTATTATTTATTTCACTTAACATCTTGCAATCATAGATTAAGTGTATAAACATTATTATAACCACTAAATATTAATTTAAAATTCCCTTAATAAAATTTCATTTTTTTGGACATCTTATTACTTACATATTATAATGTATACTATTCAATTACATGTTCTCATTAAATTCAAACTTTTCCCAGGTAAGTTTTATTAATGTTTCTGAGTGTAATTGAACACTATACAAATTTACCTTTTTATTTACAACATTTCTGTTAAGCAGAATTTAGTTTGAACATTTTATTACTTTGTTCTCTTATATAACCTTCAATTACATATTCACATTACATTTTAACTTTTGAATATTTTAGGTAAGTTATATATTTTTTAGAATGCAATTGAGTATTATACAAATAGATTTTATCCTAGTTCAACTGTTTCAAGTTGTTTAAATTCCATTTGTCATTTTATACACTCCAATTATTCAAAAAAAATTGCTTCATTTTAATAATTGAAAACCATCACTTAACATAGAACTTAAGAGTTAAATTTTCGGTTTCACTACAAACCATTTTGAAATAAATATATACATATTTATATTTTTTACATCAAATCATACTCAAGAAATTCAAATCAAATCCATTTTCTAAAACAAAAGTGTAGCAAAGCTACCAAGTGGTCTCCCCACTTTGAAACTCGAAAATGAATGTCGATGATGCTGCAGTCATCACCGAAATTATTTTCCAGCGACATAAGAGGAGAGTACGGACTTACTTCTTTTAAAGTTCCCTGGAAACAATTTCCATTCGAAAATACTTTCAAATAATATATTTTTCCAAAACTTTGAAAACCAAATTTTGAAAAGCACCGGAAATTTAAATTCTCAAATCCTTAATTTAAATTCATTTATTTGCAAATCGGATTTATAACCATGCTTTCAGAATTTCATTTCCTTATAACATACAATAATAGTTAATGGTTTAGGATTGTTGACAAAACAATAAATGATAATCTAGTATTATCATTTCTAACAACCAATTCATTTAACTATCTAATTTCAGAAAATTATGCTCTTATATATATAAAATATAATCATACATAAAATTATTCCATTTACCAATTTCGAAAACAATATTGTGCCAGTTTGCTCTTTTCAAGTATTTTGGAATTCCTATCGATAGCGTTGGCTAGACGAATCGATCGAAACCCAAAATTCAAACTTAACAGCTCAAACAACACAATATAAAACATTTTTATATTAATTACAAACACTCCTCACAGGATGATTTAAGAATGGATTTTAGAACAAGATAGAGATTCAAATTTTATAGGGACCCTAATCAACTAGAATTCGAATTTAGAAGATAGGCTCGAAAGGAAGATAAGATAATTAAATTACAAAAGAGGAAAGATGGATAGACTTATATTAATCACGGTAGCCTTAACCGGGTCAACCGAGACTTAGAAGAACGAGAATATCATTAACGAAAATGGGGACAAACTTATTGAGAACATCGCGAAAAACGCAATTCATGAGATCGACGAAGAAGGTAGGAGCATTGGTTAATCCAAAGGGCATGACTAACCATTCATAGAAACCATTCTCTGTTAGGGATGCTGTCTTGGGAATGCTTTCCTCGGCAACATGAAACTGATGAAAACCGGTAGCAAGATCGAGCTCTAGGAATAAGATCGATGTAGAATTCAATTTCCTGCTTAGGAGGAGAAGTGACTTCACCAAAACATCAAGATAATCCCTGACTATCGGGGTGGAGTCAAGATCACTAGGCTTAGAATCAAGTGAAAAGATAAGACTGCCTGCAAAATCTTAAGGCACTCGATATACGATCACAAGAGAATTACCCTGGCCATCTACTAAAGAAAGGGTTCGGGCTATGCAAGAAATAACAGCATCAAAACCGAGAACATAGAATTCTCTGGTGAATCGACACCTGTTGTAAAGGAGTTTTAAGCGGTGCTTATGGCATGAACCAACATGGCTAAATTGATGCATAAATCTTTATGATCCACCGGCTTTGACAAGATGAGAGGTCTCTTTAAGTGGTTCACCAAAGCTTGGAATGCCTTTACAATCCTGTGTCCATTCTAAATTCCTTTTCCATCTCCCGATTTGGATGAAGAAGAGTTACACTTGTCGATGGCCCTGGAGATGAATCGACATAGGGTGATAACCTTCCCATTTAAACTCTATAACTGCTTGATTGTCTTCGGTACATAGATGTCTTTGATTGCTTGAATCTTCTTAGTGTTGGCTTCAATTCTGTGAGGGTCGAACAGTAAACCTAGGAACTTCCCTGACGCAACACCGAAAGAGCATATCAAGGTACCGAGTTTCATTCCATATCTTCGGATAAAACTGAACATCTCCGCTAACTCATCGATGTGGTCATTTGATCGTTGTTACTTCATAAGTGTATCATCCACATATACTTCCGTCGATCGCCCGATCCAGTCTTTGAACATCTTGTTGACCATTATTTGGTAAGTAACTTCAACGTTATTTAGTTCAAACTGCATCAAAACATAACTATATAGCCTTAGATCGGTAATGAATTTTGTGTGCTCCTGGTCGACGACGTGCATCAGGATCTGGTTGTATCTGGAGTACATATCCATAAATGAAAGCAGTCCATATCCAGCAGTTGAGTTTACCAGTTGGTGGATCCTTGAAAGTGGAAATGTGAAGACCCGTCTCCTCGACTCTCGGAAATCGACACTAATACATCCACGGTATTCACATACTGTAAATCCATGTGCCGAGGAGGCAGATTTTTAGGGGTAAAGTAAAGTAAAAGATAGAAACACAAATTCTTATATTATGTTAAAATAGGTAAATAGTACATACAACTTCCATCCTTAGGGTACATCAGAGTTTTGAATGCACAAACCCAGCCAGGAACAGTTATAACTGCCTATTCCCACACTTGCTGGTATTACTAACTTAGATACAGTGGAAAAAAAAGGTAGATAGATATCCCCATCGGGTGCTCCAACTTCATGCTCCAAATATCTCCTCTAGTATGCTCTTCCCAAAATACTCTAGACAGAATCCCGACTACTTGGCCGCCCGGGAAAATAAGACACCCAGAGTTTAAAGGGCAAACAAAATAAACTCCGAATCAATTATGAGACTGATGTGAGAACTCAAAATACGTATTTTGAAAACAAAAAGGTATCTCATAAGACCAAACCGCACATAAACACGGAACGGGTTTTTACTTTATGATAACCAAAACATTTTACGTCAAAAATACTTGATATTATTTTTAATAACGTATCTTTGAAAACATTTGCAAATAAACTTATCAATCTTAGCCGAAATTGTTACCGTTATTAAATTCCAACATACTAGGCTCTGCAAACAAAATGGCAGGCACTTATTGGAGAATGGATTCCATATAAATGACCAGGTGAAGGGACTACCTTCCGGCAGTACATCTCTAGAGGAATGTACTGAGGTCAACAGAACATCTGCACCTCTACCAACACAAGACCGATCTACCTTTCCTTATATAGTACCGAATATGTCATCACCCCGGTCGTTACCAACCTAACCGAGACGTCTCTTAGCATACATACACAATAATTTACATCCCGAACCTCATAGCTGGAAGAAATATATCTAGAAGGCGATGATCATACCCTAATGGTTGCGAACCACATAGCCTTGTTGCATCTAACCCTGTTTCGGTCATTTCTGAGTGTGAGGCCTGAGGTAACGATTACCTTTTCACATAGCCCATCATCTTTCTTTGAATGCCACACTACCATTCTATCAATCACTTGTTGACTTCCATAACCATACAACCTCCGAGCTCATACGTCTTAGAGAAGGGTGTTAAGCTAAGAGAAGTTGTCTTCTCCGCCACCAAACAGATGTGCGTTTATAAAAGTCAACGATGTAAATCTCAAGAATGTAATGTCAGACATCCATCCATACAAGTTCTCTCTGGGACTGAACGAAACTAAAGGCACTCTCCTACCACATCCTGTCGGGAATTAACCCTAGGATGAGTAGCGAGAAGTCCTTGCAATCGAAGATTTTCATAACAAAGCACTACTGCCACCATAGATATATGATATGATAAATTTCACCTCGAGGGACTAGTGGCAAGCAGCCCTTCATCATGAAGATCCTCATCTTCAAAAATCATCATCATGTCTTCACTTTCGAACGTATACATTGGTTTGGAGTGGTTTTCGAACAGGAATTATCCAAATCTGACCCTGGTTTCTCCGAACCAATCATCGATAAAAGAGGTCAAGTGAATAGGGAATAATTCTTTAGTTTATTAAGTGCTTTGACCGAAATCTCTTTTGGAGATATACATTTATAAAACATTCTTTTCGGTATAAACGAAATCATTAAACCTATCTTATTACTGCTTTTGATTTCTTGTCCTTTTTACACTTAACTCGTTTTCGACATTTCGACCTAATCTATCCCTCGTCGAGGAAAGAGGCCAGGTGAGCCAAGGCACTGGTTGCTTCTGAACATATCCTTAGTTTAAGCACCTCACATTAGGATCTCACAAATAGAAAAATCCAATCTACTCGTCGGCTTTTAGAGCCAAGATTAAACCACTTATTTATAATAACTTTTCTTTAAATCATTTATTTGAACTTTCTTCAATAAGCTAGAAAACCTCCAATCATTATTAAAACTCTTAATTATCCATTTGAAAACATTTATGAAAGATTTGTTAAGTTTAAAACTAATTTTCATAAGTTATAAAAAGTGGTGCGAAAAAGTGTTGTAGAAAGTGCTTTTCAAGTTATATTGATCAAAACAACCTTTTATTATCTGAATATTCATTTTTATTATTCAGATTACTTTTAAACCATTTTAAAACATTTATAAGATTTATTCCATATTTTTAAACATTTTTATCATTTTCAAAAAAATCCAGTTTTGGATTCCGAACTACAAAATAGGGATTTTTCCAAAACTTGTTTTACTCATATTTCAAAACATACTCATCGGAATCTCGATTTTCTTTCTTCGTTGGAAAACTATAGATATAATAGTTCGAAAAATTCTTATCTCGAAGAATTCCGAGCTAAATTCCAACTTTTATACTAGTTTGACTTTTATAGCGTGAAATCGCGAACTACCGTTACGCGATGTGCTTATTTTTAACTAAATTTTCCATTTCTTCTCAAACTTCACCAAAAAATTTTTAAATGTTTATAAAACATTTCAAAGACATTTTAAACCATTTTTATAAGAGGTTTAACAATTCCATATACACCATTTCATTAATCTAAGGAAAGTGATTTATTTTTGTGCTTATTGACGTGTATAATCGTGACTTGCATATATATTCAACATTCATATGAAAACAACCAAACTTTATGATCAAATCATATTAAACATCCATTTGCAACATCATATCATCATCCAACATATAGTATAATAAATTAGGAGTTCTCACCTTAGATTCCAATGATTCACAAAAAAAATCGCTATAGTTCCTCTATTCGAGTTCCAAAGCTCACTATCCTTCGGATTTTAGCTCCTAAATGCCTCGACCAAGCTCTGTGGAAGCCAAGGAGGGCACGTCCTAGGGCGTGGCTTGGGTTAGGCTCGGCCTAGGGTGGAATGAAGAGGGGTTGGTGAAGAATAAAGGGAAATGAAGAGCTTTTGGATCGTTTTTAAGGTGTTTTACTATATATGACTATAGTTTATGATTTTAGTTTCTTTTTGAAATTATTTTTGAAATTATTTCTTTTAGTTTAGAAGCCATTAAAGAGGAAGCAAAAGCTTGAGAAATACGAAGAATAAGATGAATGGAAAAAGAGAGAAGAGGGTATGGTATTTATAGGAAAAAAGAAGTGTGTAAAAGAACATATATAAACACCACTTTTTCCAAGCTTCTTCAATACACCTCCCCCTTCAAAATGCAAGGCAATAACCCCTCCACCATGATCACATCACTTCCATCCACTCATGTATGCATATGTTGACTTGTTTAAGCTTAAGGAGGAAGCTTTACTAAAAATATTTTAGATTTTTGTACTATGTATGTATTTTTTAATGTATAAGTATATATGTATGTATACATATGTTCATGTGCATGTTAGTGGATACATTTGTATGTTACATATGTGCACATGACATATAAACAACATTGCATTGATTCTGAATAACTTTCGTTCGACAAACCGTTGCCGATCGAAGAACCGATTCCCGGTCAAATTTTCACTTATACTTTAACGTACATACATTTGTAAACAAAATTTCAAATTAAATTTCTTATAATTTTAAATGAATTAAAATGATCACATTTCATTATAAAACAATATAGATTTATATTATCAATTATTTACAAAAATCGTTATTATACCGTTAAAGCGATATCGATTTTTCCTTATATTTTCAAATCAAATATATCTCTTTATAAAACTATTTTAAATGATTTATTATCACTTTATAACTATTCAAAATGAATTATAACTTTTTAAAATCATTATTTGGATAATTATAATAATTATTTAATCATTAAATCTTAATTTAAATTAAATAAATCAATATTTAAATACGATGCCACTGATCGATATAAATCCCGAGGAAAATATTCTTGTAAATATTTGTTCAAAATAAGTTTATTATTAGTTATTATCACTTGAAACAATATTGTTTGTATTATCAATCTTTTATTTAAAAATAAATTCAATTTATTAAAGTGATAAATTTGTGGGTCGTTACAGGAAAGCTGTCTTTCGTGCATGCTTTGTTCAGGTAAGAGTAGTCGATGCATGTCTGCTACTTTCCATTAGCTTTTCTATCAAGAACTAGAATGGATAACCATTTCGGGTTGAGGGCATCATGGGTAAACCTATTGTTTTTGAGCTTATCCACCTCCTCTTTAAGTGCAGCAAAACCCTCTAGATCCATGCTGCGTTGCTTTTGTCTCACCGGGACATGCCTCGGGTCGATGTTCAATGCATGGCTCGCGATAGTCGGTGGATCACACGCATGTCAGAATGGGTCCAGGCGAACATATCAAGATTCATTCAAAGAAAACCAGTTAATTCCTTCATCATCGTTGCACTGAACTGTGATCTGATCTTCAGTACCCGTATTGGGTCGCCATGACTGAATGTAATGTCGATTATCAGCTCAGTGGGTGCAGCCTTGGATTCCTTGAGCTCAAACGTAACTATTCCGCTTAACAATCAGAAATCTGGTTGGGACGTTCAATGATGACGGTTACTCCGATCGAATCCCAGAGTCTTGTCATGAGTTATTGAGTCCGATAGTGAAGGGCTCTAAGTGCTTTGAGCAATTATCTACAAATGGCCGAAGATCAGGCTTAGAAGCACGTTGAATCAAATGTCGAGTAGGGGTCAGCCTCGAGTTGCGTGTAGCTGCATGGCTTGCTCTTGCTTTGAGTTTGAATCTGCTTGTGTATTCGAGTAACGTGCTTTCCATTCAATGTACTCATGATCTGTAGCTCGTCGTTCAGGTTGGAATAATAGTTAATTGCCCATGAGCTTGGGCATTGATTCGATGATTCTATCTCTAGGCATCCTTTCGGTCGTAGCCTCGAGTCGTTGAAACACTATATATAAGTCGCAATATTGAGCTATCGCAGCCTGTCTTTGGATGATCACACTTCTACTCCCAGTCTTGGGTTGATAAATGTACTGCATGGACGGTCGAGTCTCCTCCTAGCTATGTTCATACTCCCACTAAGCTCCAAAGACTTAAGTTGATCGATGAATGGTCGGTTCACATTCATCTCGTTTTCAACTCGTGCCCCCAAGTCTGGGGCATACGTCGATAATTAGGAAGGCAAGTCGTGTCCAATCAGTGATTGATGCTCTCCCTGCCGGAACAAGGGCAAGGATCGGTATGTAAACGGTCGAGCCACGTCCGTTTCATATTGCTCTTCTAGTCAAACTATGGTAGATTCAACTAATGAACAGTCGCGTCGCATTCATTCAGAACTGACTGGTTAGTCGCGTCCATTTTGATTCATATGCTCCCGCTATATCTATGGGTAGAGTTGGCTCAGGTGTAGTCGGGTCATGCTCATTTGGTTTCATACTCCTCCGGACAGATCGAAGGAGGGTGCTAGAGAATTAATGATCAAGTCGCACTCATTCGTGGTTTATTCTCATATCCAAGCTCTGGTGACCGGAGTTATTCGATGAACGTTCATGTCACGTCCATTTATGGTTGGTGCGGATCGATATTGACCCTCGATCTGATGGTACGATATAGTCGATCACCCGTACCTTCAGATGTTGTTCCGACTGGTTTTGTATTAAGGCCTCCATGCGGTCGTTGCCTTAAGTCGTAAAGAACACTAAGCAGAGCTATAGTGAGCTGTCGTATTCAGCTTTTAGTGATTTGTACCCCTGCCCCCAGTCCTGGGTTAATGGAGTTAGTTCGTGGATGGTCAAGTTCTATCCTTAGCGAGTTTATACTCCTCCTGTCAATTTCTGGTCGGAGTTTATGGAATAGAGAACGGTCAAAATGCACTCATCTATTCATGGAGTTTGTGGAAAGAGAACGGTCGGAATCCACTCATCTATTCATGGAGTTTGTGGAATAGAGAATGGTCGGAATGCACTTGTTCATTCATGGAGTTTGTGGAATAGAGAACGGTCAGAATCCACCCGTCTATTCATGGAGTTTGTGGACTAAAGAACGGTCAAAATCCACTCATCTATTCATCGAGTTTATGGAATAGAGAACGGTCGAAAAACACTCATCTATTCATGGAGTTTTTGGAATAGAGAATGGTCGAAATCCAGTCATCTATTCACTCATGTTTACATCCATGCTCTGGGGATATGGTTTAGTTGATGGGTGGTCGGTTCGCACCCAGTTTGTGTTTATACTCTAGTCCGCACTCTGGGGACTCAGAGTTATCTCGATGGCAGTCGGTTTCCACCCAGTTTATGTTTATACTCTAGTCCGCACTCTGGAGACTTAGAGTTGTTTGATGGGTGGTCAATCGTACCCATTTTTGATTTATACTCCATCTGCCATGTCGAGGTAAGAGTTATCGAATGAACGGCCAAATCACATTCATTCATGGAATGGAATTTTGCCCCTAACATCAAGGATAGAACTTGGAAAGTGAGACGATCGATTTGTATCCGCTTGGTGGTTGTAGCTCCTCTTGTCAAGTCAAGGAAGGGCGTAGGCGATGGATTGTCGGATCACATCCATGCTTGGATTGGACGGTCAGGTCACATCCACCTCAAGCTGCAGTCGTGTCCACGTGTTGACGGGGGTGATTGATGAGTAGGCAATCAATCACGTCTACTTTAAGTCGAGCTTTGAACTGCCTTCTATGTTCAGGGCAGGAGTTAATGTGTGGACGGTCGAATCGCGTCCACTTTAGTTGAACCTCGGTCATGTTAAGCTTCGGGAGAGGCATAAGTATTTTGGCGAACTTCAAGTATGAGATAGGGAGTGGATGGTTTGGTTGCATCCATCAAGTCTTTCTTTGGTCTCCAAGTCAGGCGCGGAAGTTGTTGTGTAGACGATCAGTCGTGTCCACTTTTTGCTAGATCCTGACCTTGTCGGGCATTTCCATTTTGAGTCCTTAGCCCTAAGTCAGGGGCATATGGTAGCCGATGAGCGGTTGAATCACGTTTATCTTAATGAAACTCCAAAGGTCCGATTATGGTCCACGAGATTGGTTGGCGCCCAACTCTAGGTACCTGGTTACCTGCATCGTATGCAAGTAGTTTAATTCAAGTTGGTCGTAGTTCACAACATAATTGAAATTGAAATTAAAATAAAATAATTCAAAGAAGATCGGAATAAATCTCATTGATAAGTGAAGTAGCATCGTGTGCTCGCTATTCCACTTTGCCCCTAGCTCCTATCAGCGGGATGTCGACCGTTAGCGGTCCAATTGATAATCAGAGTTCTTTATTGATAGGCATCGGATGTTCCCTGCCCACCATTCTACAGGGCTTACGCATATTGTTGAAGCTTTCCTTTCCGAATAAGCTTTCCGATCACCTCTCGGAGGTGTTTGCAACCGCCAGTGTTAGGACCATGCGCATCTTGGAATATACAACATTCCCCAGATTTTCTATGGGCTTCAGTGGACTCTCTCGAGGCTGGTTTTCAGTACTGCTCTTAGTCATGAGTCTCCAAGTAGATGTTATTGATTGAATCATTTAAAGGAGTATACGAGTCAAATTTTGAGATTCTGGGTCATCTCCTAGAATCTGAGTCCCTAGCCAATGGGCCTGTATTGTTCTTTCTCCTAGTCTACTCTACCTCCTCCTTGCTTAGGTTCTGATTCACTTTGTAATGGAAACGACCCAAGGTCATAGGAGGCTCTTCAGTTAACTAGCTGTAAAAATCTATCAAGGGGTTGATTCCCCTCATCAACGCCATCAGTATGATATCTTCACTGGGATTGATCACTTTAGTGACGATGACGACGACATTGAATCTTTAGAGGAAGTCTTTAAGTGGCTCACCTAGCATCTGGAATAAATTAGATAATGACATCACATCCTTGGTGTGAGTCGCATGCATTCTAAACTGCTCGACAAACTTAAGATCCGATTGATTGAATAAGGAGATGGATTTGGGCAATAATGGCATAAACCGCATAATCGATACCCTTTGAGGAATATAGAAAAGCGTCTGCATTCGATGGCACATATCGCTCTGGCGGAATTCACATGCCACTCGAATTTCATGAGATGTAGTCCAGGGTTGGTTTTCCCTAAGTAAACCGATATGATTGGTACATTGAATCTCCTCAGATATTCTACACACTGAACGACTTCAATGAATAGGCTTCGACTGGGGGAGATGCTTCAGTCATCGTCAATCCGATTCATTTTTAAGTTATGGCTACTTGTTATGCTTATGAATGATGTATGCATACCCGAGATATGATCAAAGCAAGATGGACCGGTATTGATGGATCAGTGGTAAGTTACATGGAGTCGGATCCGAGAAAATCTACTATTTGCTTGGAGTAAGCAATTGGTTTGCTTGGAGTCACTGAATTCGTGCTGGGTCAGTGAAGAATGGTGCTTGGAGTCATCTTGGCATTTTCTTGCAGAAAATCTTGGTTTTACCCGAGTTTGGCTTTGGGCCAAAGTTTCTTGGGTTTGCTTAGAATCACATCACCTATGTTCTCCAACCTTTGGGAATATCGTTTGAGTAGCGGTTGTTTATCCGTTCCTTGGTTGCAATACGACATATAAGTTTGCATTTCAATTGGTCAACATTTTAAACATTTGAATATTCTCATTAATATTACTAAAAAAGCTGGATTAGGTTTATCAGCTAAAAATATAAAACTTTTTCAAATAGAAATTAGATTTTGTGGACATATTATAAAAGATGGAACAATATTTTCTATCGATAGAGCAATTATATTTGCAGAAAAATTTCCAAATGAAATTAATGATAAAAATCAATTACAAAGGTTTTTGGGAAGCCTAAACTATGTTTCTAAATTCTATAAAGACTTAGCTTATGATGCTAAACAATTATTTGAAAGATTAAGAAAAAATCCACCTGACTGGACAGAAAAACATACTAAGGCGGTACTAAAAATAAAAGCAAAAAATAAAGGAAATTCCATGTCTTGCAATTCCCAACCCTGATGCACTTAAAATAGTCGAAGCAGATGCATCAGACAAAGGTTATGGTGGAATTCTTAACCAAAGAATTGGTAATAAAGAATCTTTAGTCAGATTTACATCTGGAATCTAGCAAGGACCTAGAGTTAATTACTCTACTATCAAGAAAGAAGTATTAGCAATTGTATTATGTATATAAAATTTTCAAAGTGATTTATTAAATCAAATTTTTTTGCTAAGGGTAGATTGTAAGTCTGCTAAAGAAATTTGCAAAAGGATGTTAGAAACATCGCATTAAAGCAAATATTTGATAGATAGCAAGCAATCTTATCAGTATTTGATTTTTACATTGAGTTTATTAAAGGGTCTGACAATTCTTTACTAGACTTCTTAACTCGAGAATTTTTATAAGGAAAAATGAATAAAGGGAAAGAAAAGGAGGAAAGCAGTAAAACTGCAATATCTCGTCCTATAACGACTTATATGTTAGTATTTCAAAAAGATGAAAAAACCTTAAGAAGAGAAGTCTTAAAGACTACTCCAATAGAAGAACAACTCAGAGCTAATGCTTATGAATTAAGATAAAATCTGTATCAACAAAAGAATATGTATACCCATACGTTCCGATATCTAATATATGGGTATCTCCTGTGGAGAAGAAACACATACATTTATCTGCTAAAGAGGTATGATTTTCTACTTGAAATTTTTAACAGACCCCTACCTTTATCCAAAGGATTTTCATTTATACCAAGAAATTCTAACGTACACAGGTTCTGTTCAATTCGAATCAGCCATGGCATCAGGTGGCGAATGGACTTTCTCAAAGGCCACCATTATTAAAATAATTACCTCAGAACAACGGGAAGGTGACTTATACAAGCCCAAAGAATTAACTACAAATCAAAAAATCCTTATAGGAATAAATTAAATTTCAATTACTTTGACTACGTCACAGCTTGGGATTTAGCTTTCTTTTATCAAAACAGGCAGAGAAAACACAATTGGTTCGTTCAGTTTAAAACTCAAAAAACCACTAATTTTTCAAACTGGTTTATAATTTGGTTTTCAAGTTTTGGATTACATCCAATCATTTTATCGCAAAAAATAAGAAGTATTTATGAAGAATTCGTTCAAATTAATACTTCAATGAAATATCATAATTTAGTATTTGCAGCACTTTATTAAGTACCATGGATCATGAAGTGGGACGTTGTTATACTTCCGAGATCGCTACAAAAGCTTGGAATAAATTTTGAAAATCTTCCTTATTTAGGAAGAAGAATTTTAACAAAATAGTGGGATAAATATGAAATAATTAAAGATTCAATCTTTTCAGAGAAGGGTTTAATAAACCATGAACCACAAAGAATACCAAATTCAACTTCTCCTAAGAAGAATTTATTTGTATTACTAAAAGAATTAATAGCAAGCTCTTCAAAAAGAAATTTGAAAAAATAGCTTAAAGCCATATTAGATTCAGACAGTGGTGATGTGCTTATGAGGATGTCTACAGATCAGAGCTCATGAAAAGGCCAAAAAGAAATGAAGACTGTATGCAAAAAGCAATAGACATAATGTTAGCTGTCACAAGAAAAAAGTTAATGGGTCTTGGATTCTATATGTATCTTTCATCTACTTGGTAATATAACCTATATTATAGATGAAATACTATTATCGCCACCTCAAAGATTCCCTCCTCTAACACCACCACCAAGAGTTTGTAACGAACCAGATTTTCGACCCTCGAAAATCGACACTAATACATCCACTGTATTACATGCCGAACATTCAAGTACCAGAAACACCGATCTGTTAGGGTGAAAGAAGAAGGTAGAAGCTAGGATAAAACTAAACAACACAAAATCTGACAATGCAGCGAATAATATATATTATAACAAAGACCTTTACAAAGAGGAAATATCTTTATTCATATATACAACATTGGAGTACCCTAGACTTATCCTAAATTTGGACAGTTATAGAAGCATGTCCTTACATTGACCAGTCATATATACTCTATAGTACAATGGAAGTAAAATACATGAATACGTCTTGGCCATTCAGCTCTTCTCTAGCTCCGAAGTATCTTGCTAAACCTGGTAAAACATGCTCGGTCTGACCTGAGCATTACATGGAATAATGCTCGGGTCAAACTGGTAAACCAGCATGAGTAAAACTCAATAACAAGTAACAACCAAACTGATTTCTACATTTGAAAACTTTTCAAACAAATGGTATCTCGTAAGACCATACCGCACATAAAACCTGATGGGGTTTTACCTTACGATAACCAAACGTTTTATATCAAGATCCAGTGATATTATCATAGTGTCTCGGTTTAAAGTTAATAGAGGAAATAGCTGAAATGCTTGCATCTCGCATTTCAACACTAGGCTCTACAATCAAAACCATAAGGCACGTACTGGAGTTTGGATCCCAACGATGGCATGGTAAGGGACTACCTTCCGATGATACACCTCTAGAAAATGCACTGATGCTAACACAGAGCTGACTGCCCCTTTAACATGGCAGGCCGGATTACCTCATCCCCTTGACACCAGGGCCTTATACTACCACAGTGTTTGCGCGCAAACCAACTCTGAAAGGGACATTTAGAATGGGGTGACCGCTCCTAATGGTAGCTAACCACATAGCTCTGCTGCATGCCCTCTTTTTGCCATTCCTCCCGGTTGTGAGGCTTGAGGCTACGTTTTACCTTTCTGAATTGTAATCCATCTTAGAGTGCTAACACTGCCCTCCAGGCGTTAATGCAATGCCAGCATTCATCCATACAAGTTCGTTTTAGGTTTGAACGAAACCGAAGGCACTAACTCTACTACATCCATTTTGGAATCACCCTCAAGAGTAGCAACAGTAGCCATTGCACTTCAAAGAGCACCGTCTTCAATCAACATCAAGATGTCTTCCACTCGAACATACATGTTGGTTCGGAATGGTTTTCGGATATAGATCTGATCCTGGTCTCTTCTTACCAACAACCGATAATTTCCAGTTGACTCATTCTCGGTTCTTTTGGAAGTATGTTTTCGAGTCTTCATCGGGGAACTCGAATTTACATTCATACGTCCTATGTCAAATTGGATCAAACTTGATAGCCGGTTATTTAACTATCAAATAAACAAACAACAACCAATTCCATTTGAGATTTATTTATCCATAGCAACCACTAAGCCTCAAAACATATCTTTGTCTAATAAATCTCTTTAAAAAACATTCATATACTTATCTATCTGACATAAGTCTATTCACAAAACATTTGTAAGATTTCCCATTACCAAATCTCTAAAAAGGATTTAACTACATTATTTAAATTGGAGAAAAGGATAACTCTAAGCACTATTCCTTCGGTGTTAAGTGTGGGACAGATATCCCATACTGCCATTTTTAAAAGGTCAGCCTCAAGAAACCCAAACCTCAAATTCCCATTTTATTTATCTTAAAAAATCCTTTAATAAATTTTCTTTATCCATGAAATCCTTTTTGCATTAACTCAAACCCATTTACAAACATTATCAACTTCCATACTCATTTATGAACTCTTATAATTATTCAACCCCAGTTATATAACTTCTTTATAAACTTCCAAACCTTGTATAAAACTTCCCTTTATAGTTAAATCAATTTATAAAATCTTTGTAAAAACATTCAAAACCATTTCTAAAACTCCTTTTATGAATACCCAAAATCATTTATAAAACTTCTCAAACCAATTGTCAAATCATTCTTCAAATATCTTGTTCAAAATAGAATAACTTTGAAGACCATTGCAAAAGAAAATGAAATATTTACTTTACGAAACCAAACGGAGGCTCAACGACTACAATGCATCATTAAATTTGGTTTAACTTATCTAAGTTATATCATAGATACTGCCAAACATCATATATGTAAAGGATTCACACATAGCATATAATCAATCATAGGTAAATGTCCGAGTTATAAATATAGGTAAATCCATAATCGGGTGAAAAATGTACATATAGAAGAATATCTTTATGGTTAAGTTATCATGACTCGCTTATTGAAATTAACTTCCTTGTGTCTATCACATTACCGGTATTTGACATTTGTGCTAAACACAAGTCACTTACTTCCCATAAAACGTGTCAACGTTTTATAATCACTACTTTAATTCATTTGGCTACTTAATTATCCAGATGAGAGATTCTTTGGTTTAAAATCTATTAGCTTGAAAAGATAATTGATTTAAAATATAATCGATTAAGTTTAAAAATAGCTTTGAAAAGATTAAAAAAAATTTTAACAAAACTAGCCGGCTTTAGAGTGGGCCGTTCCACTATATAAAGATTAAAATATTTTTAATTAGCTTAAACCCTAATGTATCTTAATTAAATCAAGATTAATTCATAATTAAACTTTAATTAACTTAATGGACTTGGTTAAGTCCTAATTAACATCTTAATGTATCTTAGTTAAGGTTAAATCAATTCATTATTAGCTAAACCCTAATTAATTAAATAATCACTTAATTAAATAATAATTAATTGACTAACTAACTTTATTAAATAGTAATTAATCATTAAATTACTTCTTATCTTCATAAATCACTAGTTAAAACCTTATTAATCAATAATTAGTCATTAAACTTCCTTAAGTGTTACTTAACCTCTAATCACTAATTAAGTGCTAATCACCTTCAATTAATTTATTAAATAATAAAATATTAAGTTATCTAAACTTAATCTCTTTTTATATTACTAATTAAGTTTGAAAAACTTTTGCAAAACCATTTCAAAAGAAAACGTTTTAAAACGAAAATCGAAAATTTTGTCGAACTGCGTCCATAGCGACTATCGCTATGAGTCCAGTTCGCTTAAACATACCTTAATGAAAACACTTGCTTATTGTTTCCTATTTCATGTTTAGAAAGAATAACTTTTAAAGTTTTTGAGACTTCGAAACAAAGATAGAAACTTTGAAACAATTTCCAAAATTTAAAACAAGAAAACATAGTTTTTTATTTCGAATCGGATCTCATGTCCATCGCAACACACAAGTTGTTAAGTTTGTTTCAACTCAACATACCTCGGTTCTTAGATCACGACCATACATCCATACTACCATACTTTTAACATAACAATGAAACACATATATAAACATAAAGTAATATGCTTACTAACTCGACAACATCACATTCAAATTTCAAATTCAACACCAAACGCAAACATCCATCAAATCACCATCGACCAACATAATAACCATTCAATTTTCTCATCATATTATCACCACATGAACACATCATAGTAAAGTAAAAAACCTTTCCAAAATAAAGTAGTTTACTCACCGAAACTCCGCAAACACAAAGCAAACTTCAACTAGAGTTTGGAAACAACAAATGAGCTTCGAAGAGTGAAGATTTTCTGGGGTTTTGAGCTTCAAATGGGCTCAGCCTGATGTGTAGGGGCTCGGCATAGTAGTGCGGGGTGGGTGTGAGCTTGGTTTCTTGAAGAATAAAGTGAAGAAATGAATATAGGAAAGTTTGAACTAGCTTCGGAAGAGATTTAAAGTGAAAAGTTAGGATTTTTAAATACTTAAAAGGGTTTTGGAAGCCATGAAAATTTTAGAGGGAAAGTTTTAGAAAATGAAGGAGAGAATGTAAATAAAAATGTGCATGTATGGGTGTGTATTTATAGATGAAGAAAAGTAGAGAAATTACCATTTTATTCTTAGTTTAAAATATCATAACATGTCATCATTTTGACATGTCACGTCACAACCTTCCTCCCCCTCATATGTAAAATCTCCCCCTGTAACAACCCGCATATTCTACGATTGAATATTTAAATATTTTATTTAAATATAGAATCGTTAATCGGATTGAAGTCCGAAAAGCTACTTTTTGCAAACAGTCGAATTAGGGCTCGAGACCACTTCCGTTGAGTTCAAAATGTCGTTTGCGGCGTTTTTGAGTATAAGCTTCTATATGTTTGGAGTTAGTAGAATTTTGCTACTTTTTCACATAGGGCTTTGGGTTTGGGTTCAGCCCACTAGTCATCCTTATACCCCAAACTGAACCATCCCTCCCCATTCACTCTCACTTCCTCCTCTTTTCAGTTCTAAAGCAAAAATGGTGGGAGAGATGGGAAATTGAAACTCCAAGCCCTGGTTCCTCTTTCAATCTCAAATTCTTGCTCCAAAATCAAAGAGAACCCATTGGTAAGCATCTCCTTCTTCTTCTCTAACTCTTTCTCCTTCCAATTTCAGAAATTCCTAAACCTAACTTTGGGAATGTTCTTCTTTTAAGCTTTGATTCAAGCTTGTTGTGTTGGAATTGAAGAGTAATTACTCTTGCCATTACTCCAAAGCTTCTTCTTCATTTGTTTGGGTTCAGAGGTGAGATTTTTATCTCACATCTTAGTCTATAACTATCTTCGATTGTTAGGTATGAATTCCTAACACTTATTCTTGTGCAATTACTTTTGGTTTGGATTGATTTGGTGAATATTCCAATTTTTAGTGTTTTGAGTTCAATTCTTTGAAAATACTAACTTTGATGTTTTGATCATGTTTTTGGTGATGAATCGAAGAGCTTATATGGCCGGGTAGTCGATGGGCGTAAACCCTTAGTGCCGTTGCTCGATCGATTGCATTTCTAAAGGGATTGGCATTCATTTGATTGGCATGGGAGTGCTGGAATCAGGGTCCGGTCGACCGACCTCAGGGTCCGGTCGACCGACCTGCTACTCTAGCATTTCCCTGCCTCTGTTTTGGGGAGTGCAGGTTACAGGCTTCGGCCGACCGACCTCAGGGTCCGGTCGACCGACCTGCTACCCGAGCATTTCTTCCTCTGGTCCGGTCAACCGACTCAGGGAGTCCGGTTGACCGACCTTTTCCTATTTGCCAATTTTTCCTATATTGCCTATTTGTTTGAATTTCCAAATTTAATCGATTCGTGTTGTTTCCCTTTTGTTGTTATCATTTATTACCGACTTTGATGACTTCTTTTCTTCGAGAATTTTGGGAATATCCATTTTGATGGATTCGGTATCGATTTCTTTGGATTTTATTCACGTCTTCGAATGTGAATTTTTATGATTGTTTATTTCTACAATCGCTTCTATGATTTGTCACTTCAAAATATAAAGGTTTTCTATACTAGTATTAAATATCAAAACTTCTTCATCAAAACGATTACAACTCTATTTTCAATATCAAAGCTCGTTTCTTAAAACCGTTTTCCAATCTATTAGTATATACAAACCTTTACCTCATTCGTATGAGAAAATCTAATTAAACGGCTTAGCAAAACAAGTGGTATGAAACGCTTGCGTTTACTTCGTCGGTTAATTTATGGACTTGTTCGATTGAAACTCTTGTGACAATTTTTTAGTGGAGATCTACAATCTGTTCGTAAATATTTGAGTTAAGCATGTGGTTATGGGACATGAAGCTAAACTCTTATATTTACTAGCTTAGTGTAATCGACACTTCTTGATGATCGATGATGATCATTTTATGGTTTAGACTAGCAATGTGCGATGTCTCTTTGTCTATGTGGAGGACTGTACATCATTTTATTGAGCTTCGTCTCATTTTCGTGGAGCATTCGGCTCATAGGTCTTCGGATCGTTCGTGGAGCATTCGGCTCATAGATCTTCGGACCGTTCGTGGAGCATTCGGCTCATAGGTCTTCGGACCGTTCGTGGAGCATTCGGCTCATAGGTCTTCGGACCGTTCGTGGAGCATTCGGCTCATAGGTCTGAGGACCGTTCGTGGAGCATTCGGCTCATAGGCCATCCCCCTTCTTATGATTTCTGGATTTCGTGTGCTGATTTCTGGAATTTATGCTTCACCAATTTTTATGACTTTCATTGATATGATATCAATTTCTGTGCACTGGTGAATTTGTGTGTCATTGAATTGTTATGAATACAAGTTTAGGGTATGATACCCTATTTTATCTTTGAGAAGATTCTTGTGATATTGATTAATCTCTTGTTAATTTTCAATTATATACTTATAGTAATATGCCACTATGGTTATTACATGTTCATGCCATGTCTTTTACTTTATACCATATCATCTGATATTTATAGCTAGACTGATCCGTTTATTATTTTTTTATAAATAATACTCGGGTCAGACCGAGATGTTACAGGTGCTTCTGCTTGACTTCTCTTCTGGATTATTCTGACTTTTGGCTAACTACTTAGATTAGTAGTTTTTGGATGTACACATTTGAGATATAGACTCTATGTTGTGTATTTATTCTTTTGTATAGCACGTGTTGCTATTCTTTTGTATTATCGTGGATCTTTCATACCACTACTCTGATGTACACTTTCATGTGTTATATTCATATCTATTTCCGCCTTTGTGATATGAATTGTCTGTGACTGATTTGTGTTATGTTTATTTCTATATTTGTTTCCGAAGATATTATAGCCACTATGTGGTAGCTTTGAGTTTGTGTCGGTATGTCGGATTTCCTCTTGAAATAAAAATGCATGTTATACTATCTGACATATCGGCGCTCGCACAAAGAAATTACACGGATGGTCGCTCCTCAACAGCCTTATCCTCCACACTAGTCGACAGCATTACACCGTAGTGTCCTTGGCTAACGTGGGTTTTGAGGTAGGGCGTCACAGCTTGGTATCAGTGCCAAACTTCGGAACAATGTAGAATAACTTAACAAGGATCATCGTCCTAAGTCCACCTTAGGAGTCGTGCTTCAGGATTTAGTTTGTGTCTTCGAACCGATTCATCCTGTTTTCTTTATGATTCCTTGTTTTATCTATCAAGATGGCTTGATAGTCATTCTGAGAATAACCTTTTTCTTCTTCCTTTCTTTCTTAAAGAAGAAGAGATGGTTAGTTCTGGCAGTCCTAGCGCTAGTCAATCCAGCAGTCCTTCTCTGGATGGCGTATTCATGTCTGCCCAACAACTTTTGGATCTTGCTAAGAATCAAAGGTTTATCTGTGCTTTGGGTAAGAACCCCGAAATGGTTTTACCTCTGAAACTTGAAGTTCCTTTCAATCAACTTGTGGATATCACTCTTCGACATGAAGAGGCGGGTAAAGGAATTGATGGTGATATTGGGATTTCCAAGAAGAGGCATATTAAGTTCAAAAGCCCTTATCTCGATAAGAAGGTAAAGCAACCTACTTTGGTAGCAAAGACTCCAAACTCTTTTTGTAGAGGATGCTACAATTGTAATTCTAAGTACCACTACGCAAAGGAGTGTCCGGAACCACTCTTTTGTCGTTATTGCAAAAAATTCAAGTCATCATATTTCTGTCTGCCCCATACTTCTGAGCAAGAGGAAAATGGAACCAGAAACTCCGGTAGCTGAGACTCCTACCGCTAGTCGTAAACAATGCTATAATTGTGGTTCCACGGACCATTATGTTATTAAGTGCCCAAAACCCCTTTATTGCCGCTATTGCAAAGGCTCGGGTCATTACTTATCTACCTGTCCCAAACTTCAAAGTAGGAGAGAGGGAAAGCTGCAAGCCACTAGCAACTCTTCTCTTAGTCAAGGTATCCATTCTATCCTTGATGACATTTATTTTGTGATTATCTTATTCGAGTTCTTTTTGATATGGGTTTCATCTCATTATTTTTATATCAAAAGAACTTGTGATTCTTTTTCTTTAAACATTTCTGGGCTTGATGACTTCTTTGAGGATTGCGAATCCGGATTGGTGGATCTGCAACACTCGATTTGTTTTTTTATGTCGAAATTATTTTATGTGATTTTTCTTTCCGAGCCGATTTTTACTTATGCTTCGGAATTGACTTTTGTAAGGATTGGCTTAATTATTATGAAGCCATATCCTTTGTCCCGTGTGGACTATTCATCTTCGACATTTTCAATCTGTTAAGCAGATTTCTATTTTTCTTCGTGACTTTGTTTTCAAATTTATGGTGGCATCATTTCAAAGCCCTCATGATGAGGAAAGTGTTATTTCTCTCATCTAATTAGTTGTGTGATGTTCCGGTATTTTTGAGCTTGTCTTAGGATTATCACCTAAGCAATCCTTTGAGAGGTGTTAAGGTCTTTTCAGCTCGACCTTGCCACCGGTTTTCTTTAGCTACGAGTTGCGGAAGCTAGCATCCACTTACCGCATTCCGCACTCGTTATGGTTCTTATGAATGACTTATTATGTCATTTAGTTTGCCCAACTTATTTCATCCATTTTATAAATCGAGTCTTCTATGAGTATCTCGATGACTTCATTTTAGTATTTATTGATTTTGGATGGAAATAGCAATTTAAAATTTTGCAAATCTTTTTCATAAGATTTAGTTATAAGTATAATTAGATTTTGTTCTTCAATGAGCAAAGAATATTCTTAAAACTTCTAAGAGTTATTTTTATCATATGGAAGATGGTTTTGTGATTGTATTGCCCATTGAGTGCTTTAAGAATTCTGCTCGATGCGCCTGATCAACGTTATCGATAGGAATCTCCTAAACGCTTTGATGAGACAATTTGACACGATATATTGACTTGTAAAATGCAAATTTTTCTAGAAAGATTTTTACATAAAGATAATTGTTATTTTTGAAAATTCTAGCTTTTCGGGAAAGAAGATTATTTAAAAGAAATTCTTTCTTTTCGATACTCTTATTCTTGTGATTCCCGAAGGGAACCAAGACTTTATCTTTTGTACCAATGCTAATCGTATTGGTTTGGATGCCGTTCTCTTGCAAAAGAGAACGTGCTATCATTTGTGCTTCTAAATCATTAAAGCCGATCGAGACTAGGTATGCCACTCATGATCTAGTGCTCGCGACTATTGTTTTCGCTTTTAGAGTTTGGCATCATCATTGTTTTTGGCGGAGAAATTTGTTCTCCACCTTGATCATAAATCTTTGGAATATTTATTTTCTCATAAGGAACTTAATATTGGATCGAGTTCCTTGCATCTTATGATCTTGATATTCTTTGTATATTCCCGGAAAGAGGAACCGTGTTGCCAATGCACTTTGTTGTAAACAACAAGTGGTTGTTTCTTTGATGATGTCCAAATGGAATGATCATTTTACCAATATCGGACATTTCGATATACTTCGTTTTATTGAGTTTCATCTCATTTCTTTTATGGACTTACATCTGATGTTCTTTTATGGTATTCGGTTCATTGGACGTACCGTTTTTGTACTATGTCGTTGTTCAAAAATTATTCGAGTTTCTCGTTTCTCAGGCGTACCGTTTTTGTACTACGCCATCGCACCGGCTCAATTTTCTGTTATTCACGATGTTTTCTTACGTCTTTCTACTACGGAAATGCCTTAAGGTTTCCGATTTTTATTCTTGAGCTTGGTGTTATAGTAGGGATTGAAGTTTCACCAGATTTGACTTTTGAGCAACATCCTATTCGCATCATTTCTTCGAGGGTTGAGCGCCTTCGAAATAAAGATGTTCTTTTTGTGTGAGTTCTATGGTTCTCAAATCCCAAGGATTTCTCTTGGGAAATCTAGAGAATTCATCGAACAAAAAATTTCGGACTTACTCTTTTGTGCTCTTTATGGTGAACTTCTTATTTCAAATTTTCTTTTGTGTTGATATGCTTTTATGGTTGTTACACTTTATTTTCTTCTTAAGTATTGCGAGGACGCAATTTCTTTAAGGAGGGGAGTCTGTAACAACCCGCATATTCTACGATTGAATATTTAAATATTTTATTTAAATTAGAATCGTTAATCGGATTGAAGTCCGAAAAGCTACTTTTTGCAAACAGTCGAATTAGGACTCGAGACCACTTCCGTTGAGTTCAAAATGTCGTTTGCGACCTTTTTGAGTATAAGCTTCTATATGTTTGGAGTTAGTAGAATTTTGCTACTTTTTCACATAGGGCTTTGGGTTTGGGTTCAGCCCACTAGTCATCCTTATACCCCAAACTGAACCATCCCTCCCCATTCACTCTCACTTCCTCCTCTTTTCAGTTCTAAAGCAAAAATGGTGGGAGAGATGGGAAATTGAAACTCCAAGCCCCGGTTCCTCTTTCAATCTCAAATTCTTGCTCCAAAATCAAAGAGAACCCATTGATAAGCATCTCCTTCTTCTTCTCCAACTCTTTCTCCTTCCAATTTCAGAAATTCCTAAACCTAACTTTGGTAATGTTCTTCTTTTAAGCTTTGATTCAAGCTTGTTGTGTTGGAATTGAAGAGTAATTGCTCTTGCCATTGCTCCAAAGCTTCTTCTTCATTTGTTTGAGTTCAAAGGTGAGATTTTTATCTCACATCTTAGTCTATAACTATCTTCGATTGTTAGGTATGAATTCCTAACACTTATTCTTGTGCAATTACTTTTGGTTTGGATTGATTTGGTGAATATTCCAATTTTTAGTGTTTTGAGTTCAATTCTTTGAAAATCCTAACTTTGATGTTTTGATCATGTTTTTGGTGATGAATCGAAGAGCTTATATGGCCGGGTAGTCGATGGGCGTAAACCCTTAATGCCGTTGCTCGACCGATTGCATTTCGGAAGGGATTGGCATTCATTTGATTGGCATGGGAGTGCTGGAATCAGGGTCCGGTCGACCGACCTCAGGGTCCGGTCGACCGACCGGCTACTCTAGCATTTCCCTGCCTCTGTTTTGGGGAGTGCAGGTTACAGGCTTCGGCCGACCGACCTCAGGGTCCGGTCGATCGACCTGCTACCCGAGCATTTCTGCCTCTGGTCCGGTCAACCGACTCAGGGAGTCCGGTTGACCGACCTGTTCCTATTTGCCAATTTTTCCTATATTGCCTATTTGTTTGAATTTCCAACTTTAATCGATTCGTGTTGTTTCCCTTTTGTTGTTATCATTTATTACCGACTTTGATGACTTCTTTTCTTCGGGAATTTTGGGAATATCCATTTTGATGGATTCAGTATCGATTTCTTTGGATTTTATTCACGTCTTCGAATGTGAATTTTTATGATTGATTGTTTCTACAATCACTTCTATGATTTGTCACTTCAAAATATAAAGGTTTTCTATACTAGTATTAAATATCAAAACTTCTTCATCAAAACGATTTCAACTCTATTTTCAATATCAAAGCTTGTTTCTTAAAATCGTTTTCCAATCTATTAGTATATACAAACCTTTACCTCATTCGTATGAGAAAATCTAATTAAACGGCTTAGCAAAACAAGTGGTATGAAACGCTTGCGTTTACTTCGTCGGTTAATTTATGGACTTGTTCGATTGAAACTCTTGTGACAATTTTTTAGTGGAGATCTACAATCTGTTCGTAAATATTTGAGTTAAGCAAGTGGTTATGGGACATGAAGCTAAACTCTTATATTTACTAGCTTAGTGTAATCGACACTTCTTGATGATCGATGATGATCATTTTATGGTTTAGACTAGCAATGTGCGATGTCTCTTTGTCTATGTGGAAGACTATACATCATTTTATTGAGCTTCATCTCATTTTCGTAGAGCATTCGGCTCGTAGGTCTTCGGACCGTTCGTGGAGCATTCGGCTCATAGGTCTTCGGACCGTTCGTGGAGCATTCGGCTCATAGGTCTTCAGACCGTTCGTGGAGCATTCGGCTCATAGGTCTTCGGACCGTTCGTGGAGCATTCGGCTCATAGGTCTTCGGACCATTCGTGGAGCATTCGGCTCATAGGCCTTCCCCCTTCTTATGATTTCTGGATTTCGTGTGCTGATTTCTGGAATTTATGCTTCACCAATTTTTATGACTTTCATTGATATGATATCAATTTTTGTGCACTGGTGAATTTGTGTGTCATTGACTTGTTATGAATACAAGTTTAGGGTATGATACCCTATTTTATCTTTGAGTAGATTCTTGTGATATTGATTAATCTCTTGTTCATTTTCAATTATATACTTATAGTATTATGCCACTATGGTTATTACATGTTCATGCCATGTCTTTTACTTTATACCATATCATCTGATATTTATAGCTAGACTGATCCGTTTATTATTTTCTTATAAATAATACTCGGGTCAGACCGAGATGTTACAGGTGCTTCTGCTTGACTTCTCTTCTGGATTATTCTGACTTTTGGCTAACTACTTAGATTAGTAGTTTTTGGATGTACACATTTGAGATATAGACTCTATGTTGTGTATTTATTCTTTTGTATAGCACGTGTTGCTATTCTTTTGTATTATCGTGGATCTTTCATACCACTACTCTGATGTACACTTTCATGTGTTATATTCATATCTATTTCCGCCTTTGTGATATGAATTGTCTGTGACTGATTTGTGTTATGTTTATTTCTATATTTGTTTCCGAAGATATTATAGCCACTGTGTGGTAGCTTTGAGTTTGTGTCGGTATGTCGGATTTCCTCTTGAAATAAAAATGCATGTTATACTATCTGACATATCGGCGCTCGCACAAAGCAATTACACGGATGGTCGCTCCTCAACAGCCTTATCCTCCGCACTAGTCGACAGCATTACACCGTAGTGTCCTTGGCTAACGTGGGTTTTGAGGTGGGGCTTCACACCCCCTCTCTAGTCACATCTCCGATGCCTTGATGGATAATGATGATGGTACTTAAGGAAATGACAAAAGATAATGATATGATTTAGTATATATAAGTTATTATTTTAAAACCATGTCTTGTCACATCACTTGCTAAACATAATTACCATATGATAATACATAATTAAGTATATTACTATATGGTTAATTATATACTATATATGTATATATAGTGCATAAAAACGAACAATGTTCCCAACAACTTTCCGGTGTCGAAAAGTCGAAATTCCGAAAAACGTTCTTCGGTCACATTTTCTATTTTTCTACGAACTGGTAAACAATTTTTAGAAACTATTTTACCATCGTTATTAAATAATTAAAATAGGTTTATTTGTAAATAAAAACCATTTATTTAATATTTAAACTTAACTAGAATTTTCAAAGAAATATATAAAACCGATGATATCAACTGTCGATGTCATAAATACATTTTATTTTCCAAACATAAAATAGATTTTTTTATTTCATAATCTTGTTTGAAAACATATATTAGTTTATGTATCTAGTGTCATGCATGATTCTTATTGTTTAAAAGCAGTTTTATCGATAAAACCATCTCCGGTTGTTTTATCGAAATTTTACCTAGGACGATATTTACAAATTATCAATATTTTACCTTGGTAATTTGTTCACAATATTTTTCCCAACCTAGTTAACTATTATTATTTATCACTTAAAAGATGATTATTTTAGACTTTTAAACCCATATCTAAATAGTTAAAAATAAATATAATTTATCCAAGTGATAAATTTGTGAGTCGTTACAGAGTTCCTCCTCCAACAAGATAAAATCTAAAGCAACAAAGTCTATAAAATAGAGTTAGTACTATACATGATACCCTAAATGCTTATTAAGTAAAGACACTCCAAAAGATAAAAGAAATAATTGAAAAGGTAGGCTCGACAAAGTTTGCTTTAAAAAAGAGATAGATTCCTCATAAACAAATTATATTTCTCCAAATATAAAGATTAAGATGCCAGCACAAAAGAAGATGTCTGATCATGCTAGCACAAAAGAAGATGTCTAATTATTCCTGCAAGAAGAAATAAAAGAGGCACAAAGAAGATGCATTATGAAGTAGTACAGCTTACAACTCCCGGTTTATGTTTATTTATTAACTGGATAATTCCTTCTATATATATATATATATATATATATATGTGAGTGCTCTATGTTGTATAAGATATAAGTTTTTAAGTAAGAATAAAATCTTGTTAGATATATTTCTAATGGCGGAAAGCCACCCTCTGTAAAATAGTTTACTGTAATAAAATCAGTTTGTTGCTATAAACTCCTCTCCACTCTTGTTATATCTTCAAGTATTTAATTATTATCCTATTCAAAATTTACTACAAATAAAGAGCAAATGAAGACCCAGGGTCATTTGGTATCAGAGTCAGGTGAAGTAGGAGACAGGTTTGCTCAGGCTTAAAAGCCCTAGAGAGAAGGTATTATTCATTTTCTATTCATCTTCGTCTTTAATTATTGATCATTAACAATTGTTACAGTTACTATAGTAATTTTTCAGTGCTAGAATACTGTTGTTACTGATACAAAAAATATACCCATTAAAAATCAAGGCACAATAACACTGTTTATAACAAACATTAGAAAAAGTAGTGTTGTAATTCCAAAACCAATCAGTTGGAATGAAATAAATTTACCAGATAAATGGTTTTTAGAAGAAGCAAATGAACCTACTAAAGTAGAGAATAAAAAATTAAAAGAAATTATTGAATATCCTGATGGTGACGTTGAAATCAAATTTTCAAAAGAAAGAGTTGCACACCTAAAAATAGGTTCTAATCCTAAATTAGGGGAACCAAGATTCAGCAATGCTGAAACCACTCCTTTAAAAATAGAAAAGGAAAATGTAATTCTAAGAAACACGACGAACGGAGTAAGTCAACCTAAATATAAGACTGATATTCCTCCATCAAATCCCATATCACCAACTACTTCAGATATGGGATATGATGAGGATAAATCTTTGTTCGGTATAAATACCATAACTCTTAATGAAGTGTTTAAATTTCCTTTTTCAGATTCTGGAAAAATAAAGTTTTATTCAAAAGAAAACAAATATAAAAGAATATGGTTCTTCATGAAAGATCCTAAAGAGCAAGATAAATGGATCAAAAGATATAAATTGTTTTTGAAAAAAAGGGAAATGAATTACCAGAAGATTATGATATCTTCATAATGACAGAAAAAATATATAAAATAGAAAAAAAAGGATACTTTTCCATATTTTTATGACTTCTTAACAATCGCCAACGTAATTTCTGCTTATAAAGACTACACTACAAAAGCAGTAAAGACTATTAGGAGTATACACCTTCCAAAGGCAAACTTATCAGTTAAAATGGATAAAGAAGAAATTATTGCTACTCCTTATAGGAAAGATACGACACTTGAAGCCATAATAGAGAAATATAATCTTACAAATTTAACGATTCAATCAATAGGTAATCAACTTACAAGAATTGAACAAGGGTCTAATAAAGATCAAGAAAAAACTATAGAAATATGCAATACAAATGAAGTGTTATTTAAACCCTAGTCAGCACAAAACCTAGAAATGAACATAGATAAACTGAAAGAAAACTATGAAATGTTGAAAGAAATAATGAAAAGATTATATGCTTTAAATATTAAAGAAATGGAATTTGCACCTATAATTGAAGATAAGGTGACTAGAGAAATCTCTGAACCAGAATCTGATAATTCAGATAATGAAGTAGATAACTTAGAAAAAATGTTCTTAAACATAGAATAAGAGAAACCAGAAAATAATTTTGAAGTTAACAAAATCAATTATGGAAATACCTCGTATAGTAAACCTTATTATACGAGACCTACGCCATTGTACCTCTTATTTAAGGAACAAGAGAATTATGGAGCTATAGAATTTGATGGTACCTCCATTATAGAATAGAATATAGATGGTAATTCTGAATATCAAATACAAACTAGTCTGAATTATATGACAATGTATGCTACTGCATGTTTGATCAAAAATAATTTAGATAATAGAATAGCTAAAGTTATTGTCTAAGGATTTACCGGCCAACTAAAAGGTTGGTTGGATTTTCATCGATTTAATGAAGCAAAAGCTAATAATTAATGTATAATTAGAGCTAATTTGAGTTGATTAGTGTATATGTGCATTAATGTAACATAATTTAGTGTTAATTAGTGTATGTGTTATGTAAAATGTCTACAAAAACAATTTATTTACATAATCCCTTTACTAGTTTATATATCCTTAATTATGTGTAAATTTAGTTTACATGTATGTGGTAATATATATAAACAAATTAGTGTATAAATTTAATTTTTATATATAAATTGAAATTAGTGTTGACTAAAATATGTTGGAAAAAAACAAGTTTTTATTAGTATTTAATCGTTAAGAATTTTAAGCAATGAATTAGTGTTAATGCTAATACAAACAAATTAATGTACAATATACTTTGTTTTTTAAAATTTCTTATAGAGTTTTTGGCCCCATCTGATAAGTATTGTATATGATCATTATATAGATATTCATTTTTATTACAAAACGGATATTAATATTCATTTGATAAAATATTTCTCGGATTATTTCTTGTATTGGACAAGTTACAAACACAATAAAGCAATTACATTTTGTAAATCATTTCATCTTAAATGGTTCATAAAATTTCAACAGCACTTCCTTTTTGTTCCTTGTGTACTTGCATTATGTACGATATAAGGAACAAAGGGGAAATGCGATCGAAATATTGTTAAATCATTTAAAATAAAATAATTTACGAAATGTAGTTATAATAGTGTTTGTAATGGAAAATAGGATAACTCACCATCAAAGTAGAAAATAATGAAGTGAATATATAATATTATATTCATAATCTATTAAAATTGAAAATATATAACATTTTACAAAAGAGTTAAAAGATTCAAATATTATATATTTAATCAAACATTAAAATATAAACAAATTAGTGTCTAACAATAACATGTTATATAATTAATAAAACATTAAAATGTATAAATGAATTGCAAAATTAATTGTCAATCCATAAAATGATCTGTAATTTTTGGATTACTATCATATTTTTTGAAATAGAAAAAAACGGCCAATTATTTTGTTGATCGGAGTAGCAGGTGGTATCAATGAAAGGGAATGAGAGGCTCAAAAGGGAATATTTTTATAATAGTGTACATATATTTATTGAATTTGCTTTAAGTAATAATGAAACGATGAAGAAATTCGTTGTCCTTGTAGTAAATGCAAACATTTGAAGCATTTCAAACTAGATATGGTTAAATTCCATTTGTGTGAAAACGGTTTCATGCCGGATTATTTTGTGTGGGATCGTCATAAAGAACTTGTTGCACCCAATCCTTAGAGGAGGTGGGTAATACAATGTTGCGGCGAATCCCGTAGAAGATATGATTGAATATGCAACATGATCAATGTTCATACGGTTGAAGTTGATGATGACGATGTAAATATCGAAGAAGAACCAAATATTGGAGAAAAGAAAATATATGATTTATTGGATGCAGCTAAAAAAACCCTTTGGGATAGCTGTAAAAGCAGCACTCAATTATCCGTAACTGCAGAATACATTGCTATGAAATCTGAATTCAACTTCACAGAAGCCAGATTTACAGCTGTTGTACAAGCTACAAAACAACATATGCCACCCATTAATTTAATGTGAGAAAATCATTATGAAGTGAAAAAACTTATATCTACTTTCACTTTGCCGTACCAAAAGATAATACATGTTAAATGGTTGCATGTTGTTTTGGAAATAGGACATCAATCTCAGGAAGCGTAGGATATGTAATGAGGAAAGATACAAATCAAGAAAAAAGAAGGAAAAAGAAGTTCCATACAAGAGAATGCATTACTTACCCATCACTCCTAGACTTCAAAGGTTATATGCATCTTCTGTTACTGCACCTCATATGAGATGGCATAGTGCGAAAACACAGGAAGAAGGTACCCTAATACACCCAACCGATAGAGAAGTATGGAAACACTTTAATAAGACTTATCCCACTTTTGCAGTAGAGAGCTGTAATGTAAGACTTGGTTTGTGTACGAATGGATTTTTACAATTCTCTCAATTTGGTTCTAAATATTCATTTTGGCCTATTATCGCTATATCTTATAATATACCTCCATGGATGTGTATGAAAACTCCATATATGTTTCCCACTATTGTCGTCCCAGACCATGATGATCCGACATAAGGGATTGATGTTTATTTACAACCATTGATTGAAGATTTGAAAACACTATGGCATGAAGGAGTTGAAACATACGACATTTTGGGAAAAGGATTTTCGTATGTTCGCTTCTTTGTTATGAACAGTGATTTTCCTGCGTATGCAGTGCTTTCAGGTTGGAGTACGGTAGGTCGCCTAGCTTGTCCTTATTGCATGGAAGAAACACAAGCATTTTCTTTACCGCATGGGAAGAAAATTTCATGGTTTGATTGTCATCGGTATTTTCTCCATATTAATCATCCATTTAGAAGAGATAGAAAAACTTTACAGCTTATAGAGCAGAGACTATGCAACCATCAATGATTTAATCAAGCGAAGGAATATATGAACTTGTAAAGGAATATCGAAAGAAACATGAAACGGAAGTACAAATTGAAATTCCAAGTAAATTGACGATTCATAATTGGTGCAAACAAAGTATATTTTGGGAGTTACCTTATAGGAAAGATCTCTTACTCGTCGTAATTTTGACGTGATGCACAATGAGAAAAGCGTATTCGATAATGTGTTTAATACAATCATGAATGTTAAGGGGAAGACTAAGTATGATTTGAAATCAAGACATGTAATAAAAGAATTATATAAGCGTCTCGAGCTTCATATCAAGCCATACGATAGTAAAAAAGCCCAAAGCATGCTATGAGTTAGACAATAACCAAGTAAAATTTGTGTTAAAATGGGTGGAAGGATTAAGATTTCCTGATGGGATTTTTTCTAATCTTTGTAGATGTGTCGACTTTAAAACTATAAGCCAAGTGGGATGAAAAGCCATGATTGCCACGTAATGATGGAAAATTTGTTACCTATCAATTTCAAAGAACTATTACCCATAAAAGTTTTGAACGGTTATAATGTAATGTTTTATAAAGAGCTTTATTCAACTACGTTAAAAGTTGAACGTTTACGTAAACTTGAAGTATAGATTCCTATACTGCTCTACAAACTGGAGAAAATATTTCTTCCAGGTTTCTTTAATGTAATGGAGCATTTACCTGTTAATATTCAATCTGAAGCACATCTTCGAGGTCCTGTGCAATATGGATGGATGTATCCATTTGAGAGGTAATAATATTAAGTATATTAAATACTAATTTAATTATGTAAGTAAAATTTAATTTGAAATAATTTTTTAATAGGTACTTAAATCATCTAAAGAAAAAAGTTTGACAAAAAGCACGAGTTGAAGGTTCGATTTGCAAATCATATATCAAAGAAGAAGCTTCATTCTTTTTCTTCCCTTATTTCAATGACCATGTGAACTCATCATTTGAAACTGTTCTGCATAATGATGAAGGCATTGAATAAAATTCTTTTGAAGGAATGTTATATGTTTTTAGATAACATGGTCGACCTATTGGAAAATGTATGGAACTATGCTTAGTCGATAAAGATTACCATGTAGCACATACATATGTTCTTCTTAATTGTGCCGAGTTGCACCATTTTCAGGTAATATTAAATAAGAATTCTAGGTATATGCATATCCAAATTCATATCTATTTCAATTATACTTTTAGATTATAATGCAATATATTATATATATCCGCAATATTTACGAATCATAACATCCACGCGGCGATCTCAATAAAGAATTCGCTGATTGGTTTTCAAAGTACGTTTATGATCCATGAAATTGTGTAGTCGACGAAGGATTGAAACATCTTGCGTTGGGACCAAAAAGAAATGCCAAGACATATCCAATATTTTTCATCAATGGATTTAAATTCAACACCAAAGGATATGGTGCTAAAAAATTAACTAACAATATCGGTGTATTTGTTAAAGGCAGTGATGATTCATATAAATGATTTTTACGGCGTGTTAACCCAGGTTTTGGAATTGACATATTTTACACAACTTGTAGAGAAAGTTTTTTTATTTAGATGCAATTGGTTCAGCAATGTTCTAGGTTTTGGAATCAACATGCACAAGGATCATGATCTTATTGAAATAAAACATACCTCGCATTACATAAGTATGATCTATTTGTACTAGCCAAACAAGAAATACAAGTTTATTATGCTCTGTACCCATCTCTAAAAAAATATAAAGCAGATTGGTTGGTAGTTTTTATAACAAAGGTAAGATTTACGTTTGATGGAAAGAAAATTCTAGACGAACAACCTTATCAAGCAGATCTCGAGGAAAATAATAAAATAATAATAACCGATGATCATACTGATTTTGGGTCTCTGAATGATGAATCGAATGTTTTTGTAGAAGCATTTGAGAGTACAGAGGAAAATGATATAAAGTATGAGACCGAGTCTGAATCAAAAAACGACGAAGACTTATTATTAATGTACATTTTGATAAAAGGTAATTTATGTGAATATTAATGTTACATTTTCTCAAAAAAATGTTATGTTTTTCCATAATTATATGATATGTTATCGCTTAATAAAATGAAATGTCTATGACAAATATTATATGGCGCTACCATAAATTTTCACAGTCATTAGGTTTCCCCTCTTCTAGTCAAAGAGTGATCGACGTGGGAGGCGATGGGGGTGGCAAATCACAGTAGGCGGAGCATCTCGTATTGGCACTGATACTTAAAGCAACGGGTAAGTATCAAATTTATTGAAACATCATAAATATTTTTGTATGATATATCATTCATGAATTTATTGAAGGTCTGTATCATATTTAATACAGGGGCTTTGAGCTGGAGCTGTCTGAAGTTGTTTTGGATATTTATAAGGCTGCTTACAAGAGTAGAATGATGGGTTGCTAGCCAAAGTGGGACCAGATTCCACCTCACATATTAGAGTGCATTTTGGCAAGATTTCATTGTAAGAGTAAATTTTTATTTCATTATATATACCACTTTACAATTTGTTGACTAAGTATAAATGTATTACTTATTTGTTTACAATGTGCAAGGGACGATAGAGCTATAGGAACCTGACCTTCTCTTATGTAGAAATTATTGGATGGAGAAGATGCGGAAAAACTACAGCAACACGATGTCGGGCATTAAAACGGGGGAAAAGGCTGAGTGGATGAGTGAAAGCGTATGTCAAGATTGGGTTGCTTTTCGAAATAGTGATGAAGCAAAGGTAAGCTTACTAGTCTCGTATATTTATTAAAAATTTAGTAGAATTAGTATAATAATTGCATCAATTTACAAATGTCAAATATATTGTTAATTTTAAATTTAAAGCCAAAGTCTCAGAGGAACTCTGCGAACAGAAAAAATCCAGCCACACACCGTGAGGGTTCAATATCATTCCAGCATTACCGTCAATATTTGGTAAATTTATTAATTGCAATTATAAATAGTTATTACATTGTATAATTGTATGTATATAATAAATATATAATAATTATTTCAAGACAAAGAGCGCAGGGGGCACATTTTGTACATGGATGTCTTTGCTCGTACTTGTGTCGTCGAGCATGAAAACGAACATGTCACTGTAACAAACACATGGCACGACTCTGAATCACAACAAGCCGTAGTAAGCATATTTTAAATTATAAGTTATTAATAATCACTTTAAATAATAAGCTATGAATAATTTAAAGTATGAATTTTAATTGTAATTTTATTTTGAATCGCATGAAAAATTTATGCAAGAACGGGAGAAAGTGCTTTAGTGATCGGGACGAGATGTGCTAATTAATGATGAGGAGGACGCAGTCATGAAGCCGTAATCACAAATTAGGTATTATGGTTTTGGGAATCAAGAGGTAATGTTTATGTATACTGTAACGACCCAGAATTTTGGACCATTCGCGTCCATTATAAGTGTATAGGTAGACACTCATGCCGGAGTTGAATTGCTCAAATTACCGCGTTGTTAATTTAAATTTGGCAAAACTGAACATATACAGTAAATAGATATAATCACAGATCACAGACACAGAGTAATAAATGCAGCGGAAATAAAAGAGATAGTAGTTCATGAAGCTACTATATGAATATATAAAAATACATCAGAGTTTACAACAGAAGAGTAATATGATACATCAGATACAAATCAGAATACATCACTGGAATCATCGAATACTGAAAGCAGAATAGATGGCTGGATCTTCAAGCAAAGCTCCAACTCCAAAGGTGAGTCTCGAATACTGGTACACTCGGTCTGACCCGAGCGTAAAGCAAAACACAAGACACTCAAGTCAGGATTAACATTCTTATATTAATAAATCCAACTCAAGTGAAATAGCAATTGAAATACAAGTAACTCAAAGGATGTTTGGAATAACCATCCTTCAAGGATCCGTTAAACTATCTACTAGGTAGTAATGTACGCTAAGTAGATAATGTCTATCAGTAATATAAAGATATCAAAGTAGGGTTAAGCAGGGCCCATACACCTCTTAACCTGTTTATTCCCAAAAGCATATACAAGACCGTAGTTTCCCCAAAACCGGAAGTCACCAGAGGGCAATCCATATACTAAAGGTACAAATCAAAATCGTAGTGGTCGCGCGTAGGATAATCAGTATGACAAGGTACATGAGGCGATACCAACTAGGATACTAGTAGTTGCGTGATCCGGACTGATGTTGGGCATAGCAGCTACTATCCCAACACCGCGAAACAACACTCCCAAATCAAGGGGTGCACCCAAATCGAATCACAAAAGTAATAGATAAGGTATCGAAGAAGTGTGTCCGCTAGAGGTAGCGAACCTCAATGGCCCGGCGCGGCTCCTGTTTTAGTCATGTCAAGTGTCATCCAAAATCGTTCTCTTTCTTCAGTCAACGCGTTCATCAAAACCATCCACTTCGTTCTGGATCAACACTCCGCGTATAGTTATTAAAGTGGTTTCGGTTCAGATAGAGAGTATATCCATTACCGATTTCGGTCTCTTTAATAACTTTCGTAATTATTACACCGATTGGTCGTTTATATATTTCAAAAACCAAATCAATTTCAATTTCAAATAGAATTCGTAAATCAACATTTCATTTGTCTTTCTAAAACAATTTCCAAATTTTCGTTTCAAAACTTCCAATTTCCGTTTCAAAATCTTATAATCCAATTTCAATTTCTATTTAAAACAATTCAAATATTGATTCAAGTTCGTATATAAATTTCATTCCGAAATCATTTAAATAAATTCTATTTAACATTCAAATCAATTTAAACTCATTTATCGATTTCATTCAATATTCGTTAAGTTACTTTATCATTCAAAACAATTTCTATTAAATTTCCAATTCATTTAATCAATTCTTAAGTTCAACTTCATTAAAACAAAACTTACAATTTTGAATTAAACTAAATTCGTCAAATCAATTCTCTAATTACAAGTCTTACATTAATTCCAAAAATATCACATTTCATTTTTGTTAAAGAAATCCAATTTCACTTATTTACTTCCTTAAATAATTTTCCAAAACTTAATTAATAAAGAAACTCAATTTCAATTCTTTACGAAGTAAAATTCACTTATTCAAAAGTTCAATTTTTCTTATTAAAGAATTTCAATTCAATTTAATCATTTAATAATTCATTATTAAATAGTTCAAACTTAATTATTAAATAATTTCAAAGTTTAATAATTTCAAACTTAATTATAATTTCAAACTTAATTATTAAATCATTTCAAACTTAATTCAATTATTTCTCAAATTAAACAACATTTTTCATTGATTACATTGTTAATCTTTTGTTTCAGATTATTAAATATTACCATTTTCCTTTCATCAAAAATTCAAATTTCAACTTCATTTCAAAACCATATTCTTTATTCAAATAAAATCTTCGTTTATTTTCAAATCAAATTATTGACCAATCGGGTTTTATTTAATTTTCTATCCTAAGTCAAAGTTCAATTTGGGTATTTATCATTTCAACCCGATTCCAATTCAATTCAAAATCAAAATATATCAAAGGGAACTTGCAGTGTGATAACTGGGATGGTGTCAAAGTAAATAAACAAGCAATAACAACAACCAATATCAATCCAATAATCAATTCAAATAATCCCGAAATAACCGTATTAATTCGCATTGTTATTTGTACGAATTAATATAATTATTTCTAGAATCTACACTATCATTTCATGTAGATTAAAGATTATTACATTACGGTTTTCACTTGTCATCTATTACAATTTCATCCATCATCAATTTAACAACATACACTCAGTGGTTCAAAGTGAAATTAAACAAATCCTACGTGTCAATAAATTCAACAGTTAAAGGGGTCATATTATACAAGTATCAGTTAATCACATTTAACATTTAATTATCCTATATCAATTTCAATTGCATACTACTTATCCTTTTAACATTAACAATTTAACGTCCAATATAAACATCAACAATCAATCAATTATTAGCCAAACTGTATTATCAACGCATAAATAATTAACAGATAATGGTGTCAGATGTCACAGGTGAACTGATACAGGCAATAGCATATATAACAGTGTCATTAACTAATAGCAGCATATTTCAATTGTCGTTTCAATTGAAATCAAATTTAATAAATAAAAGAACGTTAATCGTGAGTGAGTGCTCACCTTTCGAGGTTAGAGAGGATAGATAACAGGACAAGCTACGATTTGAGTCACGATAGTCTATCGACCTATCCAACAACAGATCTCAAAGCGATGTAAGCAGAACACAGATTTGACAGTCAAAGCTGATTAGATAAGAATCGATGGGAGCTAATCAGAATCAGTTAAAAATTTAAATGAAAAGTATATTATATTAATATACTAATAAGATCAACATTTTGATTTAAGACAAATATTTAAGACAAAATCCAAAATCATTATACTTAAGACTTAAATATAAAAATCAAAGTATATCAAAAATTTCATAGTAAAACAGCCCTTAATATATATTAAGACTAATATCTTACACACCTGAAACAAACCCACATAGGAACATATCAAAATATATGCCGACAACAATGTATATGCGAGCAACTAATTGAGTCTAAACAAATATACAGACTGGACTTAATATAATGTATAATAACTAAAGCAGATCAGATATAAGTAACATACCTCATTGTAAAAATAGTTATGATGTATTTATAGTAAAATCTACTGATATAAACCAGACTCATGTGTATAAACTCACTTTATATAAATTATTATAGACCTTTATTTTTGAAAACTAAATATAAAAAAACTCACGCAACCCCAAAACGTTATAAAAAAAATGCAAATCAACCTGGGACAAAACCCAAACATATTATTTATATATACACTAACACAACTGTAAGCGTATGTACACAGTAGACACAAACTTTCTTTTATATTATTAACTATCAGATCGACTATAAAAATGAATATACAACTGTATATGTGATAAGGTACAACTATACCCATATATAGACTTATATACTCAGATCCTATACTAACTACACATAAAATAAAACATATCATAGATTGTAAAATTGTTAAATATATAGCTTAGTTAGATATATATACTCATGAAATCATTCGCAGACCCATAGTTTTATACTTTAGGTACACGTACATCTTTAAAAAAAACTATTGATTGTAAATAGCATTCAACATATAATATATACACGTGACAGTGGAAGACAAAGCAAAGCCCAGTAAATTTCCAAAGAAGTGTCAAAATATAAGAATATATACACTACATAACTTAAATAACATATATTACTCACAATTATATGCAGCATATTATATACTTACGTATAAAATGAAGATTGCAAGTTAGATGGATGGACACGGTTTATAACAACACTAGGTGGCAGATCCTAGGAGGTTGGATCCAAGGCTGAGTGTGGTGGCGATCTCGGCTGAGGCAAGACAGCGATGGTGGTCGGTCAAGTGGTGGAGCGGGTGTAGCTTCGAGCTGAAGGGTTTGGGTGCGTGGATCTGCGAATGGAAGGAGGAAACGATGAGGCGTAGGAAGGCGGAACTCGGTGGCTAACGTTGGTGGAAGGCCGAAGGTGGCTTATGGGGAGGACCGGGTTGAGGCGACTTTGTGATCGGGTCGAGGTGTTGTTCGGGTGACATGGAATGGTGGATGGGCGTGGCTTATGGTGGTGCGGCGGCATGAGCATGGGTTTGATAGTGAGGTTCACTGTTTGAGGAGATGAGGCTGGCGAACGTGAGCAAGGGAGGAGTGAAGTGGGAAGGAAATATGAACAGGCAAAGTTTTTCTTATTGCCTAAATGAAAGTAATACAAATGATACGAACATCAAAATAAAATAAACTAGGGAATCAACAGTCATAAAGTTAATTTTTTTGAGAATTGAAAAAGACTACCGACTCTTGACAATTAAACGGTGGAATATGAAAGAGACTTTGAAAATCAAAAGTTAAAATTCGGTACCGTTACGGTAGGCGTTACGCAAAGTGCAACGTACAACGAAACTCCGAATTTGACAATCGAATATACCGTAGAGATCGGCACGACGAGACGATCAAAACGGTCTATAGAAATCAGTGGTACGATCATCCGATAAAAATCGATATCGGTACCAGAATACTGCTATTTTGTAGAAAATAAGAACGACGGAGCCAAAGATGTCCGAATTTGGAAAAACGACAAACTGAAATCTTGCTCAGAAGATGGTTTAGAATTTTTCTATGTAAAAATATTTTGGTTCCGAAAACATTTTATTTTCAACGTTTTTTAACTGATTAAATTGAAGTGAATTTACGCGCGGAATAAACTTTCGTATTTTCGAACGAAAATTTTCCAGTTGTTATGTTTAACTAGACGCACTCCAAATATTAAATTTTTATTTCAAAATTTTATCGTTTAAAATTTCACAAAATTTCAACTAATTACGTTATTAAAACAGTCGAAATTTACGGGTCGTTACATATACTATATTTATAAATAACGTATACCATATTGATTTTATTCATCACAATATATGAAACTTATATACTTTGTTAAATAATGTTACAAGCTAGACGCATGCAAAGCGCCTACAAAAAAGCGCAAGACAACGTGGAGATTCAAGAGTTGAAAGCTAAGAATGCGGCGCTGGAGGAGCGAGACAGGCATCGGGTTGCGAAGCTGGCCAAGTTGGATGAGCGCCTTGCTGCATATGTGCAGGAGCATGGCACATTTACCTCACCAGGTGTATCAGGAGACGATGACCAGGATTGGTAGGCATAATTTTTCTGTTAGCGTTGGAACATTGTACATATATGCTTGGATATTTAAGAATTGGATTTGTTTGTATGGTGTTTGAGAGTTGGATTAGTTTGATATGTAGAGATGGGTGAGGTTGATTTGAGTAATTTGATACATTTTGAGACGTTGGATGTTGTGAGGCTGATTTGAATTATTTTGAGATGATTTTGGATTTGTTTGACACATTTTGGGATGTATTTTGAGATGTTGTTGGATGTTTGAGTATGTTATAGGTGGTTTGAGTTTGATTTGTCGTAAATATTAATGTTTTGTATTGTTGATGTTATATACGTGATTTGGGCTTTAATATATATGAGTTATGTATGTGAAATTAAGATATTGATATATATTGAGATGTATGTGATAGGTGAGTGTGAAAGGCTGTTGCATAAAAAAAGCTCCAGATTTTCGACGGCTGTCGATGGCTTATCCTCCACGTATTTGGATGGTTTTCGATGATTACCAACAACATTTTGGACAGACCATAACCTACCACGTGTGACGACGGGACGTCGGATGCCATCGAAAATATCGTCATCATCCATCAAAAACATTCCGACCGACGGATATACAATCCTTCGATGGACTTATTGCCGATGGTTGTTTCTGACGGCCGCCGATGGCTTTCGATGGTTTTGAGCCGTCGAAAATGCTATAGTTTCTTGTAGTGATAGCTTAGTTGGTTAGCGCTGCCTAGCAATCATGGAACAAAGTTCCTTGAGGTCGTTGGTTCGAGTCCTAGCCTTGTGTAACCCTTAAGATATAGAGCGGTTATCACTCGAAAAAGCGAGAATGATTAGGGGATCAAGATTAATGTTATGTATTGCGCTGGCTAAAAAAGAGGATCGGTTGTGGTGGGCCATCTGAATCCTCTAGCTCCACTTCCCAGAGTAAGGTTTATGGAAAAAAAATTATTTATAAATGTCGAATTAATTTTTTCTAAACCATGAGAAATACGTACGTCCTTATACATATAAATATATCAATTTATTTTTAATTTTAAATATATACACACACAAACATATATAATATATATAAATAATAAAATACTTAATATATTTTTTAATTTCAAAATACTGAAGCCCATGTCTTACACGCTACAACTTCAAAAATAATATATATATATATATATATTGATTTAAAAAATACATTTAATTAAATATCCATTCGAAAATTAATAAAATATTAATTAAAAATCAATTTCTAAACTTTATTTCAAATTTTTAGTTTCCAAAAAATCCAAAATGATATTTTATGCTTTGACAAAAATTTCACAAATTTTTCAGTTTAAAATAATTTTATTGGCCGAAATTAAATAATTAATTCAAAAATAAAAAAATGCTTTTTTAAAAATTTTCTACCAAGAGCTTCTTTACTGTTAATATTATTTTATAGAATATAAAATATAATTTTCATAATATATATGAATTAATATCATTTATTTATGTAATAAATTGATTTAAATAAAATTAAATAATAATAAAACATTCATAAAAAATATTTTCTCACCACGGAAAATTATCATGGCTTTAACTATTTACATATAAAATTGTTTGACTATTTTCTATTAAAGTATGAAGTTGTAATTAATTATAAATTGTATACACAAAAATAGGCACAAGAACAGACTTAGAAAAAAATTTAAGCAGAAGGACAACAAGTTTTTTTTGGACTGAAGGACGATGCTGGTTATAACTAGTATTTTGTATAGTGTAATACTAAATATAATGCTAGTTATAACTAGCAATTTGTATAGTGTAAAAGTTGAATATAATGTTAACTACAACTAGCATTTGTCATTCGGCCTAAAAATAAAAATTGATGTCCTTCAACCGGATTTTTTTTAAAAGTTTGTCCTTTTTCTAAATTTCCCCAACTATATATATGTAATTACTATATTAATTTAATAAAATATAAAAATTATATTTTTAATTCAGAAATGTACTGACAAGATGTACATTTGATAAAAAATATTTTTATTATAAATAAAAATACATACACACATATGCATACAACCAAATAACTTAATGACAACAATACTTGCATATCAGAATCATCACCTAAGTAACAATATATTATATATACATATATAATAAAACATTATAATTGAGAATTAATAACTATATTTTGATTAGAAACATACCTTAATCCCAAAGCATTGAAATACACCTTGAAAAGATGATTTCTGCCCCTTGAAACTATTTCAAATTCAACAGATAGCTCGTATTTGAACCATTGAACGCCAGTTATCGAATAGCGTTGAATTAACTTGATTTGAACTTGATGAGATGGAGAGATATCGGTAGAGATTTCGGTCAACAGGCACAAAGGAGGAGAGACCCACAAAGATCTAAATCTAATTAGGTTAGAGTTGTTTATATAGTGGATAGAAAGGGGAGAAGTGTGGTCTTATCTCATACTAATTCTCCTTTAATCCGAGCCATCCAAAATCAAGCCCTTTCTAACCTAATTTTAGTCGTCTATACCAATGTTTTCTGCCAAAAATATCAAGCCCTATGGTGAGCCTTAAACCCATTTAAGCCCAAATAAAATATTATGCAATTAAATCCAATTTAATCGTTTATCGATATCGTATATCGATTGATATATTTATAAATATAATAAATATATCTAATAATATTTATTCATCAAATCATAATATAAAAAATTAATTAATATTTCATAAATATAAATTACTTTAGTTAATTTATAACAATTACAAATTAATTAAATTGTTTGGTCAAAGGAGAATCCATCATTTCGGTTCTATGACTCGTCAAGTGTAAAATTTGGTCAACGATTAATGTCCAACTATTCAAATATTAACGTTAACATGTCACTTAGAGGTGGTGTGACATTTTTAGCCAAATTTATCGCTTACTTGGTTTCAGTAAAATCCAATTTTATTTTGTTAAGTGTTACTCAGTTTGTGACTTTTATTTACACCAATTCTTTTCGTCAAAACTATATCACTTTGGACTTATGTAATTTGGCAATGGTCAAAATTCCAATATCATCCATATTCAACTTTATAGTCTAAACATAAAGTCTTTGTTCTATAATAACAGTTATTATTAACCGAAATGCTCTGACCAAAGATTTTGACTTTGAGTTGACTTGAGTTGACCGTGATACTAGCCCCATATAATTGAAGAGATGAATTCTCACTTGAATAGTGGTTCACTTCCAATACTTCCACTCCATCCAACTATAGTTGCTTAATAGACGTCGTGCCATAATTTGACTGTAATCAAAGCGAAGCTTTCATATTGAAGATCGACAGTATTCTCAAGTCGAGCGAACTGTGTAAATTATCCACATTGGTATCTTCCATTTGAGCTCGGTTATATTAACCAACATAAAACTATCGAGTGGGTCATTCCATAATTATCCAATAAGTATTAATACGTAACCCTTAGGTGCCCCTATTAATCATGAGTGATATATTGCCCAACATTTGGAGAGCGTTACATACTCTAGTCTCAACGGTTACATCGATATCTAGTCTCCATGGGTCTTCGCTAGGAACATTTAAAATTGTATATTTATTTCGTTGTGATAAATTACTCACAGTTACAACACTTTGTAACTACTATTACAAAACATACCATTTATGGATTTTCTATTAAATATATTTTTAACTAAATTAATTAATATAACACTTTATATCTAGTATATAATAGAAATAAAACACTTTTTATTTTGAACAAGATTGGTTATCAGTTAGATATATGTAACAAATTACATAGTTATGTAACAAATTACATAGTTGCCTCTAGGGCATACCCTTAACTCTATCGTAGTTGAGGTATAATTCTAAATATAAATAACTGTTAGTACATGAATGTTACGTTAATTATATATTAATCATGAACTATTATTTATTATACACACCCATTACATATCTAGTATACTAATCGATGTTATATTGATCGTACATTAATCATGAACTGTTGTTTATTTTATAGACATGGTATGTCAGTTGTCGGGGCAGTTGGTCAAAGTGTATAACACATTACTACTATATACTCCCTTGGGTTCTAGTAGATAGGTTATAGGCCAGTCATTTAGCCTTTTTCTTACAGATTCGACCCACCAATCATTTGATCGTTTACTCATATCCATCCTAGTTGAGAGGTAGTGACCCCCACACACACTTTTCATTTTTTAGATTTTGAGCTTGGCATTACCCCCTTAGATTATTATATATTGACTGGAATTGAGATAAGAGGCCTAGATAGGGTGCCTTTTCCTTTTGATCGTTCATATGAGAGTCCTGAGCTTTTCACCTATCTACCTTATTTTGAGGGTGGTCATGTTTCTTCAAGCGTTGTTCCCTTTACATATCTATAGGAGTACATTGCAATGAATAAGAGTACCGATGCTATAAGCGATGGTGTCTTTAGGGAATTTCTCCTATATTTATTTGGTTCAACCTTCTTTTCGAACCAAAAGAGTACCATTAGAATATGATATAGATCTTGCAGCGGTAGATGATCTAGATCAGTTCCATACTATTGGCTAGGGGTCTTCTAAAAATAGATGCTTGTACAACGCTCTTGATTTTTATGCTCTAGGGAAGGTGAGGCAGATGTTTGGATTTTGTTATATTTTTCTGTGCTGGTACAATGAGTACATGGAAAACATGCATCCTCTATTGTTATGACAACTAGCCAGGCAATAGAGACATATTTTCCATGCATGAGATGATGGGAGCATCTTCAGTATATTTCTCATGCACCTATGGGGATTAGGCATGACTTGATAGAGACCCAATCTCAGATTGATTTTAAGTGCAAGGCTAATCTTCTCTGGGCACCATGGGCTTCATATTGGATTGCCATGACACAGACTGGCCAGATCTATGACGGTCATCCTCTTGCTATTGCATATCATTTATGTAGATGGAGGATTGTTTTACATACACCACCCTTTCTTCCTATTTAGTATTTAGAAGAGAGATGTTGGTATCAAACTATTAGGGAGCTACTTATTCCTAAAGATCCATTATCATTCGATGAAATGTTCGACAAACATCGAACTATTGGATCATAATATATATTGGGACTACAACAGGCTGGATGGGTAGAAGCTTCGATGTTTTTCTCAACCGATGGAGATTTTGACATATATTAGGTTAGAGTTGCTCCACAGCACTGCATGTTACCTGACCACTCTTGAGGAGTGAACTACGATCATGTAGGTCCACAATAAGCCTTCGGTAGGGTTCGGGCACCTCCATTTGCTTGATCACACTCCATCCTAGTACCCTCAACAACCCATGGACTTGGTGTTGACGCCTATTTTAGAGCATATAATATCAATGGTGCTCTTATCGAGCAGTCGATAGTTTATCCACCAAATTAGGATATTGTTAATATCCCTACAGTTGAATTATACCCGCCTTTCGATGTAATTAAATAAGTAACTAATTAACTGTATAGTAATAATTAAGTAGATGTATACTAATATATTATTTGTAATTATAGTATGTAGGTAGGTTGGATGAGTATAGATGATATATTACCACTCTTCAACATATGACACTCGGTCATACTCAGATGCTCAGTCGGTAGGCTTAGATTATGCAAGCATGGATTGATGATTTGTAGTTTTAACTAGCTACAATCGAGGTTAGTGATGGAAAACCTATTAAATTTGATGATGTAGCGGACGATAACCATAGTGTTGTACACTTAGGATGACTGTTACAGTTATACGATCATATAGAGACATGTATATTAATTCTATGTTGTTATTGTATTCGCACTATACCCTTACATTTGTTCTGTTATTTGGACATTTGTTCCAGTTAATTCTATTATTCAGACATTTGTTCTGTTATTATTTCTATAATTGTTATTGATTCTATGTTATTGTTGTATTCACGTTATATTGTTACACTTCGCATGATGTACAGTAACATTGCTTATATGACCATTCCTCGATTCTATTATGTGGTTGTTGTTGGCATGTTGTACAATGATATTGTTTATATGACCATTATTTGAAGCTCTTATATGACCATTGCTTGATTCTATTATATGACTGTTAGCTTTCACAACTCTATAAATAAAATTGATATTGTTCTTCATTTCAAAATCACTTCTTAAGTTTATATAAGGAAAAACTAATTTAATTTTATCATACAATGTCAATGAATGTACGTGCAACCCCTTATCCACTACGACCAACAAGGGCGGTGATAACACATCGGCAACAACGACAATAAGGGTTTATAATAGGGGACTCGCCAACAATCTGTTGCTTCTGTGCATATGAATCTCCAGTAGCTGTTGTGAAATATGATCTTGATGTTGGACGTCGTTATCTAATATGTGATTCTATAGATGTGGATTTCACAAGTGGATCGATGATGCTCTACCTCAACATGTAGTTGACTACATAATGGAATCGCAAAAGGAATTAGGTTTATCACAAAATCAAGTAAGTCTAGCAATTGTTCAAGAGCGGGAGTTAACTATTATCGAAGAGGCGAGACTCAACCTGTTTTTTCTGCAAATGCGGTATTGAGGCTCATACTAACATAGTGATAATAGCTGATTCAAATATCAGATGTCGTTAGTATAAATGTCCCATAGGTAAGTGTGGGGTCCATTATTGGCTTGACTTGTCGCTCCCTCGAATAACTGAATAGTTAGCCTCAAAATTATGGAATGAGATTATACTACTTAAAAACCAACTTAGATCATCCTTTATTCAATATAATTTTTAGTTTGTTTGTATTTACGCAATATATCATGTAATGTTTTCTATCCCCACAATGCAATCCATCATGTACCCTTTTTTTATTTGTACTTCTTGTATACCACTTGTCAAATTTAAGAGGACTACACTTTGAAATTTCTTGTCTACCACTTGGTAAAGTTGAGATCATTATACTCTAAATTCTTTGTCTGCCACTTGTTAATGTTGACATGACTACACTCTGCAATAATTGTCTACCACTTATTAAAGTTGGGAAGACTACACTTTAAATTCTTTGTTTGCCACTTGTTAAAGTTGAAATGACCACATTTTGTAATAATTATCTACTATTCATTGAAGTTGAGACGACTACACTATGAATTCTTTGTCTACCACTTGTTAAAGTTGAATGACACTCTACAATAATTTTCTACCATTTGTTAAAGTTGAGACGACTACACTCCGAGTTCTTTATCTACCACTTGTTAATGTTGAGATGACTACACTCATAAAATATTTGTCTACATATGGCACTTGTTAAAGTTGAGATTCCAATTCAATTATATAAGAAATCCCACGTTCATTTCCAATATCACATTATAAACCTCATGCTTTCTCACACATAAGGAAATTGCATACCACAATGGATACTTCTCTTCTCAAATGTGTTATGACATTTGATAGTGATTTCGAGGAGGAAGAGATTCTACGAGAGGAAGTAGAGGAAATGCAAGAAATAGTATATTTATGCCAAGGAGCTTATGGCTCCACATCCTGAAAGCGTGGCTTATCGATCATGGGTAGGGAATTTTCAATCGCAATTAGATATTTTCCACAAAACTCTTATGCAAGACTATTTCAACCCAAATTGCACCTATGGGCCCGATATGTTTCGAAGAACATAGATAATGCGAAGCAATATACTCTTGAGGATTTTGGCATGTATTCAAAGCAATAATAAATACTTTATTTTTAAGCCAAACGTTTCAAAAAAGCAGGGTCTCGGCGAAGAATAAAAAATAACCGCCGCTTTGAGAATGTTAGCTTATGGAACCCATGCAGATGCGTTAGAAGATGAATATCAGATTGTAGAGAGTACTATACTAGAAACCCTTGAAAAATTCTGCTAATGTGTGGTAGATGATTTCGACACTTAGTACCTCGGATCTTCAAACAAGGATGATGTTGTCCGGATTAGAAAAATGCAAGAAAGTATAGAATGGCCTGCAATGCTGGGTAATCTCGATTGTATGCATTCGAAATGGAAGAACTCCCAAAAACATCATGGAGCCTACAACGGTAAAGAAAAAAACCAACTATTATTCTGGAAGTTGCTGCTAAGTACAATTTGTGGACTAATATGCTTTCTTTGAAATGCCTGGATCTAACAATAACTTAAATGTTATTGAGAGGTTACACTTATTTAATGCACTGGCACTTGGCAAAGTAACTCCCGTGAAATTCTCTCTAGGACAAAACATATACGAACGTGGTTATTATCTTGGAGATGGGCTTTATCCTAAATGGAGCATAATTGTGAAGACATGTCCAAATCCAATAACAGCGAAGCATGCAAAAGTTTGCTGAGATGCAAGAGGGACAACAAAAAGATGTAGAAAGAGCTTTTGGCATCCTTTAAGCTAGATTTGCAATAACTGGTAATCCTTGTCGATTACGGTCTCGAGAAAAGATGTCCACAATCATATTTACTTGTACAATCTACATAACATGGTCATTGAAGATGAAAGAGACAAGGACGAGCATCATCGTCACTATGATTACGATAGTGCAAAGGATATGCTAAATATATTTCGAGTCAACGTTCTTATAACCAAAGAAGCTTTCAACATCCTTGTAGAGTATCAACTTCCATTATAAGACGCGAAACTACACAATAGGCTTCAAAAAGATCTACTGAATCTTATTTAGAATCACTTTATAAAATGTTAGTTCAATTAAGGTCTATTAACCATGTCTGTATGCCTATTTATTTTCTGTTTATACTTTCCATTGCATTGCACTTGTATTGTTTTTCCTTAAATAACTATTCATTTTCTGTTGCACTTTTTAATATTGATTCTGAGATACTAGAACATTACTTAATAACCACATAAAACAAACTTCTAAGATTACAAAGTATAATGCTAATGATACAAATTGCTAGGCTTAAATTAAACTACATCCGAGGGAACTTATCTATAGTTATTTGCCTTTTGCCCCTATCCAATATTGGGCTTGAGCTTCATCCATTTTTGTCAAATTGTTATCCATGATCGACTGTTCATATTTTTTACGTTCATCGATAAACAATTATTTATATTTTTGACATGAAACTTTCTGCTTTCAAATGTTAAGATCCAACTTTTATTGCCCAATCCCCACAAACTTTCGCATTACGTCAATCTTCTCTTGTGCTTTCTTGGACCTTTCTTAATGTTTTCTTTTGCGAATTTCATGGGCGGCGTTCACTTTAGATTTCAATTCGGCTTCAGCTTTACTCTTTTTCTTCGCTACTTTTGACCCTATTAATCTATAATCTTCATCAGGTTTTTGAGTAAGTACATCTGTAACGACCCGTAAAATTTTCAATAATTAAATTTGTAAATTAATAAGTTTTGATAATTTAATATGAAGAGAAAGAAGAAAAAAGAAAAAAAAAACTTTATAATTTAATCATTGAACAATGGTAATTAGAATTAATTAGTAACAATTGAAATGAAGTTCCAATGATGAAATAAGGTAAATTGTTGCACTTAGTTATAAATTTGAATATAAGAAGACAAGTGTGAATGTTGAATCATTTATGAGATAATATATGATTACTATAAATGGAAGTAAATCAGTGTTAATTAAGTAATTGTAACATTTGATTTGTAAATAATAATGAATTCATTAATATGAATCAAAGTAATAGTAACGGTTGTAAGTTACTATTTAATTGGCCTATTAATTTAATTGTAACTGTTATATGTGAGGATAAATTTGAATATAAGTAGATAAGGGTAAGTCGTGTATAATAAAAGGAATTAGTATAATTAATAGTAATTGAATGAATTCAATATTAGGTAAGTGATTATAATAATTAGTTGAATATATAATAAACTTAAGTGTAAATTTAAGGGTAATGGCAACAGCTATTATAAGTTGCCTATTTAGTCTATAAATTAAATAGGAACTCTTTAATGTCATTAATGAGAGTTAATGCAGTAACAGGAGATGTGAATGTATAAATTAAATAGAAACGTAAATTTATTTATAAAGCAATAAATTTGTCAAAAGAAGGGAACTAAGGTAAATTTATTAATTGGTTTTCAACCTTAATTAATGTATACAATTGACAAGATTACACATTTAGAAATGTAACATTTATACAAAATCTAAGATGTAAAAAGGGGATATAAAACCAATGTAACTAGCTATATAGAGTAATAATGGACCTAGTATAAAGATAGCAATTAAACCAAATCAAATTTTTGGAAGCAATTTTAATTAATTGGAATGTGATCTATAATAAATGAATTTAAGGGTAAGTAACTGAAATTAATTACTATATTAATTGAAATTTGGATGAATTGGGAAGTTATTAATGTATTAGTATATAAACAAATGTTAATATTACCCATAAGTGTAATGCCCCAGAAATTCATGGAATCTTATTTTGGTTGAATTTTGAAAATATATGAATTTATTTGTAAAGGAATATAGGGAATTAATTGTGTGCAAGTGTGTGTGCACGTGCACACGTGCACACTGATATGGCACAAGGAAGAACTCCAAATTTCCTGAAATTAAAACAAGAATTAAAAAGCATTACAAACATGATTTTGTAATGAAAATTATTAAACCAAATATGGATATTTGATTTCATGAATTATATGAATTGTTTTAGAAAATAAGACAAAGCAAGTTTTGTTTTGAATCAGTAAACAGATTTTATGTAAAACCCAGAAGAAGAAAAAATGTTATAAGGATTTGAAACCTGTATGCACATATATGTGCATGTCTTTCTGAAATTAAGGAGGAGTTAAATGAGCCTAGATAAGATATGTATGCATATGTACATTTCTATAAGTATTGAAAGTATTAAAAAGAAATAAGCAAGGAAAAGTAAAACACTAAAATAGCAAAAGACATATTGCAAGCAAAACAATTGCTTTAGGCAGAAAATAGAAAGGAGGATTTTTAGAAAATAAAAAAGTGACAATGTCACACAATTATCATGACCTAAGAAGAATATAATATATTCTGGAAAAGAAAAAAGAAAGCAAGCATCACATATGGCCGGGGTATTAAGGGTGAAAAATAAGCAAATCTGAAATGCAAAATGCATGAGTTTTGGCCAGGGTAGATATGGGATTTTACAATGATAAAACCCTAGAAAAACCTCTCTTATAAATCCAAGTATAGACCAGAAAAATCATTTTCTACCCGAGACATTTAAGAAAACAAAGAAAAAAATATTTGCAAGCAGAAAGGCAAGTTTTAAAAGGTTTCTTTTCTGGATTAAGCAAGAGAAGAATTTTTCTGTGAGTAATCTCACTAAACCCATGGCATTAAGTCCTGTTATGAGGCAGCCAAGTTTATGTTATTTTTCTACAGATTTCTGATTTTATTACTATGGTTTTAATGGATGCTTTAATGGGTGTTTATGAATGCTTTTGATTGCTTTGATGGTTGAGTATTTTGCTCTGTTTGGTTACACCCAGAAATGTTAAAGTATGAAATCATGGAAGTAAATGGAGAATACTTGTAACTGGTTCAGAAATGGCATGAAAAATATAGAAATCAAAATGTATATGAGTTGCATTACACTTGTGTAAGTGCTAAGGCTCAAATGAAAGATTCAAGGGTGCAATGGAAATATCCAAAAGTGTTGAACCCTTGGTCAAATAGAAAACCCATGAGCCAGAAATCTTGTTTAAGCTAGATCTTGAATTTAGTTCAAACATGGTTGCTTATGAAACAATAATAACCCACATGCCTAGTCTCTATTCACAGTTATAAATATTCTTGTATTTTCTTTAAGCCAGAATATTTGAAAACATGATTTCCCCTGGATATGAATATTAGCTTTCCTTTGAAGTATGCTTGCAAGTTTTATGTAATGTTTCATGTACACTGTGATTTAATCACCTAGCTATCTCATGATAGGATCAAACATGAACACTTAGTAAATAAACTAAGGATTGTGAGCCAAGAAGACTGCTGGAATGCTTGTTACATTTAAAGTATGCAAGTTGGCACATGGTTTGTTTAAGCCCTGAGATCTTTGTGCAATATTGTGAATTATTTTATTGCAATGTGTCCCCGTGATTCCTTTATGGCAGATGAGGCTAGGAAGAAATTTGGTAAATGCAACCTTAAATTGATGAAGTAGGAACTTGAGTTATTCCTAGGTTGGTTGGACTGGAGCTATGATAGTTCCTGAGTATTTCTGTTAGACATGTATGTTTGCATGGTTGAAAGTGTGTACATAATTAGTTTTAATACTGATCACATATGCACAATATTTCAGAAACAAGTCAGGCAAATTGATTAAAGAAATAGTGCCAACCCATACAAAATGCTATGTTTCATCTATCTACTTAATATCATGGAATTTTTTATATTGCTTATACCAGATCTTGTATCTGACCCTTGTTTGCTTATGGCATCTGGGGTGTCTCATTTAAAATGGGGCAGCCTCTAATGCTCTTTCAGGGAATGCTGGTTCTAAATAGGAAGCTGCTATGGCTAATGAGAATGATTGGATAAGCATGCTAAATTAGAATTAAATAAGAACTTAGAATGAATTATTTGCATGTAATCTTGGAAGTTTTTATAGTTCTGCTTTAGTTGTTATGTAATGATCTTGAATGTTTGGATTTTATCTAGTTGTTTCAATTGAATCTGGTAATGTATTAAGGTTGGGAAAAACCAAAGACTTAGTTGAATCTATGCAAGAAAATATATTTGAGCATTATGGTGGAAATCTGTAGATGGTATATGCCTATGTTAGAGAAATGGATATATATATATACATACATATATTGTATTAGTTAATTTTGAAGTACATAAAAACTTTAAGTTTGAAGGTTAAGAATCTGAGTTTTAGCTAGAAGTAATATTTCAAGAATTTAGTGATAATATACAGAAGTGTTTTGATAAAAAAAATTTATATATTTGTGCATTATATAAAGAGGTGTACATGTTCTAAGAGATTTTTCAAGTATCTTGTATCTGAATTCACATTGCAATAGCCAGGCACTAATGTTTTGATGACCTAGTCATAAGGTTAACCCACTTCAAAAGTAGTGAGGTCTGGGTTGATCAAGATGACCAGAGTTTTTGGGTCTAAAGAAAGAGAATGCATTTGTAAAATCTGAAGCTTTCTTTGCAAATGCATGTACAAAGACATTTTCAAATACTTGAGCAATTCACTTTCATTTTTGAGTAGCTTTCTTAGTCCAGAGAACACAATACATCTGATATGTACACATATTACTTAAATACTACTTTTGTTAAATGACTATAAAAATCTGGATTCTCTAAATCCAGTAAAGCAACCTATAAATTAGGATGCAAGCTGAGGTAACTCAGGGATTAGGGAATGAATTTGGTTCAGAAAAAATACAACTATATAGATTGTGAAAGGATTACTCAACTGACTTGGTTACAAGTAAAGGAATTTGTGATAAAATCACTTATGCTGAAAATGATAAATGAGTATACCATTTTTCCTTTCTGGCTTTGATCAAATATCAAATAATTAAACAAAAATCATGATGGCTTGCTACATTCTGAGATCACTTTGTTAAGACAAACTAACAGACAATTACCATAAGAATGATCAAAAATTAATAGGTATAAATTATATATGATCATGGGAATTCACTCCCATGATGCATATATCAAACAAAGGAAAGTGAGCTATGTACTGGTTGACTAGAAATTCAAATTCAATCAGGATGCACTCTTGCTTACCAATACTCTGATCCAAGCAAGAGGGTCACATACATCTTCACATGTATGTGAATATATTTATTAATGAACTGATATAAATATATTAGTAGAAAAATTATGATCCTGGATAATTTAGTAGAAAGGCTAATGACTCTAGGAAATTTATTAATGTAAAAAAAATCCTAGTAAAATTAGGTAAAATAAATAGGGTCATTTCATTTGGTATCAGAGCCAGGTTAAAAACTATACATAGCTAAGAATGATTGTATTGATTGATTGAAGTACTATAACCATGTGTATCTACTGATTGTTTGTTTGAGTAAAATAATAATTCAGATAGAAAGTTATAGCAAAAGAAAAAAAATACTCATGATAAACTAACCTTATCTACCCATACTCTAGTTATCCAATCATGGTAGGAAGAGGATCTCATCACAATGCAGGATCAAGTACACCACAAATGCTTGATATGCAAGACTTTATGAGGGCTTTAAGGGATGGAGTAGGGCAGAGACTTGAGAACCCACATGAGGAACTTTCAAAACTATTAAAGACTTATACCAATTTGGGAGGCAAGAGCTTTGAAGGGACTGAAAATGTGATGGAAATTCAAGCATGGTTGAGAACACTGGACAGAATTTTCAATGACATGCAATTAGATGATCAAAGGAAGAGGCAAGTGGCCTTAAGACAACTGAAAGGTGTGGCTTTAAGCTAGTGGGAGGTAGTCATAGCTGGGAGAATTGAGAATGAAATCACTTGGAATCAATTCAAGGAGATGTTGGAAGCTAGATTTGTTCCAGCATCAGCCAAAACTCTATTGCTTGAAGAATTCATCAGACTTAGGCAGGGAACCTTTAATGTGACTGAGTATACTCATAGGTTTGAGGGCTTGTCCAAGTATGGAGCCATGCTTGTGGCTAATGAGGCATCAAAGAATGATAGGTAAATTAAGGGTTTAAACCCAGGGCTTAGTAGGGCTATGTTGCCATATGCAGATAAAACTTTTGATCAAGTCATTGATCTGGCCTTAAAGTTTGAGCAACATGACAAGGAGAGGGAGAATTATAGGAGTTTTAAGAACAATAACAACAAGAAAAATAAGGGAAGGTATCACCCCTATGACAAAAAGAAGGAGGAGACAGAAAGCAAGAAAACCAATGATACTAAGACCACTGATACAAAGAGGAGAATAGCGTGTCATCATTGTGGAAAAGAAGGACATATTAAACCAAGGTGCCCAGAATTGAAGGGAGGAGCTTTCAAGTGCTACCTATGTGGTAAGGAGGGACATATCAAGAGAAATTGCCCTGAGTATAAACAGCAAGGGAAGCTAGCAAGTTTGGAGAGCAAAAGAAAATCCACAGTAGAGGCTATTGCAGAAAACCATGGTCAAGTGGAAGGTACCTTATTTATTTGCACCCTACCTATATCAGTAGTGTATGATACAGGGGCAACACATTCTCTGATTTCCGATGAATTAGTTGCATTGCTTAAATTAAATTGCATACTGGTTGAAACCCCTTTGTTAGTGCAAAGCCCATTAGGAAGTTCTAGTGTTTTAGACATGATTTGTGTGGATGTGGAATTAAACATAGGAGGAAATGTTTTTATTTCCAATTTATATGTTTTAAATTACCCAAATATAGGTGTTATATTGGGTGTAGACTGGTTAAGGCAATACAAAGCCATAATTAATTTAGACTCATCCACCATATCATTACAAAATTCTAGAGGCCAAAGAATCACGATTTTGTGTGAAGTAGCCAAAGAAAGGAAATTATATCATTTGATTGACTTAAATAAGGATTCCAGTGAGCCTTCTATTGAAGAAATCCCCATAATTAACAAATACTTGGATGTGTTTGGAGAGGTTGAGGGTGTTCCACACCACAGACCAGTGGAAATTCAGATTAGTCTCATACCAGGAGCAAATCCAATTATTAAGAAACCCACTAGGATGGGGCCAAGTGAGTTAAAGGAATTGAAGAAACAGTTAGAAGAATTGGAAAGCAAAGGATTTATAAGACCTAGTAATTCATGCTGGGGTGCTCCAGTAGTGTTTGTAAGGAAACATGATGGTACTTTTAGGATGTGTATAGACTACAGGGAGCTAAACAAAGTCACTATCAAAAACAAGTACCCCTTACCTAGAATTGATGATCTTTTTGATCAACTTAGTGGAGCAAAAATATTTTCTAGATTAGACCTGGCATCTGGATTCCATCAGATGAAGGTTGAGAACTCAAGTGTTAAATATACAGCCTTTAATACTAGGTATGGTTTATATGAGTTTCTTGTCATGCCATTTGGGTTGACAAATGCCCTATCATACTTTGTAGACTTGATGAATAGGATATTCAGGGATTATTTAGACAAGTTTGTGTTGATTTTTATTGATGATATTCTAATTTATTCTAAGACAGTAGAGGAACATGAAAATCACTTACACCTTGTTTTGTCTAGATTAAGAGAAAAAGATTTAAAAGCAAAATTTTCTAAGTGTGCATTTTGGAAAGAAGAAGTGCATTTCCTTGGGCATGTTATATCTGCCAAAGGCATTTCAGTGAACCCCAATAAAATTGTGGCTATCCAAGCATGGAAAAGGCCAAGCACAGTAGGAGAGGTTAGGTCATTTATGGGGATGGCAGGGTATTATAAAAGATTTATAAAAGATTTTTCTAAGATGTCATCACCTCTTACCAACCTAACTAGAAAGAACCAACCCTTTATATGGACTGAGAAATGTGAGCAAGCCTTTAGTAGAATCAAGGAGGCCTTAGTCAATGCACCGGTGTTGAAAGTACCAGAAGGAAATGAGGATTTAATTGTTTATACTGATGCAAGTGGTTCTGGGCTAGGAGCTATTTTGATGCAGCAAGACCAAGTTATAGCCTATGCATCAAGACAATTGAAGCCACATGAATCAAAGTATGCAACCCATGATCTTGAGTTGGCAGCAGTGGTATATGCACTAAAGCTCTGGAGACATTATCTTCTAGGTGCTAAGTTTATTTTATACACTGACCATAAGGCATTGAAATATCTCTTTTCACAAAAAGATTTGAATATGAGGCAACATAGATGGGTTGAGTTTCTAGCAGCATATGATTTAGACATACTTTATACTCCAGGAAAAGCTAATAAGGTTGCAGATGCTTTGAGCAGGCAGCATGCAAAAGTAGCCATGTTAATGATAGAAGAGTTTAGAAATTTATCTCTACTTACTGATTTGGAAATTAAGGAAAACAATGAGGTAAACATGGAGATGATTAAAGAAGGGAGTAAAGGAAAATTAAGTTTGATAACTTTGCAATCAGATTTAATTTTGAAAGTGGGGAAAATGCAAGAGGAAGATCCAGAATTATTAGAAAAGAAAACTCTGATAGAAAAAGGAGAGGAAGTAGCAAACTACCACACTGATAAGAATGGTTACTTAAGGAATAAAGGTAGGATATGTGTTCCAAAAGATAAAGGATTGAAGGAAGAGATACTTAATGAGTATTATAGGAGCAAATATTCTATACATCCAGGCAGCACCAAAATGTACCAAAACCTAAAAAGGGATTATTGGTGGAGAGGGATGAAATCAGATGTGGCCAAACATGTTGCAAAGTGTATGACTTTCCAACAAGTCAAGGCAGAAACCCAAAGACCCTCAGGCCTATTACAACCTCTAAGCATACCACAGTGGAAGTGGGAAGATATATCTATGGATTTCATAGATGGTCTGCCTAGATCAAAGAGAGGAAATACAAGCATTTGGGTAGTAGTTGATAGATTGACTAAAGTAGCACACTTTATACCAGTGAATGCAGAAAGAAATGCACCTAAACTAGCTCAAATATTCATGAAAGAAGTAGTAAGGTTGCATGGAATTCCTAAAACTATAGTGAGTGATAGGGACACAATTTTTACATCCAGATTTTGGAAGAGCTTTCAAGAAGCCATGGGAAGTGAGTTATGCATGAGTACTGCATACCACCCCCAATCAGATGGTCAAACTGAAGTAATAAATAAAGTTTTGGAGGATTTGTTGAGGGCATGTGCATTGGATTCTGGAGGTAATTGGGAAGATCACCTCCATTTGGCTGAATTTACATATAACAATAGTTATCAAAGCATCATAGGCATGGCACCATTTGAAGCCTTGTATGGCAAACCATGTTTGTCACCAATATGTTGGGTTGAAGTAGGAGAAAGGGCTGTCTTAGGGCCTAAGTATGTTAAAGAGACTACAAAGAAAATTGAACTTATGAGGAGAAGAATGGCAGCAGCTCAAGAAAGGCAAAAGAAGTTTGCAGATGTAAGGAGGAAGCAGGTAGAATATGAAGTTGGTGATTATGTTTTCATCAAAGTTTCACCTATGAAGAAGGTGTTGAGGTTTGGCAAGCAAGGAAAACTTACCCCAAGATATGTTGGACCTTACAAGATTTTGGAAAGAGTAGTTTCATTGGCATACAAGTTGGAGCTACCAGAAGAGATGAGTGCAATGCACAATGTATTTCATGTATCACAACTTAGGAGATGGGTGCATGATAAAGAGGAAATTCTAGAGAAACCCACTCAAGTTCAAATAAATCCTGATTTGGCCTATGAGAAAGAACCAGTGGGGATTTTAGCTAAAGAGGAAAAGAAGTTGAGGAGCAAAACTCTGAAATTGGTAAAGGTTCAATGGAGCCTGGACCCTAAAGATTGTACATGGGAATTAGAGGATAAGATAAAGATGGATTACCCTAAGCTTTTTGCAGTGGAAGGTAAAATCTAAATTCCTAAAAGTTTAATATGTATGGTTGTTTTGACTAAATTGTTTGCTTATGCAATGTTTGATAGATTTTATAAAAATCTGGAAATGTTTAAAGTAAAAATAAGAAAATTGTGAGGACACAATTCCTAAAAAGGTGGGGTGATTGTAATGCCCCAGAAATTCATGGAATCTTATTTTGGTTGAATTTTGAAAATATATGAATTTATTTGTAAAGGAATATAGGGAATTAATTGTGTGCAAGTGTGTGTGCATGTGTGCACGTACATACTGATATGGCACAAGGAAGAACTCCAAATTTCCTGAAATTAAAACAAGAATTAAAAAGCATTACAAACATGATTTTGTAATGAAAATTATTAAACCAAATATGAATATTTGATTTCTGGAATTATATGAATTGTTTTAGAAAATAAGACAAAGCAAGTTTTGTTTTGAATCAGTAAACAGATTTTATGTAAAACCCAGAAAAAAAATGTTATAAGGATTTGAAACCTGTATGCACATATATGTGCATGTCTTTCTGAAATTAAGGAGGAGTTAAATGAGCCTAGATAAGATATGTATGCATATGTACATTTCTATAAGTACTGAAAGTATTAAAAAGAAATAATCAAGGAAAAGTAAAACACTAAAATAGCAAAAGACATATTGCAAGCAAAACAATTGCTTTAGGCAGAAAATAGAAAGGAGGATTTTTAGAAAATAAAAAAGTGACAATGTCACACAATTATCATGACCTAAGAAGAATATAATATATTCTGGAAAAGAAAAAAGAAAGCAAGCATCACATATGGCCGGGGTATTAAGGGTGAAAAATAAGCAAATCTGAAATGCAAAATGCATGAGTTTTGGCCAGGGTAGGAATGGGATTTTACAATGATAAAACCCTAGAAAAACCTCTCATATAAATCCAAGTATAGACCAGAAAAATCATTTTCTACCCGAGACATTTAAGAAAACAAAGAAAACAATATTTGCAAGCAGAAAGGCAAGTTTTAAAAGGTTTCTTTTCTGGATTAAGCAAGAGAAGCATTTTTCTGTGAGTAATCTCACTAAACCCATGGCATTAAGTCCTGTTATGAGGCAGCCAAGTTTATGTTATTTTTCTACAGGTTTCTGATTTTATTACTATGGTTTTAATGGATGCTTTAATGGGTGTTTATGAATGCTTTTGATTGCTTTGATGGTTGAGTATTTTGCTCTGTTTGGTTACACCCAGAAATGTTAAAGTATGAAATCATGGAAGTAAATGGAGAATACTTGTAACTGGTTCAGAAATGGCATGAAAAATATAGAAATCAAAATGTATATGAGTTGCATTACACATGTGTAAGTGCTGAGGCTCAAATGAAAGATTCAAGGGTGCAATGGAAATATTCAAAAGTGTTGAACCCTTGGTCAAATAGAAAACCCATGAGCCATAAATCATGTTTAAGCTAGATCTTGAATTTAGTTCAAACATGGTTGCTTATGAAACAATAATAACCCACATGCCTAGTCTCTATTCACAGTTATAAATATTCTTGTATTTTCTTTAAGCCAGAATATTTGAAAACATGATTTCCCTTGGATATGAATATTAGCTTGCCTTTGAAGTATGCTTGCAAGTTTTATGTAATGTTTCATGTACACTGTGATTTAATCACCTAGCTATCTCATGATAGGATCAAACATGAACACTTAGTAAATAAACTAAGGATTGTGAGCCAAGAAGACTGCTGGAATGCTTGTTACATTTAAAGTATGCAAGTTGGCACATGGTTTGTTTAAGCCCTGAGATCTTTGTGCAATATTTTGAATTATTTTATTGCAATGTGTCCCCGTGATTCCTTTATGGCAGATGAGGTTAGGAAGAAATTTGGTAAATGCAACCTTAAATTGATGAAGTAGGAACTTGAGTTATTCCTAGGTTGGTTGGACTGGAGCTATGATAGTTCCTGAGTATTTCTGTTAGACATGTATGTTTGCATGGTTGAAAGTGTGTACATAATTAGTTTTAATATTGATCACATATGCACAATATTTCAGAAACAAGTCAGGCAAATTGATTAAAGAAATAGTGCCAACCCATAAAAAATGCTATGTTTCATCTATCTACTTAATATCATGGAATTTTTTATATTGCTTATACCAGATCTTGTATCTGACCCTTGTTTGCTTATGGCATCTGGGGTGTCTCATTTAAAATGGGGCAGCCTCTAATGCTCTTTCAGGGAATGCTGGTTCTAAATAGGAAGCTGCTATGGCTAATGAGAATGATTGGATAAGCATGCTAAATTAGAATTAAATAATAACTTAGAATGAATTATTTGCATGTAATCTTGGAAGTTTTTATAGTTCTGCTTTAGTTGTTATGTAATGATCTTGAATGTTTGGATTTTATCTAGTTGTTTCAATGGAATCGGGTAATGTATTAAGGTTGGGAAAAACCAAAGACTTAGTTGAATCTATGCAAGAAAATATATTTGAGCATTATGGTGGAAATCTGTAGATGGTATATGCCTGTGTTAGAGAAATGGATATATATATACATATACTATATTAGTTAATTTTGAAGTACATAAAAACTTTAAGTTTGAAGGTTAAAAATCTGAGTTTTAGCTAGAAGTAATATTTCAAGAATTTAGTGATAATATATAGAAGTGTTTTGATAAAAGAATATATATATATATATATATTTGTGCATTATATAAAGAGGTGTACATGTTCTAAGAGATTTTTCAAGTATCTTGTATCTGAATTCACATTGCAATAGCCAGGCACTAATGTTTTGATGACCTAGTCATAAGGTTAACCTACTTCAAAAGTAGTGAGGTCTGGGTTGATCAAGATGACCAGAGTTTTTGGGTCTAAAGAAAGAGAATGCATTTGTAAAATCTAAAGCTTTCTTTGCAAATGCATGTACAAAGACATTTTCAAATACTTGAGCAATTCACTTTCATTTTTGAGTAGCTTTCTTAGTCCAGAGAACACAATACATCTGATATGCACACATATTACTTAAATACTACTTTTGTTAAATGACTATAAAAATCTGGATTCTCTAAATCCAGTAAAGCAACCTGTAAATTAGGATGCAAGCTGAGGTAACTCAGGGATTAGGGAATGAATTTGGTTCAGAAAAAATACAACTATATAGATTGTGAAAGGATTACTCAACTGACTTGGTTACAAGTAAAGGAATTTGTGATAAAATCACTTATGCTGAAAATGATAAATGAGTATATCATTTTTCCTTTCTGGCTTTGATCAAATATCAAATAATTAAACAAAAATCATGATGGCTTGCTACATTCTGAGATCACTTTGTTAAGACAAACTAACAGACAATTACCATAAGAATGATAAAAAATTAATAGGTATAAATTATTTATGATCATGGGAATTCACTCCCATGATGCATATATCAAACAAAGGAAAGTGAGCTATGTACTGGTTGACTAGAAATTCAAATTCAATCAGGATGCACTCTTGCTTACCAATACTCTGATCCAAGCAAGAGGGTCACATACATCTTCACATGTATGTGAATATATTTATTAATGAACTGATATAAATATATTAGTAGAAAAATTATGATCCTGGATAATTTAGTAGAAAGGCTAATGACTCTAGGAAATTTATTAATGTAAAAAAAAATCCTAGTAAAATTAGGTAAAATAAATAGGGTCATTTCAATAAGAGGATAAGTTAATAGTTGATTCAATAACAAGATTGAGAAATCAAATATATGGATTTATTGGGAATTTAAAACTTATACTTTTTAAACTGGATAAATTACAGTGTTTTCACGCAATAATTTTCTGTAATTTTATTTTCTATTTTAATTTGTATAAAGTTTGATTATATTTATTTGATTTTGATTGATTTATCTATTTTTAATAGCTTGGAAACAAATCAATTAGACATACGTTACTTTGATTAATTAGGCATAGGTTACATTTGCTTTATTTCTTGCCTTTTCATCTACATGGCCTCTTTATTTCTTGCTTTAGCCGTACAAACTCTTTTCCTAGCCGTGTATTTCTCATTTGCAAATCACGTACAAGAAGATTTATTTCTCATTTAAAATCTCCTCATTTTCATTTGCATTTATGAATAAATTAATTACAAGATTCTTTCTCCTTAAATTGTGCCTTTTTAATTTCCTAACCACTCATCTACACATCTTTAGTCGTTCAAATTTTGTAACCCTAGCCGCCATCACTTTGTGAATCACGTACAAAATTTGTTTCTCATCTCATTTGCGTTCCAGATAAAGAAAAAATTTCAGAAAGTTATTCCATGGCTTCTCCTTGCTTTCTTCTTCCATATTTCTTTGTTTTTCTCTTTTGCCTTCAAGATAGGCTTGGCCTCCATGCTATTGCCGACCTCACCATCTCCACCACATGACCGACCATCATCCCTTCTCCTCACCACCATCCAAGGCCGTGACCACCATGAAGACAACATCACCAAAACTTTGACCAAACCAAGCCATGTATTGATCACCTTGCTTTGAGTTATCAAGGTTATGTCATTTTTATTTCCTATCTTTTCATTGTTGTAATCTCTATTCTTTGTATTGAATCATGTTCTTATGTTTGGGATATTTGTTTGCTTTATTTTGTTATGTACAAGATGTGGATTTTGGGCTCTCTTTTCACTCAAGTTTGCATCTTGCTTTGTTTTATCAAAAGGTTATGTCCCTTTGATCCATATTGTTCATTGTTTGATTCATAATCTTGTATGTTGAATTATACACTTATGTTTGTGTAATTGTTTGTATACAAGATTTGGATCCGACTCTTCATCCACTCAAAAGAATATAGTCGTGCTTTGTCGTGCTTTTTCGTGCTTTGCGGAGTTTAGATTTGGGTTTGAATTTCAATTCTAGCTTTTAAAAGCTAAGTTATTCACTCTAGACATACATACTTTTATAATTGTGAATTGATGACAAGTTAATTGTATAAGATAATATGTTATATTCATACATGCCTGTGATATATTTATATGATGTTAAATGCTGTTTATATGCCTGTTATATCATCTGTTTTAATATTATTTGTTATACTGTTATTTATTTCCTGTTCATCACACTGCAAGTTCCCTATCACTATGGGTTGAAATGATACATACCCGAACGAACATTATAATAAGGAAAAATTACTATGGGCTGAAATGATAGGCTCGAGTGATTTTTATTGATTTTTACTATATTTATTTTTCTTGGGATTGCGGGTTTGAAATGATAGAACCCGGATTTTTCTTTTAAATTACGGATTGAAATGATACATATCCGTATCACTTAACCTAGGTTAGAAAATTTTATACAGGCCTATGGATAAATTTTTATAATAGTTTTCTAAAAGCATTAAGTATTTTGAATTTTAAATATATGGAATTTTGATCAAAAGTTGATTTAATGATTTAAATATAAAGAGATATTGGCTTCCAACAAGTTAAAATTTTATAAGTAATAATTGGTTTTAAATTGTAATTTAAAATCTTTATTTGGTATTAAATGGTAATTTAAAGAACTTTAATTGTGAGAAATAACTTAATAATTAAAGTTGACTAAGATGGAATTTTAACAATCTAACCTAGTAATTGAAATAAATTTTTAGTTTTAAAATGAATATGGTTTTTATAATAAATATTGTAATTTGAAGTGATAAAATGAAATGCAGTTTTGATTGGACTTTTGTAATAAAATTTATTTAATTTGAAATCATAGTTAATTGATGTCTAAATGAATAAATCTACAAGAAAAGGATTTGATTGTTATATTAACTATGATAAAATATTCTTTTGTTGAATGTTATGTTTTGTAGAATAAATAGTTATGATTTTTAAATGGAAAATGTTATTTTAATTATGACCTAACTTGATAATTGGAAATTTGGTTTTTCAAATGGAAATTTAAGTTAAGTAAATAAATAGAAATTTAGTTTTATTTATGAAATGGGTATTTTAAATTTAAGTGTTAGGTTGGTGGTTAAAAATAAAAATTAAGTAAAATAGTGCATTTGGACTTAATAAATGAATTATGGTTTAAATTGGATATTTATTTATAAAATTTTATTTTATTAAATCATAAGTTAAATGGTATCCAAATGAATGTTTTTGAAGCATGAAACATGAATTTTTATAAGTTAAAAATGACTAAAATTGAAGTTTTAATGTTTCTGAAAAGTTAAGCAATTTATAAAGGATTGACTAACAAATGAAATAAATTTAAATTCGACATTTATTAATAAAAATGTTGTTTTATTAAAATTTATAAGTTAAGTAATATCCAAATAAAATTTTTTGGGAAGTGGAATGAGTTTGATAAGTTAAAAATGAGAAAAATTGAAGATATATTGTTTTAAAGGGTATAACAGAAATTATAGCAGTTCTGAAATGCTGTGGTTAAATGAACTATGGCTGGAAATATACTAAAAAGACCTATAACAGCATTTCTAAGTGCTGTAATTTCTGGAAATTGAACTATGGCTGAAAATATACTAAAATATACTAAAAGGACCTATAACAGCATTTCTGAAGTGCTGAACTATATGCTGAAATTACTAAATAGACCTATAACTGCAGTTCTGAAATGCTGTAGTTTTTGATTTTGAACTATGTTTTGATTTATACTAAATATACCTACCGGCACTTTATAAATGCTGCTATTTTGAAAATTTCAATGTTTGAAATGATTGAACGAATGAACTTAGAAATGTTACAACTTTGAAATGAATATTATTTGACATTGAATTTAAATGGTTTGGAAATGAATTTTTTTTTAAATTGTATTTAATTAAGAATTGTCTTTAAATATATTAACTTGGAACTTATTGAAATTTAAGATTTAAGAATGTGACTTTATAAAGTGGTTTGGTTTAAGATGATTTAAAGAAAATATTTCAAGTTTAAAAAATTTAAGAAATATTCAGTGATTCGGTTTTTGGAATTTGAATGATATATTATTACTTTGGGTTTTTGAAATGGAATGATATATTGATTTGGCTTTGAAATGAAATAATATAGTATTTAATTTTGAAACGTATATGATATTTTGGGTTTTAAAGTAAATGATTTTGAAATAAATATCCATGGGTTATAATAACGATTGGTTGGCAAAGAGACCGGGATCGGATATGGGCATACTCTCTGTCGATACCGAAAACCACTTTGACAACCGTGTACGCGGTGGAGATTCCAGAATGAAGTAGGATGGTGGCAACGATCCTATTGAGGTATGAACGTGGACTCAACTCCCATGAGTTGGCATAAGGTGGCTAAAACAGGAGCGATCGACGGGCCAATGAGGTAGCACCTCTGATCGGACGCATTTCTTCGATACCATTCTATTACTTTGTGATTGATTTGGTGGCCACCCTTCGATTTTAATTGGGAGTGTGTTCTGAGGTGGGCGGTAGTGGCTGCTATGCGTTTCCACCAGCCCGGATGCGTAATTGGTATATCTACCCTGGCATTGCCTAGTTGTGCCGTATCACCTACCATATCGAGCTTTACTACGAGTTTGGATTTGTTCCATAGCCTGTGGAGTATTGAGGGTAGCCCCCGATCTGGGAGTATCCTAATACTGGATAGACTACTGGGACTATTACGTGTTAAGGTGGAAAATGTAAAGCCTTAATGCTATTTAAAAGTAAGTTTATTTTATTATTAGACATTATTATAATAGCGAATATTACTACATAGTAGATAGTTTAACGGATCCTTAAAGAATGGGCGATCCCAAGCATTCTTTAGGTTACTTGTACATTTCTATTACAGTTCACTTGAGTTTGTTTACATTGTATAAGTATGTATGTCCTGACTCGAGTGTTTTGTGTTTTGCTTTACGCTCGGGTCAGACTGAGTGATACAGCATTCGAGACTCACCTTTGGAGTTGGAGCTTCGCTTGGATCCATCCATTGATTCTGCTTTCAGTCATTCAGTTGATTCCAGTGATGTATTCAGATCTTGTATTTGACTATTGTATTGAGACTTCTGTTGTATCTTGTTACTTCAGTTGTATCTTGTTAACTCTAATGTATATATATAGTAGCTTCATGAACTACTATTTCTTTGCTTCCGCTGCATTGTTATATTATTATGTGCCTGTGATCTGTGATTTATTTCCTATATATTCTGAGTTTTGCCAAATTTTATTTACAATTTATTATTTTGAATTATTCAAGTCCGACATGTGTGGATTTATTGTCGATTTGAATGGTCCAAAATAGTGGGTCGTTACAACATTGACCTTATTTTCCCCTCAAATGACATTTCTCTACCCAATAAGTCTCCTAGACTAGAGTAGTGTGATGGTTTTGATGCTTTTTTCTTTCCCTTCTCCTTTATTTGAACATCCCTTAAACTCTTTGCATTATCAAAATTTCACTTTGGTCAACTTGTCAGCAACTCATAACTATTTAGGAATTGGTAATAGTGTGGTTTTTTAACACTGTTTTCCCTTGCAAAAAGATTTAAGAACTCCTCATTCGCCATTATTTTATAAGAACAAAGGAAATTAAAAAAAGAGTACATACCAAAGAACAATTGAAAATCAATAAACATACCAAACGATCTTTGCCTCCCATTCAACTTGGATTAGCTTTTTTATTTTATAAATATGCTGTGACGACCCGGAATTTTTGTATATTTGAAATGTGAATATTTAATTTATTTTAAATATCCGAAGGTTAAATTTTAACTTTAATTTCAAATATACAGTATTTATTTGGATAATTAATTATTAAATTTAATTATCGGGATTGGGTAAAATATTGAATCTTGATTTTAAGCCTGTTAAAAATAGTTCAAAGGTTCAGAAAATTTATATTGTTAATACTGAAGATGATAGAACTTTTAAAATGGAATTTTAAAAGAGTTTTGTTCAGTTTTAAAAATATATCGTTGAAATTAAATTTAAAAAAATAGCCGTCCGAGGCACAGTCTCGGAATTCAGCGAAACCAGTTCCATTGGATCCGTAATATTGTATTATTATTGGATTTCAATTTTCGTAGTATTTGGAGTTGTCGTGTGATCGTACGGAATGTAAACGTGCTGAAATTTAATCGGAAATTTAATATTTTAACTGGTCGATATTTCTTTCCATATCTAGACTACGAGCCTTCTGGATCACGCTGTTTGTCCACGCGTTGAAACATCTGTACACGCGTCTCCTTCTCCTTTACAACTTTTCAACCGAGCCTCTCAGTTAAAAGAAAAACGAAATGGCTGAAGAAATTTACTCTCGTTCAAAACAAAAACCCAACATCCCAGTTTCTTTATTTTGAAAATCGTTCAAGAACAAGCAGAACGAAAATTCAAACGAGAGGAAATACGCGTTCTTCTTGATTTCTTCTCCCCCTAAATCAATGCGAACCCTAACCAATTCGAATCACGACCCCGTAGTTCCCTTCTGCTCGATCGAGCTCAACCACGGGTTGTCTTCTCCAGTAGATTCGCGGCAGCACGATTAGGGGAGAGGAGCTCGAGTAGCAAGGCAGCGGCTCGTCTGGAAGGATTTGCTTCGTATCGAGACCGGTGTTCGAAGGAGGGCTGATGGCGTGGGAACGATGAGTACATCTCGAGTTGACTTCGAGGTCGCGTACGCTGAGAGAGGTGGAGGTTTCGTCTCTGGAGTTGCTGCGAGGTTCAGTGAAGGCTCGCTAATGGAGTCGAACTGCAATAGGGTCGAGTCAGAGGCTTCGAGATGGGGCTGCAGCAGTTTTTGGTTGTGCCAGAGATGATGTGGTGGAGCCATGTGTTTGCAGTCGCGATCTTGGTTGCGTGAGAGGATGAGGCGAGGGTTTCGGGAAGGAGAGTCAAGCTGTAAGGTATACCAGTTATTCATTTAAATTTAAATTCGATTTTTGTGGATATGTTCGGAAACAGGAAACTTTAGTTTATTTGAATTTGATTAATAACAAATGTCACTATAAACCATATCACTTAAGTATTTTGTGGCAGACTATGGAAATTGAGTATCAGACATATTTTGTTATGAAATATGTATATACATATTTAAGTAACAGAAGTTACTATAGATTTTGGGAAAAAAAATAAGGATTTAAATAGGAAAATGATAGATGTGGTGGTTAAACTGTTTCAATTAACTTATTCAATTTTTGGACTAAAAATAATTGGTTTAAGGGAATTTTTAGTTTAAGAATTTAAGTCAAATTAAATAAGTGAATGATAATAAATTGTTTGATTCAAGTGTTAATAAATTTATATAATATGTATTCAAGGTCTGGCATCGTGAAGAGGACTATTGATTTGGGTTGAATTGCAAAATAGAAGAGGCAAAAGGTGAGTTAATCTCACTCAGTTGAATTTTATTTTAAATTTAAATGGTTAAATTTAAATAATTGATTGGATGATTGCATTGATTGATGTGCTATATATATATAGTAGTATATAGCAATATATACATATTGGCATATGTATATATTGGAGTTGATATTCCCGCATTTATATAGCGGATGAGACCCTATGCGCCGCATAATAGCGGATGATTTATATAAATCCCATATACCGCGATATTCCACTTTGAAGTGGAATTGGTATTGTTCTAACATTTGTGGATGCAGGGAAACAGGTTGGAGGGATCCAACTGGATTCCTCAAAATTATTTAGATTATTTGATATTCTGTTCTATGAATATTGATATCCTGTGATGATTTTATTGATGATTGAAATATTGGATGATATGGTTGGATTGAATATTTCAATAAAAAGGAGTTATCAAAATATATTGAATTGGATTTTGAAAGAAATAAAAGAGTAAATTTTAAGTAAATAATTCAAGTGAATTGGAATAAGGGAATTTCGAAATAACAAAGGAAATATTAACTTTAAACTAAAGTGATATTAAATTTAAAGAATAAAGGATTTATTTTGAATGTAAGGATTAAATTTAATTAAAGGCTAAAGAAGGAATTTTGGAAGTTTAAAATTGGTATTTTCGGTTAAAAAGGGTTTTAACTCAAATAAAGGAATAAATCTAAAAGATAATGTATTTTGAAATAAATGAAGTAGTAAAGGAAATTTATTTCAAAGTAAAGTAAAGTAAATTGGAAAATCAGTTGGAAATTGATTTAGTTGTTTAAAATTGGAATTTTAGAAGAGAAATGAGATTTTGGAATTTATAAACTGGGTTTATAAAGTAAAATAAAATATCAGTGGATATTAGAAAATATAAATTCAAGGTGGGAATTTATAAAGGGATATGAATTGGTTTAAAATAAATGTTGATTTATTTTTAAAGGATGGAAATGAGAAGTGTATTTCTCTGGATAGCCAAGTACGTTTTCAAGGTAGATTTAAATATAAGTTAAAAGTTTTAATATGTTTTAAAAAGCATGTTTTAGAAAATTTATTATTTTTAAATGTTAACTTTTTAAAGTAAGTATTTTAAAAAATATATTATTGTAGTAATTATATAAAAGTGATTTGCTATTATGTTTTAAAAGGAGAAATTTAGTTTATATTTATAAAGTGGTTTATTTTAAAGTATATATTTTTAATAAAGTACTAAAGTAGTTTAATTTCAATGTTATAAGATATATTTAAAATAAAGTGTTTTTAAATTATTTTAAAATCTAAGTGTTTTGTACTTGGTGTTTCAGAGAAATAAATATTTGGAAATGTATTCCGTAAGCGGAAACTGTTTGAAATTGTTTTCAAAAGGAGTTTGAAAATTTGGAAATATATCTTGGAAAGATATTTGGGCAAATAAATAATGTGGGAAATTATTTATTGTGTGATGGTTGCTTGTGGATGTTAATTGATAGTTAAATAACCGACTATCAATATTGGCCAAATGCGCTGATCGTTTCGAAGAGACCGGGATCGAGTTTCCGTATACCGGGATTCTAGGTCTGGAGACTCGAATACCACTTCGATCCGGTTTGTACGTTTCGTGTAACGTGTTCGGAGTCGAAGATGGAGCTGTGAAGTGCAAGGGCTAGTCGCTACTAATCTTGAGGATATTTCCAAAATGGATGTAGTAGGAGTAGTGCCTTCGGTTCCGTTCAAACCCAGGACGGACTGGTATGGACGAATGCTTGCGAAACATCGTCAGCGGACGATGGGCATTCTAAGGGATATGTTCTCTAAAAGGTATCGTTTAGCCTCGAACCTCATCAACCGGGAATGACTGAAAATCAGGGGTTATGCAGCAAGGCTTCGTGGGTAGCTCCCACTGGAGGGTAAGGTCATCCCTGTCTAGATGTCCCTTTTTATTTCGGCTTAGTGGTGCGGTTGCTGATCCCAACCGTGGGGTGATTTTATTCGGGATCATCCAGTAAGGGATGGTTCCGGCCTTGTGTTGCAGGGGAGCGGGCGTACTCCTCGGTACTGTGATCTAGGCCACGTACTGTGACAGGTGGTACCCCAGTGCCTAGTCATTCGTTGGAAATCCATTCTCCCTACGTGCCTGTACGGTTTTGATTGTGCCCAACTATTGTTGAAATGTGAGATGCAAGCATTTCAGCTAGATTCTATTTTACTTTCTGTAGACACTATTATAATATCAGAGGATTTTGATATAAAGTGTTTTAGCTATCGTAAGGTAAAAACCCGACATGTTTATTTGTGGCGTGGTCTTACGAGATGCTTTTGTTTTCAAAAGATTTTGGAAACTTTAGTAATCAATTGAGTGTGATTTTCTCACGCTGGTTTTCCAGACTGACTCGGGTATTGTTTTATATGATGCTCGGGTCAGACCGAGTATTATAAATTACAGGAAATGATGCTGTGGAGCTGGATGGCGATACGTACTTTCGTATTTGAGTTATATATTCCGCTGTGTATTCAGATTGTGAGGACAAGTTATGATTACTGTCCAGTTGTATGATATTGATGTGATGTACTCTGATGATGTATTGGGATGATGTATATATAAACAGATATAATTTCTTTTTGTGTAAAGATCTGTTATTACCTATTATAGTTTATTCCGCTGCGTATGAGAGATTCTGTTGTTGTTTTCTATTTTTCTTCTTCTTCTACCTCTTCTTCTTAACTCAAATGGTCCGGTTTTTCGTGTAGGAAAAACTCGGGTTGTTACAGTGGTATCAGAGCTTAGGCTAGCGATAACCTTGGCTCTGTTGGGAATTTTGAGAGTACTAATAGATATGAGCGCGTATTTGTTAATGAATATAAAATAGTTTTATATTGTGTTGGTTGATTTATTGAGTGGCATATGAACCTTAGTCGGCACAGTCTGTACAACTGTATCGAAGGGGTTTCTAAACACTTGAATAGAACAGTTCGACACAGTATGGTTTTAAATAGGGTGAATGAAATAATTTTGCCCAAATTATTTTGTATATAAAAGAAATAATTATTTGAAATTATTATAGTTATATATTTGGATGCTTGGTTGTTAGAAAATGACAATAATGAGTTAGTCTCATTATTGAGTAGAAATTGAATCAGAAATTGGAAAAAGTATAACCAAAGATGAAAGAATAAATTTATATAACAAAATGGAATTTGAAATATAGACTATAAATGAAATTTATAAATTGAGATAAACTTTATATACAAATGTGAATTACAAATGTGATTTATAATCAAAGGAGATAAATTCATAAACAAATGAAATTTGTAAATGTAAATTGTAAATGTGACTTATAATTTGAAATAAAATGTGATAGAATTCCAGAGTAATGTTTGGATATAAAATTGAATGGGTTTTGAATTTGAAGTTTTGGGAAAGGTTTAAATTCCTTTGGATTTAAAAATAGTTTTTAAAGGTTTTGGGGAAATAATGGTGATATTATTTCATGAATATTTTTGAAATTGAATTGAAATCTGGTGGGATTTGGGATTTAAAAATGTTTGAAATGTTTAGAGTGATAAAAGCATTAAATTCTCTTTTGGTCGCTGGAAAATAATTTCGGTGATGACTGCAGCATCATCGATGTCTATTTTCGAGTTTCCAAAGAGAAATTGCTACCAAACTGTTTTAAATTGGAAATGATTGTGAACTGGGTTGGTTTTGAAATTCAAAGGGAAAATTGTTTGGTAAAAGCAGATTGTTTTGGAAAATGTGGATTTGATGTGATATATCAGATGTGTGAGTTATTTATGGATTCAAAATGGTTTTGAAATAAAATCGGGCAATTGGATTCTGGAAATTCTATTTAAAATTTAAATGTGGAAATTTAAATGAATCAACAATATAAAGTATAGAATGAAGTTGATTTAAATAAGAAGGAAATGAAAGTTTAATTCTGGGATTATAATTATGAGATGAAATTAACTAAATGAGTAATATAAGTTGATAGATAAAAGAGTCAGAGAACTTGAAGGTGAATGAATTGTAAAACTTGTATAAAATTGTATCCTAGAATTAAAATTTAATTCGAGTATATGAAGGTGAATAAAATATATTTGAATTTAACTTAAGATAAGTTAAATAAAAATTGAGAATTGGAATTGAATTAAATATAAATAAGTTGAAGTCGAATTGAATTGGATATAAAGGTAATGTAAAATGCTTATAATTGTGTAAAGAAATTCATATTCTTAAGTTCTTAAGTGTAATAATTTGAGATTTGATTGTAAAGATGAAAATGGACTTAAATGAATAGTCCTAGATCTTAAGTAAGTTAAAACTTATGAATAGAAATGAAATTGTAAGTCATAAATGGGAATTCATTTCTTTGAACCATTAAGAGTTATAATTTGAAATTGTAATTATCAAATGGAAATGACTAAGATGAGCAATCTTAATAAATCCAAACTTGAATTATAAAATAAATTGAACTTAAGATAATTAAGTGAAGAGATATTAGGAATTAAAAAGAAAGTATTTAATCTTAACTAGTAGAGGAACTAATGAGATAATAAATTAGTTAATGAAATGGAATTGGGAATTAATGAAATTGGATTAAAATAGTAATGGTTGGGATTTCGAATGGAATCCGAATAAGTGAAAATAAATAAACGGATGGAATTTGATTAAATAAGAATCAAATGAAAGATGGAAATAAAACTTTAAAGGGTTGGTTAAATGGGAAATAAACTTAAGTTATTGACTTAAGTAAATGTTGAATGGAAACTGAACTCAAACAAAGGAGTAGTTTAAATAAGTTGAGAAATAGTTATTGAATGAATTAACTTGAATTGTTTTCGAGCTAAATAAAATTCAATTTTTGGAAGTTGGAGATGAATTGAATTTAAGGAAAAAAATTGGAAATGAAGTAGTAAATTGAAGTAAGTTGGAATTCATATGAAATTGGAATTCGATTTGAATATATACACTTCAGTGGTGAAGTAGTAAATAAATATAAGAAAATTTATATGAACTTAAGAATTGAAGAATGAAATTCTTAAGAAAATTAGTATTGGGAATATACTTAGTAATTTTGGAATGGAAAAATATACTAAGTGGATAGTTGAATGAAGACTAAAACTGAAGTTGTGAAATGGGATAGTTGCGAATAAGGGGATAACAATCAATATGAATGTGAATAAAAGAAAATTGATATAATTGGTAATCAATTGGAATTTATACGTAAGATGTACGTATATTATTTTATTTACATAGCTATTTGGTCCAGATGTCGAACACAGAATTTCGAGATAGTTTTATCGATCCAAATCAGGATTTTTCACTCGATTTTCAACGGCGAACCTGGATATGGATTGTTGATTGATTTTGGATATTCTCTATCATAGTTTGTGACTATGCAAGGAGAATGACGGTTTCTGATCAAGAAACCAGATCTGAGTCCGCACTAGGAAGTCGGGTAGACAATACTAGTTCGGAAGTGAAATTGTGTGATCGATTGAGCAATCGAATGTGATATTGCGTACGGAGGATATATGTGCATCGTACGGGCTTAAGTAAAACAAATATTGTAAATTTGTAAAGGAAAGTATAAAATGACTTTGGAATTGTGAATTGAATATTATTGCTTAGTAGGATATACAGGTGTATAAAAGCAATGGATAATTGGGATTTTTGATTTAGAAGATAAAAATTTAATGGCCCGACAAAAGGGTATGTATTTGAAATTCTATATGAAATTTGATTGGGTTTTGGATCCAGCCACTTGGCTTTTTGTTTTCTTTTTGAGATTGGGAGGCCGTAGAGCCATTTTGTAGTAGTGCCGAGCTAGCCGCGCAAAGGAGACGCTGGCGAAATTTTTCGGAAATTTAGGGAGTTAGAAAATTTTGGAAAATTTTGATAAATTAAAATTTGAATTCAAATTTAAATTTGAATGGATAAGCAGGTGGTATGGGTTGAACTTATGAATAAGTTTGGGAAGTTAAAGGATGATTAGTGTATCATTAATAAAAGAATTGTTATGGAAAGTTGTTAAAACTATTTGGATTGGGAAAAAGAACGGGTATCGAATCATTTCTCTTAACTGGTAATTTCGGGGACGAAATTCTTTTAAGGGGGGAGGAATGTGACGACCCGGAATTTTTGTATATTTGAAATGTGAATATTTAATTTATTTTAAATATCCGAAGGTTAAATTTTAACTTTAATTTCAAATATACAGTATTTATTTGGATAATTAATTATTAAATTTAATTATCGGGATTGGGTAAAATATTGAATCTTGATTTTAAGCCTGTTAAAAATAGTTCAAAGGTTCAGAAAATTTATATTGTTAATACTGAAGATGATAGAACTTTTAAAATGGAATTTTAAAAGAGTTTTGTTCAGTTTTAAAAATATATCGTTGAAATTAAATTTAAAAAAATAGCCGTCCGAGGCACAGTCTCGGAATTCAGCGAAACCAGTTCCATTGGATCCGTAATATTGTATTATTATTGGATTTCAATTTTCGTAGTATTTGGAGTTGTCGTGTGATCGTACGGAATGTAAACGTGCTGAAATTTAATCGGAAATTTAATATTTTAACTGGTCGATATTTCTTTCCATATCTAGACTACGAGCCTTCTGGATCACGCTGTTTGTCCACGCGTTGAAACATCTGTACACGCGTCTCCTTCTCCTTTACAACTTTTCAACCGAGCCTCTCAGTTAAAAGAAAAACGAAATGGCTGAAGAAATTTACTCTCGTTCAAAACAAAAACCCAACATCCCAGTTTCTTTATTTTGAAAATCGTTCAAGAACAAGCAGAACGAAAATTCAAACGAGAGGAAATACGCGTTCTTCTTGATTTCTTCTCCCCCTAAATCAATGCGAACCCTAACCAATTCGAATCACGACCCCGTAGTTCCCTTCTGCTCGATCGAGCTCAACCGCGGGTTGTCTTCTCCAGTAGATTCGCGGCAGCACGATTAGGGGAGAGGAGCTCGAGTAGCAAGGCAGCGGCTCGTCTGGAAGGATTTGCTTCGTATCGAGACCGGTGTTCGAAGGAGGGCTGATGGCGTGGGAACGATGAGTACATCTCGAGTTGACTTTGAGGTCGCGTACGCGGAGAGAGGTGGAGGTTTCGTCTCTGGAGTTGCTGCGAGGTTCAGTGAAGGCTCGCTAATGGAGTCGAACTGCAATAGGGTCGAGTCAGAGGCTTCGAGATGGGGCTGCAGCAGTTTTTGGTTGTGCCAGAGATGATGTGGTGGAGCCATGTGTTTGCAGTCGCGATCTTGGTTGCATGAGAGGATGAGGCGAGGGTTTCGGGAAGGAGAGTCAAGCTGTAAGGTATACCAGTTATTCATTTAAATTTAAATTCGATTTTTGTGGATATGTTCGGAAACAGGAAACTTTAGTTTATTTGAATTTGATTAATAACAAATGTCACTATAAACCATATCACTTAAGTATTTTGTGGCAGACTATGGAAATTGAGTATCAGACATATTTTGTTATGAAATATGTATATACATATTTAAGTAACAGAAGTTACTATAGATTTTGGAAAAAAAATAAGGATTTAAATAGGAAAATGATAGATGTGGTGGTTAAACTGTTTCAATTAACTTATTCAATTTTTGGACTAAAAATAATTGGTTTAAGGGAATTTTTAGTTTAAGAATTTAAGTCAAATTAAATAAGTGAATGATAATAAATTGTTTGATTCAAGTGTTAATAAATTTATATAATATGTATTCAAGGTCTGGCATCGTGAAGAGGACTATTGATTTGGGTTGAATTGCAAAATAGAAGAGGCAAAAGGTGAGTTAATCTCACTCAGTTGAATTTTATTTTAAATTTAAATGGTTAAATTTAAATAATTGATTGGATGATTGCATTGATTGATGTGCTATATATATATAGTAGTATATAGCAATATATACATATTGGCATATGTATATATTGGAGTTGATATTCCCGCATTTATATAGCGGATGAGACCCTATGCGCCGCATAATAGCGGATGATTTATATAAATCCCATATACCGCGATATTCCACTTTGAAGTGGAATTGGTATTGTGCTAACATTTATGGATGCAGGGAAACAGGTTGGAGGGATCCAACTGGATTCCTCAAAATTATTTAGATTATTTGATATTCTGTTCTATGAATATTGATATCCTGTGATGATTTTATTGATGATTGAAATATTGGATGATATGGTTGGATTGAATATTTCAATAAAAAGGAGTTATCAAAATATATTGAATTGGATTTTGAAAGAAATAAAAGAGTAAATTTTAAGTAAATAATTCAAGTGAATTGGAATAAGGGAATTTCGAAATAACAAAGGAAATATTAACTTTAAACTAAAGTGATATTAAATTTAAAGAATAAAGGATTTATTTTGAATGTAAGGATTAAATTTAATTAAAGGCTAAAGAAGGAATTTTGGAAGTTTAAAATTGGTATTTTCGGTTAAAAAGGGTTTTAACTCAAATAAAGGAATAAATCTAAAAGATAATGTATTTTGAAATAAATGAAGTAGTAAAGGAAATTTATTTCAAAGTAAAGTAAAGTAAATTGGAAAATCAGTTGGAAATTGATTTAGTTGTTTAAAATTGGAATTTTAGAAGAGAAATGAGATTTTGGAATTTATAAACTGGGTTTATAAAGTAAAATAAAATATCAGTGGATATTAGAAAATATAAATTCAAGGTGGGAATTTATAAAGGGATATGAATTGGTTTAAAATAAATGTTGATTTATTTTTAAAGGATGGAAATGAGAAGTGTATTTCTCTGGATAGCCAAGTACGTTTTCAAGGTAGATTTAAATATAAGTTAAAAGTTTTAATATGTTTTAAAAAGCATGTTTTAGAAAATTTATTATTTTTAAATGTTAACTTTTTAAAGTAAGTATTTTAAAAAATATATTATTGTAGTAATTATATAAAAGTGATTTGCTATTATGTTTTAAAAGGAGAAATTTAGTTTATATTTATAAAGTGGTTTATTTTAAAGTATATATTTTTAATAAAGTACTAAAGTAGTTTAATTTCAATGTTATAAGATATATTTAAAATAAAGTGTTTTTAAATTATTTTAAAATCTAAGTGTTTTGTACTTGGTGTTTCAGAGAAATAAATATTTGGAAATGTATTCCGTAAGCGGAAACTGTTTGAAATTGTTTTCAAAAGGAGTTTGAAAATTTGGAAATATATCTTGGAAAGATATTTGGGCAAATAAATAATGTGGGAAATTATTTATTGTGTGATGGTTGCTTGTGGATGTTAATTGATAGTTAAATAACCGACTATCAATATTGGCCAAATGCGCTGATCGTTTCGAAGAGACCGGGATCGAGTTTCCGTATACCGGGATTCTAGGTCTGGAGACTCGAATACCACTTCGATCCGGTTTGTACGTTTCGTGTAACGTGTTCGGAGTCGAAGATGGAGCTGTGAAGTGCAAGGGCTAGTCGCTACTAATCTTGAGGATATTTCCAAAATGGATGTAGTAGGAGTAGTGCCTTCGGTTCCGTTCAAACCCAGGACGGACTGGTATGGACGAATGCTTGCGAAACATCGTCAGCGGACGATGGGCATTCTAAGGGATATGTTCTCTAAAAGGTATCGTTTAGCCTCGAACCTCATCAACCGGGAATGACTGAAAATCAGGGGTTATGCAGCAAGGCTTCGTGGGTAGCTCCCACTGGAGGGTAAGGTCATCCCTGTCTAGATGTCCCTTTTTATTTCGGCTTAGTGGTGCGGTTGCTGATCCCAACCGTGGGGTGATTTTATTCGGGATCATCCAGTAAGGGATGGTTCCGGCCTTGTGTTGCAGGGGAGCGGGCGTACTCCTCGGTACTGTGATCTAGGCCACGTACTGTGACAGGTGGTACCCCAGTGCCTAGTCATTCGTTGGAAATCCATTCTCCCTACGTGCCTGTACGGTTTTGATTGTGCCCAACTATTGTTGAAATGTGAGATGCAAGCATTTCAGCTAGATTCTATTTTACTTTCTGTAGACACTATTATAATATCAGAGGATTTTGATATAAAGTGTTTTAGCTATCGTAAGGTAAAAACCCGACATGTTTATTTGTGGCGTGGTCTTACGAGATGCTTTTGTTTTCAAAAGATTTTGGAAACTTTAGTAATCAATTGAGTGTGATTTTCTCACGCTGGTTTTCCAGACTGACTCGGGTATTGTTTTATATGATGCTCGGGTCAGACCGAGTATTATAAATTACAGGAAATGATGCTGTGGAGCTGGATGGCGATACGTACTTTCGTATTTGAGTTATATATTCCGCTGTGTATTCAGATTGTGAGGACAAGTTATGATTACTGTCCAGTTGTATGATATTGATGTGATGTACTCTGATGATGTATTGGGATGATGTATATATAAACAGATATAATTTCTTTTTGTGTAAAGATCTGTTATTACCTATTATAGTTTATTCCGCTGCGTATGAGAGATTCTGTTGTTGTTTTCTATTTTTCTTCTTCTTCTACCTCTTCTTCTTAACTCAAATGGTCCGGTTTTTCGTGTAGGAAAAACTCGGGTTGTTACATATGCGATTCATAAAATTGAGTTTGTCGGTTTATTTTCCTGAATCGACCTTGAATACTGAAAATGAACATATGTTGTCTGAATGTTTTAAGTTGAAGGTATTCATTATTTTCTTCTAGAACTTATTGCTAAGTTGGTCGTTACCTCGGATCAAATCTTTGGTAGTGAAATTAAATGTTGCATAAGTCGTAGTCTTTATCACTTCACCATAGGTTGGATGAATGTTAGCTCGAAGGAGTACTGTGTTGCTCACTATTTTCTTTGAAAAGGAAATTTTGAGAAATTGAAGGATGCAAGAATTGTCCAAATGGTGAAGACATTGTGAAGATCTAGTTTGATATAAGATTGTTGCGGTGTAGAAGATGAAATATTAAAGAGTTTGATGAATTTTTTAGGGTTGAAAGTAGGTTATTTATTGAATAAGGAGAGGAATATAGCCATTATATGGTCATTGGTATGTTGCCGTTGATCCTTGGGTGCTTATTTAGTAAACGCTCAGGGCTAATTCAGTATACTAAATTGGCCCCTGAAGATTACGCGTAATCTTCTCTATTGGACCAACCCCCCTCTCCCCTTTATAATACCCATGAATTGATGTCTTTTGGAGCAGTTCTAACCTTCAAAACATTTACTTATATAACAGTTTAAATTTCATGTGTGTAAAACATAGTTTTATAACTAAACTTGACTTGAATTACTACTCCCAGCCAAATCAGACTCAACCATAACCCACATCAATTCCTATGTTCTCATTTCTTGTGTGATAACTATACCATTAATCACATCCATTCATTTTGTATTTGTTATTTAGTTTTTTTTGATAGAGTTAAGGGTGTGTCGGAGAGGTAATTATGTAATTCGACTATATAACTTAACTCTTATAAAGAATCTTATTCAAAATAAAGTCTGTTTTATTTTTCTATTATATGTATTGTTATATTAGATATATATATATATATCTATATATAATGTATTATACATACATTAAAAACATAAGTAGAAAACCCTTAGGAAAAATATTTTATTGATTTCAGTTGTGAAAGTTTGCAATCATGAGTATTGAATCAATATTTAAATACTTATTCCTTAAATGTTCCTAGTCAAGATGTATTGGAAAAATGTATTAATGCATCCGTTGAGGCTAGTGTTTGTAAAAATATTCATGTGATGGACGATGAATTACTCATGACTATTGGGGGCACTAAGGTGTTACATACATGAGGTTATATAGAATAATCATAGAACGATTCAACGAGAGTCTTCTATTGGTCAATACAATTAAGTCCAAATAGAAAATCTCAAGCGACGAGATGTAGTTATCTTCAGATGTGAGGGTATTATGGATCTTAAATAATTAGATTATACTAGTTAATCACATGACATAACAATAGTGTTATGGTCATAGTTGTGTACATTGAACTACTTGAAGTTAAACACCGCCCAAGAGGGGACTTGGTGCATTATTGTGCGATATGAAAGGAGCATAAGAAAGGGGCATATAAAAGGGATGAAAGGTAAAACTTTAGACAAAGGAGAATGTGTTTGTGTGTGTATTAAAAAAGAATTAATTTTTTCTTGTTATTATTAATTATGCTTTAGCGTATTAATTATTTGTGTTGGAAAGAGGGGCCAAAGTATTGTTATATGTTTGAAAGGGGGAGAAAAGTACTAATTTTAATAATCACGATTGACATCTGAAGCATTGGATGCGTTCAAAGCTTTGGATGCCAACTGAACAATTTGATCGGTTCATCCCAACCGAGTAAACTGGTGGGACATATCACCGAGGCATCTGATGTGTCAGTCACAATGCAGACTTCAATCGAGTAAATATTGGCTGTGAATAGGTCCTTAAAATCAATAGCTCTAGCCAGAAAAAATCGTTTAATCGATAGAAGTTATCGGATTTAACCATGGACTTTTAAGTTGTCTATGCAATTAACTATGGATATTATTAGAGTTTTTGACCATTGACCAAACTCTAGATATCTAAGTGATATAGTGATGATGAAAAGAATACATGCACCAAATGTTGTTGCAAGGTGTAGCTTATATAGATTAGAAATTGGATCTCTCCTAAATTATTTATAAGCGGCTAAACTTGCGCTTAATACCGCACTTTAGCAAAAGTCTATATAAGCTTTAATATTTAAATTTTTTTAATATTGAGTAAGGAACATGCTCATATAGTGGAGTTGAGACAATCGTGTTATAAGTTAATTTGCAAGCTCAACAAATCTGAAACTAATTTATAAATGTTATAAAATAAATAAAAAATTTGTATTGATTTATGTAGCATTTTAATTAATTATTTCAAACCAAAAAATTAATTAAAGTGATATATAATTGTTGTATTTTGATTTAATTAAAACATGGGATTAAATGAATAATGTTAATTGGTAAATATATTACCGTCGAAGCCTATAAAACCAATGGAGTGGTCATGCTGTGTGCAAATCGGGCTAGGTTTCCTAGATGGAAGGTTTTGATTTGTGGAAAAATTAAAGATATGGTTGGCTATTTATAGTACTCTTTCTCTCTTCTCCATACACAACAAAAAATATAAAACCTTAGCCTCCATTACTAAAAGAAAGGAAAAGTATGTGGTGAAGCATAAAAGATGGATTTACAACCTATATTCAAGGACAAATGGACTAGAGGTTCAAAGCGGAGATTGCTAACAACTAAATTGCCGACAACTGGCGGGATCATAATAATATGTTCAAATCCTATTAAAATAAAGCAATTCATATATGTATGACTGTATGCATGCATGTATATATCTGTGTGTCTGTTTGCTCATTTATTTCGGTCATTAACAAGAAATATAATTTTGTATTTTGAAAATAACATATAATATATATATGTATGTATGTATGTATGTATGTATGTATGTATCTGTATGTGTGATCGAATCTATAATAAATTTGATCTATTTATTGATATTTTACATACATAAAAAACACTTTTCAAGGCTTGAGATATGTGTGTGTGTATCTATGTATGTATGCATGTCTATATGTATGTAACATCCGTATATATTAATAAATAAATAAAAAAATTAATAATTATGATGTTAAGAAAGAGATAATGAAAAGGGATAAATGTTTTATTTACCTCATTATGCTTGGATGAATCAAGTGATATTAAGAAAATCCTAGTTGAAAGTCTAAATTAATAAGAGTTAAATGCAATCATTGGGGCTAACAAATTATAAGAAAAATGGGGTAGTGGACTAACGGTTCATATTATTCTTTGTTAAAGTAAAGATAACCACCTCTTTCTTTCCATTTTCTTTTACATTCAAAACTTAAAATAAAAGCTTGAGCTCTTTATTTGTATTTGCAGCCTACCAATAAGAAGAAGAAAAGAAAATATTAAGGCTAAGGGAACTAGAGAGTTCATCTGCTAAGAATATAGGTGAGTAATATATTCATTAATTCTTTTTCCTTGTATTACTCACGTCGTATGATAATTTGGTCATTCCTATGATTTTACCTATTTAATTGGTAAAGGGTGTTAGATACGAGGATAAGAATATCATGTTAAAAAATGATTTTGATTAATAGAATTTACTCTTAAGTAGATAAAGTGTTATAAATTAATTAAGATCTGTGGATGGAGAAAATTTGGTTACTTATAAGGAGTACTATAAGTGATTAATTTACTATTGAAAAAACAAAAATGAATTAGGTAGTTTTTGAAGGAAATTATGCCAAGCTGAAGGTTTATGATAAGGAACTAGAGGGTAAATAGGTTATGCCTGGAAGCTTGTTTACTGAAAGAGTTTAATTAATTATTTGATTGTAGACTAAATCTACATTTCTTACTAAATGTGTTAGTAAAGTACTTAAAACGGTAATAAAAGACTAAGTCAAATGAATCAGAAATCAACACATGTAATGCTAGTGTTAGACGTGGAGTGGGAAGTTTCCAACATGTACCAAAGGACAATGCCAAGGGAGGTAGAATCGAACCATAACTTTAATAAAACCGAAAAGTTAAGTGTAACGGTAGGCAAGGTTTGAGGCTGTGGTTGGCAAACCGAGGGTATCAACTGAGGAGCAAAGGCAGTCGATGGGTAAGGAGGAAATATGAGTAGAGGTGGTGATTTCGGATGAATTAAAGAGTTAATTTCAACAATTACCGAAACTAAACCATAACCGACTTCCCTAGACGAGACTAGAACATTAAGTGTTGAGAGTAGTGTAACTCTTGGAGAAAAGGGAAAACCAGAAACGGTTACTTTCGAAGATGATAAGGCACAGTAAGGCTTAAGATGGCCGAGATAAGAACTAGAGACATTGATGATATTAATACAATCAATATTAATAATCACATGACGATTAGTTGAACGTTAGCTTAATAAATAGCTAAGTGAAAAGCCTAATAGTGGATGGTTACGTAGTAGATTCCGCGGAAGGAGTAAGGCATGTGTGGCATCCGCAACCGAAAGCGAAGGTTTAAAAACCTCTAAATTACAAATAATTTAATTAATTATTAAAGGGCCAAGAGGGGCTAAATAAGATAAAAAAGGACAATGAATTAATGGAAATGAGTATGTAGGCCAAAGCCCAAATAATTATAGGACAATAAACATGACTCTTTTTCATTCATTCCATTCTACTAAAATTAAAATAAAAGCTCAAAAGATATGATAATGGTTATGGCTTAAAGAAATGGGAATAATGAGAAAATAAAGCAAATACAAGCTAAGAAAAAGAGAAAAATATCTAAAAAAGATTTCTCAAAGATAGTGAGTAATACCTAACTTTTATTTAGTTCGTTTTGGTTGACTGTGTCGTGTTATGTTGCTGGTATTCATATAGATTTATGTCAAAATAAAAACCCGTTATGATATCTTAACCATCGTCCTAAAGATGGGTTAGTAACGTGAGAAGCTCATGCCTTAGAAATAAATTGTCATGGATTTTAAAGTAAACACCTTGAAAAGATACAAGGAAAATAACTTGTAATACAAATGAAAGACAAGGAGGGGATAACCACGAATTTTCTAGAATTTTTATAAGACTTTCTATGCGTAAAATAAGCTAGAACTAATGTAGAACTATGTTGGTAGAAGGGGGATCTGCACTGAAAATTAATGGAAATGACATATGTATTAAAATATTAATGTAAGTGGACAAGATCCATAAAAATAACCGAAAAGATAAACAAATGACTCGGTAAATGTCAGAAAACAATAAGTTAACATATCTAATGGCGATACGTGTAAAGGTAACGTGCTTTGTCAGAAGTGTCAGATATTGTCATGTTCTGAGCTAAGGAGGCGGTGGCCAAATGTCTTAAATGAGAATTACGCCATATAAAACTGTGTTGGGTAGTGGGGTAGTGATTTTCCAAAGGAATCCAGGGACTTTTTAGGGAAAGTAGTTATGCGCCGTTATTTTTATGAAAGATGGATTACCGCAATTATGAAGAGAATAAGACAAATTATGTTGCCATACCGTGCCGCAATTTGGAAAAGAACACACTCAATAAGTAAAGAGCATGCTACACACATGGATCAGGACAGGGAGTACGGTGCTGAAGTGATGTGAGCGGAAAAAGAGTGTGGAAGGGTTATTGATACCGAGTAAGGATGCGTGCTCGAATGCACACCTGAAGAAACTTTGGGCGAGGAAATGCATTCAACTTCTAGAGGTTCACAGGGGCCTGATTCTATGCAACCTCAAATTAAAATAAAAACTAATACCACAGGGGGCTGATTCTATGCAGTAAGGGAGTACGTGTGACTGGTTCTTTGTAGTCTAGAATTAAATAATAATTAAACGAGACCCGAGGGTGGCTGAATCATAGCAGGTTATAAATAAATGAATAAATATTAAATAGGGGACTGCAGGTGGCTGATTCATAATGGCCCCAGGTTTAGTTAAATAATATAAAAGATGAAGAAAGGGAAAATCTACAGGTGGTTGTTCCATAGTAGATTTGAACTGAATAAGTTTATAAGAATGAGGTAGCGAATGGGGTAGCACAGTAGCCTAGAGCTAAATAAAATGATACTGTGGGGGTGGGATTTCGTGTGGTACAATGTTAAATAAGTCAATATAATAATACTGTGGGGACCTGGGTCAGTGCAGTATTAGTAAAGCAAAGAGAGAATCTGAGGGTGGTTGCCGGGGGAAATTTCATGCAGCATCAAATCTTTATGTGGTCCGTTTGGAACAAGATAGTAATTGTGTAGGGGCGTAGTAGTAAATTGTATTATGTGAAACTTGGAAAGTTTACAGTGTAAGTAATTATGACCTTTGTTGTGTGCTATATTATGTATGTTATTTGTAAGTAGTAAGGGGAAAACCCATTCCGTGTTAGCGGAGTGGTCTCACTATGTATTTATGTTATACTTTCAAGTAAGTATCATTCATACTAATCTTTATGTTTGATCTGTGTTTTTATTATTTTTCCCCCTAAACTCACGGGTACTTATTTGAGTAGGCTGAGTTTATGGGATATGCATGTTATTTTGAGTGCAGGCCAAAGATTGATTATGATGAAAGCCTGGTTATTTATTAATGTAAGCTAATTCCGCTATTATAAGCATTTGGTGACATCTTCATATGTTGACCCGACACACTACTATGTATTTCTATGATTACATTTTGACCCCTGCTTGGGTATGATTTGGTGTTAATATCAAAAATGTATGTAATAAATATTAGAAAAAATTTGATGGAATGAAACATTTTGATGTTCTGTTTACTTAGACTGATTTGAATAATATAGAACTCACTCTTGGTCGCTCAAAAATAATTAAGGTGATGACTACAGCATCATCAGTGTTCATTTTTGGGTTTCCTAGTGAGGGACGTTAGAGCATAGGTTTAGGTAATCTAATTAGACAGAATTAGAAGTAGGAGTATGAACTTAGAATAAGATGAACGCCCTAGGGATGGGATGCACTATTATATATATATATATATATGTGTGTGTGTGTGTGTGTGTGTGTGTGTGTGTGTGTGTACTTGCAATTTGATATAGATATATGAGAATACATCCACCCTTCTATTATTATTTCGCTCTTTCCTTTTTATTTCTTACGAAGACTTGCTTAACAGAAAAAAGCAAGATGGATTTGAGGAATAGGCAAATTGTGTTAGGAGGGGCAAGTGCAAGGAGAGATGTGGAAAGTGCACTAACCAATAAATGAAGTGGAGGAGACTTCCCAACAGCAGTAGGGGTGGGTGTTGCACAGCCAGTAAATGCAGCGGGCATGGACGTAAATGCCTTGTTTAGAGAGTTTATGGCTCAAATGATGAGGGAACTGTACCTGGAGCGGTTGAGCCAAGACACATTTTTATAAGAGAAGATTTTTCAAAGATGTGTAAAGACTACAATAGTTTAGGAGGAAAAGTGTTTTCGGGGAGAGAGCCCATGGTTGAAGTACTGGACTGACTAAGGAACTATGAACGGGTATTTAGAGACCTAGGGTTGAACGATGCGCAGAAGATGAGGTTGGCATCAAGATAGTTGCAGGAGGATGCGTTGGATTGGTGGGAGATTGTTATTGCTGGAACACCAGAGGTAGAGATAACCTTGGTGCAGTTCAGAGAAAAATTTAAGGCTTAGTTTATATCTGAGTAACAACAGAGCATGTTACTGCATCAGTTCATAGACTTGAAACAAGGTGACCTTACCGTAGAAGGGTACATGTAGAAGTTTAATACTTTGACCAAGTATGGTAGGGAGATCATGAACACTCCAATGAAGGAGAATGAGAAACTCATCATGGGCTTGAAACAAGGGTTGGATCATAAGGTGATGGTTCACTTGGCATCTCCTTTTGAATTCATGGTTGACATGGACTGGGGTATGGTAGGATGTACCGGGGGCAGAGGAAAGTAGAGACAAAGCCCAAAGCTGAGATGAAGAAAAAATTTGTTCCTTATACCAAAGGTAAGAAGGGAGTGCCGAGGGGGAAAAGCAAAGAAGCTACTACTGCGGAACTCGTTTGTTTCAGCTACGGACAGAAGGAACACTATGCTACCAAGTGTCCAGCACCAGAGAGTCTTGTGAGGACTGAATACTTCAAGTGTGATAAAGTGGGGCAATTGAAGAAGGACTACCTAGAGCTTAAGGCATAGATTTATGCTTTAGAGGGACCGAGGGAAGTACCATCTGCCGAAGAGAGAGCCAAAGGGAAGGTCTAGGAAAGGATGGCTTTGATTTCTAGTATATTAGTTGTAACGACCCACATTATACATATCGGAGGATCGTAAAATATATATTTTTTGAATTTATATGAGGTCATATGACTCTATAACTTTAGGAAGTGCCTGTTAGTGACATTTCCTATCTTAAAAAAATTTCCGAATGATTTTACCCCTGGAAACTTGTATCATCCATAACTTTTAATAAGAGTCGAATTAGCATTTGCGACAACTTCCATTGGAAAGATATAATGGCTTCTCTTTCTATAGAGTGATCATAATAGTGATTTGGACTTTCTAGCTAGGAGATATGGTTGTTTGAAGATTGTCTTTTTTAGAGCAGCTTAGTAAGAAATTAGTGTGTTTGGGGGCAAGCCCACTATCTCATTTTGGGTTTGGAGACCTTATATGGCTGAATCATTATCCCCTAATCACTTTTACACCTTCTCCCTTAGATCTAAGCCTCCATTAACCCATCCTCTACCCAAAACCTTCTCATTTCTCCTCTAAATCAAGTCTAAATAATAGATTAGGGCTCGATAACAAGGGGGTTCCGTCAAATCTACATTTTTAGGGAGGGAAAATCTGTTCTTTGCTATTGATTCTTGGATTTGCCTCGATTTGCATGCAAAACTTAGATTTTGGGGGATTTTATGAGTGATTTACCATCTCTCACCTTACCATATATCTATACATAGGTTTTAACATGTTTTGAATCTATTTTTAAAGGCAAAATTAAGTTTGAATGCTGTTCTAAAATCCAAACTGCAATTAAAACGTGAATAAATGGAGTTTTAGTGTTCTAGACATGTTCTTTGGATATGTGATTGCCATAATAGATACTAGGCTATGGTATATACATCTTGTATGATGATTTCCATGATTGATGACGTTATTTACATGTTTGAATGTTGTTTGGTGCATGTATGGTGTTTGTTTATATGTTTGTATGGTTAAAAACGCTCATCGGAATGAACTAAAGGTAGGAACCGTAGAGACGGACTTCGATAGGTTGGTTCTAGAGCATTTGGAGTCATATTGTTGCATAGGCGATGCAAGAGAGTTGAAGCATTCAGTGTAGCGATGAAATCGGTGCGATTTGGAGTGCTGGAAGTGCTAGAGGGTTTCATGTCGGTTGTGGTGGTTGGGTCAGCGACCGATCTTGAAATCTTGGCCGGCATGTGGGATGGCTTGGTGACTGGCTGCTAAAATAGGGTCGGCATGTGAAGTAGCTCAGTGACCGGGCGTCGAAACGCGGTTGGTATGTGGGGTGGCTCGGTGATCGGGCGTTGGAACAGGTTTGGTGGCCGAGTGGTGGAATTAGGTCGATGGTTTTGCACGGAGCATGGTTCGACATTGGTAGTTGGTGCTTAACTCAGCAGTTGTGTCCTGCATGGCTTAGTCGTAGAATGGACCAATGGGAGTGGAGCATGGGGTTAGCTGCAAGGTGACTAACAAATAGAAAGTTTGTCCTCAGCGGAGGAGCGGAGAGAATCTATCATGAAGAATCTGGGATGAAGACATAGACCCACAGATATGGACTACGGAGCATGACTCGGGGCTGCTTGGCAGACTGGGGAGTTGGCTCGGGGTGAGGGTGGATGACCCCAGGATGGCTCTAGATGACTTTGGGATGGCAACCAACAAAGTATGATGACTTCGACGACTCGATGTGGCGAGTGACTATAGCATATGGTGGTAGACTGAGAGGACGAGTTATGCGTGATAGGTCGTAGAGTAGAACATAAGGTTGTGATGCTCGTGAGTAGGACAGGGTAGTCTGCATGCACCTAGGGTAGTCTGCGTGTACCCATGTGTTTGAACATCTGCATGTGTCCGGTCCTTTTCCATCTGTATGGGCAAGAGTGAGCATTTATGGAGTAGTTCTACCATTGGTACGTGTGCTAAGGGATAAATAGATAACTCTTTGGTTATGATGCTCATTAATGGGACATGGTAGTCTGTGTGTACCTAGGTATTCTGCATGTACCCATATTTTGGATGTTTGCGTGTCTCTAGTCCCTAGCCATCTATGTGGGCAATAAGTTGAGCATCTAAGAGAGTTATCATATATCTAAAGCACTTGAGTGGGAGATGCAAGATTGTGTGATGGATGCTATGTTTACGGTGTGCTTGGTATGCTGTGTGATACCCCTGTACCCCATATTTTCCACTTGTGATAATTCTGTAGCATATATTGCTTTTATGTGCTAACTCTTTGGATGCAGGGACATGTCAGGTATGGTTGTTCATACCCTATACCCTATTTATTATATACAAGTTTTATAGTATTTTGAGATGATATATCGCTCACACCAGACCGTTGTCTGACCCGAGGTTTTATGCTTTTCTTCTTATTATATCGGGTACTCTTAAATGAGTAGATTAGGGGTTGTAGACCTGGATAGTGCGTGGAGTTGTATGGAGTCCAAGCAGGAGGTTATGCTTTCATATATCTATACTTAGAGCTTACTATCGCTTATATTGTGCTATGTAGTACTATGGAGCTATGTCAGTACTAGTATTATCAGAGACAGTTATAGAGTTTATTATGGAGATTTAGGATGTATAAACTCTTTATTTCAGTTTTTGTATAGTATGTGAACCCGATGTGCTCTGATATTCTTATTTACGGTTCATTTGATTATATCATTGTGTCACTTGTTTTACATTTATGTTGTTATAGTATATTTTATCTATGCGCTATGAGATGTTGTATAGGTTTTGTGTTTGGATTTTTCTCTTCTCTATATTCTTGGCTACCGCCCTACATCGGTCGGGTACCTCCATGGTGCATCACATAGGTATATTGGGTACCAGTGGTGTAGGGTGGTCATCACATCATTAGGGTACTGTATGATACCGGTGCTATACATTCATTTATAGCTAGAGGTTTGGTTGATAGACTTGGGTTAGAAGTTACTTATTTAGTCACCTCCGTACGTGTAGGTAATCAGATAAGGGGATGTACCACTCTTGGATTGAGATGCACTGAGCTGGATATTGAGTTGGGCGAGTGCAATTTTTCTTGTGATCCCTATGTATTTGAGTTCATTGGTTTTAGGGTTATTTTAGAGATGGTTTGGTTGGAGAAATATTATGCTAATGTGCACTGGGTTGAGAGGATTATTACACTTAGCCATCCATACTACAAGAATAGAATGTATGTGGTCTTAGAGAAGTGAAGTACTAGGTGAGGAGAATTTTTTGCTTTAGCTTCAAATATAGAAGAAGAGCTAGGAGCAATGCAGGTTGTGAAGGAGTTCCGAGATGTATTTGAACAAGTTTCGAGGTTGCCAGCACCAAGAGCAGTAATTTTCATATAGATCTACTATCAGGGATTGAATCGTTTAGTCGACCTCCTAGTAGAATGCCTTTGAAGAAGATGGAGGAATTAGGGAAGCAATTGGTTGAGTTAGAAAGTAAGAGCTTCATTAGACCAAGTAGCTCACCATGCGAAGCAACAATAGTATTTGTGAAAAGTCCAATGGGTCATTAAGGTTATGTATATATTATCAAAAAGTTGAACGAAAGTACGGTGAAGAATAGATATCCTTTGCCGAGAATTGATTACCTTTTTAATCAACTGAATGGAGCTAAGGTATTTTCACACCAAGATTTAGCTTCGGGCTTCCATTAGCTGAGGGTTTCGAAGGACAGTGTTCCTTTGATTGTGTTCAGGTCAAAGTATGGTTCATATGAGTGGCTAGTGGTTCCATTTGGACTGATGAATGCACCGGCATTTTTTGTTGATTTGATGAGTAGAGTTTTCTGAGATCAGCTATATAAGTTGGTGTTAGTATTCATTGATGACATCTTAGTGTACTCCAGAAATGAGAAGGAGTATGCAGTTCAATTATGGCATGTGCTGTAGACATTAAGGGAGCACAAGTTGAAGGCAAAGTTCTCTAAGTGTCATTTTTGGAGAAGGAAAGTAAAGTTCCTAAGCCATGTGATTTCAGGTGAAGGGTTAGTCGTGGATCCTTCGAAGGGTGACGTAGTGAATGGTTGGAAGAGGCCTAAAAACTATTACCGAGGTGCAAAGTTTCTTAAGATTGGCTGGCTTCTATCGGAGACATTAAGGACTTCTCTCGTATAGCAGCGCCAATGATGAGGTTGACCATAAAGAGTGAGCACTTTGTCTAAGTGTAGGAATGTGAAAAGGCATTCCAAGAATCTAAGCATCGATTGATAAATGTGCCCGTGTTAGTGATACCTGAAGGGAATAATGGTATGACTGCGTATATAGATGCTTCAGGAACTGGATTGGGTGTAGTATTGATGCAGAAGGGTAGGGTGATTACCTATGTATCTAAGCAGCTGTGACCGCATGAAGTTCGATATCCAACTCATGATTTAGAGTTGTCAGTAGTTGTCTTCGCTTTAAAGATTTGGATACATTATCTTTTAGGAGAGAGGTTTGAGTTGTATACTGACCATACGTCATTGAGATATTTGTTCTCTCAGAAGGAGTTGAACATGAGACAACAGAGATGGTTAGAGTCTCTAGAATCATACAATTTTGGGATAGAATATACCCCAGGAGAATGCAACAAAGTAGTTGATACCTTGAGCCGAAAAAAAACAAAGTTGTGTTTTGGCTATGATAGAGGAATGGGTTATTTTAGAAACATTGTCTGCGTATGGTGTGCAGTTTCAGACTAGTGCAAGTTTCAGTGGTACTTTCAGAATGCTAGCATGTTTAGAAGTCAGGCCCACACTAGTAGAAAGAATAGCTAAATTGCAGAAGGGAGACAAGTTCTACGCAGACATAGTAAGAAGATTGGACTTAGGAGTTGAGGCAGTCGAGTTGAAGGGATTTAGTGACGACCGAGAGGGCAGACTGCGGAAGAATGGAAGGTTGTTTGTTCCGAGAGCAAAAGGACAACAGAGAGAAGTATTAGACGAATGTCATCGTTCAAAGTTTACAATACACCTTGGAGGTACTAAGATGTACTAAGATATGATTCATATGAAGGTAAGTTTCTTCCGAGAAGGGATGAAGAAAGATGCAGGAGAGTATGTTAGAAGGTGTCTTACATGCCAGCAAGTGAAGGTAGAACATCAGAAGCCAAGTGGGATCCTACAGCCTTTGGATATTCTAGTTTAGAAATTGAATTCAGTACCTATGGATTTCGTAGATGGGCTGCCAAGATCGTGGGTAGGGAATTAGAGCATATGGGTCACAGTGGACATACTAACTAAGTTTTCCCATTTCATTCCACTGAAGGATACAAGAACTGCGTCGAATTTAGCAAAGATATATTTGAGGATAGTAGTGAGATTGCACGAGGTGCCTAGCACTATTGTTCGTGGTCGTGATTCGTTATTCACTAGTGAGTTTTGGCGTAGCTTACAGAGTACTATGGGGTCAGAACTGCGCATGAGTACTACGTACCATCCACAAATAGATGGGCAAACTGAGAGAGTTAACAAGATCCTGAAAGATTTGCTTAGAGCTTGCATTTTAGACTTCGGTGGATCTTGGGAAGATTATTTACACTTGGTAGACTTTCATACAACAATAGCTACCAAAGCAGTAATGGGATGGCTCCATTCGAAGCGTTATATGGAAGACCATGTAAATCGTATGCATGTTGGTTGGATGTGGGGGATAGGATCATATTGGATCTAGAAGTGGTTAAGGAAGCTACTGAGAAGGTAGAACTGATCCATGCTAGGATAAGAGCAGTGCAATTAAGGCAGAAAAGTTAAGCCGTTGCTAGGAGAATAGAATTGGAGTCGCAGTTGACTATTAGGTATTCATGAAGATTTCTTCGATGAGAGGCATGATGAGCTTTGGGAAGGATGGGAAGCTAGCACCCAGATATGTAGGGCCGTTACCACTAATAGAAAGGATTGGGAATGTGGCATATAAGGTGGAATAGCCTAGTGTTTTTGCAGGGATCCATAATGTGTTTCATGTATCACATTTGTGGAAATGCATTAAAGATCCAGGCGCAGTAATTGATTCAAGGGTAGTAGAAGATTTGGTCATAGAGTTGTATATATGACCTATATGCAAAGACTGATCCAAATAGTGGACCGACATGAGAAAAGGCTTCGGAACAACGTAGTGAAGCTAGTCTGTGTTCAATGGAGCACAAATCGGGAGGACCACACATAAGAAACAGAGGACAAGGTCAAGGGGGCCTATTCAGAGTTGTTTGTTTCAGATTAGCATATGAGCTATGTAATGTATTGTGTTGATTGTGGACAATACATATATGTGAATATTATGGTTGATTGTTGTATTCGTAAATAGCGCCAGTACATTTTATTTGTGAATTGGGAATTTATGGTTATGCTTAGGGTAAGCATGGGATAGTTGGCAAATCAATACCAAGCCTTAATTGAATTTAGGAGGTGAAATTCCCTTAAGGAGGGGAGACTGTAACAACCCCTAAGTTATGAATAATTGAGTTAAAAGGGCCAAGAGGGACTAAGTAAGATAGAAAGGGACAATGAATTAATGGAAACGAGTATGTGGGCCAAAACCCAAATAATTGTGGGACAATAAACACGACTCTTTTTCATTCATTCATTTAATTCTAGTAAAAGTAAAATAAAAGCTCAAAAGATACGTTAATGGCGGTGGCTTAGAGAAATGGGAGTAAAGAGAAAATAAAGCAAATACAAGCTAAGGAAAAGATCTAAACAAGATTTCTTAACGATAGTGAGCAATACTTAACCTTTTATTCAATTTATTTTGGTAGATTGGATCATATTATGTTGTTTGTATTCATATAGTTTTATATCAAAATGTAAACCTATTATGATATCCTAACCATTGTCCTAAAGATGGGTTAGTAACTTGAAAAGCTCATGGCATAGGAACAAATTATTGTGGATTTTTAGAGTAAACACCTTGAAAATATACAAGGAAAATAACTTGTAATTCAAATGAAACACAAGGAGGGGATAAAGGAATTATTCATGAATTTTTTGGAATTTTATAAGACTTTATATGCGTAAAATAAGCTAGAACTAATGTAGAACTAGGCCGGTGGAAGGAGGATCTGCGCTTAAAATTAATGGAAATGACATATGTATTAAAATATTAATGTAAGGGGACAAGATCGATAAAAATAGCCGAAAAGATAAACAAAGGACTCTGTAAATGTCAGAAAATAGTAAGATAGCGTATTTAATGGAGACACATGTAAAAGTGATAACGTGCTTTGTCAGAAATGTCAAATATTGTTAGGTTCTAAGCTAAGGTGGCGATAGCCAAACATCTCAAATGAGAATTACGCCAAATAAAACTACGCTGGCTAGTGGGGTAGTGATTTACTAAAGGAATCCAGAGACTTTCTAGGGAAAGTAGTTCTACGCCGTTATTTTTATGAAAGATAGATTGCCGCAATTGTGAAGAGAATAAGGAAAATTGCGCAGCCATACCGTGCCGCAATTTGGAAAATAACATGCTCAATAAGTAAAGAGTGCGCTGCGCACATGGATCGAGGCATGGTGTACTACGGCAAAGTGATGTGAGCGAAAGAGGGGAGTGGAAGGGCTATTGAAGCCGAGTATGGATGCTTGCTCGAATGCACACCTGAAGAAACTTCAGGTGATGAGCTAATTCTATGCAACCTCAAATTAAAATAAACACTAATACTATGTGGGGCTGATTCTATGCAGTAAGGGACTACATGTGACTAATTTTTTTAGTCCAGAATTAAATAATAATTAAATGGGACCTGCGGGTGGCTGATTCACAGAAAGTCAGAAATAAATAAATATTAGATATGAGACTGCGAATGACTGAATCATAGTGGCTCCAGGTCTAATTAAATAATATAAAAGATGAAGGAAGGGAAAATCTACAGGTGGTTGTTTCATAGAAGATTTGAACTTAATAAGTTTGTAAGAATGAAACTATGGGTAGGGTATCATAGTAGCCCAGAGCTAAATAAAACGTTACTGTGGGGGTGAGATTACATGCAATACAATGTTAAATAAGTCAACAAAATAATACTACAGGGACTGAGGTCGGCGTAGTATTAGTAAAGCAAAGAGAGAATCTGAGGGTAGTTACCGGGGGAATTCCATGCAGCATTAAATCTTTATATGGTCAGTTTGGAACTAGGTAGGAACTGCATAGGGGCGTAGTAGTAAATTGTATTAAGTGAAACTTGGAAAGTTTCTAGGGTAAGCAATTATGACCTTTGTTGTGTACAGTATTATGTATGTTGTTTGTATGTAGTGAGGGGAAAACCCATCCCGCGTTATGCAGCATGGTCTCACTACATATTTATGTTATACTATCAGGTAAGTATCATTCACACCATACTTTATGTCCGACCTATATATTTATCATTAATTCCATCTAAACTCATAGGTACTCATCTGAGTAGGCTGAGTTTATAGGATAGGCAGGTTATTTTGAGTGCAGGCCGGAGATTGAAGACGAGGATGAAGACCTAGTTATTTATTAATGTAAGCTAATTCCACTATTATAAGTGTTTGGGTGGCATCTTCATATGTTGACCTGACACTCTACTATGTATTTCTATGATTATATTTTGACCATTGGTGGGTACGATTTGGGGTTAATATTGAGAATGTTTGTAATAAATATTAGAATAAATTTGGTGGAATGAAACATTTTGTTGTTCTGTTTACTTAGACTATTTTGAATAATACATAACTCACTCTTGGTCGTTCGAAAATAATTAAGTTGATGATTGCAACATCATCGACGTTCATTTTTCGGTCTCCAAGTAAGGGATGTTATAGAAGGAATTAGATATTGGTATGGGGTATTAGATATTAGAATAAGAATATCATGTTAGAATACAGTTTTGATTAATAGAATGTACCCTTATAGATAAATTAGTATAAATTAATTAAGATTCGTAAATAGAGAAAAATTGGTTAGTTATGAGGAATACTATACATGACTAATTTAATACAGAAAAATCGACAACAAATTATTTTTTTCAAAGGAAATTAAGTCTAGCCGAAGGTTTATAATAAGGAACCAGAGAGTAGATAAGTGATTCCCGGAAGGTTATTTAATTAAAAATTTGATTAATTATTGGTTTGTAGACCAGATCCACATTTCTTGCTGCATGTGTCAGTAAAGTACTTAAAATGGTAACAAAAGACTAAGTCAAACGAATTAGAAATCTATACGTGTAAAGCTAGTGTTAGATGTGCAGTGGGCATTTCCTAGCGTGTACTGAAGGACAATGCCTAGGGAGGTAGTGCCAAACTGAAACTTTAATACAAATGAAATCTTAAGTGTAACGACTTAAGTAGAAATGCCCAGATAGGCAAGGTTTGAGGCTTGGTTTGGCAAACTGAGGGTATCAACCTAGGACCAATGGAGGTGGACGGTTAAGAAGGAAATATGAGTAAAGGAGATGATTTCAGAGAACTTAAAGAGTTAATTTCCTAAATCACCAAAACTAAACTATAATAGGTTTCCCTGGACAAGGTGAGAAAATTGAGCGCCAAGAGTAGTGTAACTCTCAGAAAAATGGGCAAATTGGAACTGGTAACTTACGGAGATAATAAGTTGTGATAAGGCTTAAGATGGTCGCGATCGAAACCAAAGACATGAATGATAATAGTACAATCAATATTAATGACCACATGACAATTAGTTGGACATTATTTTAATAAATATTTAAGTGAAAAGCCTGACAGTGAATGGATAGGAAGTAGATTCGACGGAAGGAGTAAGGTTGTGTGGAATCGCATTCAAAAGTGAAGGAGTAAGGTTTGTATCTGGAATCGAAGAGAAGGAGTAAGGCCTGTGTGGCATCCACAACTGAAATTGAATGAGTAAGGCATGTGTGGCATTTGAAGAACGAAAGAAATTGTTGTAAGACCAAAAGTGGCAACCAAGAGAATGATGGATGACATAAGACCTTAGGTGGCAGTCTAAAAGTTGAAAGCGTTGGTGTAAGGCCTACATGGACACCTAAGTACGAAAGCGTTGGTATGAGGCCTAGGTGGTGACTAAGAACAACGAGGCGTAAGGCCTTAGTGGCAGTCGAGAAATTGTGTAATTAATGTATATAGTATAGAGGCATAAGGCCTTTATGGTAGCCGAATGGTAAAACTTTAATGATTTATATCTTCTGTAAAAGTACGCAAAGCCGTAGGAGTAGCCAAGAGTAGGTAATTTCGGTATAGTGAGATATTGTAGTTTTCTCTGTGACACGAACCAAGGGGATGCTTTTGATTATGGTATAACAGTTGTGTTAACACTTAGTAATAATCTGACAATTTAAACTCATAATACATTTTGATATTATTGCTTTGGAAAGTGAGGAGATAACCCACTCCACATGTTGGCTGCATGGTCTCACTAGCTTGTATGCTTTAGGGTAATATTTTATTCACACCAGACTTTATGTCTGAACCTGTGTTTTTATTCTTGTTTTCCCTATAAACTCACGGGTGCTCATTCTAGTTGGTTGAGTTTACGGACTTAAGCAAGTTGCTTTTGGGGATAGCTGAATATTCAAGTCAAAGATGAAGTAGGAGGCTTGGGTGCTATTTTTATGTTTATTTCCGCTGCATCTAGTGGTAGTTCCTGAATCATTATATCGGGGCACTAACAGCTGGGTGTACTATATTTTTTACCCTGTGTGGGCGTGAGATTGGATTTAAAGAATAATTACACAATTAAATATATAATGATGTATTTCATTTTGTATTCTGCTCTGTTTACTTAAAACTATATAATATAACTGATGTCATCTTTTTAGTCGAAAGATAATTGCAAAGTGACTGCAACACATTGATGTTCCATCTTTGGGTTTCAGAACGATGGATTTTACAATGTACGTACGTACATATGTGTGCATATAGGGGAGCGGCAATTGAAATAGAAAACCTGACACAACATGTACTAACTACTTGATTTCTTTATCTTTACACGAATTATGGAAATCTGGGGGAGATATGATGGTTTAGATATCTTCTGTCAGATTTTATATCTTCGATTTATGTCCAAAACAGGTCTTAACAGCATGCGTGTTCTTGAAACAAGAAGGGAATCACATCACAAAAGAGGGACACTGAGAATGAAATATGCCAAGAATTTGCAAATGAAGGAACACATATGTTACTTTTCTTTGGCAACTATGTAGAAAATCTGGTTCTTTTGACTACGAGGCATGGGAATCGAGGCTGATGCATACACATGCATAGAGGTAATACAAAACTAATGGTCGGCAAAACGTAAAAATTACATGAACTCTGACTTTGTGATTTTCGAAACTACTATTATTGCCTATCGTTGTGGATTAATGCTCCTTGTTGAATTCATTTAGTTCTTCTAGAGATCTAGGTATAGCGGTTGTTGAGATTTCAAGATTGATGGGTACATACTAGAAAACTCGTATTGGACTTGAGTTCTTATTACTAGTCACTTTTTGGATTTTCGTTATGTAGTAAGCGTCTTCAGAGAAATCAAATTCGCTAATAAGCCAAGGCCGGGATCTGGAATACGGTGTTGAATGAGTTTTGAAGCGATGGATTTCCCACTAACTAGCGGTGATTACTTGTATAGACCGACGTGTGTCGTAACCGCGATTACCATAACCACTTAATTGAAACATGAATGCCTACATTGCATTAATGTTCTAATGGGCCTATTTCACAAAAAATAACTTTAGCCCACATGCAATAGCTCTATTGGTTGGTGAGTTATCCCCCAAAAAAAAATAAAGAACATTATAGACGGACGGCTTCAATATTCGCTATGAAATGTATTTAAAGACAAACGATAATCACTGTTAAACAATGATCTATAGTTCCTAGGTTTATATATTGTCTAATGTATTCGTGTATGGATAGTTAACTCAACATGAGTTAGGTAGTGTTGTATTGTGCTGTATTTTGCAAATTATTTGAAAAAGTAATAAAAATGAACTAATTTTCATGTGTGTGTATATAACATATTATTTATTTGTTTTTGGTTTTAGTTATGAAAATTGATTCCGTTTTTGCTCGAATTAAAAAAAATCGTTTATTGCTTATGGCTAAAAAACCCAAAGTTTTAAGTGTACATTACATATGTGGGTGTGAGATTTTAATATAATGTTTTGAATGAATAAAAAAAGATTCTTTGAATTCTTATTTTATTATGAAACTAAACTTTAAAATAAATCTTAAATTTAATTATCAAGCAACACAAAAAATCTAATATATGTATATACACATATAGAGCGACGCATTTATTTATGTTTCAAAACAATACATACATACATACATCTATGTATGTATCTACGTATGTATGTATATGTGTGTGTATGTGTTTGGAGAACAACAATTATTAAATTTATTATATAATATATGCATATATGTGTGTGTGTGTGTGTTACACGTATGATGCTTACCATGTTAAAATTGTCATTCCTTAATATTACACATTATATAATAATCATAGATCCCAATTTATCTATTTACATATAACACCGTTCATTTTTGTATAGCATAGATTAGTCTGCCATGTTTATAATAGTTACCAAGTTTAGTGAATGCAAACTCATCGTAATTTTAACATATATTCACTTATGCACACCCTAGATAGTTTACTATATTTATAACACTTACCATGGTTGCATTGTGATTGCAACAACTTCATACATTAAAACACAAAATTAAACTGAAGTGGATAAAATAACATTAGATATTATATTCAATAAAGATAAATTGTAATATACAAACATAATTTTAATATAAGTTATTTAAATAAAAACTAAAATGCAAAATTCTTTTATTAAAATTCAATAAACATGATTTAGTGAAAAGTATATTATTTATGATAACACAAATACGATCTAGTGCAAATTAACAGAAGAAAATTATTTTGAAGTCTCCTCTTTTTACCCCGCTACCGGTGCACCTAATCCACCAATAGTATCAGAACCCACAACGTGTTCACCTGATTAATTAACCAACACATATGGTAGTCACTTATAAACTCCAATTAGTTGGGTGTCAAAGGAAAATGTGTTTAACTAAGGAGAATGTTACTTTGATTAAGCAACGTTCTTATGAATGGAAAACCTCCCCGCCCATGGCCTTCACCCGACTTGTCAAAGTGGTTCATTTTTTAGGGTATGCCCTAGTGAAAGGCACATAAGTGTTTTGCACCATTGGTTGATCCAATTAAGCATATTTGAGTAATATAAAATTAGAAGAACTTAAAATTGGTTTAATTTCATATTTAAATTTGTAAAGGTGATAAATAAATAGCATAAAATTATTTTAAACTAAAGTTAAATTTTTTATAGGTCATGCATATAATTTAAAATTGCTTTAAACTTGTATTCATAAAGGTTATAAATAAGTAAATTTAAAATTGTTTTAAATTTACATAAACATGAGGATGTATTTGATATTAATCAAAATGTTCAATTAATAAAAGATACATACACACACATATCTTAATGAATTATAAATGTTATAATAAATATATATTATATGTATACAGAAAATGGGAGGTTTAAATGAATTATATAACCCATATAGACTTAAGGGAGTATACATTAGATGTAGAGAAATATGATGTCATGACTTTATATACTCATCTCTTTATAAAGTTGATAATACTCAGTTAATGTTATTTTAACTGATTAATTTAAAATAAATTTGATCTTTGTCATCAACAATGTAAATAGAGTATTATACAGACCTGTGGTTGTTGAGTACCCTTAAGTCATTAAGTATCTATAACGATGTTTTTATTGTCCTTGGATAAGTAAGAATATTATGTTTCTTTGTTGAGAAACCTTAAGGGAAACTAATTACCCTTAGGCTATTATGAAATGATGGGTCTTGAGTATTTAATGTACTTTATGATTTGTTGAGCATCATCAAGGTCATAAAGGTGATTAGGAGCAAGTAAAAATATGGTTAGGAGATACATGCGAGATATAATTGGCAAAAGAGTTACCTATTGTTCATAGGATTATGATTTGTTAAGCACTCTCAAGCTTGTAGTAACATGATAAATGGATCCTCGCACCAATTGAAGGAATTTATGAAATTCTTGTATCTCTTTAGGGTTTTCGAGAGATGTAGAATTCAGTGGGAGCCTTATTAGATAAATATAATAATCAGTCGAATAAGCATAAGGTCGAATAAGCATAAGAACAGATGTGATATTATATAATCTACTTCAATAAATTTGAGCAACTAATATAATTAATAAAATTTCCCACCGATTAAAATGTACAGAATGAACTATATTAAAAATAAACTAAGAAATGTAAGAATTTACTTACCAATAAATATTTTGGCTTGTTGTCGCTACAACATCCATGCAAAAGGCGAATAATATAATAATTAAAACACTCATGTCTTAGTCATTTAAGTGTGAACATTGCTCAAGACTGTGTATTGTCTTTTATGAGTTTTAAACCCTAAAGCAATACAAGAGTATGAATATTCAATCCATATTTAATCACATACAAAAGTTGTATGTTGACTAATAGCATTCATAATGTACGAAATCCCGACCAAAATGTTGCGTTCGAAAGGAGCAAGTAAACCATAGAGTGAGATCATGTGTTCAATACGATTGAATATAATAAAGACCTTGTTGTGCTAGAAACAACACTAGACCAAGAACTACAGATAGATCGAGGAACTTAATCACTTAAATGTAAGTTTTGTAATGTTTGCTCAAGTGCAACTTATTCAGCATGCTTAAATTTCTAAGGATGGCTTAATGCATTTTTGTAAAGAATTCGGTGTACTCTTATAGAAAAATGTTCCTATCGAATGATTTCACCTTTTAAAAGAGAAACTGAAAGCTTGGTAATGGTAATAATGTTGGCATGATTAGGGTGTAAAGAGTGAATGATCACCTATGCTCCATGAAGGGACATTGGAAATGGAATTGTTAATAATATTTGTTGACGTTTAATAGGTAATAAAAAATATGATTCTCGTAACAACCCACACATTTGGGCACGCCGATCCAAAGCCCAAAATAGCTTCTGAATTCGTGTCATGCCAAGAAGTATGAGTCGTAAGATTTTTATAGTTTACTTAACATAGAAACAAATGTACTTTTAAAATATTCTAGACTTTCAGATCTTACAGCAGAAGAAAATAAAATATAAGTACTGAAAATAACCCAAAATAATATAGTTTTAGGATAACCATGATCCATACAAGTACTAATAAAATAGAGTATCCAAATATCAATACAATAACACTCTGACTAATAAATAGAATAAGGTACATAGGAGGATAAATATAAATAACTATAGCTCTAAAGCGCTAAGTCACCTTCTCCACTCACCTTATCCAAATCGCTTCAACTACTGCACCGTCCTCCAGCAACATATATAAAGAGGCAAAAATGGAGGGGATCAGACAAGGTTTGTTGAGTAAATTATATCACCAGTGGTATGTTGTTGACAAGTAATTAAAATTCAGCTATAACCTACACATCCTAGAGATGTTCCTTAGTGTGTGTGTGTACTATATGTGTGTGTGTGTGTAAAGAATTAGTACCGGAATAAAATCAGTTATTAACAAAATATAAGCTATTCCAATAACTCGAAAAAGTCATAAGTTTCTCTATATTTATAATATAGATTTTTCAAATTTCTTCGAGTACCCAGGTTCATAAAAAAAGAATTTTTTGTTTTCATGAGTATGAATTAGTTTCTTGCACATTATAGGTTAATTATCCTTAATGTACGTAAATAAACTATGATTTATGAAAGTTTTCACTCACAGGTGGAATAAGCCGAACTAAATAATTGTATAAATAACTCTAGTGTATGGTCTCAATAATAGACCACCAAACTATATGTCAGGTTAGCATTCTCGATAACAGTTGCTTGGGCTGCATCTAACAGAGTGTACATCACAATGTCCGGCCCACTCATCGAATCATAATTCTACAATACTTACCATTGATGCATTAAGTAACCTCCATATTAGTGTACATATCCTAAGCTCTATATTGTTACAAAAGTAGCAACAAGGGTCGGATCTAACCCTTCTATAGGATTAATTGATCCTACTATGATGAATGCCTTTTCCTACTCTTTCCAACTTCCACCAATAGGTGACTAGGACCGACTATGAATGATAAAACTTCTAATTGCGATATAATGCATGCCACATTGAGTGTCATGTTTAACAATTTAATGAAGTGGGAGCCTAGGACGTCACCAAGTGTGATACTATTCTAGCTTGTTGCATAACTCCATTTAGTTACGCGAACTCCCGAAAGACAAGGAAGTGGGAGCAATTTTCCCCAATCCATCCTACTTGGCCTGCAGCAGGCCCAGGTTTAACATGAGATTACTTTAGCTATTCAAACATCTGGATTTTAATTTAGACATCTAATCCCCTGTATAAAAATTTGGCTACGGGCATTCAGATGTCTAACCCTATATTTAGACGTCTGACTTCAATTCCAAACGTCTGAGTAAGGATCAGCGCGTCTGAATCTAGTCAGATTTGAACTGATTGTTTTCTGTTTTTTAACATCCACACTACAAGAAAAAATAGTATTAGTTGCACAATACAGCAGCGTGTCAAGCTTATGTGCTGCTTTTGTTTATTGTAGACATGTTAGATGAAAAATGATACCCTGCTTAAACTAAAAATATTTGGCGGGAGATGAAACATTAAGTGGCTATGTTTATTCTGGCCAGTGGAATTCAATTTCATTTGCACAGTTTTTTGCTCTCATTTTTTGTTCAAAGAAATGAGCTAAAGAGAACTCTTTAGACTTTCCCAATCAAAATCACGACATCATAATCTCAGTTCCATCAATTTTTAGGGAAATCCTCGACTCCCGTTCCTCTTCCTCCACTTTTCAACCTTCGACCGTTGTGAAAAAACCACTTACAAACACAACAAAGCAATATGAACCAACAAAAACTCTATTTCTTTCGATCCTTTCATTTTGGAAGGTATTGTTTTGCCTTGTTTCGATTAATCCATTCAAAAAGCTGATCTTCGATGACCTAGCGGGCAAGACACCATTGTGGATCATCGGATTCATCGGGCAGCTGGATTCGTACTCATGGCCAGTGTGTCCTGCCAGGCGAGGATGAGGGTGTGGAGAATGTTTGAAGATTTGTTAAGAATCATGCTTGGATTGGATTGTATTTATTGCTTGCTCCTTGTGAGTACAGAACTGATTTGTTTATTGAATTACTGTGTTTGTTTAAGTTTATAGCAAAGAAATACCGAATAAAGATATTAATGGATACAAATATTGCAGGTTGTAAATATTACTAATGCTAGATAACCTAATCATCACGACGACTAAACCTTTTACACAATTGAATACAGTATGAATTATTCACTCTTTCTAATTCCGTAATAAAGTCAATAGCTCTTTGGGAAAAAGGTTCATCTATCCATTAGTTAAATCCACAGATATAGTGTCTACATCTATAGTATCGATGACCTATATCGCTATTATACGATACAGTGGCTATTGGTGTGAACCAACCACATGAATATTGTTGGGTATTTTCATCCACATCCAAAAGTTCTCGATAAATGAATGGATTATCATGTAGGTTTAGCCGAGGATCATTATAAAGCCACGGTAAGTCACAATAAGGGAAATTGTTCAACCTTCTTCTTTTCCCTCGTTCCTTATTTTCATGAGTTGGAATGACTTCGTAATGTTAGTTTTGCAAGTAGATGTCATACTCCTCAGGAGTTCTACGTGGCGAGGAATTCACTTGCACCTCATTCTCATGTTATCGAACATATTCATCGGTCATGTTTCCAACATTTATCCACCAATTGTCTGGGGAGAATTAGACATTGAAAGAAGTAATATCGTGTGTGCCATAGTTGAGTTTATGTTGTTTTTAAGAGTTAGAATGCAAAGTGGATAGGAAACAATATTCTTATATGTTCCCTACAAGCAAAGCACATTGGACCGTAACAACCCACCCTTTTCGACCCCCGGGTCCAACGCTTGAACTGACGTCAGCACCCGAGTACCGAAAGGGCAAGTCGTTGGGAGGATATAAAATAATATAGGATACAGTCATATATTGTACTAATTAACAACTTTCAGAGTCTCATAGTGGAAGGAAATAAAATATAATACATCAATGACAACCATAGTCACTCACTGAGTCACCATAACATGTCTACAATGTCAAATACATATGTCTGAACAATATAACTACAACCCAATCTATACCAATAGTCAAATCCAGGTTACAATACATATCTAAGTCATGCACAATATATACAAACGAGTCTCTATCTCTGATACCATATCATCCCCAAACTTTGTCAACCTGGATATATATAAAGGAAAAAAGGAGTGGATCAGACATAAGCATAGTGAGTGAGCATACTTTTACTCTACATATACCATAAAATAATACTATAACATGATATGAGTTTAACGTTCGATAACCTCACATCCTGCCAATCACGTCCATCAAACCATCACATACGTCTAGTCATGTCATATCGTTTCGGTGTCAACTCCCTTCCCTAGACTCGCTTTGTGCGCTACAGGCTCACCTATTGTCCACCGTCACGTCAACTGCATATACGAATCACGCCATCGACTAGCCTCATGCCCTATAAGGCCGCTTAACATCCATCTCCATACTGGTCCACTGAAGCCTTCAAGGGAGAAAATCGATACCTGGATCATCTAATTATATCATAGGTCCCAATCCATATCTATATCTGTATCCACATACGTATTCATATCCATATCTATATTCACATCTATATCTCGAGGCTCCTTCCTACGCCACAGGCTCATTCACGTTCATGTCACCATCATATCATGTTTCTGCATCAAAATAACATACATATCCACTTCAAATAGCAATCAATCATCGCATACATTCACTTAATTCGTAACATCATTGTTTGCCTCATCAATAGCCTTAAATCGCCGTTTGGGACAATTGAAACTTGATCTGAATTTATAATTAATATTTTACATAGGACCTTATGGGTCCAAGTTCAACCTGCCTCAAATTTTAACGCGCTAGTTGAATGGTTGGGGTGACCGATGTACACATTTTCCAAGCAATTTCCAGGTTATAGAATTTGGTTGTTTTCTTCATTGTTTCTGCCTCTAGTTGCATCCGCTCCACATCTGATCACCCGAGAATGTCGCTAGTACCAAGCCCTACGTATCTAGGTCTAGTTTCATAGTTTATTTCATCATATTAGGTGTAAATTTATCAATTACCTAATATGTTCTATACCTAATAGAAACTTACTGTTCATGACCAAATCCCTCCTAAATCCCATTTAATCCGAACTTGGATGTGTGTGTGTGTGTATGGTGTGTGTTTATCTGCTCTATATTAGCCAACATATCATAGTTATAATATCATGATTGCATTATATGAAGAGACAAGGATGAATCACTTACTCAAAATGTTATCCACGTCTTTGGTCTTCGCTAGCCGGCCTACTGCACCTTTGTGCTTTAGAACTTTGCCTCCAAATTGCTTTAGGTTCGTAGCCCTCTCTAATAGCTTTGAAATGCATCTGGTCTTGTGTAATTCTGTTGAGTTATGAGAGTGATATTTTAGTTTGATTCATAGATGTAAGAGGAAGAAGAGAGAAAATGAGGAGTAGTTGATTAAGAAATCTGAATGTACATGTTTTGTTTTTAAATGGAAGGAGGGAAAAATGTCCACTTAGATTCAAAATTAAACTCCATGTTTTTGGTGTCCTATCAACTCAAGGTTGTTTTGACCACAATTCTTCCATACAGATTCTAAACAAAGAAAACCAAGATATTGCCCAATTCAATAAAATGGGACGATCGCAATAGTGTTAGTTTCGTTGTCAAATTCCAAAGTTGGAGAATCGACCATTTCACCCATCCTTATTTTTGTTTATTTAATTAACACGTTAAATATAATTATTCTCACCTCATTATTTTATTAATATTTAACTAAAATATTTACAAATTTTTTAGGGTATTACATCTCCCTTCGTAAAAGAATTTCGTCCTCAAAATTCATAAGGAACGGAAAATGTAATACAATGCTTGCTTGGCAAACATATATTAACCAAGTTAGCAAACATATGATCTAATCTATGTAAACAACATATGGATATAAATGATATAAACCGCATATAGATATGAATAATGCCCATGTACTAGCGGTTTTTTTGATGTAGAAATGCAGCTAATGCAACCTATGTGAATGCAATAAGATGACATATCAGGTATGATGCATAACACCCTAATATAACCATGCACAGACACACATATATACATATATATTTCTATATTAATGTAAATCCAATAACATAAAATCTAACAACCAAATCATTCAAAGCATCCAAATCTTAATCCTCGAATATTCGAAACTAAGGAAGTCAAACCAAATCAGGAAACTTACCAAAAAAGAGTTGAGTATGAGTAGCACTCGTCTTCTCTTTAGGCTCCCATGTACTCTCCATTTGGTCATTTCCCCGTTATACTCTAACTAATTTCACCACCTTTTTCCTAAGTCGTTTCACCCCACGCTCCAAAATAAGGGTTAGATCACAAGATGAACTCAGCTTAGATTCCAACTCTACTTCCTCCAGTTGATTAGGTGCAATCACAGTCATCGGATCGTGTACACATTTGCACAAATGGGACACGTGAAGTACATAATGGAATCACACTATCTTCTTCAAAAGCTCAACTCTATACGCCAAATTCCCTATCCTCTACAGCACTGGAAATGGACCGACAAATTTGGGTGCTAACTTCCTTGAACTTCCAAACCTTACCGCTTTCTTCAACATAGAAACTTTAGTGAAGACCAAATATCCTACTTCAAATTTCAAATATTTCCTCCTCCTATCAGCATGTGACTTTTATCATTTTTTTCCACTTTCATCCCCTTCCTCGTAAGTTCTAGCTTCTCTGTAGTATCTCTAACCATATCTGGACCCAAAATAACCTTATCTGTAGACTCCCACCAATAAGAAGGTGACTTACATAGCCTTCCATATAACACTTTAAACGATGCCATACCTATACTCACCTAGTAACTATTATTATACGCAAACTTCACCATAGGTAGATGGTCCTTCCAAGATCATCCAAAATCCAATATGCAAGCTCTCAACAAGTCCTACAACATTTGGTTTGCACTCTCTGTCTGTCCATTATTCTACATATGTGTGCTCAAATTCAACTCCATCCCTAATGTCTCCTTTCTCTAGAATTCACTGGTGAAAAATGGATCCTGGTCATTCACTATACTGGATGGAACTCCATGTAGTATTATACTGTGCCGCTAATGTCATCATCATTCTCATGCTCTTCACTGGAATAAAGTCGCTCTTCATGAGATGATCTACCACAACCCAAATGCTCTCAATTCTACTTGGGTAATTCATCCATAAAATCCATAGGTAAACACTCCCACTTCCATTATGGCACATCTAACGGAAGTAATATCCTACTTGTCTTCTTTTGTTCTACCTTTACTCTTTGGCACGTCATACACTTAGCCATATATTCAACTACCCGCCTCTTCATTCTTGGCCAAAATAATATCCTCTTCACATTATGTTACATCTTATCTCCTCTTGGATGAATAGTCATCCTCGAATGGTGACACTACCCAAAACTTCTTCTATCAACTCCTTTACTCGTGGTACACATTGCCTCCTATCTCTTCGCAAATAATACTTCTTGTCTTTGGAGTAACGATCTAACTGGATAGATCGCACCCCACCTAACTGTTCAACGATACTAACCGACGAAGCTCTTGCCTTTGACTTAACCTAATATGATCCATCAATGTGCTATGACCTCCATTGCTGCTAAAAATCCAGATTCATACTCCAATCGAGGTCGGAAATCAAATTCTAATATAAACTCCAAATTCCTCCACTCTAACAACGCAGCATTCGCTTCAACATGCTTCCTATTTAAAGCATTAGTGACTACATTTCTTTTCCCTGGAGTAAAGAAATGCTAAAATCATATGACAATAAAAAATTCATCCATCGCTGTTGTTTTAAATTTAGATCCTTCAGTGAAAACATGTACGTGGGAGATTTATGGTCCCTAAATAACTCAAATATCTAGCCTAACAAATAAAGCCTCCACAACTTCAACCTTCCATCACAATCTGTTTCTTCTTCTCCTGAGCTGACGATGGTGACTTACCAGAGGTAGGAATGACATTTAGAGCATATGTCTTCACTATTTGACCTTCACCCATCAAAGCTGAGCAATTCCTCATCGTATGTCCAAACTGATCACAATTATGGCACTTTACATTCCGCTAAGCTGGGACTGCTTTATAATTCTTTACTATATGTCTCACTTGATTGCAGTTGTAACACCTACTACTTCTAAAGTCGGTTACAAATAATCGCCTGCTTCTTGCCCTGTCCTCCTTGTGGTCTATTTACTCTACGTTTACCCTGCTACTGCCCCTCCCCTTCCTTAGCTTGATACTTAACTAAAGTTCCAATCAACGAATTTAATAGCACTGCCTCCACTAGTCCCTCATACGGTATCTGATTCAATGCAAGTTCTCTCAAAGGTGAACTCAAACTTTCCGCAAACTTCAATGCCTTCTTCTCCTAGGTATTCACTAACTCAACCCCAAATCTGGCCAACTCATTGAATCGACTTACATATTCTCAACTATCATTTCTCTTTGCTTAAGAAGAATAAATTTTTCCAACAACAGATCCCTCTTAGCACCAGAAAGAAAGTTTATCTCAAACCATACCTTGAACATCCTTCAAGTAATAGTATTCTCATCTACTTTAACAGTCACACCTCCCACCAACATACCTCCTCGCTTTTCAAATGCCAAGTAGCTACCATCTCTTAGTAGCATCACCAAGTCCTAACAGGTTGAAAATCTTTTCATAATCATTTAGCCATATCCGAGTCACCGAGTATGGTTCCATCTCGAGAAAAGGCTTCCCACCAAGGCTGGAAAATTCCTTACATAGCTTAGGAAAGTTAATAGTTGGTCGTATTGGAGATGGAATCACACCTTGGTTAGTAGTGGTAATGGTGGCTACGGATTCCGTAGGGTTAGCACTGGCTAGGCTTATTGCCTGAATATAGCGTCAAAACCATAATGGAATATTAACTTTGGGAATATCCAGCACATCTACTCAAGTGCTAGTCCTTGCCTTGTCTTTACCTTAGCAGCATTCATTGTGTTGGTCTCTGTTCCAGTTTCGACTGAAATACTGACGCAGCAGCGGAAATAACAAAATGATGATACGGTGAAAGTGACGATCGATGGAATGAAGAATACCGAAAGGCCCAAATTCGTTGATCCGAAGATGCCGAATTCTAGCTATCCCAAACACGTTGATAGCGCACTATACCGTGTTTAAAGATCTGCGATTCTTCGTACGTTGATCTAGCGCACTAGATACCGTGAATCGGCTTCAGCAATCGTTGAATCGAGCGCACTCGATTATCCGAGAGTGGAGATAGGAGATTACACTCGACTACCAATTTGGATGAAAGCACAAAGCTAACAAAACGAAATTTTATTCAGAATCAACTAACTTTCAAATGTACAACTCACGCCTATTTATAGCATTTTACAATCCAGACCCTTAAGTCGTATACGACTTACGACTCATCATAAGTCGGTAGCGACTCAACACTCCACGACTCAAGCACTTGTATTACAACCCACACAACATCACAAATTTACAACACTTAGGTCGTATACGACCTAACAGACACACGACTCACGACCTACGACTTAAGTACAAACGACTCAACACATATACAAAAAAGTCCAGCAAAACACCCACGACTTATAAAAGAACGACCTAAAATATCCGACACATACGACTTACGACTTAAGAATCTCGGCTTTAGAACTTCTTCATGCGACTTGGCTTAAGTCGTAACTCGTTTGCGGTTTAAGGAAACAGCATCTTCACGCGACTTATAACATGGACGACTTAGGGAATAAGACTTCAACGACTTAACCCAGTTCACGACTTAAGGATTTCAGACGACTTAACTAAGTCGTAGGTCGTAGACGACTTATCTTAAGTTGTTGGTTTTCTTCTTCCATATAAGTCGCTTCACTGCCTTGCGCTGGTACCTTGTTAGGTCGTGGCCGATCTAAAGCTTCTCCCTTAGGTCGTAGACGACCTAAAACCCCACTAGGTCACACCCGATCCAACTCATGCTCGTTAACCCATAGGTTGTTAGGTTGTTCGCAAGCTATCACTTCCTTGTTAGCTCCCATGTTCTTAGGTCGTAAACGACTCAACTTTTCTGAACGACTTAAGATTTCGTTGGGTCGGTCACGACCTAACACTTAGCCTGCATCATCCTCCCCTGGTTGAGAGAAATTCGTCCTCGAATTTGCATCTTCCTCCTCCGCAACACACTCATCCCCATGATATGGAACTAAGTATTTGACGTTAAACACATCAGAAGTATGAACATTATCCGGCAATTCCAATTGATACGCGTTCTCATTGATTTTCTTCAAAATTTTTACTGGACCAATCTTCCGCGCTTTCAATTTATTGTACGTTCCCACTGGAAAACGATCCTTTGTTAACACTGCATAAACCAAATCACCATCATTAAATTCAACACTCCTTCGCTTCAGATCTGCAGATCGTTTGTACTTCTCATTCGCTTTCTCCAATCATTCCTGAATGATTTTATGACATTCAGTCAACCCATCAACAAAATCAACAGCTCGTTTAACCGTCCTCATCGGTTGTGGTACTACCGTTAAGTCCAACGGTCCCCTTGGCAAACTTGAATATACAATCTGGAATGGACTGAAACCTGTGCTACGATTTACCGCATGATTATGAGCGAACTCTGCTTGGCATAACTTCACATCCCAGCTTTTCAGATTATCTTTCACCAGACATCGCAATAAATTCCCCAGCGATCTGTTAACCACCTCTGTTTGCCCATCAGTTTGCGGATGGTAAGCGCTACTAAAATTCAGCTTCGTTCCGACCATCTTCCATAAACTTAGCCAAAAATGACTCAGAAAACGAGTATCCCTATCCGACACAATAGATTCTGGCAATCCATGAAGTCGATAGATTTCTTTGAAAAATAACTAAGCAACATGAACAGCATCCGCCATCTTCTTACAAGCAATAAAATGTGCCATTTTCGAAAATCGGTCAACCACCACATAAATGGAATCGTTCCCCCTTTGAGTTCTCGGTAACCCCAAAACAAAATCCATACTCACATCAACCCAAGGCTTATTTGGTACAGGTAACAGCATATATAATCCAGCATTGGTCGCAGTTCCTTTCGAAACCTGACAGATATGACATCTCTCCACAAACTTCCCAACTTCCCGCTTCAACGAAGGCCAATAATAAGATTGAGAAATCAATTGTAAAGTTCGATCCCTACCCACATGTCCTTCCTCATGCAAATCTTTTACAATCTTCATACGTAAGCTGCACTCCGGTATACATAATCGATTTCCTTTAAAAAGAAAACCATCTACCATCAAAAACTCATCCGTCTCTCCCTCCTTGACTTTATCAACAAACTTTGCAAAGTAAGGATCATCGAAAAATAATTCTGGCAACACATCAAACCCTGTTACTTCAACCTTCATTGTTGTTAACAAATGATTCCTTCGGCTCAACGCATCTGCCACACGGTTTGTAACTCCAGATTTATGCTTCACCACAAATGTAAATTGTTGCAGGTACGCGATCCACGATGCATGTCTCGCTGAAATCTTGTCTTGCCCTTGTAAATGCTTCAACGCCTCATGATCAGTGTAAAGAACAAACTCTTTCTGAAATAGATAGTGTCTCCAGTGTTTAATAGCTTGCACAACAGCATAAAATTCCACATCATATGTACTATATCTCATCTTCGCTCCCGATAACTTCTCACTGAAATAGGCAATAGGACGTCCCCTCTGACTCAACACTCCGCCAATTCCAACCTTTGATGCATCAGTATGTAATTCAAACAACAATTGAAAATCAGGTAATGCTAGAATTGGTGCTGACGTCAAGAGTACTTTGATTCGCTCAAAAGCAACCCCTGCTCCCTCCGTCCATGCAAACTGTTTACCCTTCATACAATCAGTCACAGGCGCCATCACACTACTGAAGTGTGGAATGAACCTTCGATAGAATGAAGCCAACCCGTGAAAACTTCGAACTTCTGTTATAGTTTTGGGTTGCGGCCAATCTCTGATTGCTTCGACTTTACTTTGGTCAACCTGTATTCCTTCTCTCGATACAACATATCCCAGAAATAAGACACTCCGTGCCATAAACACACATTTCTTCGTAGCAGCATAGAATTGTTCTTCACGAAGGATAATTAACACTTTCCTCAAATGTTGAACATGCTCTTCTGTACTAGCACTGTAGATCAGAATATCATCAAAGTAAACTACCACAAATTTTCCAATGTACAGCCTAAAAATTTGGTTCATCACCCTCATGAAGGTACTTGGTGCATTCGATAGACCAAACGGCATAACTAGCCATTCATACAATCCTTCCCTCGTCTTGAATGTTGTCTTCCATTCGTCCCCTGGTCTAATGTGAATCTGATGATAACCACTTTTAAGATCAATCTTTGAAAAGATCACAGACCCACTGATTTGATCTAACAGATCATCAAGCCTCGGCATCGGAAATCTGTATCTGACTGTTATCTTGTTCAATGCTCTACTATCTGTGCACATCCTCCACGTTCCATCCTTCTTGGGTATCAACAAAGCTGGCACTGCACAAGGACTCAAACTCTCCTGAACTCACCCTTGCTCCAGTAGTTCCTCCACCTGTCTCCTTAACTCTTCGTGTTCCCTTGGACTCATCCGATAGTGTGGTCTATGAGGCAATGCAACACCTGGCACCAAGTCAATCTGATGTTGTATGTCTCTAAGCGGTGGTAACTCCTTCGGTAACTCCTCTGGAAACACATCTTCGAATTCCTCCAAAACTGGTTTCACTTCCTCTGGAACTTAGTAACTTCGCTGCTTTCATGCCCAATCAACATAAAAACTTCAGGACTCTCATCTATCTCTTCCACGAACTCCTTCAATGACAACAAGGTTTTCAATTCCTCAATCTCCTCCAGCTTATTCTCATTCTGCTGTCGCTTCTTCGGAACTAATGTGATCTTCGTGCCTTTGAACAAGAAACTGTAACTATTCGTTCGACCATTATGCTGTACTTCACGATCGTATTGCCACGACCTCCCCAATAGCAAATGGCAAACATCCATGTCAACCACGTCACACCAAATCTCATCCTTGTATTTCTTTCCAATAGAAAATGGAACATGAGCTCGCCTTTCTACCTTTACTTCTCCTCCTTTCCTCAACCAAGCAAGTTTATAAGGACTAGGATGTTTCTCCGTTTTCACTTCAATTTCTTTACAGCTTCCGTTGAAATGATATTATCACAACTCCCAGCATTAATGACGAATTTACAGACCTTTCCCAAAATAGTGCACGTTGACTGGAAAATGTTACTTCTCAACCAACTCAACTCTTCCTCCTGCTTCGGGGTTAAACAAGATCTTCGTAGCATCAGATTACAACCTTCGTCTCCTGACACTTCTTCTTCCTCATCACGCTGTGAATTGAGATCTTCTTCGACATCCTCATCCTCTACTTCAACAATCATAGTTCTCTTCTTCGGTTTTGGACATTCGCTGCTCTTATGACCCATTTCCTGGCAATTATAGCATTTGAAATTGGTATTGACTTTAGGTTTAGCCACTTCATGAATAACTGGCTTAATCGATGCTTTAGGAACATTAGAACTACTACTCCCTCCTTTATTCTGCCCCGTAAAACTTGGAAACACACCTCCCCCACGTCTTCCTTGTTTCTCCCAAGCCAACGCCTTTTGATGTGCTTCCGCTACAGATCTGGGATCAAACATATTTACCATGTCTTGAATCTGCATACGCAATCCTCCAACGAATCTAGCTATTAATTGTTCCTCTGTCTCCATGATATCGTTCCTTGCAATCAGTTGATAGAATTCATCAGCATAGTCATTAACAGACTTCGTTCCTTGCCTCAAGTTTTGCAGCCTCTGATACATAAGCGATTGATAATTATAAGGTAAGAATGTGGCTTTCATCATTTTCCTCATCTTTTTCCATGATTCAACCTTTGACTTCCCCATCCGTTCACGTGTAAGTTTGGTTTGCTGCCACCACGCCAAAGCTCTACCCCTCAACCTTGTAGCAACCAACTTCACTCTACGATGTTCTGGCACTTCCTTGAAGTCAAAAATCTCCTCCACATTAGACAACTAATCCAAAAACTCCTCAGCTTGCATACCACCCTTGAATTCAGGAATTTCAGTTTTCATCCCAGATTCCCACTTGTGATCATACGCCGACTGATTTCTTCCTTGTCCACGTCCTCGTCCATGAACACTACCACCATCATACTCCTCTTCAAAATCCAATGTATATCGATGTCGATCCTGACCACCAACATCTCTACTACCATCACGTCTTCCACCCACATCCCTTCTATCTACATTCCTCCGTTCTCGATCATTCACATTCCTCCCACGTCTTTGATCATCATCAACACTTCTTTCTCGATTGGAATGTGGTGAGACTCTACTTCCCCCATGGTTAGATTCAGGTGAAACCCTTCTCCGATTTTGATTCATCTCTAACATCATCTTCTCTAATCGTCCAATCCCTTCATTAAGCTTCTCACTAAAGTTTTCGTTTATTCTTTGCTCCATTTCATCAGCTTCTTCTCTTCTATACAAAGCTTCTACGTTCTGATGTCGATTAGCTCTCCTTGGTGGCATGATTATAACTTCGCAAATACTTCAACAAATACAAGTTTAAACTTCAACTTCAAAAGTTCACAACACTTAACTCGGATCAACACTCCAAGCTCGGCTAACACTTCAACTTCGAAATTCTCGGCTCCAAGACTCGATTTAGCTATGATTGGCTAAAACAAGCTCTGATACCAAATGACGCAGCAGCGGAAATAACAAAATGATGATACGGTGAAAGTGACGATCGATGGAATGAAGAATACCGAAAGGCCCAAATTCGTTGATCCGAAGATGCCGAATTCTAGCTATCCCAAACACGTTGATAGTGCACTATACCGTGTTTAAAGATCTGCGATTCTTCGTACGTTGATCTAGCGCACTAGATACCGTGAATCGGCTTCAGCAATCGTTGAATCGAGCGCACTCGATTATCCGAGAGTGGAGATAGGAGATTACACTCAACTACCAATTTGGATGAAAGCACAAAGCTAACAAAACGAAATTTTATTCAGAATCAACTAACTTTCAAATGTACAACTCACGCCTATTTATAGCATTTTACAATCCAGACCCTTAAGTCGTATACGACTTACGACTCATCATAAGTCGGTAGCGACTCAACACTCCACGACTCAAGCACTTGTATTACAACCCACACAACATCACAAATTTACAACACTTAGGTCGTATATGACCTAACAGACACACGACTCACGACCTACGACTTAAGTACAAACGACTCAACACATATACAACAAAGTCCAGCAAAACACCCACGACTTATAAAAGAACGACCTAAAATATCCGACACATACGACTTACGACTTAAGAATCTCGGCTTTAGAACTTCTTCATGCGACTTGGCTTAAGTCGTAACTCGTTTGCGGTTTAAGGAAACAACATCTTCACGCGACTTATAACATAGACGACTTAGGGAATAAGACTTCAACGACTTAACCCAGTTCACGACTTAAGGATTTCAGACGACTTAACTAAGTCGTAGGTCGTAGACGACTTATCTTAGGTTGTTGGTTTTCTTCTTCCGTATAAGTCGCTTCACTGCCTTGCGCTGGTACCTTGTTAGGTCGTGGTCGATCTAAAGCTTCTCCCTTAGGTCGTAGACGACCTAAAACCCCACTAGGTCGCACCCGATCCAACTCATGCTCGTTAACCCGTAGGTTGTTAGGTTGTTCGCAAGCTATCACTTCCTTGTTAGCTCCCATGTTCTTAGGTTGTAAACGACTCAACTTTTCTGAACGACATAAGATTTCGTTAGGTCGGTCACGACCTAACACTTGGCCTGCATCAAATACTCATTTCAGCTATTTGTAAAAATGTGATTCATTACCAACTTCCTAATAGATAGTACAAAAATCTGGAATAGTAATTGGTGTATGCATATGTACTTAATCCCTAAATTATATAATATATATATCGTAGAAAATACAAATATGCTCTTTAAGTACGTTCCTAATTCCTGTCCTAGTTTCTAACCTATGCTCTGATGCAAAATGTAATACTCCACTCTTTTGACCTTCGGTTCCAATTCCCGAACTGACGTCAACACCCAGGAACCGAAAGGATGAGTCATTGGGTAATATAAAATAATATCATATACAATCACAAATATTACCCACTAACAACATTCAGATCTTGCAGTCGAAGGAAGAAAATATAATACATCAATGATAATCATAGTGACATTAGCATAACGTGTCTATAATATCAAATACATATGTTTGAACGATACAACTACAACCCAATCCATACCAATAGTCAAATGTAGATTACAACACACATTTACAACATGCATAATATATACAAACGAGTCTTTGTCTCTGATATCACATCTTCTCCAAACTCTATCAACATATATATATATATATATATAAAAAGGAACAAAAAGTGGATCAGACATAAGCCTAGGGAGCGAGCCATACTTTAACTCTACATATACCACAAAAATAATACTATAACATGATATGAGTCTAATAGTCGGTCACCTCATGTCCTACTGGTCATGTCCACCTAACATCTAGTCGTTTCATATCGTATCGGTATGGAACCACTTCCCTAGACTTTCCTCGTGCACTATAAGGTTGCATATTATCCACCGTAACGTCAATCACATATAGCAATCATGCTCTAGACTAGTCTTATGTCCTATAGGGTCGTCTGCTTTCCTTGCACTAACTATGTGGATTCACACCCTAGACTAGCCTCATGCCTATAGGGTTGCTTAACATCCGCCTCCACATTGGTCCGTTGAAGCCTTCAGTGGAGCAACTCGATACCTGGATCACCTGTGTCACAGGACTGTATCCTATTTGTATTTGTATCCATATTCATATCCACATCCACATTCACATCCATATCCACATCTGTATTCACATCTGTATCCCAGGATGCCTACCTGTGCCACAGGTTCATTCACGTTCAAGTCGTCGTCTTATCACTTTTTGCACATCACAATAACATACATATCCACTTTAAATAGCAGCCAATCATCACATACATTCACTCAACTTGTAACATCATTGTTTATCTCATCAATAGCCTTCAGTCGCCTTCAGGAACAATGGGAACTTGATCCGAATCAATGATTAATATTTTATATAAACCCTTACAGGCCCAGTTTCAACCAACCCTAAGTTATTGTGCACCAGTGGACCGGTAGGGTGACCGATGCACTGGTGTACACGTTTTCCTGGTAGTTGCCAGGTTACATAATTTGGTTGTTTTCTTCGTTGTATCCGCTTCTAGTCGCCTTTGCTCCACCTTTGGTCACCTCATAACATCTCGATACCTACCCTAAGTTTCCAGATCCGGTTTCATAATTTATTTCATCGAATTGGGTGTAAATTCATCAAATTACCGGAATCTATTCTAAACCTAGTTCAAACTCACTATTCATAACCAAAACCCCATTCAATCCAAATTTAGGTGTGTGTATATGTTTATCTAGTCTAAACTAGCTAATATATCATAGTTATAACATCATGATTGCATTATATAGAAGGAAAAGGATGAATCACTCACTCAAAATCCTCTCCACAGCCTAAGTCTTCGTTGTCCCGCCTATTACGCCTTGTGCTTTAGAACTTCGCCTCTAAATCGCTTCGAGTTCGTTGGCCTCTCTGATAGGTCACAAAGCTTTCGACCTTGTGTAATTCCGTTGAGTTATGAGAGATGTTGTAGTTTGATTTTGAGTATGTAATGGGAAGAAGACAGAAAATAAGGAGTAGTCAGTTTTAAAAATTGAATGTACGTATTTTATTTTCAAACGGACGGAGGGAAAACTGTTCGCTAGATTCAAATTCAAACTCCTAGTTTTTCGCGCTCAACCGACTCAACGTTGTTTCCACCGCAATTTTTCCTTATGGACTCCAATATATGCAAATCAAAGTACCGTGCAAATCAAAAAAATGAGACGATTGTAGTGTCGTTGGTTTCATTAACAAACTCCAAGATTAGAAAAATGACCATTTTGCCCCCTCCTTGTTTTTAATTTATTTAATTAACATGTTAAATTTAATTATTTCAGGTCATTATATTATTAATAATTAATTAAATTATTTAAAAAAATTCCAAGGTATCACATGGATACAATATTCTTATTTGTTCCCACTAAGCAAAGTCGATGTCAAACAATATTCTTCTTTATTCCCACTAAAATAAGTTGATGCGAGACAATCTTCTTCTCATTTTCCTCTAAGAAAAGACATAAATTACAAAGTAACATACAATACACATTAATATGATTCTTGATTGGTACATTCTAATTATCAAGTCGGATGTGGGGTGAACGAAGTTGTTATCATAATAACGAATTTTCTCTAGCAAATTCTGATGGATAATCAACTTCCCTTCTAGTAAATGGTTCATCGATCCATTTACAAAAGAGACATCTAAAGTGCTGACCACATATGTAGTATCAACGTCCAATATCCCAACATGGTATTGTTACTGTAAGCATTTTTAGCAGGCAAACCGCATAGACAATGCACAATACTAGAATTATTTTGTTTCTGTTGTTGAGGGTGGTCGTGTTGATAATTTTGACGATTTCTCCACAATAATTCTATTCTGAATTTTTAGATGACTTCACTAACAAAATATTTGCAGCATACTTATAGATGGTTGTTTGGCAACAATATTCTACTATGTTCCACATAAGCAAAGTTCCACAAAACAGCTTCTTCTCTTTAGCAAAGCAGATTGGACATAATTTTTTTTGACCGTTCCCACTGCGTAATGTCGATGGGAAATAATATTCATGTTTCCTACAAGCAAATCATTGGATACAATATTCTTACCGCTCCCTACAAGAAAAGTTGATGTGACTTTCTTCTCTATACCACTAAGCAAAGTGATATGCAACAATATACTTCTATGTACTCATCAAGCAAAGTCGATGTAAAATAATTTTTTACTCCACCACTAGGCAATGTGATGTGAAACCATATTCTTTCATGTTACCATTAAGCAAATTTGATGGAAAATAATGTTCTTATATGTTCCCCATAAGTAAAGCAAATTGGACACAATATTCTTCTCTATTTTCTACTAAGAAAAGTTGATGCGATACAATATTCTTCTCTGTTTCCACTAAAAAAATGTTGATACGACATAATATTCATATTCCTTCTCCTATATAAGCATATACTTATTAATCTTATTTTTCACAGCTGAAACTTGTCAAATTATTCAATTAACAAACAATTATCAACACCAACAATGTTCTCAAATATACTAAAAGCAATTATTTTATGTGATAGGACTCTGTTGACGAAGTGTATGAACTAGCACATCAACAAGAAGAAGAGGAACTATTGGAAATATACCGCGAAGCATGGTCAACTTCTAGAAAACATGGTGGCTCGGTTATTGATCGACAATTCATCAACCGTAACCACTCAACATTGCGAAAAACTTTGATCCAAGATTACTTTAATTTTGATTCAACTTAAGATCTTGAAATGTGTCGAAGATGATTCAGAACGAGTCAAGAATTATTTTTAAGGTTTTTAGTAAGTATTAAACAACATAATGATTAGTTTATTTATAAACACAACTCTTAAAAAACACATGGTCTTAGTGGGCATCAAAAGATGAATGTAATTTTGAGGATGTTAGCTTATGGTACACCCATCAGTGCCATTGACGATGCATACTGTATTGCAGAAAGTACTACATTAGAAACTCTAAGCAAATTTTACCAAGCCATTGTAGACATTTATAAGACTAGATACTTCTATTCTCCCAACTAAGCAAAGGTCGCGAAATTACGCAAAATGCATGAAAGCAGAGAATGACCTGAAATCCTTGGAAGTCTGGTTTATATGCATTGGGAGTGGAAGAACTGTCTGAAAGCTTATCATGGAGCTTGCAACAGTAAAGAAAAAAATCAACTATCATTCTAAAAGCGGTTGCGTCGTATGGTATGTTGATTTGGCATTCCTTCTTTTGAATACCTAGTTCTAACTATGAATGAAATGTCGTCGAGCGATCACATTTGTTTAATGATCAAGCGCTTGATAAATCAACTCATATATCATTTACACTTGGTCAAAACACATACGATCCCGGATATTTTCTCGTAGATGGAATTTATCCTAAATGGAGCACAACTATAAAGACGTTTTTGACCTGTTAACGTCAAAATAGATAAAGTTTGCTGCAATACAAGAAGTGCGGAGGAAAGATGTCGAAAGAGCTTTTGGAGAACATCAAACAAGTTTTGCAATGATTAGTGATCCATAAAGATATGAAAGTAGTTAAAAATGTAAAAATAATGTTCAATCGTATAATTCTTCATAACATGGTCATTGAAGACGAAAGGGGTATGGATTGCCCCACTTATGAGTACGAGGGGGCAAACCAAACGCATGAAATATTCCAAGAAGATATTATACAAACTGAGGTATATTACAACATTCATGTGAATCATCAGCTTGCTTATCGAAACGCAACACTTCATGATATGCTCTAAAAGGATCTAATGGATCTTATTTGGAATTCTTATGAGGAATCGATAGTTATTTTCAAATTGTCAAGTTTATTTTATATGTCTTTGCACTTAGTATTTGTGTAATGCAATATTCTATGCTACAACTTTGCTATCAGTTAACGTATTTGACTTTGTTTAAATAAAAGTATTGTGTAATATTATGAATTTAATGAACAAAATGATAAGTCAATTAACATTTCAAACATACAAAATAGTACACGATATAAATAAACAATTAAAAAACATTTTTCTATGCATCATCCAACTACATATCTTTTTCCACACCTACTCTCAGTAATGCGTTGTTTATATTCCAACCAATACTGAAATAAGAGTGGATCCGTTCCTGTCAAATCCTTTTCAATGACAAAGGTCTCTTGCACTTGCACTGACGCTCTATCTCGAATCTTTCTTTTTCAATTGAAGTTGATTTCTTCAGCACAGCTAACCTCTCCGCATGACCCTGTGGACATTCATCATTTTGTTTCACATGTTCTTCATGCATTTGGTTGATTCGAGAATCAATCTACTCTTGAACATCATTTTTCTCCTTGGCTACATGCTAACCTACCAGTCTAGCTTCTTCATCCATTCTAAGTTCTAGTTCATCAAACTTTAATTTTGGGATCTAAGTTTGAATCCATGCTAGAAGAGTTTCTCAAACTGGAATTATAAATTGACTAGATTGAACATCTCTTAAAGACTTTACGTTATTGGAGGCCCAGTTTTGATAACTACTAAGCAAGTCCTAATAGTTTGCAAATTGATAACGGTAAGGTTTTGCAATCATTATCGCATGGGCTAGCTTCAAGAATTGTTCATTCGTCATTCTCTTTTGCATTCAATAATTAAACAAAATAAATGCAGATTTTAAATTTCTTAAGAATGAAATAATATTAGGAAACGTACCAGCTCAGCTTCTCCTTCCATGCCACTAGGGTTAGCTTTTTTAATTTTGTAAATTTAAGACTCAAAAAATGACTTTGTCGATTGATTTTTCTAAAAAGATCGGTTATGGCCGACATGGGTTGCGTTTTCTTAACATGTTTTTGTTGCACACATTCATTACTTCCATCCAAAATGCTTCTCCATCCAAAATGCTTCTCCACTTTGATCTTTTTCCTTTTCCGAGTTACTAGAATAGTGACAGTAGACTATACAAAGATCTTTGTCTACTTCACTGTTCCATGTGATAGAGGAGTGAAAGCTTAAAAGGTAAGAACTATGAGGAGGAGCACATTTGATTGGATTCTGAATCAAATTCAAAATTATCTACATTTAAACTTTACTAAATGATTGAAATGGATGAGACGGTCTACTTAATAGTCATTGGATGAAAGTTACATAAAGCGTATCAGAGCATCTCTAGAAGCAACATTCGCTTCTCCAACAGCTTAACGTAATTTTTAACTTTTAATTTTTTTCTATATTTCTGTTTATAAAAGAAACGCTAAAAAGGGTTTCAGGAAATCGTTTAACAAAAGTAGTTTTTTAATCGACGGTGGTTAAAAAACAGTAGAATATTTTAACAAAAATAACGAAGTTTGAAAAACTGTTTACTTTAACCTTAAAACGATTTTCCATTTTCAAAACCTTGTTGATCTACCCACTCAAGAGGGAAAAAAGGCGAGAGTAAATCTTCACCACGCGCAAACTCCAGCTACTGTAGCATGGTGAAGCGAGAAAGAGAAGGAAAAGAAGAAGAGGAAGAGGGGAAGGAGCAAATAAATAAATAAATACAAGAGGAATTGCTCTCTTCTTTGCTTTCCTTCCGTAAAGCGGAACTTCATAAGTTCAGAAAAGAGCACAAATGGAAAAAAAAACCATCATTTGAAGTAGTACTTGAAACCATCTCAACTTCTAATACCAAGAACAACCCACATGTATAAGTTTTTAAACAAGTGAAAAAAACGACGATAACACCAACCGCTAACCAACGTTGTTTTCCTCTCACAGACCACGCTACAAAAGCAACACAACAACACATAGTAAAACCATCAGCTATTCATTCCAGAGCACATATCCCTAGACAAGCAATCAGATGCCACCACGAAGACGAAGAACAAGATGAAGTGTAGACTCTTTCTGAATGTTGTAGTCAGCAAGTGTCCTTCCATCTTCAAGCTGCTTCCCTGCAAATATCAACCTCTGCTGATCTGGTGGAATCCCCTCTTTATCCTGAATCTTCGCCTTCACATTGTCAATGGTATCCGAGCTCTCAACCTCCAAAGTAATCGTCTTTCCAGTTAGGGTCTTCACAAATATCTGCATGCCTCCTCTAAGCCTCAGTACAAGGTGCAGAGTTGATTCCTTCTGAATATTGTAATCCGCAAGAGTTCTACCATCCTCCAGCTGTTTGCCAGCGAAGATCAGTCTTTGCTGATCCGGGGGAATACCTTCTTTGTCCTGGATTTTGGCCTTTACATTGTCTATTGTGTCCGAGCTCTCTACCTCGAGAGTTATGGTCTTCCCTGTCAATGTCTTCACAAATATTTGCATACCTCCTCTCAATCTCAGAACTAAGTGGAGGGTCGATTCTTTCTGAATATTGTAGTCCGCTAACGTTCTCCCATCTTCAAGTTGTTTGCCTGCAAATATAAGGCGTTGTTGGTCGGGAGGAATTCCCTCTTTGTCCTGAATCTTGGCTTTGACATTGTCGATTGTATCTGAGCTCTCGACTTCGAGAGTGATGGTCTTTCCTGTAAGAGTCTTGACAAAGATCTGCATCTGTATCAAGGACAACAATGTCAGAAAACTAGCGGCTTGACCAAGGCTCCAATTTAAACTGATGAGCCACACACACCTAGAGTAATCCAAATCATCCTAATACAATGTAGCCAAACACGGCACTACAACCAAGTCAGTTGAAATATTAATATCATGTTCAACCTTGTAAACTTTCTACTACATGTATAGATAAGATATAAGTGTATTTAAGACCTGATCATGCAAAGTGATAACTTGAACGATTTTATTTTTACGCTCGATTATGTCTGGAATTCAGTTGAACAATACAGACAATCCTAACTTTTCCGAGAAGGCCAAAATGAATATATAAAATCTCATATGAGACGGTAACTAACAATTCAAGTTGAGTTGGCACTGGTGCTCGATTCCATTATCGAGTTTACGTTCACATAGACCTTTATAAACTTGTTTTGAGAATGCGACATTGACAACAAAATTCAGGCACAACATATACGATTAAATCACCCTCGCATGTACATAATATTATAGTGCTCCATCGTGAATACATGGACGGGTAAGCCTATTAACGGGAAAAAAAACCAGTTCGGATTAAATCAGGGGAAGAAGAAAATTATGTTTAAACAAAACTCAATATCTCTTATATAATGTAAATATGCGTTCACATAACTACCATAATCAAACATTGAAACTCTGAGGATTGATCCATCATCATGAATAAGTACCAGAACAGAACTACAAATCCAAACCTACTGTTAAAAATTTGTTACTCACATCACAACCCAGTGTAATTATGAAGAGAACGTATGATCAGGTAAGACTAGCAATCAACCAAAATATAGGTTTAATCTGACTTGAAGGGAAGAGGAGGATAATAAGCAATATCGCTTTATCAATTTCAACATGACTTTGTTTGTAATACATGGTTAAATAACTAACAGTAATAAAATTTAAAAATTCTGAACATGGTTGAATCGATCATCAAGAATATAAGAGCGAAACTACAGCCCACAGGTGCAAACTGCCACATCGCTTTATCAAGATTATAGATCAATCCGTGTAAGGGACGAGTCCTATAGGCTATACCACAGATCTATGAACAACTTAGGCTCTTTGCAGTATCGGTTATTAAGTTCCCAGAAAACCGATTATTCATGACTAATTTCAGAAAGAAAAAAAAAACCATAACCCTAGAGTATGAGTTATTCATGTTTCGGATCTAAAGACTACAAGCTCGAACACCAAACATATCCAATCAAAATTTATAACTGGCATGTAAAAATCAAATAAATTAAGGGGAGAAAACTAACCTTGATGAAATATTGCAAATTTTCCTCACTGTAATTGGGTAATATGGTGATGATGAGGAGGAAGCGTTTGGGAATATTTATAGCGGAAAACCGACCTAGAAGAGGGAGATAATCGTAAATTCACGAAACGCGTAAAAGGATAAGTTAGTTTGACTTTGCTTTGCCTAATTATTGATTTCATATTACTTCGCTTTTCACGGAAGTTCCCAGTATATACGCAGCTACGCATCCATTTAACTAAGTTTACTTTTACTTTCAACCAAATTTTTTTTTATGCAAAAATAGTCGCCATCAAAATATGAATTTAATAAATATGTAAATTTGATGTTAATATATATATATATATATATATATATATATATATATATATATATATATATATATATATATATACACACAAACACACACGCACACGTGCATGCATGTGCGTGTGCATATGTATATTTGACATTATTTTTATTTTTTTGAAAATAGTTAAAATGGGCCCAGCCCAAACAGATAAAATCGGATGCATAAGAAAGCAAATCCGAAACCACAAACAAAATAACAATACAGCTTCTACTAGGGTTGTCGACTTATCTAAACCCTAATCTCTTCGACCTACATCTGGAAACTAAAAAATGGTGGAAGCAAATCATGAAATCTTAGCCAAATCTTATTCTTTCTTCAAACCGCTAGCTTCTTCTTGCTCCCAGTAAGATAAGCAATCATTGAACCCTTCTCTCATTCCCCTACTGCTACCAAAATTACTCGAAACTCTAAAACTTCTGATGAAAATCGGTGATTTGTTAGATTTAGCGTCATCGCGACCTAGATCTGACGATGTCATCCTCAAATTGCTGCTACCACCCAAATTTGACATTCGAGTTGTTGATGACTGGAGCTTGCTGGGGTTGAAAGTAACTGTTATTGGCCTCACTAGAGCACTTACTATCAGTCTTAGCAGCAATTCCTTGCTGGTAGTCGGAGCTCGACTCTCGAATTATACTGTCAACATGTTTATCGGTCTGTAAGCTCTTCGAATGCAAAAGATAAGCTTCTAAATGTTTGCTTCCAGCTTCAGAACTCCAGTCATCCGCAAGGGAAGCGAACTTGGTTTGGTTTTTAAATATTTTCTTAGATTTTTGAAGAATAATCTTGCTGTCAGTACTAATAAGTAACCAAACTTGCTCTTTATTTCTGTTGCCTTTGTTATGCACACGCAAATTTCTTTCCTTCCACAAGTTGAACACTGCAGTAGTTAAAAGAATGTGAGCATAGTCTATTTCCTTGGACTTAGATCTGAATTTGTTGTTGATCATTCTAATAACATGCATCAGATCCATTTGCCTGTTGTCATCAATACCCAGAGTAGCCCTAATTTGATTCCAAATAAAGTAAGAGTAACTGCATTCAAAAAATAGATGATTAGCATTTTCATTACATATATTGCACAAGGAATAGAGTGAATTCAAATTGCCTCATTTATTAAGTCTATCACAAGTTGGCAATCTGTTTTTAATTGCAAAGTATGTACAAAATGCCATCTTGGGACAATTCACTATGTTCCATATGCATTGATACCAGTCTTCCATTGGGAATTTATTTCTAATAAAATTCCATGTTGATTTAAATGAAAACTTTCCTCTGTTGCTTGCTTTCCATTCCCAGTAGTCATTTTCTGCATAAGGATCCAGTTGAATTTTGCATATTTCATCTTTATGGGGGTTAGTAATAGGGTGTAGTTGTGGCTGCCACTGATTATTCATAATAATATCAGATACTTTACCATTTGATCCACCACAAATAACCAAACTTTCCCAACCAACTTTATTTATGAAAGCCTCATTTTTAAACCAAGGATCAAACCATAAACTGGTTTCTTCACCATGTTTAAATTTTCTTTCAAGAAAAGTTTTGTCTAATTCTTTGGAATTTAAAATTTGCTTCCAAGCATTAGATTGATTATTGTTATGCATAGGAGTCCAAAAAATTTTATGCTTCAAATATTTAGATCTCATCCATCTAGTCCATAAAGAGTCTGAATTAAGGAATCTCCAAAATAATTTTAAGTGGTAGGTAACACTAAGGTCATTAATACTTCTAATGCCAAACCCCCTTCATTTTTAGGTCTACACACTTTTTCCCAGCTAATTTTATGATATTTACCCCTCCATAAGAAATCAGCACATCTACTTTCCAACTTTTTAATAGATGCAGCTGGGATATGAAAAGTTTGTAGCCAATATAAAATAATTGGATAAATCACAGTTTTAATAAGTTCAAGTCTTCCAGCTATAGAAAGTAACTTACAAGGCCAAGTCTCCATTCTTTCTTGGATTTTTTCAATAAGAATAGAACAATCTGTATCTTTAATCTGATTTATAGAAAGAGGCAATCCCAAATATTTAATAGGAAGATATCCCTCAGCTATTTGTAAAACATCTAAAAAATCTTTTTTATATTTACTAGATTTACTAAAATAAGCTTTACACTTATTAACATTAAGTTGCAGCCCAGCATAAGATTTCAGGTTCTCAAAAATTTTCTTTATAGTGTCTGCAATAGCTTTATTAGCTTTTACAAATACCATGAGATCATCAGCATAAATCAAATGGTTAATACAGGGCTGAATTCTATTTATAGAATGAATATTACCTTTAATAGCTTCTATATCCATAAGTATGGAGAAATATTCCATAACCATAACAAAAAGATAAGGTGATAAGGGATCACCTTGTCTTATCCCCCTATTACTTTTAATAAATCCTTCAGCCTTTCCTTGAATCAGAATAGAGAAAGTAGGGGTATTGATACATTCAAACACCAAATCACAAAATTTTGTAGGAAACCCCATACATTTCATAATATGATGAATAAAATATCTGTTTACCTTATCATATGCTTTTTGTAAGTCAATTTTGATGCAAACATTATCACCCTGTTTTGTATTGAATTTTCTTACCATCTCATGTGCTAAAAGAGAATTTCATAGATAAGTCTACCAGGTACAAAAGCGCTCTGATTTTCAGAAATAAGAAAAGGAAAAAACACTTTGATTCTATTACTAAGGACATTAGCAATAATTTTATAAATAAAGTTGCAGCAAGAAATAGGTCTATAATCACCAATATTAGTGGGATTTTTATTTTTAGGAATAAGGGTTATAAATGTATGGTTTAGACTTTTAAGCATTTTCCCTCTGTCCATAAATTCTTTAATAACTTCAAAAATCTGCTCTTTAATATTGTCCCATTGATTCTTATAAAATTTCGCATTAAACCCGACAGGGCCAGGATTTTTATTACCACCTGCATTAAAAACAATGTATTTTATCTCATCTAAATTAACAGGTGCAAGTAAAATTTCAGATGCATTATGCTTTAAGATATTTTTACAAGTAATATGAGGAAAGTTTTTAACAATACAATCAGAAAAATAAACATCCTCATAGAAGTTGATAGCTTCTTTAGTAACTTTATCATATGCATTTGATAAATTACCCTCTTTGTTTATAATGTTACCAATATTATTTAAGTGCTTTCTATTACTCATTTTAGCATGAAAGAATTTAGTGCAGTCATCACCTAGATTAAGCCAATCAACTTTAGCCTTTTGTCTAGCATTAACAGATTCTTTAAACATTTCAATAGAAAGCTCTTTCTGATTATTAAATTTTTTATTGAGAATATTGATATCATCAGGTTTATTATCAGATAGATGCTGCAAGTATTTTTCTTCTTCTCTTAAGCTAATAAGCTTATTTTTATTCATATAATTATTTCTGTTCCAAATCTTAAGGTTGTTTTTAGTGTATTTCAAAAACATATAAAACTGATATTGTTTAGTACCCACACAAGAAAAATTCATACTGTTTGCCATTAAAACCTTATAATCTTCTTCAAACACCCAACTATTTTTGAATCTAAAAGGATATACTCTATTCTTAAATTCATCATCAATAAAAAGCTTAACTAATAAAGGAGTGTGGTTACTCAAATTTTGTTCTAAAGTGGAACAGGTACAATTAGGAAAACTTTTTGAAAATTCTTTGTTATATAAAATTCTGTCTAACTTACAATGTATATTTTTAGCTAAACCAGATTTCCATGTAAATTTGTTCCCACTAACTATTGGTTCAATGAGACCAGAATCTAATAAAAATTTATTTACACTGTCCAACTTACTTTGAGGGATTTATTACCTCCAAACTTTTCATTAACATGAAAAACAGTATTAAAATCACCTAAAACAATCCAAGGGAAATCATATTTGAAATTCAGAGATTTAAGTTTCTGCCATACAACATTTCTTTCTTTTTCAAAATTACTACCATAAACACTAGTAACCTGCAAAGAAAACCCCCCAATATTTTTAAAACTGCAATCAATAAATTGATTATCTTTGTTTATATTCATATTAGTCCAAATATTAGAATCCCAAATAACAATGATTCTGCCTTTACAGCCACAAACATTGTTATTTACAGCTTTCCGGTTACTAGACATCTTGAGAAAAAACCTATCAAAATTCTCATCATTTAATTATTTTCAATTAGAGCAATAATAGAAGGTTTGTAAATATTAATTATATGAAGAATACCAGATTGTTTAATAGGGGTGTTCATCCCCCTGACATTCCAAGCAAATAAAGCCATATATATCTAATAAAAATAAGGAATTTAAATGGTACCTGACACAATAGCACCTTTACCTCTCCTTTTATTATCAGCACCCTTAGCTTTCAATCTAGTAGAAATTTGATCCCATTCTGGATTGATTGAGATGTATTTTTGTTTGAAGGCTTTCTTTTCTTTGCTACCCTTTAAATTACCAGATGCTTTTTTTTGTAATATGTAACTCTGATATGTCAAACTCTTCATTATTATTACCCATCACAGATTCATCCTCTTCCATTTGTGCAGATTCTAGGACCTTAATCAGGGAAATATCAAAAGGAGTTGTGCGAGGCATGACTGATTCATTACATTCGGTCACTATAGCCTGCTTTGGGGGAGGATCACACTTGCGAGGAAAATGTTGAGTGGATACAATTACTCTTCTCAACATCTGCAGCAAGCTCAGAAAAGGATCCCTTCTCTATATCATTCTCTCGATTCCGGTTCGTATTCTGATTAAATTGTTGATTATTCTTGTAACATTATACTCTGTAACTAAACATGGCTCTGAAATAGGAGGGGTTTCAAAGTTAAAGACCTTTTTATTTTTACCCTTCTCTGTATTAATCTGTATCAAGTCTTTAGAAATTTCTTCATACTCTTTTAACCGGTGAACTTCCATAGCAATGATCTGATCATTTTGATCGGTGAGCTCTTTTGAATTATTTTCTTGACCGGAAATGATATCATCTGGATTGATTCAGTCGTTGCCTTCTTGGGTTCTTGATTGATTATTTTTGTATCTTTACTGAGAATCGGTTCTTGAATTCCTTCAGAACTATTTTCTTGAACATCAACTCTTTCTTTATCACTGATTTTGGGAATCCACATCTGTTTTGGGTTGCATTGCTCTCTAGTCTGACCGAAGCATTTACAGATGCTACACTTTGGTGGAACCTATTCATATTCAACTTTTTGTGTTATGATTTCACTATTATAAAGATTGAGATTAATTTCATCTGGAAGTTCATCAGTCGCAGAAACTTCCACTAGAAGCCGAGCGTAATTCAATCTCGTCTTCATGGTAATAGCTGCGTCCATTTTTATGGGTTTTCCGATAATACTTGCCATAATACCAAATACTCACGATCCCATAGTTTGAGGCTTACACAGGGTAGTTTAACCCAAATCGGCAAAGTTGACAGTAGATCTCTATCCAACTTCAGTGACTCAGTCCACCTTCTCATGATGATGAGCTTGTCGTTGTAAAAATAAGGACCATTTTGAATAATTGAATTGCAGTCTTGAGATTCATTGAATTTGACAAGAAAAAACCCATTTTCTCTAGAGAAAATTTCAAACTCACCAATCGGTTTCCAAACTCGTTTTATGTATTCTTTAAGAAACAAGAAATATGGTTTGGTGCCTACCACATAGATCAGAACAAAGTTATTCCAATTTTCTATGGCTCTTTAACAAACTGCCTCCTTCACCACACCATATTTCTTGTTGTTGATTTGTATAGGAGAAATGGTTTCAAGACTGCATTCTTCATCCTTTGGTTCTTCCGATTGCTCTGAGACAATATTAGCCCAGGATTTGTGTCCTTGTTCTTTATTCAGAGAGAACTTGGTCGGCTTACGGATTTGCATCAGTTTGGTCTTATCTTTATTGGAGTTGGTCGGCAGACCCTCCTTCTTTTACAGAGCACCATTATTATAAGACCGAACCTGATCATTTCTTGGCTGGTATCTTCTTTGCGATCTTGGCTGAACCAATTGGAAGCCCTCGTTATCTATGATGACACCATTCGGCTTTCTGATATGAGATTTAGGTGGCATATCCTGAGGAGAAGGACGAGAAAGAGGAAGATTGGATTGATTTTTATGAGAAGATATGGTTTCCCCTATGGCAGAAGAAATCCCTAAATTTTAGTTATATTTGACATTAAGTTCTTTATTGATGGCATAAGAAATAAATTAATGGTTTTGTTTTCTTAAAAAATCTTACCATAATAAGAAAAAAGAGCGTTCATTACAAATAGAAACACTTAAAAAGGCAAAACACAATAAACACACCTTCATTACAAATTCCACCCAAGCAAGCCCAATAACATAACAAGCAATCTTCAAACCTAGCCACATGTCATTCAACGTTAGGTTAAACAAATATACGCCCATCCACTGTGTTCTTAAAAGGACATTTAGACAAATTTATCATTGTTTGAATTAACTTGATTACGTGCTACCAAAATGCAGCAACGTGAAAGAGCATCAGGATCAACACATTAAGACCAATATCTGCTCAAACTCCATGGCAAAGCCCAGTAAGTCCAATAATAATATCCTTATGTCCATTGGCCTTTAGCAAACTGTCCTTCACGTGATCCAGAAACCACGTTGTTCTGGTAACTACATCACAACCTTTGGTAACTGAACCTCACATTCTGGTAACTGCACCACATTTTCCGGCAACTACCTATCATGTTCTGGTAACTATCTTCTGCTAACTGCTCCTCGCCAAAAAACTCTAGATGTTCATCTCCGCTTTGAAAACCACGTCCTCAAGTCGTTTAATTGGTCTTGAAAGCCCAGTAATAATATTGTACAGTTTCCAGGAAGAGGCTACACATCACGTGTTTCATTCTTCTTCATGGCAGCCGCAATGCCAAATCTACTATGTATCTTTATAAGGCTGTCTATTTCTTATCACTAAATTCTCATGGAATTGTACCTCAAAGATACTCAGCCAACATCAACTCTTTACTCACGCCAACCGTTGGTGTGAAATCAAACATCAACCCAAACTTGGCAAGAGAATCAGACAATAAAACTAACCCAATTACAAAGCTAATCGTTTTTGAATGATACACCTTGTTTTTGATCTTTAAATAAGGGTACATATAGACCCAAAACTCATATAATCGGTCTGCGAGTTTCTCTGTTAATTTGATTGTTGGAGTCATGGTGATTATTTCCAAATCGGAGTTGCATCTGTAACATCTGTTTAATATGTTTGTTTTGCAGATCTGGATTGCCATTCCAGCAGAGAAAAACCAAAAGTTGAGTTGAGACATGGATTGACTTTGAATTTCCTCGAATTGGCAATTGATTGTAGCCAGAAATTCGAATTCGCCGGTATACTTTCACATCAGGTATATTATTAGTGAACGCTTTTACCAAATCCCGCAAATCAAACTCAGATTATAGGAATAATACCGCACAGATTTGAAATAATTTCTCCTTATTTCTAAATCGCATGTTGGTAGTTTCACATGGGTATAGTATTAGGAAATAAACCATACTCTCGAATATAAATTCCAACATGGTTTATTAATTGTTAAAGCAAAAGATAATTTATTTTGAAATTGTTTAAATTAGATTGAAAGGCATGTTAATACTTTCATAAGGGTTTAATGGTATACTGAAACAAATATATGTTTGCACTATAGTAACGACCATCTTATCATTGTTTGAATAAACTTGATCACGTGCTACCAAACTGCAGCAACGTGAAAGAGCATAAGGATTAACACGTTAACACCAATATCTGCTCAAACTCCACGGCAAAGCCCAGTAAGTCCAGTAATAATATCCTTATGTTCATTGGCCTTTAGCAAACTGTTCTTCACGTGATCTAGAAACCACGTTGTTCTGGTAACTACATCTCAACCTCTGGTAACTGAACCTCATGTTCTGGTAACCGCACCACATTTTCTGGCAACTACCTATCATGTTATGGTAACTATCTTCTGCTAACTGCTCCTAGCCAGAAAACTCTGGTTGTTCATATCCGCTTTGAAAACCATGTCCTCAAGTCATTTGATTGGACTTGAAAGCCCAGTAATAATACTGTATAGTATCCAGCAAGATGAAAATCTATGTGGATCGTATATGTATATAATATATGACAAGTACGTGTATGATAGTACGAATTGCACAGAGTAATAATGCAGGCAAAATTAAAAGTAATCACACCAGAGTTTTTATACTGGCTCGGACCTCCCGTCCTACGTCCAGTCCCGAAGCTCCTCTTCGGAAATACACTAACCAATTGCCCTCGCTTTGCCCGGAGGAATAGGCTTTTACACAAGAGTATTTTTTTTGACAAATGCGTGTTCTATGCAACACTGATTTTGACTACAAGTACAGCTTCTTTGTAACGCCCCACCTCTATACTCACGCTAGCCAAGGACACTAGGTGTAATGCCGTCGACTAGCGCGAAGAATAAGGTTGTTGAGGAGCGACCATCTGTGTAATTGCTTCGTGCGAGTACCGATATGTCAGAAAATATAACTTACATTTCATTTCTGGAGGAAATCCGACATATCAAATACAAACTCAAAGCTACCACACAGTGGCTAAGTGGACCTCGGAAACAAACGTAGAAAAAAAAATAACACAAATCAGTCACAGATATTCATATCACAAAGGCGGAATAAGGTACGAATATATCACATGAAAGTGTACATCAAAATAGTGGTCATATAAGATCCACTACATCACAATGAATAGATACAAGTGCAAGACAAAAGAATAATTATACATCAAGGAGTCTATATCTCAAATGTATAAAAACAAAAACTACTAATCTAAAGTAGTTAGCCAAAAGAATCAGATGATAATCCCCGATAAGAAGTCAAGCAGGAGCACCTGAAATATGTCGGTCTGACTAGAGTATTATTTAAGAAGAAAATAATAAACGGATCAGTCTAGCTATAATTATCAGATAAAATGAGATAGGATAAGAGATGTGACCAAAAACGTATGATAACAAAGAAATGCCATACTGTGTCAAGTATACATCAAATAACAACAAAAATCATACAATATCTCCAATCATCTCAAAACACCAAAAATAATATCATATTCTTTATTTTATTCACCAAACTACAAATATTGACAAACATATAAATGCTAAACGCAAAAGTTGGTGAAACAAAAATTCTAGAAATCACAACGAGAAATCCAAAAATCACAAAAGGGGGAGGCCTATCACAAACGGGAGCATGAAAACTCACCAACACGTGTATCACAAACGGGTTGTTAACCCATGGTCGCTAACCATAGAGCCGGTGCCACGACATAGTACAGCGAACGCCCGAGGAACCAAACTCAAATAATTCAAGCACAACGACGTAGTATAGCGAACGCCCGATGAACCAGAACACAAATAAATCCGGAACAACGACGTAGTACAGCGAACGCCCGATGAACCAGAACACAAATAAATTCGGAACAATGACGTAGTACAGTGAACGCCCGATGAACCAGAACACAAATAAATCCGGAACAATGACGTAGTACAGCGAACGCCCGATGAACCAAACTCCATAAATCGGGGTACAGTCCCCCACGTGGACAAAGAGACATCGCACATTGCTAGTCTAAACCATAAAATGATCATCATCGATCATCAAGAAGTGTCGATTACACTAAGCTAGTAAATATAGAGTTTAGCTTCATGTCCCATAACCACTTGCTTAACTCAAATATTTACGAACAGATTGTAGATTTCCACTCGAAAATTTTCACAAGAGTTTCAATCGAACAAGTCAAAGAATTAACCGATGTAGTAAACGCAAGCGTTTCATACCACTTGTTTTGCCAAGCCGTTTAATTAGATTTTCTCGTACGAATGAGGTAAAGGTTTGTATATACTAATAGATTGGAAAACGGTTTTATAAACGAGCTTTGTATTAAAAATAGGGTTGAAATCATCTTTGTAAAAGAGTTTGAATATTTACTACTAGTATAGAAACCTTTGTATTTTAAAGTGACAAAGCATAGAAATGATTGTAGAAACAATCAATCACCAAAATCCACATACGAAGACGTGAATCAAATCCAAAGAAATCGCTACCGAATCCATCAAAAATGGATAACCACAAAAATTCCGAAAAAGAAGTCATCAAAGTCAATAATAAATGATAACAACAAATCGGATAATCTCGAATCGATAAAAATTGGAATCCCATACAAAATAGGCAAATTGGGCTGAGACAAGTAGATTCAAACGTCCGAATTGTACATTTCAGACGTCTGAAACTAGTGTTCAGACAATACTTTGCCTAGGCCAAAAATGGCCAAATCATATCGGAAGCAATCGGACGAGTGATGATAGCTAGGGGTTTACGCCAAACGACTACCCAACCTTAAAGACTCACTGATACACTCTGACAAACATGTCCAAACATCCATATAAGGATTTTCATAGATTTTGATTTCAAAACACCAAAATTGAAATGTTCGCCAAATCAATTCAAATGGAAAGCAATGAACATAAGTAAGTGTTAGGAATTCATACCTAACATCAAAGATAGATATAGACTTAGATGTGAGATAAAAATCTCACCTTTAAAACCCAAACACGAATGATAAGCTTTAGAACAAGCAATAGGTTAATCTCTCTTCAATAATACCTCAAGAACTTCAATCTATAATCAAAGATGAAGTTTCCTCAAAGTTTAGGGTTAAGAACATTTCTGAAATTGAAGAGGAAATGAGATGGAGAAGAAGAAGAGAAGGCTTACCTAAGCTTCACTTTGAATTTTGGAGCTTGAACTTGAATTTGCAAAGGAACTAGGGTTTAGGAATTCCTATTTCCAATCTTTTTCCCCCATTTTCAGTTGAGCTTGAAGTGTTAAGAAAAATGAAAGTGGAATGAAATGAAGAGGGGTGGAGTTGAGTTATTAGATATGCTAATGGGCTGAAACCCAAACCCAAAGCCCTAGAAGAAAATAATCAAAATTCAACTCGCTCCAAACATATCGAAGCTTATACTCAAAAAAGTCGCAAACACCATTTTGAACTCAATGGAAGTGGTCTCGAGTCCAAAATGTTGATTCTCAACTTCATTCCTCATTCAGACGTCTGAAATCTGCAAATCAGACGTCTGAATCTGGAAAAATAAGAATTTTCCATCTTCATTCAGATGTCTGGAATGCACGATTCAGACGTCTAAATCTGGAAAAAATAAATTTTGTTCCAGAACAATATTCAGACGTCTGAATGGTATATTTCAAACGTCTGAAAATGGCTATTTTAGCATATTTCCTCTCGGGTTTGATTCGAACCATTTCAGACGTCTGAATGATGCATTTCAGACGTCTGAATTCCTATGAGACAGTTTTTCACAAATAGACACCACAGAAACTCGATCCACAAAGACTTTTCACTAATTCGACTGTTCATTGACGAATAGTGACCTTTTCGGACTAAAATCCGACTAACGATGCTATATTTAAATTAAACATTTAAATATATGAATCGTAGAATATGCGGGTTGGTACATTCTTCCTATAATCTCCTTGAGTAGTATGTAGTTTAAGCTTTGATATAAGGAAGAGATAAAAGTGTATTTTTGAGTGCTTTTGGAAATCATAGAAATATTAGGAAATAAAGAAAGAAAGTTCAGAATAGCAAGTTAAGTTGTAACTCTCAATTTCATGTTTATTTATAGACGGTGAAGAGTTTGTTTGAGGAGTAATGACTTTTGGTTCACTCTATTTCAGTCCAAGAGTTACAATGTTTGAGAAGAAAGAGTTATGACCAAAATAGGAGGATGCAACTCTTTGATTAAAAAAGATGACTTTTGGAGAAAACTGGCCGTTACCTAGGTCAGACGTCTGGCCATTTGTGCCAGACGTCTAGTTTGTTTAAAAATTTAAAACCAGAACATTTTGCCAAACGTCTAAGCACATACGCCAGACGTCTGGCACATGTATATTATGTTGTCTTCCTTTTTAAGTAATTTGTATATGCAAATGCTTGTAAAGATTAATCAAGGAGATTGTACGTATCATCTATTTACGACATTAACAGAATGTACTAATATTTCTCAATATAATAATCCTGTGTCGGTCTTCAAGTCTTGGACGTGAAAGTCTACCTGCATATGGATGATATATATACCTATGTATATTGAATGCAAGTGCTTGTATAGTTGTTGTCATCGAAATCGAGGTTGTAACATTCTCCCCCTTTTTGATGATGACAACTATACAATTTATTTTAGAAGAGGCTCCCCCTTTCTTTTGTAATATCCTCTCCCCCTTTTTCATTATCGAAAAAGAGTTAATGAAATAATAGGGCAATATCATAAAGTTAATAATATGAAAGCAAATTATCATAGTCTATACAAGCAAGGAAAAAAAATTAGTAGCTAACTTATTGAGAAGAAAAATAACCCCAAAGATTAGACGCAGTGTCATCATAGTCGTTATGTTGCCATTGCGACTGATCATGATATTCTTCATTTTCTTGAATAGAAAGTCCTTGAAAAGATGAAAAGTGTTCGTGATGTTGGGCTTCTTGTGGAGGCCATGAGAAATCTTCACTTTCCTCAATGTCGACAGTGATTGGAGCTTTTCCAGGAGCATGGCTCTGTAAAGGCTCTTCGACTGTTCGAGTTCTGGATGGATGTGCGTGAGGTGGTGGAGGTGGTGTAGGAGACGGAGATGATGAAGATCATGAAGATGATCATCCGCGAACTTCCCGCAAAACCTTTCCCAGAGTTGAGACGACCTTTTCTAAAGTCTTTTCGACCTTAGTCATTCGTGTAGAAAAAGATCGGTTCGAGGCGAGAAACTTTCTTATCCAAGATTTTTTGATTCAGAGATAGAATATGTTGGTTTTGAAGTGCTATATCTCTAATACTTTCTCCTTGTCCTGCTGCAATTCGAGCTTCTTGGATTTCAGAATCAGAGTGTTGATTCAGAGGGTCTTGATGTAGAGGTAGGTTGTATAGGAGTAGACTATTGAGGTTGGGGTTGGCATTGTTGGTGTTGTTGGTGTTGATACTCAACAAATGGTGTAATACTTGGAGGATTCTCGGGAAGATGCATTAAAGATAGGAAGCGAATTCCACTTTCCTTAACAGGAAGTTCTTCATATTATGATAAGAAAGAAGGCACGTTGTGCGCTCGAAGAATTCACATAATATATGGAGCATAAATGATTGTTTGACGAACTGGTGTCCAGAAGCTTTTAATTTGGTCAAAAATATATTAAGACCAATTTACTTTTGTATGACCGAAAATAGCATATAAGGCTTCATGGTCATGGTCATATACTTGCTCATGACTACCTAATCTAGGGAGTATGGTATTGACAAGCATTCGATTAAGTAGTCTAGCTTGTGGACGAAAATAGGTTGGTGATAATTTGTTCATATCATCTTCCCAAATGAGATGTGTAATTGTATCTCTTGGCTGGTACCTCATATCAGGTATATCTTGTAATCTAATTCCTGTATATGAGCACTGCAAAATTTGTCCAAGCATTTCAATGTTGAATTTGATAATTTCCCCATAAACACTTGTCCAAATCCAATTTTCGGGATCAGAGGGGTTCCAAATATGAAGCAAACATAAATTTATGAAGAATAAAAAGACAGCTAATTGATCAATTTACCTCGAGTTAGAATCATAATTAATGAGATGGTGAATCTCAGCATTACTCACCAAATCATCGATTTCGTAGTTGAAGAATCTCCTCAGCGGGTAAAATGGACCACAATGAATTCTTTTCTTTTCCAATTCTTGAAGCTTTTGCTTGCCATCTTGTTCCACCATCCAGTCATCAATGATTTCGTCAGTTGCAAATTGTTGAGAAGGTTTTCGAGAGCTTTGGCCTGTCTTTTTACGCTTGGGAAAAGGTTTCTTAGCTTTGGGTGCCATTGAGTTGAAGTTTTTGGAAGAAGAGAGCAAATTAATTTGGGACTTAGGGTTTTTGCTGTAGGGTTTGGTAAAAAATTGTAAAAGAATGAAGATGATGATTTATAGATGGGGCTGAAAATGTGACTGCGAAGTACGGTCAGACATCTGTGGTGTTAATCAGACGTCTGGTCTTTTAGGAATTTTGAGGCAGAGACTAGGATCAGACGTCTGAGAATAATATCAGACGTCTGAGCTGAGTTAATTAATTTTCCCAGAAACGTGATACAGACGTCTAGTGGAAGTCACAAACGTCTGAGCTGAGGTAGTCAATTTTTCCAGAAATAATATACAGACGTCTGAGCTGAAACTGCAAAAAAATTAAGTATATAAGTAGACGTCTGTTTGATATTCAGACGTCTGTCTGGTTAAAAAAATTTCCTACAAATATAAGTATGAACAAACTATCTTATTATGGTTAATATTATAGTCCTATATCACAGCTTGTTGTGGTAGAATATTGGCCAGTTTGTTTGTATTTAAAGATTTCTGGATTGTTATTATAGATATAACTTTTCCTTTAGGAACAAGATATAAGGTATATGCTTGAATGGGTTGAGTCGTACAATCGTAGAATATAAATATTATATATATGTGTGTGTATATATATATATATATATGAAATACGATTCTTAGAAGAACAGAGTTATTTTTTCTCCCACGAATTTGGTTGCTCCTTTGTATCCTTTTTAATGCTCGTATTGGAGACCAAGAAGGAGGTACTGGACTGAATTGGGCTTCAGATGTTCCTTCTCCCCATAGTTTACGTGGAGTTATTCGATGAGCACGTGGAGGAGTTTCGATCACATGAGGAGATCGTACATGTACACAATCCTTTGTAGGAGAGTGTCCACATATTGCAAGAATGCACTTTTCTAAAAAAATTTAGATGAGCTCCTTGGTTTCGTTGCATATAGTACATTTCTTTTTGAACATTCATCATTTCTTTTTGATAATGATGAACTTTGTCAATTTTGTCATGAAGAGAGGCATTTTCAAGATTAATACCATATTTGGCCTTTTTTTTCTTTCGGAGAATAGCTGGTATGGTACATAGGAGTAGTGGCAGGAACAATGTGTTTGGAAGGAGAGGATTTTGGTGTTGTTTTGGTAGGAGATGTATACAAACTTCCGGAAGAAGGAGAGGAAAAATCAATGGCTGGGTAAGTTGAATCATGATTACATGACATTATATATAAAAGTTTAGAGAGTGAAAGATTGTATATAAAAAAATTATCTTTGAGATATATATAGGTTTGTCAATTTCTAATTAGGGAAAAAATGTTTGTTAGTTAACAAAATTTATGGTGAAAAATTATTTACAAACAATTTGTGGTGTTCATAAGGTATTAAAAGAAAGGTGAAGAAGACTTTTCTGCTTTTCTGCTTGTTTGCTTTTTTGAGTAAACATTTAGGATAATATAGTTTAATTTATTAATTCATTATATGAACAAATTCCTAAATTTCGTCTAAGTTTTACAAACGACTGTTCATTTAATGGTTTGGTGAATATATCGGCAATTTGATTGTCGATGTTAACAAATTCGAGAGAGATAATTCCTTTTTCGACATTATCTCTAAGAAAATGGTGTCGTATGTCTATATGTTTAGTTCGAGAATGGTTAACTGGATTTTTAGATAAATTGATAGCACTAGTATTATCGTAGTATATTGGAGATTTTTCAATTATTTTATCAAAATCTCTAAGTGTTTGTTGCATATAGATGACTTGAGCACAAGCTGAGGCGGTAGAGATATATTCTGCTTCACATGTCGAGAGGGAAACACAATTTTGCTTTTTGCTAAACCATGAAACTAAAGATTGACCGATAAAATGACAGGTACCACTTGTGCTTTTTCTGTCTGTTTTACATCCTCCGAAGTCTGCATCGCTATATGATATGAGTTGGAAAGCCGTACCTTTAGGATAAAATAAGCCGTAATCTGTGGTGTTAGTTAAGTACCGTGAAATTCGTTTGACTCCTCGATGATGTGATTCCTTAGGTTGAGCTTGAAATCGAGTGCACAAATAGACACTCATCATTATATCAGGTCTACTAGCTGTTACATATAATAGAGAGCTGATCATACCACGATAAGATTTTTGATCATAGTCTTTTCCCTTTTCATCTTTATCTAAATATAAAGTTGTGCTCATAGGAGTTGGTTTACTAGTGGTGTTCTCCATTCCGAAACGTTTAAGTAAATCTTTACAATATTTTTCTTGATTTATAAAAATACCATTGTCCAATTGTTTTATTTGTAATCCTAGGAAAAAATTTAATTCGCCCATGTGTGACATTTCAAACTCATTTTTCATTATTTCAGAAAATTCATTACATAAACTTTCATTAGTTGATCCAAATACGATGTCGTCAACATATATTTGTACAACTAATATATCATTATTTTTATTGTTTATAAATAGTGTAGTGTCTATTTTTCCTATCTGAAATCCAAAATTTTGTAGATGAGTTTTTAGTCGATCGTACCAAGCACGTGGTGCTTGTTTTAAGCCGTATAGAGCCTTTTTGAGTTTAAAAACATGATCTGGATATTTTTCATGAATAAATAATGGTGGTTTTTCTACAAAAACTTTTTCTTTAATAAAACCATTTAAGAAGGCACACTTAACATCCATTTGAAATAATTTAAAGTTGTGATGACATGCAAAAGCGAGTAGAGTGCGAATTGCTTCGAGACGAGCTACGGGAGCAAACGTCTCTTCATAATCAATTCCCTCTTCATGGTTGTAGCCTTGAGCCACTAATCTTGCTTTGTTACGAATAATATTTCCATTTTCATCTGCTTTGTTTTTGAAAACCCATTTTGTTCCTATTACAGATTGATCTGATGGTCTAGGAACGAGTTCCTATACATTATTACGTTCAAATTGATTTAATTCTTCTTGCATTGCTAAGATCCAAGAATCAACTTTAGATGCTTCTTTATCATTTTTAGGTTCTTTATTTGAGATAAAAGCAACGTGACTCATTTGATTTAAGTTATTTCTAGTGACTCGAGAATTTAAGTCTCCAATTATATTATCCAAAGAATGATTTTTTAATATTCGTGTGGGTGATCTTAAAACAGTTTCATTATTATCAGAGGATGAATTAATCATATTATTTGTATTCTTAGTTTGATTTTGAGTTAAAATTTCATCTTCTTCTTCTTTAATAGTTTGTTGGAAATTTTCATCAAAAGACACATGTAAGCTTTCTTCTATAATATTTGTTCGTTTATTATAAATTCTATAAGCTTTACTACGTTCTGAATAACCAATGAAAATTCCTTCGTCGACTTTGGGATCAAATTTTCCAAGATTATCTTTAGTATTTAAAATAAAACATTTTGACCCAAAAGTTCTGAAATACGAAACTTTTGGTTTCCTTCCATAATATATTTCATAACATGTATTTTTAGTCATAGGTCGAAGTGTGACACGATTTAATATATAACAGGCAGTGGCAATGGCTTCAGCCCAGAAATGTTTGGGTAGATTACTACTATTTAGTAGTGTTCGTGCACATTCCTGTAAAAGTTCTGTTTTTCCTTTCAACTACACCATTTTGTTGTAGTGTTCGTGGAGTCGAAAATTATGACTAATTCCCTTTTTGTTACAAAAATTAGTTAAAAATTCATTTTCAAATTCTCCTCCATGATCACTGCGTATATTTTTTATTTTTAAATCCATTAAGTTAGTAATCCGTTTTGCAAAGATTTTAAACATTCCAAAAGGGTCACTTTTATGTTTTAAAAATAATGTCCAAGTATATCTTGAAAAATCATCTACAATTACGAACACATATCTGTTATGATTTATACTACGTACCTGTGTTGGTCCAAATAAATCTAAATGAAGTAATTCTAATGGTTGCTTAGTAGATATTTTATTTTTGGATTTGAAAGAACTTTTATTTAACTTGCCCATTTGACAAGCATCACATAAATTTTTAATTTTATAATTAATTTTAGGTAGACCTCTAACTAGATCATGTTTTGTTAGTTTGTTGATGTATTTAAAATTTATATGACAAAAACATTTGTGCCAAATCTAAGGATCATCATGATTTGCGGATAGACATAAATCTGAATTATTTTTAATGTTCATGTTTAAGATATATATATTACGATTTCTAACTCCTTCAAAGAGTAAATTTTTGCTTTGATCGAAAATTTTACATTTATCATTTTCAAATTTTATTTCAAACCCTTTATCGCGCAACTGACTTATACTAAGAAGATTATGTTTTAGGTTTTCTACTAATAAAACATTTGTAATAATAGGAGAGTTAGAGATACCGATATTGATGACTTCTCCAATGCCAATGACGAACTCTTTTGAATTATCGCCAAAAATTACAGTGCCACCATCAATGTATTTTATATTTAACAGCATGTGAGCATTACCTGTCATGTGCTTGGAGCATCCACTATCTAATATCCATTTCTCTTTATTTTTGTATTTGAATACCTGCAAAAAATAAAAATATTTAAATTGGTACCCATTTTATTTTTGGGTCCTAAGTGTTAGTTTGTGAGGGTAACCATACCCAAGATGGTTTGGTTCCTTTAGAAATGTAATTATTATTCTGAATCACTTCTTTCATATAATTACCTATATATTTTTGTTTAATTAGGTTGTTATTTATTTTAGGAACCCATATTTTAATCATTTTTGAATTTGTGATTAATTTCTTATTTTTGGAAGAAGGTTTTATCTTACTATACTTTATAATTTTTGTTTTATTCTCAAATCCTATTCCATTTCGATTTTTGAATAGCTTGGAAATTTTAATTAAATTCTCCAAGTCTTGTTTACCTTTGTTAAATTTTGTAACATTATTTGTAATTTTATCCAACTTGTTTTTGTAACGACCCGCCATTTTGGACCATTCGCATCCATTATAAGTGTATAGTTAGACACTCATGCCGGAATTGAATTGCTCAAAATACCGCGTTGTTAATTTAAATTTGGCAAAACTGAACATATACAGTAAATAAAATAATCACAGATCACAGACACAGAGTAATAAATGCAGTGGAAATAAAAGAAATAGTAGTTCATGAAGCTACTATATAAATGTATAAGATACATCAAAGTTTACAACAGAAGAATAATACGATACATCAGATACAAATCAGAATACATCACTGGAATCATCGAATACTGAAAGCAGAATAGATGGCTGGATCTTCAAGCAAAGCTCCAACTCCAAAGGTGAGTCTCGAATACTGGTACACTCAGTCTGACCCGAGCGTAAAGCAAAAACACAAGACACTCGAGTCAGGATTAACATTCTTATATTAATAAATCCAACTCAAGTGAAATAGCAATTGAAATACAAGTAACTCAAAGGATGTTTGGAATAACCATCCTTCAAGGATCCGTTAAACTATCTACTATGTAGTAGTGTACGATAAGTAGATAATGTCTATCAGTAATATAAGAAGATATCAAAATAGCGTTAAGTCATGGCCCATTCTACCCTTAACACATTTTTATTCCCAAAAGCATATATAAGACCGTAGTTTCCCCAAAACCGGAAGTCACCAGAGGGCAATCCATATACTAAAGGTACAAATCAAAATCGTAGTGGTCGCGCATAAATGGAATACAAGTATGACAAGGCACATGAGGCAATACCCAAGGTAGTGATACTACCGTTCGCCTGATCCGGACTGGTGAGAACGCAACGCCGCAGCGCCCGCAACACCGTGAAACAACACTCCCAAAATCAAGGGTGCACCAATCGACAACATGTATAAGTAGTTCGAAGAAGTGTGTCCACTTGAGGTAGCTAATCCTCCATTGGCCCGGCACAGCTCCTGTTTTAGTCATTTCCAATTTGACACGAGTGTCAAGGCTATCCATCATCGTTCTCTTTCTTCAGTCATCACGTACATCATTCCAACCACTTCATTCTGGATCATCACTTCGCGTATAGTTATTAAAGTGGTTTTCGGTTTAGATAGAGAGTATATCCATAACCGATTCCGGTCTCTTTAATAACTTCCGTAATTATTACACCGATTGGTCGTTTAATATATTTCAAAACCAAATCAATTTCAATCTCAATTAAAATTTATAAATCAACATTTCATTTGTCTTTCTAAATCAATTTCCACAATTTACGTTTCAAAACTTCCAAATCATAATTTCAAAATCTTATAATTCAATTTCGATCTTTATTTAAAAAAAATTCAAATATTGATTCAAGTTCGTATATAAGTTTCATTTCGAAAACATTTAAATAAATTTAATTTAACATTCAAATCAATTTAAACTCATTTATCGATTTCATTCAATATTCGTTAAGTTACTTTATCGTTCAAGACAATTTCTATTAAATTTCCAATTCATTAAATCCATTATTTAAATTCAACTTCATTATATCAAAACTTACAAATTTAATTAAATTAAATTCATCAAATCAAATTCTTTACATTTCAAGTCTTACATTAATTCCGAAAATATCACATTTTCATTTCTTGTTAAAGAAATTCAATCTCACTTATTTACTTCCTTAAATAATTTCCAAAACTTAATTAATAAAGAAACTCAATTTTCAATTATTTACGAAGAAAAATTCACTTATTCAAAAGTTCAATTCAATTTAATCATTAAATAATTCAATCTTATTTAATTATTAAATAATTTCAAACTTAATTATTAAATCATTTCAAAGTTTAATAATTTCAAACTTAATTATAATTTCAAACTTAATTCAATCATTCCTCAAATTAAACAACATTCTTTCATCAATTACATTGTTAATATTTTGTTTCAGATTATTAAATATTAACCTTTTTCTTTCATTAAAATTCAAATTTCAAAACCATGTTATTTATTCAAATAAAATCTTTATTTTATTTTAAAATCAAATTATTGACCAATCGGGTTTTATTTAATTTCCTATCCTAGGTCAAAGTTCAATTTGGATATTTATCATTTCAACCCGATTCCAATTCAATTCAAAATCAAAGCATAGTAAAGGGAACTTGCAGTGTGATAACTGGGATGGTGTCAAAGTAAATAAACAAGCAATAACAACAATCAATATCAATCCAATAATCAATTCAGATAATCCCGAAATAACCGTATTAATTCGCATTGTTATTTGTACGAATTAATATAATTATTTCTAGAATCTACACTATCATTTCATGTAGATTAAAGATTATTCCACTAATTATTTATACGGTTTTACACTTGTCATTCAATTACAATTTTATACTACAACAATTAATCCAACATACGTCGATGGTTCAAAGTGTAATTATCACTATTCTACATGTCAATTAATTTAACAATTAAAGGGGTCATATTCAACTAATCAAATTCAACATATATGTCAATTCAAATTTTTAATTATCCTACGTCAAATTTACTTGCATAGCATTTATCACTTTATACATTTCAATTTAACATCCAATATAAACAACAACAGTCAATCAATTATCAATCAAACAGGATTATCATCGTATAATTAACAAATAATGGTGTCAGATGTCACAGGTGAACTGATACAGGTAATAACAGTGTAAATATCTAACAGCAGCATATTTCAATTGTCGTTTCAATTGAAATCAAATTTAATAAATAAAAGAACGTTAATCGTGAGTGAGTGCTCACCTTTCGAGGCTAGCGATGGACGAGAATAAGATGAGTTAAAAATCCAAGCACGAATTCCGGAACAAAGCGCGATGGAAATGAGTACGGTGATCCAAGCTGATAATAAGAAATAGACGAAATCAAATCAAAATTGGATCGATGAGGATAAATGATGTAAGCGAACTTATTTATATATACCATATTCTTCATTCAAACACAATTTAAAATGTTTTATTTATTTTTTTCAAACGTCATTATTTAAATTAAAACTGTATAAAAAAATAAATTTTCATATTGTATCCATTTAAAATAGATATGAAATAAAGTCCATAGTTTACAAAAGTGTTTTCAAACAATATTAAACAAAATATCTATATATAAGTTTTATATAAAATTTTACGTATTGTAACAATATCAAGTTTCTAAACATATGAACTAGCTGACATATAAATAACATTAAAATTTACATACCCTGTTTCTAACCGACGCCCTATTGGCTAACTGACGCACAAATAACTAACTGACGCACTATTACCCAGATTATAAAACACAATGCGACTTATATAAAACTGTAAAATAACAATAGCTTTGAAAGCAATATTTTAAAACAGATCGGAGCGATGGCGGTGCGAAGTATGCAGGTCACATAAACAAATATAAATGTTTCTAGCTCTAAAGAAACGAGACAAAGACCAAAATATAATATATACATATACTGTAAAACGAACAACTACTCTCTGACATGCCTTTCAAAACCAAGATAACTTTACAGAACTTAAAATAGTCTTTGTTTATATAAAACAAACATATTCTTTAAAATGAAGTATTATAAACTCACATAGCTTAACAAAACTACAAAATGCACATAGATATACGAGCCATTTTCATACTGTATTTATATGTAAGAAGTAACTGTACACATAAGCTAACTTACAATCGCATATATATACCTTTTTCATAAACTAGAACACAAAATAGTATAGCATATATAATACTATTATAATTTTATATAACCAGATAATATATAAGCATTGTATTTAAAACAAAAGCAGATATAACTTTCTACCAATATATGTGTACAACATATATATACTGTTTGCCGAACAAAACATATAATGGCATCAATACATAGAAGTCTGCTTCACTGTTAAACTATGTTTAACAGTTAGATTGTATATATAATATGGTGATAATATGGCTACAGGCTAGCATATATACTGACCTATATACACATGCAACAAAGAAGGATGGGTTCTGGACCTTTTGGTGGAAGAGTGGTGATTGACTGAGCTAGGAGATGGGTCAGTGGGGTCGGTGGGTTGCTGTCGAGTTCAGGGCATTGTGAGGTGTGGGTGGAGTGTGTGCCGGAGGGGCTGACGACCTACGGGTGCAGGTAGGTGGCGCCGGCGGTTATAGCTTCGGCCAGGAAACTTTTGCGTGTGCTAGCATGGAGGGAATTGAGCGATTTGAGGCGTTTGGATGTGGCTTCGGGTTCAGGGTTATTGAAACTCGGGCACGACTTCAAGAAAATGAGAGCAGCTGAAATAAAATATATACACTTTTATAAAATTTCACAAAGCAGAAGAGACGAGCAGTATTTTAAAGAGAAGGAGACGAGCAGGCAAAGGAGAAAAGGTGGAGAAAACAGAAGCGAATTTATAATATACTGACTATTATTATTAGTATGAAGAAGGCAGAACGTATAATAAATTTGAACTGCACGAACCAACGTATGAATTGAAGCCAAGGAATAGTAGAAGCCAAAAGTTGAAGCAAGGAAGAGTGACAGCCATAACATTGAATTCTGGAGTTAACAAAAGCAAATGACTGTTTATTATTATACGGCCGTCAATTAAAAAGACAAGGGAAACAAAGAACGCAAACGGGTACCGATACGGCGAGCCGTTCCGTAGTTTTCGCCGCATACCAGATACCGAAACGCATGAACGAATATACTACGGAGATTACACGACAAGATGGACAGAATGGTACACAGATATCAGCGATATGACCATTCTATCAAAAGTCGATATTGGGTTCCAAATTGCTGCAATTTCGTCGAAAATAAGATAAACGGGGTTAGAGAAGTCCAATTTCGATGAAACGATATATGACGTCTCACTCAGAAAATGTTAAAAAAAAAATTATTGTATAAAAATATCTAGGTTTTGAAAATATTTTATTTATATCAATGTTAACTGATTTAAATTGAAATTTAAATTACACAATAGAACTATCATTCATATTACCAGTGAAAATCTACCATTTGCTATGTTTATATAGACGCATTCCAAATATCAAATTTTTATTTCAAAATTTTATCGTTTTAAAATTTCGCAAAATTTCAACTAATTACGTTATTAAAACAGTTGAAATTTACGGGTCGTTACACTCTCCCCCACTCAAAACTTTTCGTCCCCGAAAAGGAACGAGGTAGGAGAATAGAAACAACTAGAAAGAAAAACAGATTTGAAATACAAAATAACAATTAATTTAAACCATATAAATTCAAATTTAAATTAATTGATATTTAATAATTGATTTAATCCATTTGATTTCACTAAAATTAATCTCAACTATTTCTAAATTCATTATCTTATTATCCCATTTCTTCAATTTATCTTTTCTAAAACCGTAAATTTTAATAGCCTTTTATTATAATCATATTTTACTTTAGCAATTTAAATTCTTCTTTATTCCAAATTATTGTTAAATTTTATTCTCCTTAATATATCTAATCACATATATTTAACCCATATAAATTTAATTTAAAACATAAAAGTTTCGATTTAAATTAATTTATATTTACTAATTTCTTTTAAATTCAAGGTATTTTCATAAGTTGATCAAATTTCAGTTTATTAATTCTTTTCAAAACAAATTTATTAATTCTTTCAAAACAAATTTATTTCGTTATTAACTGAGTTTACTTATTATCCTATCTAACTCTATTAACATCTTTATAATCAAAATTTAGTGTATAACATTTATTATAACACTCAAATTTTATTTATAAATTCAATTTATCTTATATATTCTCCAATTACATATTCAACTTCTGAACGATTTAGGTAAGTTGTATTAGAATGCAGTTGAACAATATACAAATAAAATTTTCCCAATTCAATTATTCAAGTTTAAATATTTATTCCAAATTTGGTTTTATTTATAATTAAAATCATCCATTAACAAAATTTAAGAATTAGATTTCCGATTAACTCTAAACAATTTAGAGATATATCTAATATTATTTATATCAAATCAAATTAAATTTTAAAATAAGATGTCCATATATATGTATATAAATCAAATTATACTGAAGAAATTCAAATCAAAATATTTTTCAAAACAAAACCATAGCAAAGCTACAGAATGGTTTCTCCATTTCGAAACTCGAAAATGAATGTCGATGATGCGGCCGCCATCACCGAAATTATTTTCCAGCGACAAAGAGAAGAGCACTGATGTCAACATTTTTAAAAATTTCTTTGAAAACGATTTCCATTCGAAAATACTTTCAATAATATATACTTTAAAATTTTAAAAACCAAAGTTCGAAATCACCGGAAACTAATAAATTCTCAAATTTCTGAATTATATTCATTTCAAATTCCAATCAATTTATAACCAAGTTTATAAATTCGTTTATTTATATTATGCAATAATCAATGGTTTACAAAACAATAAATGAAAATCAATATTATTATTTCTGAAAACAAATTCATTAACAATTTAATTTCAGAAAACTTATATTTATATATCATACAAAACCTTTATTTTAGTTATCAAATTTGAAAACGATATTGTGTCAGTTTGCTCTGCTCAAGTGTTTTGGAAATCCTATCGATAGCGTTGATCAGATGAATCGATCGAAAACCCAAATCAACATTAACAACTCAAACAACACAGCATATATTAAAACATTTATATATTAGTTTACGAATACATTTCTTTGCTCGACGATACAGGAATGAAATTTCAAAATAAAGGTAGGGTTTTAAATTTTGATGGGCTCAAATCAAAGAGAATTTTGATTCGAAGATAGGTTTGTAACAAAGACGAGATAATTAAATAACAAATAAGGCGATGGATAAGTTTATATAAATCGCGGGCAACCTTAACCGGGTCGACCGTGACTTCAAAATAAGATCGGTGTAGAATTTCGAGGTAAATTGACATTCGATCCCAAGAAATAGAATTCAGGTATAGCAGAAAATAGATAGCATCGTAAACCGAGGATACAAAAATCTCCGGTAAATCAATGCCTATTGTAAAGGAGTTTTGCTCCTTTTCGAATCATTCGAAGATTGGCGAGACCGCCGATCTATTATAGATATCATTCAAAATGGAGTTATGGGGTGCTCCAGAATTGAAAGAAGACGAATAGTGAAGGACACGAATGGATTTTGGAACTGCAGGGAGTGTTTCAAAATTCAAAGGAATCGAGTCAAAAGGAAGAGATTGAAACTCGAATGAGAGTGATTCTGTAAATACATTTACCCTATATGCTAAGGTTTGCCTAGAGCTACCAAAGCTCTGATACCAACTGTAACGACCCGCCATTTTGGACCATTCGCATCCATTATAAGTGTATAGGTAGACACTCATGCCGGAATTGAATTGCTCAAAATACCGCGTTGTTAATTTAAATTTGGAAAAACTGAACATATACAGTAAATAAAATAATCACAGATCACAGACACAGAGTAATAAATGCAGCAGAAATAAAAGAAATAGTAGTTCATGAAGCTACTATATAAATGTATAAGATACATCAGAGTTTACAACAGAAGAATAATACGATACATCAGATACAAATCAGAATACATCACTGGAATCATCGAATACTGAAAGCAGAATAGATTGCTGGATCTTCAAGCAAAGCTCCAACTCCAAAGGTGAGTCTCGAATACTGGTACACTCAGTCTGACCCGAGCGTAAAGCAAAAACACAAGACACTCGAGTCAGGATTAACATTCTTATATTAATAAATCCAACTCAAGTGAAATAGCAATTGAAATACAAGTAACTCAAAGGATGTTTGGAATAACCATCCTTCAAGGATCCGTTAAACTATCTACTATGTAGTAGTGTACGATAAGTAGATAATGTCTATCAGTAATATAAGAAGATATCAAAATAGCGTTAAGTCATGGCCCATTCCACCCTTAACACATTTTTATTCCCAAAAGCATATACAAGACCGTAGTTTCCCCAAAACCGGAAGTCACCAGAGGGCAATCCATATACTAAAGGTACAAATCAAAATCGTAGTGGTCGCGCATAAATGGAATACAAGTATGACAAGGCACATGAGGCAATACCCAAGGTAGTGATACTACCGTTCGCCTGATCCGGACTGGTGAGAACGCAACGCCGCAGCGCCCGCAACACCGTGAAACAACACTCCCAAAATCAAGGGTGCACCAATCGACAACATGTATAAGTAGTTCGAAGAAGTGTGTCCACTTGAGGTAGCTAATCCTCCATTGGCCCGACACAGCTCCTGTTTTAGTCATTTCCAATTTGACACGAGTGTCAAGGCTATCCATCATCGTTCTCTTTCTTCAGTCATCACGTACATCATTCCAACCACTTCATTCTAGATCATCACTTCGCGTATAGTTATTAAAGTGGTTTTCGGTTTAGATAGAGAGTATATCCATAACCGATTCCGGTCTCTTTAATAACTTCCGTAATTATTACACCGATTGGTCGTTTAATATATTTCAAAACCAAATCAATTTCAATCTCAATTAAAATTTATAAATCAACATTTCATTTGTCTTTCTAAATCAATTTCCACAATTTACGTTTCAAAACTTCCAAATCATAATTTCAAAATCTTATAATTCAATTTCGATCTTTATTTAAAAAAAATTCAAATATTGATTCAAGTTCGTATATAAGTTTCATTTCGAAAACATTTAAATAAATTTAATTTAACATTCAAATCAATTTAAACTCATTTATCGATTTCATTCAATATTCGTTAAGTTACTTTATCGTTCAAGACAATTTCTATTAAATTTCCAATTCATTAAATCCATTATTTAAATTCAACTTCATTATATCAAAACTTACAAATTTAATTAAATTAAATTCATCAAATCAAATTCTTTACATTTCAAGTCTTACATTAATTCCGAAAATATCACATTTTCATTTCTTGTTAAAGAAATTCAATCTCACTTATTTACTTCCTTAAAGAATTTCCAAAACTTAATTAATAAAGAAACTCAATTTTCAATTATTTACGAAGAAAAATTCACTTATTCAAAAGTTCAATTTTAAAGAATTCAATTCAATTTAATCATTAAATAATTCAATCTTATTTAATTATTAAATAATTTCAAACTTAATTATTAAATCATTTCAAAGTTTAATAATTTCAAACTTAATTATAATTTCAAACTTAATTCAATCATTCCTCAAATTAAACAACATTCTTTCATCAATTACATTGTTAATATTTTGTTTCAGATTATTAAATATTAACCTTTTTCTTTCATTAAAATTCAAATTTCAAAACCATGTTATTTATTCAAATAAAATCTTTATTTTATTTTAAAATCAAATTATTGACCAATCGGGTTTTATTTAATTTCCTATCCTAGGTCAAAGTTCAATTTGGGTATTTATCATTTCAACCCGATTCCAATTCAATTCAAAATCAAAGCATAGTAAAGGGAACTTGCAGTGTGATAACTGGGATGGTGTCAAAGTAAATAAACAAGCAATAACAACAATCAATATCAATCCAATAATCAATTCAGATAATCCCGAAATAACCGTATTAATTCGCATTGTTATTTGTACGAATTAATATAATTATTTCTAGAATCTACACTATCATTTCATGTAGATTAAAGATTATTCCACTAATTATTTATACGGTTTTACACTTGTCATTAAATTACAATTTTATACTACAACAATTAATCCAACATACGTCGATGGTTCAAAGTGTAATTATCACTATTCTACATGTCAATTAATTTAACAATTAAAGGGGTCATATTCAACTAATCAAATTCAACATATATGTCAATTCAAATTTTTAATTATCCTACGTCAAATTTACTTGCATAGCATTTATCACTTTATACATTTCAATTTAACATCCAATATAAACAACAACAGTCAATCAATTATCAATCAAACAGGATTATCATCGTATAATTAACAAATAATGGTGTCAGATGTCACAGGTGAACTGATACAGGTAATAACAGTGTAAATATCTAACAGCAGCATATTTCAATTGTCGTTTCAATTGAAATCAAATTTAATAAATAAAAGAACGTTAATCGTGAGTGAGTGCTCACCTTTCGAGGCTAGCGATGGACGAGAATAAGATGAGTTAAAAATCCAAGCACGAATTCCGGAACAAAGCGCGATGGAAATGAGTACGGTGATCCAAGCTGATAATAAGAAATAGACGAAATCAAATCAAAATTGGATCGATGAGGATAAATGATGTAAGCGAACTTATTTATATATACCATATTCTTCATTCAAACACAATTTAAAATGTTTTTTTTTTCAAACGTCATTGTTTAAATTAAAACTGTATAAAAAAATAAATTTTCATATTGTATCCATTTAAAATAGATATGAAATAAAGTCCATAGTTTACAAAAGTGTTTTCAAACAATATTAAACAAAATATCTATATATAAGTTTTATATAAAATTTTACGTATTGTAACAATATCAAGTTTCTAAACATATGAACTAGCTGACATATAAATAACATTAAAATTTACATACCCTGTTTCTAACCGACGCCCTATTGGCTAACTGACGCACAAATAACTAACTGACGCACTATTACCCAGATTATAAAACACAATGCGACTTATATAAAACTGTAAAATAACAATAGCTTTGAAAGCAATATTTTAAAACAGATCGGAGCGATGGCGGTGCGAAGTATGCAGGTCACATAAACAAATATAAATGTTTCTAGCTCTAAAGAAACGAGACAAAGACCAAAATATAATATATACATATACTGTAAAACGAACAACTACTCTCTGACATGCCTTTCAAAACCAAGATAACTTTACAGAACTTAAAATAGTCTTTGTTTATATAAAACAAACATATTCTTTAAAATGAAGTATTATAAACTCACATAGCTTAACAAAACTACAAAATGCACATAGATATACGAGCCATTTTCATACTGTATTTATATGTAAGAAGTAACTGTACACATAAGCTAACTTACAATCGCATATATATACCTTTTTCATAAACTAGAACACAAAATAGTATAGCATATATAATACTATTATAATTTTATACAACCAGATAATATATAAGCATTGTATTTAAAACAAAAGCAGATATAACTTTCTACCAATATATGTGTACAACATATATATACTGTTTGCCGAACAAAACATATAATGGCATCAATACATAGAAGTCTGCTTCACTGTTAAACTATGTTTAACAGTTAGATTGTATATATAATATGGTGATAATATGGCTACAGGCTAGCATATATACTGACCTATATACACATGCAACAAAGAAGGATGGGTTCTGGACCTTTTGGTGGAAGAGTGGTGATTGACTGAGCTAGGAGATGGGTCAGTGGGGTCGGTGGGTTGCTGTCGAGTTCAGGGCATTGTGAGGTATGGGTGGAGTGTGTGCCGGAGGGGCTGACGACCTACGGGTGTAGGTAGGTGGCGCCGGCGGTTATAGCTTCGGCCAGGAAACTTTTGCGTGTGCTAGCATGGAGGGAATTGAGCGATTTGAGGCGTTTGGATGTGGCTTCGGGTTCAGGGTTATTGAAACTCGGGCACGACTTCAAGAAAATGAGAGCAGCTGAAATAAAATATATACACTTTTATAAAATTTCACAAAGCAGAAGAGACGAGCAGTATTTTAAAGAGAAGGAGACGAGCAGGCAAAGGAGAAAAGGTGGAGAAAACAGAAGCGAATTTATAATATACTGACTATTATTATTAGTATGAAGAAGGCAGAACGTATAATAAATTTGAACTGCACGAACCAACGTATGAATTGAAGCCAAGGAATAGTAGAAGCCAAAAGTTGAAGCAAGGAAGAGTGACAGCCATAACATTGAATTCTGGAGTTAACAAAAGCAAATGACTGTTTATTATTATACGGCCGTCAATTAAAAAGACAAGGGAAACAAAGAACGCAAACGGGTACCGATACGGCGAGCCGTTCCGTAGTTTTCGCCGCATACCAGATACCGAAACGCATGAACGGATATACTACGGAGATTACACGACAAGATGGACAGAATGGTACACAGATATCAGCGATATGACCATTCTATCAAAAGTCGATATTGGGTTCCAAATTGCTGCAATTTCGTCGAAAATAAGATAAACGGGGTTAGAGAAGTCCAATTTCGATGAAACGATATATGACGTCTCACTCAGAAAATGTTAAAAAAAAAATTATTGTATAAAAATATCTAGGTTTTGAAAATATTTTATTTATATCAATGTTAACTGATTTAAATTGAAATTTAAATTACACAATAGAACTATCATTCATATTTACCAGTGAAAATCTACCATTTGCTATGTTTATATAGACGCATTCCAAATATCAAATTTTTATTTCAAAATTTTATCGTTTTAAAATTTCGCAAAATTTCAACTAATTACGTTATTAAAACAGTTGAAATTTACGGGTCGTTACAGTTTTTAAGATCAATATTTTCAGATCTTGAAATTTCTAGATTATCTTTTTAAGATAGTGTGCTCATTATTAATTTTATTATTTTCTAGTTTAACCTTTTCTTATTCACAAGATAAAGCATTATTTTCAATAGAATGATCCTTACATTTTTCTTGAGCATTTTCTAATTCTTCTTCTAAAATAGATTTTTCATCTTTTAGTAACCCTATTTCAAGTTCTAATCGATTTATTTTAGCAACATATTCCTTATTTAATTTTTTAGTTTCTCTATATTTGTTATCGAGTTCCATACTTATTTCTAAAATTTCATCATAAGTAAGTTTGGGACATACCTCATTAGTGTGTGTCATGAAACATACATTTGCTTGCTCTGTATCACTTTCACTGTCACCATCGAATGAAGAAGAAGAAGAGTCATCCCATGTGACTTGGAATGCCTTTCTCTTTTTCTTAAATTTCTCAAAATTATTTTTATTTTTCTCGATGTTGAGTTTTGGGCAATCCTTCTTCATATGTCTGAACTAATCACATCCAAAGCACTTAATCGAAGTTTGATTTGATGAGTTTGATTTTTCGTTATTTTAGAATCTAGTCATTTTCTTGAATTTCTTAAATTTGTTGTAGTTCTTGGCAATAAATACAATTTCATCTTCATCCAATTCAGAATCTTCATTGCTTGCTTGAAATGTTATGTTCTTCTTTTCATGATTTTGTTCCTTTTTGGCCTGCAAATTTGATTCATATGACATTAAATTTCCAATCAACTCTTCAACGTTGAGTACAGAGAGATCATTAGCTTCTTCGATAGCCAGTACTTTTCTTTCCCACTTAATTGTTAAAGAGTTGAGAATTCGAGATACTAAATCAAAATCAATAAATTTAACTCCTAGTGCCATAAGATCGTGTTGTATGGTTTGAAATCTTGAATACACGTCAACAATTGACTCATTTTATTTCATTTTGAAAGATGAAAATTGATTTTGTAAAATTGATATTTTTGTTTGTTTGACCTTAGTTGTACCTTTGTGTGTAACTTGTAAAGTACGCCATATATCATATGCAGTAGTACATAACATAACACGTGAGAATTCATTTTTATCAAGAGAACAAAATAGTACATTCATAGCTTTAGCATTATTAGAAGCAGCGATTTTTTTAATCTGTCCATGTGCTAATATTTGTTTCAGGTGCAACATACTTATTTTGAGTTGCTGACCATATTTCTAAACCATTTGCTTTCATAAAATTCTCATCCGGGTTGACCAATATGCATAATTTGATCCAGTGGATAGTGGAGGACGTGCAGTTGACTGACCTTCTTGAAAGATACTTGCCATATTAATTAATTTTCAAATATGTGTTACTGTGATTTGAAAAACCTTGCTTCGATACCAATTGAAAGTCTATGTGGATTGTATATGTACATAATATATGACAAGTACGTGTATGATAGTATGAATTGCACAGAGTAATAATGCAGGAAAAATTAAAAGTAATCACACTAGAGTTTTTATACTGGTTCGGACCTCCCGTCCTACGTCCAGTCCCGAAGCTCCCCTTCGGAAATACACTAACCAATTGTCCTCGCTTTGCCCGGAGGAATATGCTTTTACACAAGAGTATTTCTTTGACAAATGTGTGTTCTATGCAACACTGATTTTGACTACAAGTACAACTTCTTCCTATAATCTCCTTGAGTAGTATGTAGTTTAAGCTTTGATATAAGGAAGAGATAAAAGTGTATTTTTGAGTGCTTTTGGAAATCACAGAAATATTAGAAAATAAAGAAAAAAGTTCAGAATAGCAAGTTAAGTTGTAACTCTCGATTTCATGTTTATTTATAGACGGTGAAGAGTTTGTTTGAGGAGTAATGACTTTTGGTTCACTCTATTTCAGTCCAAGAGTTACAATGTTTGAGAAGAAAGAGTTATGACCAAAACAGGAGGATGCAACTCTTTGATTAAAGAAGATGACTTTTGGAGAAAACTGGCCGTTACCCAGGTCAGACGTCTGGCCATTTGTGCCAGACGTCTGGTTTGTTTAAAAATTTAAAACCAGAACATGCCGCCAGACGTCTGAGCACATACGCCAGACGTCTGGCACATGAATATTCTGTTATCTTCCTTTTTAAGTAATTTGTATGTGCAAATGCTTGTAAAGATTACTCAAGGAGATTGTACATATCATCTATTTACGACATTAACAGAATGTACTAATATTTCTCAATATAATAATCTTTGTGTCGGTCTTCAAGTCTTGGACACGAAAGTCTACGTGCATATGGATGATATATATACCTATGTATATTGAATGCAAGTGCTTGTATAGTTGTTGTCATCGAAATCGAGGTTGTAACAGAAGAGGCTACATGTCACGTGTTCCATTCTTCTTCATGGCAGCCGCAATCCCAGATCTACCATGCATCTTCATAAGGTTGTCTATTTCTTATCACTAAATTCTCATGAAATTGTACCAAAGATACTCAGCCACCATCAACTCTTTCCTCACACCAACCGTTGGTGTGAGATCAAACATCAACCCAAACTTGGCAAGAGAATCAGACAACAAAACTAACCCAATTACAAAGCTAAACGTGTTTGAATGGTATACCTTGTTTTTGATCTGTAAATAAGGTTTCATGTAGACCCAAAACTCATATCATCGATCTGTGAGTTTCTCTATTAATTTGGTTGTTGGAGTCACGATGATTAATTCTAAATCGGAGTTGCATCTGTAACACCTGTTTAATATGTATGTTTTGCAGATCTAGATTGCCATTCCAGCAGACAAAAACCAAAAGTTGAGTTGAGACATGGAGTGACTTTGAATTTCCTCGAATTGGCAATTGATTGTAGCCAGAAATTCGAATCCGTCGGTATACTTTCACATTGAGTATAGTATTAGTGAACGCTTTTACTGAATCCTGCAAATCAAACTCAGATTGTAGGAATAATACTCCACAGATTTGAAATAATTTCTCCTTATTCCTAAATCTCCTATTGATAGTTTCACATCGGGTACAGTATTAGGAACTAAACCATACTCTTGAATATAAATTCCAACATGGTTTATTAATCGTTAAAACAAAAGATAATTTATTTTGAAATTGTTTAAACTAGATTGAAAGGCAAGTTAATACTTTCATAAGTCTTTAATGGTATACTGAAACAAATACGTTTGCACTAAAGTAATGACCAACTATAATTTATGCATCAATGAGATTTCTATGGAAGACACGACATATTAATCTTGCTCCATTACATAATCCAATTTTTGAATCAATATTTCTAATTAAATTATCAGGGTTTCTACTTTGTGTTTTAGTTTATGTGATGGCAGACCACATGGAGCAAGAGAGTTTAAGAATTATAATAGGTACTTATTATTTGTATCATCTTCGGCTCTATTGAAAGAATAATAAATATGTTGGTCTCATCTATTGTTTCAGTCTTGGAATAGTAAATATGATCGTAATATATATGAATAAACTATTTGAGCTCTAATACCTTTAAACCGATTGGTAATACTGAACGAAATCGCCTCCTAGATTAATAATATTTCCACCAAATAGCATTCTAATCCTGTTAGGTTATTTAGGCTCCGCTTGGAAGTTTTTTCTACGGGTTTTGACTGGTTTTAGACGGCTTTGTATTTCAGGTGTTGTGATAACCCTTGCTTGTAAAAAAAAATTCACACCAGTTATTGTGATTATAAAATCGATAAAAATAGTTGTAGTGTAATTTTAATAGCAATTCTCAACCCATCAAATTGAGGTGTTTTTAGAGGTTTAACTTTTTTTTCCAATTATACCTTACTAATCATATTGAAAAAATAATCTTCACAAAATTAGAAAATAAATATAAAAGTTATACATGTAATATTATATTAATGGAAAAATCTTACAACCAGTGTATACTATACTCTCAAGCATGTATTGATCGGCCATAACAACACTTCATGTAAACCAATCAAAACCGCATGAATCTTTGATGTTTATGGACCTACTCATGCCAATAATTTCATACATTATATTGAAAGGGCGAAAGTTAGGGGATATTTTTTTTGGAAGATGTTGAATAAAATGATTGAATGTAAGCTTAACTGATATAAAGATGTTACACAAATTGGTGGCTTTTGAAGAGGGGGCTAGAGAACGTGATGATGTGGAAATAACTGCAGCACCCAAGTGAATATGATAAAAATGTCTTCCATTATACAAATTACTATTTGCATATTAGGGGCATTTAGTATTGGCACTGGATGAGTCCGTAGTGGTGGAAATGAGTGAATATTAAAAAAATTACCATTTTTGATCTTTATCGGGCCTATAAAGTTTAATTCATTTAGAACATTTCTAAATTTCTTTTAAATAAAATCCTTATTTTATTTAAATTTATAATATAGTTTTATTAATATTATTTTACTATTATATTAGAAATATATATGTATCATATACACACACATATATATATATGTGTGTGTGTGTGCATGTGCAATATATCAATCCATGTAAGGTTTGACATGTCCGTATATAAATGCTAAGATTTACACCGCAACAGACATGTTAGCCCCTCTAGTATTCTATATGTCGTCTAAATGAATATATCTATGTACATCAAATTATATATATATTAGCTAAATCCCATATCCTTTTCTCTTTTGTATAATTGATGGCTGCAACGTTCTATGATGTTCGAACCCTTCTTTGTCCTGCGCATCTTTTCTTCGCTTAATTTCCTTCGATCCCCTCTTTCATCACCTCCTCTCTCTTCATGGCTAGCTTGTCCTGCAAGATTACCTCGCCCTGCCCAATGATTGAGAATATGTTTGTTACCAGATCCGGTCGTGGTTTTAACGCCGATTCGAATCCAACCTTCCAATCCAATGCTCCGCTTGCATTTGTGGTTTCTGACACTGATTTTGCACCGCTGCCAATCTTTGATGTTGCTCGCCCGAGTCCCCTGGTCTTATCTATTGGTTCTGTCCCATTATTGTTAATCCAAAAAATTTCTGATGTGCTTGAATCTTCCCTATAGTGCATCAATTCCAAGTGCACTCCGCTTTCTAGTGTGCCTGCTGCTACTAATGATGTAAGTAATGAAACCCCTTTTTCACCAATGTTGTCTTCTGGTTCTGAAGACAGGCGGTGGCTGTTAACTGATAACTACAATGTTAATGTTACTTTGGGTAAGGATGATGTGATTGATGGCCCTAGGCCTAGTTTTGTAGGAGGCGCATTATACATGCAAAGTGTTTGTTTAAATGTCAATTCTGAAATTAGGCATGTTGTTGTGCTAGATGGAATTGCATGTATTGCTCCTTCTATTCCTACTTCTAAGCGGTCGTCCCTATTTTCGGTGTTGCCTACAAATGCCGGAGAATATGTTCCTCGTTGTTTTGATGTTGTGGACATTGATGGTGCGGTGGTTCCTCTGGTTGAAGTGTTGGAAGCTAGGGCTGAATTTTGGTTAGAGTTTTTAGTGGGATTTTTCCTATATTCTAATCCTCCGTATCAAGTTGTAAAGGATCCTTGTCGTCCCATTTGGAAGATAAGGGATTGGCTTTATGTTCATTTTAATAATTCTATATTATTTTTCAAGTTCTCTAGAAAAGAAGAAAGACTTCGTGTTCTGGAACTGGATCCTTCCAGTATTAAAGGTCAACCATGGAGTCTGACTATGGATAAAGCAAAGGAACAAATTCTATCTATTCAAGCATAGGCTTATTATTCTCATATTCCTTCTGTGTTACAACCGATGATTGGGCTAAATTGGTTAGCCAGTGTTGTTGGAAAACTAAAATGTTTTGATGCTAACAACGTAGCTCTTAATAAGATAGTGTATGCCAAGGACCTAATTGAAATTTCTCTGGATAAGCTTTTGCCTTCCTAGATTTCTATTCGTATTGCTGAAGGGCATGTCGCGGTTGTCAATGTCAATTATAGCTGGAAACCTGATATTTGCACAGCCTGTCACTCCTTTGGCCACCTTATGGAATCTTGTAAACATCAGACTGATGTCCCCCACGATTCCACTTACTGTTAGGATTCCACTCCCTCGTCCGGTTCTGAAGTGGGTTCCTAAGCCTCGCCTGACTACTAATGTTGCTCCATTTGAAACGGTGCTTGTAGTTTTACCTTCGGATAATGATGTTGTGGTCCCCTTCTCAAATGATTTCTTTTGGGGTGCGTATGAGTAGGCTTGAATTCGTAAACCTTCTGATATGAGGTATGATCTAAAGGGCGGTTGGTTTTATAAGTATGTGGGTGGAGATGAGGAAGATAGGCGGGTTTTTTTACCATGTTAAGGATGAAGGATTAGCTCTCACTGTTCTTGGGAAATGTTGGTGATATAAATCATATTGTTTTATCGAATGTTAATTGGGAAAGGAAACATCTTTATAGCTCGTTCAGTGGATTTTGTTCCCAACTTAGCATTGCCATTTTCAGGATTTTATCATGTCATTGAGCTTGAATCTAGGGATGATAGGAGTGATGGAAGTAGATCTTCCTCTTCGGAGGGGGACTACGGACTAGGATTTGTTTGTTCTATAGTAGGTTGGCCTTTTTGCCAACTTCCTGTGCTTTTTTATTTCCCATGTAGCTGTTCTAGCGTTAGTGTCAAACACTTGTTGCTTATTTTTTTTATATACGTGGACGACCCATAACAAAGCTGGCCAGCTTTGTCCGTATATATATATATATCTATGTATAATTATGCATACATAAAATTTAATCATATATGTATATATATGTAGAAATAATAATTATAATAATTTATATAAAATATTTAATAAATATTTGTATAAATATTTATTTATGCTAAATTACGAATTCATTTAATAATTAACATATAATAATTAAAAATATTTGTTTGCTATTGCAAAACCGAAATTATAACACTGAATTTTTTATTATTTATAATTATACAAATACTTGTTTATGTATATAAATATATATAATATATAAATATATAAATAATAAATTTTATAAAATTAGTGTAGGCGTACTGGAAGCACAAGGTATTGGAAAAAAAATTATTTTTTATTTATAAAATAATTTTAAACAAACAACTATAAAATAAATTTAATAAATAATATATATATATATATAAATATATAATAATAAATTTTACAAAATTAGTGCATGCATACTAGAAGCTCACAACATCAGGAAAAAATTAATTTTTTTTATAATTTAAACTCAATTTTAAATAAACAATTATAAAATAAATATAAAAACCGATTTAAATCAATATTTAAATGAATAAAAAATTATTTTAGAAATTTGAAAATTATGTAATTTTATTATATAAAATTTATACTTAATTTCGTATTATATTGTGTGTGTGTGTGTGTCTACATATATTATTTAGTTATATATTCAATTTCTAGTTAAATAAATAGTTATATTAATGTTTCAATATATAATAAATATAAATATATATTAAAATAATGTTTTCCATGCCATTGAATTCTTATTATGTAAAAACAAAATTTTATAAATTTTAAATATTCATTATGTGATTTTAATCTTTACGATGTAATTAATTAATTAATTAAATTATATATAATATTATTTAATTTAAAAAAATGTTTTTATTGTTTGGACATGAGCTTTAATACAAGGAAGCATACAAATATTTTATATATACATCAATGTATCGATATATATTCAACCATCGAATATGTGGTAAAGCATCAATATACTAGATACGTCACCTATCGATCTAAACATCATATGATATTAATTTATATTTGTAAATCAAACATATACCTTCACCAAGGCCTATTGAATATAGGTTGAAACGAAGATACGTGCTCTTTTAAATCCTATTCCAATCCTGAAGGTGCTAGCTTTGAATTGCTGACCACCGACTATCGAATAGCTTTGGATTTATTTGATTTGAGCTTGGAAATGGATAAGAGGAGGAGGATGAATTTCGGCCAACAATGGGTGGATGGAGGCAACAAAAATTGGTTTAAAGATAAGGGTTATGATCCTTTATAGAGGAGAGGATAGAGAGATAAAGTGGGATCAAGATCCCCTTTTCTCTCTTATGCATTTTCTATCATTTAAAATATCAAAACCCATCTAAACCAAGCTTATAGCCATCATATGGCTTCCCTATACCTGATCTATCAAGACCGAAATCCTCTTGCCCCATGTGGGCTTCAAATCCATTTTTTAGTCTGAAATAATATTTATCTCGTTTAAATCCATTTTAAACACGTATCGAAATCACATATCGCTTAATATATTTATAACTATTATAAACATATTTATTAATATTGTTCAATCATCAAAAAAAATTATAACTATTATTTCATTAATATTAATTAATTTATAGCAATTATAAATTAATTAAATCATCTGGTCAAAGTAGTATACAATGTTTTAGTTGTATGACTTTTTAGGAGTAAATTTGGTTGCGATAAATGTTGAACTATTCGATTATTAATGTTCACACATCACTTAGTAAGGGGTGTGACATTTCGGCTAAATTTATCGCTTATTTGGTTTCGATAAAATCCAATTTTACCTTGTTAAGCGTTACCAAGCAGTGATGATTATTATAACGACCCGATATTTTCAACCATTCGCATCCATACAGGTCGGATTTGAATTGCTCAAAATATCAGATTGTTAATTTAAATTTGGCAAAACTCAACATATACAGTAAATAAAATAATCACAGATCACAGACACAGAGTAATATAACAACAATGCAGCGGAAACAAAAGAATAGTAGTTCATGAAGCTACTATATATATATATATAACAGAGTTAAACAAGATACAACAGAAGTCTCGAATACAATAGTCAAATACAAGATCAGAATACATCGCTGGAATCAACTGAATATCTGAAAGCTGGATAGATAGCTGGATCTCCAAGCAAAGCTCCAACTCCAAAGGTGAGTCTCGAATACTGGTACACTCAGTCTGACCCGAGCTTAAAGAAAAACAAAACACTCGAGTCGGGATTAACATTCTTATATCAATAAATCCAACTCAAGTGAAATAACAACTGAAATACAAGTAACTCAAGGGATGTTTGGGATAACCATCCTCTAAGGATCCGTTAAACTATCTACTATGTAGTAGTGAACGCTAAGTAAATAATGTCTATCAGTAATATAAAGTATCAAAATAGCGTTAAGGCGTTACCATTATCCCCCACTACACCACAAAAGGCTTTTAACAGCGTTTGATAAACGCTGTAATATGATACAACAGCGTTATTACAAACGCTGTATAACGACATGCTGTCGTATATACATAACTTACAACAGCTTTTCTATAAACGCTGTTGAAACATCTCTGTGACAGCGTTTATTACGAGCTGTCAATAATATTTTTACAGCGTTTTCAAACATGCTATATTATGTTTCAACAGCGTTTATAATTTAGTTGTCGAAGATGTTCAAATTCTACTTTAACTATTTACAACAGCTTTTTCTAAACGCTGTTACTGAATCATCAACAATTTCAACAGCATGTTAAAAACGCTGTGATTGAATCATCAACCATTTCGACAGCATGTAATAAACGCTGTTATTGACAGTTTCAAGATAATTACAGCACGAATTAAACGCTGTTGTTTCTTCATTGACAACATTAATCAAACGCTGTCTTCTATTTATATAACAGCTTTAATATTCCACTCTATTTTTGAATATTCCAAAACTATATTTTAAGCATATTCAAGCAACTAGTATATATAACATGTTCTAATAACTATTAATTGGTTACATAAACTAGTTAAGAGAATATTAATAAACAAAAGACATCCATAAACCAAGTTTCAATAATATCCATAAACAAAAATAACAAAGTAAACCAAGTTGCCACAAATTCTGTTAAACAAAGACACGTTATATGTTAAGTAAAAGTATAATATCAATACAGTAAGTCCACACCAAATGCCAACTACATCTTTGTCATTTACATTCCTACTGCCTTGCAACTGCCCTCCTCAAGTTTCACATCCCTATAATACAATACAGACTTCATTTCAAACCATCTGCCCCTCCTTTGCACTTCTGATCATCCACCGCTAACATATACTTGCCATTCATCATCAATACATTTGAATGTCACCACAGCTTCTTCCTACAAACTCAACCACTTTGCCAACCACTTTTATTTACCTACACACATCCTTTCATTTACCAACTACTTTGCCACTGCCACATATACACATTCCACCCCACAAACTACATATAATCTCTCTGCTGTGCCACCACCATTTTTGCTTTCTTCCCACTTACCTGCCTTACCAATTTGCCACATTCACACAGCCACAAAACTAACAATACATCAACACACAACACTCTTACCCCTTCCCTGACCAAACACTAGCACTGTCCTGTCAATAAACTACATAAACCATCATCATCAAGTTCATCTTGCATTACTTCAGCCCGCATTGCCATCAAAACACCCATTGTACCAACAGCAGTACCTATTCACTTCACCATACCATCACTTCTACTGTTTCATATATTTCCTGTTTTTCCTTGTTACAACTGCCATACTTCATTGCTGCCTGCACATCATAGTGCATACCCTTGCACAATTCTGTCAACAAAACCATCTCCTCACTGCCAACTTTTACATAACTGCTAACATACCCAAATTCGTGCTCTAATAAAGTATTTTTGTTACTGCTTCATAGATAGAAGGTGATCTATATATGTAATGAGTTTTCGAAAGAGTCTAAATGTGTAATAAGTTTACAAAAGGAATTACTTGTTGTCATGAGTGCTGATCTGATCATGGAAGGGCTCCATTTAGGATGAGCTGATCGGACGAATGCAACAGCGCCAGCAACATGGGGACATGCCATGGACGTTCCAGATTTGATCGCGAAATTTGAAATCTTCTTTCCATTTGGAATTTGACTTCCACTTTCTACTATTGGTATTGCTGCTGCTAGTATTCCAACTCCCGGAGCTATGATGTCGGGCTGTTCAGTTACCATGAAAGGTTACATCACCATTTTTATTAAATGTCATACATAATACTGTTAAATAATACCTTTAGAATGCCTTCAGTTAAACCACCAGGACCCCTTGCAGAAAAATAAGCAACAATTGGTGCAGGTTTGAATCCTTTATAATCTTTTGTCCCAAGAATGCTAGCAGTAGGTGTCCTATATAAATGGTTCAAGCACTTCAGAAAGGAAAAAAGAAGCATATATATTGAAATATTACTCTTTATCTTACTTGGTAGAGTTGATATAATCAAGAATCTGGACTCCAACTTTGTTTCCAACTTCGGAAAACGGAAAGCTACCAGAATCAAAAGGAACTCCTTTTTCTGTTTCATCGATCACTATCAGACCTTTTGCTTTACTGTCTTCAGCCACCAATTTTTTCACTTTTCTGGATACAGATGGATCGGTATCGACACATACAACTATCTTTCCTGCTGTTTTTTCAATATCTAATGACCCAGGGTAGCAGTTACTGAGATATAAAAGAAAATGTCAAGTTAAAAATACTGCAGAAATGCAACTACTGGAAAAACTGATGCTACCTTGCTTCAGATGCAGGTGTGAAATCAGCCGCTGCATCACGACCAAATATCAGAGGATACGATTGCGAACGAGTGAGATTCGAAAAATTAACGGCAATGCCCTAATAAAAGAAAACATAAATAAAAAACAAAGCAGTTTAAACATAATGATCATCTTGCAAATTAATTTTCAATGATTTCTAAAGGGAACTACATATTGAGTCGGCTTGATCTGATAAGAAAATATATTGAAAAATAATTTATTTTGGGTAAGGGAAAAATGTATATTTGGATATATTTCCAAATATTATTTAGTATTCTTATTTTCTGAAAGCGCTAAAAATCTGAAAATTAAGAATTTTCAAAAACATAAAAATTTAATGCTTTCCAAATTTTAAAACTGTTAAATCCAAGTTTTCGCTCCATATTATTAAATGTTAAAGTTTAAATTTTAATAATTTATATTGTTTTGAACCAGATTTTTAAAATCAAAGAATTTTAATAATTCAAACCTTTTAGCCTAAAAAAAAAATATACTTAAATTTTCTTATAATCCAAGTTTTCCAAAATTAGAAATTTTAAATCTTTTTTTTCTTTCAAACTTTGTATTTCAAAATTCAGCATTTTAAAAATAAAAAAGTCAAATCAAAGTATCGAAATTAAAAAAGAAAGCTTCAGATATTGCAAAGATAAAATCTTTTAGTTCCAAAAAAAAATGAAAAGAAAAGGAATAAAAGAAAAGAGAAAAAGAAGAAGATAGAAGTGTTGATTATATTTTACGGATTAATGTATTGTCCCTTAGTCACTTAGTAATCAGCTAATTTATAGAAATGTTTTAACAATCTTATATTCAAATTTTTTTTTTCATTTCCATTATAAAAGATGATAATGATAGTCACTTAGCAATCAACTAATTTTCTTGCCTACCTTCAAAACCTCACCATTCCCCAGTACTATATCAGACTGAAAACTCCTATCAATGCTCGAGGCCCCAACCGTAAAAATCCAAGGAGCAGAATTAACAACAGTATACGGCTCCGGCCCATCATTGCCCCCCGAGCAAACAACGACCACACCTTTCTGATTCGCATGGAACGCTCCAAGAGCGATGGGATCAGCCAAAAAGTCACTCTGAAACACAGAGCTCATCCCTATAGAAATAGAAATGATGTCCACTCCATCACCCACTGCATCGTCCATGGCTTTCAGTACAGCTGAACTCGCACATCCTCCTAAAGAACATGCCTTGTACATTACTAGCCTGCTTGTAGGGCACCCGCCCTTGGCTGTGCCTTGGGCTAGGCCGTAGTAGTCTGCGTTTGGGACTATGGTGCCTGCTGCTGTTGACGATGTGTGGGTCCCGTGTCCTACGGAGTCTCTAGGTGAGTTTTGGGAACTTATTCTATTTGTGTTGTTTATGTTGGTTGGTAGTGGTATCGATGAGTCGGCCATGTTGTTGTAGTACCTTGCACCTATTAGCTTCCTGGTATCAATAAATGAGTAGAATGAATTAGAAAAATGAAAGACCCAGTATCGTTAACATACATACAATATTCAAAATTGTGTTTATACTGCTGTGGTCAAAACTTTATTTCTTAGTTTTCTTAGTTTGGTTCTCAAGCACCTGATCATCCTAAAAAGAGCTGACAAGTAGTCTCCAAAGTGAGTGTGTGTGTGTCTGTGTGTGTGTGTGTATGTATGTATGTATCAGTTTCGACTTTCATGCTCAACCATCAACCATTATTTGGAGGCTTGAGTAGGATGAAGTGATAGTGTAAAGCTGAATCCAGAGAGTATCCAATTTTTCACATAAAAAGTAATCAATAACACTCATTTTAAAAATAATAATATTATGTTGTCAAATACTGAATGTTGATTAATTTCAAGTGTGTTTGTTTCAATGAAAAATTTATGCTTATTAAGTGTTTTTATAGCGTAATAAAGATTAAGAACTTAAATAAGCACTACAAAAGTGCTTACCTTTTGCAGTTGTGATTACTGAAAACTACTTATTCTATGACATTGAGCATTTTTTATGTATACTACAAAATTACTTGTTGCAGTTGGACTTTTTGAAATCAGGCCCTTCCATGCAGACCCCTTTCCATCTTGAAGGGATTGGACCCATACCAGTGTCATAGAAACTTGGTGATTCAGGCCATACACCTAAATAGTTTGTGAGAAGAACATACATTAAGTTCAAGAGTTATATGACTCTATACTAGTGATAGAAATAATGTTTAAATTATATTAAGGAAATCTCCTTGAGCCAGTGGTACAATGCAAACTCTATACCGCTGGTACATAGTCCCTTTTTGCAATTACAAAATAGTAAAACATGAAGTTTTATAATCTACATTGTAATGAAGTACCTGTGTCGATAAGGCCAATTATGATATCACTAGAAGCTCTTTTATGAGCTCGTTCTGATCCAAGACCGGACTGAGCTTCTAAGAAATCCCAAGATCATGTAGTATGGAGCTGAAGAATGCGATCAGGAAACACTTTCACGACCTTTTCATGTTCTGCTCGCACAAGATCAGTGTAGCCAGTTAAAGTATTTGGACTTATATACACCGTGATTAGAATAATGATAACTTACTGGATAATATTTCAGCTTCTTTCTCTGTCAGCATTGCTGAGAAACCCTTGAATGCATGGCTGTAACTATGGCCAATGTACATTCTTTCTTTCTCCTCTCTACAAGAAAATTGCGTAGTTTAGCAGTGGGAATCAGTGTATTTTAGAAATTTAGATAAAAGACTGTGTGTCTGTCAACAAAACCATCCCCGGCAATATTGACCCTGAACCACCCATCAGCAATACCATCTCACTGCGCCAACAGCAAGCATTCTAACACACTACTACTGCCACAATTCCTACTATACACATTCAAACCATCAACAGCCATTGTACAACTCCTACTGTACATCAATTACGGCTACTGACCATCAGACTTCACAAGTTCATCCACTTCGTTCACCAATTCACATCTTCCAATCTCTGTTCAAACTGTCACATAACCACTGTCTACATGACTCTGCACTTCCACCATCAGTATTGCATCAGACCACATCCACATATTCACTTCATTAACTTCCCACATAACCACTGTCTACATATCAACAACTCTAAATCTATATTAAACAACTCTAAATCAACATCAGACCGTCGAGATTTGACCGTATATAAACAACTCTAAATCTATATTTTTGATGTTATAAGAAAACTTCAAGCTGATTTGCGTTTTCTAATTTAAAAAATTTAGAATCTGAATTATATATTTATTTCTATAGGGATTTTTTTTGTAATAACATTAGAGATAAAAATCTGATGTACAAAGCCCCATTTCACAATTTTAATTTTAATTATTCTTTGAAGCAATTGTCTTACAAATGCCATTTTTATTTTATTTTTCCTTCTACAAATTTAAAGATAGAAATAAAACTTTTCGTTCCATTTTAACACAAGTCCTCACATACTTTTATCCACTTTTTCGAAGTTATTTATAATTTTTATTCTTATTAGTGAGTTGATAGCTATCATTTATATCCAAAAGTTATTTGTAGGCATCAACAAACACTTTTTACTTTGTATAACTTTTTATATTATTTTTGAATTATTGAAAATTACCAAAAGTGAGTAAAATCAACACCAAATAATAAAAGTTTAGCTCGACCTAGAAAAACTTGAGTAGAAATGAAAATTACTATTGAGTTCGAAATATTAGAACAGTTTGAATAATATTTACACAATTGAAAGAGAAAAAAAAAATTAAATCATGCATAAAAAATGTATTATTGACAAACTGTTTCAATAAGCAATCAGCATTCCCAAAAAGCAAAAATTTATTGCTTATTCGTTATGCTGAATAGGAGGTAACCAGCATCACTTTTTTAAAACAAACAGTCAAATAACCCTTTTTCCCTTATTCTATTAAGGTGAACAGCTAACATGACTCAAACGTGACCCTCTTTAATTTTGTCATTAAACCATCCTCTCTTTTAAATCATATTATTATCACTGTTGCACCCGAAGAAGAACACTTTAAATTATGGTCCTGGAGCTTGATTTCTTCGCCATGGAGAAAATCAATTCTCAGAACAACTCATTTTCAGGTTTGTCCTTTCTAACTCAATTTACTCCCAAAATAACATATTCGAATTTATATAAAGTTTAAATCATGTTTACATAATATAAAATATCGTACATTTTTTGATAATAGGAAGTCGGAGCTCTATCCCACTGATCAACCCTACAACTAGTTCATGGTTTGTACTGCTTATTTTATAAGCTTTACAGATGTAACAAGTATAAAACTTTTGAATGAATATATAATTTCATTTGAAACGTTTTAGGATGGTGAACGGAAGTGCGCCGGAAAAGTTGCCGTTGACCATGTTTTACAGGGGAAGAGTGAATGTGTTCCACGTCGTGCCTGATACAGTAATACTGATATGATTTATCTACTGTTACCGTTTTTAATCAATTCTTGGATTTAACAAAATAACGATCGATTTCATGTAGGCGGATTTCATACTGAAATTAGCTAAAGAGGGGGCGATGGATAACGCAATTCAACATGGGGGTGAATAATTCTTATATTAGTCAAAGAGTTTAGCAACTGAGATCAAAAATGCTACTGTATTTAATTTGAAATATTGTAACGTTTTCTTCTTCTTGACAGTTTTTCCCCTTTATACGGCTAGAAAGCGATCTTTGCAGAGATTTTTTGAAACACGCAAGCAAAGGTACTTACAATACTTTTTTTTTTCAAGCGTAATATTGCCTTTAAAGTGTGGCATAATTCGTTTTGGAATGCATTGAAAACTACGAACATTACACAGCGGATTAAGTTTTAGTTGATTGAATTCAATGTTAATTACATTAGAACATTTAATTAATTATAAAGTGTGGCATAATTTCAGGTTGATTAACACTGGGCCGTACTCAAGCAAGGTGAACAAGGCCGTTGGCGGAGAAAATTATATTAAATGACATATGAATTCTCGTCCTAATTACAAGTACAACAGAATGCAGTGAGAAGTCTGTGTACAAAACTAAATGCGGTTACAAATCATATGTGGGACGTAACTAAGGTGGTCAACTTAGTATTTTGGAAATCATGTACTTGTTGCCAAAATGCTGTATTTAATTAAATAAAAGCAAACATTAAATTTGATAACCACTCCTTTATTCACTAGAAAGGTCTTTGGATTCATCGGAAGAGAAAGTAGCTAAAACTGTTGTACCGAGTGCATACCATTAAATTTGATATGTTTCATTTGATTTATTTCAACCGGTAAACATGCTAAAAAAGTTTGAGGTTTCAATCCAAGAAAAGGAAAAGTCAGCAACATGCTAAAAAGGCTAAAAACAACCGGTAAACATTTCATTATATTTGTTTTACCAATTTGAGATAGATAAGGTTATGGGTCGGATTCGGTTAGAACTTAGAAGCAAGCTGAAGCAGACATCAAACCTTTTCCAGCAGGTCAAATGAGATCATTCATTATCATAGCATACCTTATATATAGTCTAAAAGAAATGATGGTCACATGATGGACACATGATCATTGCAAGAGCAAAAGGTCCATTAGCCGTAAGTATAAATTAAGTAATTAACTTCAAGTGCCAATATTAAAACTTACCATTAAACATAGTAGCATAATAATCACCTATTTCTGTTGTATGACAGCGTGAGAATCATTCAAATAGAAAAGTCACAAGACTACTACTCCTACCTCAACTATTTCTAGGAAAGTGAATCATGCTGATTTTCACCTTCCTAATATGGTTCATGTATCAGAAACTTAAACAATACCTTGTTACGTGGTGGAATGCATGTGAATAATGTGTCGATTCTAAAGGTGGTACTGGATCACATCAATCTTCCTTGGGATTTTCCATCCTCATCACAATGTGCCAACTGGAAAAAGAACATGGATAATCATCTTTCATTGCTGTACATAAAGGCCAGATACATTGACTTACAAACTAGTCTTGAAAAAGATAACAAGTCCCAACCTCGAGCATGTTCTAATAATCAAAGAATTGTTGACATATGTTGAATAAAATCATCTTTTTTTTATTCAAATCAGTGAAGATGAATGCAACTACCTATCAATCTTCATTTCAGTGGCTTGTTTCACGTTCTCAAGAAAAACTTCCACCGCCTCGCAGTCGATATTAAGGTTCTTTTTCCCCTGATAATGTACCATTAGTAGTTTAAAATCAAAGCTAATTTTACATGGATTGAGTATTATTAATGGATAAAATGAGCGGTTCGGAGTTGAAAACTGAAAATACAAGAGAACAATACATGGGAACCAACTTATCCAACCAAATAAAAATGGAAGGTCGTTTCCAGTACCGAGAGGAACAGTGGCAATTGGAGGAGGATGATATAGCTTAAGATCGGAAACAACTCCTAAAAGCCAGCTTGCAGTACCATGACTTAGCCTGATTACTTGGTTAATGTAGTACTGTAATTTTGTTTTGGGATTAACATGGTTAAAGGTGTAACTAAGCAACACAGTAAGGGTATGTGGCTATGGACGGTGCTTACACTACAGGTTAAGGCAATGAAACAAACAGGTGTGACAAATACTTGATTAAAAATATATTATTATAGCATAATTCAAGCTTGGATGAACTGTGGCCTGTGGACAGTCTCAGGCCTGCATAACCGCTTGCAAAATACCAAACAACCGATTGTATGACTCTTTATTTTTTTAAACTTTTACATGAAAGTTTTGTACTGTCTCCAACCCGTTGTACTTAAAAAACCAATAGAATTTGTGCAAACTTGTTGCTAGCTATATGTTTCAAATTACAGACAAATGATTCAAAATCGAATTGATTCTAAATCGCCAGATTCATTTACACGATTATGTGCTTCTATAGACTCACATTTTCAGGTGTTTGATACCAAAATCACTTCATACATCTAATATTAGTATTTTAAAAATTATAGATATAACTAAAAATATATTCTGATATTGATATTTAGAAATTACTGAAGGGTGCACAACATTCTTATTCTAAAATGCAGACCAGAAATTTTTACTCAAGCTCAAAAATTTTAAGAACTTACCTGAGAGGATGTTAAAATGCTATTTTACATGGATTTAATTGGTATAGATCTGAGGTCTCAAGTGGTTGAAGTCATCCGGTTTTCCTTGATATCGGTTTTAGCATAAATCTGACTTTTGAAATTGAATCGATAATTTAGAGCAAGAAGTCCTACACTAGGAGTTCATCTATTTTAACTCCACAGGCGAAGATTTATAACTTGATGGTGGGATTGATCCAAATCTGAAGCTGAATTAAGAAACGTTTACACCATTACTTGGTTTCAACACCTACGAAAGGAACGATTTGACTTAATCCCTATCCGCAATCATTCAACGTCACACGATTTTGGGTATAGACTTTACGCACTTGTGATAGGATTTTAGGAGAACACGTGAATCATCAGCAGCCTACACCCCAGATGCAGCATCTCAGGTAAGCATTTCAAGCAGCATGACTAACTCGAAGAAACGGCAACTACATCTACTCGTTGACAACCGCAACAACGTAATATCCAGGTCTCAACAGTGCATCTCTCGATTTCAGGTAGAGGATCATCGATCATGGCAGTAAGCACAGAGCTTCTCTTAGCACTTCAGATCAGAACGAAGATGAATTCAAGGTGTTAGGGCTAGATCAAACTAGATGTTGCAGGCGAAACTAGAGTACGAACGAAATTTCATGGGAGATTTCGCATATATTTTAGGGTTTTAATTAGGTTTAAAATAATTTTGGGGAAGATTGGTAGTCGATTGTTTTCTTGCTTTACGCGGAAGAGAAGAAATTATGGTGGCCAGGTAACCGCGTAATGAAACGAATCTAAAAATAAAGCGGGTCACTTTAAACAGCGTTTCAGATTCCAAAATTTACTTTACAAAATACTTTTATCAGCATTCACAATGAAAACGCTGTCCGTTATTGCAGTGAAAAGCGCATTTTCTTGTAGTGCCCCTTAACACATTTATATAATCATCATAGTCTATACAGCACTGTAAACTCCACCGTAAACTAGTGGGCTATCAGGGAGTACTCCATAGGTATAACACAAAACAAATCGTAGTGGTCGTGCATAGGGATACGAGTATGACAAGGCACATGAGGCAATACCCAAGGTAGTGAAACTACCGTTTGCCTGATCCAGACTGGTGAGAACGCATCGCCGCAACGATCGCAACACCGCGAAACAACACTCCCAAATCAAGGGTGTGCACCAATCAAAAACAAGTAATGAGTAGTTTACGAAGAAGTGTGTCCGCTAGAGGTAGCTAACCTCAATGGCCCGACACGGCTCCTGTTTAAGTCATTACCAATTTGACACAAGTGTCAAGGTCATCCATTATCGTTCTCTTTCTTCAAATCCAGCAACATCATCATTCCAACCACTTCATTCTGGATCACACTCCGCGTATAATAGTTATTAAAGTGGTTTTCGGTTTGGACAGAGCGTATGTTCATAACCGATCCCGGACTCTTTAATAAATACGTAATTATTACACCGATTGGTCATTTGATAAACTTTCAAAATAGTTTATATTTCAAAACCAAAATATCATTGCCATTTCAAAACCATATCAATATGATATCACTTCCATTTCAAAACCAAATACGATATCATTTCCATTTCAAATATATCCATCTCAAATATATCCATTTACAAAATATTAGTACTTCAAAGTTATAACACTTTCTAAATCGAACACTTTGGAAATCATAATACTTTGGAAATCAAAATTTAGAAATCATAATGCTTTATAATCATAACACTTCCCACTTAACCATTTAAATATAAATAATAGTATATATAATAAAATAGTTTATAATTTAAAATAGTTTATATAAAAATAGTTATGATTTAAAATAGTTTATATAGAATAATTTATATTAAAAATGATTTATATTAAAATAGTTTATATTAAAATAATTTATAAGTAAAATATAGGTAGTTTTAGATATAGTTTAAAAATACTTTAGATGAAAATAGCTTCCTCAAATTTCACAAATCAATTCAAATCAACTCGAATTCCAAAAATTCAAACTTAATCAAATCTCAAATCATCAATTTCATTCAATTTAGTTTCTCAATAAACCATTTCAAATTATATCGATTTCAAATACAGATTTGAACCACAAAATAAACCATTCCAATTTTTAATATATTTCAAAATCAATATATTCAACATTTCAAAACTTAAATTCGATAATTTCGTATATATGTCAAATTCACTTTACTATTGTTTAGTTTTGAATTATTTACTTAATCATTTCAATATCATTTTAAATAAAACTTCAATTTACAATTTTTAAATAAACAAAATATCCCATTTCAAGTTATGTAAATTTGAAATATTCATCTAAGTCAATTTTAATCAAATCCAAGTTAAAAATCATATTTTTAAATTTCAAATTTAATAATTTCCAATCAACTTATTTAAGGAAAATTCTTAAATAATTAAAATTCCAAATCAATTTCAAATTTATCTTTCAACCTGAAACATTATAAGCTCTATATTTGAAAATATAAATTTTACATAAGTACTTAAACATTATTTTATATTGATTAAATCGACTTTATTAAATCAACTTTATTAGATCTTTAAAATCAATATTTATTAAACCATATATTTCCTTCAAAACCATAGAAATCATTTTCAAATATTTATATATAGACCAACGGTGTCTGTATATAATTTTCTACCCTATGGTCAAGTGATACGGATATTTATCATTTCAATCCGTAATTTATATATATACGGGTATATGTCTTTTCAACCCGCAATCCCAAATTCAATTCAATGAAAATCGCTTGGGTTTATCATTTCAACCCATAATGATTTTTCCTATTCTACAGATCGTTCGGGTATGTATTATTTCAACCCATAGTGAATTCTATACTAACAGGGAACTTGCAGAGTGATAACAGATATGATAATAATATAACAGACATATATCATCAATATAAATAACAGATAATGGTGTCAGGTGTCACAGGTGAACAGATACAGATAATGGCATATATATAGCAATATAAATAACAGATAATGGTGTCAGATGTCACAGGTGAACAGATACAGATGATGGCATATATATATCAAATGTAAATAACTAACAGCAGCATATTTCAATTGTCGTTTCAATTGAAATCAAATTTAATAAATATAAGAACATTAATCGTGAGTGATTGCTCACCTTCCGAGGTTAGAGATGAACGAGAATAAGATGAGTTACAAATCCAAGCACGAGTTTCGAAGTAAAGTACGATGGACAAGGGTTCGACGTATAAGCTGATAAATCGAAAATCGATGAGAATGAATCAAATCAATTTATTATTATTGTATTATATAAATATTTTTTTTTCAACACTCACTTTAAAATAATATACATATTTAAATAACCTATCTATAAAATATTTAATTAAAAATCAAAACATATATTGAAAAATATATTGCTTTGCAAACTATCATATATATTGAAAAATATATTGCTTAGCAAACTAACATGTATATGCAGACCCAATACGTCTAATAACAACTTAATGCACTATGCAGATTTATATAAATTCACAGACACCATCTATGAATACACTAAATGTACTATCCAAGCCAATATGTACTTAAAAGAATGCAAATTACTTACACATATGGTAGGTTCATTTAAAGGTTTCTATATATATAAACCTAAAACTAAACATGATATATTTAAATATATATCTATACATCTAACCGTAAAACTAATACATATAAGCAGCTTGACATATTACTTAACAGACAAAACTTAAAACAGAGAGGTATATATACTTTAGCACTCCAGGTAAGATTATAAATTTCAGAAATAAATACATATATAGATTTACACGTACATACAACAATTTATAAAATATAACATATATATAAACTATTGTACTCATATAATATAAAATACTGTTATCCACAACATATATGCAGACAGTACCTACCCATTGTTTATAAAACAGTATGTAATATGTATATATTAAAAGGTATATATGCAGACCATATCATGTACAAGCAAATGCTCGTACGCAAGATATATATGCGAAACAAGGCATGTGCCTTTAAAATATCATCTATATGCGATATATATTACTATACTCGTATATTGTAAATTTAGATAAAAAAATATAGCTTATAGTTTTAAATCTATATATACATTTACAGCATAAAACTAGGATTTCATAAACAAATATACCTAATACTTACTTTTATCAAGGCTAATACGAAAAGTATATATATATAGGCTGTCATGCTTATTTATACAAAATAGCAAGTATAAAATATAATTCATGAACATTATATAGGTTATATAGGTAGTTTTATGTATATAAATAAATTCATACCCAGATTCAATATACACACAATAAAACAAACCCATCACTTTGATATAAGCAACAATATATAAAAGATCAATATATATAGAGTAAAACTGACCTACTAAAAGAAGAAGAAGGAGACAGTGGCAAGCAAGATGTCTGTTGATGAGATAAGCACGGATGAAGGTGGTCGGGCTCGCTGGAGAGGGAGGCCGAAGGTAGTGATTCTCGGCCGATGGTGATGAGGATGAGATCGACAGCAAGGCCAAGGAATCAAGGCGGAGGAGGCGCTCGGCCTGGGTCGGTGAACCGATGGCCAACGTTGGGTAGGCCAGCGATGGGAGAGGAAGGATTCGCGGTGGAGCTTGGCACGGTGTGGCAGTGGCGGTGGGGAGGTTCGGCCTTGTAGTGGAGGGCTGCGTGGATCTGGGGTCTGCTTACATGGAGGAGGTGGAGGCTGGTGAGGGGCGAACGGAAGGACTGGTTGTCGACGTCGCTTGGTGCCATGGAGTGGGAGGAAGAAGTGGTAAAATCAGGGCATGTGAAAATGAAGGGAGAAAGAGTGGAGAACGGATGCTAGTGCTTGCGTGGGAAGCATGGAGGCGGAAATGGTGGGTCGAAGCAGCAGACGCAGTGGTTAGTATGGTAGAGGAGGAAGAAAAATATGAACAGGCAAGGAACCAAATAGAAGAAGCAAAGGCCACAGGAAAAATAAAGGAGGAGAGGAGATTGGCAAAGGATGTGTTATGTACACTTGTTTTAAAATGGAGAAAGTAGGAGGGCAGCATCAAATTTCCAGGCCAAAATGAACGTTAGAGCAACTCCAACAGTTCGGAGTGCGGAAATTGGATTTTCCGCACTCCGAAATGTTGGAGGCCTCATTTCCACAACGGAAATGGGGCCAGGCGCCTGTTGAACAGGCGCCTGATGACCAGGCGCCTATTCAACAGGCGCCTGGTGTTTGCGCCTATATGAGGCGCTTTTCAGCCATTCCCCCTCATTTTTTTTCCTCTAAACTCTTCTCTTTTAATTTTTTAACTCTGCTTTGGGTCCAAATGCCGCCACGTCCAGTCAAAACTGGTAGACGCACCGTTCGATATGCGACCGATGCCAATATCGGACCAGCTCATGTCCCTCCTAATGCTACCGTGACTCCAGACGATCTTCGATCCTTACACGACTTGCCCCCTACCATTTCGCATCGACTTACTGCAGCTATATCGACGCCACAGGTATACGTTTATTTCTTTATTGCTTGATGAACAACCGTGTAACTGTATATGTATGATAATTGTTTGTTTATTTTAACACTAAAGAATCGAATTTTTAGGTTCGTCACATAGCGATGCGAGGTAGTTGGTATAGGTGTATGTCTGAGCATTTTGATCAGTTACCGCAGTCGATTTTGGATAGGCTACATGCGTCACCTTTTGGTGAATTTCTAGATTTACCTAGATTTGCACATGTAGATCGTTGCCTGGTAGAGGCCCTCACCGAGAGATGGTGGCCTACCACTCACACATTTCATTTCCCTGATTTTGAGCTAGGATTGACTCCACTAGATTTTTATATGCTCACCGGCATAGAGGTTGGTCGACCGGACCGTCTCCCTATTCCATTTGATAGTTCTTTTGAGGAGTTCGAGTCATATTCAGCTTATTTACCGACTTTGGCCGATGAGGAGGTTAGAGGAGGAGCTGTTACTCTCCCTTGTTTGCAGCGTTATATAATAGAGTACATGGCCGTTGAGGATATGCACACTCCGGTTATCCGTGCATTCATATTATACCTTTTTGGGTCTACATTTTTTAGTAACAATAAGGGTACTATTAGACTTGGTTTTCTGGCAGGGTTAGTAGATGTGGATGGCCTACATATATATGATTACGGTACCGCTATTATTGGTTATTTGTACGTAGCATTAGATACATACGTGCTTCAGCAGTCTAGACAGATGTATGGCTTTTGGTACATTCTTCCATTTTGGTACTACGAGTATACGGCCAATATGCACCCCCGACTTATTGTAGAGACGAATGCCACACCTTATATTTACTTTCCTAGATTGCATCGTTGGGGTCCTCTTATGCATTTGTCCCGTGTTGCGCAAGGGGTGCACAATGAGTTGATGGAGGCTAGACAACAGATGGATATGAGGCGGCGTGGTAACATTATCATTCGTCCATGGGATCAGTACTTACAGTTCCTAGAGCCCGGTCCTGATCATTCACTCACTTTTTAGTTATCCATGTCGCGACGCAGGATTTGCTTTCAGGTTCCTACATGTCCATTCATATGGTATTTAGGGGATCGGTGTTGGCTACAGTTCTATGGTATAGTTCGCATTCCATCAGATCAGCTACCATGGGATGATATGTATGGTGATATTCGGGTTGGACCAACTTATATTCATGCGATGAGGGGTGCGGGATGGGTGGATGGTGAGCCATTTACGGTTTTGGGAGACTTTGATTCATATTGGGCTCGAGTAGCCCCACGTGCTTACGCTTTGCCTGATTATATTCGGGGTTTGAACTCCGATCATATTGGTCCGCGTACCTCTTCTGGTAGAGTTCCACTACCGCCTGCCACCTTTGAGCCTACATCATCTCAGTACACGCAGCCTCCCACTTTCGACCCCCCCTCATTCGTTTAGAGTGTATGATGTACACGGTCAGGTGGTGGAGTATCCCTTGCAGTATCCTACAGACGACGCTATTACGGGTATACCATCCGCCGGATTGTATCAGCCTCATCAGGTTTGTATTAGTTTTAAATTTTTTTTAATTTACTTGTCATTATATTATCCACCTATGTATAATTTTTCTTGTGCGCATATCAGTTTTCTTAGTACATGGATTATGATAGACGGATGATTGCTGCATTTGAGCGTATGACACTCGATTATACAGGGATGATGTATCAGAGTTACCATACTGCGGTCCAACAGCAGCAGACTCGGTATGATGCGTGGATACAGGGATTACAGACCCAGATTCAGCAGCTTCAGGAGCAGCTCCATGCCGGACCTCAGCCTCACAACTTTGATGACGTCAACGACGACAGGGACGACGACAGTGGAGACGATGAGGAGATTGATAGCGGTTCTGATCACATAGACTGATGTGCTGCATTTAGATGTTTTAGACTGTGTTATTATGTGATTGTCTATATGTTGGTGATGATGCTACTGTTATATGTGATTGTCTATATGTTATGGCATTGTGGCGATTATATTTTATGTTGAGTATTGCATTGTGTTGATTTTATGGAAGTGTGATTTTATGTGATTGTCTATATGTTATGGAAGTGTGACGATTTTGAAGTAACAAACACAGTTGTGTTTGTTTGTCAAACAGTTTATGGATGTTTGACACGTGGACGTTAATCGCATGCTTCATTTTATTGATGCGGATCACGACCTCTCTATTTAAAGAGAAAGTTTTATACTCTAATGTCACAACATTTAAAAGTTCGGTAAATTCAATCAATGTGTAACATAATATTTTCGGCTACGGAATTGAAAAAGTTAGTAAATTTTTTTATACAAACTGATCAGATGTGCGACGATGAAGAGATAATGGAAACTCAGTTTTGGGACACTATTGCTGAACTTTACAATAACAATGTTGAGTGTAGAAGTAGACGTACGAAGGTAGAGTTGAGGACTGCTTATGGGAACTTCTGCAACGCCTGTTCGAACCAACCCGTTCCACATTTGAAGGTCGTTATTTTCTCAAATATCACAGCACATTCACTAGACACGAGGCTTATATCATACGTCAAAATTGGCTAGAACGATTTGGATATCCATAAGTTGAGTGTATTCTCGTTGAGTTTCTTGGTATTATTTGTTGGTTGTATTATTGTGGAGTGTATTACTGTGGAGTGTATGTATTGTCGTTGACTGTATTAATGTTTGGGTGTTTCAGTAACATTGACTTGTTTCTTTCTGTTTTATTGCGTTAAGAATATGGCTACAGTTGTATGATGGGATGATACACTACATCAACATTCAATAGTTTATGAAGGGGACAAGATAGTGCAGACGTGACACTACAGCCAAGACACTGCTTCAACAGTAAATGTAAAGAACATGGCTACAGTTGTATGATGGGATGATACACTGCATCAACAGTCAAAACAGTATGGAGAGGACAGGATAGTGCAGACGTGACACTACAGGCATGACACTGCTTCAACAGTAAATGTTAAGAACATGGCTACAGTTGTATGATAAGAACACTGCTTCAACCGTAAATAAAGTTTAGATGTATGTTTTTTTGTTATGAAAGCCAGCATGTGATTTAAGTTATAAAAGGCTTGCTAGATGCTGAGAAGTATTATTGCTCATTCTTATTTCATACGATTTCAAATATAACAAATGGCGGCAGAAGATTATATATTTTTTGATGATAGCGACGACGAATTTGATGAAATGATGGAAGATCATTTTCGCCGTGAAAAGGAACTACTAAGTATGGCTGCGCTACAGGTTAGTTAATTGAGCAGGCAACACGATGGATCAGTTGTTGGTCGTCGGTATAAAAATCGTAGACATTCATGGCACAACGACAGACTGATGGAAGACTACTTTGTTCCAAATCCTACTTACACAGATGCTGATTTTAGAAGAAGATTCTACATGCGGCGTCCTCTATTTCTTAGAATCCTCCACTGTATCAAGCAGCATGACAAATACTTTATCTTCAAACCCAATGCATCTCGTACAATGGGATTGACTGGAATTTAAAAATGACAGCTGCACTCAGAATGCTTGCATATGCAGGACCGGCGGACGCGCTTGATGAAAATTTGAAAGTGGCGGAAAGCACGGTATTAGAGTGTTTGGAACATTTCTGTCAAGCTATCGTGGACATTTACGGTGATCAATACTTACGCCGACCAAACGAGGCAGATATAGTTCAGTTATTAAATATGCATGGTAGTAGAGGTTGGCCTGGAATGTTAGGAAGTATAGACTGCATGCATTGGGAGTGGAAGAATTGTCCAAAGGCGTATGATGGAGCTTATCAGGGTAAGTCTCGTAGGTCCTCTATTATTCTTGAAGCCGTAGCGTCGTATGACTTATGGATATGGCATGCATTTTTTGAAATGCCAGGTTCGAATAATGATCTTAACGCAGTCGAACGATCTACGTTGTTCAATAATTTAGCAAACGGTAGATCAACTAATTGTACCTTTACTTTAGGAGGTAACACGTACGATCATGGATATTATCTAGGTGATGGTATATATCCTAAATGGAGTACCATTGTCAATACAATTCCTAACCCACAAAACAATAAACAATCAAAGTTTGTTGCGATGCAAGAAGGCCAGAGGAAGGATGTTGAAAGAGCATTTGGGGTTCTTCAGTCTAGATTTGTCATAGTCAGTAATCCATGCAGACTTTGGTCACCAGTTAAAATGACCAAAATAATATACACTTGTATTATTTTACATAATATGATTATAGAGGATGAAAGAGACATGGAAGAAGATTATTTTTACGAGGGTGCTCCTACACCACCGCATGTTTGACACAACCATATGATTGGAAGCGCACTAGAACTCGAGTTTCATGTAGAAAGCCAAATGTCATACCGTAGTGTTCAACTTCATCGAAGACTACAAAATGATCTCATAGATCATCTTTGGAGGTTTTCTGGAAATCAGTGAAACTATATTTCTGTTCTTACTTTTTCTACTGTTGTTTATGTTGTTTTTACTTATTACGGTTATTGTAATCTGTTTATGTATAATTAACCTAATGTTGTTAAAATCTTTTTTCAATGTAATGCAATTTCAATGAAAATACCTATATTAATAATTGCTTGCATTAAGAACACAATACAAATAACGGTAATTGAAAGATACAAAGGTTGTAAAAACGGTAATTCATTTAATGACCCTCTTCAAGTCTACGCCTCATAATTTCTCTCCTTCTTTGCTCCGTATACTCCAGTTGTTCTGCAGACATGTGTGAGTATCCATGAACATTATTGCATCTTCATCTCTTTGTCGGTTTCCAGCAATAAGTTGATCCATTCTTGATAAATTTTCTTGGTGTTGCATTGCTCGAGTGTCCATTGCTCGGTTAAATCTTTCTTTAGATTCAAGCATGAGTTTTTTAATTTCCTCTTGATCCGCTGCAGCAGCCTGCTTCTTTTTGGCCGCTTTTGCTCCTTGTGGCCTAACAAAATGATCTTCGGTTGGGGATGGGCCTTCTTCTGATCCTAAACCGAAGCTTCCTTGGGATTCCCTAGGACTGGAGCTTTCTCCAACTCTAGGCCTTTTACCCCGACCACTGTTTGATTGAACTTGTTGAACGGTTTTCTGAAGCGACGATTTCCATTTAACGTGCTCGACCAACATGTCATAAACATGCATGAACTGATAAAAATGTGGTGCTTGTTTACTATCAGGTTTATAGATTTGTTTGAACAACTTGTTTGCGGCCATTCTCTGTTAAAAAAATAACTAGTACACTTAGAGAACTATGATAAAAAATAATACAATGAAATTATATCAAAGCTTACTAAATGCGTCTCATTCCCAAATCCACTAGGATTCGTTTGCTTCAACTTGAACATTTGAGAGTCGAACGTTTGCGTTTGACGATTTATTTTTCCATAATGACCTTTGACTGAAGATAGCGTTCTTTTCCGATCGATGTTCTTCCGATTGTAGCAATTATTAATTTTGCCCCAAAAAGACTCACCACTTTGATCGGTCCCTCGAATAGGATCGACTGAGAGTGCACAGTAAATGTAGCAAAGATCGTAGTCTTCCGCAGCGCTCCAACTTGCATTAGTTACTTCTCCCCTAATCGGAATCGTAACGTCTTGTTAGTCGTATTCTTCAAAACTGGACCTTGCAGCAACAACGTCGAAATCGGAGTACATTTTCAGTTGAGATTAGTGGCAGCAAAAAATTTCAATGGAGGAAGGAAATTGGTTGGGAATGGAAGAAGATGGAAGAGTAATATTTAAAGATGGAAAAATGACCGTTGGAGCTGAGTAGGCGCCTGTTTAACAGGCTCCTGGATGCAACAGGTTCTCTGTTGCCAGGCGCCTGTTGAACAGGCGCCTGAAAATGAGGTGCCTATTCAACAGGCGCCTAGACAACAGGCGCTTGTTGAACATGCGCCTCACTCAATCCCAATTTCTCAGCCCGAAGGCCCCCCTTTCTGCACTATTACATATTCTCGCACTCTGTTGGGGGTAAATTTGGGTGCAGATTCGAGAATATTGGTGCTGTTGGAGTTGCTCTTAGTGTATATATATTATTTCTATTAAAGAGAGAGAGAAGATGGAGAGGTGGAGAAACAGCCGGAAACGTGGCTATAGGAACAAAAAAAAAATATAAATAGGTTTATATTAGAGTAGTAACAGAGAGAAATAGGAAATGAATAGGGAAAAGCTGAAGTGTGATCTCCAAGAAAAATAAAACGAATATGAACAGAGGCAGGTCACAATCAGAATTTATGGAGATAATAAAGAAAATAGCCGTTGAGTTATTCGAGTTGAATGCACAAAAAATTCAAAAGGTCACAAAACCAGAATTCACAAAACCGATACCGATACGGTTACCGTTTTCGCGGATTCCGCTATGAACCGGGCTTCGAAACACAGAATTGAATATACCACAGAGATCAGCACGACGAGACGATCAAAATGGTATATAGATATCTGTGGTATGATTGAATTATAAAAATTCGAATTTTCTACTAGCAGAAAATGCAGCAAAAACGCAGAAAAATAAGATCGACGAAGCTAAAGAAGTCCGAATTTGGAAAAACGAAAAATGACGTCTTAGTCAGAAGATGGATTAGAATTTTTCTATGTAAAAATATTCAGGTATGGAAAAAATTTATTATCATCGATTTTAACTGATATAAATTGGAATAAAATTACACTAGAAAATAAACTTCCAAATTATCTGATGAAAATTTACCAGTTGCTATGATTAATTAGATGCATTCCAAATATCAAATTTTTATTTTAAAATTTTATCGTTTAAAATTTCATAAAATTTCAACTAATTACGTTATTAAAACAGTTAAAATTTACGGGTCGTTACAATTATTTACACCAATTCTCTTCATCAAACTATATCACTTTGGACTTATGAAATTTGGTAATGGTCAAAATTCCAATATCGTCCATATTCAACTCTATAGTTGTAATGCCCCACCCCGAGATCCACACTAACAAAGGGTATTACTGGGTAATACTGTCTGTTAGTGCAGAGAATAGGTCTGGTTAGAGGCGACCATCTGTAAAATTGCTTTGGACGAGTATCGAATAATCTGACTATATTTTTCTTTGCTTAGAAGTGGTAATTTGACATATCTGATCCAGCGCAAAACAATAATACAATGGTTTAATTTAATTCAGAACCATACACTATAATATACAACACAAAATTAGAAGTCGTAAGAGAAATAATATACATCAATCTCTCTCGATAACATGAGCCTACAAAAGGAAATACTAGAATCACATTTAAATACATATACATAATTAAACACCGACAAATCTCAAATACACATGACTAACAAAAGTTTACAACATGAATAAGCATATCTATAAGACTCAAATGGTACATCATAAATAATAATAGCATCAAAATAGACTTCTTAAGCTAGCTCACATCCAAGGCCAAAAGTCCTTGTAATCTGTCAAGTCTCAGTCTGACTCGAGCATTAAAATAACACTCAAGTCAGACTATCTCTAATTATCACAAAAGGTGAGATACTGATAATAATAACTTGCATAAATGCCAAGGATAATTATCTACAAATTGTACTTCACTAACATAATAATACTTCATTTAATTACTTCATAGTTCATAATTAAACTTATGCTCATTTACAATATTCAACAAAGTCAAAGCAACCACAACAGTAAGAGCATAGATAATCACATCCATATATGGAAAAAAATAGACACGCACTTCGCAAGTCAATACCAGCATCATGCACTTTGCATGCCAATACAAGCGGTTGCACTTTGCAATTATACCTCGCTTGAAAACGAGTATCACAAGATGGGCCTGAATTCCCATTTAATCCGCTTAAACGGACACCCACGAACGAGTCTGAAACCCGTAAAATAAGTGTTATCCACTTTCGATTAGTAAATATAAGATTGTCGACTAATGTCCTATAACCACTTGATGATGCTCAAATATTTACTAAAAGCTAGTAAATTCCACTCATGTAAATAAATGTTCATTTGAACAAGTACTAGAATTAACCGAAGAAATAACGCAAGCGTTTCATACCACTTGTTTTACTAGACCATTTAATTCAATTTCTCATTCAAGTGAGATAGTGTATTTTTGTAATAAAAATAGTTTTACTTTGAAATCTAATTAAAAATATTGGTTCAAAAATATTTATAATACTCTATAGTAGAAACTACGATTTGATTCGTATCTATACTTATAGAAAACTTGCTTGGAAATCACTTTGAAATTTAAAGTATTTTTATATATATCCTCCAAAATCCTTCTTATCCAAACTAAAAAAATATTTCCCCTATATATATATAATAAAATCAATTTATTTCTAAAAGAATTCCTTTATAAATAACTTCACAAACCGGTGCAATTAAATCGTGTGTTAGACAACCATCATAGAGCAAGACTTCCATGCCAACAAGTTCAACAAAATTAAATTCAAGCACTCGAAAAATATCCAAATAGTTCATCACAACATGCTTCAAATCAACTCTAAAATCATTTCAAATATCAAGAAAAACAAACAATTATTATCTTAAAAGTTAAAAGGACGACCGAACATGCGAACCAGAGCATTCAGAGGCCTAAATGGTGTGACTTGGGGCTCAGCCTAGGTCACTACTGGTGCACCGATCGTGTAGGACCGGTCCACCAGTCGTAGCGCCTGGGTTGATCCCCAGGCTGCGCCGGGGGCCTCCCATTGCTCCGTTTGGCCTCGTTTTTCGGTTTTGATCTTTGCGTCTTAGGGTACTAATATAACATCCATGCAAGCATACAAACATCAGTGATTAAATGCGAATCATGATCATATGAAGTGGGTTTTATCAGCCTGAAAATAGGGTTTCAACTATTAGAAAATGTGCAACTAGGTATGCAATTTATCACAACTAAACTGAAATTAATTCAACTATAATTCACCCAACAACCAAATTAGTAACTTGAATTCAAACTAGAGATAGCTGTGAGGGTTTAACTCATCTTTTCTCTTTAATTTAGATTGATAAATCCCTTCATATCAACCTTGTAATTAGATTTCAGCAACTTCATAAACTCTCTCAGCAGTTGATAAAAACAACCAAACCAAACATCACAAAAAGTGAAACCAATAATTCTAAAAGATGGTATAGGGTTCTATTAACATATCTCTATTTTATCATAATTTTCTGGAATTTGTTCCTATTTTAAAAACTTGATTCTTGCTTGCAATTGGAAGGAGAAGCCAAAACCTAGTTTTCTCCTTTTAGTTTGAAGGTACAGAACTTTGAAAATGAAAAGAATGAGAAGAGTACTTCTCTTATTTGTTTATAAATGGGTTTGGGTTTAGTTTAAGCTCATTAAATTAAAATACACAATTCTTATTTTATTAAAATGGGCATTTACTTCTAAGGCTAATTTATTAAATCATTCTTAATTTCTTAACACTTACCCAAAGCCCACATATCCAAATTTATAAATATTCACAATAATTTATTTCGTATAAATTTTAAAGTCTAGAATTATAAAACAATTAATTTCCCATTAATAATAGTAAAATCCTTTAAAATGTTTATTTACAGAATGATGACTCATAACACTATTTTTATAACAACGAAATGATTTACTAAACAAAATAAAATCTCAATGTTCTCTTAACAATATATTTATTTACCATTTATCAAGAATACCGAATTCAAACCAAACAAATATTCCTTTCTCAACTTTAATTTCAATCATCTTCAAGTAAAACAATTAATAATCTAATTTCTCCAACTTCAATAAATGAGAAACCAAATTTCTCATTTAAATTTCCAGTTTAATCTTATTTATTTATTCTAACAACACTAAAAAAACCAGGATTGTTACAATAGTCCAAAGACAAAGTTCTTGGTTCAATAGTAACAATTATCATTAACCAAACTGCTATAGCCAAAGACTTTGACTTCGAGTTGACTTCAATTAACCGTGATACTAACCTCATATAACCAAAGAGGACAATTCTCTCAAGAACAGTGTTTCACTTCTAATGCTTCCACTTGACCCAACTATATTCGTTCGATGGATGCTTGTCATGATTTAAATAATCAAACTGAAGCTTCCACATTAAAGGTCAACAGTATTCTCAAGTCAAGAGAATTGTGTAAATTTGTCACATCAATATTTTCTTTTTGACCATAGTTATATTACTAACATAAAACTATCAAGCGAGTCATCCATATTTAGCTAATAACTATCAGTGAGTATCCCCTTGGTTCCCCCAGCATTTATGAGTAATACATTGCCCAACATTTGGAGAGCATTATCGTAACAACCCTCCACGAATCAAACTAAAATTTTAACCTAGTAAGGGCTCATCGAACCTTATACTCATTCCAAGTTGGCGATTAGTTGGTAAAATTGATACATTGAACAATATATAGAGCTATCTACTAATGATATTAGAATCTTATAGCAGAAATGATAAAAATATAGTATCAGAAATAGTACCCATCTTATAAAAATGCAAATTTCAAAATAAAACATAACATCCGAATATCCATAGTACAGTACCTCAAAATACAATAACATCATTTCTGAAATGGATACATCAAAATATATAAACAAAAGTAGATAGATAGCTGCCACAAGACTCTGTCTTCGCCTTTATCTTTGAAATTAACATCATCTTTCCCTAACCTGTGTTGTAACGAGGAAGGAGTTAGAACAACAATGTTTGGTGAATAAAAACCTCGATTCTTTTCGTAATAGTACTTGGGCAGTATAGTTTAGATAAGAATATGTCTTACGTATCCTAACTATATTTCTTATAAATACCTCGAACTGTAAGCCCGAAGGCTCTCCCAGTCCAATCCTATAACTTACACTTTTATAACCTAACTCTATAACTCACTTCAACTGTAAGCCCAAGGCCATTCCCAGTCCCACGCATCCATCGCCAATCATGTCCTAACAACGTGAAAGAAAGTACCCAAGCCACTTAATACATTTTTCAATGGGAATTAGGCAGACTTTGACCATTTAATACTTACATCTTAGGCAGATCCCCGTCATTTAATACCTATTCCAAGGCAGACCCCTTTCTGGTATTATTAAGCAAGCTGACATCGCACGGAATCTCGTCAGGCTACTTAATACTTCTTTATATAAGAGGCAGAACCTAGAAGAACCCCTTAATACCCCAAACCCGAAGTAGACCTTTCCCGAGATTTCCAACTACGGTGCCTAACGCTAACTCCGACCATTTAATACTTCCTGATTAGGGTGGAGGTAGACACTACAACAACCACTTACTACCCCCGATTCTCGTAGCATGTCCTATGTATTATGACCCGTAACCCAAACTGTGACGTCTCACATTAGTCCGACTATACTCTGGTAGCCAGATTAACTGCGCAGGCTTACCTTATAGAATTCGAGACTAACTTCGCGTCCTCTATGAGTACTTATTATAGGCGGTGTCTCACATCAGCCCCAAAGTCACACTGCTGGTAGCCAGATTAGCTGGGCAAACTTCTGTATGCTTTTGACTGAACTCGCATACCTACTTAGTTATAATTTACACTCTCCTAACCATAATACCATATACCTAACCGCATTCTACTATGGCTATAAAGAAAGATTATTTATTTTGCCACTAACCATAATCATCCTTAATTTCCATCCTATGGGGTTTAATGCTAATTACGAACCTATTTACTATGGTATTTATACGTTATTTATATGCTAATATATATTTATATAAATATATACTTAAAATATTCTTAAGCGTAAGAAGATTGCGTCCTATATTAATCGTTTAAATGTCAACTTTCCAAATTATACAACTCTATCTCCATACGATAACATACAAATTAGCTAATATTCTTAGACTAACAATAGACTTGTATAAGAAAAAAGAATCAATTACCAAATTTATTATATACTAAAATAGTAGAATCTACATCAATTGAATTTACAATTCAAATCCTTTTACACTCTATTCAACTTTTGCATATAAATGGAAAGGGATTCATATTTGAACTACGTAAATAGGTAATGCAAACTACGAATAGGAGAATTCATACTTTACACACCGGTTCCTAACTTATTTTCTTTTCAAAACCTTTAATCGCATCAGAAAAATTAGAAGTGGAATAGAATGTAAATTATTAAAATTGCAATAAATCCACAAATTCGGCTATTCTAATATAGAACTAAAATAGTAGAATCTACATCAATTGAATTTACAATTCAAATCCTTTTACACTCTATTCAACTTTTTCATATAAATGGAAAGGGATTCATATTTAAACTACGGAAATATGTAATGCAAACTACAAATAAAAGAATTCATACTTTACACACCAGTTCCTAACTTATTTTCTTTTCAAAACCCTTAATCGCATTAGAAAATTAGAAGTGGGATAGAATGTAAAATATTAAAATTGCAATAAATCCACAAATTCGGCTATTCTAATATAGAATAATGTAGATTCCAAAACATTAGAATTGACAGTTTGCTTTGGTGGAATTTTGGGGGTTTTAGTTTGGTATTTTCGTGAACAAAATTCCCCAAGGCATATATCAAATCCAACCAATACTATACAATTACTAAAATGAGAAAAACTAAGATTTCCACTCACAGATGACTCCCAGCTTTCTCCTTTAGATTTGAACAAGCCAAGTTTTAATCTCTTTTTAGACCTCTTCTTTTTGAAATATACAATAATTGGATTGTACATGAATTAGATTCAGAATTTCAGGAATTGGAGGAGAATAGAATTAGAAATTGAATATATAAAATCCCTTACCTGAAAATCTTCTAAATCGTAGGGAAGAAACTGATAAAGCTCTGTTCACGTTCTCAAATAATTTGTGAAAAAATGTGAGGGGCTAGGCTCTTATTTATAGTGGATAGAAGTCACTAAAACCATCGAATTTAAGTTGGTTTCAAATAATAAAATCCCTATCATTCCTGGCCTGAATAACCCTAGCCGCCATAACACTCACTGATCGGCCGTCGTTCCTCAAGTGGTCAACCAGCCCAAGAAAGGCGGTCGACTAGTAGCTTGTATTTGGGAAGATTTTTCTACTGTTTTAATTTTTTTTTTATTTAATTCCCTAATAAATTTTAACGTGAACGTTTATTTTAATGATTTCCTAACCTCATTTCAAATTTAATTTTTAAATTTGAAATTCCCAATATTAATTATAAATTTGAATTTGAATTACTTTAAATTCAAAAACTTCAAATGTCAATAACTTTTCCGTTTGAGCTCCGATTACAAAACTTTATATAAGGAAATTGATCCAAAAATCGCCATGAATGCAATGGCACAACTTTCGTGGCTAAATTCCGACATTTACAAAATTTCCATTTTTAGCCTTATTATTAATCAATTAATTTCTTATTAATTTTTACAGGGTGTTACATTCTCCCCTCTTAAAATGGATTTCATCCCGGAAATCCTTAAAGGACAGACAGTGTAACGCACACTAAGCATCCATGTTATGAACCAAGTTATCTATACAACCATCTACTCAACTAAAAGTTTGTGATTATGTATGTATACATACTATAATTGAGCTTGGTCTTTTCGTGATATATAAGCATGTATGCAGGCATCTTAAACATGTATATTATTCTACATGAGTGCAAAAATAACTGTAGAAGTGTGGCAACCATCACCTACCATCCAATCTAGCAACCATGATGTAACCAAAAAAACCTAAATTTTAGGGAGAAGAGTTTACTAGAGAAAATCTCAGAATGATAAGTCCTCATCTTCTCTTCTGTTTCCCAAGTATTTTTTGCCAAATTGTCTCCCTATTTTACTCGAACCAGCCTAATTTCTTTATTACGAAGCTTCCTATTTCCGTGCTCCACTATGCAAGCGATGGATGCTATTGGCTTAGTCTTAATGTCTACTAACTAATCAGACTCTACCATGGCGGCTGTGATATGAAGGCATTTTCTCAAATGCGAAATGTGAAATACATCATGGACTCCTGCTAACTTATCTAGTAGCTCAACTTGATATGCAATTTTCCGTATTCTTTCCAAGATCGGGAAAGGTCCAACAAATCTTGGCGCTAACTTTCCTGACTTACCAAATCTCATAACCTTCCAAGAGGAGAAACTTTAACGAACACCGTGTCTCCTACCTCAAACTCTAATTCCTTCCTTCGTTTATCAGCATAGGACTTCTAGCGATTCTGTGCGGCCTTCTTTTGCTGTCGGATCATCTCTACCTTTTTCGAGGTCTAGTGAATCAAATCTGGTCCAAGCAGAATTTTGTTGGTAGTTTACCATCAACAATTAGGCGATTTGCACAGCCTTTTGTAAAATGCTTCAAAGGGTGCCATGTCTAAAGGTAAGTGTTGCTCCCAATGTCCTACGAAATCCATGATGCAAGCTTTCAACAAGTCTTCCAAAATCTTATTCACCCATTCGATCTGACATTGGTCTATGGGTAGTAAGTAATGAAGCTGACTGCAAACTCCTCCAAAACTCACTAGTGAATAAGGGGTCTCTATCACTAGCAATGCTAACTGGAATTCCATAATATCAAACCACCTCCTTTTTATAAATTTACTCTAAAGATTCTACAGTCCTATTAGTTCTAACGGGAATAAAATGGGCGCTTTTGGTGAGTCTGTCTATTATAATCCAAATAACATCATTGCCTCTTTGACTCCTAGGCAACCCATTTATAAAATCCATTGATATTTGTTCCTATTTCCAAGTTGGTACCTCCAACAACAATAAAAACCCTTTGGGCTTCCCTTGCTCTGCTTTTTTCTTTTGGCATGTCAAACACCTAGAGACAAATTCATATACCCTCTTCTTCATTCCTAGCTAATAGAAAATTCGCTTCATATCCGTATACATCTTATCTTATTCGGGGTGAATGGTCATCCTAGAATGGTGAAATTCTGCTAGCACTTATTCTAAAACATCCTCAACCATAGGGACACAAAGGCGTCCATCTCTCCTCAAACATCATCTTTTGTCAACTACATATATATTAATATGACATGGGAAAAATGCTCTCCTCTATTTAGCTAACCCTAAATGTTTACTTTCGATGCATCCTACTTCTGCTCTAGCCTAATACGGTCCATCAGTGCTAGCTTAACCTCCATTTCTGCCAAATAGCCTAGAGTGGGTTCGATTGGCGGTTGGAAATTGAAATTGAAGAGGAACTCCAACTGCCTCCAGTTATATATATAGCACTTAAAGTAGCATGCCTCTGGCTAATAACGTCGGCGACAACATTTCCTTTTCTGGAGTATATTGTATCCCAAAGTCATATGATGCTATAAACTCCATCTACCTTTGTTGCCTAAAATTCAAATCATTTTGGAAAAATAGGTATTTGAGTGATTTGTGGTCAGTGAAAAACTCAAACCTTTCTCCCTAAAGATAGTGCCTCTACATCTTTATGGCAAAGATAATATCCGCTAACTCTAAGTCATGAGTTGGGCATCTCCTCTCATGGTCCTTTAATTGTCTATCACCCTCCCTTCTTGCATAAGAATAGCTCCTAATCATGTACTACATGAATAAGTGTAAACGATGGAAGGCTTCGTCCCATCAGGAATAGTTAATACTAGCGCACTTGTCAACAACTCTTTTAGTTTTTCAAATGCTTTCATGCACTTATCATCCCATGCAAAAACAAGATTCTTCTTGATTAAGTGAGTTAGTGGGACTACTATCCTAGCAAAGTCCTTGATGAATTTCTTATAGTAACCCGCCAACCTCAGAAAGCTCCTAACTTCCATGGCATTCTTTGGAACCTTCCAACCTTGATAGCTTCGATCTTTGCAGGTTCTATAGACAATTGCTTCTCGAAAACAATATGTCCAAGAAATCTCACCTCCTTCTTCCAAAAGTGACATTTTGAGAATTTGGCTTTAAGTTGGTGCCTTCTCAAAGTCCTTAATACCTCCCTTAAGTGATTTTTCATGCTCACCTTCACTCTTGGAGAATACTATGATATCATCCACGAACACTACAACGAATTTATTTAACTGCACCCTAAAACTCTACTCATCAAATATACAAAGTATGCGGGGGCATTTGTGATTCCAAAAGGCATCAGTTTCCATTTATATAGTCTATGCAGAGTGCGAAATGCGGTCTTTTTCTTGCTATCCTCAGTTATCCTTAATTGATGAAATCCAGTGGCTAACTCCAATTGGGAAAAGATTTTGGCTCCCACAAGCCAATCAAACAAATAATATAACCAAGGTAAGGGGTACCTATTTTTCTTAGTCAACTTGCTGAGTTCTTTATAATCGACACATAGCCTTAGTGAGCCATCCGCCTTGATGGCAAAGACAACAGGTGCTCCCTATTCAGAAGTATTTCGACAAATGAATCCTTTCTGCAACAGCTTTGAAATCTACTTATCTAACTCTCGCATCTCTTTGGAGGCCATGTGCCTTAATGACAGAGCAACAGGTCTAGCCTCCCTCTCTAAATCAATCCTAAACTCGTCTCCCTTCGGGGTAGGAAACCTGAGACTTCTTCAAAAATGTCGGGAATTTCTCGAACTATGGATATGGATGATAGCTCATCTTGTGATAGGCTCAACGAGTATATATAGCTTAACTCGATTGAGTTTTGAGGTGTACAAAGAACATCTATATCTCGCCCCTTACAACTCCTTAATCATACTATCTCCTATCACAATCTAAAATAGCTTCATAGTAAGATAACCAGTCGTCCCTAAGTTAAGTTCAAACTCCTCAAAATTAAGAGTGTACGCGTTACATGTAAAATCCACATTACATATATCCACAACTAGGTCTTTGCAAACTAAGGAAAGATGTGTCGACCCTCTAATAGTATTTGATACTACTATTAGGTCGGTGTCAACAAGGGTTTTTAGAATCAAAGAGCTAACCATATTTTTAGCTATGAATGAATGTGAAGCACCCGAGTCAAATATGGTACAAATAGTACGTCTAGAAATAATAGTTGTACCTTTCATTGTAGTTTTTCCTTGATCCCTAGGGGGAGGCCTACTCGAGATAGGAATAGCCTCAATGACATAGGCTTGTTCACTCTGACCTTCCTTCGCAAGCTTTGGACATCAATTTTTGAAGTGCCTCTCCTTATGGCAGTGATAACACTTCCCCTTGAAGGCTTTCCTCATCAAACTCACTTTATAATCCCTAGTAACGTTTCCTTTCTTTTGGCATCTCCGACATGATATACCTTCCTTCTTGAACTTCCCTTTGGCCTTTTTATTTGCCCAAAATCCTCCCTTATTACCTCCACCTTGGTTTTGCGCCAATCCTACTTTCGCCTTCTCCCTTGAGCCAACCATCTAAAGCAAAGCCATCGCAACTAACATCTCATAAGTAGCGCCAATGGGTACTTGGGTCAAGAGCAAATCTCTAAGTGGGGAATTCAGGCCTTTAACAAACTTCATAGCTTTTTTCATGAGGGTATCAATCAAACTCATTCGGAACTTAGCTAGTTATGTGAATCTACTAATATGTTCTTTCAAAGTGGAGTCTCCTTACCTAAGTTGTATAAACCTTTCCACTTGCAAATTCACCTCAGCCCTAGACATAAATCACGACTCAAAGTGGTTTCTGAACTCATCCCAAGTGATAAAAATTTCACCGTTCTCCTTAGCCACTACAGTCCACCAATCTAAGGACTCTCCTTTAAAATGTCATGCCACCATTCTCCTCTTAATCTGGTCTTCCCATCCAAGTTCCCGAAAGATATGCTCATAATCATTAATCCAAGTCTTCGTCTTCACAAAACCTTCTACTCCTTTATACAAATTTCCACCCATATTTTGGAAGTCCTTACACATCTTGGGATAGTCTATAGGGCAGGGTGCTGCTTCAACATGCTAGGCAATGGGTGTTGCTAGTGTAGCTTGTTGAGGAATGTGAACTTGTCCTACATGTCTTAGATATAGCTTGAACCATTCAGGCATCCCTCAGATAGTGGGTATCTCTTGAGTAGAGGGGTTACCAGCCTCGAAGGAATGATTTTCAACCATAATTAACTATCCTTAGGTTTAAACTTTTAGTTACAATTTTCTAAGATAGTACTATTCGTTGAAATGAAAGGTTTTCCTAGTGTGTTTGCGTATGTTCAAAATAAGTATACATATATAATAGGCTTTTGAAAAATACTTTCAAAACTAACAGATACACACTCATATGTATACCTATATCGATTGATAAGGCAACTTCGCTCTGATACAAAATGTAACAACCAACCTCAAAACAGACCTAACGTTAGACCTAATAAAGGCCCATCGAACCTTAGACCCATTCCAAAACTGGTCCTTGGTTGGTAAATTGATACATTGAATAATACACAGAGTTATCTACCAATGCAATCAGAATTGCACAGTGAAAAAGATAAAATATAATATCAGAAATAGTACCCATCTTATAAAAATTAAAATTTCAAAACAAAATATAGCATTCCAATATCTGTAGTATAATATCTCAAAATACAATAACATCATGTTTGAAATGGGTACATCAAAATATATAAACAAAAGTAGATAGATAACTGCCACAAGACTCCGCCTCTACCTTCATCTCTAAAACCAGCGTTGTCTTTCCCTAACCTATGTTGAAATGAGGAAGGGGTCGGAACAATAATGTCTGATAAATAAAAATCTTGAGTCTTTCCATAATAGTACTTAGGTGGTATAATTTAGATAAGAATATGTCTTATGTATCCTAACTGTACTTCTTATAAATACCACCAACTATAAGCACGAAGGCTCTCTCAGTCTAATCCTATAACTTATACTTTTCTAACCTAACTTTATAACTCACCTTCAACTATACTCCCAAGGCCATTCCCGGTCTCATGCATCTACCATCGCTTAATACCCATCCCAAGACAAACCCCTTTCTTTTACTGTCTAGCTGACATCACACAGAATCTCATCAGGCCGCTTAATACTTCTTATGGAAGAGGCTGAGCCTACAATTGCCACTAAATACCTCGAACCAAACGCAGACCTTTCCCAAGATTTCATACTACCATGCCTAATGCTAACCCATACCATTTGATACTTCATGATTAGGGAGGAGGCGGACCCTTTAATTGCCACTTACTACCCTTGCTCCCTGAAGCAGGTACTACATATTATGACCCGTAACCTAAACTGTGATGTCTCACATTAGTCTGACTATTCATAGGCATTAGCAGCCAGATTAACTGGGTAGGCTTACCCTATAGAATTTGGGACTAACCCCGCATCCTCCATGGATACTTATTATAGGCGGTGTCCTACATTAGCCCCATATCACATTGTTGGTAGCCAAATTGACTGGGTAGACTTTCGTGTGCTTTTGACTGACCTCGTATCCCTATAACTTAGTCATAATTTACACTCTCCTAACGATACTACCATATACCTCACTGCATTCAACTAAGGCTATTATGAAAAATTCTTTATTATATCACTAATTATAATCATCCTTAACTTCCATCCTATGGGGTTTAATGCTAATTACTAACCTATTTACTACATTATTAATACATTACTAATTACATGTTATTTATACGCTAATATACATTTATATAAATACATAACTATAATATTCCTAAGCGTGTGAAGATTGCGTCCTATATAACCGTTTAAATGTCAAAACGTCCAATTTATACAAATCTATCTCCATACCATAATATACAAATTAGCTAATATCCTTAGCCCAACAATAGACTTGTATAAGAAAATAGAATCAATTACCAAACTTATTTTATATTAAAATAGTAGAATCAACATCAATAGAATTTACAATTCAAATCATTTTACACTCTATTGAACTTTGCATATGAATTGAAAGGGATTCATATTTAAACTACTGAAATAGGAAATGCCTACTACGAATAGTAGAATTCATGCTTTACACATTATTTCTAACTTATTTTCTTTTTGAAACCTTTAATCACATTAGAAGATTGAGAATTGGATATTAAAATTGCAGAAACTTCACAAATTTGGATATTTTAATATAGAATAATCAAGATTTCAAAACATAAGAATTGACATTTCGCTTTGGCGGAATTTTGGGGGTATTAATTTGGTGTTTTCGTGAACAAAATTACCCAAGGCATATTTCCAATCCAACCTATATTATACAGTTACTAAAATGAGAAAAACAAAGGTAGTGTTTGGTTTGTTATTTTTAGTTTTGAGTTTTCGTCCATACAAGAATGCACACGACGCATGTATATTACCAAAAACGACTAATTTAGAAAACGAAGTTAACATACAAAATAAAAAACAACTTTTTTTATTTTCCGTGTTTTGGAAAATAACACAAGTACGTGAAACAATCCATTCTTCCGTCGTCCCTATATCCCCTTCATCCTCCCATTTGTCTTTCTTTTATCCCCTCCATCGTTCCTACATTCTTCTCATATTCGACATACATATTGAAAACCGAAAACGCAAAATTCGTTTTTAAACCAAACACTACCTAAGATTTCACTCATAGATGATTCCCAACTTTCTCCTTTGGATTTGAACATGCTAGCTTTTTAATATCTTTTTAGACCTTTTTCTTTTGAAATATAAAATAAATAGATTATATATAAATTAGATTCAGAATTTTAGGGATTGGAGGATAATATAATTAGAAACTGAATATTGAATACTAACATCCCTTACATAAAAATCTTTTAAACCAGAGGGAAGAAATTAACAGAGCTCCACTTACGTTCCCAAATAAGTTGTGAATAAAAGCGAGGAGTTCTTATTTATAGTGTTTAGAAGTCACCAGAGCCATCAAATTTAAGTCGATTTAAAATAATAAAATTCAGGCCATTCTTGACCAACATAACCCGAGCGGCCATAACACTTACCGGTCGACCGCCATTCCTTAAGTGGTCGGTCGCTAGTGGTCGACTGACCCAAGGAAGGTGGTTGACCAATAGCTTGTATTTAGGAGGGTTTTTCCGCTATTTTTTAATTATTTTATTTAATTTCTTAATTAATTTTAAAGTTAATTTTTATTTTAAAGTTTTCCCTCAGCCTATTTCTAATCAACGTTAATTTTTAACTTTCAAATTCTTAACATTAATTATAAATTTTATTTTGAATTGCATTTTAATTATTTTAAATTTCAATAACTTTTCCGTTTATGCTCCGATACAAAACTTCATATATGGAAATTGATCACAAAAATAGCCACGAACAGAACGTTACAACTTTCATGGCTGAATTTTGACATTTACAAAATTTCCATTTTTATCCTTATTATTAATTAATTAATTTCTTATTAATTTTTACAGGTGTTACAGTAACGTACTCTAGTCTCAACGGATGCATATCTGGTCTCGAGACATCTTGACTAGGAATATTTAAAATGGTATGTTTATTTTATTATGATAAATCACTTACGGTTAAAACGCATTGTAACTACTATCACAAAACATACCGTTTATCAATTTTCTATTAAATATAATTTTAATTAAATTAATTAATTAATATAACATATTATATCAACACATAATAGAAAGAAAACACATTTTATTTCAAATAAAATTGGTTATCAAGTTAAATATATGTAACAAGTTACATAATTTCCTTTAAGCCATACCCCTAACTCTATCATTCTTCCGCTTGCACTTGGTGTCAATTATGGAATAACTATCTCATCCCTTCAACTAGTTGATGAGAGCTGATCAAGTTGGACCTTTCGTGAAAGGATCTAATATATTGGTTGAATTAAGTATTTTATCAATCAACTCTCTCCAACGTTGATAAACTACCTTTATCATATGGAAGAGTATGTTTCTCAACTTCTAGTAAGCTCTTATTATTACATTATTATCATAAAATAATGATGTAGTATTATTAATACTTAGAGTCACCCTTAGCTCAGTTATAAATTTTTGCAATTATATTTATATACATTGCTTTTACTGTGGCGCTATTCAAGGCGATGTACTTAGGCATTTCGTCAAATCAGCCACTACCTCTCGTATGGAATATTTCCAACTTTAAGCTTCTTAATTATGGTTTGAACACGAATTTATTATTGACATATTATACTTAATATCACTCATGAATTTTGAGCTTGTACACTCCTTAATAAGGAGTTCGTTGTTTCTATAAACAATTCTCTAGTATTTCGTAAATACTTGAAAATACTCTAAACTGCAATTAAATGATCTTAATTTGAATTTTAAATTTGCTTCATGCATCAAATACATAAGCAAATTATGATATTGTAGACAATTCAACATGTATGATAATTCCTATTGTCAATACATAAGGAATCCATCTTACACATTCTATATTAAACATTTTAATAATGTGACTTTGCATATCATTTGGGACATTCCGAATATCCTTTATACTTACTATAAAAGATATAATTTACAAATCCAATATCGAGTATTAAACAAAAAAAGTATTACTTATTTTAACACAAGTACATCATTAACAATCAGCAATATATTATTTACTTATAATCTAGAAATATCTATGTACCTTTTAGTGGTTCTTTCTTATGGACACACGCTTCCTCTGCATTTTGATTGAAAATCAAACCATTCGACATTTCTAGCATAATACTTATTCAATTCTGATGCTTATAAAATGATACTTTCATATCATTTCTTGGATATTATCCTACGACAAACTCAATATCACTCACACTGACTTTGAGACACTTTGGTTGTTATGTGCAAACAATCCATTCTAAATCATTATTTAGTATTTTCCATTTCAACACATATGTACCAAACATAAAGTCATACAAAGCAATAATTTTGTGAGTAAACCTAAATTAACTTGAGTCCATTGAATAACAAATCTATTACGCCAATTTCAACAATTGAAATTTATGATGTTGTTCTTATTAACGTTGCTCATTATATTCCAGCTGCATTTGTCTTGCTTTTAAAGACTCATTCGCGGCCGGTGGATCATATCCCTTTGGGTTCAACTAACGAAATCATATTTTGATAACGCACTTAGAATCTTTTTGGATTTGTGCATCATGCCATACCATAGAGTCAATACTCTTAATGGTTTAATTGACAACTGAGGATTATCTATTCTTAATATTGATAAGAAATTCATAGTCTCTCTTCAATATGTGAGAATATTTATTAGACATTCTAATGTATTATGTTCATTTAGGTTTAGTTAATTTCATTCCATCCCACGTAACCAGTTTCATCTTTGAGTCGTATCCAAATTCATTTTACAACTAATAATTTCTCAAAGAAATTTCTTCACTATGAATTTGCTATTTTTGAAACAATGATTATTTCTCAGTGCAATGGAACGTATTCATAAACACTTTATCAATTACCTTATATATAAAACCGATTTGTTTTTAGTTTACAAAATTATGTTCAAAACATAAATTGGTTATCCAATAATAGTTGTTTCCAAACTTTTTTTAAGGAAACTCATACAAGATCCCTCATGAACAATTATTGTTGCAATATTTCGCATCGCACAACCCACCAACTCGCTGGCCTAGGATATTTAGGGATTTCTTATAAACCCTTATCTTGTATAATTTTGTAATCTATTCTTTAGAAGAAATTAATTTTAACCTTATGTACAGCTCTTAGGTGCACGACCTTATAGATAGAAGTTAACTCAACTTCACTCATAATTAATCATACTTTGTTCAACAAAGTTCGATTACTCCTTATCAATAAATCATTATGTCTCATAAGGAGGAGTGACTTTTAAAATTGAATCTTTATTCATTTTTAGGTACGTTAGGAACTCCTTTCCAATATACTCACATATTAAATCAAATTGAATCAATTTTATTTTATATTGCACATTATTTTATTTATTTCTATTTTGTACTTAATGAGCTTATCATAGACATTGTAACACCCTATAGAATAAATAGTAATTGATAAATAATTAATAAGGTTCAAAAATGAAATTTGAGTAAACATCAGAAATTGGCTATGAAACTTACACCATTGTATTTGTTGTGATTTTCTAAGCAACTTTCATATATAAAGTTTTGCGATCGGAGTTTAAATGAAGAAGTTATCAGCGTTTGAAGTTTATGAAACATAATTAAATAGGAATAAAAATAACTAAATTATATTAATTGTGTGATCCCTACCAGTGATCCCCTATTTCTGCTAGCCAACTGCTAGCAGTCGACCGTCTATAGGGGAGTGGTCAACCAGTTGAAGTGTGGCAGCCGGGGTTGAACCTTGGCCAACGACCCAAATTTTATTATTTTAAATCTAGTGGCTGCGATTGATTCGAGCACCTATGGTTATAGGCCCAGCCCCGCACTTTTCTTCTCATATTTTCTGTTCCAAGTAGTAGAGCTCTACCATTTTCTCTTCTCTGCTATTTCTATTAATTATAAAATATTATATTATATATCAAGATAATGGCGTCCTGGAAAAACTCTCGACTTCAAGAAAATGGCGTTCATTCTGAATATTCGCTTTCTTCTATGCTAACTCGAGATAATCCAACTACTTACAATCAATCTTTCCCTCCTATTTCTCAATCAAATTCGAAACAAATATTGCCTAATTCAATCTGGAGTTCTGGATGCGGTTCAAAATTTCGATCTTATGCCCAAATTGTCAAGGATAGATTACCGGTTATGCCTTTTCAATCTCGTGGTCGCTTGTGGGATTGCCAGCGAATCTGGTCTGAATTGAGGAAAAGGAACAACTGCTATAGATGTGGGGATAAAGACCACTTTGCGTATCAATGTCATGACCCCATTAGGTGTTTCGCCTGTGGCAAAGTCGGGCATAAGAAAGACTCTTGCTTGTTGAATTCTAAGATTGTAGTTCCTGAATCCCAGAGCAATGCCGATCGAAATAGAAACTTATCGAAATCAAAACACATAGCCTTTGGACCAAAACTTATTGACCATGGATTTCAATTCACTTTAAAGTTTTTGATGCTTAAAGGATTGCTTCTTGACAGTTTATGGCAGCAGAGATATGATGGATTGCAGTTACTAGAAGAATTATTTTCTCAATTTGATGTGATAAATTCACCTAATATAGGCAAGGGGTATATGGATAAATTCGAAGATCCTAACGACTACTTTGGAAAATCGTCTTTCAAGATCCCTGTCGATAGTGATTTGATAATAGATAATCAGATTGTAGAAAATGATTCTATAAACTATGTCAGTTTTGCAAATAATGAAGATGTGAACATTAATCAAGACCCTATGCTTTTGGATGCCTCTGTGATACTTTGTTCAAATGCATATATGGCAAATAAAGAGATGAGTTCGTCTGTTTCAAATATTCTGGCTAATGATGAAGATCTGGTTTTTACTCGTTTTAGTGGTATGAGAGAAATTTCACATGATTTCGAGTTAAAAACTAGTAACAGATTTGATTGCTTGAATACTGTCATCACTGATCAAGATATTGAACTGGAATCTCTTGATGTCATACCAGACAGTAATACGTTAGCATGCAAAAGAGTTTCTGTTACAAGACCGATTTGTTCAAAGACATCTGGAAAAAACAACTTGTTTGAGAAGAATAAAGATGGAGATTTTGCTGTTAGTATTGATAAGAATTCCAATTTTTGTGGTGATGAAATGCAATATATCATTGACAATTCAGTTCAGGTTAGTAATTGGTTCCTTCTTTGTTTTTGATAGCTGGAATATCTATTAATATTGATGAGGTTGCTAAGACTTATCATGGGGAGGTCTTCGATGAGATTTTGTCAATTTCTTTGCCTGAAGTAATCGAAGAGAAGTTAGTTTTTCTAGTGTCAATAACCAATAACTCGCTCACTGGTATCAGTGCACACGGTGTGCATGATATGCAGACTGTAGATCATATAGATGCTGCATCCTATTTGATTGATGAAGATATAAATGATGTTAATTTCGTTAATTCAGATATTAGAGATGAGATTAGATTGTTGTTTTTTAAGGACAGTTCCAGTTTAGATGATGATGGTTCTGGTAATCAGGAGCTTGTTGTCCCTAATATGTTGAATTGTTCTCCAATTTAATACTCTAATGATGGAGTGGTGAAAATAGTTATGGCTATAGATCATCTTGAGAACAAGGCAGATTTAAAGAGTTAGTTGCTGAAAAGGATAATATGGTTTTGAGTGAATCATCAGAAGTGGTGAATGATAATACTTCTAGAAATTAGATTATTGATTCTAGCATTATTACTGCTGCTAGATCTTTTTCTGGTAGTAGTTATTTGGTTTTTAGAAACGGTGAGGATTCTTTGATTGGGAATAAAGAAGTTAATGCTTTAGAGTTAGAAATGATGGAGAAGGGCAGCAGTTCTGATCCTATGCCTTCTGCGTTGAAGAAAGGAAAGCGTAAGAAATTTGTGGCTTCTACTGGTTCTATGCTTCGGAGTGCTAGGATTCACAGTTGTCAGTCTCGGCCTATGGGTAAGTTACCTGGTTCGAGCGTCACGAGTGACGCTACGAATACAGGCTCAGGTATGAGTTCTATTTCGGGCAGTACGTATTCTACTTATGTTTTGGGCAGTATATCATCTGCTGAGTTTTGTCAGCTAGCTCGTGATACTTCTTTTATTTTTTCAGACGTTGAGATTGATAGAGAGTATATTAGATGTAAGGAATTAGAGAGGGCTAGTTCAGTTGGTTTATGAGGATCATTAGTTGGAACATTAGAGGTTTGAATGATTTGAATAAGTGCGATAAGGTTAGAGCGTTCTTTAAAGACTATTCTATTGACATTGCTTTACTTCAGGAGACCAAAATTAATTGCCCCGACATTCGTTTTTTAGAAGATTAGGCGGTTATCACTTTAGAAAATGGGTTTTTTTTACCTTCAGTGGGTTCTTCAGGCGGATTAATGATAGGATGGCGAGATAATTGTTTTAAACTACTTCAATGTATTGTTAAACAACATTCTCTTCATGTTATTCTTATTAATCTTTCTGATAACTCTTTTTTAAATATTTCTAATGTTTGCGGGCCTAATTCTAAAATTAATCGGAGAATTTTATGGAATGAATGCTTAGAATTTAGATCCTTTGCCCCGGGTTCTTGGATTTTGGGGGTGATTTTAATGTTACGCGTTTCATAGGTGAGCGTTATCCTAGGGAAGGGGATTACTCCGCTATGGAGGAATTCGACCAATTTATTATTAATTCTAATTTGATTGAAATTCCCCTTTCTAATAGAGAGTTTACTTAGAGTAACGCTAGAGAGTCTCCATCCATGGCTCTTCTCGATAGATTTTTTGTTAGTGATGAAATTGATGACAAATTCCCAATCTGTAGAGTCACTGGTTTACCTTATACCTACTCTGATCATTGTCCTATTATTCTTACCTGTGAGTATCATAGAGTTATTATAAACAATTTTAAATTTGAAAAGATGTGGCTTTTGGAATCTAACTTTGTGAATCTAGTTAAAGGTAAATGGGTTTCTTTGAGTTTCCATAACATCATAATTAAGGAAAATTCTGCAAAAGCTTTTTGTTTCTAAACTTAGGGAGCTTAGGATTTTTCTTAAAAACTGGAACAAAAATGTTTTTGGCAATCTAAAAATTAAAAAAGATAATATCCTTAAGGAAATGCTTAAAATTAATAAGATAGAAGAATCTAGACCTCTAAATATAGGTGAACGTAATGTTCTTGCTAATTTAAAAGATGAATTAAATTCTATTTTAAAAAAGGAGGAGGTTATGTGGAAACAACAATCCAGAATTCAATGGATCAACGAAGGTGATAATAATACCAAATTTTTTCATAATATAGCTAATGGTAGAAAATGTAGTAATACAATTAACTCTATATTTGTTAATAATATAGAGTTAGTGGATCAAAGAGATCTTAACAAGGCTTTTACAGACTATTATAAGGATATTTTTGGTTCTAAAATCAAACATAGAATCAATGTTAGATGGATAGATTTGTATCCACCTGATTCTATTATTGATTTATCAGAATTAGATAATCCTTTTACTGAAGATGAAATTAGAAAAGCAATTAATGACATGCCAAGTGATAAATCCCCGGGACCTGACGGGTTTCCTATTTTATTTTATATTACTTTTTGGGACATTTTAAAATTTGACTTAGTTAATATGTTTAATGATTTTTACAGTGGTAATTTGCAATTAGGGAGATTTAACTTCGCAAATGTTATTTTGTTACACAAAAAAGTAGGAGCTAAAAACTTAAAAGATTTTAGACCTATTTCTTTGATTAACTGTTCAGTTAAAATCATTTCTAAAGTTCTAGCTAATAGACTTAGTAAAAGAATGAATGAATTAATCGATTGTTCACAATCAGCTTTTATTAAAGGGAGAAATATCACTGATGGGGTGGCAGTTGTTCAAGAATATATTAATTACTGTTGTAAGAATAACATAACTTGTGCGATTTTAAAACTTGATTTCGCTAAAGCCTTTGATTCAGTAGATTGGGATTTTCTTGTAGATATTTTTCATGCTAGAGGTTTTAGTCATAGATGGATCTATTGGATTTTGACCTTGCTTAGAACTGGAAACTCTAGTATTATGGTTAACGGTATATTAGGTAATAGAATTCAATCTAAGAGAGGTTTAAGGCAAGGGGATCCCTTATCGCCTTTATTATTTAACTTAGCTGCTGATGTTTTTGCTAAAATTATTAAAAGAACAGTGGATAATGGATCTCTTAGACGTGTAGGCAATGAAATTTCACGTAATGGTTTATCGGTTCTTCAATTTGCTGATGATACCTTACTTTTTTCGTCCCATCTTCCAAGACACATCATTACCCTTAAGTTTATCCTTTACAGTTTTGAACTTTTATCTGGTTTAAGAATAAATTTTGATAAAAGTTCCGTGTTAGTTTTAAATGATTTTGATAAAGTTGAAAACTTAGTTGCTAATACTCTTAATTGCAAAACTATGAGCTTTCCTTTTGACTACCTTGGTTTTGTGATTAGACCCACCAAACTCAAACATGACGACTGGATTATTATCATTGATAAAATTAAAAATAAGATTTCTAACTGGAATGGGAGATTTCTATCTAGAGCAGGTAGACTAGTTTTAATAAATTCGGTTTTATCAGCTCTTCCGATTTATTGGATGTCCTTGCATTTGTTCCCGGATTGGGTTATTGGTAAAATTGATAAGATTAGAAGAGATTTCTTATGGAGTGGAGAAAACTCTAATAATAATATTAAATGTTTAGTAAATTGGGAAACCGTCTGTAAGGCCAAAAAAGAAGGTGGTTTAGGTGTTATTAATTTGCGTAATATGAATTTGTCTCTGTTAGGTAAATGGCTTTGGAAGTTCAAAGATATAAATGATAACGCTATTTGGAAAGAGATCATTTCTAAATATTACTATAATGGAAATAGCAATTTATATCAAATTGCTTCTCCAATCACTCAAAATATATCTATCTTTTGGAAAAACATTTTAAAATGTAATGAGATATTTAATTTAGGAATAAATACAATTGTTCACTCTAGTAATCGTACTTCGTTTTGGCATGACCGTTGGATTTCGGTCTTGCCTCTTAAGATAGAATTTAAGGATCTGTATGATATTTGTAACTTTAAGTTTGCTTTAATCAACGAAGTTTATTCTCCAGAAAATGATCCTCCTTGGAATTTCAGTTTTAGCAGAATTTTAGTTGATTCAACTTTTAGACAACTTTCTTTGCTTTATGCCAGATTAAATCTTTATAATATTGATAATGATAATGGTTTTATTAGTTGGGAATGGGATAAAAGTAAGAAATATACTTCTAATTCTTTCTACAGATTCATTAATTTTTCGGGTACAATAAATAATTCATTTAAATATATGTGGAAATCTAATGCTCCTCCCAAATCCAAAATTCACATGTGGTTAATTCTTCATGGAAAACTTAATACAATCGAATTTTTAAAAAGAAAAATATTCAAAATGATAATAAATGTTATTTTTGTAATCTGTATCTTGAGGACATTAATCATTTATACTATAATTGCATGGATTCTAATTACATTCTAATCAATACTCTTAAATTTTTTAACTTTAATATAACAACTAAAATTTCGGATTGTGAATTTTACTGGAATAATTATAGATTCAAGTTCAAAAAGAATATTATATTTTTACTAGACTCTTTATTCATTATTATTAGTTGGTTTATTTAGTTTGAAAGAAATCAAAGAATTTTCAATAATAATAATTGTCATTTTAACAAATTGATTTTTACAATTTCTTCATTTTGTTTTAATTGGATCTCTAACCCCAAATATAAATTAGCCAATAATATCCTTTTCAAAAGGTATCTTAACAAGGTTAATCATAATATTAATTTTTTTAAACACAACAATAATTTTTTTAACATTAATAATAGTATTATTAATATTTTCTCTAGTTTAGATGATGATTTCACTTCTAATCATAACTTACTTATGATTAAAGGTTCATAAGTTTGATCCGTCTCAATATTTGTACTAGTCTCTGTTTGGTTTTGGTTTTTAAGTATTTTATTTATACTGTTATTGTCCAGTTAGTCTTATTTAGGTTTTTATTTCCTTCCTTATTAATACATATATATGTATATTTATTATATAAATATACATATATATATATATGTATCATTCTAATTTTTTCTTTAGTCATTTTTCAGTTACAGGTATAGGAGATAGGATATCAGATTCATTTTGTAGGTTTTCATATCTTCAGATTGTTGGACACCAGATGGTAGATAGGTCAGCAGAGCAGAGTATCTTCATCCAGGACTACTAGCAGTTTCTCCTCAGATTTAGGATTCTGCTATCTTCATTATGGAGTACTTTTTTCAAGAGGACATATTCTTCAGTTTGGTACCCCTTTCTCTTGATCAGAGGCTTCAGAGCGGTTCCTCTTTTCAGCAGATCCACTTCAGAGCAGATGCTTATTCACCTCTCCTGATTCAGTTGGTTGGAGCTTCCTCATTAGTCTGGGACATCTTCCAGTAGTTTTTGTTTTTCTTCCTATAGTTATTTAGGTACTTCTAACACCTTAATATCGCTCGGTGGCCATGTCGGAGCTCGATATCGGGGTGTGATGGGTGGTGGCCTTGTAGGAACTCATCTTAGGAGTACCCGAGATTTGATATATATATGTATTTGGTTTTTGTTACCTGGCAGGCATGTTGGCAGCACTTTATATTCGAGATATATATATATATATTCGCATGTGTGCTCTCCTCTATTCGTACAGGATCACACATTTTTCTCAAAGTATATTATATGTATATATATATAATCGAAGAAAGGCAGAAAATAAAAGAAAAGAAGACAAGGAGCGAGTCGATATTGTCGGAAAAAGGTTATTTCTATAATAATAAATCTATATTCCCATTAATTCCAAATCTCTTCTCAAATCTGTAATTCTAATAGTATGTATATATCTAGTTATACACATTCTTTTGAATTTGAATGGAAAGAGTCAAGTTAAAGGGATGAATTCAGATTTGGGGATTTAGAAAGCTAAGAAGGTGAGTGGGAAATTAAATGATTTATATATAGCATTGAAATTTATATCATTTACTATTATTTAATTATTTGCTTATGTAAGATCCGTTGGATTGTAGGCTTATAAAGAATGTATTTAATTAAAATCTTGCCTACATATTCTGTTAGTTAGATAATTGGAATAGGAATGCTATTTACACCCTAATATGGAAATCAGTCCCTAAATTTGTTAAAGTAAAATATTGATAACTAGATTTATGATAATTGGATTGTAAATTATTAGTATAAATTTTGGTAGCCCTAATTCGACTTGGACGATGAATTTCTATGTTTTAATTTATTGGGAACATTGTGGGTACAGTTTAGTTGTACTTATTTTCGTGCAATTTTCATAAATTATCTAATTCCACAATTATGTATAAAAAGTACATTGGTTGAAATAATAAGGAATATACCAAAAAGGAAAGAGATGTGTAAAGTACAAATTCTCCTCCGTAGTTTGCACTGCCTATTTTGATAAAAGAAAAGAGATAATTCCTTGTAATTTCAAATGGAGAAAAGTCTCACTTTTGGGTAAATTGTGGGAAGTTATAACGGTAATCCTTTTTGCAAAGTATAGCTCTAATATATTAAAATGTCAAAATAAATGTTCCATATAGAATGTACATATTAGTGTATGTTCTGGAATTCCTATGCATAGGAATTAATGAGTTAGAATTAGGAATATATATATATATATAGCGTAATATACGATGATATTTGTATTAGTTATAATTAGGACGACTAGTTATGAATAGCTTAGTAAATCGTAGGACTAGGAGGTTGAAATGGGAAAAGAGATAGTAACTCCAAAATTAATAGAGCGGTAAATAGACAGTTAATAGGGAGCAATGTTTTAAATCTTGGATTTCATTCATGTTTCATCCCAAGAATTTTATAGACAATATCTCATATTGGATGAGATCTCGGGTGAGTAGAGTGTATCTCGGGTGTACATCTTGGATCTTTAAGTCCATCTCGAGACTATTTCGAAGTGACTTAACCTTCTAAAGTTGACATTTTCTAGATTTTTATAACATTTTTTATGAAAATATAAATTTTAACACGTAAAATTTATATAAAATGATAATATTAATTTTTCTTTTTCAAGTAGAATGGTAACATGATTTATTTATATTAATTGAATGAATTCTATTAATCTGAATATTAGAAATAAAAAATATTTTAATTTTTTTACTTATAAATAAAGGAAAATAGAATTAGAGAGTTAGTAAAATGTCAATAGGGCATAATTTCTTTTTGATCAACATAAGAAGTAAAATATATAAGTAAATGAAAAAAAAACTTCATATGAGATCTTATATTGAAATCTTACTCTAAAATTTCGCTTGAGATCTCAATATCTTGAATGAGATGAGTGTCAAATAATATACGAACAAAATTTAATCTTTTGTTTCACTAAATCCCATCTCGCTCAATTTCAAAAATTAGATCCCGAGCGAGATCTTAGGCGAGATAAACAAGATTTGAAATGATGATGGGGAGTTACAGGAATTAAATTTGGACATAAATGCATTTAATGGAACTTGTTAAAGGATTTAGTATGGCATTTATAGGGAAATGAAATAGGCATAATAGGTTGAATTAGAACAAATAAATAAACGTCATTAGTGATTGTCCAATTAGAATAATATTGGCCATTTATTACAGACAATGGACATTTATCAAATGTAAGAGGAAAATAGAGAATATACGTAATAAGCGTTTAAGATGAATAAAATACTAGGGATAGTATAATTTTCATAGTCGAAAACTATATAACCTCAATAATACGTTTAGGATGAGCGTGAATTAGTGGACCTAGCTCAGTATTTAGGCTTAGGATAATTGGTTTGGTTTAGAATGAGTTGGGATGCGAGGTTAGTAGAGTTACACAACAGAAGTTTGCCCTTCATCTAGAGGCTATTAGAAGTTGTATATACTTACTGCTAATGTGGGATATCTCAAATCATATGGACCTATGGGGAAAGGATATGCATTTGCGTATAGGTATGAGGAAATATACCAAGGGTTCGCCTCAGATTTAAAGTATTAAATGACTCAGTACCTTTAGGGATGTCAAAGGGTTTACTTCAGGGTGGTCATTGCTCTACCTCCTCCCTAAATTAGAAGTCTTAAGTAACCTACAACAGTTCCTAATAGGGAAATGGGGTTGGCTTCATTTCTAACAAGAGGTATTAAGTAACTAGGATGGGTATTTTTTCTTGACTTACATTAGGTTAGTCTAAACAGAATTTCAGATGCAGAAGATCTAGGGGCAATGTAAGTGTTGTTGGTGGACCAGTATTTAGTAGTAGGGCTGACATATAGGCTTGGACCACCAGCGGTACCTAATAGTTATTAGTAAAGATTTGGATTATTCCCTAACGGATTTTGCTTCCTACTAGCATAGAAACTTTATGGGATAAGCAAAGACCTCAAATTTTAATTAGTTAGTTATTTGTTTATCGGAGGTGGGCTAGTTAGCCCTTAGATAAGTCTTTGAGATGTATTAGTAATAGGGAAACTAAATTATAAAGCCATATTTAGGGGTCAACAGTCTTTGCAGCTAGAACTAATTGACTAGCGATTACGTTATGGAAGGCCAGCTTCAGGGTTAAGGTATTAAATGGCTAATGGATCTGCCTCCTCCCTATTTAAGAAGTATTAGGTGGTCAGGGTTTTCTTTTGGGCAGTACAATGTTTAGATATATGTATGTATGTATGTTTGTATGTATGTATGCATATGTATATATATATGTATGTATGTATATGTATGTATGTATGTATAATTATACCTTGGAGAAGGTTAGATATATCGTACGAGTAGATGGAATTACATAGAATAGCCGTGAATAATGGACATAATACTTAAATCAAAATCAATTGGGATAAACTATTCTGACCTCTCCTCATTACAACTCATAGGATAGATTTAGAGGGACTGGCTACTTGTGCAAGACGAAACTGCAGATGGTAAAGTCTTCTCATTCATGCTCAGCATTGACAAGACAATCAGATACTAAAGGAATAATGTTAATTCCAAGGTAGTAGCCTTTGCCAGCATATATGTTATATTTATTTTTTTATTCCACTATGAGTTTATGTAGATAACTCTCTGATATATTTATGGTTATTACAGATTACCAAACCACCGTATCTTAATGGACTTGGGTTTCGATTTAGTCGAAATTTATGCCCATTAATGTGTAGGTTGTTACATTTGGTATCGTAGCTTAGGTTAGTCGATCATAGAAATTAGGATACGATGTTTTGTATTTTTATCTATAATTATATATATATATATATATATATATATTGTATGCCACACTCTATGAATTCCGATTGTAGAAGTAGTTGCGACCATATTCTAAAAATATGGATGAGGTGACTATGAGTTGGAATAATAGAGTTAAATTTATACACCTACCTCGATTATCCTATGAAGTGTAGGCTATACCGCAAGGCGTTGACCAAGAAAAGCATGAGCGCGACATATAGAAGGACCTTGGAAGCTGGATGGTAGTTGACTCCTTTGTTGGGCTTAGATTACCTTATGATTGTGGATTTTGCTGGATTGAAAATTAAGGATGCACATTTCATCCCTATAGATGGGAAGGAAGAACCTAAATGTTGCAGGCATCCGGAAGGAAGGTATGAAAAAGGATTGAGAAAGTTCCTGCAAGAGGGTGTGCATTAATCACCGCAAGAGGATTGCCTGATTTTTAGAATATACTCTTAATAAGAAGAGGATAAAAGTAAAGAGAAAAGAAGAAAAGTCCAAAAGAAAGGACGATTAAAGTCTATTTCTAAGTCTGATCCCATGCGAAAGAATTTAGATAAAATATTTTGAAAGTTTCTTGAAACGTTTTGAATGGTATTTTAGTATAAGGCCCCTACCATTGAAATGTTGTTTTGAAAAAGCAAGAAGGTTTGGAAGCTTTAATATGCTATTTAGAGATTTTTAGTAAAGTAAAATTTGTTGGGTCAAAATTTTCAATTTAGAGGTTTTTGGTAAAGGGGTTTTTCATTTTTGAAATGAATGAAAAAGAGAGCATATATTTGGTTCGATGATTTTTCATATTTTTGTAAATTTATGTAACGACTCGCCCTCTCGACCCCCGAATGTCGATTCTAATACATCCACGATATTCGTGTGCTGAACGTCCAAGTGCCGGAAGGACGAATTGTTAGGGAAAAATAAAAGAAAAAGAATTAAACAAGAAAAGAAGAACATAATATCAAATTCTCACAACGGAACGGTAATATATGATATAAGAGGAACAATACAAAGGGATACTCTAGGTATAGAAATATTAGAGTTACTAAAACCTAAGTACTATCATCATCCTGGACAGTTATAACTGCCTGCCCACATAATGCTGTTATATATAATACAGAAATGCAGCGGAAATAAGAATACTACAGTGGGTAATCATCTAGCTCTTCTCCATAAGCTCCAAATCATTTGCAACTAAATCTAGAAATGTATACGGGGTCGATCCAAGCATTATAAGAAAATAACACCCGGATCAGTCTGGTAAACCAACGTGAGAAACTCAAGAAATATGAGATAAGTAATAGTAACCATTGAGACCATACTGATTATCGTAACGGTTTACCCTCAAATGAAACCAACCATTCATTAAGTTTATTATAGTGATATTATAGATAATGTCTAGGGTGTAGAATATAAATCATATCAAATAGTTGTAAGGCTTACATTGGTCACACCACAACATATTTAGATTACACTCAAAACTGCTAAGGTACGTTAGCATAATGGATTTCTCACAGAGATCCCTTTGGTCAAGCCAAAATCCAATCTCCATGCACAAGGATCGAAAGTCACCTTCCAAGCGCCGTATATCTCTAGATAAAATATACCATAAGGAAAACACAAAAGCCTACACCTGAACATAAACATGAACCATGTGGTACCAAATATCATCAACTCCCGCGTGCAACATCGATAAGCATACTCTAGACCCGGAGTTGATAATATCTTGTCGTGGGTCAGCCAAACCCCAGATTGTGCAGCCTACTCTGTCTTTTGCCATTTCATATGTTGAGGTTATGTTCGGCTCTTTCACATGAGTCTTCATCACTCGAACAAAATATGAATCCCCAAATGGATTCTCGTATCTCGAACAGATCATGAATCACTACATGATTCAAGCATTTAGAACAGATCTTGAATCTCCATATAGATTCCCTACATAAGTCCTCAGATGAATGCTCGCATTGTCCACTCTCTTGGAATATTCTTGAAGATAGACAGTCCCACATGATAGCAACGTTTGAAATTTTGACGCTCACCTCCCCCTTGGAATTTAACCTTGGATTGACAATTCAACTCTATAATATTTCACTTCACAACCGCTTTTAAGACATGGAACTCTATACTAGTTTTGAAGTGCTATTCGATAAGTAAACACTTCCCGGTCTCTCCAAAACTAGTTCGATGAATTTCCGGCTAATTCAATTTCGGTTCTTCCAAAAGTAAACGAAAGTTAGATACGTTACATACCAATACTCTTCCCAGGGTTCTTATTGGTATAAAATCGCGAAGCCTTTCGATAACTTCCTAAGTTAATATTAGGTCAAGTTCGATAATTAACTAATCAATTATCTAGTCAAAACAATTATTTATACAAATCATAATTCGTACGCTTAACTCGTTTCCCACATTCCGACTCAACTATTCCTCGCCCAAGAGTAAAGCTAGATAAGTTTGAGCACTGGTTGCATCAAGCCTTGCCTAGACACTTCATTCTTGAATCTCACAAATAGAAAAGTCTACCACGTCGGCTTTTAGTGTTAAGTATAGTATTAATGATTTCCATAAACAATAATCAATCAACACGATTAACACGTTTTCGATATTATCTGACTTACTATTCCTCGGTCAAGAGGGGACCCGGTACGTTCATGCCTACTAGATATCAATCTTAACTCTCACAAATAGACAAGTCTTGCTTCCTCGGCTTTTAGTTTTAAGCATAGTTAATTACTTTTCAAATAAGTAATTAAACAATTAACCATTTGGTCATTTAGCAATTCTAACCCCTTTTCGAAAACTTTTGTATATACTTTTAAAATACTTGAAAATATTTATAACAGGTTTTATAACAACTATCCAAAATATTACTTGAAAATAACAACTTTACAATTTTCCTTAAAATTTGAAAACGACATGTTTTCAATAAATATCTCCTTTAAATGTTCACAACTAATTCCTAAACATTCATAAATATCTCAAACCACTTTTGAGATACTCGAATATGAGTTAGTAAACACTTGTAAAAAGAATGAAAAAAATACTAAAATTTAAATATCTTTTCTAACCTTTTAAGTGCAAAATCAAGTTTAAATGGGGGCAGTTTTGCACTAGTGATGTTTTGGCCACTTTTCAAATTGTTACTTAACTTTTTACTATTTAAGCTTATGATAGCAATGAACATACATATAAAATATTATAAATATAATGAGAAACCCCTAAGGATCTTTTTACAAAGTTCCATAGCAAACAAGGCAATTCGCAACTGCATCTATAGCGACTATCGTTATAAGTGCATTTTCAAATCCGAGTTCAATCCAAATTAAAGTCCATCTATAACCTATGTGCTTTGTTCAGGTCCTAGTCATAAGTCATACAAGTCCATTCCAAGTTCGTTCAAGTCCATATACATGGATCACATATGTCACTTGCTTTTAAAGTAAGAATCCAAACCAATGATTTAACATAAGTTGACAACAATTCAATCAACATATATACAATCAACACAACATATGTATGTGTTATATTTTCCATTCAAAGTGAGGTGTTAACTCATTTTTAACCTCACTAACAACCAAGATCCAAGAACCAAAGCCTAGACCCAACCTTGCAACACCTTCCCTTCCTTCTCTTCTTGCCTTTTGCCTTGCTCCTTTGCCTCTTACTCCTTTTAATGCTCACGGCCTCTAGATGTGAGGTGAGGATGGCTTCACTTTTTCACAATCTAACTTAGTGGGATATTTTGTAATGTGTTGGTAAGGTTTCACGCTAAGTTTGAGGTGATTTGAATTTGATTGCAAATATTTTGCTTTAGAAATTCAGAAATGAAGAAGAAAAGAAGCCATGGATTTTCTGACTTAAAGCTTCATAATTTTTGTGAATGGTTGCTAAGGGTATTCCCTTGCTTATATAGGCTTGTGCAAGGGATCATTACCACTTTCTACCTCTCATGGAAGGTTGCAAAGGAGCCTCCCTCTCACATACACCTTTGTGTGACTTCTCCTTTATGCAAATGACCATTATACCCTCTCCATGATAATGTCTCTTATCATTAGAACATTCTAGCACCTTCCAAGCCTAATGAAGAGATGTTTGTGTTAATTAGTTGCTAATGTGTTCATTTGATCGGTAAACAAGTGCACAAGAATTTGAACCACTTATATCGATCGAAAAGCCGTTTGCCGATAAACCGATTTTTGGTCACATTATCGATTTTTCTTCGAAGAATATATTTCTCTAAACAAATTTTTTATCATTATTCATTAATTAAATAACGTTTAAAAAGGTTTTAAAATCATTTTTATAACACTTAATTATATTTGAAAATGTTTCAATATTCGAAGATAAAGTGTTCGAATTTTCGAGTCGCTACACTCCCTCACTTAGAACATTTCGTCCTCGAAATTCAAACAAGAACGATAACCAAAGAAGATGGAAGAACAAGATATATATATATATAGCATATTGTTGAAACTATACAAACTAAAGTGCAACTGAATGTAATCTAAGCGACTCCACCTTAAGCGGTGAGTACACCATAAAAGGTATATGATAATAAGATAAGAAGGAACCCCTAGTCTATTAGCAATCCTGGATGAATCTCCTTCAAACTGCCATCCTTCTTCTTTGTACAATCTTGAGCTTCCTCGCTCCACAACACTTCTAACCTTAACAAAGGAATAAACACACAAATACATAAATAGTATTCACAATTACTAGCAACCAATACTCATGGTTCACTTAGGTTCAAAACTCTCACATCGTCCAAGGACGATAAACAATCTACTAAACATATCTTACGCTCAACAGCCTCAGGTCATTACTTTGATCATTATTCATGCTACATCATAATAAATCGAAGAGTCCTTTCCCTAAACTCTTCATACGGCAACATAACATAGTATACAAATGTACATAAGCCCGTACGATGCACATGAACCATCCGTACGTAATATCTAATCTGATCACTTACTCGATCACATAGATTTCACTTACTAACCAGTGTAGAACACTTGACCTCTCTAGTGCGGACTCTGATTTGGTTCCTTGATTAGAAATCTCCATTCTTCTTGCATGCTATATACTATGATAGAAAACATTGGGATTGTACCATGAACTCGTATCAAGTGTTCGCCATTAAGATTCGAGTGAAAAATCCTCGTTCGGACCGGTGTAAACCACCTCGAGAACATGTACTCAAATACTGAATCAAGAACAATCATGCGAATAAAACGATCTACATACAACTTACGTATATACCATATTGGCTTCTTAACTACACCACTTCCTTTTTAGTCACATTCATTTATACAAATAGTACGTCATTCCATACTCATTCATTTACGCATCATTTCATAAAACATAACTTTAAGTTTATCCATATTTTATAACTTGAGTTCATACTCGTATAATAAACCATTGCATCCTAAGAGTATATACCAAAACATCCAATTTGTTTTACTTAACAAGTATGTTTAACCATTTAACACTTGTTTTAACTTGCTATCTTCTCAATTCAAGTGTTATATAAATCAACTTTATATTTTCAAAAACACTTAACTACAAGTTCTATAACAACTAGGAAATTCCTAGCTATCCACAATTGCCGAAAATTCCATTTCATTTTTAATAATTGAAAACTACCAAATAACATATCATATCATGATGCACATACGATACTTTGCTAATGCATAGGCTACATATGTTTATGAAATAACATAATAAGAAAACTTTATAACTAAACATCTATTTTCATTTCAAACCATTTTGAAATAATATATACATATAACTTTTGTATATCAAATCATACTTTCGAGATTTAAATCAAAATCCGTTTTACCAAAACAATATTGTAGCATCCTACACTTAGAAACTCGAAATAAACGTCGATGATGCTGCAGTCATCACTGAAATTATTTTCAAGCGACCGAAGTAAGTTCAGTACATCAAAACCATACTCTTGGTACTCAACCAAAATAATTTCAAAGCGGTATCAAATACTTCGTATAATAATACTAAGTATCATGAACTAAATTTCCTAAACGAATTTTCCAAATATTTACTTTCAAATAATACTATTATTATTTTCATCAAAATCTAGAAAAACATTTTCAAAGACACTGAGATTTAAGTTCTCAAATTCTCTATTTAAATCCTTTCTGTTTATAAACCATATTTTATAAACTATACTTTATATAAAATCACCTTCTTATATAAATCTTTTCCCAAATATTTATTTCCAAAATATTCTATCTTTCCTTTGGATTATAACAAACATCTTTTGCTAAATTTTAACTTCTAACCCAACATTATCACCGAATGTCTTTTAGTCAAACCGTGAAACTTAATTCACAACGTGTTCGTTTCAATGTACCCCCAAATACTACCTTCCCACCCCATGATGTAGAAAGGTAAAGCTGCTCATAAACTGGTTGAGCACAAACCAATGACAGCCAATACCGAATGTTCCTAACAAGGCGAGACGACTAAACAATCAAGGTTACAGGATATAAAACTATGAGAAGTACTAGCATCAAACCAAATACAAATAGGTAAATTACAAATAGATAGTATAGCCTCAAGAATCTACTTCCCCTTCTCAGCTACAGAAGTGGAAGGTGCCAAAGCAAGTGCAAAAGCTCTAGGTTATTGTCCTATCTAAAGCATAGGACAATCTCTAACAAAATGACCATGCTGATGACAACTGTAGCAACTCCTCGGTACAAACTATGCATCAAACTTCAGAACCTCTTCGTTCGGTGCTCTCACTATCTGTGCTCTAGCCACTTGCCTTCCTTTCCCAAACCCACAATACTTGGCAAGATGCCCCTTCTTCCCACACTGATAACTAACTAAGTTGGTTGGGCCATTCTTTGATGGCTGGAACTTACGCTTGTTGCCTCCGGTTGGTGCAGATACAAATGGCTTGGGAGCAAAACCCTCGAACTGAAAAGCCGTACTTATAATATCCTTGAATGCTCCCCAGATATGATCTGTTATGTCCTTACATACCATGTTGCACAAGCTAATCCAAGCCTGGACTTTGAGAATAGTCTTGGTGCCGTTGAACATCTTTTTGCCCAATATCTCATACTCACGCCATATCGAAGCAATGTCTTTCCATGGTCGATCCTACAACACTTCTTCTTCTACATCTCTCTCAACATTAGAAGCTCTAGCATCCACAGTTCCTACCACCTAATCAAAACGAAATAGCTTTAAGAAACTAAAAGATACACTTATTTCAAAGAAAGGATTTTAAGAAAGAGATATTCCTATGGAATATTTTAAAAGTCTAGTTTTCAAAATACAATGCAAATACGCTCTCACATGTATAATACACTTGAAACATTCAAGGGTGTCGCTTACACTATCTCTAATGAGCTATACCCAACCATAGCCAAGGTGTTCGCTCAACCTTGAGCTTTGATACTAAATGTAGCGACCCGCACTCTCAACCCCCGAATGTTGACACTAATACATCCATAGTATTCATGTGCTGAGCATCCAAGTGTCGGAAAGACGAATTGTTAGGGTAAAAGAAAAGAAAAATAATATAACAAGGAAAGAAGAATATAATATTAGAATCTCACAGCGGAATGGTAATATATAATAACAACACAAAGTGTAGTGACCCGCCGTTCTGTACCCTTTGAGCTGACATTAAATCACACTTGTCCAACACAAATTGTACAAAAAGATGAATAACTATGAGAAAGAAGAGGATAGAAGAAGAAACAGAAACAACAATACATAATCTCACTAGATAAATACAGATCTTTATACAAAAAGAAACTGTAACTATTAATATACATACAATCATCAGAGTACAACAGTCAACATAGCAATCCAGACAGTTATAATAACTTGTCCTCCTAAGTATTGATTATATAGTTTAACACACATAGCGGAAAATAACCAAGTATGTGAAATACGCCTGAAATCCTCCAGCTCGTCCCTTGAGTTCCATAGCATCCTAACCTGGATCTGCAATACTTGATCTAACACGAGCATTATAATAAAATAACACCCGAGTCAGTATGGAAAACCAGCGTGAGAAAACACACTCAATTTGAATTATTACTGTTATCAAAATCCTTTGAAAATAAAGTATCTCATAAGACCACGCCACACATAAATACGACGGGTTTTTACCTTATGATAACCAAAACATTTTTATATAAAATCCTGTGATAATATAGTAATGTCTAAGTACAAATACTTATTAAAATAGCCAAAATTGTTACATTAATTAAATTCCAACATACTAGGCTCTACAATCAAAACCGTAAAGGCTCGTATTGGAGAATGGATTCTATACAATGACTAGGCACTGGGGTACCACCTATCACAATAAATGTTTAGAAAATGTACCGAGGACCTTGCTGGGACCCCCTGCCAACACAAGACCGGCCCACCTCTGACCTGGATAGTACTGAATATGTCATCACCCTGGTTGCTTTGCAACCCTTTTTATTGAGATCTCTTGCACAACCAATCCATAAATATGTGGATGTATCTAGAAGGGTGACAACATACCCTAATGGGTGTGACCCACTTTTCCATGCTGCATCTCCCCTGATTTTCAATCATTCCCGGTTGATGAGGCTTGAGGCTACGATTACCTTAAGAATAGCATTCATACTTGGAATGCTAATACTGCCTTCTAAGCAAGTAATGCAACGATAGCATTCATCCATGCAAGTTGTTTTGGGACTCAACAAACCGAATCTCCAACAACTCCATCTTCATTATCTTCATGATATCACAATTCGTAATGCACAAATCGGATCGAAGTGGTTTTCGGATAATCAGTTCTAATCCTGGTCTCTTCGAAACGATCAACGAATTTGGCCAGATTGGATAGTCGGTTATTTAACTATCAAATTACACACATAAACAGTCACTAGGCCCACATTATAAATCTTTCAACATTTATTTCAAATATCTTTACAAAGATATATATTCAAATCTCTTCCAGTTTTTCAATATTCGAAAACAATTTCAAATACAAATCCATAACAGGATATTTTTGAACCATTTCAACACTTAGAAATATTTTCAAATTCAATTTATAACTCTTAGAAAAATATTTCTATATAATTTATTTCGCGCTTAAAATATTTTCCAATACCCTCTTTTCAATACTTAGGAGAATGATTATAAGCAGATTCTCCTAAATCATTTTAAATATCAAGCTTAGGAAATATTTCATAACTTATCTCATAAATTTCCGAATTTTTTTATAAATTCCTTTTACAATTTCCAAAATCGATTATACTCTTTTATAAACCCAACCAACAATTTATAACTTCTTTTATGAATTCAGATTCATTTTCGATGTTCCCATATTTCAACATTTTGGAAATTCCATTTTCTCCCAAAATCCCTTATAAGATTCCTCTTATCAAAATCATATCCGTTAAATAAACCCTGTTTACAAATCTCAAGAGGATTTATAAATAAATTTCAAATATTTCAAAACTCTATATGTATTATAAGTATTTTTAAAGAATAATAATTTATTTTTAAAACACGTTTAAGTAATTATTTAAAATATCAAAACACTTTAAATAAAACATTGATAACTCATTTCCAATTCATTTTTAAATAATACTAATCGATTTTAAAAAGCTTATTATAAAAATTAGAATTTATTTCAATTAATATTAGATATTGAAAAATCCACTTTCTGGAATATTTCAGTACTAAAACAGCTTTAACTATATAGTTTAATAAATAAAAATCCCATTTTAAAACAAACTTAATTTCTCGACAAAAATCTATTTTTAAAATCCAATATTACCAATTTCAACTTATAAATCCCTCTCGATTCATATCACATCGATTACGTTTCAATTTCATAACCATTCTCACATTTCAAAAATCGAATCCATTATTTTCTTTCCAAAAAACGATTTCCATATCTCGATACAAATTCGCACTATGAATTTATATTTCCAATTTATCAACTGATAATCATTCCCCTTATTTATAAACATCGTTTATAAGTTTATAGACTTATTTGGGTTTTACTTATTTATATAAATAATCCCATTTATAAAATTTCATTTATGAATCCATTCCCTTATAAATCCCATTTATTTTTCAAATCTATTTTAAATATCGATTTCAACCCTTTTTCCATAAATCCAGAAATATAACTTAAAAATCCATTGTTAAAAATCCCTTATATAAATTATTTTTAAATCCCTAATTAAAACATTTTACGAATAGTTGAGTACAAATCCAAAAACAAATCAATGTTTTATCCAAATCAATGTTTCTTTAAAATCATCCAAAATTTGATATAAATATTTCCATTTCCAGCATATCTTTGAATTTCTTTTTAAAATTCAAAAATATTATCTGTGGTATTTATAATACCAAAATTAAGGCCAGTGCTACTATAGCATCCAATAAATCGAACATACCACAATCAATAACAGGATATTCACACACATCATATATCAACATATATGAAATTAAAATCAATATTTTTGAGGAATCCAGTTGGATCCCTCCAACCTGTCTCCCTACAACCACAGATGTTGTACAACATAAAATAATAATCCCGCATCAAGGCGGGATATCGCAAAAAAAAGGGTCATCCGCTATTATGCGGGGAGCATAGTGTCTCATCCGCTCTAATCGGCGGGAATATACTCAACTACTAATATATATACTACTATATATAATATAACATCCAAGTAACAATAATTTATAAATTCATCCAATCAACCAATAATTAAATTTTTAACATTTTATATTAGAACCAGTAGTCCAAAATGAGTGAGATTTACTCAGTTTGATTTTTAGTTGTCGTCCAACGTTTTGGGTCCGACTAAATTCAAACAGCGTTCGAATTTAGCTAAAAATTATGGAAGCTCCAAATTGTTCCAATCCAATTTCTATGCATAGTATTTGATGCCACGAGTGCAATGCAACTTGTTTCGTCCAATTTTGACCTCGTATGAAGACGATATACATTTTTAAAGATTTGAATACAATTTATATAAATAAATTTCTTTTTCTTTATTTAAAACCTCATAAAATAGTATGGGCCGTTGATTCTTGCATTTGAGAACCCTGGCCACGAAATCCTTCTTTCTTCCCCAACGCGATGAAACCCAGGTCAACACACACATGTCTAAACCCATATGCACTCAACCTTCATCTCGATGCCGCTCCTCCATCATGACGCCAGAGATCGATCAAAGGCCACTACACAAAGCGCCTGAACACCATGCACCTCCGCCCTAAATCCCATCAAACTTGGCCCCACCATCGCCTAGAAAAACGTGCTCGAACGCACGACAAACGTGGCCCAAATCTGGCCTCTACGATGCTTCATTTTCGATCATAACCTTTGGATAACAGAATCTTGTTGAGCTCTACGTTTTTTGCTTTAGGAAGTTTTTCAAATTGCTTGATGGATCAAGAGAAAATCAAGGAGGAAGATCATTGAATTTCGGTCATTGAACGTAAACTGGCGGCTATGGTTTTTCTGAGTTAGGGTTTTGGGCAATTGTGAAAATGTAAGGGCTATTTATAGAAAATTACACGCACTATTCATCCGAAAATATTTCGAACTTCAAACGAAGCATACCGCCTGGCGTTTATAATGTTTTATCCCTTTTCCGAACACAATGGAACATATATAGGGATCCAATTCCATCGTATTTGGAAGATAGGTTTTTGAATCGAATTATTTTAATTAAATTTACTTAAATAAATTTCTATGCATTTCAGCTTCGCACGACCAAACCGTATGTCTGATTAACACAAAATTTGGAATCCTATAATAACTCACTATTATGGATCCAATGAAACCGGTTTCATCCAATTCTGAGACAGTGTCCCAAATGGCTATTTTCACTCGTTAAATTAATATATATAAAATTTTCAGTTTTCATTTAATCACTTTTAATTCACATTTAAAAGTTTGTTAACTTCATTCCAATTCAAATAGAATTTAAATTAATTTTGAATTCATTTTCATTCTCAATAAATTCACTAATCAATATATATCCACAATTCCTTTTTTAATCATGGCTGCTCCCGCCCTTGTCCACCCCCACTCCCCATCTTTTCAAACTGTCCTTCTACCTGTTCCTCCCATACTTTCACCTATTCTCTCACCATCTTCTCGTACCTGTCCTTTGCCATCATCCCCACCAGCCTTACCTCCCCCTGTTCCCCCTCCTCTTGTCTCGTCCATCCCTCAACCTCCTCCTGTCTCGTCCATCCCTCAACCTCCTCCTGTCTCGTCCATCCCTCAACCTCATCCTGTCTCGTCCATCCCTCAACCTCTGGTTGCTTCTGCCACATGGTCTTCTCTTTTCAAAACCAAACCCCGTAATGCTGGGCAATTTTCCCCTGTCGATTTTCCCCTAGTTTTCGATGGCCATGCTCTAGTTCCTCCTGATGTTGTTATTAAGGCTGGAACTGAAATATGGAGAGAATGGTTGGTGGGATTCTTTCTTGATAAACCCCTATCTTATCTCACTGTTATCAATCATCTGAAGAAATTGTGGAAGTTAAAAGGTGAGATTGTAGTTAAATCTGATGGAAGTTTGTTCCTGTTCAATCTGTCTTGTGTGGAGGACAGAAGGAGAATACTGGAAGCTGATCCTATCTTCCTTAGGAACAAAATTTTCATAGTTAAAGCTTGGGATCCATCAATAGGTAATAGTTGCAGTTCTATCAGAACTGTTCCTGTATGGCTAAAACTTTCAAACATCCCTATCTATGCTTGGTCACATATTGGTATTAACTGGATAGCTTCCAGAATTGGAAAGCTTTTATGCATGGATACGTCCACTGAGAAGCTAGAAAGGATTGGATATGTGAAATGTCTTGTTGATGTTTCCCCTGACCGAAAATTAGTTGATGAGTTCCCAGTCAAATTACTAGATGGTTCTACTCAAGTTGTCAAAGTCAATTATTTGTGGAGGCCTGACATATGTAATGAATGTAAGGAGTTTGGTCATTTGGACATTGTTTGCCTCAAATTATGTGCAGATAAAGCTAACTGTAATGATGAAGCTGGATTAAAGAGTAACAATCAGGAAGTAGCTAAACTAAATATTGGAGTAGGCACAGCACATAAGAAAAGTAAACAAGTTTGGCAGAAAGTATCAAAAAGGAAGAGTAATTCTAAAGAACCTTCCCCATGTGAAATATCGGAATTGAATGTTATCAAGCTTCCTGTTGCTGAACCTGTTATTTCCATTGTAGAGCAAACACAAAAAGAATCGGTCTGTCCGGGTGAACTTGAGCTAAATGTTAGTAAATCTCAAAATTGTATGACAGAGAAGGAGCATGACGTACCTCTTTCCCACAACATATATGAGTTGTTGATTGGGTTGAATGATGAAACTGGAGAAGAGAATAAAGTAACTAGTGAGAAGGAACATGATGAAGAAACAATTTCTCATGTTGATGAAGTGGTCTGCAGTGAGCAGATACATAGATCAGTTAAACGAAATAAGAATGTTGCAACTGCTACTGAATTACCCTTAAGCAATGTTCATAATGTCACCACAGATATGTGCAGTATATCTGTCGTGCATGAAACACACACCATGCCTTCTAATCCCGGTCCCCTCTGTATGAACCACCTTGGAACTGTAGCAACATTAGATAACCCCATTCCCCCTTCACAACACAATTTCCTTCCTCTCCCTGAAAATGACCCTGATGAACCCTTTTGTCTGGCCTTACAAAAGCAGATTACAGATATGGTAATCTCAATGAAAACAACTTCACAACCTCTTCCCAAAACTCTCCCATCACCATCTTCGAATTCAAATCAAACTCCTTCAAGGCAATCTTATGTATTCACTGGAACCATTCCAGGATGGAAATCTCCCCCCTTGATGCCTTGTGAAGATGAAGATTCTAATCGTGTTCCATGCTCGAATGCCGACATCAGGAACAAAAGAAAACCATAGAAGCAAAACCACGTCTCATCCCGATCAGAATCTCCAGTAACTAGGAGCATGAGAGAACTTACTCATCAATCTCTAGTTTAATAATGTTGCACAACATTGGTTCATGGAATATTAGAGGCTGTCACAACTTCGTTAAGTTGGACCATGTAAAGCAATTAATCACTTCGCATCATTTGTTGATATTTGCAATTCTTGAAACTAAACTAAATCTTCCCCTTACGATTTCTGTTGCACGTTATGTCAACCCATCTTGGACTCTGACGCATAACCTTCTTGAAGCTAGCTATGGTCGAATTATGATTCTTCATAACCCTTTAGTCCTATCTCTTGATCTCATTCACGCCACTGCTCAGATTATGCATCTCCATGCTAAGTACCATAATCCCCCTACCTCCTTTTATATCTCCTTTGTGTATGCATCGAACTCTCAAGCCACAAGACAATCTCTCCTCACCTTGATCCCTGTTCTAAGACAGGAAACGCATCCATGGATAGTAGTTGGCGATTTCAACTGCTGCCTTGCCTTGTCTGACAAGCATGGTGGTCATCCTCTTATGCTTAATGATATTTATCCCTTAAACACTGCTATTTATGATTCTTCTCTCATTCCTATTCATAGGGAAGGCGCCCTATTTTCTTGGAACAATCGCTCCAGAAGTGGAGTTAGAACATTTTCAAACATTGATCATTCATTCTCTAATTTCAAAGCCTTTTCTACCTGGCCTGATCTAACCACCTTTCTTCCTCCTTCAATTCTATCTGACCACTCACCTCTAATCATATCCTCTGGTAGGAAGCTCCATGATGTTAAAAGAGGATTTAAATTTTATAATTCTTGGATCCTTGATCCTGAATTTAACCTAATAATACAAACTGTGTGGGCTAATCATTTTTTTGGAAACCCTATGTATATTTTTTGCAGGAAACTAAGAGCAATTAAGGATGCTTTAAGAGTTTGGGCAAAACAAAAGTTTGGTAACGGCAACCTCAGATCAACCATTCTTAAGGAACAGCACAAGGAAGCATAAGTAATGATGATGGCTCATCCTGATATAGCTGTTCTTGCTACCAAGGAAGCTGAACTTTTTCTTGAGCTAAGTCAAGCCTTGGACACTGAACGAGATTTGAAAAAGCAACAGTCAAGAATCAAGTGGGCTTTGGATGGTGATAGGAACACTAATTTTTTCCAAGCCACCCTCAAAGCCAAACAATCAAATAACAATATATATTCGATACATGATGATGAAGGGAACCTGCATTCTACTCCTGAGACTGTGATCAGAGCCTTTCTTAAGCATTTTTCTGGCCTGCTTGGGAATGATAAAAACTTCAAGCCTCATTTGGATGAACTTTCTACAATTTCCTTGCCCCAAGTTAATAGGATTGAAGCTGCTTGGCTAGTGGAAAAAGTTACTAATCTCGAAATAAGGAATGCTCTCTTTTCAATGAACAAAAACTCGAGTGGTGGACCTGATGGTTTCAGCGTACAGTTCTTCATATCTTCTTGGGATATTGTTGGTGTGCAATTCTGCTTGGCTATTCACAATTTTTTTCACAAATTCAAGCTTCTTAAATCTGTCAATGCCACGAATCTTGTTTTAATCCCCAAAGGCTTGCACCCTTCTACTGTTTCATCCTTTAGACCCATCTCCTGTTGTAACGTTATATACAAGTGTATTTCAAAGATCATTGCCACCCGTCTTGTTGCTGTGCTTGTGAGAATCATCTCTAAGAACCAAGTTGCCTTTCTGCCTAATAGGAACATCCTTGATAATGTCATGCTTGCTCATGAACTATTAAAAGGATATAGCAGTGCTAATGCCACACAAGGAGCTATGCTCAAACTTGATCTCAAAAAGGCGTATGATAGCATACAGTGGACTACTATGGTCAGAACAATGTCCCTAATGGGGTTTCCTAAAGTGTTTGTTGCATGGATATATGAATGCATCTCCACTCCTTCATTCACTCTGATCTTGAATGGAGCTAACTCTGGTTATTTTGTCTCCAAGCAAGGAATTAGACAGGGCGACCCGCTCTCTTCCTATGTGTTCATTTTGGTTATGGAAGTCTTAACATGCTACTTAAAGCCTCTGTATCTGACCAGAAAAATCCACTTCCATTCAAAGTTCAAAGACTCCCAGATAACATCTCTTCTCTTCGCTGATGACATCATGTTATTCACCAAGCCCAACCATCAGTCTCTTGAATCCATTAGACGAGCTCTTCATAGTTTCTATCTAATGACTGGTCTTGAGTTAAATACTCATAAGTCGAGCATTTTATTTGCTGGAGTTTCTCCTGTTCAAAGTCAAGTTCTTTCTTCTATAACAGGGATGCAAATCATGCATCATGACATGACGTACCTTGGGTTGCCTCTATGTTCCTCTAGGGTAACCCTTGCTGATTGCCAACCTTTATTTCTTAAAATTACTTCAACCATGGAGAGGTGGTCCACCAGATTTCTGTCTCAAGCAGGCAGGCTCACTCTCATTAAATCTGTTAGTCTATTTATGATGATCTACTGGGCTAGGGCCTTCATTTTACCAACTAAACTTTTGAATATGGTCAGATCTGCAATGTTTAGATTATTATGGTTTGGTTCCATCCATGCTAGGAAGCCGTTTCCATGTTCATTCAAAGCTTTTGAGAAGCCATACAACAAAGGTGGTCTTGGCATCATCAACCTTCCGGTTTGGAATAGGGCCGCTTATAGTACTCACTTCAATGCCATCTTGAATAAGAAGGACTCTCTTTGGGTTCGTTGGTGTCTTGTGCATAATATTGGATCCAAGAATTTTTGGCAAATGGATGTTCCTCAGTCTTGCAGCTGGATTTGGAGGAACATTTTGAAATTGAGAGATATATTTAAGCCTCTTATCCAAATAAAACTCACTGCCTTGAGTGGTTGCAGTTTCTAGAATGACCCATGGATCTGCAAAGGCGTAATACTGGATTCCATTTTCAACTCTCAGGAAAAGTTCCAATCTGGAGTTAGCATAAATGCCAAAGCTGTTGATCATATTGTGGATGGCAAGTTGTGCCTTCCATATTGCAGCAATCAAACTGTTAGGTCTTACTGGAAGAATCTAGCTTGTAATACGTATGACTTCCAAGACCAGGAAACAGTGCTTTGGAATGGCAGTCCACACTCAATTAGCAGTGTTTACGTATCTCTTCATGGTGTTGCCAATATGCCTGAATGCAAATGGTACAGAGCAACTTGCAATGATATTTCTCCTAGCAGAGATAATTTGTTCTTCTGGAAGTGTGTTAATGATGCCCTTCTAACAAGAACGAAACTTGTTGACTATGGAATGTTCGTTCCCACCATTTGTATCTTGTGTGATGCCTATGCTGAAACTGCTCAGCACATATACTTTGGATGCCCCTTAGTTCTCGAGCTATGGAGTGATATGATGATCAAGATCGGGATAGTTGCAGTTCCTATTCTCTTCTCTGAACAGTGGTCCCTGATTTTAACTACAACCAAGTGGAATAATGTGAGAAGATCATACTTTTTCTTCATTCTTAAAAAATTGATGAAACTTGTGTGGGGTGAGAGGAACAAAAGGGTATTTGAAGGAAAATGCAGGACTGTGCTTGTGCTTTGGGTTGCTCTTAAGCATGAAATATTAGATGGTATGAGAGCAGGTAAGCATGAATTTTTGGACCATCAAATCGAACCATGGATACCGTAGCTTCGTTTCTTTTTTTTGGTATGTATTTTTTCTTTTCTTTTGTTTGTACTCTCTTTTATTTTCAATAAATCTGGTAGGGGCCCAGTTTTCAACCCCGCTTACTCTGCAAAAAAAAATATACATATCCAATTCCATATTCAAATAACACTTACGTTTGAAATTAAATCTATTTAACTTATAAATTCAACCTTTCTATATATAAAATCAATTAAATATTCTAATTTCAATTGACTGAAATTCTGGGTCGTTATACAAAGGGTTACTCTAAATACAGAAATATCAAAGTTACTAAATCTAAGTACTATCATCAGCCTAGATAGTTATAACTGCCCGTTCTCATAATGCTGATATATACAGTATAGAAATGGAGCAAAAATAAGAATACTACTGTAGGTAATCATCCATCTTTTCTCCATAAGCACCAAAGCATATGTAGCTAAATCTGGAAACAAACTTGCGGCTGACCCGAGCATTATAAGAAAATTACACCCAGATCAGTCTGGTAAACTAGCATGAGAATCTCAAGAAATATGAGACAAGTAGCAGTAACCATTGAGGTCGTACAGATTATCGTAACGATTTTCCCCTTAAATGAAACAACCCATTTATTAAGTTTAATATAGTGATATGATAGATAATGTCTAGAGTGTAGAATATAAATCATATCAAATAGCTATGATGCTTACATTGGTCACACCATAATATATTTAGGTTACACTCTAAACCAAAGTCCATCTATAACCTATTTGATTTATTCGAGGCCTAGTCATAAGTCATACAAGTCCATTCCAAGTTTATTCAAGTCCATACACATGGATCACATATGTCACTTACTTTTAAAGTAAGAACCCAAACCAATGTTTTAACATAAGTTAATAACAATTCAGTCAACATATATACAATCAACACAACATATGTATGTGTTATATTTTCCATTCAAAGTGAGATGCTAAATCACCTTTAACCTCGCTAACAACCAAGATCCAAGAACCAAAGCATAGAGCCAACCTAGTAACACCTTCCTTTCCTTCTATTCTTGCCTTTTGCCTTGCTCCTTTGCCTCCTTTTCCTCTCTAATGCTCACAGCCTCTAAGTGTGGGGTGAGGATGGCTTCACTTGTTCACAATCTAACTTGGTGGGATGTTTTTGTAATGTGGTAGTAAGGCTTCACTCCAACTTTGAGGTGATTTGGATTTGAAAATATTTTTCTTTAGGAATTTAGAGATGAAGAAGAAGTGAAGCCATGAAATTTCTAACTTAAAGCCTTGTAATTTTTGTGAATTGTTACTATGGTTATGCCCTTGATTATATAGGCTCATGCAAGGGGTCATTACGACCTTCTACGTCTCATGGAAGGTCACAATGGAGCCTCCTTCTCACATGCACCATTATGTCACTTCTCCTTTATGCAAATAACCATTATAGCATCTACATCGTAATATCTATTATCCATTAGAATTTCTAGAACCTTCAAGACCAATGAAGAGATGTGTGTGTTAATTAATTGCTAATGTGTTCATTTGATCATTAGACAAGTACACAAGAGTTCGAACAACTTATATTGATCGAAAAGCCGTTTACCGATAAAATGATTTTCGGTCACATTATCGATTTTTATTCGACAAATTTATTTTTATAAAAAAATTTCAAAAACAAGTTTCTTATCATTATTCATTAATTAAATGATGTATAACATGGTTATTAAATCATATTTATAACACTTAATTATATTTCAAAACGTTTTGATATTTGAAGACCAAGTGTTCAAATTTCCAGGTCGTTACAATTTGGAAGTTCCTTTTAAAATTCTTCACAAGGGGTAGCTAAATGGAAATGGACTTGATTGAAATGGGGTAAAGAGAACAAATGGGTAAGAATGCCTGATAATGAAGATAAGAGGAATATTCTCGTATAATTAAAATAAAGAGAAAAATAGCTGAAATAAATTTATACATATCTCTTTTTTATGTTAATGAAGAAAAGCCCAATGACTAAAGCAATAGGCGAAAGCACTACAATGAGTCAATAGGAAAACAATAAAAGGGAAAAAAGCTGTGTATGCAGAAGCCATTTAGGTAGGAGAAATATAAAGAGCAATGACACTAGAAAATTTAATAGGAGTTAGGAATTTATATTAGAACAATCTTAGTAATCAAGTTAGAAATGATGCAGGAGAGTAGAGATAAAGCATAGGAAGAATGGATAATTTCCATAAATATGTACTATAATTGTGCATATCTTTTAGAAGTCCCCCTCATAGGTTATTAGAATCTCCGTAAGGTTGAGAGCGAAAATAGTGTGAGTAGTAGGAAAATAATAGAATGGAAGTTATCATTGTCTACTCCCGTTTACATTTTAGTTACAAAAGATATTTTTGAAAAATGGTTTGGTACGACAATTGGGTTTTTGGATGCAAATATGATAACTGCTTTGAGTCTAAAACCTACATTTAAAGAAATAAGTCTCTATTGTAGGAAGCCGTTGTAAAGGGGAAGTTTGTTTGAATAGAAATTTTTTCATGGCTCCTTTTCGAACTAAGAAATTTTTGGAAAATTTCTATGTTTTATTTCAAAGATGAATGTTTTGGATTATGTACTTCATGACTATGAAGTTTTAGTTTTATAAAGAATGGTGAACACCGAACATATTTGTAACAACCCGCATATTTATCGACTTTATATTTAAATATTTTATCATTAATCGGATTTTGGTCCGAAAAGCTACTTTTTGCATACGGTCAAATTAAGACTCGAGACCACCTCCATTGAGTTCAAAATGACGTTTGCGATCTTTTGGAGTGTAAACTTCGATATGTTTGGAGATAGTGGAATTTTCGCCACTTTTTCACTTTGGCTTTGGTTTGGGACAGAACCATTCACTAACTCAGCCCAACCCCTTCCTTCTCTTCATACTTCATTTCTATTTGCATATACATTCAAGCTTCTTCAAAAATGGTAGAGGGAATGGGAAATTAAAACTCCAAAGCTTTAATCTTCATTGCAAATCCAACATCTACTCCGAATTCAAGTGGAGGCATTGATTCAAGCTTGTTGTTGTCATTGTTTTGCTTCAAGCTTCATCTTCATTGGTTTTTGGTGCAAAGGTGAGATTTTTAATCTCACATCTTGCCTATAACTGTCATTGGATTGTTGGGAATGATTCCCCATCACTTTAGCATGCATATTTGTATTTGGTTTGGATTGGATTGGTGAAAAACCCCAAATTTTAGTGTTTCTGTCGAAAAACTGCACTTAGCTCGTTCTGTCTCGTTAGGTCGCTTGGCATGGGAGAGTTACGCTGGCTATAGGTCGTTTCCCCTTAGGTCGCGCGGCGCTGCTCAATTTAACAGTTAGGTCGTTCGACCTTATATGCCCATATTAGCTCGTTCGGAGTTAGGTCGCTCGAGTGCTTAGGCCGTTCTTCTTTAGGTCTTATGACCTTAAACCATTTGCAGTTAAGTCGCTCGAGTCCTTAGGTCGCTAGACCTCATATTCCTTAGGTCGCTCGATCTTGCTTGGAGCGTAGGTCGCTCAGCCTCCACCCCTTAGGTCGCGAGCTTAGGACGCTCACCCCCCTAAGTCGCAACCCATTAGGTCGTATGACCTACTCACCCTTAGGTCGCTTGTCCTTGATTTCTTTAGGTCGTTAGACCTCAATTACTTTAGGTCGCATGACCCCGTAAATCGCTCAACCACTGGGTCGTAGCACGTTAGGTCGCATGGCTTTGTTAAGGCATTAGGTCGCTCGCCTTTTTACACTTAGGTAGTTTGACCTGTATTTCACTAGGTCGCTCGACCTGTTCTTCTACTTGGTCGCACGGCAGTCTACCCTTAGGTCGTTCGACCTATTTGACTTAAAGTCTTTGCACTTTAATTCGACCACGTTAGGTCGCAAGTATATTCCTACTTTGATGGTTTTAGGATTGATTTCTTTGGACTTTACTCATGTCTTCGAACGTGAATTTATGTGATTCGATTTGTTTAAACAATCGTTTTGTGACTTGTCACTCTAAAGATATGAAGGTTTCAATACTAGTAGTAAATATCAAAACTCTTTCATCAAAGCGATTTCAACACTATTTTACTACAAAGCTCTTTTGCTCAAACCGTTTTCTAATCTACTAGTATATACAAGCCTTTACTTCACTCGGATGAGAAATCGAATTAAACGACTTAGTAAAACGAGTGGTATGAAACGCTCGCATTCACTTTGTCGGTTAGCTCTTGGACTTGTTCGATTGAACCCTTTTGTGACAATTTTCTAGTGAAGATTAATAGCTTGTTCGTAAATATTTAAGTTAAGCAAGTGGTTATGGGACATGAAGCTAAACTCATATATTTACTAGCTTGGTGTGATTGACACTTCTCGATGATCATGACGATCATTTTTGTGATTTGATTTAGACTAGCAATTGTGCGATGTCTCTTTGTCTACGAGGGAGACTAAACCCCGTTTGTGTGATGTTTCACCATCACATATGTGGGGTAGCGCCCCATGGTCTTTGGGCCGTTCATGTGTTAAAATTTAATGGATAGCTTCCATGAGATAGCTTCTCGTTCATGTGTTACATGCGTTGGTGAGTTTTCATGCTCCCATTCTTGTGATAGGCCTCCCCCCTTTTTATGTGATTTCTGGATTTCTTGTGTTGATTTCTGGAATTTATGCTTCACCAATTTTCATGATTTTCATTGATATGATATCAATTTTTGTGCATTGGTGAATTTGTGTGTCATTGACTTGTTATGAATACAAGTTTAGGGTATGATACCCTATTTTATCTTTGAGAAGATTCTTGTGATATTGATTAATCTCTTGTTGATTTTCAATTACATACTTATAGTAGTATGCCATTATGGTTATTACATGTTCATGTCATGTCTTTTACTTTATATCATATCATCTGATATTTATAGCTAGACTGATCCGTTTATTATTTTCTTATAAATAATACTCGGGTCAGACCGAGATGTTACAGGTGCTTCTGCTTGACTTCTCTCCAGGGATCTATTACTCTGACTTTTGGCTAACTACTTAGATTAGTAGTTTTTGTTGTTGTACACATTTGAGATATTGACTCATTGATGTATTCTTTTGTATAGCACATGATGCTATTCTTTTTGTATTATCATGGATCTTTCTGACCACTACTCTGATGTACACTTTCACGTGTTATATACATATTCATATCTTCTTCCGCCTTTGTGATATGGATGTCTGTGACTAATTTATGTTATGATTACTTCTATGTTTGTTTTCGAAGTTTATATATAGCCACTGTGTGATCGCTTTGAGTTTGTATCGGTATGTCGGATTTCCTCCTTAAAAGATATGCATTCTATTTTATTTGACATATCGGTGCTCGCACAAAGAAGTTACATGGATGGTCGCTCCTCCACAGCCTTATTCTCCATGCTAATTGACATCACTACCTCGTAGTGTTCTTGGTTAGCGTGGGTATAGAGGTGGGGCGTCACAATATTTTTATGGTAGATATGGATCACTACCTACATAAGACGGGGTGAAGGTCAAGGCTATGTATAAAATAGCTACGAATGCTCGTAGGGTAGCAGTAAAGAATCCCCATTGAATATAAGGAACATTGGTATGAACCTATGAATGTTTGATTATAAATATGTGAAAAGCACAAGAAGAACCCTCAATAGAATAGGGAATGGTATCGAAGTACATTTTTTTGAGTCCTAGGATATATTTGCTTGAAAGATTAAGGATAAAGAAGGTAGATATCAAAGTTTGAGAATAATATCAAGAAATTTTGATTGAAAGAAGATAATGGCATGATGGAAGAAGAGAGTAATGAGATGGCTAACACACATAAAGGTAATTGGTTGAGTCAAGGTTAAAGAAGGAAAGATAGTGGTAGGAAGGTTATTCCACCAAGCAAATTTTCCAATGAATAATTCTAAATGTGCATAGTTTATATTTCTTACCCACTGTAGTATGGGAATGCACAATTTATTCCATAATCGAGTGTTATAATTAAAGTAATGGATGAACCTAATTTATTAGAAGCCAAGGAGAAGACATGTGGGTTACAGTGGAATGAGATACTAGAAATGTCCATCTTAATTGAGCAAGAAGTGATAGGGACACAACATCATTAATACTAGTTGATGATGATGGGAAGCTTCCAGCAATTGTTTCTTTTAGGTTATTTGGGTTGTAATCGCTAGTTGTCTCTTTCGGATATTGAAAAAACGAACAATATGATATGGGATATGTTCCTATTTTATTACTGTATTGATTTTCTCGATGAGCTTTGACCGTCATATATATTTAGAAATAGTTTAATTAAGGAAATCTTGTACTGACACTTAACTATAGATGAATGTTATCAAGGTTGGAAGTTTAAAGAATAAATTAGGAAATCGAAATTAGCATCTAGAATGCTTTAATTCCAAAACTTTAGAAATTTAGTAAAAAATAAATTTTAGCAATGAAGGATGGGAAAGAGTTATTGTGAAATCATGGGTCACTATCCTTATGCCTTAAAAGAAAAAATTTATAAATATGGTTATGTGTTGTTTTTGTAAAAGGAAAGGTTTGCCCAAATATTAACTGCACAATGCTAGGGTCAATCCTATGCATTAACTCATTGATTGAGTCCCGATTAAATTAAGCTGTAGCTTGATTTGTTTATAAGGATGGAGTGGAAAATGTTTTGAAAAGTTATATTTGAATACTTTTGAAAAAATTTGTTTAAATGCTTTTGAGAAGTTGAGCTCAAATGCTTTTGGAAAATTTTGTTCAAGTGCTTTTGAAAAAAAATGATGTTTAAATGCTTTTGGGAATTCGATTTTTCAAACTATTTTGCAAGTTTGATTGAAAGGGGGTAAAAGATTTTTGACGAAGAATGAAAATTTTCAAATTTTCTAGTGCCACATGCTTAGCGTAGGAAGGGTCGACATGTTAGTAAATATGAATTTTACTATCCGACAAGGGTGACAATATACAAAACATAGGGAATAATAAGGAAAAGGTTATTTTAGCTTTGGAATTTCTATTTCATACTTTGTTGATAGTAAACAAAATTTGTGTTTAGAATAATTATATTTTAACATCCAAAAATAAACCTCCTTATGCAAATTGTACTTGGATATATTGGAAAAGATTTAGGGGCAAAAGAGAAGGTTCCAAGATGTAATAGAATAGGTATTTGAAAGAATGGTGGGAATGTAAATTTCTCCATCTAAATTCTTTTTCTGGCATAGGAGTATATAAAAAGGGAAATTGGATTTTCACAATTTTGGATGTTAAAATTTGTGTGTTAGTGGTAGAGAATGGATGCAAAATTTGTTGAACCATGTTCATATTCATAGTAGTGTGGAATTAGTTATGTGAAAACAAAGATTTTTGATTTTTGACAACTTGCATACAAATAGTACTGCCAGTATATATAGGTTGTCCACATCATATTTTCAAAAAGTGTTTAAAAGAATGCATTCATATAGGAGGCGCCTACTTTGAATAATTCAGCATGCATATCATATATGTTGTGATATGACATGCACTTGTACACGTTTGCATGCAAAATTGGTTGTACACTAATTATTTGGATAACTTAGAATGGTTGTGTGCTATGTTACATGATTCAATCCGTGAAGAATTTCGGGGACAAAATTCTTTTAAGGTGGGAATGTAACACCCCATAGAATAAACAGTAACTAATATATTATTAAAAGGCTCAAAAATGGAATTTGAGAAAATGTCAGAATTTGACCACGAGACTTGCACCATTACGTTCGCAAAGATTTTCAATCAACTTTCATATATAAAGTTTAGCAATCGGAGTTCAAATGAAGAATTTCAACATTTGAAGTTTTCAGAATGAAAATAATTAGACATGAATAAAGTGAAATAAATTATATTAATTGTGTGGACCCCATCGATCGACCCCTACTTGGGCCGGTCAATGGTAGCGGTCAGCTGCTTATAAGGAAGCGATATACCGATTAAAGTGTGATGGCTAGGGTTGAAGTGTAATTTTTTCACATCGATATTTTCTATTTGGCCTTAGTTACATAAACCAACAAAAAACTATCGAATGAGTCATTCCATTGTTATCCAATAACTATCAGCACGTGACCCCTTGGTGCCCCAAGCAGTTATGAGTAATACACCACCCAAAATTTGGAAAGCGTTGCATACTCTAGTCTCAATGGATGTATCGATATCCAGTCTCGATAAATCTTGACTACGAATATTTAAAATGGTATGTTTATTTTATTGTGATAAATCACTAGCGGTTAGAATGCATTGTAATTACTATCACAAAACATACCATTTATGAATTTCCTATTAAATATACTTTTAATTAAATTAATCAATCGATATAACATATTCTATCAAGTATATAATAAAAAGAAAACACCCTTTATTTCGAACAAGCTTGGTTATTGAGTTAGATATATGTAACAAATTACATAATTACCCCCAGGGCATACCCCTAACTCTATCATTTTGGACATTCCAAAAGCTTTAACGTTTATCATTCTCATTATATATATATATATTCATTCTATCTATTTTTTATATCTACCTATTATATAAGAAGCTCATATGTGGTTAATATTTATTTCTTAGCTCATTTAATCTCATTCTCATCTTAGTTGTTTAATTCTCATAAATTCTAGGTTAAATTTTGCATTAAAGCCCTTCTTCTTCTTTAAACATTCATTGAAATTTATTTAGGTATATGTAATTACACATTAATATTTTATATTTTATTGGTTTTGCCCTCCATTAAAACCCAAATTCTGCACATTTCCTTTTGATATTTCACCTTCCTTAATTTCAGACATAATTATTGTAGCTTATGTAGATAATTTACTATGGACTAAAAGTGTTTTCACTTCCAAACCGCAATATCCATATTATTTAGGTATTCTCTCAAATTATTTTCTTTTTCATTTATTAAATCGGGATTGTCACTCACTTTTTATTGGCCATACAAATCAGTTAATTGCCAATATGTCAAAAACAATTCATTTCTCCTAAGTGAATATTCTATTGCTTTCATCCTATCTATTACCTATTAATATATCTATAAATGAAAAGTTCTATTTAATATATTCGTATAAAAATATATAATCTTTAACCAATTGTATTCTTTATATCCATAATTCTATACAAATGAAAGGAATCGTGCCAGTTGGAAGCAAATTAAATGGGTGAATTTCAAATAATTTCCTATTTTGGATCTTTGTTAAGCCTATAAAGTCTAAATAGATTTTAGATTCAATATAAAATACTTTAAATAAAATCTTATTTTATTTAAATTATTAAACTGGAGTTTTAAATTAAATTTTAATTTACCTATATATATTATAATAAATGTATCCAATACATTCATATGTGTAATGGGTAAGAACAACATATAAGTAATGTGTAAATGTGTAACATAACCGTAAAAATAATATAGAGAAAGAAACCTTTTGTTTCACTATTTTAACTTATACAGTTAACTGAAGGGAGATTGACATTATAAATAGGGAGAAACCTTTCATTTCTCTCTCTTTATAATTAGAGTAATTGATTTATTAAATGACATTTATAACTAAATTTACACATGCCTTTGTTGTTCAAGGTTTGATTAATAAAATATATGTGTATATATAATTAAGGAAGGGTTTAAAATAAATTTTATAGTTTTACAAAAAGCCTATTTTAAAATTTGAAGTTAAAATGAGATACATATACATATGTTTATTGTAAACACCGTTTTGATATATAAAACAACATGCGTGTTTGAAGATTGATATGACATTATATATATATATATATATATATTATATATATATATATAGAAACCTTTCATTTCTCTATAGTATTTTCCATGTTACTATTACACACTGCTTATATGTTACATATTATGCACATATGAATGTATTAGATATATACACATTATACACATCTTCTCTCACAAGCTAGTAGGCTTACTATTATCAACCCAATTGCTGTTGCTATGACTTCTTATTGCTCTAGGGCCTTCATCCTTCCTAAGAAGCTCATTTCCATGATAAATAAGGCACTAACCATTTTATGTGGCATGGTGACTGCTTCTTCAAAAGTGGATACCCTATGCCTTCAAAAAAATCAATTTGCCTAAGGATAGAGGTGATTTAGGGATCCTGAACCTCTCTTTGTGAAACGAAGCTGCTGCATTGTAACGGCCCGGAATTATCGAACTCGAAAATTCTAGATAGTTAGAAGAAAAAGAAAAGAGATAGAAGAAGAAGAAGAAAACAAAAACACAGAAACCTCACATTCGCAGCGGATCAAAATATAATATCACATAAACAACAGTTTTACAAAAAGAACTGTATCAATACACTTATACATTATACATCAGAGTTACAATCATTACAATAGACTGGACAGTTATAATAACTCGTCCCAATAAATAACAATATATCACACTCCATACGTTCCTGCCATCCAGCTCGCCTCCTGAGCTCCAGAACGTCCTTACCTGGAAATCTGTAATACTCGGTCTGACCCGAGCATTACATCAAAGTAACACCCGGGTCAGGCTGGAAACCAGCGTGAGTAAACTCATCTAATATGAAATTTCAATCCATAGAACTTATTTAAACCCGGGGTAACTCGTACTTTACTATAAGTGAACAACTTATATGTCAACACTTATTTTCACAAAACAATATCTAAGTATCCAACTTAGTTTAAATGGTCCATATTATTCGAAACCGGCCTATGGATTTCACATATCAATCTAAAAAGAATTATAGAAGATTTCAAATCGAAGTGGTTTCGGGAATTTACTAATACCCGACTCCGGTCTCTTCGAATTCAATACCCTTTTATCTCAAAGTATTCAAATGAAACACAATTCAAACTTCAAATACAGAGTGTCACCTATGCTCTTTAACTCATATCAATAGATAACCACATTATCTCAATTTAAACCCAACATTTCATAACATATAGCATCAACAATCACATATCCGAGATATCAATCAATCTAAGGCATGCAATATTATTCAATCATAAGCAAGATAAATTAGTTACACCATTTCTAACTAAATTAAACAAATTAAATTTATTACTTAAATCACCTTTTAAAATCCTGCTTACTTAATCATTAATTACTTAAAACCCATTTATCAATCATCCCTTAATTACCCATCTTAATTAATCAATTATAATTTAAATAAATTCTTAATACTTGATTTATTAACCCTTAATTATCAATTAATTAATTACTAATCACCAATTAATTACTTAATTAATTAACTACTCATTATTAATTAATTAACTTTAATTATCTAATTAATAATTCTTAATTACAAATTAATTAAACTCTAATTTAATTAATTATAATCTTTAAGTATTTATTACTTAATTTATAATTAAAATAATTAATTACTCTTTAATTACTTGATTAATTTAATTAATCCATAATCATTCAAGGTCTTAATTAATCTTAAGATAAACTACTTATCTTTATTAAATTTCTTAATTATAAAATCATAATTAAAACATTTACCTTTATAATTTACTTGCCTAATTAAATCATTTAATTTAAGTTTAATAACTTAAACAATTAACTTAACACTTTAAGTTAAACAAATTTTATAATTTCCTTAATCAAACAATTTAAAACAAGACACACTTGACTTTATAAATCTGTATATTAAAAATTTATTTGAACTTGATAATTACTTTACTTGAAATTTAATTTAATCAGTTTGTTTTGAAACTTATACAACTTCTCTTAGAACTTGCTTAATTATTTGCTCTTAAAAAAAAACTTGTTAACAGATTCACTCATCTGGAAACCCGAGCCTACCCTCAAAACACTCGAGTCATACCCTGAAATATCCCGAGCCACTCACAGTCGAATATCTTCGAGACGAACCACCATCTTCTTCGAGTATATACTCGACAATATCATTTCTTCCCCAAAACCAAAACACTCAGCTACCATCTGACACAAGGAAATGCACGTGCATGTGCACAACCAAACTGATCAACTCTGGTCATCACCGCGACGTCCAAAAGGTCATCTACGACTTCGCCGATGAATACCACAACCCAGATCGATGAGATCACCCAGGAAACAAAATCGAGCAAGTCGTGCATCACTAAACCCAACACGATCAACGGAAACCACCACGTCTCGCCATCTACGTCCACCAGAACGCTCGCCGACCAACCCGAACCTCCGCCGCAGTTCCCTCCATCTATTTCCCCAGGTCCGATCACCTCCCGTCCCTCAACACTGACGAATTCCCTCTTCAAACTTCGACGAGCACACTGGGTTTAAAACCCTACTCCAACCAATTCCCACCACCACGGTGATCTAGAGATTCACCGGCTATTTTTCCTACAACCCCCGTCTCCCAAGCTATCTCCACCCTCGATCACAATGCTCAAATCTCCACCGATCATCGGAAATTGATGAAAGTTCAATTTCCATTCAACTTACAAAATCTACCCAATTAGACACTTAAAAATCTTGATGTTACCGTCTAAATTCATCATTTTTAGGTACGAATCAGGTTATATAAATGAAACAATAAATTATGGAAGTTGAAAATTTGACATTCTTGAGTTTTTACTGTAAATTTTTCTTTACTAGATAATTACCCGATAATTCTACTTGTTATCATTTTTTAAATTTGTATTACACCATCACCACCAAATTTACTTTAAACATCATGTGCTAAAAGTAATCAGGGAAAGAGATTTTAATTTTTCTTTGAACATATCTTAACCTGTTGTAATTAAACAGAGATATGCACATGTGTACACAGGCCTGCAACAGAATTTCAATCTATATATCCAGACAACATTTATTTCATCCAAGCAAATCATTTTAAGTTATTGTTATCATCAATTTGTGGCATGCATAAACTATATAGATGATTTTATCTTAAAAAGAATTAAAGTTTTACTCACAGTTTTCAGTAAGTTTTACTCACAGTTTTCAGTTTGAACAGAGACTTACTTTTCAATGTTCCAGTCAGGTATAATTGTTAACACACACATATATATACTTAAAAATCATTTTTTAAACAACATGCATAGCATAATTCAGATCATACTTATAAAGTCATCGCATACTAGTTCAAGATTTATCAAATTTTCCAAGTTTACTCACCTAAGAATATGTTGAACAGAGAAGGTTTGAAGTAGTTTTAAATTTTGAAAACTTGAATGCTTGGTGATCTGAAACTAAGTTGAGTTGCTCCTGCTTTTGACAGTTAGAAGAAAACCGAGAACGGCTTGTTCATTGATCTGCTACTTGAAACTTGATCTCTGATTTGAATCTACTTTGTTTTTCTCAGGTTGACTTGAAGTTGTTTTGATTTTCTTTTTATTTTAAGATTTTAGAAGATGAAAGAAAGAAGAGATTGAGAAATGTATATGAAAAGTTTTGAGCTGAATACAGCCTTCTTCTCAATTTTTTTTTTCAATTAAAAGAAACAAATGCCACTTGTCTTTGCATGTTACTCCTAGCTCACAAATGTCAAAACCAAAATTTTATATATTTTCTTATGTTTTTATTAATTTATGTTTTATTGTTTTATATTTTTATATATACAAACTATATTTAGTTCATGTGTAATTTAAAAAGAAAGTATAATAGCCTTTTTTTTGAATCCTATTTAACTATCATATTCTTAATTAATAAATATTTATCTCTAGAGTTTTTAAAAATTTAAATTTTAACTTGAAATAGCTTTTGAAAATTATTATATTAAATTCAACCCAGAACTTCCTATTCACAGTGTATATAGAGAATATTTTAATATTATAAAGAAGGTTATCAAATTATTATTGTTGAATTATTATATTAATATGTTTACTGTGATTATATATTCACAATGGATTTGTATATGTATATACTTAAGATTTTCATCATTATAGAGTTTGCATATATCTATTTATATATATGTTAATTTACTGTAAAATTTATTATTTCTAGATATTTATATTTCAATATTTATTATAGATTCAAATTTATTATATTTTCAGATACCGGAATTTAATCTGTTCAACTGAATAAACCATTTAATTATCCAATTATCAGATGCCCAAAAATCCGGGTTATCACATTCCTCCCCCCTTAAAATCTTTTCGTCCTCGAAAAGGAACGAAGCCAAAATTTATTATTTACCTATTATCAGATAAATTTTCTCTTTGAACATATTTTAAAACACTTTAAAAATCTTTATAATATTACTAAATTAGTTTTTATAAAAATACTTTTATAACTCGATGTTTCAACAAGTCCATTCTCGTTCTCACAGAAATTCGGTCATACGTTGATCAGGCGTAAGACCGAAAATCTATAAGTACTTGGTAAACCCGTTTTCAACACCCAGCAAAAATATTTAGAAAATAGTTCTATTGAAAATATAAGAAAATATTTTTGAAAGCTTTCTTGAAAATATAGAAAACATTTTTGAAATAGAGGAAATATCTTTGGTGAGAATGCTCTGGAAATCATCACCCCCATCCATGGTCGCAGTTAACCCGATGGTTACGTTGCCGTCCCGGCAAAATCCACAGATAACTGTAGGTCTCCGCGCTCCTCGATTACGCCATGGAACCTGCTACAGATCGCAGTTATACCCGGGCCTTACGTTGCTATCATAGCACAAACCCATATAACTGTAGGCATCAGCGCCACCGAATTTCGCTGCCAAATAATGAAACTTCTCCCACATAGGTCGCAGTCTACCGATATAAAATCAAACGTAGACAGTTGGCTCTCAGCGGCACACACGACTTTCGCTATGTTACCATAGTGTCACAGTCTACCGATATAAAATCAAACGTAGACAGTTGGCTCTCAGCGGCACACATGACTTTCACTATGGTCTGCAGTAGATCGCAGTGACATCGAGTTACATTGTCGTCACAGAATAACCCAAATGCCTCTGTGGGCACCAGCCCCTCGACTTTCGCTACACAAATAATCCTCAGGAACTAGTTTTGTCCGGACTCCTCACAGGATCAACTTTAGAATCCCCCCTTGGGGTTCAAGGCAGTACCACCCAGTGGCACTCCTGAGAAGTTCATTTCAAGGGAGCGCCTTTTTCCCCAGAGCTATACTCAAAACATTTTATACTATATACTTATAGTATCTTCAAATCATACCCTTTATGATTTATCAAAATCTCCTTTACACAAAATCGATTACCAAAAATCGATAATTCTCAAACTAGGCTTTCCAAAATCCAAAATTGATTTCTCAAAAATCAAAAGCCCTTTCCAAAATCCATAGGTTCCCAAAACCTTTTCCAAAATTATTCTCATAAGATCCTTTATATATATAGATATAGATATATATAACTTTGAAAACTTTGGATCATTTCAAACTTTGTATAAAACCTCTTTTATACTTCAAATATTTCAAAACCCTTTTCTTTTAGCGATAGATTCAAAAAGGGAAGATTTACCTTATATAACAAGGATATATAACTTTATTTTATTCTAAATCAAATATTCACATTTGATAAATCTTTTATAAAGTTATTAACCATATTTCTTTTCAAAAACCATTTTACAGTTCTTATCCCCAATCTTCAATATCAATTTCATTCAAATCCGTACGATGCACACATATCATCCGTACACAATATCAATCTGATCACTCAATCGATCACACAATTTCACTTCCGAACTAGTATCGTCCACCCGACTTCCTAGTGCGGACTCAGATCTGGTTTCTTGATCAGAAACCGTCATTCTCCTTGCATAGTCGTAGCCATGATAGAGAATATCCAGAACCAATCAACAATCCATATCCAGGTTCGCCGTTGAAAATCGAGCGAAAAAATCCCAACTCGGATCGATAATATTATCTCGAAATTCTGTGCTCGAATCTGGATCAAATCACTATGCGAATAGAATAATATACGTGTATCCTACGTATTTATCTTTATTGGTTATTAGCCAAATCAGTTTCCTTTTCTATTCATATTTCCTTTAATTTTATTCACTTAATCTCAGTTGCTTCCATTTCCAATTGAGTTATTACTTCAATTACAAACAGTCTGAACTCTGACCTATTTAAATTTTAAAAATAACTTGAAAAAATTTAAAATGGATAAGTAGTTGAAAAATAGTTATTAGTTTGTAAAATATCTGTAAAATAGTTAAGTAGATATAAAAATAGTTAGATAATTGCAAAATAGATTTAAAATAGTGATTAGATGTAGGTAACTGAAAAATAGTAATTAGTTTATAAGACAGTTTCAAAATAGTTAAATAGTTCCAAAATAATTGTAAAATAAGTATGAGATAGTTTGGGGTTTAAGAAGAAAGATTATATAGTAAATAGTTTGGAAAAATATATTTGTATTAAAACAATTTATTTTGAAAATAATCCAGAGCCAAACTGTTCAATTCTCATCAATTCAATTTAAATTTCCATCTCCATTTAAATTAACTCAATTGCAATTTAAATAACTTCAATTTCCATTGAAATTGATTTAATCCCAATTCAAGTTGAATTAACCTTAATTCCTTTCCAAATTCAAATCAAATTCCATTTGATTTTTAAACTTATACATCTTCAATCACAATTCTAATTAATTCAAACCAAATCCCATTTGAACAAATTTCAATTTAAAACTCAATTTTAAGCTATCTCAAATTTATATAAATTCGAGTTAAATTTCTAAATGTTGATTTAATTTCTTAAATCAAATTAACTTATATCTTTAAACCATTAAATTCTGAATCCAAATTCCAAATTCCATTTTAAAATTATCTTTACTTAACTTATTATAAAGTTCAAATAAGAATTCAAAAACAATTAAATTTCAGATTCTAATTTATTATCCATTTTCCATTTCCAGATCTCAAACCCATTTTGAGATCACTCATAGCTCCTATTTAAATTAATCATTTAACTACCCAAGTTAAATTTAAATTTCATCTTGAAATTTCCAATTCAAGTTGTTCAATCTAAACTTATTTAACTTCCTTAAGTTAAATTATATTTACTTAATCCGATCAACTTTACACAATTTGAATTCCCATTCAAATTTTAAACTTCAGATTAATAATCTTTCCCCTTTTAAGTTTAAAAACTTACTTTACTTTGGGTTTTACATCACATTCCAATTTAAAACTCAACACTAAGTGTTCATTTCAAATCATCATTGGTATTATGTATTCCTCATATATACATTTTCTTTACACACCAAGTTATACTTTAAATTTTAAACCATTCTTGGTTTAATTCAAAAACAATTTTTTTTTTTTTTAATTTCCAAACAACTCTTATTTTAAAATAAGATCATATTCAAAAACAACCTGAAAAATATTTATTCCTTTTCTTTTAATATTTTGAAAACAATTTCAAATGTTTTCAAACTTAGGATTCAAAACTTCACAATTTAAATCCAATTTAATTTACAAATTATAAGTCATATTCACCTAAAAGTTTACTTCCCTAAAATATTTCATTTTGCTTAGTCATTAACAACATTCATTATTAAACACAACTACCATTTATGATAATAACCAAGATTATCATATCTGGAAAACAATTCATTATTATCTTTATTCTTGATAACACTTCTACAAATCCAAGATTTTAATTTCAGTTTGAATTCTATTTCAAACTTATCTTCATTTAATTTCAATTTCGTTGTATTTCTATTACCACTTAATTCTTATTATCTTATTTAATTCCAATGATTCAACACCAATTTCTTTAATATATTAAAAGAAATATTGCTTTATATATCAAATATAATCTTATATAAAAATCATTTGAAATCTTTATATATGAAAATAACAAATACGCTCTCATATATATATACACTCAACTCGTTCTAGGGTACCATTGACCCTATCCTTAACGAGTAATCTCAACAGAGCCAAGGTTCTCGCTTAACCTCGCTCTGATACCAAATCTAACGGCCCGGAATTATCGAACTCGAAAATTCCAGATAGTTAGAAGAAAAAGAAAAGAGATAGAAGAAGAAGAAGAAAACAGAAACACAGAAACCTCACATTCGCAGCGGATCAAAATATAATATCACATAAACAACAGTTTTACAAAAAGAACTGTATCAATACACTTATACATTATACATCAGAGTTACAATCATTACAATAGACTGGACAGTTATAATAACTCGTCCCAATAAATAACAATATATCACACTCCATACGTTCCTGCCATCCAGCTCGCCTCCTGAGCTCCAGAACGTCCTTACCTGGAAATCTGTAATACTCGGTCTGACCCGAGCATTACATCAAAGTAACACCCGGGTCAGGCTGGAAACCAGCGTGAGTAAACTCATCTAATATGAAATTTCAATCCATAGAACTTATTTAAACCCGGGGTAACTCGTACTTTACTATAAGTGAACAACTTATATGTCAACACTTATTTTCACAAAACAATATCTAAGTATCCAACTTAGTTTAAATGGTCCATATTATTCGAAACCGGCCTATGGATTTCACATATCAATCTAAAAAGAATTATAGAAGATTTCAAATCGAAGTGGTTTCGGGAATTTACTAATACCCGACTCCGGTCTCTTCGAATTCAATACCCTTTTATCTCAAAGTATTCAAATGAAACACAATTCAAACTTCAAATACAGAGTGTCACCTATGCTCTTTAACTCATATCAATAGATAACCACATTATCTCAATTTAAACCCAACATTTCATAACATATAGCATCAACAATCACATATCCGAGATATCAATCAATCTAAGGCATGCAATATTATTCAATCATAAGCAAGATAAATTAGTTACACCATTTCTAACTAAATTAAACAAATTAAATTTATTACTTAAATCACCTTTTAAAATCCTGCTTACTTAATCATTAATTACTTAAAACCCATTTATCAATCATCCCTTAATTACCCATCTTAATTAATCAATTATAATTTAAATAAATTCTTAATACTTGATTTATTAACCCTTAATTATCAATTAATTAATTACTAATCACCAATTAATTACTTAATTAATTAACTACTCATTATTAATTAATTAACTTTAATTATCTAATTAATAATTCTTAATTACAAATTAATTAAACTCTAATTTAATTAATTATAATCTTTAAGTATTTATTACTTAATTTATAATTAAAATAATTAATTACTCTTTAATTACTTGATTAATTTAATTAATCCATAATCATTCAAGGTCTTAATTAATCTTAAGATAAACTACTTATCTTTATTAAATTTCTTAATTATAAAATCATAATTAAAACATTTACCTTTATAATTTACTTGCCTAATTAAATCATTTAATTTAAGTTTAATAACTTAAACAATTAACTTAACACTTTAAGTTAAACAAATTTTATAATTTCCTTAATCAAACAATTTAAAACAAGACACACTTGACTTTATAAATCTGTATATTAAAAATTTATTTGAACTTGATAATTACTTTACTTGAAATTTAATTTAATCAGTTTGTTTTGAAACTTATACAACTTCTCTTAGAACTTGCTTAATTATTTGCTCTTAAAAAAAACTTGTTAACAGATTCACTCATCTGGAAACCCGAGCCTACCCTCAAAACACTCGAGTCATACCCTGAAATATCCCGAGCCACTCACAGTCGAATATCTTCGAGACGAACCACCATCTTCTTCGAGTATATACTCGACAATATCATTTCTTCCCCAAAACCAAAACACTCAGCTACCATCTGACACAAGGAAATGCACGTGCATGTGCACAACCAAACTGATCAACTCTGGTCATCACCGCGACGTCCAAAAGGTCATCTACGACTTCGCCGATGAATACCACAACCCAGATCGATGAGATCACCCAGGAAACAAAATCGAGCAAGTCGTGCATCACTAAACCCAACACGATCAACGGAAACCACCACGTCTCGCCATCTACGTCCACCAGAACGCTCGCCGACCAACCCGAACCTCCGCCGCAGTTCCCTCCATCTATTTCCCCAGGTCCGATCACCTCCCGTCCCTCAACACTGACGAATTCCCTCTTCAAACTTCGACGAGCACAATGGGTTTAAAACCCTACTCCAACCAATTCCCACCACCACGGTGATCTAGAGATTCACCGGCTATTTTTCCTACAACCCCCGTCTCCCAAGCTATCTCCACCCTCGATCACAATGCTCAAATCTCCACCGATCATCGGAAATTGATGAAAGTTCAATTTCCATTCAACTTACAAAATCTACCCAATTAGACACTTAAAAATCTTGATGTTACCGTCTAAATTCATCATTTTTAGGTACGAATCAGGTTATATAAATGATTATGGAAGTTGAAAATTTGACATTCTTGAGTTTTTACTGTAAATTTTTCTTTACTAGATAATTACCCGATAATTCTACTTGTTATCATTTTTTAAATTTGTATTACACCATCACCACCAAATTTACTTTAAACATCATGTGCTAAAAGTAATCAGGGAAAGAGATTTTAATTTTTCTTTGAACATATCTTAACCTGTTGTAATTAAACAGAGATATGCACATGTGTACACAGGCCTACAACAGAATTTCAATCTATATATCCAGACAACATTTATTTCATCCAAGCAAATCATTTTAAGTTATTGTTATCATCAATTTGTGGCATGCATAAACTATATAGATGATTTTATCTTAAAAAGAATTAAAGTTTTACTCACAGTTTTCAGTAAGTTTTACTCACAGTTTTCAGTTTGAACAGAGACTTACTTTTCAATGTTCCAGTCAGGTATAATTGTTAACACACATATATATATACTTAAAAATCGTTTTTTAAACAACATGCATAGCATAATTCAGATCATACTTATAAAGTCATCGCATACTAGTTCAAGATTTATCAAATTTTCCAAGTTTACTCACCTAAGAATATGTTGAACAGAGAAGGTTTGAAGTAGTTTTAAATTTTGAAAACTTGAATGCTTGGTGATCTGAAACTAAGTTGAGTTGCTCCTGCTTTTGACAGTTAGAAGAAAACCGAGAACGGCTTGTTCATTGATCTGCTACTTGAAACTTGATCTCTGATTTGAATCTACTTTGTTTTTCTCAGGTTGACTTGAAGTTGTTTTGATTTTCTTTTTATTTTAAGATTTTAGAAGATGAAAGAAAGAAGAGATTGAGAAATGTATATGAAAAGTTTTGAGCTGAATACAGCCTTCTTCTCAATTTTTTTTTTCAATTAAAAGAAACAAATGCCACTTGTCTTTGCATGTTACTCCTAGCTCACAAATGTCAAAACCAAAATTTTATATATTTTCTTATGTTTTTATTAATTTATGTTTTATTGTTTTATATTTTTATATATACAAACTATATTTAGTTCATGTGTAATTTAAAAAGAAAGTATAATAGCCTTTTTATTGAATCCTATTTAACTATCATATTCTTAATTAATAAATATTTATCTCTAGAGTTTTTAAAAATTTAAATTTTAACTTGAAATAGCTTTTGAAAATTATTATATTAAATTCAACCCAGAACTTCCTATTCACAGTGTATATAGAGAATATTTTAATATTATAAAGAAGGTTATCAAATTATTATTGTTGAATTATTATATTAATATGTTTACTGTGATTATATATTCACAATGGATTTGTATATGTATATACTTAAGATTTTCATCATTATAGAGTTTGCATATATCTATTTATATATATGTTAATTTACTGTAAAATTTATTATTTCTAGATATTTATATTTCAATATTTATTATAGATTCAAATTTATTATATTTTCAGATACCGGAATTTAATCTGTTCAACTGAATAAACCATTTAATTATCCAATTATCATATGCCCAAAAATCCGGGTTATCACATGCATCAAGGAATGTGAATTACTTGCTTCAACCTGAATCTTCATTATGGGACTCATGGATGCAACAACACCTAGTAAAGAATGGTAATTTCTGGACTAAAAACCAATATTTCAAGCCGGTATTTCAACAAATTACAGGACCTCAGAGCTGAACTACTACCAATGATAAAATATAAAATCACCCTTGAAAGTAGACATAAGTTTTGGCACACACCTTAGGCTTACACTGGCATGATTCTAAAAAATATACTCATCAAAGGTTAGAGCAAAGCACTGGGATCCTAGAAAATGCACTTGCAAAGAACTACATTTATGGAACCATCGCTCCCTTACAACAGCAGCCCTGAAGTTAGAAATCTATAGAACTTTTCGTCTAACTAAGAATATAAGAGTTTTGACTCTAATATTGCAGGGTACTTGCTTACCTCCACACACCATTGCTAATGTGTGCATGCATATGATCCAAAATAAACATCTAGAAAAAGACCCTTGGCATAAACGTATTTGGAATTGACTTGGTAACCAGAAGGACTGTTGAATTTGGATGATTCAAATATCTGTTAAAGAGGAAAGAAATTGATTAATTGATTCAATCAAATCAATTAATTTAGTTGGTATATGGAAGGATATTTTGAAGGAAATCAATTTGTTATATGAAGAAAGAAATTGCTGATGGAGATTCAATCAAGGAAAATTATGGAAACCAATCACCATTATCCATTTACGTAGAAATTAAATCATGGATATTTGGAACATAATCTGTAAATTATTTTTCTTAATCCCTAAGTAACTCTTTCATTGAGTCTATTTAAATGAAGGAATTACATCTTCATATCACAAGCAAAGTGTAGTATCCACCATAATTCTCTCCTCTCTTGTAGTCTTTTCTTTAATGAAATAAAAAGTTGTTGGGTCTCCGTGGACGTAGGATATTCATATCCGAACCACGTTAAATCTTCTGTCTCTTATTTCTGTTATTTTTCTGTGAGACTGCATAATTCTTTTACTGTCATTGGTATATAAATAGGCAATACTAGGTCTTGATTTGAAATCGCTTCTGCAGCGCACCGTGGTGTTGAATTATTATCAATCATCAATTTTTCACTACAGTTTGGTATCAGAGCTAGTGTTATTGTTCCTGTTTGGATATTAATGGCTACTTCTAGTAAGTCTGTTGGTAGATCTGGTGTCAATTATGGAGTAACACGTTTTGACGGAAAAGGAGATTTTGGTACTTGGAAGATAAAGATGGAGGCTGTATTGAAGAAGGAGAAGACTTTTAAGATAATTTCTGCGCTTGAGAAGCTGAAAGAGTTAGATAGTGAAACTTTAGAAGAGATGGAAGATGAAGCCCTAACTACCATCCAGCTAAGTCTTTCAGATGAGGTTCTTAGAGAATTTTCTCAAAAGAAAACAGCAAAGGAATTATGGGATGCATTATCTGATGCATATCAGGACAAGTCTCTCACTAACAGAATAATTCTGCAACAACAACTCTATTCATACAAAATGAAACCTGGAGCTGATCTCATGGGGCATGTGGATGCCCTAACCACCTTAATAATGAATTTGAAGGCAGCAGAAGTAGAAATTACAGATGAGGCTCAAGCAGTAATCCTTTTATGTTCCTTGCCTAAGGAGTACACTACTTTTGTTAATTCTATGATTTATGGTCGTAGTAAAATTAGCCTATCTGATGTTAAAGCTGGACTTCATAATGAAGTGTTGAGGGATAGATTAGCAAGCACTAGTTTAGGCAGTGATACAGAGGGCTTATTTGTTCAGAGAGGAAGAAGCCAAAGCAAGTCAAAATATGGTGGAGGTCGAAATAAATCAAGGTCTCAGTCTAGGGGGCCTAATAAATTGACTTGCAATTACTGTAAAAGGCCAGGGCACTTTGTAGCAACTTGTCCCAAGCTTGAAGGTAGAAGAAGAGACCCAAAGCAAGCTTCAGCATCTACCACTAAGAAGTCAGATACAGAGAGTGATACCGATGTGTTTACAGCTACTGGCTCTTCTGGGAAGAGCAACCTATGGCTGATTGATTCTGGCGCATCCTATCATATGACACCTGATAGGAACTGTTTCTCCACTTACCGTGAGATTGATGGAGGAGAAGTTCTGATGGGCAATGATGCTTCTTGTCGTATGATTGGTGTTGGTAGTGTGAAGGTTAGAATGTTTGACGGTGTTATTCGTACTATTACAGATGTTAGACATGTACCTGATTTGAGAAGAAGTTTGATATCTATTGGGGCTCTGAGTAGGCTTGGTTTGAAGATTGTAGTTGAAGGAGAGAAGATGAAAATATCAAAGGGTTCTATGATAGTTATGAAAGGAGTAAGGGCAGGAAATCTTTATCTTTTGAAGGGCACTACTGTAGTTGGCGAATCAGCATCTGTTACTTCTGTTGATTCAGACTCTTCCAGATTATGGCATTTACGGATGGGTCACATTGGTGAGCGCAGCATGGATGAGTTGAGAAAGCAAGGTTTGATTGATGGTGTTCATCATTCAAAGCTTGGCTTTTGTGAAGAGTGTGTTCTTGGGAAGCAGACGAAGATTTCTTTTGGTACTGGAGAGCATAAGGCAAAGGTTGTCTTAGAGTATGTTCACACAGATGTTTGGGGACCTTCCCCTTGCCCCTCCTTAGGTGGAGCCAGGTATTTCGTTTCATTTATAGATAATTTCTCTCGTAAAATTTGGGTATATTTTCTACAGTCAAAGAGTGAAACTTTTAACAGGTTTTGAAAGTGGAAATCTACAGTTGAGAAGCAGTCAGGAAAGAAATTGAAAGTTCTCCGTTCAGATAACGACGGTGAATTTGTATCACAGGAATTCATCGATTATTGTGAGTCTGAAGGTATTAAGAGGCATTACACCACACCTGGTGACCCTCAGTCTAATGGAGTTGCTGAAAGAATGAATCGGACATTATTGGAGAGAACCCGTTGCCTCAGATTGACTGCAAAGTTGAAAAAGGGATTTTGGGCAGAAGCTTTATCTATGGCGGCTTTCCTCATCAACCGCACACCTTCTACCGCCATAGACATGAAGATCCCAGAAGAAGTATGGAAAGGAGAGCCTGTTAGCTATTCATTCCTCAAAGTGTTTGGTTGTCCAGCTTACGTACATGAGAGCAGAGGAAAGCTGGAACCTAGAGCTCGCAAGTGTATCTTTCTAGGTTATAGAAAAGGAGTGAAGGGATATAGATTGTGGTGTCCTATTAGCAGGAAGATTGTTACCAGCAGGCATGTGACTTTTAATGAGAAGGCTATGTTGAAGGTGGAGCCTTCCTCATCAGATGACAATGAGAGGACAAATGAAGAATACCAAACACAAAGTAAGTCATCTACTGTTCCTTTTCATAGAAATTCTGAAGGTGTTTCCGATGACACCGTGGTTGATGAGGAAAGTACAGAGATTAGTACAGAGGATCAGACTCAAGGTGGAGCTAGTTCAGAGATCAGACCTGTTAGACAGAAGAAGAAGCCTAATTGGCTTAATGATTTTGTTGGATTGAGCATCGAAGACATTGACTTCGATGACATGGCAACATATGCTTTGAATGTTGTCCATGACGAACCCAGAGATTATAGAGACGCTATTGCTTCAGTTGACAGTTCCAGTTGGTTAGTTGCTATGGAAGAGGAGATTGAATCTTTGCAGAAAAATCATACTTGGGATTTGGTGCCTCTTCCCACCAACAAGAGAGCTATTGGTTGTAAGTGGATCTATAGAGTAAAAGACGGCGGCGATGGAAATTTCAGATATAAAGCAAGGTTAGTAGCAAAGGGGTATGTTCAGAAAAAGGGAGTTGAGTATCATGACATTTTTGCTCCAGTTGTTAGGCATACCTCCATTCGCATTCTATTGGCATTAGTGGCTCATTATGATATGGAGTTGGAGCAACTAAATGTCAAAACCGCACTCTTGCATGGTGATCTGGATGAAGAAATTTATTTACGGCAACCGGAGGGGTTCATTGATAGTAGCAGGCCTGACTATGTTTGTAAACTTAACAAATTTCTATATGGACTAAAACAGTCACCTAGACTATGGTATAAGAGATTTGATAAGTTTATGCTTTCACAAGGATATTCTAGAAGCTTCAAAGACCAGTGTGTTTATTTCAAGAGATGTGATAATGATTTAATATATCTGTTGTTATATGTTGATGATATGTTAATTGCATCTCGGAGTATGGTAAGAATTATGGAGTTGAAAACTGAACTTAGCAAGGAGTTTGATATGAAGGATTTGGGAAAAGCACAAAGAATATTGGGAATGGAGATTTGTAGAGATAGAAAGCGGAGAGAGTTAAGGCTCACTCAAACGCAGTACATCGAGAAAGTCCTCGCTCGATTTGGAATGGAGAAAGCCAAACCGGTTGGCACTCCATTAGGCTCTCATTTTAAGTTGTCAAAAGACTTATCTCCCTCATCGGAAGAAGACAAGAGGTATATGGCTAATATACCTTATTCTAGTGCTGTTGGTAGTCTTATGTATGCGATGGTGTGCACAAGACCAGATTTGGCCCATGCAGTGGGTGTTGTGAGTCGATATATGTCTAACCTAGGCAAAGAGCATTGGCAAGCTGTGAAGTGGATTCTTAGATATCTTCGAGGCACTTCTTTGGTGGGCTTGTTATATGGTGGAGTGGATGGTGACATCTTTCTTAGAGGATACTGTGATTCTGATTATGCTGGGGATAGAGATGCTAGGAAGTCAGTGTCGGGCTATGTTTTTACAGTTGGCATAGGCTCGATTTCATGGAGATCAAAGCTGCAGTCTATCGTAGCTTTATCGACTACCGAAGCAGAGTTGATATCGATTGTGGAAGCAACAAAAGAAGGATTATACTTACTTCAGTTGTTGGATGATCTTTCAATGGTGCAGCGGACAGTAGAGCTATTTTCAGACAGTCAGAGTGCGATTCAAGCTTATAGTTCACGGACAAAGCACATTGATGTTAGAGGTTTCTTTCTTATGCTTGAGGAAGAACGAAGCAAGATCAAATTGTTGAAAGTGAGTACTTTGGATAATCCTTCAGATATGATGACAAAGTCACTTCCTAAGGACAAGTTTGAGCATTATTCAAACTTGATCAGTTTGATACCTGTTACTTGTGCGCCGTGGGGCGCTAGACCCAACAACTTATATGTCGATTGCTTGATGATAAGATGATGAAGAGAGATTGTTATATTTGAATCAAGGTGGAGTGTTGAATTTGGATGATTCAAATATCTGTTAAAGAGGAAAGAAATTGATTAATTGATTCAATCAAATCAATTAATTTAGTTGGTATATGGAAGGATATTTTGAAGGAAATCAATTAATTAGTCAATTTGTTATATGAAGAAAGAAATTGCTGATGGAGATTCAATTAAGGAAAATTATGGAAACCAATCACCATTATCCATTTACGTAGAAATTAAATCATGGATATTTGGAACATAATCTATAAATTATTTTTCTTAATCCCTAAGTAACTCCTTCATTGAGTCTATTTAAATGAAGGAATTGCATCTTCATATCACAAGCAAAGTGTAGTATCCACCATAATTCTCTCCTCTCTTGTACTCTTTTCTTTAATGAAATAAAAAGTTGTTGGGTCTCCGTGGACGTAGGATATTCATATCCGAACCATGTTAAATCTTCTGTCTCTTATTTCTGTTATTTTTCTGTGAGACTGCATAATTCTTTTACTGTCATTGGTATCTAAATAGGCAATACTAGGTCTTGATTTGAAATCGCTTCCGCAGCGCACCGTGGTGTTGAATTGTTATCAATCATCAATTTTTCACTATAAAGGACAACTTACTTTTATGGAAGGTCATACATGATGCATGCCTAACAAATCAAAAACTACTCTATATGTGACTCCAGATTGATGCTGGTTGCAGCTTCTGCGCCACTAACATTGACACGTGATCATTTATTCTTTGAATGATCATGTACTTTAAAAATCTAGCAGAGAATTCTTACTCTTGCAGGATATGAAACTAGAACTGGTACATTTGCTTAGAAGAGCATTGGATCTTTAAGAATACTAGATAGAAGAATAGAGAAAATCAATCTTTTTTACTAATTCTTAAAAGGTTTTGATGGTTATTTGGAATGATATAAGCGCTAGAGTTTGAAAGTTTGAAAGTTGCCATTGAAGATCAACTTTTTCATGCTTTTGTAAATGCAATCTGAAACACTGCCACCATGTTAAGGAACAACAATGTATTCGATCCTTGCCCTCCTTGGTGATTGCATAAAATGTTGTGGTCTATACTTGCTTTAATCTTTTCTTTTGTGATAATTTTCTAGTTTTCTGTCTTTTTTTCCTTTTTTCATTTCCATGTCTTTTTTATATTTCCTGTAGGTTTCATACTCTGTGTATTGTAACCCTTGTCTTTCTTCCATTTTAATAAATCTGGTAGGGGACTAGTCAACCCCGCTTAAATTCCAAAAAAATAAAAAAATAAATCTAAAATTCCATTTTAATAATTTTAATAAAATAATATAACCTTTTAAATTGGATCTAAACTCCATTTAGGCTTTATAGACTTAAGAAAGATCCAAATTAGAATTATTTTTTTGAAATTCACTTGTTTAACCTACTTTTGACTGGCCCGCTTTTAACCCTTACACTTTACCTATATTCACTTACCCACTCCCTTGAATCATTAATCCTCTGTGATTAAACAATTGTTTTGTTCACGTTTTTCATATTTTCAATACAATAAAATTTTGTTATTTCCTCCGTATTTTTCATCTTTGCTTTCTTCTTCCTCCTTGTTGTTTAATTTTTCTCATAGTTTTGTCTCTTTCCATTATTCTTTTTGTATACAAATGCTTAAAACCAAAAAAACTAATTCTCAATCGGAATAAAATATTAACTTTTTAGTTAGATTAGACTTTGAGTTAATCCATCAATGTGTATTCACATTATTTATTCTAATATTTTGTTCACGTTTTGCAATTATTGTGCTTCTACATGTTGTTTTAATGATTATGAACTTTATGGATAAAGTATCAGAAAGCTACAAAAAGAACCTTGGCTTACTAGAACAATTGAGCTAGATTTATAGGTTTTATCTTTACTTTAGGGGATTGTTAAAGGTACTCCACATTTGGATAAGGGGGGTTTTCGATAGGATAAGTCACCGAATATGGGCCTATTTTTCGGTAGGAGGTTGCTGAATTTAGTGTAGATTCTTTTTCGGTGGAGGTTGCCAATTTTTTTGACACCTCTTATCCAATTGTGGAGTCATTTATCAATCCCCTTATTTTATTATCGTATTTCCTTTTATTTGAGGTCGAATATGTCGCTTTTCTTCTAAATTTTTCATTCCTAACATTTCTTTGGAGTTTCTTATCCAAATGATTTTTCAATTTTTGATTTTTTACCCCAATCAGTATATTTATGATTTTGGTTTCCTTCTATTATTTTACAAGAGTTTATCGAATTTGCTCACAGATGGATAACATTGAATCTTAAGTTATTTACGATTCATTCTTGGTAAAGTTGAAAATACTTTTTACATAGAAGATTTGTGTTAAATTCTATTTACATTTGATTATTTTATATGTAAATTTGAAACATAGAAGATTAGGGTCTATGATTATGAGTTTTTTTGCTGTATTTATTTTCACATCATTATTTTTTATCATAATAAGGGTGGTACTTTATTCAAGTAGAGCATTCATTTTAATGTCTCAAAGGTTCAAACCCATGATCTCTAGAACCTCAATCTAGAGCGCCATACCACTTACCGCTCTAGCTAGTGGTCCTTGGCAACACCATTATTGTTTTATTCATAACTGGATATCAACTAATTTTCAGTTGTACTGTATAATCTATTAAAGGTAAAGTTCAATTTTTTTGAAAGGTTAAGTTGGGTGAATAACTCCGCAATTAAAGAATATTCAAATGATAAATTTTCATACCGTAACTAGTAAAAAAATTATAGATATAAAAATAGCATTTTGTTCTATTTCAATATGCAACTTTAATTTTTTAGTTAAAAATTGAGTTTCAAATATATGTTTTATGAACTAATTATATTTTCTTAAATGCTTTATGTAACTTTAGTCCAAATGAGCTTACTTTTGTAAAATCTGATATTAACTATCTTAACCATAAAAGGTTTTAATAGGGTTGGACACATGGCTGACCTAATTGATATCCAACTTAACCGATCTTAACCAAACCGATTTAACAGACTAATTTGGTTAACTGCATATTTGGTTAACCGACCGACATTAACCAACTTTCATCTTGTTGGTTAGCGATTCACTGTATGGTGCAAAACAGTTGACCATTAATTGATTTAATCATTTTATATTTTAATGGGTGCAACCTAACGAAGAAAAATGGGAGAGCCCATTAAGCTAAACCCCATGTTAATACGTCATACCATTAATCATTCGATTTAATTCAGTGTTGTTCATTTACAATTTTCCTTATAACAACAGAAATGAGAAAACCCTAGATCTAGAAATTTCAAATTCAACTCAACCTCGAACTCTCCAAATCGATTGACATGATTTCACCCAACCACCTCTTGTTTGTTGTCATGTAGTGTCCTCTCTTGCTTCCTTGCCCCTTGTCGAGTTGAGCTATGATGAATGCTACAAAGAGAAAGAATGTGAGTTAATGTTTAGTGGTTCAGTTTGCAATCGTAATGTTAGAAATAGAAAGTTGTTCAGTTTATTGACTTTATTTCATATTATAATCTTTCATAATTCATGTTATATATAATTCATGCTCTAAATATTACCCAGATGGCTGAATCACTAAAGTTGGCTATATATTATAATTCATATTATACTGTTTCATACTATAATGTTTCAATATAATGCATGGCATGTTGTTTGATTGGTTTGTTTGATTTTACATATAATACTCTAATTGATCTATTTGATTTTACATACAACACTCTAACTGATTTGTTTGACATGTTGTAGAATTTGCACGTGGACATGAGTCGCCATCATCTTTTACTTTCACCTTGAAGAATTCATCATCGCCAATTTGAGAGGGCTAGTTTTGTTCATCTCAATTTGTATATACATAATTATTTATATATAAATAGTTATATATATATATAATTTATATATAAACCATGTGTACACTTGAGTGATAAAGTTCCACAAAATTTCTTATTTTACAGTACTTTAGTTGTGTTACCTTCATCAGAAATCATTCAGCTATACCATTTTCTAACCGTTGATAAATTATTTCAAAGTTTCCTACTAGAAATATATATATTATTTTTTTACCTTTACAAGTCATTTTTAACTTGGCTATTAAATACGCCTATAGTTTTTGTACTAAATATATGATCTTTTGTTATGTAGTTAAGTATCTAAGTATTACTACCACTCCTACTTTGCATGTGAAGTTCATCGAGTACAAATATGTGTATCATATTTAGTCTTAACAGTAACTTGTACTCGTGCACCTATTTCTTGGTGTCTATAGACATTTTTGGTTCCCATTGATTTTCTATCTATTCGTGGTGTGTATAGACATTTTTGGTTCCCATTGATTTTCTATCTAACTCTTATGTTCTTATGTCGTTCTGATATCTACAATCATTTATACTACATGAGTGGTGATGCTTCAAAGGAAGGGAATTGATGCAACTGGAATTCAGTTTATGTTTCCAGCATTTCTGCATATACGTTGTGGAACACCCCTAATTTTTAATAACATTATTTAGGAGATTTAATTAGATAAATAAAATAAAATAATGTAATTAATTAGATTGATAAGGGGATTCATATTTAAAAATAAAATTAAGGGTCGTGCTTAATTGTTTAAATGAGCTTAAGAATGGTTTATAAGAAAATTAATCTACATAAGGGCATATTGGGAAATAGTCGCACCTTATTACCATAACCCTTATATATCCACGGCTTTACCGTCCATTCACGTACATTTTCATTTTTCACAAAAACGTAAACAAAAGAGAAGAATAGCCGGCCATTGCTAAGGAAGAAAAGAGGATAAAATTAAATCAAAGCTAGGGATTTAAGCAAGGGGATTAATCTCAATTAAATCTTTAATTCCTTATCTTAATTAAGGTGAATAATAATCTATATCATCCCTATTTTTTCATGATCATTTGTTTTTGGGTTTAAGATTAAATCCATTTTTATGATGATTTGGATGATGCTATGCTTGGATGATAACAAAGTTTGATTTAAACAAGATTGTTTGAATATGATTTGATGCGGTTTTAAGGGTAAAACCGATTAAAATTAATTTCAAATGCCATGAGAAAATTTTATGTCATATAAAACATGATTTTGGAGTTGGGTTTTAATTTTTATAATTTTACAAGTTATGGAGAATTTATTATGAATTTTCAAAGGAAAATATGCTTAATTGGGTTTAGATATTTATTTCGAAAATTATATTGAGAATTTGGGTCTGAAATTTAGATATGTCAAATAACATATTAAAACTGAATTTTTGTGATTTTGGGGATTTTTCCAAAGTAATTTACTACAAGAATTAAATTATTTTGAAAGGAGGACCTAAATGATTTAATTGTTTTACTTAATGGATGGGCTTATTTATTAAATTAACCTTGGTTTAGATCTGAAATGATGCGGTAGTTTTATTTGGATAATAGATTAAAAAGTTTATGACAACCAATTAAATGTTTACAAGTAGGCAAGTTAGTTACAAAGTTATTGCTTTTTTTGGCATTAATCATTTTTTACCTAGAAAAGTGGGTCTGCCTCTTTTAGAAGCACCTTTCGACTCATAGCTTCCGCCTTCAATCAAGTCGAAACCTACTAGCTAAGTCGAAACCAATACACAAGATATCACAAGTATGGTACGTAATGGATTGGAAAATGGGCGGAAGGTATGGTGTCGAAATCATTGCTTTCGATAGGTGTCGAAACCTTTGTTTTGTTTACTAAAGAAATGCGCTTGCCTGTTTTACTAAATGCTTTCAAAGGCGTCGAAATATATGCTTTCGAAGGGGTCTTTAGAATAGCTTTCGAAAGGGGGATTGCTGCCTTATTGTTTAAAGTATAGCTTTCGAATGAGTTGTTTAGTTTCCAAACTAATGATTTAAAAAGGGGTAGTTTCGACCTAGCTGAAACCCTTCTGCCTACCTTACGCCTTTCGAAGGAATTGAAGATATCAATGCTTTTGAAAGGTAGTTTTTTTTGTAAATATGAGCCTCTTCCTAAAGCTTTCGAAAGGGGTTAATGGTTTCGAAAGGGATTTCGAAGATAACCTTCAACGTTTTACTTATATTGTTTAAGCTTTCGAAAGGATGGTTTCGATGCCATCAAGATTTTCCCCAAACACTTTTATAGGATAATAATGGTTTCGAAAGAGATACTTTCATTTATATTTACTTTGACCAAAAGGTATTTTTAAATTAAACCCAATGGTTTCGAAAGGGGTACCTTCATATAGTTTCAAAGCTATACTTCTATAATTGAATGGTTTCACTTTAACACATTCGAAAGGTTTCAAAATAAAATCTTTAAAGTGTTTTGAAATGTAGGTGCCTAGAGTTTTTGAAAAGAAAATTTTAATGCTTTCGAAAGGAAGTTTTCCAATGGTTTCAAAAGTAATGATTAAAGGTTTCGAAAGCCTTAGTTTTCAAAACAAACAACCCAATCTCATTTTAAAGGAAAACCATGGCATAATAAAAGAGTTTTGAAATGATTTTAGGTATGGAGTTTTGAAGAAGTTTCCTTGATTAATAGGTTAAAGGGATTAACCAAGTTTTATATAAAATGATTTCAAGGATATTAAACCACAGGTGTTGGTATTATTATGTTATTATGTTTACTTCTTTATATATATATATTCACATTGTAATGCACCCATAACTGTATTTTGGGGAGAAAGGGCAGAATAACCAACTAGGTTGACCCGGTAGTGAATATAATTAACTCCTGAATGAGTAGAACTGCATCTAGGAGGTCAGATAGACCAGAATGTAGGATGCCTAAATATTGAAGTTGTCAGATAGACAGGTTCATAGTAGATCTCTTCTCATGGTGTGGCGGCTTCCATCTTTTGTACAAATCCCAAAGGTTCTGTTTGATTCCAAGTCCTTTTCGCTAAATGGAATGCATTCAAGTAAGGATATGAATGTAAGTGCAAGTAATGTAGTGGCTAGAAGAGTTGTTTTCTTCTTTTTTATTTGTGGTTTTAATGATTGTATTCTATGATATTTATAGGTGGTATATTGATCAAGTTGTAGTTTCTTAATGGTAAAATAACCATAAGTCTTCTTTTGCTGTTGAAGCATGAAAGTTAAGCGGCTTTTAACCACTTTAACATGCATGACATCAATTGTCTACATTCGGAATGAAAAGAAAGCTCCACTATAACAAAATAATGTCTTCTAAACTTCTATTTTCAAATACTTTTCTTTGGACTTATTAGGCTTTCTGTGAACATGGAACTGAAAGTTCAAAATATTTATGTCATGACATTTCAGTAATTCACAACTTTCAAAGAAATTAGTTATAGGTAACAACATAAAGTCCACTTAGATTAGGGGACAAAGAAATTAGCATAGTCTAGCTAAGCATCATTTATCTTTTATATCTATTATATTGTATAATACAATGGTAGGATCATCAGCTGCTGAAGTGGCAATGCCTATTGTTTTAAAATAGCCAATAGAAATTTGTCATACATCTCTCTATTCAATAACTACCCCTTCTAATTTTTATTTACTTTCCAAATCTTTTGTACTTTCCGAATCGTCTACAATTCTTCATCGCCGCGGGGTTTCAGATTGAAGATCGTTGGAATATGCTTCATCAGGGAATGTATTAGCTTTATTATATATAAATAGCAGTATGCATTCACATGCTTTGTAGATGTGCCAAAAAAGTTAACATGAAGTAAAATGAAGGAGAATGGATTGAGAAAATTTCGTGCAATTTGTAACTGACTTTGCAGTAGTATAATTATGCCTTCTGCAAGTAAATATTATTTGTATAATAAAATTATTTATAATTATCCCTGATTATCCATATTGAAAACTTTGATTTGCTTGCATGTGTAGTGGTTCAAGGAACCAACAATATAGACTGATGCAGACCTCCATGCAAACAAAATAAAAGATGGAAACTCCATATTTAGCAATATTTTTCCTAGTTACATTGAAAAGCCGAATCGTGATCGACCTTTATTGTAGATAAGTTACATTAAAGTCGATTATTTTAACATTTGATGATGAATTTAATACACGTTCATTTATCAATCCTCCCATGCCTTCACTCTTGGTTATATTAAAGAAAATTTTACACAAAGGAGAAACATGTTGATAGTGTATATTTAGGCGACCCATCAAACTACTTGAAAGGTACCTTTACCAAATTCCATAATAGACAATCAACACCTTATTTGAAAAGCTGGTGAATAGATCATTCTGTCTTTATTTTCCATATAGAATCCGAGGATAAAAGTTAGGCAGAGCATCTTTTAGAAATGATAGCACAATTGATTAACACAATAGTTTTAACTATTGTCATTGTAAATGAACCAAATGGTGTATGTGTTGCTTATTAAAAACTATATATAAGTTTTTCATTCAATAATGATATGACAATTTTTGCAGAATACACTAAGGATATTATGTATAACACAAAAGTATATCATCATCATCATAATCCTTTATTTATCCGTAAATGATTAGATCATCATAATGCATATAATATCAAAAATCATAAGCATTGAACAAAAAAAGTTAAGAATGATATTTTTTTCGGCTAGGTTTTCATTTGAGCGTATCGGTTATTATATGTGGTTTCGGGTAGGGTTATATTACTCGGTTTATTATATGGCCCTTGGGCCTTTTGTGTTTACCTATTTCAAAAAAAAGTTAAGCATGACATAAGAGCTATATCATTTTGCTCTAAAATTTTCAATATGATAGTGTTGCAGTATATCAAACATAAATGATAGTCATGAATTCAAAACTTAGCTAGCCATTGGCTACATTAGTCTGCATTCAATACATTCTAAAGCTATTTTCATCCATAATTACCTTTCTTGTAATTATATACAATTTGACCATAACTGCTCAAAAATTCTGTAATATTCTCCAAATTATATTAATGTATTGCATCACACAAAAATGATATTATATACATGACCTTTATAGTTTATGCGTTTATCCAATGAACTTTCAATGCGAAATATCCAGAAAGTTAATTAGAGTATATGACATACATGCACTTTGTCAGCTCTTTCAATATGGTTAACATAAGCTTGATTTAAGGACCATGATATTTTTTAGCACATGAGCAACACCAAAATAGTAAATTTAACACACCTTTTTCATTGTTCACATGAATATCAAAGTTTTGTGAGATTATAAAAGCCATTGACGATGATATGGAGTTGTCATATTTGTGTAGTAGGAGTGGGAATAGCATGAGCTAAAGATGGGGATATAAAGAAGTCAAGGCTATGTAGTAAACTGTTACTGTAAAGCAATGTATGAACCTTTAAAACATTTAAAGACATCACAAAACGTCACAACCATACTATAATAAATTAAAAAAAAATCAAATTCAACAAAATCAAATAAAACTAAAAAATGCTTTCCTGTAAATGGAAAAAAGTACCTTTCTAATCTTCGGACCCTCTCTCTTCACAAACTCTTGGTCCACGTCTTTTTCATCAACATGCTTTTTATATCTCACCTAAATAAAAATATATACATTTCTAGTAAATAAAGAGTTTAAATTAGGGACTTGAAATACTGATATTTTGAGATTCGCAATCTTAGACAACTTTTGTATGATAGCATTCACAATTTTTACTAGTAGTAAACATTAATATTAAAACACAACTGATATTTGGAAATAACGTATCATCAAAGGAGCTAAAAACAATTGATGAATATGTTCGATAATCATCATTAAATCAATTATATAAAGAATTTTGAATTAAAAGACAAATCAATATCCAGTCTTAACAATATGAAAACAAACCTCTGAAAAATGAATTACTCACCTTGATGAGCAACATTGAGATCCTCAGTCGCTTTTCCCCAGAAATGTCATAAGGCAATTACTCCAAAATCAGTCGCAAATGATGTAGAATCGAAATCTATTTGAAGTTAGATTGGATTTTGGAATTTTTTTTTTTGGGTTAGGAAGCGACTGAAGTGAGAGAAGGAAACTGGGGATTGGGAATTAAAGAAATGGCTGGAGAGAAACGTATAGAAAACATGGAATAGAAATGGAGTAAAATGTGGAGAACTTGAAAGATGAATCTGTATATTATTTTAAATTGTGAAAGCAGGGCAATTTTGATACTATGAAAAAGGCTTTGCTTGTTCAAGTATTTGCTTTGGCGAACACTGTGATGCTTTGACTATCGTCATGTGATTTTAAAAAAGGATTAGAGCTGAGGATAGCAAAACTGAAGCACCAATTCGCATCACTGATGACAATTTTTTGGTAGGTATTCGATTTGTGTTTTTTTTTTCCGATCAATTTTCCGAATTTATGCTTTGTTTTCTTTGCTAAGGAAATGTGAGGAAGAAAGGGGAATGGGGTTGAGGAAGAAATGCGTTAGAGGAGGAAATGGCCTAGGAAACCGGAACGTGTGGATAGAATCAAAAAGGACAGTTATAACCCTATTTGAATGCGGTGGAATAAGTTTCTTTTTCAAGCAGAGCGGGGCTTTTCTGGTAGTTCGAAAAAGGCTTCACCTCCTCAAGTATTCGCTTTATATATAAGATATATAAGAGTGTGTATTTGTTATTTTTATAAAAATGTTTTATATTGTGTTGATTGATCCGTTGAGTGATTTATGGATTCGAAAGGAATCTTTAAAACACTTAAACAAGGCCAACCAACATGGTATTGTTTTAAAATTAGGTAAATGAAATAATTTTACCTAGGTTATATTTTATATATAACAGAAGATTTTCAGAAAATTGTTATAGACTTATAAGATATGTTTTTTGTTAGAAAATGACAATGTTTGATCATTATCATTTATTGTTGATTAGTTAAGCTAAGATAGTTTATGAGAAATTATTGTCTTAGTTCAATTTAACATAAACACCTTGTGAATTCGGTTTCACAATTTGGCTATAAGGCGTTCGTTGATAATTTTGGGATAAAAATCTAAATTTGATTGTAATAAGAGTTGTTTATTATAATCTAAACTAAGAATAAACATTGTGAAATGTTTCATTAAAAAAGGGTAAAATTATATAAGTATGTATATATTTTTATTTATTTTACAAATTGGATTTTGAATAAAAGAAGAATTTTATGTTGACTAGTTCGAGTGGCCCGAAAATAACTAAAAATGGGTGTGTTCGGATGGTAGGCACTTCCCTTAAGCATTACCCTTCTTAGTAAGGGAATATATGATACTATTTGGTAGTACCCAGTTCCTTAGTATCATTTTGGGGTTACTTGGATGTGTAAATTTATTTTTATGATTAAAATGTATAAAAATCATTTCATGAAGAGTTTTGAAATAAATTCAAAATGGAAAAGTTTGAATCAAATAATGGTATATACTCCCAAGATGTAGTAGAATATTATAAAAGTTAAGCTTAAGCTAGTTCTATGAAATTATTTTAGCAGAAATAGAATTATTATTGGTAAGAACAAGTAAATCAAGTACGTAAGCTGAACGTAGATCATTCCTCTTTTCACACAAGTTGGATCCAAGATTCGAGCGCACGACTTTAAGGTGTCCCGCACTGTTCCGAATAAGGATCTATCACTCGACTTTTGATGGCAAACACTTGGTGAGGGTTCTTAATATTAAACCAAATTTTTCTATCATAGTATATGGCTATGTCAGGAGAATGGAGGTTTCTAATTAAGAAGCCTGATCGGAGTCCGCATTAGGAAGTCAGGTGAGCAATACTAATTCGAAAGTAAAGCTATGTATTTGAGTAAGTGATCAAATCAGATTTTGGAGGAATTATCTATGTACATCATATGGATCGATGAATAGAGTTAAGTGTTTCTGGTTTGGTTTGTTTGTTGGGTTAGGATTGTGGTTAAATTTCGGAGTCGAAATTCTTTTAAGGGGGAGAGTATAACGACCCGGAATTTCATCGCTTTGATTTGTGAATATTTAATTAATTTTAAATATTCAAATAATATGTTTTATAATTAAAATAAAACTATATTAAATAATAAATAATGATGGTGAAATAGTTTTCCAAATTTGTTTACAAAAATATATTGTTCGAAGAAAAATTGAAAATGTAACCGGAATTCATTTTTCGAATTTTCGACTTTTCGTCGAATAAAAGTTGTCGGAATCATTGTAAAATTTAGTGTAAACATATTTACATAAATTTGTAAAAGATTTAGTATGTATATATTGGTATATACATAAGTGTATATACCTAAGTATATAAAGTTTAAAATAAAAATATAAATGTCACTTCATAAGCGAACATAAGTAAAAATTAGTACAAAAACATGTTTAAACATGTTTAAACATGTTGGCTCATGTTTGTGAAGGGGGAAGACATATTAAGGGGATGAGTTCATGAGGTGGAGGAGGCTAGGTGAGGTGGCAAGAGGGTAGTGGAGGGTAAAGGACAAGGGCATTTTGGTAATTCACTTTTTCTCTTGCTTATAAATAGCCCTTCACATCTTCAAATTTTCATCCTCTTTATTTTATCATATCTTCCTCATCTCTTATCCTAATGGAGAAATTACTTTTTTAAACCGTAGAAAATTGCAGTGGTTACAACTTTCATTGGTACCACTTCTTCCAATTTTGAGCTTAGCCATGTCAAAATATCATTTCTTTTACAGAGTGTTTTCGGACCCATATTTTCAAGTCCGAAAATACCCCTTTTTCTTTAGACCATATCTCCCTAAAAAATTTTCCAAATTGGATGATTCATTTTTTTGAATTGTAGAGAAGAGAATTTCCAAGAATTTTTCCTGTTACAACTTTTCCAAGTTCCATGAGTTACTTGTCCAAAAATCAGTTTGAAAATGACCCATTTTCGGGTTTGATTTTGTGAATCATTGATAATCCAAAATCCTTCTACTTTTCAAGGCCGAGCTCCACCACCCTTGGCCGTGCGCACCATACCTTGGACAGAGCCTTTTAGCAAGGAAAGGAGTAGAAGGAGGGTGTCGTAGTGTTTTTGTTAGTCAGAAGCATCTCGGGTCACTTTGGATAAAAGTTGGAAGTATAATTGTGAGTAAAGCTCATTTTTTTAACTAAAGTTTTGAACTTATGTTCGTCATATTATAGTCACAATTTTAGTCACTTGGTTAGTTATATTTGGATGAATGTTGTTTTTTTTGTGCTCTAAAAAGGCAATACCTTTAGTAGTTAATTAGTAACTTAAACTGGTTGAAAAGTTTGATGTAAATCGTTTAAGTTATAGTTTTCTTTATATTCACGAATATTGTTTACCTTGTATATATGCCATGTTTATGTTATGTGATGTGATTGGATGAAAATCATCGTGACATGAAAGTAGTTCTCGAAGTGTCTGTATAGCGACTATCGCTATATCGGCACTTTTGAAAAATACCATCTCTTCGAAATCTTTTGGTTTATTCTCCTACTTGGGTTTTGTTTTACAAGGTTCGTTAAGTTTTTGAATAATGTTGAGTTTATAATTATTTAACCATTTTAATAATGATTGTTAAATATAATTAAACATTTTAATTAATGAGGATTAAGGTTAATTAATTATCTTAATAATAATGAGTTTAAAATTATTTAATTACTTTAACAATAATATTTAAAAATTAATTAGTAATTTTATCTAATGATGATTAAGGTTAATTAATCATTTAATAATGATGGATTAAATTTATTTAATTATTTTAATTAATGGTGTTTTAAAATTAATTAACCCATTTTAATTAATGACTTTTTAAAGTTAATTAATTAGTTTAAATTTAATTAATCTCTTTCTTTAATAATGTCTTAAATTAGTTAGTCATTTTTAATTAATGATATTTAATTTTTATTAATTAATTTAATTAATAAAATTTAAGTTTTTATATACTAATTTAATTACTGTCGTTTAAATTTAGTAAATTAATTAAATTAATGATGTTTTTTTAAAAGTGATTGATCTTTTTTATTAAAGGTATTTGAAGTTTATTTAGCAAATTAATTAACGAAGTTTAAAGATAATTAATCATTCTTATTGATGATAATTAGAGATAATTAATAAATAATAAGGATATTTTAAGTTATTAAATCTGTTTAATAATGGTATTTTAAAGTAAATGAAACATTTTAACAAGGTTGTTTAAAGTTAATACCTGTAATGTGAAGCCTAAGCACGAATTCGGTTTTGAAAGTAAATTGATTTGTAAACAAGGGATTTCTTTGTCGATTACCCTTAGGTAACCCCATTTGAATATGAAACCCAATGACATCTGTTTAGCATAATAAAACACCATTCTGCTAATCAAATTGTAATTGGCATCTATTTAGCAGAATAAAACACCACTCTACAGTCTGTACTAATTAGATTGTATTTGACACCTGTTTAGCAGAATAAATCCCCGTTCTGCTATTATATTGTTTGGACATTGAATTGTATGCCAGTGGATTAATATTTGATATGTGATGTTTTGTATATGTGCATAGTTGGTATTTTCTTTTGTATATATCCCATAACTTAGTTTATGTAATGTTTGAATGGAAACATTATCCCTTTTGAAGTATTTTGTTAAATCTTGTGCATGCGTTTTACAAAGATAAATAACTATTTAAACAAAGATGGTTTAAAGTAGATAAATTATTTCAATAATAATGTTTTAAAGGTAATTGATTATTTTAATAATAATGATTTAAAATCAATTAATTATTTTAATAATGATGTTTAAAAACCGATCAGATATTTTAATAACGATGTTTTATAGATAACTAATTATTTAAATAATAATGAGATTAAGATTAAATAACCATTTTAATGAGGTTTTAAAATTTAATTAATTATTTTAATAATTAAATTTTAAAGTTAATTAATCATTTAACAAAGATGATTAACGTTAATTAATCTTTTTAAATATTGTTGTTTTGTAGCAATGAATTGAGACTAAAGCTAATTAGTTATTTTAAATAAAGCTGTTTGAAATAATTAACCATTGTTTTAAAAGTTAATTTATAATTTTAAATAATGATATTGAGCAATAAATTTTGATTTAAAGTCAGTCAATCATTTTGATTAAGTTGTTTAAAGTTAATACTTTTAATGTGAAACACTAGCACAAGTTTGGTTTTAAAAGTAAAGTTCGATTCAGTTATGGAAATGTAGTTCTTTAAACGATATCGCTTATATGAAAAGGATTTAGTCATATTTTTTACATTAAAGGTCGAGGCATGTACTCGTTTCTATCTCGAAGGTTAAAAATGTCGTTAAGGTAATGCCTAGAGGTTACACTACCTCAACTTTCCCGCTTCATTTTCAACTAAGGGATGGCACTTGTTTGGAATCGATGAGTAATCGTAAGAATATCAAATTTAATTTCCATATACGATCATTTTTAATTATCCCCGTGAGTTGATCTATTAACTATCGGTTCGGCTTTCTTTATGGTGTATCCTCACTGTGACATCCCGGAATTTTTGGCAATATCAATTTAATAATCTGTGTTAAAAATTAAATTGATTTGATAATATTTGTTAATAAGATTTGAATTGATTTAATAATCTTCTTTTAAATAAATATTTAACTGATAATTTATCTTTTAAAAGCTAATAAATTATTTTCTATTTATAATGTATGTATATATATATTTGTATATATTGTAAATAGATAAGCTTTGTTTTAAATTTAATGAATAAATGCATGTTTTCTAATTTTAATATTTTTGGTAATTTGGAAATTTGATTTAATTTAATATTAAATAAATAACCATATGATTTTAAAATACTCAAGATAAAAGTTTATTTGTTTAAAATGATTTTAGCCTAAGTTTAAATTTAAACAAGAAAGGTTGTTTTGTTCTTTTTAAATATAGTGTGATTAAATAAGTAATTTATTAATAAAGAGATAATTTCTTTTATAAATTATTTCAATTTAACAATGAGTTATATTTTAAACAATATTAGTAATGTAATATCTTTACAAATGGTTTTTTTATAGAAATTGTTATTTTAAATTTATTTATAAAGGGAAGCTATGATTTGTAAATTTAAAATAAAATCTTTCAAATATGTTTAAGATAAAATAAATCTTATAAATATTAAACATAAGTATAAAAATAAATAATAGTAGACTAAGTATTTAATAGCTTAAGTTTAAAAATAAAAGAGAAATAAAAGTGAACACATTACATAAAATTCTAACAATAACCATAACAACTTTGTATTTGTATATAGGGTATAAAAGCAAATCTGGCAGGGTAAAATATGTAGCCTGTAAGTAGTAAAGAAAGGCAAGAAAATGAACACTTGAGAAGTTCTGGAAACATATGTTTGCAAGGCTGTAAGTAATTATGAAAGGCAAGAATAAACAAAGTATAAAAGGAAACATATCTTCATGTTGTATAGGAAATTGAGTATCTACACTTGAAAGGAATAAAGAAAAATATGTACAAAGATATAAGTACATACGAAATTTAAAATAAAGGATAAGTATGTAGAAATGGAGACAAGCATTTAATGTTAAACATCTCTAGTACACTAAGTAAGATCATATCAGCCCCCATAGAGTAGAAAATCTCTGACCCAATTTAATAAAATCGTGTACCAGTAAAGTAATATATCCTGTAAACACTTTTCTATATCAATCTTCCTTATCTTATTTTCGTTCATCCAAAAACTTAGCATACTAGAAAATATATTTCAACTGAAGCTTTACAATAATTCATCTCAACACAAACATGAAGATCAGCTAGCAACTTTCAAACCAATTTTCCAGTTTTAAAGTTTTCAAAGCTTGTTTCAAAATAAAAGGCTCTGTTCTTCCTTTTCTAAAAACAGGTGAGTAACATTACTTTAAAAAGGCTTAAGTTTTTGAATTATTTGGTTGCATGCAAGTTTTCTGAAATGAATATGTATTATGTATATATATATATATATATATAAATGAAATACTGCTGAGTACATATGGATGTATGATTGCATGTCTGTTTTATCTGAGCACTCTCTGTTTATAGTTTCCAGGTTCTAGATCTAATCATAAATCAATTTCTCTTGAACCAATCTTTGTTAAGACTTAAGTCTTGAACAAAATATGTTTGTTACATCATTGATTTAAGTTAAAAATTTGTTTAAGTTGAAAATAATTTGTATGTTCTCTGGAAAAATATAAAACAATAGTGCAAACTTAAATAAGTTAAAATTCAATTACCATGTTTCAAGTATTCAGGTATATGAATCAAATACTTAAACTAAATCATGATTTTTAAAAGAAAAATCACAATTCCTAGTGTTAGAATTTGGGAGCAGTACTATATTGTCTGTATTTTGCTTTTGGGGTTATCTCTGATGATCTCTGTGATCGGATGGGTTGAGTTTCCTCCTGGAGGTGGAGGAGTGATCAGTGAAGTTGGGAAAATTAACTGGAAGATGATTAGAGAGCTGTGGAGGTGGTGGTTGTGGTTTGAAGGTTGGAACCCTAGTTTTAACTAGGTGGAGTGAATCGATCACCACGGCTTGTAGAAGTGATCGAGTTCAATTAGATTTTGGGTGATGTTAGCTGGAGCGTAGACGAAGAGGTAGCCGGAGTTTCAGACCTTCTGATGGTCGAGGTTGCGAAGGCGAGGCAGTTTCCAGGTTTTGGTGGAAGGAGGTTCCAGTGTTCCAGGTTTGTGGTTTTTAAACTCGAATTAGATTTCGAGTTTGTAGCAATTATGTGATGGTCGGGATCAAGTTAGTAGTTGATCACGGGCTTGCATGGGGCCTTGGTGATGGCCAGAAGGGACCGGAGCCACCGTGCATGTGCACGGTGCACTTCCATCGTTTGGTGAAGTTGGTTTGAGCAGGAAGTTGTCTCGAGAAATTATCGAGTGATTTGAGTGTTCAACTTGAAGTCTGGTTGGGGTTGGACTCGAAGCAGATTGAGGTGGCTCGAGTCATACGTGTGTGTTACAGATTTCATACCTGTAGCATTTTTTCTTAAAATTTAAAACTGGATTTTTAAAATTGTAAAGCATGATTTAAAACAAGTTTGAATCCCAGTTTAATCTGATTCAAGTTAGTTTGAATCTTAGTTTGAAATAAAATAAAGTTTTTAAAATTTAAATTGTTTAACAATCTTAAATGTTTAAATGATTTGAATTTTTTAATGAAGGTTTAAAATGTAAGCTAAGTGTAAATCAAAGTTTAAATCTGATTTAAGTTAGTTTAAATCTCAGTTTTAAAATATATAAAGTTTTATAAAATTTAAATGTTTAAACAACTTTGAATGTTAATTACTGTATGCAAATTTAAATGTTTAAACAACTTTGAAGGTTTAAATGGTAATTACTGTATGTAATTAATTGAAGAGGATTTAAATATGGAAGTAATTTGGATTAAATTACCTGGTGAAATTAATCAAGGGGTTAGTTAAGATAATTAATTATGGAGTAATTAATTTATTAAATGAAGTAATTAAGGGTTGTTAATTACTGAATGAGATTAATCAAGAGTGATTAATAATTATGGTTTAAGTAAAGATTAATTTTTTAATGTAATTAATTTAAATAGAATAATTAATTAAAATGTAATTAGGGATCATTAAATTTATATAATTAATGATGTAATTAAGGATTGATTCATTAAGAATAATTAATCAATAATAAGTGATTGTGAGTAATTAATTAATGTAATTAATTAAGGATTAATGTAATTAATTATAGTTAATTAATTAATGAAGTAATTAAAGATTAATTATTTTATTTGGTCATGGATAATTAATTTGTGAAATTAATTAAATGATAATTACTTGAATGTAATTAAAGGATAATTAATCAAGAATGGTTAATTAAGATGGAAATTAGAGAATGATTAATTAATTGATTTGTAATTAATTAATGGTTATGTAAGCAAGATTTATAATGATGAAGTAATTAATTTAATTTACTTTAAATTAATTAGAGATGAAGTAATTAATTTAATTCATTTTAAATTAATTATAAATGGTGTGATTATTAATCCTTGTTTATATATGGATGGATGATATTGATTTCCATGAATGGTTTGAAATATCAGATATGAGATAAATAATGCTGTATGATATGGTTGCTTTGGTTGAAGTGTATTGATAATGTAGATTATCTATTTGTGATGATAATGTGAATTATCTATTTGTGATATTGTGAATTATCTATCTGAGTATATGGATAATGAAATGAATTGTTTTAACTTTAAACAACTTGGCCTTAAAAGATACGTTTTGGATTTCGATGAGACCGGGATCGGGTTTCCAGATTTGGATATCCGAAAACCACATCGATCCAAATTAATGATAGGTCGTGAATCTCAAGTGAAGATGAAGATTCAGAGTGCAAGGGTTATTGTCGTTAACTCTGAGGATGATTCCAAAAAAGTGTAACGAGATAATGCCTTCGGTTTCGTTCGAACCCGGAACGAACTTGTATGGATTGAATGCTTTCAAAACATCGTCAGGTGGACGATGAGCATTCTAAGTGATGTGTTCTGATGAGGTAATTGTAGCCTCAAGCCTCATCAACCGGGAATGGCTAAAACAGGGGAGGTGCAGCAAGGCTTCGTGGGTAGCACCCACTTGAGAGCGAGATTTTCCCCTGTCTAGATGTCCCTTTTTATTCGGCTGTATGGGCAGTTGTGAGCTCCAACTGCTGGGGTTGTTTCGTTCGGGACTGTCCAGTAAGGGATGGTTCCGACTTTGTGTTGTAGGGGGTCGGGAGTGATCCTCGGTACGGTGATCTAGGCTACGTATTATGATGGGCGGTACCCCAGTAGCCCTGCCATTGTATGGAATCCAATCTCCAATAAGTGCCGTACGTATTAGTTGTGCCCAACTATGTTGGAACGTGAGATGTAAGCATTCCAGCTATTTCTGTATTTTATTTTGAAAGCCCTAGACCCTATTATAATATCATAGAATTTCCTATCAAATGTTTGGTTAGCGTAAGGTAAAAACTTACCCATGTTTATGTGTGGGAAGTCTTACGTGATACCTTTTGTTTTCAAAGGATTTTCAAAGTTAAGCAACTTTAACCTGTTACTCACACCAGACCCATGTCTGACCCAGAGTTTATTTCTGTTTTTCTTAAACTCTCGGGTACTCAAATTTTTACGAGTAGCCAAGGGATTCAGGTTAGCTTTGACGAATTGTGGAGGAGCAATGGAGCAGGAGGCTTCAGCGTTATAGATATATATAGTTTTCCGCTGTGTTGGTATCTCTGTATTGTATTGAGTTGTATTAACTAGACAGGTGTTTATAACTGTCTAGTATGTGATGTATTATCTGTGTAACTCTGATTGATGTTGTATATTATGTAATATTTATGTGATTAATATAATTTATTCATTCCGCTGTTGAGATTCTGATGTTGTTTCTTCTTTCTTCTGTATCTTTTCTCTTTTCTATCTCTTTCTTTCTTAAAGATGATGCGACTTTCTGTGGTGAGAAAGTTGGGTCGTCACATCCATAAAAACGTTTTGTTGCTTTTTGAGCATTGTTATCGTTTGTCGGAAATGATTAAACCTAAAGAGCGAGTGGGGGCAAGTTATGTTGGGTTGCTCCCGTTAGGGTATATTCACATCCACTCTAGATTGAATTAGGTTTGCACAATGAGATGTGAAATACTTAGATTCTTGGTAAGGTTGGCGGGGTCCGGCTTGGAGTTCCCGAGAGGTGTCGCAAGAAGTTGACCTTCTCAAGTATATTTTCTAGAGGTATACTTTTCGGTATGAGGGTATGCACCCTCCTAGTCATTTGTTGGAAATTTCCCTATTCTTTCCTTTGATTCCAAGTTTTTAAATTAACTTCTTCTTAATTACATCGGGAAGTGTTGAGAGCACTTCGCGATGTTTAATTATTCGCATCCATGGTTGAGATTGGATATTATTATTATGAAAGGAAACCTGTTCCGAAGTTGGCGGCATGGTCCCAGATATATTATGGGAAAATTTATTTCCTTATTCTTAATTTAAATCATTGAATTGTTTTCTTAATTGCACCGAGAAGTGGCTAAAGTTCTTCTCGATGTTTAACAATTTGTGTTCATTCTTTAAGTTTGATTTTTTATCTTATCTATGCTCAATTATTCTTATTTGGATTGTAGTTCTGATTTGTTTCTCATTTCTTCATCTATGAATGTTGATCTAAAAACCTGTTCCACATTAGTGGCATGGTCTCACAGAATTATTATATGTTTACCTCATTACTTGAGTTTTCTCACACTGGTATTACCAGACTAATCCGGGTGTTATTTTATTTTAACGCTCGGGGTTAAACCGAGCATATTTTCCAGATTTGCTTCAGATGCTTTGGAGTTCATGAGATGAGCTGGATTCCCCAAGATGCATCTATGTGTTTCTTTATTTTTCCACTGTATTGATTATTGAATTGATCAGCATTTGTAAGGATAGGCTATTATAACTGTCCAGGCTGATAATAAGATAATTTATTACAATGATTGTTTATAATAAAGTTCTTTCTTTGTAAAGACTTGATCTATATATTATATGTTACTTGTTACATTTTTGTGAGATTCTGTTCTGTCTTCTTCTTTCTTCATCCCAAACGACCTGTCTTTTGGACACTTAAATGATCGGCACACGAATAACGATGATGTATTAAGTGTTGTCTTTGGGTGTAAGAAAGGCAGATCGTTACAATACACACACACACTCTTATTTAACCTAAGCCCAGCCTATAAACCCAAGCCCAAATCCAATATCTTGATTTTCCTATATCCAAGTTTTCCGCTCCAGACATTTCCTTCGTTCAGTAAATATCAATTTATATTTCTTCTTCCTAAAGAAAAAGTGTGAAATCGACTTCCTTTAAAGATTAAAAATAAATTTAAAAAATACTAAATTCGAATATGTGGTTCTCTATATCATTTTACACCTAAGGCAAGAAGGAATTTGGGTTTCCTTGACAGGTTGGAGTTTTGGAACATGCATAGAGAGGAAGATGGAGTGCATAGGCTTTAGGTGAGTCTATGCACTCACATATCTATGTTTAAATCATCAATTCTATATATATATATATGATGTGTTTGTTTGATTGTTGAATTATATACTTGAATATGCATTGAATTGGTAATGAAAATCGCAAGTCTGGAGTAGAAAATGGCCTGAAATTGATTAACAATAGTTGAAGCAGGTCGTTGAAATGTGTGATGGAGTGGGTTAAGAGGTCGAACCCCTAACTCCAATCAATCGACCACTACATGTCGACAGGTTGTGCTAAAGCTTACACAAAAATGGGTGTGGCACAGTGGCAAGAGCTTGTGCTCTTTTGCCAAGCCACCAAGCTCCGTGTTATGCTATTTTTTTTGTAAGTGCATACTTTAACAGTAAATAAAGTATATTTACATTAAAAATAAATGTAAGTAATTGAATAAAGTAAATATATAATTTTATGAGAAATTTTATTTAAAAGTTCAGCATAATGGTATATTTAGAATTGCTGAATTATTGAAAGAAAATCCAATTTGGGCTTAAAATAATTATTTAAAATTTATATAAATTCTAGAAAATGAGAATATTTTCTAACTAATATTTTAAGTATTTTAAAGAAAATTTCATGATTAATAAGCTTAAATAGAAACATGTTATGTTTATATTTACATTTGATTAAAGAAAATATGCATTTAATAATTTAAAGTTTATTTAAATATTCACTTTAATTCTAAAATGATTATTATGCGTTTCTACTGTTCTCGTCTCTATTATATTGAATTAAACATTTTAAATGATTTGTTGTCAAATATTAATTTAATTATTACATATTTGATTAATCTATTTTATTTTACTTTTATGATATCTCCATTCTTTTATATTGAATTGATTCATATATATGATTCACAGTTGATATTGATTTGTTTAGTGTTTTGATATGATACGGTAATGACATCCTCCTGTATGGATTCATAATATTACTATTTTTGTGATATTTTATTTATGATGATTTTAATTCTGTGTAGCGAGGAATATGAATAAATGAAGTAATAATATCGTCCAGTATAGGAATTTCAGTAATATTCCTCCTTTTATTTATTGGACTCGTTATGTTGAATATTTGGGGTCTATAAGTGGTGAATAAACATTTGAGTATCACGCGGTGGTATGGGATGCCATTGTGATATTTGTTTGGTTATTCATTGTAAGTAAACATCACTCATATGAGGAATTGTTATTTATGTCGAGGCTCGCTACGGTGACTCAGGTATATAACCGTATGTTGAAAATTATACAGATCCGTGTGTTGGGAAATAAATAGAGACATGTGTCAGAATATATGTAGAGCTATGTGTTGTCCATTGAGTATATATACTATGTGTTTCTCTATCTTTTTCCAACTTTCTTTATGTTTTGGGAGTGAACCAGACTGGCCAGTATCCACCCTGGTGGGCTGATTGCAGGGCTGCGCTCCGAATATGTGGCATCTTATATTTATAGATGTGTGTTATCGTTATGTGCATTCTTCCCTTTGTCACCTAGGCCAACAGTCGGTTACCATAGGGGCACGTGTCGGGTCATGACCAAGTTGAGTCCTTACATAGAAGAGCACATAGGTGGATCTTATCACGATACCGAAGGGAGGTAACCGATAACTGTATGAGTCATGTCCGATGGACTCACATGTGGTTCATGGAGCAAGTAGGTATGCTTTCAAACTCCTATGTATTTCTAGTGTATGGTAGACAAACATATACTATTTATATTCCTACTTGAGATGATGAGCTGTGATTATACCTAAGACTATGTCCAGAGTATAGTCAATTCCATATCTTACCTCCATATGATTGGTGGGCAAACGACCTATTCTTTTCTCGCAGACGGTCTACTCATTATCGATATATATGGGCATTGCTATGTGTTAACCCAAATTTTTCCTTTTGGTTTCTGTGATTTGATGATGATATTTTATAATGTGGGATTGAGAGATATATTTAAGCATTGCTGTGTGCTAGCCTAACTATACTTGATGATATCTCACTTATCGATGATTTCTGTATTTTAATGACGATTCCTAGATACGGATGAATCACACATTTGAATTTGATTCTGAGATTTCTGATTTTATGTGTTTCTATATGGGCGATGACATATTTATGCATAATATTGTGATATTTGACGTTTTATGATACGTTGGGGATTGTTTATGATATTATGATTATCAATCATGAGCTATATACACTATGTATTGACACATGGATTTTCTGGTGGTTGCCTTTTGATATGTTATTGTATTTCTCTATGTGTATCACATATATATCTATATACACATGAGTACACCTTTGATTTTGACATAGTCTGACCTATGTGTTATTTATATAATACTCAGATCAATCCGAGATATTTCAAGTGCAGGGACGATGAGACCAGCTTATGTTTACTGGGTATAGTAGAGGCTAGTTATACAATTTAGTTGCATATTATTATGTATGATGTACTTTATGTATGTATATTCTTGAGTTGTAATTTGGACATGCATTGTATACTGTATATTATATATTATCGCTACGATGATGACTTGGTGCTCTCTACCATTATTTATATACTATGTATTATTCTATCTTTGAGGCACACATATTTATTGCTTTGTGCCGATATTGTGTACATAGTAGTGATTTACTTATTTGATGTTTAAATACATACCAGTGTTAGCCCAAGAGAATATTCAAGTTTGTACCCCTCATAGCCTCATTCTCCGTATTATCCGATAGTAATACTTGGTACTCTTAGACAATATGGATATAGAGATAGGGTGTCACAAGTTGGTATCAGAGCTGGTTTAGATAAATACATTGCATATAAGAGACACAAGTCAAGACCTTAAATGAGACTTACATTCCATGTTCCCATGGGTGTGTTGGGTAGTTACCCTATAATATTGGATAACATGAGTATATGATGAATACTGAGGCAATCATCTAGGTCTTATTTGTTATTTTCTCTATATAATAATATTTTTACTTAATTTTTCAAAAATAATTTGAAGTGTTGTTGAGAAAGTTGAAGGGTTGGCCCACTAGTAGAGTCGGAGTTGGAGTGGAATATTAGACCTTTGGTGGCTAAATTTTGAATTGTTGTGTTTTGATTTGACATTGATCAGAGTGCATAGCGAAAAGGGATGAATAGTTTACCATTGAGTGCATTGATTATAATCTTTTATGATTATCATTAGATGGTAGCTTGTTTGTATTAGATTTGCAATATACGTTAAGAATAATATTGAATATGAATTATTATCTGAAAATTAGAAACAATTTGAACATTTAATTTATTTTAGATTATTTTTTGGTTGATGACTATTTGTATATATATTAATTGAAGTTGTGAAATGAATTCAATTTTTGATGTTTAACTAAATAAATGTTTAAGGTGTATTTTTGATATTATATATTGTTTATTGAAATAGTTTATTATTTTAGTATATATTTAGAAGGTGTTTGAAAATGATTTGGAATTGGTAAGTATCTGTTATAAATAAAGATGTTTGGTTTATAAATATAATTTATTAGAAAATTTATATGTAAAACTAAGTGAATGTTCTAATTAAAGATCTTTCGGCAAAGAATTGTTATAAATATGGTATTTGATTTTGTTTAATGTAAATTAATAAATATTTTATAGAAGCAAGTATATTAATGAGTTTGTGAAGATAATCTTTGTTACAGCATGATTTCCACAAAGTGCAAATTACGAACATTTGAGAAGACGATTCCTTGGCCTGTAATTTCGAGAACAATTGTTTAGTTTTCATCGAGAGCTTAAGCATCGAGCTCAGTATCTGAGAGCATGTTTTCGAGAACATAAGTCAAAGCAGCAACTAAGATCGAGACTGTTGTCCAACTAGGACAACAAACTTAGCCGAGAATAGCAACTATCAAGACCTAAGACATCTCAACAAGTCTTAACAACCAATGGCTCAGATAGCCCAAGCCGAGATTAATGGTTAGGATAAACAAAAGAATCCAAGGAGCTATATATAAAAACACCACATCACCAATCCACCCCAAAGCACTTTCAACCAGATGATGACAAGTGTTAAAATCAGAGCCACCTATAGCAAGCCAGGTCATCAATCCAAGTGAAAGCATCTGTATTAATGGGAGAACCTTAAATTTCCTATAAATAGAGGACTACGTGCTACTAAAAAGGGGCTGGTTGGAGATTTTCTGACATTCTACAATCTTTCAATATTCCTTACTCCTTTTAGAAAGCTTTAATAAAAATATCATTAATGGCGGATTTGGTTATTGATGTACTTGTACACAAAATTGTGGAATAAAGTTAGAAGAAGAATCCTCAATGTGGACATAGGAATCTCGGTCCCGAACCACTATAAATCTTGTGTCCCTTTTACCTTTTGGCACTTATTTTTTGCTTAGTCATGGTATTCGTTTAACTTTCTTATATCCTTTCATTTAAAGCTTTCGAGAGCTTTGGGGTGTTAGTTAGAAGAAAAATCTATCTAACATTTTTAGTGCTAGAAGGATGGCCCTATCGAACCTCCATTCTCTTTTAATCCAGCAGATTCAAACCTTTTTAATCCAGCATGAAGTCAAAGTCATCCTCTTGAAAGACACCTTGCTCTCCTACCCATGATGAGGGAATTGAAGAAGTGGCTATGAATGAAGGGAATTAAGTAAACCAAACAAATCAAACTATTATTGAGGAAACTACTAACTCAGTCCCTACTCAAAGCGAGTTTCGACAAATGATGCTAAAGTTCGATTTTGACACAGTAGAATGCTTAAATAACTATTAGAACGAAGTTAAGAACACTTTTGCTGAATTGGAGATAAAGATTTCGGCCGTGCTTCAAGAAGACGAGAATTGGCTAAAAATGACTAATGAGGCCTTAGAAACTGGATTCAAGGAATTGGCTAAAAATGCTGAGACCTTAAAGGCGGCAAGAATGAGACCTTCTGACTGGCCCTTGGCTCTAAGTCCTGAAAAGGTAACCTTCGAAGGAAGGCAACAAAATAGGCCTTAAACTCAAATGCTGAAGTCGAAACTCTAAGACTTGGTAGGGATCGAGCAATAGAAGCCTTGTTAATAAAATTATTAGAGCTGGTACAAAAGTTACAAGAGGATCGATCTAGTCTTGACGCCGAAATAAAGCTCCGAAAGGTTAAGCCATTTTCTCAAGAAATCATGAAAGCTCTTATGCCTCTAGGATTTAGGATCCCGAAACTTTCTTATGACGGAACATCCGATCCCGAAGATTACATTGCTTTATATGAAATTTAGATGCAAGCAATTCAGGCTTTAGACGAGACCAAATACAGGTTCTTGCCCGTGACTTTTAGTGGACTCATCTTGAAATGGTACCAAAGCTATCCACCAAATTCTATTAGTTTTTGGGAACTGCTGACCACAAAATTCTTGCCACAATTCTTTGCTTTAAAAGATACTAGAACAGGACTAAGTTTACTCGCTCACTTCAAGTAAGGGAGAGGAGAATCTCTGAAGGATTATTGTAAAAGATTTAATGACATGGTGATGCAAGGGCATGGCAGATGAAACCAAGTTGGTTGCTATCACTTAAGGATTATGGAGGAATACCCCATTCTAAGATGATCTTTGAGGCATGAATGCAAATCTTTAAATAAGTTCTTTTTCCAAGCTCAAGGAGAAATTTAAATTGAGGAATCAAAGGGAACTATTAGAAAGAATCCACAATGGAGTGAAAAAAGAAGAATTTCACTTCGACCAAAAGATTTAAGAAGGAACTCCAAGTAATGGAAGTCTATCCACTAACTCATTCATATGCTCAAATCTATGCCATGACTCAGGATCGAATTTCATATCCCCCGAGAAGAGGAAAAGAACCAGAAAGTAACCGAGGAGGAAAATATTGTAGCTACCATCGATAAAATGGACATGGCAAGAATGTCGATTTTTGAACTCCTTCATCAATAGGCTTATCAGAGGAGGCCCGTTAAATGAGTTTTTGAAGAATGATAATACTCAGGAAGCCACTATTCCAGTAGGAAATGAAAGTGTGCAACCTCAGGTACAGGCTTTAAGGTCTTTACCATCCACTCGGAACCTTATTGGCATCATTCTAGGAGGACCCTACATTGCTGGGGAAGTAATGGTAGTAGGAAAAGGTACATTAATGAAGCTAGAAGTGAAGAAATCTCGATGTATGAGATGAAAAGAGTTGAGGAAAAGAAAAAGGTGTGGCCAGAGATTACATTTGGTGACTCTGACAAGAACCGAGACAACTTTAGTAGCCAAAACTCTAGAAGAAGTGTGCCTCGATGAAAATGATATGTCTAAGACAGTTAAGATAGGGACATATTTTCATCCATCTATCCAAGAAGAACTAATTTCCATCCTTAAGTATAATCGAGATGTATTCGCCTGGACTCATGATGATATGGTGGTAATCGACCCCTCGTTCATATGCCATTGCTTGAATATATATCCAAATTTTACTCCCATAAGGCTAAAAAGGAGACCTTTAGACAAGGTCTGATATATTGCCCTACAAGAAGAAGTTTAAAGGTTGCTAAAGAATAACTTCATCTGAGACGTTTACTATCCGAAGTGGATCGCTAATCCGGTGTTAGTGAAGAAACCAAATGGGAAGTGGAGGACTTCTATTGACTTCACTGATTTAAACAAAGCTTGCCTGCTTTCCTTTGTCGAGAATCGATCAGTTAGTAGATGCTATGAGTGGGCACCAATTGCTTTTGTTTATGGATATCTATTCCAGATAAATCAAATTTCAATGTTTAAGCCAGATGAGGAACATACGAGTTTCATCAACATGGGTTTGTTTTGTTACAAGGTAATGCCCTTCGGTCTTAAGAATGCATGGGCAACATATCAAAGGTTAGTCAACCGAATATTCACCAATTAGCTAGGTCGGAATATGGAAGTGTATGTTTATGACATGTTGCTTAAATATAAGCAATCAAAGAATCATGTTTCAGATCTAGCCAAGACATTCGAATCTCTCTGAACATATCAGATGAAGTTGAACCCACAGAAGTGTACCTTTAGAATACAATCTGGGAAGTTCCTAGGCTTTATAGCAAGTTCTAGAGGGTTAGATATAAACCTGGATCAAATAAAATCCATAACTAACATAAAGGCTCCAAGTAATGGGAAGAATTTAATGAGCTTAAATGAAAATATTGCTGCTTTGACAAATTCATAAGTCGATCAGCTGACAAGTGTGTTCCATTCTTTAACCTCTTGAAGAAACATGTTACTTTCAAATGGATAGACGAATGCCAGAAAGCATTCAAAAACCTGTAAAAACATTTAAGTTCTTCCCCGGTATTGTCTAAATTGATAGATGGAGAAACCCCGTTCCTCTATTTAGCCGCCTTGAGACGGGCCATAAGTTCAGCCTTAGTAAGAGATGATGATGTGATCCAAAGACCTGTATATTATGTAAGCAAAAGGCCAGGGCCAGCCGAGAAGAATTACCCAGTAATTGTAAAACTAGCCTATAGCTTAGAGTTCACGACAAGGAAGCTTCGACCATATTTCCAGGCCCATACTATTAAGGTCCTTACGGATCGACCACTTCGACAAGTCTTTAATAAAACCGAGACTGTGGGAAGGTTCATTAAGTAAGCTATAGAACACAACTAGTACGAGATATCATATGAGCCTAGGACAACAATAAAGGGTCAAGCACTAGCCGACTTTGTTACTGAATGTACTAGTTTCAGAACCGATGCCAGAAAAGAAAAGAGTGAGAATAAACAACTCTCTTGGCAACTCTATGTTGACGGAGCCTCAGATGAAGAAGGAGCAGGCGCCGACTATATATTGGTGACCCCGGACAACCACCAAATTTATCATGCAATCAAGCTCACTTTCTCGGCAACCAATAATGCAGTCGAGTATGATTCCTTGATCGTTGGGTTAAGAATGTCTATTTCTATCAAGGTCCCGGAAATTATGATATATAGTGACACTCAGATAGTTGTTAATCAAGTTCTTGGTCACTATCAGGCCTGAGACCCGAGGTTAGCTCTCTATGCTAAGCAAGTAAAGCGGCTACTTGAAAATTTTAGGAGTTATCATATAGAAAGTATCCCTAGGGAACAGAATGCAAGGGCTGATGCCTTAGCAAAATATGCAAGCTCAAGAGATGTAAGAGAGTTTAATTTCATTCCAGTTGAGATCCTAGAGAAACCTAGCATACAGGTATGGGAGTAAGTGTTAGTCATAACACGGGCTCAAGCTACCCAAAGTGAATCTACAACATCAGTAATAGTTGAAGAAAATTACATGTCACCGTACATCCGGTATTTGGCAAAAAATATTTACCCTCGAATGCTGCTGAAGTAAGACGAATCAAATATAATAATCAAAGGCTTAGTATTATAGATAGAGTGCTATATTGGATGGGATTCCCAACCCCATACACTCGATGTGTAACGGCTTTGGAAGGTCAATAATTGTTGAAAGAAGCCCACAATAGAATTTTGGAGACCATTGTGGTGGCCAAAAATTGGCAAAGAAAATACTCCTGCAAGGTTTCTATTGGCCAACACTAAATCAAGACACATTGGGCAATGCAAGAAAATGTGATAAGTGCTAGTTTTATGCAAAATTGGCAAGAGCTCCTCCCAGCAAGCTCACCCCGATGGTGAGTCCATGGTCCTTTGATATCTGGGGTAATGATCTTATTGGTCCTCTTCCGACTGCCAAGGGAGAGGCAAGATATATATATGCCATAGTGGCAATTGATTACTTTACAAAATAGGTCGAGGCAGAACTCTTAGCTACCGTATCCTCTCGTCAAGTAATAAAGTTCGTGATGAGGAATATTGTATCTAGAATAGGTCTTCCACATAAGATCATTATGGATAATGGCACTCAGTTCGAGAGCTGAGAGTTTGCAGAGTATTGTTGGATCATGGTATCATCAAGAGTTTTTCTTCTATATCCTATCCACAAGCAAATGGGGCAGTAGAAGCAACTAAAAAAATTATCAAGGCTTATTTGAAGAAAAGATTGAACAAGGAAAAAGGCAACTGGGCAGATGAATTGCCTTACATTTTGTGGGCTTATAGAACAAGCTCCAAGACCTCGACAGGACATACTCCTTTCTCTTTGACTTACTGCTTTGAAGCCAAGCTCCTAGTTGAGTTAGAAATCGCCTCTCATCAAAGATATTATTATAATACACAACAGAATGTAGGGCTTGAAGAGGATTCGTTAGATTTGTTGCCTAAGCTCCGAGACCAAGCTGCTTTAAGAACAACATAGTATATTCGAAAGATGACCCGATATTGCAACTAGAGAGTTCGGACTATAAAATTTGAGAAAGGAGACTTTGTCCTCCTAAATATAATGCCAAACACCAAGGATCCGGTAGATGGATCACTCGGCCCTAACTGGGAAGGACCCTTGATAATTCATGACGTCACCCTCCGAGAACTTATATGTTAAAGAGGCCAGATAGCAATATAATACCTCGGACTTGGAATTCCTGGTATCTAAAACATTATCACAGCACAAGATTATTATCTGAATAAAGACTTTATCAAAAATTTGAATAGTAATTAATCTTTTAGCCATAACCCAAATATGTTGTGTAAGTTTCTAGTTTTTTTAAGTTTTAAGCATTTCAAACATTCCATTAAACATTTAAGTCATGATCAAGTAATATCATGCAACATCCAAATGTGCATTAAAATGTTTTAGTCATGATTATTGCCGTGGTCAAGTAATACATTACAACTTCCAAAAGTGCATTACAATGTTTTAGTCGTGATTATTGTCGTGATCAAGTAATACCACGCAACTTTTAAAAATGCATTAAAATGTTTTAGTCGTGATTATTTCCATGACCAAGTAATATCACGCAACTTCCAAAAATGCATCAAAATGTTTTAGTCATGATTATTACCGTGATCAAGTAATATCATGCAACTTTCAAAAATGCATCAAAACGTCTTAGCCATGATACTACTCTGATCAAGTAGCATCATGCAAGTTTCAAAGCCATGCTTTCACCCTAGGCAAGTAAATGATTTCGCCTCACGGTATTTGTTTAGTTTCACCAAGTAAATGATTTCGACTCATGAAAATTGCTTAGTTTCACTAAGTAAGTGGTCTCACCTCATGGCGATTGCTTAGTTTCACTAAGTAAATGATTTTGCCTTATGGAAATTGCTTAGTTTCACCACGTAAATGATTTTTCCTCACAGTAATTACTTAGTTTCATCATTAGACGAAGTATTGAAGATTAGAAAATTAGGTAGATTCCCAATGTAGTGAGCCATGGTCAAGTAGTACTATGCATTGGGTTGAGTCCCAAGAAGATTAGGAAGTTGTGTAGATTCCTAAGAAGATTACAAAATTAGGTAGATTCCCAATGTAGTTAGCCATAGTCAAGTAGTACCATGCATTGGGTAGATTCCCAAGAAGATTAAAAAGTTTGGTAAATTCCGAAGAAGATTATAAAATTGGGTAGATTCCCGATATAGTGAGGCATGGTCAAGAAAAATCATGTGTCGGGTAGATCTCTAATAATAGCGAGCCATAGTCGATAGTGTCGTGCAAAGAGAGAGTCAAGAGAAGTCGACAGTGTCGAATGCACTAGTGAGCCACTACCAAAGTGTTGTGCAAAAGAATAAGCCATGGCCGAATCGTGTCCTTCAAAGAGTGAGACATGGTCAAAAGTACCATGCATGGTGCTGTATAGTGATCCACGTTCTTATAGTAGCGTGCAAAATATAGGCATTATACCGCCACTATTAGTTTTCAAGATCGATACCTAAGTAAGATGAAGTCTAGATGACTGGAGCATGGTATCGGAGTATTTTTGCCCCTAGGCACTCCATTCAAATTATTATCGAAACCCTCTAAATGAGGTTAGATTTCAAATTATTTCCACAACCCTCTTGATGAGGTTAGATTTCAAATTGTTTTCGTCATGAGGTCGGATCTTTACAAGTTGTCTTGGTAAAGCAATACTTTAGAGAGTTCTCAAGATAACTGCTTCGAAGGCTTCAGATCCACTTTATAATGGGATTGAAACAAACAAGCCAAGTACTAAGCATGATATGACACCATTCTTTTCAAAGTCCACCTCATACCAACTGTATAAGGTGAACTTTGGGGTGCATGTGTTACACCATAATTTCCACAAAGTGCAAATTATGAACATTTGAGAAGAAGATTCCTTAGCTTTTAATTTCAAGACCCATTGTTTAGTTTTCATAGAGAGCTTAAGCATCGGGCTCAGTATCCGAGAGCATGTGTTCCGAGAACATAAGTCAAAGCAGCAACTAAGATCGAAACCATTGTCCAACTAGGACAATAAGCGTAACCGTGACAGCAACTATCGAGACCAAAGACATCTCAATAAGTCTCAACAACCAATGGCTCAAATTGCCTATGCTGAGATTAACGGTCGGGATAAACAAAAGAATCCAATGAGCTATATATAAAAGCGTCATGTCAGCAATTTGCGCCAAAGCACTTTCGACTGGATGATGACAAGTGTTTAAATCGAAACCGCCTATAGCAAACCAGGTCATCAATCTAAGTGAAAGCACCTACATCAATGAAAGAACCTTAAATTTTCTATAAATAGAGGACCACGTGCTACTGAAAGGGGCTGGTTGGAGATTTTCTGACATTTTACAATCCTTCAATATTTCATACTCCTTTTAGAAAGCTTTAATCAAAAGATCATTAATGGTGGATTTTGTCAATTATGTACTTGTACACCAAATTGTGGAATAAAGTTAGAAGCAGAATCTTCAAAGTGGATGTAGGGATCTCGGTCCTGAACCACTATAAATCTTGTGTCACTTTTATCTTTCGGCTCTTGTTTTTTGTGTAGTTTTGATATCCATTTAACCTTCTTATATCCTTTCGGAATAAGCTTTAGAAAGCTTTTTGGGGTGTTAGTCAAACGAAAAATATGTCTAACAATATTTATAGGCATTTTTGAAATAAATTTGTGTTGATTTGTCCGTTTAATCGTTTAAGAATTCTAGTCGATGCGTCTAGTCCACGTTATCGATATGGATTCCTAAACACTAGAGCGAGTCATAAAGACACAATGTTTTGTAAGGATTTCAATGTTTTGAGAAGAATAAATATTTTGGAAAATTATATAATGGTTTTGGCAAATGTTATCCACTTTATTTTGGAAGGAAATAAATGTTTTAAAAATAGATAATAGTATAATTTTAGAAAGGGTGTTCAAAAAAAAGTACGTAAGGAATGTTATGAGTTATATTTTGGAAATCATATAGTTTTGAGCACTTGGATTTTGTAATTATGAGGTATTATAGAAATTTATATGGAGTTTTGATACATTATTTAAAGCAGACTGGAATAAAGGGTATACTATATAGGTAAATATTTTGAGATGAGAAGTTATTAAATATTTGTATCTTATATAAGAGTTGTGTTTTTTGAAATGACAATGAAATTCTATAATGTTTATATATGTGTGTTTGTATGTGTGTGTGTATTTGAGATGACATATGCAGCTAGTATATCTTAATAGACAGTTGTGGAGTTGGCGAGGCAGTGTTGATTATAAGGTCAACATTGCAACCAGATGGTGATTGTCGTTATTAAAGATATATGGAAAAACGATGTCTTTACCTTTTTATAGTATTTGTGAATTTGATATATATGTATGTATGTATGTATGTATGTATGCATGCATGTATGTTAAATTAGTTTGTGTGGAAGTGTAATGTTTTAGAAAAGTATAATTTACTGAATTTGATATTTTGAATTTAAGAAAAGTTTTATGAGGGAAGTGAGTATTATTTTGAAAATTTTGATATATGTATATAATATATTGAAGATATTTACTAATAACCTATTTTGATTAAATTATAGATATTGGACAAGGAAGTTAAATCTGAGCCTTATGATTAGCCATCAATAAAGGGTTAAGTTATGGATTTTGTGCTACTCTATTGATACTCGACGAGTCGATGCAGATCACTATACGTGTGTACCCGAGATAATGAAAATAGAGCATTGTGAGATCTATTTTGATGATTGTTGATTATATTTAAAAATAAATTGGTAATGGTATAGTTAAATTACAGTTACTAGTTAATTACAGATTTTCCCTAATAAAGAATTGTGAGGATGCAATTTTCTAAAGGAGAAGAGTCTATAACAACCCGGTATTGAGCATCAATTAATTAAAGTCAATAATAATAATAATTAAAATGGATTTTAAAGATTAAAATGAATAATTTTGATTTATTTTGGAACATTGGAATTTTTTAATAAAGTATATAGTGATGAAATTAAATTATTTGGAGAATAATTATTTATTTAAAGGATTGCGAAATAAATTAATTCAGAAATTATTTAACTATTGGGCTTAAAATATAAGTGTGGGATATTTAAATTTAAATGAGCTAAAATATGGAGAGTAAATTCTATAAAATTTCTGAAAGTTGAGAAAATATTCAAATGTTGTAAATATAATTTTTATTTGGAATTTTACTATGACACGAGTTAAATAGAAAATAATTTATAAACGAAAATAACACAGATACACACGCACACACACACACACACAAAAACATATACTTATTTAACCTAAGCCATTCCCATGAACCCAAGCCCAAATCCAATATCCTGATTTTTCTATATCCAGAGTTTTCCACTCTAAACATTTCCCCCGTTCAGTAAATATCAGTATATGTTCTCCTTATTGATTTATATTTCTTCTTCCTAAAGAAAAAGTATGAAATACTCTTCCTTTACAAACTTAAAACAAATCAAATAAATTACCAAAATTTATCAAATTTGAATATGTGGTTCTCTATATCATTTTACACCTAAGGCAAGAAGAAATTTGGGTTTTCTTGACGGGATGGAGTTCTAGAAAGTGCACAAAGTGGAAGATGGAATGCATAGGTTTCAGGTGAGTCTACACACTCACATATCTATGTTTAGACCATCAATTCTATATATATATATATATATATATATATATATGAAAGTATACGTGTATATATATGATGAATTTGTTTGATTGTTGAACTGAATATGTGAATATGCATTGAACTGGTAATGAAAATCGCAAGTTTGGAGTAGAAAATGACCTGAAATCGATCAACAATGGTTGAAGTAGGTCGCTGGAATATGCGACAGGGGTGGGTTAAGCGGTCGACCCCCTAAGCTCCAACCGGTCGACAGCTAATGTCAACCGGTGGTGCTACTGCTTACCCAAAAATTAGTGTGGCACGGTGGTGAGAGCTTATGCTCTTCTACCAAGCTACTAAAGTTCGAGTCCCGTGTTATGTTATTTTTTTTGTAATTGCATATTCAGGCCCGACCCAAATCATAGTTGAGCGAGACAAATGACTAGGACGGCAAACCGCAAGGGGGCAAGAAAAATTAAAATCGAAATTGCATTTCGGTCATCGCTTCATTCTCACATCTCGCTACTGAACTGCAAGATCAACAACTCCACCGCCTCTCGTTCGTCGCTTCTTGAATACTGTTGTGTTCTTCCCTTCCACTACCTCAAGTCGCGCTGCCCCTAGTAGAGTCCAGCACCTCAAAATTAGAAGGTCGACCTAAAGTCCTCAACTTGATCGGTTGTCTGCTAACAAATCACGTAAGTGGTAGTGAATCAATGATTATTTTTATTATTTTTAAATTGTTTGACAATTAAATTAATGGTGAACAAGTTAAGTTAACAGATAATGATAAATGAAACATGGACCTTTTGTTAAGAGAATGAGTGCTATTGCTTCGGTTGTGGTAGAACCATATATGCAATATTGTAAATATTGTTGTACCTCAATCAAAAAATGATGAAAGAAGCAAATTTTGTGATTGTAATTTTGTAAAGCGCATGACAGAAATATACTAGGGCTGTGAGAAAAATTATTGTAGGATTTATCCTCTTATGTGAACAACAAAATATGAATCACTATTATTAAAATAAAAACAATACATAAATTAGAATTAAAACGTTTGGCTATGCAGTTTTAGATACGTAATTTTTTTTTCATATTAATAAATAATCTTATTGATATTGTGTTGCATTTTCATTGAGATATGAATCAAAAAATAAATTTCGGATATCAAAATAGAAATAAAAAATGAATTCAAAGTTGAAGAAGTAAAATCACTAATGGGTTAGATTTCAAATTTATTTCAAGGAAAATATAAAAACTCTCAAACGTCAAATTCATGCCAAATTGAAGAAATGAAAACAAAAAATAGTGCCACTTTCTCTTACGCATGTGCTTTAGTACATATAAATTTACTGTTGCTAGTTTAATAAAGAGGCAACAAAAATAAAAAAAAATATTGTTCGACTAGGGCATCGAAGACCATTGGACCGGCCCTGTGTATATTTTAATTGTAAATAAAGTATATTTGCATTGAAAATAAATATGAGAAATTGATTAAAGTAAATATATAATTTTATGAGAAAAAGTTTATTTAAAAATTAAGTATATAGATACATTTAAAATTACTCGTTTATTGAAAGAAAAATCCAATTTGTGCTTAAAATAATTATTTAAAATTTATATAAATTATGAAAAATGAGATATATTTTATAATTAATATTTTTAATATTTTAAAGAGAATTTCATGATTAGAAAATTAAATTAGAAGTATATTTTAACTATATTTACATTTGATTAAAGAAAATATGTGTTTAATAATTTAAAGTTTTTTTAAATATTCAATTTAATCCTAAAATGATTATTATGTGTTTTTACCGTTCTCATCTTTGCTATATTAAATTGGACATTTTGAATGATTTATCATCAAATATTAATTTAATTTTTATATATTTGATTAATCTGTATTATTTTACTTTTTTTATTTCTCCTTTCTTTTATATTGAATTGATTCATATGAATGATTCACGATTGATATTGATTTGGTTAGTGTTTTGATATGATACGGTGATGACATTCTCCTGTATGGATTCCAGATATTGCTATTTTTATGATATTTTTATTTATGATGATTTTAATTCTGTGTAGCAAGGAATATGAATAAATAGAGTTATAATACCGTCTGCTATGGGACTTTCGGTAATATTTCTTCGATTATTCATTGGACTTGTTATGTAAAATATTTGGGGATTGTGTGTAGTCTATGAGCAGTGAATAAATGTATGAGTATCTGCCGTTGTATAAGACGTTGTTGTGATATTTGTTCGGTTATTCATTGTAAGTAAACATGACTCATATGAAGAATTGTTGTGTATGTTTAGGCTCGTTACGGTAAGTCACATATGTAGCTGTGTGTCGGCAATTGTACTAAGCCTTGTGTCGGCCAATATATAGAGCCGTGTGTCGGCATATATGTAGAGCTACATGTAAGCCATTAAGTATGGATACTATGTCTCTGTCTATCTTTGTCCAACTTCCTTTATGTTTTGGAAGTGAATCAGATTGGCCAATATCCACCATGTCAGCCTGATTACGGGGTAGCGCCCCGAATCCGTGGCATATTATATTTATAGCTGTGTGTTATTGCTGTGTGCGTTCACCCCGTGTCTCGTAGGCCATATTTCAGTTACTATAGGGGCATGTGCCGGGTCGTGACCAAGTTGAGTCCTCGCACAAACGAGCACATAGGTGGATCTTGTCACGATACTAAGAGGCGGTAACCGATGACTGTAGGATTCATGTCAAACAGACACACATGTGGCTCCTAGAGCAACATGCTATCAGTCTTCCGTCTGGTTCTGATGTGTGTGGTAGATAAACATATACTATTTATATTCCTACTTGAGATGATGAGTTGTGATTATACTTAAGATTATGTCCAGAGTATAGTCAATTCATGTATCTTACATTTATATGATTGATGGGCAGATGACCTTTTCTTTTTAAGCATAACGGCCTATTCATTATTGATTGTAATAGTTCATCGCTGTGTGTTAGACCAAATATTTCTTGTTTATTTCTATGATTTAACGATAATATTTTATAATATTTGATTGAGAGATATATTTAGGCATTGTTGTGTGTTAGCCTAACTATACTTGATGATATCTCACTTATTGATAATTTCTAGATTTTGATGATGATCCCGGATATGGATGATTCACCCATTTGACATTGATTCTGTGATTTTTGATTTGATGTGTTTCAATATGGATGATGACATCTTTATGCATAGTTTTGTGATTTGATGTTTTGTGATACATTGGGGATTGTTTATGATATTATGATTGTATACCAAGCATTTATCGATATATACACTATGTATTAACACATGGATTTTCTATTGATTGCCTTTTGATATGTTGTCGTATTTCTCTATTTGTATTACATATATATTTATGTACACATGAGTAACTCCTTTAATTTAGACATATTCCAACCCATGTTTTATTTATGTAATACTCGGGTCAGTTCGAGATATTCTAGGTACTAGGATGATGAGACCAGCTTGTATTTACTGGGTATAGTAGAGCTGGTTACATAGTTTAGTTGCATGTTATTATATGTGATGTTCTTCTTGTATAAATATTCTTGAGTTGTAATTTGGACATGCGTTGTATACTGTATCTTATATATTATTACTGCGATGATGAGTCTGCGTTCTTTATCATTATCTAATGTAACGACTCAGCTTTTTGAACCTCAAATGTCGACATTAAATACATCCATAGTATTCATATGTCGAGCACTCAAGTGCCAAAAAGACAAATTGTTAGGGTAAAATAAAAGTTAAAAGAAACAGAACAAGGAAGAAGAGAACACAATATCAGAATCTCATAGCGGAACGATAACATATAATATCACAAGATAGTATAAAACTATCACACTAAGATACACAACATTTCAGAGTTTTAATTCTAAACACTATCTTTCGTCTGGACAGTTATAACAGCCCGTTCTCACAAATGCTAATATATAGAATATTAGTGATTCAGTGGAAATAAGAATATTATGGTAGGTGAAACATCCAGCTCGTCTCCTCGAGATCCAATAAACATCAACGAAAACCTGCCTTGGTAGGTAAAACAACCAACTCGTCTCCTCAAGCACCAATGAACATCAACGAAAACCTGCCTTTCTTAACCACTCGAAAGTGCACATGAGGAATTTAGGGAAAACAAAAACCACGTGTCAAACATAAGCCTGATATAAGAAAGTTAAGAAATATGCGGCCGACATATAATAGTACTTTTATAATAGCACAGCATGCTGTAACGGTTATCTCCTCAAAGCAACCACCATCTAATAAGTACATAAGGTGAAATAATAGATAATGTCTAAGGTGAAGAACATAAATCAGAAAATAACTGTGATGCTTACATTAATCAAACCATAACAATTGAGGGTACAATCAAAACTGCTAAGGTACGTTCGCATAATGGATTTTCTGTTGAGATATCTTCAGTCAAGCTGAATCCAACCTCCATGCACAAGGATCATAAGTTACCTTCTAAGCATTGTATATCTCTAGATCAAATAACCAAAAGGCAAACACAACTGACCCAACGCCCACACTTTCATAAATCACGTAGAACCATGTATCAATAACTCTCTCATGAAATATATCGGTAAGCATACTCTAGATATAGAGTTGATATACCCTCAAAGGTTAGCAAAACCCGAGACTATGCATCCTACTCCGTCTTTAGCCATTTTCGATGTCGATGTCATGTTTGACATCTCTCACACAAGTCCCCATCACTCGAACAGAATACGAATCCCTAAATGGATTCTAGCATCTCAAGTAGATCACGAATCTCTACATGGATTCGACATCTCGAAGCGATCTGGAATCTCCACTAGATCTAGGATCTCGAACAGATCCACTTCCAAGAGATAGAACATGTATCTCACTCTTGAAGTGGTTTTCGATAAGTAAAACACTTACCGGTCCTGGTCACTTTAAGACTGAATCAATAATTTTCCGGTTAACTTAACTCTGGTTCTTTTAAAAATAAATAGACAACGATAAGGGTGAAGGTCATCTCCAATCCAGATGGATTTCCTTATCATTTATCCAAGAAGAGTAAGATGAATTTATATGTACAGTATAGCATCTCCGAAGACTATTGTACCATATAGTCCTTGTGTTTCTTCTAGATATTTCCTAAGTTATTTTGGTCAATTTTGATAGCCGACTAATCGACTATCAAGTACAAGATAGACGATCTTAAATGAAAACCAAGTGTCGTATACTTATCACATTTCCGATCTTTTCAACTCACACCATCCCCCGGTCAAGAGTGAAGCCGGTAGGTTAGAGCACTATTGTTTCTACACTCTACTCGAACATCATTCTTAACTCTACAGATAGACAAACCTACTTCATTGGCTTTTAGTGCTAAGTATACGACTAAATACTTTCCATGAACAAGCAAACAAATAAAGCACGATTAAATGACACAAAGTACGATTAAGCTACTTAAGCAACTCCTAATTCTTTCTATTTAATTAATCCATTTATTAACTAAAAAATCCTTTGAATACCTATATACATATATATATATATATATATAATAGCTTTACAAAAGATATGTGCATGTATTCTACTATTCACTATTCATTTCTACTATTTTTAGTACATAGAAATGTATTCAAATTCTTATCCCAATTGGTATAAGTATATTCACAATTCTTAAACAAGATTTCACATTTTCACAAGTATACTTTGAAGGGTTAAAAACAAATGTCATCAAAACATCGTCACAACAAACCCAAAACCATTGCATTTATAATTTTCATTAAAACATTATTATTAAATATCTAATGACTCTACTAAGTATAATCAAAAAGGGTTAAAGACCAATGTTATTAACACATTATCACAACAAACCCAAAACCAATTTTATACTAATTATTTTGTTTAAAAATGTTCATTTAAAGATCTAAGTTAATATTTGGTTAAGTTTGGTATTTGACTACCGTATTTGACTAGCCAACTATCTAGTTCCAAAGACGATCGCTTATGGAAATCAAAGTTTGTATACTTATCACATTTCCGAACTTATCAACATGTACCATCCCTCGGTCAAGAGTGATGTTAGGTAAGTTAGAACACTAGTTGCATATCAAAGCCTTGCTTAGAAACTTTATTCTTAACTCCCAGAGATAGACAAGTCTACTTAGTCGGCTTTTAGTGCTAAGTACACAACAAAATATTTTCTATCAACAAGTAAACAACACGATTATAACGTTTCCAACATTCCCGACTTAACTATTCCTCGATCAAGGTGAATCCGGTAGGTTAGAGCACCAATGTTCTAAACCCTACCCGAATAATAATCTTAACTCTCATAAATAGATAAGTCTACTTCGTCGGCGTTTAATGTTAAGCATAGTTAATTACTTTTCCTAACAAGTAATTAAACAAATCATGATTTAGCTACCAAGCAATTCATAACTCCTTTTTAAATCATTCATTTATAATTTAAAACCTTTAAAAAATGATATATATATATATATACACACTAATTTATTTATAGACTAGGATATTTCATAAAACAATTTAAAAGATATTAACATAAGGTATTTGTACTTTAATAAAATAATTAACAAATTTTCCAAAAACTATATATACTTAATAATGCTTTTAAATTACTTATGATAGGTTTAAAAACATTCATTTGAAATGTTACTTAAAAATAAAAAGTTTAAAACTTACTTAAAAACTTGGAAACCCCATGTTTTCCTTATATTTAAAAAACAATCATTCTACTTTAAACCACTTTTAAAATACACTAATATGAGTTAGGAATCATTTGTAAAAAGAATGAAACAAAATACTCAATTTTAAAGTCATTTCTAAACCTTTAGATTTCAAAACAAAGGTTATAGGGCAATTTTGCATAAGTGAAAGTTTGAACACTTTTCGATATGTTAATTAACTTTTTATCACCCAATCTTCTTATAATAGCAAGCATACACAATATATATCATAAGAATGGAGAGAAACACTCTCTCTGTGATATCCCGGGTTTTTGGACAATTTAAATTTAATAATCGGTATTGATAATTTAATTGGATTGATAATTTTCTTTCTAATTTTAATTTAATTTGGTAATTTAATCCTTTATAGGCTAATAAATATTTAATTTGGTAATATTAGATCTTTTCTAATAATTTAAAATGGATAAAATTTATCTTTCAAAGCTAATAAAAATAGATTCTATTTATAATGTATATATTGATATATATATTGTGAATAGAGAATCTTTTGTTTAAATAAAAGATGAATTTTCAAATTGTAATATATATGTATGTATATGTTATAATTTGGATTGTTTTGAATTTAATTTAATCTATTGATAATTTATATATGTATGAATTGTGATTTAAAGCTTTGTTTTAAAATTAATATTTTTCAAAGGTTAGTTTAGATTAATTCAATTGTTTTCAAAATATAAGATAATTGTTTATTTTAAAAATGATAGTTTAAATAAAGTTTTATTTTGTATTCTTTAAAGTGTTTAAAATTTAATAAAGGTTTTAAATTTTATCTTGTTTTCTTTTAATAAGTATTAAACTAAAATGGTTAAAAATATATATATGGTTTAGAATAAACTTTCTTTTTAAATATCTTTTGGATTTAGAAGGTTTGTAAAAATAAATAATATAACATAAGTAAATTAAATTCACATTTCATAAATAATAAAATATAGATACTTAAACTAAATAGTTTGTAAATAAATAAATAAAACATGAATTTATATAAGACTATATTTACATAATTAATGTAACATAAATACTTTTGTAAATAAGGTTTTAATAAAACATAATTACTTTTATTAATAAGGGTTTAGACATAATTTTGCAAGGATTTTAACACTTGTAAACATATAAAACAAGCATGGGCAATTGTCTAGCTTATAAAGTTAACAAGTGGCTTTCATTTAATTTATTTGAAAATTTAGAGAAAAATTAAATTATCTTAAATAACATATGTTAAAGAAACCTGGTCATTTTGATTTCAGTTCAGAATCGTTCAAAACATTTTTCCCAGTCTTTCTTTCTTCTTCTTATAAACTTAAAACTGAAAACCCAAAAATCAAAAGAAGTAAATCAAATTTCAACAGCCTGTAACAATTCTCAATGCAAATGAAGTTCAACTGTAATTCAAATGCAAAGACTTCAGTCTCAACAATCAAGTTAAAGACTCAAATATTTACAAGCATGCAGTAGGATTTCAAATTCAACATTTTCCAGATCAAATTTCAGAAGCCTGGAAAACTGCTCTGTTTGTTCTCTGCTTCTTTAATTATAAGGTGAGTAAACATTCTTTTAAAAACAGCTTTTAAAATCTGTGATTTGGCTAAAATATTGTGATGAATCTCTGTAGATATGGTTGCATGTGTTCATATGTGTAGATGCATGTATTGCCTCTGTTCTCTGTTTTGTAACCTGTGAGCAAACCTCATTTTTAAGCCTTGATATGTTAGTGCATGTGATAAATGATTGTAGTAGTATGGTTTGCATAAATATTTGGATGTGAATGTATGAATATACATATGATTTTGTCTTTGAAATGCCTGTGTAAAATATATATATCTGCCCTGTTAGAAAACCAGGCTCTAATTTCTTATAAAATTTCATATCTTCTCAGACATTCAGATTTAGGTTATGTTTTATAATGGAATAGTGATTATAGCAGTGTAAAATAAATTTTAAAAATGGTTTCTAGAATTTATATCTGGCAATTATTTCTGAAAGATGAATACCAGTGATGATCTAAAATTTAGCCAAGAATCAATCTTCGTAATTTCAGAATTTGATTATAGAATTTGATTAGTAATAGAAAATGATGAATTTTAATATACATATCAAAAATTTTAGATTGATAATTCATGAGAATTTTAGAGATATTCGTTTTGGGTGTCTTTGTTGATTGCCGTTGATCAACGTGATGATCGGAGGCAATTTCTTGATCGAAGCTAGCTTGAGTGTTGGAGTTAATGGGAAAAATACTATCAAAATTTTCTAATGTCTGAATTGATTGAATTCGATCAAACTAGGGTTTAGTTGCAGTTTTTTGTTGGCTTCATTGTCGTGATATTGGTGAGATGTATACTTGATCGGAGGCGATCGCAAGGCATGTTGGAGAAGCTGGATGTCGAGACGAAGTTGCAGAGTGGATGGTGAGGCTCCTCGAGGTCAGAGGCGTCGTAACGGTGAAGGTTTCTGGCCATGGCGATTTTAAAAATTTGACAGAGATGCTCGATTTCGATTTGCAAAAGGATTTTGGAATCTGGGTGTGGAGTAGTGATCGTGTGGGTTCGTGTGATTGTCGTTGAACGCTGCGATGAACGTTGGTGGTCGGAGACGTCGGTGCACGTGCACGTGTGCACGTTTGAATGTCTAGAGGTCCCTTTTCTTTTATTCGGCTTAGTGTGTGGTTGGTCGCGCCAACTACGGGATTGTCTTGTTCGGGATTATCCAGTAAGGGATGGTTCCGGCTTTGTGTTGCAGGGGAGCGGGCGTACTCCTCGGTACGGTGATCTAGGCCACGTACTGTGACGGGCGGTACCCCAGTAGCCCTGCCATTGTATGGAATCCAAACTCCAATAAGTGCCGTACGTATTAGTTGTGCCCAACTATGTTGGAATGTGAGATGTAAGCATTTCAGCTATTTCTGTATTTTACTTGAAAACCCTAGACCATATTATAATATAACTGGATTTCCTATCAAATGTTTTGGTTAGCGTAAGGTAAAAACTTTTCCATGTTTATGTGTGGGAAGTCTTACGTGATACCTTTGTTTTCAAAAGGTTTTGAAGTTAAAACAATTTTAACCCGTTTACTCACACCAGACCCATGTCTGACCCAAGTGTTTATTTCTGTTTTATAAACTCTTGGGTACTCAAATTTTTACGAGTAGCCAAGGGATTCAGGTTTAGCTTTGACGAATATTTTGGAGGAGCAATGGAGCAGGAGGCTTCGGCGTTCGTAGATATAGTATTCCGCTGTGTTGATATCTGTGATAGTGTCTTGTCTTGTATTTGAGTTGTAATGTCTAGACAGATGTTTATAACTGTCTAGTAAGTGATGTATATGCTGTGTAACTCTGTAAATTGTTGTAAACTATGTAATAGTTTATGTTATTAATATAATTTATTCGTTCCGCTGTGAGATCGTTGTTGTTGTTTCTTTCTTTCTTCTCTTCTTTTCTATTTTCTACCCCTTTCTTTCTTCATAATGATGCGACTTTCTGGGCATAGGAAGTCGGGTCGTGACAGTTGGTATCAGAGCATAGGTTGAGCGAATGCCTAAGCTATTGGTTAAGTGAATATCAGAACACTAGGTTGAGTGAATACCTAGGTTCGGAAGGATTGTTCATTAGAAATAGGATCTGTAGCAACCTGTTTGAGTCCGAGTGTATATATATATATGAGAGCGTGTATTTTTAGTTATATAAAATGGTTTTATATTGTGTTAATTGATCGGTTGAGTGGTATATGGATTCTGGTCAATACGAGTAGCTAACGTTATTGATAGGGATCTCTAAACACTTGAACCAGGCCAACGGACACAATATTTTTTAAAGAGGTAGATGAAATAATTTTACCCAGAAATAATTTCTATATAAAAAAAAATATCATTTTAAATATATATATTTATGTATTTCTACCTATTTGTTGGGTTACCTGTTCGGGTTTTCCAATATGAGTTATAAAGGTAGATAGGGTGGTAGTGTGTGTAACACAATTACCAATGGTTAGAGTTTGAGTGTTGAGGTTGGAAGTGTAATTGTCGAGATTGTAGACCTAATACTGTCTCGAGTAAACTTTGTTGTGATGTAAAGATTTCATCAATCTCCGAAGGAAACTGTTTAAGTTCGGAGTTTATCTTTGAAGTTGGATGAATAGAGTAGATCTATTGGATGAGCTGAAGCGAGTTATAGTATCTTGGTAACTTCAAGAAGTAGTAGCTGTGTGGTGAGATGCGGTGACTATGGACGTTTCTGAAGATGTTTCTTCTGGAGCAAGTTTGAAGAAGTAGGTCTGCTTCGGTGTTATGGCTGAGTCCAGCGGGGTGTTTCTGTTTGCTTTGAAGTCCGAGTTTCTCGAGGAGTTTTGGAGTAAGAAGTCTTTGGTTTATGGCAGCAGTGCAACTCGAAGTGTTCGGTGTGCTGACGAGGAGGTCTTTCGCTTAGCAGTGTTCTAGAGATAGAATTTGGAAGCAGCAGTGTGGCTCGTTTCTCCGATGGTTCAAGAATCTTTGTGGTTTTTCTATCAGCAGTCCGGGAAGATGGTGAAGGCTTTCTTGAAGGGTTAACCTTGTATGAAAAAGTTTAAGGCTGTTTTAACTGGTAAAAAGAGAATAGTTTCTTTGGAATCTGAACTAGGTAGGATCGCAAAAGTGACTTGCGATTAGTTTGGGAATTTATCTTGGGTAATCTTTTGTGTGAGATGGAGGTTTCTCATGTGGAAGTAGGAGCTACTGAAGTAGTCAGCAATTTTTCCGGATGTCTTCGAGGAAGTAGAAGTTTGTCTGCATCTAGAGTTTGAGTTCCGTATCGATTTGGTTCCAGAAGCGATACCGGTGGTTAGTCTGGTAGTAGGATGGTTCTTAGAGAAAGAAGAGTTGGTATAGCAGCTCAGAAATATTTTTGGAAATGGATTGGTCAGATCTAGTTTTCAAGTTTGGATTTCAACGGATTTTGGAAAGATCATATTGTTGATTAGATCTAGAGATCATCTTGTTCTTGGTCCAGAATTGTTTCAAGAAGCATCAGCGAAGGTTAAGCTGATCAGGAAGAGATGAGGTAGCCCAGGAATCGTCTAGTGAGTTATGCAGATATGAGACAAGGAGTTTGGAATTCGGAGTTGGAGATTGGAAATTGTTTAAGTTTTTCTCCAATTAAAGAGCTATAAGATTTGGTAAGTCTGGAAGTTAGCACTGAAGTATTTTGGATTTTCCTGTGTTCTCGAGAGAAGTAGTTCTTTGATCTATAGGATTGAATGGCCAGTTTGGATAGCTGGAATTCATTGTATTTCACGTATCTCTGAGGGAGTACGTGTATGATTCTTCGCTGGTTATAGGATCTGCAGTTTAGATGGATTTGGAAGTTTGAGCTGGACTTGGGTGTGATATGATATTCTGTTCAGATTAGTGGATCTAGAGATAAGGAAAGCTCTGGATTATGGGGTGTAGTTTGTTTAGATTCTGTAGAGCGGGTCTTCCGGTGATTTATATCCGGGGAAACTCTAGATAGTGTTAGTAAGATCTATCCTGATTTGTATTAGGATAGTTAGTTAGGTTTGTTTGATTGTTTGATTGGTTGCTTTGGTTGTTAGGAATTGGATGATAGGTATGCTTTGCTGTTTTAAAATCTTAGCTGGATTATTAAATTAACTTTGCTTTTAATTTCGAGGACGAAATTATTTTAAGGGGGGAAGAATGTGATATCCCGGGTTTTTGGACAATTTAAATTTAATAATCGGTATTGATAATTTAATTGGATTGATAATTTTCTTTCTAATTTTAATTTAATTTGGTAATTTAATCCTTTATAGGCTAATAAATATTTAATTTGGTAATATTAGATCTTTTCTAATAATTTAAAATGGATAAAATTTATCTTTCAAAGCTAATAAAAATAGATTCTATTTATAATGTATATATTGATATATATATATTGTGAATAGAGAATCTTTTGTTTAAATAAAAGATGAATTTTCAAATTGTAATATATATGTATGTATATGTTATAATTTGGATTGTTTTGAATTTAATTTAATCTATTGATAATTTATATATGTATGAATTGTGATTTAAAGCTTTGTTTTAAAATTAATATTTTTCAAAGGTTAGTTTAGATTAATTCAATTGTTTTCAAAATATAAGATAATTGTTTATTTTAAAAATGATAGTTTAAATAAAGTTTTATTTTGTATTCTTTAAAGTGTTTAAAATTTAATAAAGGTTTTAAATTTTATCTTGTTTTCTTTTAATAAGTATTAAACTAAAATGGTTAAAAATATATATATGGTTTAGAATAAACTTTCTTTTTAAATATCTTTTGGATTTAGAAGGTTTGTAAAAATAAATAATATAACATAAGTAAATTAAATTCACATTTCATAAATAATAAAATATAGATACTTAAACTAAATAGTTTGTAAATAAATAAATAAAACATGAATTTATATAAGACTATATTTACATAATTAATGTAACATAAATACTTTTGTAAATAAGGTTTTAATAAAACATAATTACTTTTATTAATAAGGGTTTAGACATAATTTTGCAAGGATTTTAACACTTGTAAACATATAAAACAAGCATGGGCAATTGTCTAGCTTATAAAGTTAACAAGTGGCTTTCATTTAATTTATTTGAAAATTTAGAGAAAAATTAAATTATCTTAAATAACATATGTTAAAGAAACCTGGTCATTTTGATTTCAGTTCAGAATCGTTCAAAACATTTTTCCCAGTCTTTCTTTCTTCTTCTTATAAACTTAAAACTGAAAACCCAAAAATCAAAAGAAGTAAATCAAATTTCAACAGCCTGTAACAATTCTCAATGCAAATGAAGTTCAACTGTAATTCAAATGCAAAGACTTCAGTCTCAACAATCAAGTTAAAGACTCAAATATTTACAAGCATGCAGTAGGATTTCAAATTCAACATTTTCCAAATCAAATTTCAGAAGCCTGGAAAACTGCTCTGTTTGTTCTCTGCTTCTTTAATTATAAGGTGAGTAAACATTCTTTTAAAAACAGCTTTTAAAATCTGTGATTTGGCTAAAATATTGTGATGAATCTCTGTAGATATGGTTGCATGTGTTCATATGTGTAGATGCATGTATTGCCTCTGTTCTCTGTTTTGTAACCTGTGAGCAAACCTCATTTTTAAGCCTTGATATGTTAGTGCATGTGATAAATGATTGTAGTAGTATGGTTTGCATAAATATTTGGATGTGAATGTATGAATATACATATGATTTTGTCTTTGAAATGCCTGTGTAAAATATATATATCTGCCCTGTTAGAAAACCAGGCTCTAATTTCTTATAAAATTTCATATCTTCTCAGACATTCAGATTTAGGTTATGTTTTATAATGGAATAGTGATTATAGCAGTGTAAAATAAATTTTAAAAATGGTTTCTAGAATTTATATCTGGCAATTATTTCTGAAAGATGAATACCAGTGATGATCTAAAATTTAGCCAAGAATCAATCTTCGTAATTTCAGAATTTGATTATAGAATTTGATTAGTAATAGAAAATGATGAATTTTAATATACATATCAAAAATTTTAGATTGATAATTCATGAGAATTTTAGAGATATTCGTTTTGGGTGTCTTTGTTGATTGCCGTTGATCAACGTGATGATCGGAGGCAATTTCTTGATCGAAGCTAGCTTGAGTGTTGGAGTTAATGGGAAAAATACTATCAAAATTTTCTAATGTCTGAATTGATTGAATTCGATCAAACTAGGGTTTAGTTGCAGTTTTTTGTTGGCTTCATTGTCGTGATATTGGTGAGATGTATACTTGATCGGAGGCGATCGCAAGGCATGTTGGAGAAGCTGGATGTCGAGACGAAGTTGCAGAGTGGATGGTGAGGCTCCTCGAGGTCAGAGGCGTCGTAACGGTGAAGGTTTCTGGCCATGGCGATTTTAAAAATTTGACAGAGATGCTCGATTTCGATTTTCAAAAGGATTTTGGAATCTGGGTGTGGAGTAGTGATCGTGTGGGTTCGTGTGATTGTCGTTGAACGCTGCGATGAACGTTGGTGGTCGGAGACGTCGGTGCACGTGCACGTGTGCACGTTTGAATGTCTAGAGGTCCCTTTTCTTTTATTCGGCTTAGTGTGTGGTTGGTCGCGCCAACTACGGGATTGTCTTGTTCGGGATTATCCAGTAAGGGATGGTTCCGGCTTTGTGTTGCAGGGGAGCGGGCGTACTCCTCGGTACGGTGATCTAGGCCACGTACTGTGACGGGCGGTACCCCAGTAGCCCTGCCATTGTATGGAATCCAAACTCCAATAAGTGCCGTACGTATTAGTTGTGCCCAACTATGTTGGAATGTGAGATGTAAGCATTTCAGCTATTTCTGTATTTTACTTGAAAACCCTAGACCATATTATAATATAACTGGATTTCCTATCAAATGTTTTGGTTAGCGTAAGGTAAAAACTTTTCCATGTTTATGTGTGGGAAGTCTTACGTGATACCTTTGTTTTCAAAAGGTTTTGAAGTTAAACAATTTTAACCCGTTTACTCACACCAGACCCATGTCTGACCCAAGTGTTTATTTCTGTTTTATAAACTCTTGGGTACTCAAATTTTTACGAGTAGCCAAGGGATTCAGGTTTAGCTTTGACGAATATTTTGGAGGAGCAATGGAGCAGGAGGCTTCGGCGTTCGTAGATATAGTATTCCGCTGTGTTGATATCTGTGATAGTGTCTTGTCTTGTATTTGAGTTGTAATGTCTAGACAGATGTTTATAACTGTCTAGTAAGTGATGTATATGCTGTGTAACTCTGTAAATTGTTGTAAACTATGTAATAGTTTATGTTATTAATATAATTTATTCGTTCCGCTGTGAGATCGTTGTTGTTGTTTCTTTCTTTCTTCTCTTCTTTTCTATTTTCTACCCCTTTCTTTCTTCATAATGATGCGACTTTCTGGGCATAGGAAGTCGGGTCGTGACACTCTCTACAAATTTCCTTAGAAATAGCTGAACGCAAGGCAATTTCTAAGTGCAGCTATTGCGACTTGCTATAAGAGCACTTTCAAATCCAAGTCCAATCTAAACCAAAGTCCAACTACAACCTATGTGCTTTATTTCATAGCTATTCTACAAGCCATAATAAGTCATTCAAGTCCATTCCAAGTCCATACATATGGATTATAAGTGCTATTTTCTTTTCAAAGCAAGAATCAAAACTAATATCAAAACATATAATCAATATAAATTCAAGCAACATATACTATAATATAAACAAGCATTATATACACTTCATGCACAAATGGTGAGTTGGCTCACCATTAACAAGTAATCAAGTAAGTCCAAGCATCCACTTCCTACTTCAACCTTGCAAACACCTAACTTTCTACCTTCAACCTTGCTTTGTACTTGCTTAGGCCCAAACACCATACCTATTGCTCATGGCCTAAAGAGGATTGGGGGTCTTGTGCTCCAAATATTCTACTCCAAGTTTCTATATGGTGTTGAGTGTTGTTTTAAGGCTTATGGAAAAGTTTGAAGAGATTTAAAACCATGGAAGGCTTAACCCCCCTCCCCACACGCCCCATCACATCTCATTTCCACCTCTTCTCCTTAGTAAATGACCAAACTACCCCTTTCATACAAATATCTCTCTATCTTCTAGAAGCTTCTAAAAGATACTAATTTTTTTATGAAACCAAGTGCATTAACTAGTTACCAATGACCTCCTAATTTTAGTGTATGTAGAAAAACTTTGAACAACTACTGTTGAATAAAAAGCCGTTTATCGATAAAACGACTTTCAGTCATTTTATCGGTATTTCATCGAACTATATATTTTTATAAACATTTTCTAAAAAAAGTTTACCATCATTAGTTATTACTTAAAAGGGGTTAACAAGGTTATTAAATCACTTTTATCACATTTAATCAGAGATTCAAATAGGAAGTGTCCGAAATTCCGGGTCGTTACATTTATATACTGTGTATTGTTATAACCTGGAGGCATGTTTATTACTTTGTACCAATATTATGTACATAGCGGTGAGTTACTTATTTGATATAAAATGTGTACCAGTGTTAGCCCAAGAGAATATTCATGTGTGTACGCTTTATAGTCTCATTCTCCATATTATCTGACAGTATTACATAGTAGTACTCTTGGATAGTATGGGTATACAGATACGGTGTCACACTTAGACTGAACATCCCCGATCAATGACCTACGAAACCCTATGAAGGAACCCATGCATACGCGCAACCCTATGCAAGAACCTATGCATCTGTGCAACCGTAGATCAACAATGATCCTAAGCAGAAGACTCAAATCAATATCATTCCATGTAAAAACAATATATCCCGCCTAAATCAAGATTAACTTTGTTTAGCTAAATAGAGAAGGATGACAAGGCAATGGCCTATAACATACCAGTTGCACTTCAAATAACCAAAAAAGTTAGCTATATCACCACCATAAATACATGTTCGTTACTCATTAAATGTGAATTCAATACCCAATAAATGTCATCATGACCTGCTCATTATTACTAATCAATACTAGCCATTTATATATCAAATCTATTTATCCTTGCCTTAAACCAAACAAGAAGATTATGGTACAATTAATGCTAGCCTCGTCAGCCCCACCACATCTTCACGTTAGCACCAGATTATTGCCTACAGCTATAAATACATCTACTATTGCAACAGAAGGGGGAATGCTCCTTCAACTTCTTTCCTTCTCTAACAATACAAAATTTAGTATATTGTAATTCTCTTGATTATGAATAAAGTATCAAAATCCCTTAAATTCCAAATTCAAAAATCTCACCTTCAGCCAAATTTTCCCGCTTAATAAAATAGTCAATTCCTTCAGCCACGTCAGCGATCCAGGCACAAATTAGTGAGCAAAGGGATGGATGGCACGTGGAGGGATCAAACGATGGAAGAGATACGCTAGGTGAAGGAATTGGTCATCCACATTACCTTATAACACTACAAAAATAAGGGTGTTGTAGCAGAGAAGATGACCTTTAGGATATTCTCTAAATTCTATACTAATATACTAGTACTCTCTCTGTCATTAAAAAAGTTTGTACCAGAAAGAAATATATAAGCAAAGATTTGACTCGTGGAAGTGGATTCTTCGAAATCCAAACCACGTAAATTTCTATGCCTTTTACTTGCTCTGCACTTTTCTTTCTCTTTTTAGTATTAGATTCCTTTTATTTTTATCTTAAAAGAATATAAATTTGGTTTGATATTTTAACAAACAGTTAGAGTGCAACTTCATAATTGTGTAAGCATACAGCGAAATAATTACTACTTTAAGGCAAATTTAATATCACTTAAATTCTTTAATTCATAATTATAGATGGATCCTGCATAGTAATTACTTCATAATTAATTTGGTGGTGTGATATGAAAATTTTCGCTACCATTTTGGCGTTAGAAGGAGGACGAATGTTTACGCCCTCAACCAAGTTCCTAATTAGCAACCACATCCACATACGCAACCACCGTGGATATGGATGAAGCTTTCATCTATAATCAACTCAACAAAGGTGCTCATGGTCCATCTATCAGTATGTCATAAGTTAGCTTGTTTTAAAATTTTAAAATAGGGAAGGTATGACTTAAATAGATTTATCTTTATGCAAGTCCTTGGTATTTGGTATGACATGATTGTTAGGATTTCAATATACTTTATGATTGATTAATCATGGAACACTAGATCTGAATAGGTGACCCATATTGATTTGATTGAGAAGAAATCAGAGGAAAGTAAATAAATTAGTGGAAGTTATACCTGAATTCATAGTTGCTGATTAGAAAAATAAATTTGATTTGGTTTTCCATATTAACACAAGCCCTAGATCTTATATTAGATCTGAATCCATAGTTGCTGCTTTCATAAACTGATTAAGAGAAAGAGATATATCTAAGAGATAAAAGTTGGATCTGATCTTCCAAATTGACATAAACCCTAGATCTGAATTATTTCCATAGAAGAGATTACGAGAATAACCAAAGCATATGTAATTTGGGGACCATAACCCCTTATTTATAATGTTGGCATTTTCTAATTTGGTCCTTCAACAAATTAGAGTTGCCACGGTATCTACAAAATAATATCATGATGATTATATCTTTAAGCCCTAATTAGGCTTTACACCAAAATTGCACAATACATCTCATTTTACATATGTGGCCCATATGTTGGAATTTTCCAACAATCTCTCTCGGGCCATATATGTAATAACCTTATAAATGTGTATAACTTTATGAGCTCCAAAATTTGCTATTTATATAACATAAGGTGTTTCCGAAACAATCTCATTCATTAACTATGCTAGCAAAGGATCAAAGCGGCTTTTGTTACTTTTAGCGTAACTAAGCCTATCAATGGTCACATATACCAACATAATCGAACGACATAGATCTATCATGGATGCATAGCATAGAAATTACATGAGATGTGATCTATACATGTCTAATTCCAACTGGACCTTCTTCAGTGAGATCAAAACATTCAATATTTGAATAACCTAGAGTGCAAACAAAACTTTATTTCTGATCAGAAAACAGAACTTGATATATATATATATATATAGCTGAAATATAGAGCAATCTATCATATGACGGTACCAAATACAAACCCCCTTGAACCAAAATATTCTTACATAAAAGTTACACCAATTGAGCAAGATGCTCATAAAAGACCTTGGGTGATAATTATTTTGTAAGTGGATCCGCAAAAATGGAGTTTGTCACAATATGCTCTATGAATTACAATATATTTTTCACTCTCCCCTTACTCGAAAATTATATGTTGTTTATTGTCACAGTATTACTTTAACGATCTTTCAATTTCTTTGTTTAATTGTCCATAACTTTGTGATAAAATTTTACAATTATTTTCCATCGTTGGATGCCCCATAATAGAAAATAGTAAAGAAGGCTATAAGTGTCTGTATAACAACTTTCCTTATATAGCTTCATCCAAAAAAATAACAATAACAACAATAATATTATTATTATCTGAAGTGGATCTTCTGTACTCTTGGCATCCAAAATATTCAGATTGTAATGCTTTATGATCTCCAACCAATCCGATCTTTTATCTGTGAGCGTATAATCTTTTTGTTTCTTAAAGATATCTCATAACCATTTTGGTTAGTAACCATTGATCCACTTTTAATGTCAATAAGATATCTGCCAAGTAATACACCCAATATCCATATGTGTATATATGTTAGCATGCATTAGACTCCACACTGCAAATGCATGAGGAATCTTTTACATTTCTCAGCTTCAAGGATATTCTAATATTACTATATAAGACAACATTTGTCTATATTGGCAAAAGAGAATCAATTAATTCACAGTTTGCATATCGAACCCTTTTTTAAGCTTTATCTGCCTAGCCCTTTTGTGATAATCCAAATACCACCCCATGAATAATAACGATGTATTTGAATCCCTAATCAAAATGGTATTCCATAAATGGTTTTCTTAAGTTGTTTCATCAATGTCTCCATTGAGAAACACCACTTTAATATCCTTCCGATATTGATTAAAATCATAATCTACAACAAGTTTCAAAATAATTCTAAAGAGTCTTTCAGTAAAACTAAAGAGAAATTCTCTTTAAAAATAAAACATTATTTTCCTTTTGAGTATAGTCTTTTCTGTAATGAGCCTTTTACATTTCCATATTACCCACTTGATCCTTTTTGGGTTTGAATAGTTATTCATAACCAATGATCTTGTTATTAAGGTGATGGAAAAGATCTTGAACTTTGTTGTCCATATTCAGATGTATGGATTGATGTAAGTCTAAAGAATCATCTTCATCAATCCAATATCTATCTTTATGGAGAAATACTACATAGTCATCCGGAATAGTATTTCTTCCTTTTCAAGTGGATTTCCATAGTGGCCTTGCATTTTGAGGCTGTTGAATTTGTTTTCTTGAAACAGTATCGTTAACTTGAAGAACATTGTGTTTGACATTGTCTTATTATGGTTTTTAATTTACTTCTTGTTAATGAATGGAAACAAAACCTATACATTATTCGAAGAAATAACTGTAGTTGAATCAAAGATAATGATTCTCCTTAAAGGCAATGATACATACATTAAAATTTTGTTTAATATTGTCTTATTATGGTTCTTAATTTACTTCTATTTAATGAAAGAAAAAAATCTTATATATTATTCGAAGAGTAACTGTAGTTGAATCGAAGATAATGATTTTCTTTAAAGACAATGATCTGCACTTTATTTCTCCCCCCAAACTCAACATCCGCAAAAATTGTAGCATTTCACATCTTAAAATTTACCTTTAGTGTGGGTTAATAAAACTTGTAACTTTTAAGTCGCTTAGAATATCAATTAAGTATTTGCTATCTTTAGTGCCTCAATCTAGAATTATTTAGTATGCTAAAACAAATAATTATATAAATCACCAAATCAAAATTTGAGACTTTATTATAAAAGGTATTTAACATAAGTAGATATCTATTTATATATATATCAGCTATATTTTAAACATTAGGAGTTTTAATTCCAACAATATTTGAATTTATTCATAAATTAATCTTATTATTTCTAAAGGCAATAATAACCAAATTTGTTCATATCGAAATTAAAAACTGAAATCTGTCTAAGTGACGGTATAATAAAATCAAATAAATCCAAACTATATAACTGAAATATCAATAATAACTTAAAAATATCTAGTATACTTTACTTTAAATGTCCATAGATTTCATAAAAAAAAAAGCATAAATATATCCTTATGTTTTATTGTTTAATTCCTTAGCGACTTCTTTATCCTTATTTATACATTTATTTACAATGTATGTTAAATGAGTACTTTCAATCTTACATGCTTCAAACTCTCTTCTTCTTAACACAATGTTATAAGCTCAATAAGAGGTCATTTTATTCTTAAAAATAATAATTAATAATAATCTTAAAATGGTTTTACTGTGAATAAAGAGAGTACCAAAAAATTAACATTCACTTGAGTGCCTTTAACTTTTGAAGCAATATTTTCCATATAGTACTCATTTATATTTTCTTTATTTTGACTTTATGGAATCAAGCAATATAAAGCATGCTTGTTTCTCCATAACATTTTGACAAAACGCTTTTCATTCTCAGTAAAGAATCCCTTAAAATTGGTTATCCCTACGGGTACCACATCTTTGAAAGCTTCTAAAATATTTTTCTTTATGATTTTTTGACTCTTGCTTTTTTTTGAATTATCCCACCTCTAAATGTTCTTCATAATATTATAAGACCATTCAACCATAACATGGGTCGGTATAACCTTCCTAATTGCAAGAGCTTGATTCATGAGGTTAAGAACAAACAACATGTTCTCTTAATAATCCTTAGAGTTAGTCTCAAACAAGATGAGAACATTAAAATTGGCAGACACTTTAGGCAAATTAGTTGAAAATTGAACAAAAAAATGAAGGATTGACCGTATATGCTCATATCCAATATAAACCATAGTAAATTCAAATAATTGGTAAGTCTCTTCTCAAGATACCTACCACAACATTAATATCAAGTCTTTAAACAGTAATATTAACTGCAAGTGGCACTCTTATTGTAATCATCAAATACCGACAATGAATTCAAGTTGAATAACAATCTTGCTTTAGGCCGATTAGTTATTCATTTGTAAAACCTTATAATTGTCACATAATTATCATCACACATGTGTAAGTTATTCAGCCAAATATTAGTCTTTCTTTGAGCTGGCTAACATCCACGTGAATAAATACACACAAATATCAAACATTTTCATGAAGAACTAAAATAAGAGAGATCACTTTGGTGACATGTTATTTCAATTAACTCACTTGGAATGTAGAATATTTACAATTAATTTGTAAAGAGACACCAAAAATATATTTTAATTTATTTCTTAGTGTATGTACAATATTTCAAGTGCTATAAAATACTCCCAAAAGAACTTTAAGTCCATATGACACTTGAAAATCTCAAAATTATAACTGTGGCACAACATGTTTTAATCCTAGCTGTTATAATCTTTTACTTTAAGTATATTGTTACATTCATGACATAAATAAATATGTGAACAAATGTCATGGATGAACGTCAAAATTAAATGACACATAAAATTATGCATAAATGACATAATAAATGTCATACTAAATAACATGAATGAATGCAGTAGCTAGATGTATATCTAAACCATAATATAGTTATATGGTATGCTACTGTGTCACTTTATCTTTAGTTTATTATTTGAATACTTACTTAAGGTCACTAACCATGCATTTTGGCAAAATATGAAAACTGCTGCTCCTTTTTATTTTATGCTAACCAAAGCATGAAAGTGAAACATGTTTTCAGCAAGCATGGGTCAAACATATAAAATATATGTAACTATTAAACATAAATGCATCGAATCATAAACCATATGTCTTTTCTTATTTCAAATACAAATATGCTGCATCATTAAATTTATTGCAATTGACGCATTTACTGCATTTATGATAATAAATTAATTTATTACCATAATAACCACATTTAATGCAATTATGATAGAAATAAATGAAATTGACCCGTTATGTGGTCCAAAATGTAAATTAGTGTCGTGTTAAAATTTATTTCAATAATAAAATAAATATAAACACATAAAAGGAGCATACTTTATTTCTAATTAACCAAAATTTCCAAAATAACCCAAATACCTTATATAAATATCCAAATTACTTAATCAAAAGTTAAGTAATGTAAAATAATCATAGAACCGGATTTATATTTTTTGCATAAATGGTTCTAAATTATACATATCTGTTTATACCATTTATAAACATAAAAATGACGTACATATCAGATCCAAAACATTCCTCACATTAAAATTCATAACTTATTTATAAAATATACAATAATAGACATGTGAATGCTTTTATCAATATAAGTTGTTTTCGAAATTTAGAGGAAGTTAGTTTATTTCTCATAATTTAATGATTTCAAAATTCTATCTTATTTTATAAATAACATACAAATCATTTAGATCTATATTTCTACACTAAAACAGTTTCGCAAATCAGCCATTTAATTTACAATATTAAAAAAAATACTAAACCAAATCCAAAATCATCACTAGAAAAATCATTGATACATAGATCAAGCAGTTCTGAAACTTAAGTGGAATTTAATGACTTGTAAATGAAGTTTAATTAAAAATTTACTCATAAAAAAATCCATAAAAATCTCCCAATGAAATCAATGATGGGTGGTTCTGATATCACTTTTTAGGATTTCAATATACTTCATGATTGATTAATTATGAAACCCTAGATCTGAATAGGTGACCCATAGTGATTTGATTAAGAAGAAATCAAAGGAAAGTAAATAAATCAGCGGAAGCCATTACTGAATTCATAGTTGCTGATTGGAAAAATAAATTTGATTTGGTTTTCCATATTAACACAAGCCCTAGATCTTATATTAGATCTAAATCCATAGTTGCTACTTTCATAAATTGATTAAGAGAAAAAGATAGATCTAAAAGATAAGAGTTGGATCTGATCTTCCAAATTGACATAATCCCTAGATCTGATCTAAAAAATTCACTTACTAGTTTACATCTAATGTTTGAATCTTAGTACCATATACCAAGTATTTCCATATTTTTTATTGTTAGTAATAATACTGAAATACTTTTGTACTACTATTATTGTAAATATATGCTTCAGTAACAACTAAGGCTAATATTAAACCAGTTCATGATAATATTAGCCTTATTCAGTTTCTATTAGCAATAATATTAGCCTTACTGGAATCGATTCAACACTTAAGTTTTTGAACTGAATACACACACTTCAGTTCAGTTATATTGTGTAAGCACTAAGCTTCATTAACTTAAATATGTTTTAGTTATCAATTTATACATATATGCTTCAGTTATGCACTTATGCTTCAATATCCAATATACATGCTTCAAAAACTACTAAATTCTATATGTTAATTAGTCACTTATATATGTTTATCTTTGGACTTACTTGGAGGATGGAGATATGGGCAAAGTTATAATATTTTTGGACTTAGCTGTTTGTAGCAACTTAATGTATTCATTACTATTGTGTGTTTATAACTTTATCTTATTTAGACTTTATAGTTATATTAACGTATGTTGGGAGTTTAAAACTTTGAATTACTAATGTATTGCTTGTAATGTATTAGTTGTTTGAATGAACTATGAATTAGTGGTTATGTATAAATGTTTATGTACGAACTAAAACCGGTTATTCATTCTTTCAAAGTGTTATGTGTTTATTAGTGCACTAATATCTGCTACTTTGTGTAACTTATATTATTTATCTCGGTTTCTATTGGTTAACTAGTTTAAAAATAATTAATCGATCAAATTTAATCGGTTAACTAGTTAACGGTTAACCGGTCAAATAAATGGTTAATCGGTCAAATAACTAGTTAACCATAATTAATCGGGTCGGTCATATACCCCAACCAATACTAACCACATACGATTAATCGAACCGACTTTATTATACGATTAAGTGAAAATATTAATCGATCGGTTCAATCAATTGACCGTGTGGCTTTAATACATTTTTTAATGGTGTTATTAATAGACCGTAAAATGATCATAAGTAATATGCATTTTCCCATTTGAATACATGGCTATCGTCAAATTCTTAGTAACCTTACGAAATAGTAAGGTAATTATCTAAGATTTTTTTTCAAAAGTTGTTTCATATTATGTTGTATTAATATTTTACAATTTGGAGATATTTGTAGTTGATTATAAATGGAAAATGTTGTTATTCTTAATGTTTAAGTAACTTTGAATAGGAAGGACCATATGGAGTAATATTACCATGCAACAATAAAAGAAATTAATTTAAATGTATTAAATGTTATTGCCAATTTAATTTGAATTCAAAAAATGGAAAAAATAAGGACAATTAATTATTTTAGATGGAATTAATTAAATGAGACAATTAATCACATATTGATTCCCTATAAGGCTAATTCATTAGAAAATTAGCACGTGATCAATATTTCATGTGCATTGTATAACTTCATGAACAAACGTACGAGTAAATTTCATGAAAGTTTCCTTATTGTAAAAAAATGCATGTATTCCAAAGAAGTGGTAAAGTAGGAGTTCACTACATATTCTCAACGAATATTTTAGATCTTTTAACAAATTTAAAAAAAATTAATGTGATTAAGAAAGAAAAATATTTACAATTAATTTTATTCAATTATCTTACCATAATCTTATTAAGGTAATCTTTTGTTATGCTTTTAAGATAATACTAAACAACATTATAAAGGCTAATTCTATTTATACACCAACAATTACTTTAAACAAATTTTAATTTATTGTACCAGTATCACAACTTCTTTAATTTTGTTAAAAAAATTTCCATTTCAACAAAAATAACTCATTTTAGAAAAAGTTAAATACTTTAAATTACAATATTTAGTTGAGAAATTTTTTATAACCGATATTTTAGGTTTCAAGATAGTAAAATTCAATAACTTCTTCATCAAAATGTATAGATCTGACAAAATTTCATTAATTTGAAGTTTTTAATTTGATGTATTATAAGAGAACGATAAAAGAATACAATTAATAAAAAGGATATTTTAGTAATAAATTATTTGGAAAAAAAATAATGGTGTATATTAAATGATTTTTAGTATATGAGTAGAACTTACTCATTATAAAACATGGCATGACTACAATTTTTGTTTTACACATAATAACGTATTTGATTATTAATATTATAATTGAGCTGGTGTTAAATATAAAAGAATATTACAAGTATTTGCATTAATGTTGGATGGATAGCCTTGATAAAATACATGGCCTACATCTTTTTGGTACTCTAGAGAAAATTTATGGTCAATGATTGGTATTACGATGCTATATAAAGAGTATAAAATAATGAAAGTTGATTACATGAAAAAGGATAGGGTGAAAGTGGGGGATTGTTGAATAAAGGGGCATATTTAAGTTAAAATATGTTTGAATGAAGAGCAGAGTATGAATAAAGTGGGAAATATAGTGATGTCTATTTTCTAAAAGATAAGTTAAACGAAAGATGCTTCCATTAAGTTAGTTATTTTAAAGAACTTGTAGGAATATAATGAATATTTTTACTGGGCATAATTAATAGAAAAGTTTGACTTTTGCATTTAGTGTAGAAAAATATATATAACTTATCATCGAGTAATATATAGTTTCTACAAATTTATTATATTATATATAAAAAAGAATACACGACCATCTATATTCTCTCTTTTTATCCATTTCTACTAAAATCCCACCTTCTTCTTACTTGGGAGTGAAAAATATTTTTTAATTAACCTTGTTAAAGTCTCATTATTCCACCAATCATACACCACATCAACTCTGGAAAAAAAAAAATGCAACATTTCTTTCCTTAGGCTTTTACTTTTCCCACAATTATAATATTTAACCAATCTATTTTGCATTCTTAACTAATCCAATGTTCTTCTCATTTATGGAAAACTTTCACCCACGAACATTCACATCTTATTCGTTCCTTTCATAAAGCACAAAATTTTGAACCTCTCACATCGTAATTACAAAGCAATTTTATGCATACCAAGCGGATAGTTTAGGAATGTCTAAGTTTGGAAATATATCGGGTAAATTTTCTATTTAAGGTAAATTTACCAAATTCTATTGTTAATTTAGCCATTGTTTTTGAGTTTTTTTCCTAACATATCTATTGTCATTAATTATGAATATTTGTTTTAGTGGTTAATCCTAAAACTATTTTCTTTTTAGATAAAAGATTTAGTAAGACGAAGGCGAACAAATCTGATAACAAGTAACTATGGCATGTATTGTTATTTAGTTAAGCTTATATTCTCAATTTAGGTATTGAAATACTAAAATTTGAGCTATGAAGCATGAAGAATTAAATTTAAAATAATTTGGTAGGATTTAGAATATACATTGATGTCTTATTTTGTCATTTTAGTTTTTATAATGCCTTTATCAGTATCAGTCAAAACCGAAACTCTAATATATATAATTATTTTAATAATATCTTGGTTAGTTCATCTAAATTGTAATAAGATAGAAAAAGAAATCAAATTCACTTTAAGAGTAAATGGATGAAAAAGGGTGAGAATAATACTTAGGAATATTTTTAGGAGAAGATTAAGTATACACTTGCTAGAGGTATTTTGGGTCTTCCTTTGAATATGTGAATGCAATTTCCAAGGTTGTATTGTTGACCTTTTTTCATTCTTTTAAACTTATTGTTGTAGCATGTATTAAAATTCAAAAACTCTACATGTTATACAATTTAACATAGTATAGATATATTATATGAATGCAATGACTATTCTTGCATGTATTTGTAAGATAATATCTTGAATAACAGTTTCAAAGCAATAATAGGTGTAGTAATCGAAGTATTGAAACCACTGATGTTAGGTAATGTTTGTGTCGAAAAATTTCAAATTAAAATAAACCGCAAGCGCACGGCGTACACTTTGTAGTACGTGGCGAATACGGGTCGATCCGTAGGGAATTGTGAGAGATTAAAAATATATTCAATCAAATTAGACCAAAGTGAGATGAAAGTTGTTAACTACAAAAAGAAGCTAAAGCTAGAATTAAAATGTGATTTAAAAACTATTGAACTAGAGAACAATTTAGAGGCAAATCCACTCTCATATTTTTGTAAATCAACAAACAAACAATTTGTGATCTCTAGCTTTGATATTAAGTGAAATATTGTTGTATTTATCATAAGTATGGTTTGTTTATATTATTAATTAACATAACTCAAACCATCAAACTATAATACAACAAATAAACCACTTATAATTCTCATGAAAATGAAGCCAAAGCAAAAGCTATTTTAAGTACGATCTATTCACTATTGTAACTAGCAATATAAATTATCAAATTTCATTTTTAATTTAATTTCACAATCAAAAATGGATTAGAAAATGATGATGCAAATTGTGTTTATGTTGAATAAGAATAACTCATTTGCATAAACAATATAAGCTATCAAACCCACTTGTATAAACTTGCATCAAAACTCACTTCATGAAGCATAAACCAAATGAGATCGTAAATCATAAAATGTTGAAGAACTTGTGGCCATGGTGATAGAAATTAATATGGCTAACACATCTGATGGTTGGTGGTTTGATTCTGGAGTGACTGTTCATGTTTGTAAGGACAAGTCGATGTTCAAAACATATGAAGTCACCAACAATGGTTAGGAAGTTCAAATGGGAGATCACAACCGTGCCAAAGTTTTTGGGAAAAGAAGCGTTGTCTTAAACTTTACTATTGGAAAAGTTGTCACACTCATCAATGTTCTTCATGTACTAAATATAAGAATTTTTTTGGTTTCTATCGATCTTGTATGAAAAAAAGGATTTCGTGTTGTCTTTAAATCTGACGAAGTCATTGTAACTAAAAATGGAATGTTTGTACTAGCTGTGCAGTTAATGCCCCGCTATATCCATGCTATAACTCCGATATATCTTATAGCGGATTCCTACCGCTACGATTTTTCCATATATCCCCAACATATAGCCTTTTCGATTTAATCCCCGCTATTTCCGCTATATCCCGTTATTTCCGCTATATTCCGCTATTTCCGCTATATCTTCTATAAAAAATTGGATTGAAAAATGATATTTATACGCTATAAAAATTATTAAATTAATTAATTTCATTGAATTTTTTATATATGTTTAGAAATGATAATACTCTAATATTCTACTAAATTATATAACAGTTTTACGTTCATTTACAATACATTTGCACATATTTTTATTTAAAATTATTTTTGTATTAATTATAATTCAATTGAATGTTAATTTTTCACATAATTACAATCTATATATTTGTAAAACAACAAGTATGGGATTTATATGCTATTTTAGAGTAATCCGATATATCCCGCTATATCTTCGCTACATCCCCGCTATGACTTTTTGCACCTCTACCGCATTGAATCCACCGAGCGCTTTAACTGCACAGGTTTGTAGGTAAGGTATATGGTTGTAATGGACTGTACAAACTAAGTATTAATAATAACATTGCTTCAACTTATATTGTTGAGTCTTATGATTTATGGCATGAAAGATTAGCACATCTAAATTCCAAATCTATTGCAAACATGTGTCGACTTGGTCTTATTAAAACTGAAGAATCTATCTGTAATAAATGTGAGATTTGTGAGCAAGCCAAGATTATCAAGAAACCTTTTCCTATTATTGAAAGAAAATCTAAAATTTTAGATCTAATACATTTGGACATATGTGAACTGAATGGTGTTTTGATTCGTGGTGGAAAAAGAAACTTCATCACTTTTATTGATGATTATTCATAATATACTTATGTGTATCTTATGAAACATAAGAATGTAGCATTTAGTAAATTTCAAATTTACAAAGCAGTTGTCAAAAACCAAATAAATAAAAGAATTAAGGTTATCCGAAGTGACAAAGGTTTGGAATATTTTTCCAATGAGTTCTACAGTTTCTGTGAATCAAATAGGATCATACATGATAGAACTGTACCATGTACTCCTCAGCAAAACGGTTTGGTCGAAAGAAAAAATTGTACTTTAGTGGAAATAGTAACCTGCATGCTTGTAAAATCAATGCTACCTCTAAACTTATGGGGAGAAGCATTAAATACAGCTTGTTATTTGTATAATAGGATTGTCTCCCGAAAGACAAAGGTATGTCCTTATGAACTTTGGAAAAATAGAAAACCAAATTTGTCGTATTTAAAAGTGTGGGGATGTTTTTCCTACTACAAGGTCATTGATCCTAAAAGAAACAAACTCGGCCCAAGAGCTTTAAGAAGTGTGTTTGTTGGATATGCTAGACATAGCAAAGCATATAGACTCCTTGATCTAAACTTTAATACTATTGTCAAATCTCATGATGTAGAGTTTTTTGAGAACAAATTTTTCAAGGATTCAAAAGTTGTGGATGCAACTTCTGAAAACACTCTTGTTCCTAGTATTGAAACACATTCTCCTGCAGAGAATGACTCACAAAATAACCAAACAACAATGGACTAAGAAAGTCCAAACGACAAAGAAAAGAAAGGGAACTGCATCCTGATTTTATATCCTCACAAGCTTTACTTTTCTTAGTCGAAGGGGACAGAGAAAAAGTAGTCAATAAAACCCATATTGTCTTAAATATCGAAGAAGATCCTAAAGCTTATGATGAGGCCATCAACTCACGAGATGCTGCATTTTGGAAGGAAGCAATCAATGATGAGATGGACTCTATTATTTCTAATAAAACTTAGACTTTAGTTGATCTGCCACCTGGTTCTAAACCAATTGGGTGTAAATGGATTTTCAAAAGAAAATATGGATCAGACAACACTGTACAAACCTTTAAGGCAAGATTAGTTGCCAAAGGATTCCGACAAAAGGAGGGTATTGATTATTTTGACACTTGTGCACTGGTTGCATGAATAAGTTCTATATGAACTCTAATAGCATTATCTTCCATATACAAATTACACGTTCATCAAATGGATATGAAAACAACATTCTTGAATGGGGATATGAATGAAGAGTTATATATGGAGCAACCGGAAGGGTTCATACTCGTTGGAAATGAAAAGAAATTTTATAAATTGAATAAATCACTATATGGTTTAGAACAAGCTCCAAAACAGTGGCACAAGAAATTTGACTCGTCCATATTACCCTTTGGGTTTGTTCATAATAAGCAATCCAAGCGGGGAACGTTAGAGGGCAATAAATAGAGTAATTGGTTATCTTAAAAGAACCATAGAACTCGCTCTTTTTTACAATGATTTTTCAGCCACACTTGAAGGATATACGGATACAAGTTGGATAACCGACACAACCGACAATATGTCTACATTTGGCTGGGTGTTTCTACTTGGAGGAGGTGCCATATCTTGGGCATCAAAGAAAAAAACATGCATATCACACTCGACTATGGAATTAGAATTTATAGCATTAGCAGCCGCAGGTAAGGAGGTTGAATGAATTAGGGACCTATTACTGGATGTTAAACTATAGCCTAAACCCATCCCTCCTATTTCCATACATTGTGACAGTTAAGTTACTCTCTCTAGATCTTATAGTAATACTTACAATGGAAAATATAGGCATATAAACTTAAGACATGAGTACATAAGACAATTAATAAAAGAAGGAATTATCGTATTAATGTACATAAGAACGAGTAAGAACTTGGACGACCCTTTCACAAAAGGCCTACCTAGTGATGCGGTGAAAGGGACTTCACTAGAAATGTGGTTGAAACCTATAATGAAATAAATCACAAACAACAGAAATCCAACCATAAACTAAAATCAGTAAAAGGTTTAAAGGGTAATAACAAGTTATTTTGAAGTGATTGAGAACTGCTAATTCACATGAAGTTCCCTAATCTTGCCATGTAATTAGGAATTAGCATTAACACACTACGATAAGGAGGTTGATAATTACTCTTAATGAAGTTATGAAGTGCCTGAGTAGTGGGGCATGTTAGATAACTTCAGCTATATGAATGTAGAAGTGGTGCCGCTCCTCACGAGAGTTTTAGATTTACTTTTTAGATCATTCATGAAAAACCAGGAAAGTAGCACATGGCCATAATAGTGTTGAATGTGATACTAAAGAAATTATTTGAAGAAAGATACAACATGTGTATATAATATGTCCGATATTATCATAAAAAGTAATGCGTTTAAATGCTAAAGCTACCATTTACTTTGATAATGTCTTGCCATATTTATACTAACTGAAGGATTAAGGAAATAAACACTTTCATGTATGCATGTAGTATCCTGTTTTGAGGCTTGGAAATAACAGAAGGAAATAAGATCAGTTTGTACAATTAAAATGGGGGATTGTTGGGTATTTAATTGTACAAAGTATTTTATTTTGTCCCACATCGCCAAATATGGGTTAAAAATAATGGTATATATACCAAATGTAGATTCGTGTACTAATTGGATAAAATGCAAGGAATGGGCTAACATGAGCTTGGGTTTGAAGCGCGTGAGCGCGCGTGATTTTCGAAACGCACTTATCATGCACTTCGCACGCTCCCGCACGGTTCAGTTCTGTACTTAGGCTCTACAACGGTCGAATTTTTTGAACAGTCGTTACTGTTCAAAAAAATTTGAAATTCAAAACGAACAGTTTCTTTACGAAGGTTGCGACTGTACGAAGAGATGCCTGCTCCTCTATAAATAATCAAAGTTCTTCCTCAAAATATATTGTTCCTCCTACAAACTATAATTTCTTTTCTAAGGAACTCAGAGTTGTTGTCTGCATTCCTCTTTGGCTTTGTTGTATCCTGGAAAGTATTTGCTCGGACTCTACAGCATACTCTGTTCGAGTGGGGGCGAATAGCTTTTAAAAGAAAGTGTCTGTTTAGATACACCTCAAGCCATCTTTAAATCTAAATCTACTCCGGTTTTCTCAACAATTAATAATTTTATCCTTATTTTGTGAATAATGGTTGCAGCAAATGAGAATTCAGATCTATTTTCAATGGATATTGGACTTTTGGCCAATTTTGTGTCAATGAATGCTAGCTTACATGAAGACTTTGTTGACATGCATAGGAAGTATATTGAATTAGATTACAAACTTTTATCCATTTCTTTTCAAAGCAATCATTTTAACATTCAGTTATATTACTCTTTTATATTCAGTTATATTACTCTTTTATGAGTTTCTACTGCAACATATGATGCTTTTGCTTTACTTTTAATCATCTTCTAATTTAGCTGGTAAGATTTTTTAATGTCAAAATTTTCAAAAACTAAGTCAAACAAAACACCGTGTGCATAACACGGATCCGTACTAGTTTTAGTTCATCAATGGAATAAAATAACTTTCGCTATGAACTTTAGTTCACTCCTTTCATTTCAGTATTTGTTGCTCCTATGCATAAGTACATATTTATAAAATTTTCATTACTCTCTATGATACAACTGATTTAGTTTATTATTTTAAAAAATAGATATGTATGGTAGTGTACAATAATTTTATAATAATAATCAATTACGTTTTGTTGACTACGTTTTCTTATGTATGCGAGTCTTATTGTCATCATTAATAAATTTATCATCCAAAGTATCTTTTAACTGTATCCAGAAGTATTTTGTGTTATAATATGTGTTAAACCGATATTTGGTTCAACGCTTAAAGTGTATGAACAAGGAGATATGTCCGAAGAAATTCCAATAATACCACTTCGTTTCACGATAATTCACAAGATTAATTGAAATACTATTCATAAGTTCAAAAGATAAAATAGGCAAGTCCAAACAACTATAGGCTATAGGCTCAAGTCATGTTCTTTAATCAATCATGAACATGTTACAAAATGTGCAAATATGTAATTATCTAATTGTATAGGCCCTTATTTACAAATGAGTCATCTCCTTCGTCGTTATCCTTTATACCATTAGTTTGTCCTCAAACTCTCAATGAAGAGAACTTGAAGAAGATTCTAACTGGAAAAAGTGGTAAGAGTGAGAAAGAGGTTCGGGAACATTTTTTATGAAGAGGTGCATTTCTATTTATAGTCGTCGGGAGGAGATAGACTTACTTCCATTGGTGATGTGAGAGTGCTATCTTAGTGACGACTTCAACATGAAGGCCTTTGAAACTTTATGAAAAAAATACATTAAATCCTCTTGAATTTGCTCTTGTAAATGATTCTAATCCTCTTTCTTTGCATGACTCTCGACATTCCCATGGTATTGACGTTGTGTGACATCAATAGTAGACGATATTTATGAAATGCAACATCAATTAATACATAGTGCCTAATATTACGGGGGCGACTTTTGATATGGCAATCTCACCATAACCTTCCGACATTCTTTTGTCTTGATAACATGCGGCATTGAATAGACGTGTTATTGATTGGTTGGCGACATTGAAGGGATGCAGCATCAATGAGATGCGACATTGGTGATATATCATGCCGCTTTAACATTGATGACTTATGACTCTGTGCCATTCGATATCATTTGTGACGACCGCCCATGACCCCTGCACTAAACATAGAGATAGTGCGCTGATAAGTGTGCCAGGCAGCCATGGACGATTGCCAAGGTAAATTAAAAACAGCAGAATCTATCGTATTACTCACAGCGCATGGATAAAATACAATAGAGAATATATATAGTGAAGCATCTCAAAATAGAATCTCATCAATTAAGCTTCATAATAGTTGAATACAAACATCTGAATAGTCAATACATCAAGCCTCACTACATATCACTCAGAGAATTATACAAAGCAGCGGAACATCCAGTACATATAGTAAGAAAATAATATGTAAGCCTCCAGCTCGTCTTCGTCATCAGCATCGTCGGAAACTAAGAACAGCACCTGTCACCTGCTACCTAGTCTGCCCATCCCAAAGCGGATGAACAGCCCAAGGCAATAAGAGTTAAACATAAAGCCTTGAGTCAGACAACAGTCTTAGTGAGCAGTAAACTAACTAACAACATACCAAAAGAGCATAAAGGAAAAAGGAATAGGAATCCAACCCTCCCACTCCACCTCTTTCTATAGTGATAGCCCCCAGACACACTAAGCAGAAATAAACATAGCAAAACAGACATTTAAAGTAAAGCGATTATCACTCGAGTCAAGGTCAACATTTTCCAAGTACAAACCCCCAAGGCCTAAACCAAGATCAGATAAGCACCTAGAAAACATTGCTCTTGAGACCGAAGACGATACAACCAAACATTCATGACTCTGGCTATCACTGTTATCATTGCTTCGATGCCACCGTTAATTGAATGACCGGCACATTCTTTCAGCCATCCGTCAAGGGTTAATGGCAACCCCGGTTCTAGACAGAACTCCGCACGTCGTCGCAGCCCGTGCCTAGGACTATCGAATCTGCCCAGAGTACTCGACTACAATCATAGTCTTTAGGGACTATCGAATCTGCCCAGCGTACTCTTGCTTTGAGTCTGCTAGAACCTTCAATAACGATGAAACCTCAGCCTTCTAGTCATCCTCCTCGACGACTATTTCCATACTAGCTCAAGCGCCTCTCGAGCAAACCATTATCCTCAAACTCGAACCCTTTCACCGAGTTATCAACATGCTTGGAATGATCCCGTCTGGATTAAACCAAGGCTATCTCATACCATGCCTCGCTTCATCCCATCATAGCAAAGCCTCATCTCAACATCAACATCATCAAATCTATCCATATGAGCTTCATCATCCGCCACATATGCCACGAGCAACTTTTCCAATTCAAGAGCCTTTCCCTTAGCTTTTGAATCATCTTCGACTAACTTGTCCAAATCAAATCATCAATCAACTAATTTACAATAATCAATCAAGTCAAACATTAATCCAAGTAATCAAGCATTCAAACATGATCAAATAAACAATTATAACAATAATGGCAATCTTGTAAATAAAGAGTCTAAATCTAACAAGCATGAAACATGGGTAATATCTCTACAACTTGATGAATGAACTTGCATAGGTTAATCATGTAGTAAAATGGATGTCAAATCATCATGAACAATAGATCTATACTTAAGTTTAAGAAAATGCATGGAAATCACTATTTTAACACCAAATCAAGCCAACAATCTGATATACTCCTTTGGATCCGTGTGAGAGATAATCACCACTCACCAAATCACCTAAACACCTCAAAAGCAACACACTTCAGATCTGGACAACGAAGGATCTAACTCGATCTATCAAAATTCCGCTTCAAACGATGAAATCTCTCTTCGATGGATGTAGATCTTCAACTTTAGCTCTTGGATCTTCGATCTTGGATGGAAGGAAGTACTAAATCAAAGTGGAGAAAAGAAGTGAAGAAGTATAGAACTCGAGCTCTCAAAATGGCAGCACTTCGTCGCTTCAAAATCCGGATCCCAAAAGGAGAGGAAATGGACGTTTATTTATAGGCTGGAAATCCTTAGGTCGTCCGCCCCCTTAAGTCATCCACGACCTAACTCTTGCCGACCTACCCATCCACACGACCTACGACCTAACGCATATGCGCTTCCACGACCTAACGACCTACCGCATATGCGCATCCACGGTCTAAAAATGTCACGACCTAAGACTCAACACTACTGTGCGACCTATGACCTAACGACTTAACTGCTTACGCGACTTAACAACAATCGCGACCTAACACTTGCACGACTTAACACATATGCGCTACCTAACGACCTATCAACAGTCGCGACCTAACACACATGCGCGCTAATCCTTAAGTCGTTTAGACGACTTAACAACTTACGACTCAACAGAGATGCGACTTAACGACTCACGACCTAACACTCTTAGGTCGTCTAACGACCTAACTACGCTCATCATACTAACATAGGTCATCTACGACCTAACTACACATACAGGATCTTACGACCTAAACTTAGCTCGCTCCTAAGTCGCTCACGACCTATCTCCTTAAGTCGTTAGCTCGCCCCAGTTTCCTAGGTCGCTATCCCTATGCCGCTAACTCTTAAGTCACCGATTCCTTAAGTCGCTTACAACTTAAGTCTGCAAATCCTATAAGTCGCTCCAATCCTTAAGTCGTTAACTCTTAACTCGTTAACCCCTAAGTCGCCAACTTCCTTAGGTCGGTCAAATCCTATAGGTCGCTAAATCCCTTAAGTCGTTCACTCGACCTAAGCCACCACACGACCTAACTTCTACACGACTTATCCCATAATCCTTAGGTCGCCAACTTCCTTAGGTCGCCAACTCCCTTAAGTCGCTCCACCGACCTAACTACTATACGACCTAAGCTCCGAACGACCTAACTCTGGACGCTCTAGCAACAGTTTTTACTATGTTTCGATCCGTAAAAATACAGGTCGTTACATTCTCTCCCCCTTAGGAATTTCGCCCCCGAAATTCCAAACAAACAAGAGCAATCAAAAATTATTCTGCATGCCTACCATCCATAGCAATCAACAAACCATGCATCCAATTACTAGCCTAGCATGCAGAATTCTAAAACTAGAACAAGTTACAATGTCGTGAGATGACACGACACCTTATGGCCATACCTCGAAGAGTTCAGGATGAGCTGCCTTCATCCTCTCTTCCACCTCCCATGTACAGTCGTTATCATCATCACTCCATTGTATCTTGAGCAACCTAACTACCTTCCTCCTAAGCTGTTTCGTGTCAGTTTCCACAACACAAAGCGGCTTACGAGGTCTCTTCTCGACTGGATAAATCTCAAAATCTTCACAGCTATCTGCAGAAACTACTGTATTCGAGTCGTGCACATATTTCCGTAGATACGATACATGAAAAACATTGTGCACACTCGACATCTTTTCTGGTAACTCTAATTTATAGGCGAGCTTTCCAATTCGCTCGATGATTGGGAATGGTCCAACAAATCTCGAAGTCAATTTTCCTTTCTTCCTGAATCGAATAACATTCTTTAGTGGAGAAATCTTCACAAAAACCATATCACCTACGTCGAATTCTAAATCCTTACGACGCTTATCAGCATAACTTTTCTGTCGGTCTTGAGCTGCCTTCATTCGTTGCCAAATGATCTCTATGCAATCCGAAGTCTGTTGAATCATTTCTGGCCCAAGTATCAACTTTTCTCCTGTTTCTAACCATCATGTCGGAGAGTTACACGGTCTTCCATACAATGCCTCATACGGTGCCATACCAATGCTTGACTGGTAACTGTTATTATACGAAAATTCCACCAAATGAAGATAATCTTCCCACGATCCTCCGAAATCCAAAACACATGCCCTGAGGAGATCTTCCAAAACTCGGTTGACTCTCTCGGTCTGACCATCTGTTTGGGGAAGATAAGCTGTACTCAAACACAACTCGGTTCCCAAAACTTCTTGGAAGCTCTTCCAAAATCCACTAGTGAACAATGGGTCTCGATCGCTCACTATACTCTTCGGAATACCATGGAATCGAACTATCCACTTAACATACAACTCAGCCAACTTTGATGCAGTCCTGGTTGATCAAACAGGAATGAATTTTGCACTCTTAGTCAAACGATTTACGATGACCCAAATCCCTTCATTTCCCGCTCTGGTTCTAGGTAACCCATCGATAAAATCCATCGATATTTGCTCCCACTTCCATGTAGGAACTTCTAATGGCTGAAGCAATCCACTTGGCTTCTTTTGCTCAGCTTTTACCAACTGGCAGTTCATGCACTTGGAAATAAAATTTCCAACATCCTTCTTCATACCTTCCCAGTAATAGGTTCTCTTCATATCCCGATACATCTTATTTCCACCTGGATGAATTGTCAACTTCGAGTGATGACTTTCCCTCAGAACTTCATTTCTCAATTCATCTATATCGGGAACAACTAGTCGTCCTTGCTTCCGAAGCCAACCCTCTCGATCGACCTCGAATCCTTTATCCTTTTCTGGATCCAATCCAGATTCCAAATCATGGATAATCTTGACAAGCTTATCGTCTCGCTTTTGGCTCTCGCCAATTCTTTCCACAAGAGTCGGTCTTATCGATAAGTTTGCCAACATCTCAGGTTCCAATTCACATCTAGGCCTGAAGTCAAATCCAGCTAGATACTCGAGACTCTTCCATTCTGAAAACATGGCTCCCAATCCTGCATGTCTTCGACTTAACGCATCTGCCACTACGTTACCCTTTCCCGGAGTATAGGCTATACCAAAATCATATGATGCCAAAAACTCTAGCCATCGTTGCTGCCGAAGATTCAAATCCTTTTGGGAGAAAAGATACTTCAACGACTTATGATCTGTAAACAACTTGAATCGAACTCCCAATAGATAATGTCTCCACATCTTCAGAGCAAAAACAATCGTTGCTAACTCCAAATCATGAGTCCGATAATTCCTTTCATGCGGCTTCAGTTGTCGACTTGCATACGCAACAACTTTACCCTTCTGCATTAGCACTGCTCCAAGTCCAGTACCACATGCGTCGGTGTAAACCACCATCTCATCATTTCCACTTGGAATAGTCAAAACAGGAGCACTTGTCAGTCGCTCTTTCAGGATTCCGAAAGCTTTCTCACACTTAGTATCCCATTTGAATACTTGATTCTTTTTCGTCAATCCTGTTAATGGTGCAGCCACCTTGGAAAAGTCTTTGATAAATCGGCGATAATATCCTGCTAATCCAAGAAAACTTCTCACATTAGATGCATTCTTAGGTCTAACCCAATCCTGAATTGCTGCCACCTTAGCGGGATCAACCGCTATTCCATTCCCAGAGATAATATGGCCTAAGAACCTCACTTCACTCTTCCAGAAGTGACACTTCGAAAAATTAGCCTTCAGCTGATGTTTCCGTAGGATTTCCAAAACAATACGCAAGTGCGTCTTGTGCTCTTCTTCAGTTCTGGAGTAAATCAAAATATCATCCACGAACACTAGTACGAACTTGTTCAACTGATCTCTGAACACTCTATTCATAAGATCCACAAAATATGTTGGTGCATTGGTCAATCCAAACGGCATTACCAGCCACTCAAAGAAACCGGATGGTGTCCTGAAAGCAGTCTTCGGCACACTATCCTTAGCCACTCTTAACTGGTGAAATCCCGTTGCCAAATCCATCTAAGAAAACACCTTAGCTTCGTGAAGCTGATCAAACAAGTCATCTATTCTCGGCAATGGATACTTGTTCTTCTTAGTCACTTTATTCAGCTCACGATAATCTACACACAACCTCAACGATCCATCCGCTTTGGTTACAAACACAACTGGTGCACCCCATTCGGACACACTACGCCGAATGAATCCTTTCTGTAAAAGATCATCAACTTGCACCCTCAACTCTTGCTGTTCCCTAGGCGCCATCCTCCTAAGAGGCATTACAACAGGTCTGGCTCCTTCAACTAGATCGATATGAAACTCGATCTCTCTATGCGGCGGTAACCCTTTGACCTCATCAAAGACATCCTCGAATCCATTAGCGATTGGCAGCGATGACAGTCCATCCCGTGGAACAACCAGCGAATACATGAAGCTCATGAAGACGCCTTCCTCATGCTTACATCGTATCACAACATTTCGCCCCTCCACATTCTCGACTGTCACCTCCAACCTTTCACAATCAACCTTTGCCGCATACTTCCTAAGCCAGTCCATACCCAAAATAATTTCGAACCCCGCAAAGTTCAGAACAAAACAATCACAAACAAAAGAGCAATCATGACTCGATACAATCAGACCACGGCATAACATACACAGACAAGACGAACCCCCAACTGGATTAGTCACAACCAATGGTCTATCAACGATATCCGGTGCTAAACCCAACCGGCCTACAAGTTCATTACAAACAAAAGAATGCGACGCCCCTGTATCAAATAACACTCTAACTGGAACACCACATATGGAAAGAGTACCTTGAACCACCACACTCTTTCCTTTCTCTTCAGCGGTAGGAGCTTTTGAAGATGATGGAACAGCCCCCAAAGCATAAGCTTGCACAATCTGCTTGTCCTTCCGCGGTTCTGGACAATTCTTCTTAATATGCCCCGGCTTGTCACAGTTGTGGCACTTCACCGGCACCTTCGGATTCTTACAATCCCTGGAGAAATGGCCCTTCTGCTGACAATTGTAGCAAGTCACTTCGCCCTTCGGCTTCTTCTGGCCATCCTTACCCTTTTGCTGCTGCTTCCTCTTCTTGTTTCCACCCTGCTGTGGTTTAGACTCTTCCTTGGTTACAGCAACAACAGATCCCTCTTTAGGAAACAGATTCTCGTGCCTGAGAGCTTTCTCCACAAGCTTCTCAAATGGATCGTCCAAATGATCCACCAACTGCCTCCCAAGATAACTGTCCAAGCCTGTCACAAACTTCTCGTTCTTCTGATAAGGAGATTCAATATACGACCGGGCATACTTGGACATAGCTTCAAACTCAGAAACATACTCAAGAACTGGTCTTCCACCTTGCTTGAGCTCCACAAACTTCTTGAACAAAACAGATTTCTGGGCTGTAGAAATGAACTTAGCTTCAAATCTGGCTTGGAATTGCTCCCAAGTAATTTCTTCCTCCGGAGTATCAATGGTGATAGAGTTCCACCAGTCAGAAGCTCTCCCTTGAAGCTGTCTTGATGCAAGCTTCCTTTTGGTTGCATCCTCGATTCCCAAATCACCAAAGATCCTTCTACAAGCATCTATCCACCTCTGAACTTCAATGGTTGACTCTGTTCCCAAGAAAACCTTTCCTCCAAGAGCAGTATAATCTTTACACAGCTTGGCAAAATCCACCAGTTTTGGAGTTTGAACTTGAACTCCAACATCTACTGATGGCCCCGGAGCTGGCATCCTTCTCATAATCGAAGTCATCATAGCTTCGAACATAGCAACATAATCAGCAGCCCCCTCAGTAGCACGGCCTTCCCTAGCAGCTGGTCTCCCTCTTCGACTCATTCTTAATATCTATAAAAAGGAATGATTAATACACCTTGAGAACAACTGCATAAAGGACTCACATACTTCTAAGCTACTATATTATATATAATAATCATCCATCAAAATACAATTACGTCTCTCATACGTAGTTACGTCAGCGAGCGTTGGGTAAAATCGATTAACCAAAGCTCTGATGCCAAATGTGACGACCGCCCATGACCCCTGCACTAAACATAGAGATAGTGCGCTGATAAGTGTGCCAGGCAGCCATGGACGATTGCCAAGGTAAATTAAAAACAGCAGAATCTATCGTATTACTCACAGCGCATGGATAAAATACAATAGAGAATATATATAGTGAAGCATCTCAAAATAGAATCTCATCAATTAAGCTTCATAATAGTTGAATACAAACATCTGAATAGTCAATACATCAAGCCTCACTACATATCACTCAGAGAATTATACAAAGCAGCGGAACATCCAGTACATATAGTAAGAAAATAATATGTAAGCCTCCAGCTCGTCTTCATCATCAGCATCGTCGGAAACTAAGAACAGCACCTGTCACCTGCTACCTAGTCTGCCCATCCCAAAGCGGATGAACAGCCCAAGGCAATAAGAGTTAAACATAAAGCCTTGAGTCAGACAACAGTCTTAGTGAGCAGTAAACTAACTAACAACATACCAAAAGAGCATAAAGGAAAAAGGAATAGGAATCCAACCCTCCCACTCCACCTCTTTCTACAGTGATAGCCCCCAGACACACTAAGCAGAAATAAACATAGCAAAACAGACATTTAAAGTAAAGCGATTATCATTCGAGTCAAGGTCAACATTTTCCAAGTACAAACCCCGAAGGCCTAAACCAAGATCAGATAAGCACCCAGAAAACATTGCTCTTGAGACCGAATGACGATACAACCAAACATTCATGACTCTGGCTATCACTGTTATCATTGCTTCGATGCCACCGTTAATTGAATGACCGGCACATTCTTTCAGCCGTCCGTCAAGGGTTAATGGCAACCCCGATTCTAGACAGAACTTCGCACGTCGTCGCAGCCCGTGCCTAGGACTATCGAATCTGCCCAGAGTACTCGACTACAATCATAGTCTTTAGGGACTATCGAATCTGCCCAGCGTGCTCTTGCTTTGAGTTTGCTAGAACCTTCAATAACGATGAAACCTCAGCCTTCTAGTCATCCTCCTCGACGACTATTTCCATACTAGCTCAAGCGCCTCTCGAGCAAACCATTATCCTCAAACTCGAACCCTTTCACCGAGTTATCAACATGCTTGGAATGATCCCGTCTGGATTAAACCAAGGCTATCTCATACCATGCTTCGCTTCATCCCATCATAGCAAAGCCTCATCTCAACATCAACATCATCAAATCTATCCATATGAGCTTCATCATCCGCCACATATGCCACGAGCAGCTTTTCCAATTCAAGAGCCTTTCCCTTAGCTTTTGAATCATCTTCGACTAACTTGTCCAAATCAAATCATCAATCAACTAATTTACAATAATCAATCAAGTCAAACATTAATCCAAGTAATCAAGCATTCAAACATGATCAAATAAACAATTATAACAATAATGGCAATCTTGTAAATAAAGAGTCTAAATCTAACAAGCATGAAACATGGGTAATATCTCTACAACTTGATGAATGAACTTGCATAGGTTAATCATGTAGTAAAATGGATGTCAAATCATCATGAACAATAGATCTATACTTAAGTTTAAGAAAATGCATGGAAATCACTATTTTAACACCAAATCAAGCCAACAATCCGATATACTCCTTTGGATCCGTGTGAGAGATAATCACCACTCACCAAATCACCTAAACACCTCAAAAGCAACACACTTCAGATCTGGACAGCGAAGGATCTAACTCGATCTATCAAAATTCCGCTTCAAACGATGAAATCTCTCTTCGATGGATGTAGATCTTCAACTTTAGCTCTTGGATCTTCGATCTTGGATGGAAGGAAGTACTAAATCAAAGTGGAGAAAAGAAGTGAAGAAGTATAGAACTCGAGCTCTCAAAATGGCAGCACTTCGTCGCTTCAAAATCCGGATCCCAAAAAGATAGGAAATGGACGTGTATTTATAGGCTGGAAATCCTTAGGTCGTCCGCCCCCTTAAGTCGTCCACGACCTAACTCTTGCCGACCTACCCATCCACACGACCTACGACCTAACGCATATGCGCTTCCACGACCTAACGACCTACCGCATATGCGCATCCACGGTCTAAAAATGTCACGACCTAAGACTCAACACTACTGCGCGACCTACGACATAACGACTTAACTGCTTACGCGACTTAACAACAATCACGACCTAACACTTGCGCGACTTAACACATATGCGCGACCTAACGACCTATCAACAGTCGCGACCTAACACACGTGCGCGCTACTCCTTAAGTCGTTTAGACGACTTAACAACTTACGACTCAACAGAGATGCGACTTAACGACTCACGACCTAACACTCTTAGGTCGTCTAACGACCTAACTACGCTCATCATACTAACATAGGTCGTCTACGACCTAACTACACACATAGGATCTTACGACCTAAACTTAGCTCGCTCCTAAGTCGCTCGCGACCTATCTCCTTAAGTCGTTAGCTCGCCCCAGTTTCCTAGGTCGCTATCCCTATGCCGCTAACTCTTAAGTCGCCGATTCCTTAAGTCGCTTACAACTTAAGTCTGCAAATCCTATAAGTCGCTCCAATCCTTAAGTCGTTAACTCTTAACTCGTTAACCCCTAAGTCGCCAACTTCCTTAGGTCGGTCAAATCCTATACGTCGCTAAACCCCTTAAGTCGTTCACTCGGCCTAAGCCACCACACGACCTAACTTCTACACGACTTATCCCATAATCCTTAGGTCGCCAACTTCCTTAGGTCGCCAACTCCCTTAAGTCGCTCCACCGACCTAACTACTATACGACCTAAGCTCCGAATGACCTAACTTTGGACGCTCTAGCAATAGTTTTTACTATGTTCGATCCGTAAAAATACGGGTCGTTACATCATTGCCCTGACAACATGCGATATTAATGGCGCGCGACATTAATTCTTGCCTTAATGAAGAATAGTGCATTCGACATTATCTTTATTACGTTAATGAAGTGCGACATTGATTAAATGGGTAATGGATGACATGCGGTATCCTCCTTTGATGTAATGGATAAGCACAACATAAATGATATGCGGCATGGAATGAGCACGGTATGGAATGAGTGCGGTATGAGGTCAACCTACTATATCAATAGACCTTCGATATCATTCTTCGATATTGATTTCTCTATTCCAACAAAATCTTCGACATGAATCCTTAGTTTTAGCATTGGTTTCTTTGCTTGCCTCTCTTAGGAAATATATGGATAACAATATGGTTAATTATTTCACTTTGATTCATGTTAGTTCTTGTTTTGTTTCAATTATTATTTCTATAAGTATATTTAACCTAAAGGAAAAAGTTATTTGTTTGTTTCAAAAATTGAACTGCACAATGTTGATATTTATGTAGATTTCTTTCATTGTATAACCATATTTGTAAACATAATGCTTCAAAGCTACTTTTATATTTTCTATTTTCAAAAAACAGGAAAATAGGCAGAGGGAAGAAGTTGCAAAAAAATTTAGTCTCAGAGACAACAAGTTTGATTTTTAGTATGAAGGACACATTTTAGTGTAAACAGAAAATGATATTTACAACCATCATTCAGTGATTTACACTAGAAAGTGTCCTTCAGCCTAAACAGCAAACTTTTTGTCCTTAAAACCAAAATTTTCTTAAACTTTTTCCTTAAGCCTAAAAACCCCAAGAAAGATTTGTTATGCTTGAGGATTAATGTTTGTGCTTCAAAATTAGCAAAGCAAATTTATCAACAAGCTTATACCAATAATGTAAAAAGGATTAATCTGAAGAAGTTATAATTCATATTATTTTCATAACTAACTAACTATAGATCAAATTCAAAGTGTACCGATAGTAAATCATGTGACAAAACAAATAACTTCATAAAAGAACACGTGCAAGCAAATCAATCTGAGCACAAATACGCACTTTATGGTTGGATAGCACCCAAAAGCCAAACCGATTGCTATGGTCTTACAAATAAAGTCCTCACAATCACCAACGCCACGAAAGTAGAAAAGCATTTGTTACGATCTTAACAATCAAAGGCAAAAAAGCATCCGCTCTTTGACCCTTCCATGAAAATTATATAAAGCATATCATAAAGAGCAGAAGCATCATTAGTTCAGAGAACACAAACAAAAAGTACCAACATTTTGAAGTATTTAATAACATCTCAGTCTAAGAAAAAAAATTAAAGCAGCGAACAAAGCAACGTTAACACCACAGCCACTAAACAACACCCGTTTCCTATCACAACCACATATCCCTAGACAAGCAATCAGATGCCACCACGAAGACGAAGAACAAGATGAAGTGTAGACTCTTTCTGAATGTTGTAGTCAGCAAGTGTCCTTCCATCTTCAAGCTGCTTCCCTGCAAATATCAACCTCTGCTGATCTGGTGGAATCCCCTCTTTATCCTGAATCTTCGCCTTCACATTGTCAATGGTATCCGAGCTCTCAACCTCCAAAGTAATCGTCTTTCCAGTTAGGGTCTTCACAAATATCTGCATGCCTCCTCTAAGCCTCAGTACAAGGTGCAGAGTTGATTCCTTCTGAATATTGTAATCCGCAAGAGTTCTACCATCCTCCAGCTGTTTGCCAGCGAAGATCAGTCTTTGCTGATCCGGGGGAATACCTTCTTTGTCCTGGATTTTGGCCTTTACATTGTCTATTGTGTCCGAGCTCTCTACCTCGAGAGTTATGGTCTTCCCTGTCAATGTCTTCACAAATATTTGCATACCTCCTCTCAATCTCAGAACTAAGTGGAGGGTCGATTCTTTCTGAATATTGTAGTCCGCTAACGTTCTCCCATCTTCAAGTTGTTTGCCTGCAAATATAAGGCGTTGTTGGTCGGGAGGAATTCCCTCTTTGTCCTGAATCTTGGCTTTGACATTGTCGATTGTATCTGAGCTCTCGACTTCGAGAGTGATGGTCTTTCCTGTAAGAGTCTTGACAAAGATCTGCATCTGTATCAAGGACAACAATGTCAGAAAACTAGCGGCTTGACCAAGGCTCCAATTTAAACTGATGAGCCACACACACCTAGAGTAATCCAAATCATCCTAATACAATGTAGCCAAACACGGCACTACAACCAAGTCAGTTGAAATATTAATATCATGTTCAACCTTGTAAACTTTCTACTACATGTATAGATAAGATATAAGTGTATTTAAGACCTGATCATGCAAAGTGATAACTTGAACGATTTTATTTTTACGCTCGATTATGTCTGGAATTCAGTTGAACAATACAGACAATCCTAACTTTTCCGAGAAGGCCAAAATGAATATATAAAATCTCATATGAGACGGTAACTAACAATTCAAGTTGAGTTGGCACTGGTGCTCGATTCCATTATCGAGTTTACGTTCACATAGACCTTTATAAACTTGTTTTGAGAATGCGACATTGACAACAAAATTCAGGCACAACATATACGATTAAATCACCCTCGCATGTACATAATATTATAGTGCTCCATCGTGAATACATGGACGGGTAAGCCTATTAACGGGAAAAAAAACCAGTTCGGATTAAATCAGGGGAAGAAGAAAATTATGTTTAAACAAAACTCAATATCTCTTATATAATGTAAATATGCGTTCACATAACTACCATAATCAAACATTGAAACTCTGAGGATTGATCCATCATCATGAATAAGTACCAGAACAGAACTACAAATCCAAACCTACTGTTAAAAATTTGTTACTCACATCACAACCCAGTGTAATTATGAAGAGAACGTATGATCAGGTAAGACTAGCAATCAACCAAAATATAGGTTTAATCTGACTTGAAGGGAAGAGGAGGATAATAAGCAATATCGCTTTATCAATTTCAACATGACTTTGTTTGTAATACATGGTTAAATAACTAACAGTAATAAAATTTAAAAATTCTGAACATGGTTGAATCGATCATCAAGAATATAAGAGCGAAACTACAGCCCACAGGTGCAAACTGCCACATCGCTTTATCAAGATTATAGATCAATCCGTGTAAGGGACGAGTCCTATAGGCTATACCACAGATCTATGAACAACTTAGGCTCTTTGCAGTATCGGTTATTAAGTTCCCAGAAAACCGATTATTCATGACTAATTTCAGAAAGAAAAAAAAAACCATAACCCTAGAGTATGAGTTATTCATGTTTCGGATCTAAAGACTACAAGCTCGAACACCAAACATATCCAATCAAAATTTATAACTGGCATGTAAAAATCAAATAAATTAAGGGGAGAAAACTAACCTTGATGAAATATTGCAAATTTTCCTCACTGTAATTGGGTAATATGGTGATGATGAGGAGGAAGCGTTTGGGAATATTTATAGCGGAAAACCGACCTAGAAGAGGGAGATAATCGTAAATTCACGAAACGCGTAAAAGGATAAGTTAGTTTGACTTTGCTTTGCCTAATTATTGATTTCATATTACTTCGCTTTTCACGGAAGTTCCCAGTATATACGCAGCTACGCATCCATTTAACTAAGTTTACTTTTACTTTCAACCAAAATTTTTTTAAATGCAAAAATAGTCGACATCAAATATGAATTTAATAAATATATAAATTTGATGTTAATATACTTGATACACACACGTATATACACTTTTCTTAAAAAATCTTACCATAATAAGAAAAAAGAGTGTTCATTACAAATACAAATACTTAAAAAGGCAAAACACAATAAACACACATTCATTACAAATTCCACCCAAGCAAGTCCAATAACATAACAAGTAAACTTCAAACCTAGCCGCATGTCATTCAACGTTAGGTTAAACAAATATACGCCCATCCACTGTGTTCTTAAAAGGACATTTAGACAAATTTATCATTGTTTGAATTAACTTGATTACGTGCTACCAAAATGCAGCAACGTGAAAGAGCATCAGGATCAACACATTAAGACCAATATCTGCTCAAACTCCACGGCAAAGCCCAGTAAGTCCAATAATAATATCCTTATGTCCATTGGCCTTTAGCAAACTGTCCTTCACGTGATTCAGAAACCACGTTGTTCTGGTAACTACATCACAACCTTTGGTAACTGAACCTCACATTATGGTAACTGCACCACATTTTCCGGCAACTACCTATCATGTTCTGGTAACTATCTTCTGCTAACTGCTCCTCGCCAAAAAACTCTAGATGTTCATCTCCGCTTTGAAAACCACGTCCTCAAGTCGTTTAATTGGTCTTGAAAGCCCAGTAATAATATTGTACAGTTTCCAGGAAGAGGCTACACATCACGTGTTCCATTCTTCTTCATGGCAGCCGCAATCCCAAATCTACCATGTATCTTTATAAGGTTGTCTATTTCTTATCACTAAATTCTCATGAAATTGTACCTCAAAGATACTCAACCAACATCAACTCTTTCCTCACGCCAACCGTTGGTGTGAAATCAAACATCAACCCAAACTTTGCAAGAGAATCAGACAATAAAACTAACCCAATTACAAAGCTAATCGTGTTTGAATGATACCTTGTTTTTGATCTGTAAATAAGGGTTCATATAGACCCAAAACTCATATAATCGGTCTGCGAGTTTCTCTGTTAATTTGATTGTTGGAGTCATGGTGATTATTTCCAAATCAGATTTGCATCTGTAACATCTGTTTAATATGTATGTTTTGCAGATCTGGATTGCCATTCCAGCAGAGAAAACCCAAAAGTTGAGTTGAGACATGGATTGACTATGAATTTCCTCGAATTGGCAATTGATTGTAGCCAGAAATTTGAATCCGTCTGTATACTTTCACATTGGGTATAGTATTAGTGAAAGCTTTTGCTAAATCCTGCAAATCAAACTCAGATTGTAGGAATAATACTGCACAGATTTGAAATAATTTCTCCTTATTCCTAAATCTCCTATTGGTAGTTTCACATCGGGTACAATATTAGGAAATAAACCATATTCTTAAATATAAATTCCAACATGGTTTATTAATCGTTAAAGCAAAAGATACTTTATTTTGAAATTGTTTAAACTAGATTGAAAGGTATGTTAATACTTTCATAAGGTGGTAATGGTATAACGAAACAAATACGTTTGCACTAAAGTAATGACCACTATAATTTATGCATCTATGAGATTCCTATGGAAGACAGACATATTAATCTTGCTCCATTACATAATCCAATTTTTGAATCAATATTTCTAATTAAATTATCAGGGTTTCTACTTTGAGTTTTAGTTTATGTGATGGCTGACCACATGGAGCAAGAGAGTTTAAGAATTATAATTGGTACTTATTATTTGTATCATCTTCAGCTCTATTGAAGAGAATAATAAATATGTTGGTCTCATCTATTGTTTCAGTCTTGGAATAGTAAATATGATCGTAATATATATGAATAAACTATTTGAGCTCTAATACCTTTAAGCTGATTGGTAATACTGGACGAATATCGCCTCCTAGATTTATAATATTTCCACCAAATAGCGTTTTAATCCTGTTAGGTTATTTACGCTCCGCTTGAAAGTTTTTTTTCTACAGGTTTTGACTAGTTTTAGACGACTTTGTATTTCAGGTGTTGTGATAACCCTTGCTTGTAAATTTTTTTTTCACACTGGTTATTGTTGATTATAAAATCGATAAAAACTGGTGTAGTGTAATTTTAATAGCAATTCTCAACACATCAAATCGAGGTGTTTTTAGAGGTTTAACTTTTTTTTTCCAATTATATCCTTACTAATCATATTCAAAAAATAATCTTCACAAAATTAGAAAAAATAAATATAAAAGTTATACATGTAATATTATATTAATGGAAAACTCTCACAACCGGGTAAACCAATCAAAACCGCTACGATCATTTACGGTCAAAACCGATACTCTCAAAACCACTCATAACCGTACTACAAAACTCTCAAGCAGAGCCTTAATGTTGTACCTAAGGCTTCAAATGTATAGCGATGAACCAGGTTGCTTTGGCCGCACATAATAGTTTTGCCTTATCGGATTGTTAAGGAATGTAACATGTTGATAATGAATTTTGATTGATTGGAATTTTAATCAAAAGTGGGTAGTTATGTCTCTAAGTAAAGCTAGAGATGCAATTCCATAAGTAGCAACTGCAATGCAATAAGGACTTGAAGTTGTAAATGAGCAAAAAATGATCTATAACAATATGTTTTTCCTATACTTGGGCCCTCTGTGTAATAGGCATTTTCCTTTGCTAAATACATGATCATGTCAAATGCATCCTTTTGTTTCTTATTCAAGTTATTTATCAAATCTTTATCGGACTGTGGTTTCTCTCCATATTGTTCTTCAACAATAACGTTTGAACTTCAACAAATAGCAAGATATAATACATGAATATCCAAACTATTGTCTTATCCACGTATGAAACCAAAAAACATATTTCAATTAAGAAGACCAAGTCTCCATAAATGCTAAACTGAAGCAAAAATAATTGCAGATTGGAATTGGGAAATGTTTTGGTTTAGAGCAGCAATCTATGGTTTTATTCCTTTATCTGTTTTAGTTATTACGCTTTTGGACCAATTTGTACTCAACACAATAGCAAATATCTTGGATCGCCAACCTTCATATTTAATTTCCACAGCCTTGTAGTTGGTCACCTTGCCACCTCCAACCCCCATTGATCCATCTCTCCTACTTGTGTACCAATCCAAAACCCTGTATATAAAATATGTTAATAAAGAATAAATTACCATTGAGTTATAAGGTTTACAAAATGTGTGAACTCACAAATAAACCAAGCATGACTGTCGCTACTACTTTCATGGAGCAGTCAAAGAAACAGTATGAATCTTTGATGCTTATGGACCTGCTCATGCCAATAATTTCATACATTATATTGAAAGGGCGGAAGTTAGGGGATATTTTTTTGGAAGATGTTGAATAAAATGATAGAACGTAAGCTTAACTGATATAAAGATGTTACACAAATTGGTGGCTTTAGAAGAGGGGGTTGGAGAACGTGATGATGTGGAAATAGCTGCAGCACCCAAGTGAATATGATAAAAATGTCTTCCATTATACAAATTACTATTTGCATATTAGGGGCATTTAGTGTTGGCACTGGACGAGTCCGTAGTGGTGGAAATGAGTGAATATCAAAAAAATTACCATTTTTGATCTTTATCGGACCTATAAAGTCTAATTCATTTATAACATTTCTAAATTTCTTTTAAATAATATCATTATTTTATTTAAATCTATAATATAGTTTTATTAATATTATTTTACTATTATATTGTAAATATATGTGTATCATATACACATATATCTGTGTGTGTGTGCGCGCGTGTGCAATATATCAATCCATGTAAGGTTTGACATGTCCATATATAAATGTTAAGATTTACACCGCGACAGACATGTTAGCCCCTTTAGTATTCTATATGCTGTCTAAATGAATATATCTATGTACATCAAATAATATATATTTATATATATTATCTATATCCCATATCCTTTTCTCTTTTGTATAATTGATGGCCGCAACGTTCTGTGATGTTCAAACCCTTCTTTGTCCTGCGCATCTTTTCTTCGCTTAATTTCCTTCGATTCCCTCTTTCATCACCTCCTCTCTCTTCATGGCTAGCTTGTCCTACAAGATTACCTCGTCCTGTCCAATGATTGAGAATATGTTTGTTACCAGATCCGGTCGTGTTTTTAACGCCGATTCGAATCCAACCTTCCAATCCAATGCTCCGCTTGCATTTGTGGTTTCTGACACTGATTTTCCACCACTGCCAATCTTTGATGTTGCTCGTCCGAGTCCCTTGGTCTTATCTGTTGGTTCTGTCCCATCATTGTTAATCCAAAATTTATCTAATGTGCTTGAATCCTCCCTATAGTGCATCGATTCCAAGTGCACACCGCTTTCTGGTGTGCCTACTGCTACTAATGATGTAAGTAATAAAACCCCTTTTTCGCCAATGTTGTCTTCTGGTTCTGAAGACAGGCAGTGGTTGTTAACTGATAACTGCAATGTTAATGTTACTTTGGGTAAGGATGATGTGATTGATGGCCTTAGGCCTAGTTTTGTAGGAGGTGCATTATACATGCAAAGTGTTTATTTAAATGTCAATTCTGAAATTAGGCCAGTTGTTGTGCTAGATGGAACTGCATCTATTGCTCCCTCTATTCCTACTTCTAAGTGGTCGTCCCTATTTTCGATGTTGCCTACAAATGCCGGTGAATATGTTCCTCGTTGTTTTGATATTGTGGACATTGATGGTGCGGTGGTTCCTCTGGTTGAAGTGTTGGAAGTGGGGCTGAATTTTGGTCAGAGTTTTTAGTGGGATTTTTCCTATATTCTAATCCTCCGTATCAAGTTGTAAAGGATCATTATTATCTCATTTGGAAGATAAGGGCTGGGCTTTAAGTTCATTTTAATAATTCTATATTATTTTTCAAGTTCTCTAGAAAAGAAGAAAGACTTCGTGTTCTAGAAGTGGATCCTTCCATTATTAAAGGTCAACCATGGAGTCCGACTATGGATAAAGCAAAGGAACAAATTCTATCTATTCCAGCATGGGCTCGTTATTGTCATATTCCTTCTGTATTACAACCAATGATTAGGCTAAATTGGTTAGCCAGTGTTGTTGGAAAACTAAAATGTTTTGATGCTAACACCGTAGCTCGTAATAAGATAGTGTATGCCAAGGCCCTAATTGAAATTTCTCTGGATAAGCTTTTGCCTTCCCAGATTTCTGTTCGTATTGCTGAAGGGCATGTCGCGGTTGTCAATGTCAATTAGAGTTGGAAACCTGATATTTTCACAGCCTGTCACTCCTTTGGCCACCTTATGGAATCTTGAAAACATCGGATTGATGTCCCCCACGATTCCACTTACTGTTAGGATTCCACTTCCTCGTCCGGTTCTGAAGTGGGTTCCTAAGCCTCGCCTGACTACTATTGTTGCTCCATTTGAAATGGTGCTTGTAGTTTTACCTTCGGATAATGATGTTGTGGTCCCCTTCTCAAATGATTTCTTTTGGGGTGCGTATGAGCAGGCTTGAATTCGTAAACCTTCTGATATGAGGTATGATCTAAAGGGCGGCTGGTTTTATAAGTGTGTGGGCGGAGATGAGGAAGATAGTCGGCTTTTTTACCATGTTGAGGATGAAGGATTAGCTCTCACTATTCTTGGGCATGTTAAGGATAAAAATCATATTGTTTTACCGAATGTTAATTGGGATAGGAAACATCTTTATAGCTCGGTTTCAGTGGATTTTGTTCCCAACTTAGCATTGCTATTTTCAGGATTTTATCATATCATTAAGCTTGAATCTATGGATGATAAGAGTGATGGAAGTGGATCTTCCTCTTCGGAGGGGGACTACGGACTAGGATTTATTTGTTCTATAGTAGGTTGGCCTTTTTGCCAACTTCCTATGCTTTTTTATTTCCCTTGTAGCTGTTCTAGCGTTAGTGTCAAACACCAGTTTCTTATTTTTATATACGTGGACGACCCATCAGTCAGCTTTGCCAAATACATACATACATATGTATGTATGTATGTATAATTATGCATACATAAAATTTAATCATATATGTATATATATGCAGAAATAATAATTATAATAGTTTATATAAAATATCTAATAAAATATTTATATGAATATTAATTTATACTAAATTTCAAATTCATTTAATAATTAATATATAATAATTTAAAACTAATTTTTTGCGATTGCAAAACCAAAATTATAACAATGAATTATTTATTATTTATAATTATACAAATACTTGTCTATATACATAATATATATAATATATAAATAATAAATTTCATAAAATTAGTGTAGGCGTACTGGAAGCTCACGATATTAGAAAAAAAATTATTTTTTTATTTATAAAATAATTTTAAATAAAAAATTATAAACTAAATTTAAATATATATATATATATATATATAATAATAAATTTTACAAAATTAGTGCATGCATACTGGAAGCTCACAGCATCTAGAAAAATTAATTTTTTTTAATAATTTAAAGTCAATTTTAAATAAAAAATAATAAAATAAATATAAAAACCGATTTAGATCATTATTTAAATGAATAAAAAATCAATTTTGAAATCTGAAAATTATGTAATGTTATTATATAAAATTTTATACTTAATTTATTATATTATGTGTGTGTGTTTACACATATTATTTATTTATATATTTAATTTCTAGTTAAATAAATAGTTATATTAATGTTTTAATATATAATAAATATAAATATATATTAAAATAATGTTTTCCATTCTATTGAATTCTTATTATGTAAAAACAAAATTTTATAAATTTTAAATGTTTATTATGTGATTTTAATCTTTACAATGTAATTAATTAATAAAATTATATATATAATATTATTTAATCAAAAAATGGTTTTTATTGTTTGGACATGAGCTTTAGTGCAAGCAAGCATCTAAATATTTTTTATACACATCAATGTAGCAATATATTTATATTCAACCGTCAAATATGTGACAAAACATCGATATACTAGATACGTCGCCTATCGATCTAAACATCATATAATGTTAATGTATATTTGTAAATCAGAGACATAACTTCACCAAGGCCTATTGAATGCAGGTTGAAACAAAGATACGTGCTTTTAAATCTTATTCCAATCCTGAAGGTGCTAGCTTCGAATTGTTGACCATCGACTATCAAATAGCTTTAGATTTATTTGGTTTGAGCTTGGAAATGGATAAGAGGAGGAGGATGAATTTAGACCAACAATGGGTGAATGGAGGCAGCAAAATATGGTTTAAAGATAAGGGTTATAATCCTTTTATAGAGGAGAGGTTAGAGAGATAAAGTGGGATCATGATCCCTTTTTCCTCTTACACATTTTCTATCATTTAAAATATCAAAACCCATCTAAATCAAGCCTATAGCCATCATATGGCTTCCCCACACCTGATCTATCAAGACCGAAATCCCCTTGCCCCATGTGGGCTTCAAATCCATTTTTTAGTCCGAAATAATATTTATCGGTATCGACATCGCATATCGCTTAATATATTTATAACTATTATAAACATATTTATTAATATTGTTCAACTCATCAAATAAAAAATTTATAACTATTAGTTCATTAATATTAATTAATTTATAACAATTATAAATTAATTAAATCATCTGGTCAAAGTAATATACAATGTTTTGGTTGTGTGGCTCTTTAAGAGTAAATTTGGTTAGCGATTAATATTGAACCATTCAATTACTAATTTTCACACGTCGCTTAGTAGGTGGTGTGACATTTTGGCTAAATTTATCGCATATTTGGTTTTGGTAAAATCCAATTTTACTTTGTTAAGTAATACCAAGTAGTGACGATTATTTACACCAATTCTCTTCGTCAAACTATATCACTTTGGACTTATGAAATTTGGTAATGGTCAAAATTCCAATATCGTCCATATTCAACTCTATAGTTGTAATGCCCCACCCCGAGACCCACACTAAGAAAGGGTATTACTGGGTAATATTGTCTATTAGTGCAGAGAATATGGCTGGTTAGAGGCAACCATTTGTAAAATTACTTTGGGCGAGTATCAAATACATCGAATAATATGACTATATTTTTCTTTACTTAAAAGTGGTAGTTTGACATATCTAATCCAGGCGCAAAACAATAATGCAATAATTTAATTTAATTCAGAACAATACACAATATAATATACAACACAGAATCCTAATTCGTAATAGAAATAATATACATCAATCTCTCTCGATAGCATGAGCCTGCAAAATAAAATACTATACTCACATTCAAATACATATACATAATTAAACATTGACAAATCTCAAATACACATGACTAATAAAAGTTTACAACATGAATAAGCATATCTACAAGACTCAAATGGAACATCGTAAATAATAATAGCATCAAAATAGACTCCCTAAGCTAGCTCACATCCAAGGCCAAAAGTCCTTGTAACCTGCCAAGTCTCGGTCTGACCCGAGCATTAAAATAACACCCGGGTCAGACTATCTCTAATTATCACAAAAGGTGAGATACTGATAATAATAATAACTTGCATAAATGCCGAGGATAATTATCTACAAATTGTACTTCACTAACATAATAATACTTCATTTAATTGCTTCGTAGTTCATGGTTAAACTTATGCTCATTTACAATATTCAGCAAAGTCAAAGCAACCACAACAATAAGAGCATAGATAATCACATCCATATATGCAAATAAATAGACATGCACTTCGCAAGTTAGTACCAACAGCATGCACTTCGCACGCCAATACAAGTGGTTGCACTGTGCAATTATAACTCGCTTGAAAATGAGTATCACAAGATGGGCCTGAAATCTCATTTAATCTGCTTAAACGGATCACCCACGAATGAGTCTGAAACCCATAAAATAAGTGATATCCACTTTCGATTAGTAATTATAACAGTGTCGACTAATGTCCCATAACCACTTGATGATGCTCAAATATTTACTAAAAGCTAGTAAATTCCACTCGTGCAAATAAATGTTCATTTGAACAAATACTAGAATTAATCGTAGAAATAAATGCAAGTGTGTTATACCACTTGTTTTACTACACCATTTAATTCAATTTCTCATTCAAGTGAGATAGTGTATTTTTGTAATAAAAATAGTTTTACTTTGAAATCTAATTTAAAATATTAATTCAAAAATATTTATAATATACTCTATAGTAGAAACTATGATTTGATTCATATCTATACTTATAGAAAACTTGCTTTGAAATCACTTTGAAATTTAAAGTATTTTTATATATATCCTCCAAAATCCTCCTTATCCAAACTACATATATATAATAAAACCAATTTATTTCTAAAAAGAATTCCTTTATAAATAACTTCACAAACCAGTGTAATTAAATCGTGTGTTAGACAACCATCATAGAGCAAGACTTCCATGCCAACATGTTCAACAAAATTAAATTCAAGCATTCGGAAAATGTCCAAATAGTTCATCCCAACAAGCTTCAAATCGACTCAAGGATCATTACAAACATCAAGAAAACAAACAATTATTATCTGAAAAAGTTAAACGGAGCATTGAACATGCGAACCGGAGCATTCAGAGGCCTAAACGGTGTGACTTGGGGCTCAGCCTAGGTCACAGCCGGTGCACCGGTCATGTAGGACTGGTCCATCGGTCGTAGCGCCTGGGTTGATCCCCAAGCTACGCCTGTGGCCTTCCATTGCTCCGTTCGTCCTCATTTTCTGGTTTTGATCTTCTTGAATCTTAGGGTTCTAATATAGCATCCATGCAAGCATACAAACATTAGTAATTAAATGCAAATCATGATAATATGAAGTGGGTTTTGTCAACCTGAAAATAGGGTTTCAACTATTAGAAAATATGCAACAAGGTATGCAATTTATCACAAATAAACTGAAAATAATTCAACTATAATTCACCCAACAACCAAATTAGTAACTTGAATTCAAACTAGAGATAGTTGTGAGAGTTTAACTGTGACGCCCCACCTCTATACTCACACTAGCCAAGGACACAATGGGGTAATGCTGTCGACTAGCACGAAGAATAAGGCTGTTGAGGAGCGACCATCTGTGTAATTGCTTTGTGCGAGTACTGATATGTCAGATAATATAACTTACATTTCATTTCAAGAGGAAATCCGACATATCATATACAAACTCAAAGCTACCACACAGTGGCTATGAGGACTTCGGAAACAAATATAGAAATAAGCATAACACAAATCAGTCACAGATATCCATATCACTAAGGCAGAAACAGATATGAATATAACACATAAAAGTGTACATCAAAGTAGTGGTCAAACTAGATCCACTACATCACAAAAGAATAGATACAAGTGCTAGAAAAAAGAATAAGTATACAACAAGGAGTCTCTATCTCAAATGTATACTAACAAAAATTACTATGCTAAAGTAGTTAGCCAAAAGTCAGGTGACGGACCCTGATAAGAAGTCAAGCAGGAGCACCTAAAATACCTCGTCTGACCCGAGTATTATTTAAGAAGAAAATAATAAACGGATCAGTCTAGCTATAGATATCATATAAAGTGAGATATGATAAGAGATATGACAAAAACGTATGAGAACAATAATGCCATACTGCGACAAGTATACATCAAATAACAACAAAAATCATACAATATCCCAAATCATCTCAAACATCCAAAAAGAATCGCATTCTTTAAATTATTTACCAAAAACACAAATAATTGATGGAGCTCATCAATGCCTATCATAAAAATTGGTGAAACACAAATTCTAGAAATCATCAACTAGAAATCCAGAAATCATATCACAAACGGGAGCATGAAAACTCACCAACACGTGTGACACAAACGGAACGCAATTCCATGGTCACTAACCATCAATTTTGAGTCGAGGCTCCACGAACGGCCCGAAGACCATGAGTCACTACCTCACCAAATTGAACTGAAGTTCCACAAACGGGGTTTTTAGTCCCACACAAACAAAGAGACATCGCACGTCGCTCGTCTAAATCATAAAATGATCACCATTGATCAATAAGAAGTGTGAATCACACTAAGCTAGTAAATATAAGAGTTTAGCTTCATGTCCCATAACCACTAGCTTAACTTAAATATTTACGAACAAATTGTAGATTTCCACTCGAAAATTGTCACAAGATTTCAATCGAACGAGTCTAAGAATTAACTGACAAAGTAAACGCAAGCGTTTCATACCACTTGTTTTGCTAAGCCGTTAATTAGATTTCTCATACGAATGAGGTAAAGGTTTGTATATACTAATAGATTGGAAAACGGTTTTATAAACGAGATTTATATTAAAAATAGAGTTGGAATCATCTTTGTGAAAGAGTTTGAATATTTACTACTAGTATAGAAACCTTTATATTTTAAAGTGACAGATCACAGAAATGATTGTAGAAACAATCAATAACCAAAATCCACATTCGACGGCGTGAATTAAAACCATAAAAATCGATACCGAATCCATCAAAATGGATATTCCCAAAAATCCCGAAAAAGAAGTCATCAAAGTCGATAAATGATAACAACAAATCGGATCATCAAGAATCGATTAAAAATCAGAAACCCACACAAAACTGCCTAAAATAGGTAAAAAGCTCATCTCCCAGATTCATTCGACCGAACTGTATGGTTAGTCGGCTGATACAAGGCCAGAAACTCTTGGTTTCCTGGTTTAGTCGACTGACTTTACATTTCAATCGACAGATACAGGGACAGGAACATTCTGTTCCCAGTTTCAGTCGACTGAACTGTATGGTCAGTCGATTGATACAAGGCCAGAGAATTTTCTGGTCCCAGATTCAGTCGACTGAACTGCCATTTGTAATATTTTCAGTCTAGCCCCACGAAGGGCAAAAATCCAACGAAAGTGATCGGACGAGCAACAGAGGCTAGGGATTTATGCCAAGCGACAACCCAGCCTTATAGGCTCTTCGATACACCCCAACAACATGTTCAAACATCAAAGATAGGATTTTTAAAAGATTTGACTTCAAAACACCAAAAATTGGAATATTCGTTAAACCAATTCAATTCAAAGGCAAATGGACAAGGAATAGATGTTAGGAATTAATACCTAACAACTATCAAAGATATAGACATAGATGTGAGTTCAAAACTCACCTTTTAAACCCAAAACAACAAATGAGAAGCTCTAGAACAAACAAAGATTGACTTCTTTTCAACAACACCTCTAGAATCTTCAATCTATTATCAAAGGTGAAGTTTTCCTAAGTTAGGTTATAGGAATTTCTGAAATTGAAGAGAGATTGAGATGGAGAAGATGAAAAGGATGCTTACCTAAGGTTCTCCTTGATTTCCAGCTTGACTTTGTATTTCCTAAACAAACTAGGGTTTTGGAATTCTAATTTCCAATCTCTTCCCACATTTTTACTTTAGCTTGAGTGTTAGGAAATAGAATGAGTGAATGGATGAAGAGTAGAGGAGTTAGGGTTATTTGTTAGGTTGGTGGGCTGAAACCCAAACCCAAAGCCCTAAAAGAAAATATCAAAATTTTACTCAACTCCAAACATATCGATGTTTGTACTCAAAAAGGTCGCAAACGCCATTTTGGACTCAATGGAAGTGGTCTCGAGTCCTAATTCGACTGTTTGCAAAAAGAGACATTTCGGACTTAAATCCGACTAACGATGCTATATTTAAATAAAACATTAAAATATACAATCGTAAAATATGCGGGTTGTTACAGACTCCCCTCCTTAAAGAAATTGCGTCCTCGCAATACTTAAGAAAAAGAAATAAAAAGTAACAACCATACAAAGGCATAACAACACAAAAAGAAGAAATTTTGAAATGAGAAGTTCACCTTAAGGAGCACGGAAGAGTAAGTCCGGATGTGTTCGCTAGATGAATTCTCTAGATTCCCAAGAGAAGTCCTTAGGATTTGAGGACCATTGAACTTTCACAAAAGGAACATCTTTATTTCGAAGGCGTTTAACCTCCGTAGCAATGATATGAATAGGATGTTGCTCATAAGTCAAATTAGGCGAAACTTCAATTTCTTCAATAATAACGGGCTCAAGAATAGAATCGGAATTTCTAAGGCATTTCCGTAGTTGAGAGACGTGGAATACGTCATGAATAGCAGAAAATTGAGCCGGTAATAAAAGGCGATAAGCCACGGAACCAATGCATTCGGTGATGGGAAATGGAATAATATATCGAGGTGCTAATTTTCCCGATCGACTGAAACGCACAACACCCTTCATAGGTGAAACACGAATGAACACCAAATCTCCCACAGAAAATTCTAATTTCCTTCTTCGGTTATTGGCATAGGATTTTTGTCTACTTTGAGCTTCTTTCATCCTATGACGAATAAAGTCAATCTTTTCTGTGGCATCACGAATAAAATCTGGACCTAAAACCAGCTTCTCAACGGCTTCAAGCCAACACGAAGGAGATCGGCACGGCCTTCCGTAGAGTGCCTCGAAAGGTGCCATACCAATACTAGATTGGAAGCTATTATTGGAAGAGAACTCAACAAGAGAAATATGATCTTCCCAGCTTCCACCAAAATCAAGAACACATGCACGAAGAAGATCTTCAAGAGTTTGATTCACACGCTCGGTTTGTCCATCAGACTGAGGATGATAAGCGGTGCTAAAATTAAACTTTGTTCCCATAGCTTTTTGAAGACCCTTCCAAAATCCACTAGTAAACAATGGATCACGATCGCTAACAATAGAAGTAGGAACTCCATGCAATTTAATAATTTCCTTGACATAGAGTTTGGCCATAAGAGGTACAGTTTGATTGGACCGAACGGGAATAAAATAGGCGGATTTTGTAAGTCTATCTACTATCACCCATAGGCTATCATGACCCGAATGAGAACGGGGAAGACCGTCAATAAAGTCCATGGAAATTTGATCCCACTTCCATATTGGAATTTCCAAAGGTTGCAATAACCCACCGGGCCTTTGATGCTCGGCCTTTATGAGTTGGCAAGTCATGCAATGCTTTATAAAGTTAGCAATATCAGATTTCATTCCATCCCAATAATAAAGTCGCTTCATGTCCGCGTACATTTTACTACTACTGGGATGAATGGTAAATTTAGAACGATGAGAATCTTCTAAAATGTCTTTACGAAGATCAATAATATTTGGCACAATAAGTCTACCAAATTTTCGAATACCGCCACGAGCATCAATATCAAAGTCTTTCAAACCTTCAATATCAATTTTATCCCTACAACTTTGGCTAAGAAGAACCAATTCGGGTCATGCTTTTGAGCTTCAAGAATGCGGTCTAAAAGAGAAGGATGAGCCTCAAGGCTACACAAAACAAGAGATGAACATGAATTGGATTCACGATCTCGAATCTCACAAGTGGATAAAGTCGCGAGATCATTCCATTCGGATATCATCATGGAAACAACCGCTTGTTGCTTACGACTAAGGGCACCAGCAACACGATTTCCCTTTCCGGGAGTATAAAGAATATCAAGATCATAAGATGCAAGGAACTCGAGCCAACATTGTTGATGCAAATTAAGTTCCTTTTGAAAAAAAATACTTCAAAGATTTATGATCGGTGTAGAGAACAAATTTCTCTCCCAAAAGATAATAACGCCTATTTTTAAGAGCGAAAACAATGGCCGCGAGCACCAGATCATGAATGGCATATCTAGTCTCGACAAGCTTTAATTGTCAAGAAGCCTATGTGATAACACATTCCCATTGCAAGAGAATGGCACCCAAACCAATACTACTAGCATCGGTACAAATAGTGAAGTCTTGGTTCCCTTCGGGAATCGCAAGAATAAAAGCATCGGAAAAGAGTTCTTATCCTCTTTCCCGAAAAGCTAAGACATTCAAAATTACAATTAACTTTATGTAATCATCTTTTTAGAAAAAATTACTTATTACAAGTCAATTTACTGTGTCTGACTGTCTCATCATAGCGTTTAGGAGATTCCTATCGATAACGTTGATCAGGCGCATCGACCATAATTCTTAAAGCACTCAATGGGAAAAACAACACAAAATCATCTTCTATATGATAAACATGTCTCTTAAAAATTTTACGAATATTCTTTGCTCGTTTTAAGAACAAAATCCAATCATACTTATAAATATCTTTTTAAAAAGATTTGCAAATTTTAAATTGTTGTTTTCATCCATAATCAATAAATACAAGGATAAACTCATCGAGATATTCGTACAATACTCGATTCATAAGATGGATGAAATAAGGTAGAAGGTTCATCAAACCGAATGACATAACGAACCATTCATAAGAACCATAATGAGTACGGAATGCGGTAAGTGGAATGCTACCCTCCGCAACTCGTAGCTGATGAAAACCGGTGGCAAGGTCGAGCTGAAAAGACCTTAGCACCACTCAATAGATTGCTTAGGTGGTAATCCTAAGACAAGCTCAAATATACCGGAAAATTCACAATCTACTTGAATGAGAGAAATAACACTTTCCTCATCAAGTGGGTTTAAAGAATAAAATGATGCGACCGAATTTGGAAATCAAAACCATTAAAAACAATAGAAATCTGCTTAACAGATTGAGAATGTCGAAGATGGATAGTCCTCTCAGGACATAGGATATGGACTTTATAATGATTAAGCAATCCTTTCCCAAAAATTAATTCTGAAGCCTAAGTAACACATAACATGCAAATCGGCTCGGAAAGAATAATCACATAAAATAATCTCGACATCTTTACAAAGCAAACTGAGTGTTGCGGATCCACCAACCGGATTCACGATTTTCAGTGAAGTCATCGAGCCCATAATATTAAAAGAAAAAGAATCAACAAGTTCTTTTGATATAAAAGAGTGGGATGCACCCGTGTCAAAAAGAATTCGAATAGGATGATCATGAAACATAATAATACCATCAAGGATAGAATGAGAAATACCTTGACCAAGAGAAGTGTCACAAGGAGCTTGCACAACATTCAACTCTCCCTCTCTCCTACTTTGGAGTATGGGACATGTAGATATAAGATGGCCCGAACTTTTGCAATAACGACAAAAAAATGGTTTTGGGCACTCATTTGCATAGTGGTCCATAGAACCACAATTGTAGCATCATCCACGACTAGAGGTAGGAGTCTTTGCTATTAAAGTTTCTTGCTTCCCTTTCTTGTTGGGATTAGGACTTTTGAACTTAATATGCCTCTTCTTATTGATGTTGAAGTTTTGTTTGGCATCCACAACTTCAACATCACTTTCTTTATCAGCCTCTTCTAGTCGAAGAGTGATATCTACAAGCTGATCGAAAAGCACTTCTAGTTTCAGAGGTAAAACCTTTTTGGGGTTCTTACTCAAAGCACCGATAAACCTTTGATTCTTTACAAGATCCAAAAGTTGTTGGGCAGTCATGAATACGCCATCCAGAGAAGGACTACTGGATTGACCAGCGCTAGGACTGCCAGATCTAACCATTTCTCTTCTTTAAGAAAGAAAGAAATAAGAGGAAAAAGGTTATTCTCAAAATGAATATCAAACAAACTTGATTGATAAAACAAGGCATCACAAAAGAAAATAGGATAGAACGGTACAAGACTCGAATTAAATCCTATGGCATGATTCCTAAGAGAGACTTAGGACAATGATCCTTGCTAGATTATTCTACATTGTTCCGAAGTTTGGCTCTGATACCAAGCTGTGACGCCCCACCTCTATACTCATACTAGCCAAGGACACTACGGGGTAATGCCGTCGACTAGCATGAAGAATAAGGCTGTTGAGGAGCGACCATCTGTGTAATTGCTTTGTGCAAGTACCGATATGTCAGATAATATAATTTACATTTCATTTCAAGAGGAAATCCGACATATCATATAAAGTGAGATAGGATAAGAGATATGACAAAAACATATGATAACAATAATGCCATACTGCGACAAGTATACATCAAATAATAACAAAAATCATACAATATCCCAAATCATCTCAAACATCCATAAAGAATCGCATTCTTTAAATTATTCACCAAAAACACAAATAATTGATGGAGCTCATCAATGCCTATCATCAAAATTGGTGAAACACAAATTCTAGAAATCATCAACTAGAAATCCAGAAATCACAAAGGGGGAGGCCTATCACAAACGGGAGCATGAAAACTCACCAACACGTGTGTCACAAACGGAACGCTATTCCATGGTCGCTAACCATTAATTTTGAGCCGAGGCTCCATAAACGGCCCGAAGACCATGGGTCGCTACCCCACCAAATTGGACCGAAGTTCCACAAACGGGGTTTTTAGTCCCCACACAAACAAAGAGACATCGCACATCGCTAATCTAAATCACAAAATGATCACCATTGATCAATAAGAAGTGTGAATCACACTAAGCTAGTAAATATAAGAGTTTAGCTTCATGTCCCATAACCACTAGCTTAACTTAAATATTTACGACCAAATTGTAGATTTCCACTCGAAAATTGTCACAAGATTTCAATCGAACGAGTCTAAGAATTAACCGACAAAGTAAACGCAAGTGTTTCATACCACTTGTTTTGCTAAGCCGTTTAATTAGATTTCTCATACGATTGAGGTAAAGGTTTGTATATACTAATAGATTGGAAAACAGTTTTATAAACGAGATTTGTATTAAAAATAGAGTTGGAATCATCTTTGTGAAAGAGTTTGAATATTTACTACTAGTATAGAAACCTTTGTATTTTAAAGTGACAAATCACAGAAATGATTGTAGAAAAAATCAATCACCAAAATCCACATTCGACGATGTGAATTAAAACCATAAAAATCGATACCGAATCCATCAAAATGGATATTCCCAAAAATCCTGAAAAAGAAGTTATCAAAGTCGATAAATGATAACAACAAATCGGATCATCAAGAATCATTAAAAATCGGAAATCCACACAAAACTGCCTAAAATAGGCAAAAAGCTCATCTCCCAGATTCAGTCGACTAAACTGCATGGTCAGTCGACTGATACAAGGCCAGAAGCTCTCGGTTTCCTGGTTCAATCGACTGACTTTACAATTCAATCGACTGATACATGGACAGGAACATTCTATTCCCAGTTTCATTCGACTGAACTGTATGGTCAGTCGACTGATACAAGGCCAGAGAATTTTCTGGTCCCAGATTCAGTCGACTGACCATACAGTTCAGTCGACTGAACTGCCATTTGCAGTATTTTCAGTCTAGCCCCACGAAGGGCAAAAATCCAACGGAAGTGATCGGACGAGCAACGAAGACTAGGGATTTATGCCAAGCGACAACCCAGCCTTATAGGCTCTTCGATACACCCCAACAACATGTTCAAACATCAAAGATAGGATTTTTAAAGAATTTGACTTCAAAACACCAAAAATTGGAATATTCATCAAACCAATTCAATTCAAAGGCAAATGGACAAGGAATAGATGTTAGAAATTACTACCTAACAACTATCAAAGATATAGACATAGATGTGAGTTCAAAACTCACCTTTAAACCCAAAACAACAAATGAGAAGCTCTAGAACAAGCAAAGATTGACTTCTCTTCAACAACACCTCTAGAATTTTCAATCTATTATCAAAGGTGAAGTTTTTCCTAAGTTAGGTTATAGGAATTTCTGAAATTGAACAGAGATTGAGATGGAGAAGATGAAGAGGATGTTTACTTAAACTTGTCCTTGATTTCTAGCTTGAATTTGTATTTCCTAAACAAACTAGGGTTTTGGAATTCTAATTTCCAATCTCTTCCCCCATTTTTACTTTAGCTTGAGTGTTAGGAAATAGAATGAGTGAATGGATGAAGAGTAGAGGAGTTAGGGTTATTTGTTAGGTTGGTGGGATGAAACCCAAACCCAAAGCCCTAAATGAAAATATCAAAATTTTACTCAACTCTAAACATATTGATGTTTATACTCAAAAAGGTCGCATATGCCATTTTGGACTCAATGGAAGTGGTCTCGAGTCCTAATTCGACTGTTTGCAAAAAGTGACATTTCGGACTTAAATCCGACTAACGATGCTATATTTAAATAAAACATTTAAATATACAATCTTAAAATATGCGGGTTGTTACATTAACTCACCTTTTCACTTTAATTTAGATTGATAAAACCCTTTATATCAACCTTGTAATTAGATATCAGCAACCCCAGAAAATCTCTCAATAGTTGATAAAAACAACCAAATCAAACATCACAAAAACTAAAACTAATAATTCTAGAAGATGGAATTCTATTAACATATCTCTATTTTATAACTTTTTTCTGGAATTTATTCCTATTTTAAGAACTTGATTTTTTCTTGCAGTTGGAAGGAGAAGCCAAAACCTAGGTTTCTCCTTTTAGTTTAAAGGTACAGAACTTTGAAAATGAAAAGAATGAGAAGAGTACTTCTCTTATTTGTTTTTAAATGGGTTTGGATTTAGTTTAAGCTCATTAAATTAAAATACACGATTCTTATTTTATTAAAATGGGCATTTACTTCTAAGGCTAATTAATTAAATCATTCTTAATTTCTTAACACTTACCCAAAGCCCACATATCCAAATTTATTAATTACTCACAATAATTTATTTCATATAAATTTTTAAGTCTAGAATTATAAAACAATTAATTTCCTATTAATAATAATAAAATCCTTTAAAATGTTTATTTACAAAATGATCGCTTCATAACACTATTTTTATAACAAAGAAAAGATTTACTAAACAAAATAAAATCTCAATATTCTCTTCAAAATAGATTTATTTATTATTTATCAAAGAATACCGAATTCTAACCAAACAAATATTTCTGTCTCAACTCTAATTTCAATTATCTTCAAGTAAAACAATAAATATTCTAATTTCTCCAACTTCAATAAATGAGAAATCAAATTTCTCATTTAAATTTCCAGTTTAAATCTTATTTATTTATTGTAACAACACTGAAAAATCAGGGCTGTTACAATAGTCCAAAGATAGAGTTCTTGGTTCAACGGTAACAATTATTAATAACCAAACTGCTCTGGCCAAAGACTTTGACTTTGAGTTGACTTCAATTGACCATGATACTAACCTCATATAACCAAGGAGGAAAATCCTCTCAAGACCAGTGTTTCACTTCTAATGCTTCCACTCGACCCAACTATAGTCGTTCGATGGATGCTGTGCCACGATTTAACAATAATCAAAGTGAAGCTTCCACATTAAAGATCTACAGTATTCTCAAGTCAAGAGAATTGTGTAATTTTATCACATCGGTATTTTCTGTTTGACCATAGTTATATTACTAATAGAAAACTATCAAGTGAGTCCTTCCATATTTAGCTAACAACTATCAGTAAGTAACCCCTTGGTTCCACCAGCATTCATGAGTAATACACTGCCCAACATTTGGAGAGCGTTACCTTGACAACCCTCCATGAATCAAACCAAAATTTTGACCCCGTAAGGACTCATCGAACCTTAGACTCATTCCAAAGCTGGCGGTTAGTTGGTAAAATTGATACGTTGAACAATACACAGAGCTATCTACTAATGATATCAGAATCTCATTGCGGGAATGATAAAATATAATATCAAAAATAGTACCCATCTTATAAAAATGCAAATTTCAAAATAAAGCACAACATCCGAATATCTATAGTACAGTACCTCAAAATACAATAACATCATTTCTGAAATGGATACATCAAAATATATAAACATAAGTAGATAGATAACTACCACAAGACTCCATCTCCGCCTTTATCTTTGAAATTAACATCATATTTCCCTAACCTGTGTTGTAACGAAGAGGGATTTAGAACAACAATGTTTGATGAATAAAAATCTCGATTCTTTTCGTAATAGTACTTGGGCAGTATAATTTTGGATAAGAATATGTCTTACGTATCCTAACTATATTTCTTATAAATACCTCCAGTTGTAAGCCCGAAGGTTCTCCCAGTTCAATCATATAACTTACACTTTTATAACCTAACTCTATAACTCACTTCAACTGTAAGGCCAAGGCCATTTCCAGTCTCATGCATCTACTGTCAATCATGTTCTAACAATGTGAAAGTACACGGGCCACTTAATACCTTTTTCAATGGGAATTAGACAGACTTTGACCATTTAATACTTATATCTTAGGCAGGTCCCCGTCATTTAATATCTATCTCAAGGCAGACCCCTCTCTGTTATTATCAAGTTGACATCGCACAGAATCTCATCGGGCCACTTAATACTTCTTTATAGAAGAGGCAGACCCTACAAGAGCCCCTTAATACCCCAAACCCAAAGCGGACCTTTCCCGAGATTTCCAACTACAGTGCCTAACGCTAATCTCGATCATTTAATACTTCATGATTAGGGTGGAGGCGGACCTTACAACAACCACTTACAACCCCGATTCTCGAAGCAGGTCCTACGTATTATGACCTGTAACCCAAATTGTGACGCATTCCGATTATACTCTAGTAGCCAGATTAACTGCACATGCTTACCTTATAGAATTTGGGAGTAATTTCGCGTCCTCTATGGGTACTTATTATAGGCAGTGTCTCACATCAACCCCAAAGTCACAATGCTGGTAGCCAGATTAGCTGGGTAGACTTCTGTGTGTTTTTCACTGAACTCGCATCCCTATAACTTAGTCATAGTTCACACTCTCTTAACCAAAATACCATATACCTCACCGCATTCTACTAAGGCTATAAAGAAAGATTATTTATTCCGCCATTAACCATAATCATCCTTAAGTTCCATCCTATGGGGTTTAATGCTAATTACAAACCTATTTACTATGGTATTAATATGTTATTTATATGCTAATATATATTTATATAAATATGTAATTAAAATATTCTTAAGCGTAAGAAGATTGCGTCATATATCAATCATTTATATGTCAACTTTCTAATTTTACAAGTCTATCTCCATACCATAACATACAAATTAGCTAATATCCTTAGCCTAACAATAGACTTGTATAAGAAAATAGAATCAATTACCAAATTTATTTTATACTAAAATAGTAGAATCTACATCAATTGAATTTACAATTCAAATCCTTTTACATTCTATTCAACTTTTGCATAAAGGGATTCATATTTAAACTACGAAAATAGGTAATGCAAACTACGAATAGGAGAATTCATACTTTACACACCAGTTCCTAACTTATTTTCTTTTCAAAACCCTTAATCACATCAGAAAAATTAGAAGTGGAATAGAATGTAAAATATTAAAATTGCAATAAATCCACAAATTCGGCTATTTTAATATAAAATAATTGAGATTCCAAAACATTAGAATTGACAGTTTGCTTTTGGGGGTTTTAATTTGGTGTTTTCGTGAACAAAATTCCTCAATGAATATATCAAATCCAACCTATACTATTTAATTACTAAAATGAGAAAAACTAAGATTTTCACTCATAGATGATTCCCAGCTTTCTCCTTTGGATTTGAACAAGCCACGGTTTTAATCTCTTTTCAGACCTCTTCTTTTTGAAATATACAATAATTTGATTGTATATGAATTAGATTCAGAATTTAGGAATTAATGGAGAATAGAATTAGAAATTGAATATATAAATCCCTTACTTGAAAATCTTCTAAATCGTAGGGAAGAAACTGATAAAGCTCTGTTCACGTTCTCAAATAATTTGTGAATAAACGTGAGGGGGCTAGGCTCTTATTTATAGTGGATAGAAGTAACCAAAACCATCCAATTTAAGTAGGTTTCAAATAATAAAATGTCGGTGTTCCTATCCTGAATAACACTAGCCGCTAGAACACTCACCGACAGGCCATCGTTCCTCAAGTGGTCGACCAGCCCAAGAAAGGTGGTCGACTAGTAGCTTGTATTTGGGAAGATTATTCTACCGTTTTAATTTTTTTATTTAATTCCCTAATAAATTTTAACGTTAACGTTTATTTTAATGTTTTTCCTAACCTCATTTAATTTTTAAATTTGAAATTCCTAACATTAATTATAAATTTGAATTTGAATTCCATTTGAATTATTTTAACTTCGAAAACTTCAAACGTCGATAACTTTTCCATTTAAGCTCTGATTACAAAACTTTATATGTGGAAATTGATCCAAAATCGCCATGAATGCAACATCACAACTTTCATGGCTAAGTTCCAACATTTACAAAATTTCCATTTTTAGCCTTATTATTAATCAATTAATTTCTTATTAATTTTTATGGGGTGTTACATTCTCCCCCCTTAAAAAGGATTTCATCCCTGTAATCCTTAAGGGATATACAGTATAACACGCACTAAGCGTCCATGTTATACAACCAAGTTAGCTATACAACCATCTACTACACCAAAAGTTTGTGATTATGTATGCATACATACTATAATTGAGCTCAGTCCTAACATGGATGCATTTTCATGATATATAGGCATGTATGCAAGCATCCTAAACATGTATAATATTCTACACAAGTGATAACAATAGAAGTGTGGCAACCATCCCCTACCATCCAATCTAGCTACTACGATGCAACCAAAAAACCAAAATTTTATGGAGAAGAGTTTACCAGAGAAAAGCTCAGAATGATAAGTCCTCATCTTCTCTTCTATTTCCCAAGTGTTTTTGGCCAAATTATCTCCCCATTTTACTCAGACCGGCCTAATTTCTTTATTGCGGGGCTTCCTATTTCCGTGCTCCACTATGCATGTGATGGCTGCTATTGGCCTCGTCTTAATGTCTACTAACTGATCAGACTCTAGCATGATGGTTGTGCTATGAAGGCATTCTCTCAAATGCGAAATGTGAAATACGTCATGGACTCCTGCCAACTTATCTAGTAACTCAACTCGATATGCAAGTTTTCATATTCTTTCCAAGATCGAGAAAGGTCCAATATCTTGGTTCTAACTTTCTCGACTTACCAATCTCATAAGCTTCCAAGAGGGGAAACCTTAACGAACACCATGTTTCCTACCTCAAACTATAATTCCTTCCTTCGTTTATCAGCATAGGACTTTTAGCAATTCTGTGCGGCCTTCATTCGCTACCGGATTATCTCTACCATTTTCAAGGTCTCGCAAATCAGATCTGGTCCAAGTAGAATTTTTTCGGTGGTTTCTGATCAAAAATTTTGTCGGAGTGCGAAATGCGGTCTTTTGCTTGCTATCCTCAGTTATCCTCAATTGATGAAATCCAATGGCTAAGTCCAATTGGGAAAAGATTTTGGCTCCCACAAGCCGATCAAACAAATAATCTATCCTAGGCAAGGGGTACCTATTTTTCTTATTCAACTTGTCGAGTTCTTTATAATCGACACATAGCCTTAGTGAGCCATCTACCTTGGTGGCAAAGACAATAGGTGCTCTCTATTCAAAAGTACTTCGATAAATGAATCCTTTCTACAACAGCTTTGAAATCTACTTATCTAACTCTCACCTCTCTTTGGAGGCCATGTGCCTTAATAGATGAGCAATAGGTCTAGCCTTCCTCTCTGAATCAATCCTAAACTCGACCTTCCTTCGGGGTAGGAGACCAAAGACTTCTCCAAAAATGGGGCAGTTTTGCACTAGTAATGTTTTGGCCACTTTTCAAGATGTTACTTAACTTTTTACTATTCGATCTTTTTATAACAACAAACATACATACAAAACATTATAAATATAATGAGAAACCTCTAAGGATCTCTTTACAAAGTTCCGTAGCAGTTGCCAAAAACAGGGCAATTCTCAACTGCATCTATAACAACTATCGCTATAAGTGCATTTTCAAATCCGAGTTCAATCTAAATCAAAGTCCATCTATAACCTATGTGATTTGTTTAGGGCCTAGTCATAAGTCAAACATGTCCACTCCAAGTTCATTCAAGTCCATGTTCATGGATCACATATGTCACTTACTTTTAAAGTAAGAATCCAAACCAATGTTTTGACATAAGTTGACCACAATTCAATCAACATATATACAATCAACACAACATATTTATGTGTTATATGTTCCATTAAAAGTAAGGTATTAAATCACCTTTAACCTCACTAACAACCAAGATCCAAGAACCAAAGCCTAGACCCAACCTTGCAACACCTTCCCTTCCTTCTCTTTTTGCCTTTTGCCTTGCTCCTTTCTAATGCTCACAGCCTCTAGGTGTGAGATGAGGATGGCTTCACCTTTTCACAATCTAAATTAGTGGGATGCATGTTTTTTAATGTGTTGGTAAGGCTTCTCTAAGTTTGAGGTGATTTGAATTTGATTTGCAAATATTTTGCTCTAGGAATTCAAGGATGATGAAGAAGAGAAGCCATGCATTTTCTAACTTAAAGCTTCATAATTTTTGTGAATGGTTACTAAGGGTATTCCCTTGCTTATATAGGCTTGTGCAAGGGATCATTACCACCTTCTACCTCTCATGGAAGGTCACAAAGGAGCCTCCCTCTCACATACACCTTTATGTGACTTTTCCTTTATGCAAATGACCATTATACCCTTCCATAATAATATCTCTTATCATTAGAACATTCTAGAGCCTTCCAATCTTAGTGAAGAGATGTTTGTGTTAATTAGTTGCTAATATGTTCATTTGATCAGTAGACAAGTGCACAAGAATTTGAACAACTTATATCGATCGAAAAGCCGTTTGTCGATAAACCGATTTTCGATCACATTATCGATTTTTCTTCGAAGAATATATTTCTGTAACAAATTTCAAAAACAAGTTTCTTATCATTATTCATTAATTAAATGACATCTAACAAGGTTATAAAATCATTTTTATCACACTTAATTATATTTCAAAATGTTTTAATATTCGATGACAAAGTGTTCGAATTTCTGAGTTGCTACATTCTCCCCCACTTAGAACATTTCGTCCTTGAAATTCAAACAAGAACAATAATCAAAGAAGATAGAAGAACAAGATATATATTGCACATTGCTGAAACTATATACAAACTAAAGTGTAACTGAATGTAATCTAAGCGACTCCACCTTAAGCGATGATTACACCATAAAAGATATATGATAATAAGATAAGAAGGAACCCCTAGTCTATTAGCAACCCTGGATGGATCTCCTTCAAACTTCCATGCTTCTTCTTTGTGCAATCTCGAGATTCCTTGCTCCACAACACTTCTAACCTTAACAAAGGAATAAGCACACAAATACTTAAATGGTATTCACAATTACTAGCAACCAATGCTGATGGTTCGCTTAGATTCAAAACTCTCCCATCGTCTAAGGATGATAAACAATCTACTAAGCATATTTTACGCTCAATAGCCTCAGGTAATTACTTAGACGATTATTCATGCTACCTCATAATAAACTGAAGTGTCTTTTCCCTAAACTCTTCATAAGCCAACATAACATAGTATACAGATGTAAAAAAGCCCGTACGATGCACATGAACCATCCGTACGTAATATCTAATCTGATCACTTACTCGATCACATAGATTTCACTTCCCAACCAGTGTAGAACACTTGACCTCTCTTGTGCGGACTCTGATGTGGTTCCTTGATTAGAAAACTCCATTCTTCTTGCGTGGCTATATACTATGATAGAAAACATCGGGATTGTACCACGAACCCATATCAAGTGTTCACCGTTAAGAATCGAGTGAAAAATCCTCGTTCGGACTGGTGTAAACTACCTCGAGAACATGTACTCGAATACTGAATCAAGAACAATCATGGGAATAAAACGATCTACATACAACTTACATATTCATCCTATTGGCTTCCTAACTACACCACTTCCTTTTTAGTCACATTCATTTATACAAATAGTATGTCATTCCATACTCAATCGTTTATTCATCATTTCATAAAACATAACTTTAAATTTATCCATATTTTATAACTTGAGTTCATACTCATATAATATCCATTACATCCTAAGAGTATATACCAAAACATCCAATTTGTTTTACTTAAAAAGTATGTTTAACCATTTAACACTTGTTTTAACTTGCTATCTTCTCAATTCAAGTGTTATATAAACTCAACTTTATATTTTCAAAAACACTTAACTACAAGTTCTATAACTCGGAAGTTCCTAGCTATCCACAATCATCAAAAATTCCATTTCATTTTTAACAATTGAAAACTACTAAATAACATATCATATCATGATGCACATATGATACTTTGCTAATGCATAGGCTACATGTGTTTATGAAATAACTTAATAAGAAAACTTTAAAATTAAACATCGATTTTTGAATCAAACCTTTTGAAATAATATATACGTATAACTTTTGTATATCAAATCATACTTTCGAGATTTAAATCAAAATTCGTTTTACCAAAACAATTTTGTAGCATCCTACACTTAGAAACTCGAAAATGAACGCCGATGATGCTGTAGTCATCACCGGAATTATTTTCAAGCGACCGAAGTAAGTTCAGTACATCCAAACCATACTCTTGGTACTCAACCAAAATCATTTCAAAGCGGTATCAAATACTTTGTATAATAATACTAAGTATCATGACCTCAATTTCCTAAATGAATTTCCCAAAAATTTACTTTCAAATAAGACTATTATTATTTTCGCCAAAATCTTGAAAAAAAATTCAAAGACGCCGAGATTTAAGTTCTCAAATTCTCTATTTAAATCCTTTCTGTTTATAAACCATATTTTTATAGACTATACTTTATATAAAATCACCTTCTTATATAATTCTTTTCATATATATTTATTTCCAAAATATTCTCTTTCTTTTGGATTATAAAAAACGTCTTTTGCTAAAATATTAACTTCTAACTCAATATTATCACCGAATGCCTTTCAATCAAACCGTGAAACTTAATTCACAAGGTATTCGTTTCAGTGTACCCCTAATTACTGCCTACCCACCCCATGATGTAGAAAGGTAAAGCTACTCATAAACTGGTTGAGCACAAATCAATAATAACCAATACCAAATGTTCCTAACAAGGCGAGCATGACTAAACAATCAAGGTTGCAGGGTATAAAACTATGGGAAGTACTAATATCAAACCAAATATGAATAGGTAAACTACAAATAGATAGTATAACCTCAAAAATCTGCTTCCCCCTCTCAGCTATTGAAGAGGAAGGTGCCAAAGCAAGTGCAAAAGCTCTAGGTTGTTGTCCTATCTAAAGCATAGGACAATCTCTAACAAAATGACCATGCTGATGAAACCTGTAGAACCTCCTTGGTACAAGCTATGCATTAAAATTCGAAACCACTCCGTTCGGTGCTCTCACTATCTGTGCTCTAGCCACTTGCCTTCCTTTCCCAAACCCACAATACTTGGCAAGATGTCCCTTCTTTCCATACAGATGGCTAGAACTTACGCTTGTTGCCTCTGGTTGGTGCTGACACAAATGGCTTGGGAGCCAAACCCTAAAACTGAAAAGCCGTACTTATAATATCCTTGAATGCTCCCTAGATATGATCTGTCATGTCCTTATATACCGTGTTGCAAAAACTAATCCAAGCCTGGACTTCGAGGATAGTCTAGGTGTCGTTGAACATATTTTTGCCCAATATCTCAAACTCACGCCATATCTAAGCAAAGTCTTTCCATGGTCGATCCTGCACCACTTCTTCTTCTAGATCTCTCTCAGCATTAGAAGCTCTATCATCCATGTGAGGAATGCGGATTATGGATCTTAAGGCTAGGAATAACACTAGAGGGGGTGAATAGTGTTTATAAGAAATTACTAAACCTTTTTGAGATTATGTTAATTTGAACACAAATGTATGCAATATTCAGACACAGATATAATCACAAAAACAAACACAGATGTAGAAATAAAGTAAATGCAGTAAAGGAAAGAACACACCAGATTTTATACTGGTTCGGAGTTACCCTACATCCAGTCCCGCACAACTAAGTACGGATTTCCTTTCAAAAGCAATTCAACAATTACAACCCTTGATTTCAAGGCCATGAGGTACACCCTCCAAAATCGCAATCCTCTGGGTAGAGATACTTGATTTCCGGGCAACAAGTTCACCCAATTGATTTCTCAAGGCTACAATCACACATTTTCTCACTTGATTGATTTCCAAGGCTACAATCACACCTTTTACTCTATTGATTAGAAAGAAAGCCTATAACTCTGAATAACACTGAGGATCTTGATGAGATAGTGACAGAGAATCAGATTATCTAGTTAGATTCAATGTTGATTTCAGCAGAGTAATGGTAAGAATATGTATAAAGAAATGTGGAAGAAGAAGAGAAGTGAAAAACCAGAAAATCTGATATATAATTCGTTGAAACTAACCCCTATTTATTGAAGAACAACAGCCATGTCTATTCATGAAAGGTTATGGCGAATAGACACTTCTTTTGAAATTCAAATTTTTGAATCTAATTGTCACTATGTCGACATGGGGTATTAGGGCATGTCGACATCCCAAAGCATTTTTTGAAGATTTGATTTTCTTTGAAAATAACCTTTATCTTATATTAAAAACTATTTAAACTTTATAAATATACTTGACTATAGATAAATATAGAGAATAATATATATAAAATTTTACTATAATTTTATATTTAAATCTAAGTATAAATATATTATAATTAAAATATAGTTTAAAACAAACGAAGTTTAAAACAAGAGTTTATTAAAAACAAAAACAAAGAATATTTAAGGCTAAAACATCTTTTTGAAAATTATTTGAAAAGATAATTTTTAAGGCCAAAACATTTTGAAAAGCAGTTTTGAAAATCATTCTGTAGTTTTGAAAATCATTTTGAAGTAGTTTTGCAAGCTTCTTCCTGCAGAATATCTCATCACATCAGGACTCGAGAACTTGTACAAAACCAGGATGTTCGTGGGTTTGTAAGCCACTTGTCATAGGTTTGTAAGCTACTTGTCGTGGGTTTGTAAGCCACTAAAAAGGTAGAAATGGGTTCCATCCCAAAAGAAAAATGGAGTGAAGATTTCAGTGCTATTATGAAGTTTTAACATAATTCTAGACTCAATACTTATCTTGAAATCTTGAACTCTTGATGATCTTGATACTCATGAGTCTTCAATCTTGATATCTTGAATCTCTATACTGTACAGTCTTCAATCTTTGTACCTGCATGGTTAAATCCTACATATACATATATATCTAAACGATAATGTTAGTATTTATATTTTATAATCTTATTCTAAGGTTGTTGTCATCAAAACCATCATCTCAAGGACTAACAATCCATAGTTCTTGCTACCTAATCAAAATGAAAAAGCTTTAAGAAAATAAAAGATACATTTATTTCAAAGAAAGGATTCTAAGAAAGAGATATTCCTATGGAATATTTTAAAAGTCTAGTTTTCAAAATACAAGTAAGCTCTCACATGTATAATACACTTGACACATTCAAGGGTGTCAATTACCATATCTCTAATGAGCTATACCCAACCATAGCCAAGGCGTTCGCTCAACCTTGAGCTCTACTACTAAATGTAACGACCTGCCCTCTCAACCCCCGAATGTTGACACTAATACATCCACAGTATTCATGTGCTGAGAATCCAAGTGCTAGAAAGATGAATTGTTAGGGTAAAAGAAAAGAAAAATGTGACGCCCCACCTCTATGCTCATAATAACAAAGAGTATTAAAAGAAATACTGTCTATTATTACGAAGAATAAGGCTGGATAGGAGCGACCATCCGTAATTGGCCTTACACTAATATTGATTATCTCGGTAGGAGTGGTATATACTTTTTATTTTTCATCTATTATTTATTTACTCCCATCGACATATCCAATTATCAGTATAAAACAAACTACGATAGTTCATAATAGTTTAGGACATTAGATATAACAATAACACGGATAATATAAATGCGGAACACAGATAAAAACAAAAGTCTCATATATATATAACTGATGTCAGTTAATACATAGTTGACACAATACATATGATACAACTACAACTGTCGACTCAAGAAGTTATATATACAAGTACATTAACGAATAATATACATGAATACATATCGTTCTATACAATGACACGACTACTACAAAATGACACTGACAACTTCAGAAGATGTGAAAAGTCTTCATATCCTGAACAGCAACTCAAAGAAGAAAATCTACAACCTGAAATAACTCGGGTCTGACCCGAGTATTACATTCAAAAGAAAATAATACACGGGTCAGTCTAATTCAAACTCAGTTATTAATGCACAGAAGCAATAATAATCAAATAGTCAAATAGACGACAGTCACAGAAATCTCGTATATCCAACTTCTCGATAAGGGAATCGGATAACGGTAGATATAACACTAAACAGTGTTAATCCACAAAACAGAAATCCAAAGCAGTTTAAGCAATTGAAATGTCAATTTAAAAACATCAATGCTAATTGGCTGCAGTACACGCTAACATGTACTGCCTCGCCAATACAGCCTGCGATTTACGCAACAGGTCGATGAATCAAGAACAAAAGAAATATCGATTAAAATCTGTCAATTCGGTGTGGCTGCAGTGCACGCACGCGTGCACTGCCTCGCCACAACAGAATATAAAGTCACCACAAGGGACAAGGGTAAAACTGCTACGAAAATGCAGCAGGTCAGCAAGTGCTCGGGGATGAACAGATGCAAATGAAAATGACACATGGATATGCAGTGGATACCCAAGTACAACTAAAATAGAAATGGGTCAAGCATATATAGATATGCAGTGACAAAGTGAACCAAGTCGCAATGTCACAGCAAGATCAAGTGACCGTGGCAATCACAGGACAGACAAGTCAAAGCAGTGAAACCATGGAGCAACAGCATGAATGCATAAAACTGGACAGAGCAACACATACTCGAAGTGAACAGTGGAAGAGTAAGTGCACCCCGAAACAGTTCAGCTCAAATGAGCAAGTGCACATGAGAAGACTGCACATGGAAAAGTATGCAACAGTGACTCAAATCATATGCAGTGAGATCAGAAGTGGACTGGTCGAAACAACACAGTGAGCTCAAGCTCAAAAACAACTAATACCAAGGTGACTAAAACCCAGTACTCAAGCAAGTGAATACAGAGAACTACAAAGGCTGCATACTAAATATGCAAAACCAAAGTTGCAGTGAACAACAAAATGCAATTTGAAATAGGCAGTGGCAATCCCACCTTGAAGTAATATAAGTGCAGACTGGTTACATGAATGACCAGACCCCAAATGTTATCGACGTAGTGTACATGTTGATGAACAAACAAAATTCGAGTGTCGACCGAACTACAAATTCAAAATCCCAATAAACAGAGACAACAAAGGCAAGGCAGCATGTTGTTATGTCAAGGTCAAGTTCAAGTGACTCAAGATCAAAGTCAGACTTATGAACATGTACAAGATCAATAGGCGAAGGCAGGCAACTGGCAACAAATGATGCAAATGCAACAATATTTCTTTATGGAGGAAGGACAACAAGTCACAATGTCACAGCAAGATCAAGTGACAACCTAGGGCAGTACAACTAAATGAAACAGGTCAGTACACGGCTCCAAAAACATCTGACTCGAATACAAAGTAATGCAAACTGTCTCAAAGAATGCTACAAGTCGATGCAAAACTGCAATTTCAGACAGTCATGACCGAAGAAGAACCATAGCCACAGTGGAATGCTCAAAGGCAAATACATGAACGAAGACTGGTGCCACTCAATTCAGTGAAACCAAAAGTGAAACTAACAAACCAACCAACTATCAATAAAAGAGTGCAGACACGAACTGCAACAAGGCTCAATTGAACTCGACCAGTGAACAAGACTACACATTCAAGTGCAGTGAAGACCAACAGCCACATGAACAAGGGACATGAACACATGCAAATGAAACTGTAACGAACTGAGCAGTATGATGGTGAGGGCACCATAGATATGGCACCACAGCACACAATATTTAAAAGTCCAATGATCTCAAGTCACAAGTGATACCAGACTGCTCAAAGACCATACATGAATGGTATCAAGTGCAAATGCAACAGAAAGGAAAATATGCACAAATGAATTCTAACAATGTCAAGTGATGGGACTAGACTACATGAATATGCAACAGACAGGAAAACAATGAATAGCATATCAGAGTACAAGAGAAACAGTGAAGCCAACGTTAGGTATTCATTACCAACAGTAAAGCTAAAACTCAGAGAGGAGCAACAATGTCAAAGTCATGGCAATTTCAGAGTAAAGAATCGAGCAATTAAAACATCAAAACCATGGCAACCACGAAATCATTTAAAGCCGAAGGAACAACAAAAACAACTCGATACTTCGGCAATTCCATTTAAATTGGTCAACGTCGAAACCACCCAACATCAGATAAAGTCGAACGAAAACTAACAAATCGAAGCTATCTAGAAACGAACGAAAACCAACAGGGTCGAGTGAATTAGATGTGAGCTTTCACTCACCTTGCTTCGAAGCGGCGACGAGAATGACTCAATGGAAGCGGCCAAGCATCACAGAGACGAGCGAACGAAGAAAAGAAATCGTGGACGCCACTTCCAATTAGAAGCCCTAACTTGCAGGCAAAAGGGAGGAGTAGCGAGCCGCCATTATCGTTCTTTTGTTTTCTTTAGGGTTAGCCCCCGTGAAAACAATGAAAATAGAGAGGAACGGTTATGGTCTTTGATAATTATCACATTACCATAGACTTGGGCCAAGATTTTAAATTTTATAAAGCCCGTTGAATTTATAAATAGCAAACCATGATAATTAAACACTTAGGTGATATTTAAAACACAATTTGAATCCATTAGAACAACGGATTCGAACACGATAAAAATTCATATTTAGGATTTTAAATACGAATAGACGATGTCATATTTAAATAAAATATTTAAATATATTATCGTATAAATGCGGGTTGTCACAGAATCAACAAAGGAAACGTGGGCCAATATGATTTTTAAAGCCCACTAACAATTTCTAAACCATTTTTCAAAAGGATTTCAACTCGATAAAATTCCAATAAGAATTAGCAAACGATTTAATCACCTAGTGTCGATAATTAATTGCTACGAATTTGCGGGTTGTTACAGACTCCCCTCCTTAAAGAAATTGCGTCCACGCAATTATAGGGAATAAATGGATAAAAGGTAACAACCATAAGAGCATAACAATGTCGAATGCATAAGCAAAGCAAATGTCAGCAGGGAAAGTATTAGATAAGAAATCAACAGGTTCGACTGCTTCAATCAAAAGAATCAACATCGTGGGAATCAGGGATCAAAATCATACGACTAACACAAGCAAGAACAATCGAGTTCCAGCAACTAAAAGAGAAGGAAAAACAGAGCAGAAATCCCATACAGAGCATGAATTGAATGTGAGTAAATCAAATTACTCACCTGAATCGCCAGAGAAAAAGACGAAGCTCAAATCTCAAAAATCGCAAATATTCAATCATCAAAAGCGATAATCAAATTTCTCAAATCAACAAATATTCGATTATCACAAGCGATAATCAAATTTAAAATTCAACAAATATTCGATTATCAAAAACGATAATCAAATCTAAAATCAACAAATATTTAATTATCTCAGGCGATAATTAAATCTCAAATCAACAAATATTTAATTATCTCAGGCGATAATTAAATCTCAAATCAACAAATATTTAATTATCTCAGGCGATAATTAAATCTCAAATCAGCAAATATTTAATTATCAAAAGCGATAATTAAATCTCAAATCAGTAAATATTTAATTATCTAAAGCGATAATTAAAAACAACAAATATCTGATTATCAAAAACGATAATCAGAACTCATATCAACAGATATCTAATTATCACAAGCGATAATTAGAAACAACAAATATCCGATTATCAAAAACGATAATCAGAACTCATATCAACAAATATCTAATTATCACAAGCGATAATTAGAAACAACAAATATCCGATTATCAAAAACGATAATCAGAACTCATATCAACAAATATCCAATTACCTGCAGATAATTGGAAACAACAAATATCTAGAAATCAATTAAGAAGACTAGAAAATCAACATAAAAGCTTGGATCGATCCCATCAGATGGCGAGTTTTTAATTCGCTGCACGTGCATCTCAGAGTGGCCGAAGCCTACCAAGTACTCAACATAATTTTGGCGCCCATCAGATTGACCCGAAGGTCCGCAGAGTGACCCGAAGGTCTAGTACTGGTATTTGACCCGAAGGTCCGCAGAGTGGCCCGAAAGCCCAACAAATGACCCGAAGGTCCGCAGAGTGGCTCGAAAGCCCAACAAATGACCCGAAGGTCCGCAGAGTGGCTCGAAAGCACACAAAATCATCAAATATTTCAATTAACGAGTCCGAAATTAACCGAAATAGCAAACGCACATGTCCCATACCACGTGTTTTACTAAATCGTTTGATTCTCTTCATCGTTTCCTTGAAAGTGCAAAATTGTGTATTTTGTAAAAATACATTTCACATTCTCAAACGGACAAGTCCGGAATTAAGCGAATTAGTAAAAGAAAGGGGTCATAGTCCTCGATTTTGCTGAAACGTTTAAATCGCTTCCTCATTCTTTTGAAATCGCAAACTGTAAAATTTTTGAAAACAAATTTATTTATTTTGTAAAAATAACAATTCGCATTCTCAACTGAACAAGTCCGGAGTTAAGCGAAACAGTAAAAGAAAGGGGTCATAATCCTCGATTTTGCTGAATCGTTTAAGTCGCTTTCTCATTCTTTTGAAAACGCAAATTGCTAAAATTTTATAAAACAATTTTCATTTTAAAACGATTTCCCAATCACGTGATTAAAACAGCAAATCAGTAACAATTTCGATAAGGAAATTGTACTTCTCAAAATACCGTAAAAACGGTTACAAATCAGCATTGCGGAATAACCGCTTGAAAATCCACTTTTTAAAATTTGACGGTTACGGAAGCCAAAGCTACAGTAGTTTTAAAACGTCAAAATCACATCAAAACAATCTACATCAAAATGTAATGTCAGTGAATTCTCATTCATCAAAATGCCACAAAACACCGCACTTCAAAATATAGCATTGGTGTAAAATTCCGTTGTAAAAATAACGGCAACAAAATACGTTTCATAACCAAGCATCGGTTCAACGTAAAATAAATGCAATAACGTGCAATTTAAATTTTTGCACGTACTACAAAATGAACAAAGAATCATTCAAATGTATCTTCAATGAAGATAATTTAAAACAGCAAAAATCTAATCAATAGATGATTAGTACAAAAGAAAGCCAGCGGAAATTTCAACAAAAATCACATATCTGCAATTTCTTCGAATCCTCAATTCGGATTCGAAGTTCTCAAAGAAATAAAATAATTACAGCTATGTAAACAACAAATGAAATTCATATCAATTTCGTATTTTGATTTTTAAATCAAAAAGATTATCAGTTGTACTCAGCGAAGACAGTTTCACTGTTTCCGCTGCGCACCCTGATAAACAGAACACAAATCAATCAAATCATCAGAACACAATTTCACTATTATTTTTAAATAAAGTTATTTAAAAATTTCATCCAAATTTCAAAACTTTAGTTTTGACTCCAGCACAAATAAAACATCGACCAATAGTTGTAACATATGTTCCTTCCGAGTTAAGTTTTATATTATGTCCATAAACCCCAAGCTCTGATACCAACTGTGACGCCCCACCTCTATGCTCATAATAACAAAGAGTATTAAAAGAAATACTGTCTATTATTACGAAGAATAAGGCTGGATAGGAGCGACCATCCGTAATTGGCCTTACACTAATATTGGTTATCTCGGTAGGAGTGGTATATACTTTTTATTTTTCATCTATTATTTATTTACTCCCATCGACATATCCAATTATCAGTATAAAACAAACTACGATAGTTCATAATAGTTTAGGACATTAGATATAACAATAACACGGATAATATAAATGCGGAACATAGATAAAAACAAAAGTCTCATATATATATAACTGATGTCAGTTAATACATAGTTGACACAATACATATGATACAACTACAACTGTCGACTCAAGAAGTTATATATACAAGTACATTAACGAATAATATACATGAATACATATCGTTCTATACAATGACACGACTACTACAAAATGACACTGACAACTTCAGAAGATGTGAAAAGTCTTCATATCCTGAACAACAACTCAAAGAAGAAAATCTACAACCTGAAATAACTCGGGTCTGACCCGAGTATTACATTCAAAAGAAAATAATACACGGGTCAGTCTAATTCAAACTCAGTTATTAATGCACAGAAGCAATAATAATCAAATAGACGACAGTCACAGAAATCTCGTATATCCAACTTCTCGATAAGGGAATCGGATAACGGCAGATATAACACTAAACAGTGTTAATCCACAAAACAGAAATCCAAAGCAGTTTAAGCAATTGAAATGTCAATTTAAAAACATCAATGCTAATTGGCTGCAGTACACGCTAACGTGTACTGCCTCGCCAATACAGCCTGCGATTTACGCAACAGGTCGATGAATCAAGAACAAAAGAAATATCGATTAAAATCTGTCAATTCGGTGTGGCTGCAGTGCACGCACGCGTGCACTGCCTCGCCACAACAGAATATAAAGTCACCACAAGGGACAAGGGTAAAACTGCTACGAAAATGAAGCAGGTCAGCAAGTGCTCAGAGATGAACAGATGCAAGTGAAAATGACACATGGATATGCAGTGGATACCCAAGTACAACTAAAATAGAAATGGGTCAAGCATATATAGATATGCAGTGACAAAGTGAACCAAGTCGCAATGTCACAGCAAGATCAAGTGACCGTGGCAATCACAGGACAGACAAGTCAAAGCAGTGAAACCATGGAGCAACAGCATGAATGCATAAAACTGGACAGAGCAACACATACTCGAAGTGAACAGTGGAAGAGTAAGTGCACCCCGAAACAGTTCAGCTCAAATGAGCAAGTGCACATGAGAAGACTGCACATGGACAAGTATGCAACAGTGACTCAAATCATATGCAGTGAGATCAGAAGTGGACTGGTCGAAACAACACAGTGAGCTCAAGCTCAAAAACAACTAATACCAAGGTGACTAAAACCCAGTACTCAAGCAAGTGAATACAGAGTACTACAAAGGCTGCATACTAAATATGCAAAACCAAAGTTGCAGTGAACAACAAAATGCAATTTGAAATAGGCAGTGGCAATCCCACCTTGAAGTAATATAAGTGCAGACTGGTTACATGAATGACCAGACCCCAAATGTTATCGACGTAGTGTACATGTTGATGAACAAACAAAATTCGAGTGTCGACCGAACTACAAATTCAAAATCCCAATAAACAGAGACAACAAAGGCAAGGCAGCATGTTGTTATGTCAAGGTCAAGTTCAAGTGACTCAAGATCAAAGTCAGACTTATGAACATGTACAAGATCAATAGGCGAAGGCAGGCAACTGGCAACAAATGATGCAAATGCAACAATATTTCTTTATGGAGGAAGGACAACAAGTCACAATGTCACAGCAAGATCAAGTGACAACCTAGGGCAGTACAACTAAATGAAACAGGTCAGTACACGGCTCCAAAAACATCTGACTCGAATACAAAGTAATGCCAACTGTCTCAAAGAATGCTACAAGTCGATGCAAAACTGCAATTTCAGACAGTCATGACCGAAGCAGAACCATAGCCACAGTGGAATGCTCAAAGGCAAATACATGAACGAAGACTGGTGCCACTCAGTTCAGTGAAACCAAAAGTGAAACTAACAAACCAACCAACTATCAATAAAAGAGTGCAGACACGAACTGCAACAAGGCTCAATTGAACTCGACCAGTGAACAAGACTACACATTCAAGTGCAGTGAAGACCAACAGCCACATGAACAAGGGACACGAACACATGCAAATGAAACTGTAACGAACTGAGCAGTATGATGGTGAGGGCACCATAGATATGGCACCACAGCACACAATATTTAAAGGTCCAATGATCTCAAGTCACAAGTGATACCAGACTGCTCAAAGACCATACATGAATGGTATCAAGTGCAAATGCAATAGAAAGGAAAATATGCACAAATGAATTCTAACAATGTCAAGTGATGGGACTAGACTACATGAATATGCAACAGACAGGAAAACAATGAATAGCATATCAGAGTACAAGAGAAACAGTGAAGCCAACGTTAGGTATTCATTACCAACAGTAAAGCTAAAACTCAGAGAGGAGCAACAATGTCAAAGTCATGGCAATTTCAGAGTAAAGAATCGAGCAATTAAAACATCAAAACCATGGCAACCACGAAATCATTTAAAGCCGAAGGAACAACAAAAACAACTCGATACTTCGGCAATTCCATTTAAGTTGGTCAACGTCGAAACCACCCAACATCAGATAAAGTCGAACGAAAACTAACAAATCGAAGCTATCTAGAAACGAATGAAAACCAACAGGGTCGAGTGAATTAGATGTGAGCTTTCACTCACCTTGCTTCGAAGTGGCGACGAGAACGACTCAATGGAAGCGGCCAAGCATCACAGAGACGAGCGAACGAAGAAAAGAAATCGTGGACGCCACTTCCAATTAGAAGCCCTAACTTGCAGGCAAAAGGGAGGAGTAGCGAGCCGCCATTATCGTTCTTTTGTTTTCTTTAGGGTTAGCCCCTGTGAAAACAATGAAAATAGAGAGGAACGGTTATGGTCTTTGATAATTATCACATTACCATAGACTTGGGCCAAGATTTTAAAATTTATAAAGCCCGTTGAATTTATAAATAGCAAACCATGATAATTAAACACTTAGGTGATATTTAAAACACAATTTGAATCCATTAGAACAACGGATTCGATCATGATAAAAATTCATATTTAGGATTTTAAATACGAATAGACGATGTCATATTTAAATAAAATATTTAAATATATTATCGTATAAATGCGGGTTGTCACAGAATCAACAAAGGAAACGTGGGCCAATATGATTTTTAAAGCCCACTAACAATTTCTCAACCATTTTTCAAAAGGATTTCAACTCGATAAAATTCCAATAAGAATTAGCGAACGATTTAATCACCTAGTGTCGATAATTAATTGCTACGAATTTGCGGGTTGTTACAAAAAATAATAGAACAAGAAAAGAAGAACACAATATTAGAATCTCACATCGGAACGGTAATATATAATATCAAAGGAACAACACAAAGGGTTACTCTGAATATAGAAATATCAGAGTTACTAAAACCTAAGTACTATCATCAGCCTGGACAGTTATAACTGCCCATCCTCACAATGCAAATATATACAATATAGAAATGCAGTGAAAATAAGAATACTACGTTAGGTAATCATCCAGCTTTTCTCCATAATATCCAAAGCATATGTAGCTAAATCTGGAAACAAACATGCAGCTGACCCGAGCATTATAAGAAAATTACACCTGGATCAGTCTGGTAAACTAGCATGAGAAATTCAAGAAATATAAGACAAGTAGCAGTAACCATTGAGACCGTACAGATTATTGTAACGATTTTCCCCTCAAATGAAACCAACCATTTATTAAGTTTAATATAGTGATATGATAGATAACTTATAGAGTGTAGAATATAAATCATATCAAATAGTTGTGATGCTTAAAATGGTCACACCATAACATATTTAGGTTACACTCAAAACCGCTAAGGTACGTTCGCATAATGGATTTTCCACGGAGATCCTTTCGGTCAAGCCAAAATCCAATCTCCATGCACAAGGATCAGAAGTCACCTTCCAAGTGCCATGTTTCTCTAGATAAAATATACCATATGAAAAACACAAAGCCCCACGCCCGAACATAAACATGAACCCCGTGGTACCAAATATCATTAACTTTCGTGCGCAACTTTGATAAGCATACTCTAGATTTGGAGTTGATAATATCCTATCGTGGGTCAGCGAAACCCCAGATTATGCAGCCTAATTTGTTTTTATCCATTTCCGATATTGAATGTAATGACGAGGTTACATTCGGCATCTCTTACATGAGTCTTCATCACTCGAACGGAATACAAATCCCCAAATGGATTCCCACATCTCGAACAGATCACGAATCACTACATGGATTTGAGCATCTAGAATAGATCTCGAATCTCCATATAGATCCCCTGCATAAATCATTCGACGAATGCTAGCGCTGTCCTCTCTCATGGAATACTCCTCAAGATAGACATTCCCACACGATAACATCATTTGGAATGTTAACACTAACCTCTTCCTTGTACTATAAACTTAGGATTGACATTTAACTCTATAAAATTTCACTTCATTACTACTTCCAAAATATAGAATTTGTATACTAGTTTTGAAGTGGTGTTCGATAAGCAAAACACTTATCGATCCTAGTCTCTCCAAAACTAATTCGATGAATTTTCGGCTAACTCAATTCTGATTTTTCAAAAGTAAGCGAAAGCTAGAGACATTTCGTACCAATACTCCTCCTCGGGGTTCTTATTGGTATAAAACCGCAAAGCCTTTCGATAACCTCCTAAGTTAATGTTAAGTCAAGTTCGATAATTGACTAATCAATTATCTAGTCAAAACAATTGTTTATACAAATCATGATTCGTATGCTTAACTCGTTTACGACATTCCAACTCAACTATTCCTCATCCAATAGTGAAGCCAGGTAAGTTTGAGCACTCGATGCAACAAGCCTTGCCTAGACAATTCGTTCTTGAATCTCATAAATAGATAAGTCTACCTCTTCAGCTTTTAGTGTTAAGTATAGTATTAATGATTTCCATAAACGATAAGAAATCAACATGATTAACACGTTTCCAACATTTTTCGACTTACTATTCCTCGATCAAGAGGAAAGGTTGGTAGGTTGGAGCACTATTGCTCTATCCCTACTCGACATCAACCTTAACTCTCATAAATAGAAAAGCCTTACTTCGTCGGCTTTTAGTGTTAAGCATAGTTAATTACTTTTCGAAAAAGTAATTAAACAATTAACCATTTAGAAATTCTAACCCCATTTTAATGTTATATATTTTTAAAATAATTGAAAATATTTAAAATAGATTTTAAAACATCTATCCAAAATATTACTTGAAAATAACGACTTTATATTTTCCTTAAAACTTGAAAACGACACATTTTCAACAAAATTTCTCTTATTTAAATGTTCACAACTAATTTTTAAATTTTCATAAATATCTCAAACCACTTTTGAAATACTCTAATTTGAGTTAGTAAACACTTGGTAAAAGCATGAAACAAAATACTTAAATTTAAATGTCTTTTCTAACCTTTTAAGTGCAAAATCAAGTTTGCACTAGTGATGTTTTGGCCACTTTTCGAGATGTTACTTAACTTTTTAATATTCAAGTTTTTGACAGCAATAAATATACATATAAATAATTATAAATATGGTGAGAAAGCACTCAGGATCTCTTTACAAAGTTCCACATGAATTGCAAAAAACAAAACAACTCACAATTGCATTAATAACGACTATCGCTACAAATGCACTTTCAAATCCGACTCTGATCTAAACCAAAGTCCATCTATAACCTATGTGCTTTATTTAAGGCCTAGTCATAGTCATACAAGTCCATTCCAAGTTCATTCAAATCCAAACACATGGACAATATATGTCACTTACTTTTAAAGTAAGAATCCAAACTAATGTTTTAACATAAGTTAATAACAGTTCAATCAACATATATACAATCAACACAACATATGTATGTGTTATATTTTCCATTCAAAGTGAGATGCTAACTCACCTTTAATATTTGATATTGGTTGTTAGTGAGGTTTTTAATGAGTTAACACCTTCATTTCCTTCTCTTCTAGCATTTTGCCTTGCTCCTTTGCCTTCTTTTCCTCTCTAATGCTCACGGCCTCTAGGTGTAGGTTGAGGATGGCTTCACTTGTTCACAATCTAACTTGGTGGGATATTTTTGTAATGTGGTAGTAAGGCTTCACTCCAACTTTGAGGTGATTTGGATTTTATTTGAAAATATTTTGCTTTAGGAATTTAGAGATGAAGAAGAGGTAAAGCCATGAAATTGCTAACTTAAAGCTTTGTAATTTTTGTGAATGGTTACTAAGGTTATGCCCTTGATTATATAGGCTCATGCAAGGGGTCAGTACGACCTTCTACATCTTATGGAGGGTTAAAAAGGAGCCTGTAACGACCCGACTTTCCAGACCCGGAAAATCGAACCATTTTAGTTAAGAAGAAGAGGTAGAAGAAGAAAAATAGAAAACAACATCAGAATCTAACCATCGCAGCGGAATAAAATATAATATATATCAACAGATCTTTACACAAATCAAAAACTATATCTGTTTATACAATTCATCATCAGAATACATCATCAGAGTACATCAACATCCATAACATACAACTGAATACACAGCGGAAAAATAATAGCAAGTACGAGAGTACGTATCGTCATCCAGCTCGTCTCCTGAGCTCCACGGCATCATATCCTGAACCTGTTTATCTCGGTCTGACCCGAGCATCATATAAAACAATACCCGAGTCAGTCTGGAATACCAGCGTGAGAAAATCACACTCAAATTGATTATTTAAGTTTCAAAAATCCTTTGAAATCAAAAGCATCTCGTAAGACCACGACACAAATAAACATGTCGGGTTTTTACCTTACGATAGCTAAAACACTTTTTATAAAAATCCTCTGATATTATAATAGTGTCTATTTACAAATACTTATTAAAATAGCTGAAATTGTTACATTCATTAAATTCCAGCATACTAGGTATACAAACAAAACTCGTACAAGGCACGTAGGGAGAATGGATTTCCAACGAATGACTAGGCACTGGGGTACCACCTGTCACAGTATGTGGCCTAGATCACAGTACCGAGGACCCACCCTAAGTCCCCTGCAACACAAGGCCGGAACCACCTATGGGAAATTCCGAATATGATCACCCCGCGGTTGGGATCAGCAACCGCACCACTAAGCCGAAATATAAGGGACATCTAGACAGGGATGACCACACTCTCCAGTGGGCGCTACCCACGAAGCCTTGCTGCATAACCCCTGATTTTCAGTCATTCCCGGTTGATGAGGCTTGAGGCTTAGCGTTACCTTTACAGAACATTTCACTTTGAATGCCCATCGTCCACCTGACGATGTCACGAAAGCATTCGTCCATACAAGTCCGTCCCGGGTTCGAACGGAACCGAAGGCACTATTCCTACTACATCCATTTTGGAAATATCCTCAGGATTAGTAGCGACTAGCCCTTGCACTTCACTGCTCCATCTTCGACTCCGAACACGTTACACGAAACGTACAAACTGGATCGAAGTGGTTTTCGGGAAAAATTCCCGATCCTGGTCTCTTCGAAACGATCAGCGCATTGGCCAATATTGATAGTCGGTGATTTAACTATCAATTAACATCCACAAGCAACCATCACACAATAAATAATTTCCCACATTATTTATTTGCCCAAATATCTTTCCAAGATATATTTCCAAATTTTCGAAACTCATTTGAAAACAGATTTCAAACAGTTTCCGCTTACGGAATACATTTCCCAAAAAAATTATTTCCACTGAATCACCAAGTACAAAATACTTTTAGATTTTAAAATAATTTTAAAACACTTTACTATAAATATACTTTAAAATATTGAAATTTAAAAACTACTTTAATACCTTAACAAAATATATACTTAAGGAATATTTAAAATGAAACCACTTTTCAAATATAAACTAAATTTCTCTTTTTAAAACATAATACCAAATCACTTTTATATAATTACTACAATAATAGATTTTTGAAAATACTACTTTGGAAATTAACCTTTAGAAATAATCAATTTCCTAAAACATGCCTTTTTAAACAAATTAGAACTTTTAACTTATATTAAAATTGCTTTGAAAACGTACTTGGCTATCCAGAGAAATACACTTCTCATTCCCATCTTTTAAAAATAAATCAACATTTATTTTTAAACCAATCCATATTCTTTTATAAATTCCCACCTTGAATTTATATTTCAAATATCCTCTGATATTCCATTTCACTTTATAAACCCAGTTTATATCTCCAAAATCTCATTTCTCTTAAATTTCAAATCCAAAATATTTAAATCAAATTTATAATTGATTTCCCAATTTATTTTACTTTGAAATAAATTTCTTTACTTAATCCATTTATTTCCAAATTCATTAACTTCCAGATTTTATTTCTCATTATGATTTAAAATCTTTAAACTGAAACACAAGTTTCAGATTTCCCAAATTCCTTCTTTCTTTTTAATTACATTTAAACATTGAATTAAAATAAATTATTTATTCTTTTAAATAATATCACATAAGTTTTCTTTAAATTCAATATTTCTCTGTTTATTCAAAATTCCTCTTTTCCATATTTATTAGAATTTTGGGAATCACTTTTATTCTTAATCAGATTCATTCTCAAATTTATTCCAAACTCTTTATAATTATTTTACTTAAAAATTTACTCTTTTATTTCTTTTCAAAATTTCCATTCTAGAGATTTTGGTAACTCAGCACATCCAAATCAGTCCAGCCCAAACCATAACATCCAATTATCCATATAATTCATCACAAGATATCAACAATCATATCACAGAATATTTAAACAAAATTAAATATTTTGAGGAATCCAGTTGGATCCCTCCAACCTGTTTCCCTGCATCCACAGACGTTAGCACAATACCAATTTCACTTCAAAATGGAATATCGCGGTATATGGGATTTATATAAAATCGTCCGCTATTATGCGGCGCATAGGGTCTTATCCGCTATATAATGCGGGAATATCAACAACTCCAATATATACATATGCCAATATGTATATATTGCTATATACTACTATATATATAGTATCACATCAAACCAAATCAATCATTCAATTGATTATTTAAATTTAACCATTTAAATTTAACTGAGTGAGATTAACTCACCTTTGCATTTGCCATCCACTTTAATATTCTCTTAGTTTTCTCGCCGTTTGTACCTTGAATCAATATTAAATTTGTTTTGTTAATATTCAAATGAATCGAATAAATAATTTCCATTTGTTAAATTTAATTTAATTACAAATGATTTTATTTAACCCAGTTTAATAAATTCGATTTAAAACTTGAATTTATCATATTACTAAAATTCCAAATTTTACTTTACTATTAAATCCCTAGTAACAAATTAAATGAATAGTTTCTACCAACAGATTTAAAATATCCAAAATAATTTAACCCTCGGATAACACTCATGGATTTGTAAATACTTGATTGTAATAGGCTTTACAATGTTTTATCTCATCATACTGTCTACTTAAAATTTAACAGTAAGATTTAAAAATGTGTACACAATCATTATATTTTCTCAACTATATATATATATATACCCTTAAAACTATATATTGAAAACTGCATATATAAAATTAATTCATAGATGTCAAAGTCTAATTTATATAAACTAAACGTATCATTAAAATTTGTAAACAGATCTTCACAAATATATTTTCTAAAAGAAATAAATATTTATACCTTACAGTAAAATCCATCACAGCCTTCCCCCCCAAATCTGCACCGAGTACTCAACTACGATCGAAAACTGCCTTCCACACTCGTCCTCGTGAGAACTACCCAAGTCAAACGAAACCCTAGACTAATCGCCCTGTGCTCGCCTGCTAGAGCTTCATCGCAAAAATCGCGACCCAGTCTGGCCTCGCGAATTGCCATCGCTCGAACGCCACCACATGAGCGCCCCCCCCCTCTCGATTGAACGAAGTTGCCAACCCAGTCGTCGCCGCGTCCCACTTCCCTTCGCTCGCGACTCAACATTCGATATCCCCTCCATTACTTCGACAGTCGACCTTGAGGCCATCGTTTCCACCCACGAACTCGAGACTGTAGCAGAACTTCAAATCGGCAGTAGAAATATCGCGTAGGAGGCAAGGATGAGCCGCGATGGCTGATGGAATAGCTGAGTGTGTAGCGATGATTATTATGAAGGCGTTGATTTTCGAAACCCTAGTTTCTCTCGGGTTCAAGCCTCGCGATATGGAGATTGATATTGAACTGTAACTTTGAAGTGAACAGATTTCTTTTAAGGAGGAAGATTTTTTTTTTTGAATTAAGCATCGAAACATGGAGATTGCCATTGAGCTGTAGCTTTTTGAGTAAACAGATTTTTTTTTCTATAGGCCATGAATTCTCGAATTTGAACGAACAAGGAAATGGTTTCGAGATTTTTCTCGGCTGTTTGGTTTATATTATTTTTGTTTCTTTTGGCTTCCAACGCAAGGCTCAGCAATATAATATAAGGAAAGCTTCTTGAACCAGCGTTATTTTAAATTTCAGGATAATTTCCATCGCGTTTACTTATTGTATGATCAGACGATAACTCCGAATGCTACAAAATATTTTTAACCGGCTTAAAATCAAGATTCAATATTTTACCCAATCCCGATAATTAAATTTAATAATTAATTATCCAAATAAATACTGTATATTTGAAATTAAAGTTAAAATTTAACCTTCGGATATTTAAAATAAATTAAATATTCACATTTCAAATATACAAAAATTCCGGGTCGTCACATTCCTCCCCCCTTAAAAGAATTTCATCCCCGAAATTACTAGTTAGGAAGAATGATTCAATTCCCGTTAACTATTTCGCAAATTCAAACAGTTTTAACAAATCCAAACAATCTTTTATTAATGATACACTAATCATCTTTTAACTTCCCAAACTTATTCATAAGTTCAACCCATACCACCTACTTATCCATTCAAATTTAAATTTGAATTCAAATTTTTGAATTATCAAAATTTTCCAAAATTTTCTAACTCCCTAAATTTCCGAAAAATTTCGCTAGCATCTCCTTTGCGCGGCTAGCTCGGTACTACTACAAAATGGCTCTACGGCCTCCCAATCTCAAAAAGAAAACAAAAAGCCAAGTGGCTGGATCAAAAACCCAATCAAATTTCATATAGAAATTCAATACATACCTTTTGTCGGGCCATTAAATTTTATCTTCTAAAATCAAAAATCCCAATTATCCATTGCTTTTATACACCTGTATATCCTATTAAGCAATAATATCCACTCACAATTCCAAAGTCATTTTATCGACTTCTTTACAAATTTCCAATATTTGTTTTACTTAAGTCCGTACGATGCACCTATATCATCCGTACGCAATATCACATTCGATCGCTCAATCGATCACACAATTTCACTTCCGAACTAGTATCGTCCACCCGACTTCCTAGCGCGGACTCAGATCTGGTTTCTTGATCAGAAACCGTCATTCTCCTTGCATAGCCACCAACTATGATAGAGAATATCCAGAATCAATCAACAATCCATATCCAGGCTCGCCATTGAAAATCGAGTGAAAAATCCTGATTCGGATCGATAAAACTATCTCGAAATTCTGTGTTCGACATCTGGACCAAATAGCTATGCGAATAAATAATATACGTACACCTTACGTATTAATTTCAATTGATTACCAATTACATCAATTCTCTTTTATTCACATTCCTTTTTGATTGTTATCCCCTTATTCACAACTATCCCATTTCACAACTTCAGTTTTAGTCTTCATTCAACTATTCACTTAGTATATATTTTTTTTCCAAAATTACTAAGTATATTCCCAAAACCAATTTCCTTAAGAATTTCATTCTTCAATTCTTAAGTCCAATATAATTTTTTCTTATATTTATTTACTACTTCACCACTGAAGTGTATATATTCAAATTGAACTCCCATTTCATATGAATTCCAACTTCTTCAATTTACTACTTCATTTCAAATATAAATACTTATTCCACATTTTCATTCAGATTTTCATTTCTAATAGTTAAATTTTTTTTCTTAAATTCAATTCATCTCCAACTTCCAAAAATTGAATTTTATTTAGCTCGAAAACAATCCAAGTTAACTCATTCAATAACTATTTCTCAACTTATTTAAACCGCTCTTCTGTTTGAGTTCAGTTTCCATTCAACATTTACTTAAGTCAATAACTTAAGTTTATTTTCCATTCAACCAACCCTTTAAAGTTTTATTTCCATCTTTCATTTGATTCTTATTTAATCAAATTCCATCCATTTATTTATTTAATATAATTGGTTCATTCACTCAATCATTATGAATTTTATTTTCCATACTCAATTCATCTGGAATTGTTTTATTAATAACCAGGTCATTTCCAATTTATTTCACTTATTTGGATTTCATTTGCAATTCAAACCATCACTATGTTAATCCAATTTCATTAACTCACAATTCAATTTCATTAACTAATTTATTATCTAATTAGTTCCTCCGCTGGTTAGAATTAAATACTTGCTTTTTAATTCCAAATATCACTTCACTTAATTATCTTAAGTTCAATTTATTTTATAATTCAAGTTTGGATTTATTTAAAAATTAAGATTGCTCATCTTAGTCATTTCCATTTGATAATTACAATTTCAAATTATAACTCTTAATGGTTCAAAGTAATGGATTCCCATTTATGACTTACAATTTCATTTCTATTCATAAGTTTTAACTTACTTACTTAAGATCTAGGACTATTCATTTAAGTCCATTTTCATCTTTATAATCAAATTTCAAATTATTACACTTAAGAACTTAAGAATATGAATTTCTTTACACAATTATAAGCATTTTACATTACCTTTATATCCAATTTAATTCGACTTACATTTAATTCAATTCCAATTCTCAATTTTATTTAACTTATCTTAAGTTAAATTCAAATATATTTTATCCCCCTTCATATACTCGAATTAAATTTTAATTTCTAGGATACAATTTTATACAAGTTTTACAATTCATTCACCTTCAAGTTCTCTAACTCTTTTATCTACCAGCTTATATTACTCATTGAGTTATTTTCATCTCATAATTATAATCCCAGAGTTAAACTTTCATCCCCTTCTTATTTCAATCAACTTCATTCTATACTTTATGTTATTGATTCATTTAAATTTCCACATTTATATTTTAAATAGAATTCCCAGAATTCAATTTCCCGGTTTTATTTCAAAAACCATTTTGAATCCATAAATAACTCATACATATCTGGTATATCACCTCAAATCCCAATTTCCAAAATAATCTGCTTTTACCAAACAATTTTCCCTTTGAATTTCAAAACCAACCCAGTTCACAATCATTCCAATTTAAAATAGTTTGGTAGCAATTTCTCTTTGGAAACTCGAAAATAGACATCGATGATGCTGCAGTCATCACCGAAATTATTTTCCAGCGACCGAAAAGAGAATTTAATGCTTTTATCACTTTAAAACATTTCAAACATTTTTAATTCCTAAATCCCACCAGAATTCAATTCAATTTCAAAAATATTCATGAAATAATATCACCATTATTTCCCCAAAATCTTTAAAAACTATTTTTAAGTCCAAAGGAATTTAAACCTTTCTCAAAACTTCAAATTCAAAATCCATCCAATTTTATATCCAAACATTACTTTGGAATTCTATCACATTTTATTTCAAGTTATAAGTCACATTTGTAATTCACATTTGTATATAAAGTTTATTTCAATTTATAATTTCATTTATAGTCTATATTTCAAATTCCATTTTGTTATATAAATTTATTCTTCAACTTAGGTTATAAGTTTTCAATTTCTACTCAATAATGAGACTAACTCATTATTGTCATTTTCTAACAACCAAGCATCCAAATATATAACTATAATAAATTTCAAATAATTATTTCTTTTATATACAAAATAATTTGGGCAAAATTATTTCACACCCCATTTAAAACAATACTGTGTCGAACTGTTCTATTCAAGTGTTTAGAAACCCCTTCGATACAGTTGTCCAGACTGTGCCGACGAAGGTTCATATGCCACTCAATAAATCAACCAACACAATATAAAACCATTTTATATTCACTAACAAATACGCGCTCATATCTATTAATACTCTCAAAATTCCCACCAGAGCCAAGGTTAACGCCAACCTTCGCTCTGATACCAAGTGTAACGACCCGACTTTCCAGACCCGGAAAATCGAACCATTTTAGTTAAGAAGAAGAGGTAGAAGAAGAAAAATAGAAAACAACATCAGAATCTAACCATCGCAGCGGAATAAAATATAATATATATCAACAGATCTTTACACAAATCAAAAACTATATCTGTTTATACAATTCATCATCAGAATACATCATCAGAGTACATCAACATCCATAACATACAACTGAATACACATCGGAAAAATAATAGCAAGTACGAGAGTACGTATCGTCATCCAGCTCGTCTCCTGAGCTCCACGGCATCATATCCTGAACCTGTTTATCTCGGTCTGACCCGAGCATCATATAAAACAATACCCGAGTCAGTCTGGAATACCAGCATGAGAAAATCACACTCAAATTGATTATTTAAGTTTCAAAAATCCTTTGAAATCAAAAGCATCTCGTAAGACCACGACACAAATAAACATGTCGGGTTTTTACCTTACGATAGCTAAAACACATTTTATAAAAATCCTCTGATATTATAATAGTGTCTATTTACAAATACTTATTAAAATAGCTGAAATTGTAACATTCATTAAATTCCAGCATACTAGGTATACAAACAAAACTCGTACAAGGCACGTAGGGAGAATGGATTTCCAACGAATGACTAGGCACTGGGGTACCACCTGTCACAGTACGTGGCCTAGATCATAGTACCGAGGACCCACCCTAAGTCCCCTGCAACACAAGGCCGGAACCACCTATGGGCAATTCCGAATATGATCACCCCGCGGTTGGGATCAGCAACCGCACCACTAAGCCGAAATATAAGGGACATCTAGACAGGGATGACCACACTCTCCAGTGGGCGCTACCCACGAAGCCTTGCTGCATAACCCCTGATTTTCAGTCATTCCCGGTTGATGAGGCTTGAGACTTAGCGTTACCTTTACAGAACATTTCACTTTGAATGCCCATCGTCCACCTGACGATGTCACGAAAGCATTCGTCCATACAAGTCCGTCCCGGGTTCGAACGGAACCGAAGGCACTATTCCTACTACATCCATTTTGGAAATATCCTCAGGATTAGTAGCGACTAGCCCTTGCACTTCACTGCTCCATCTTCGACTCCGAACACGTTACACGAAACGTACAAACCGGATCGAAGTGGTTTTCGGGAAAAATTCCCGATCCCGGTCTCTTCGAAACGATCAGCGCATTGGCCAATATTGATAGTCGGTGATTTAACTATCAATTAACATCCACAAGCAACCATCACACAATAAATAATTTCCCACATTATTTATTTGCCCAAATATCTTTCCAAGATATATTTCCAAATTTTCAAAACTCATTTGAAAACAGATTTCAAACAGTTTCCGCTTACGGAATACATTTCCCAAAAAAATTATTTCCACTGAATCACCAAGTACAAAATACTTTTAGATTTTAAAATAATTTTAAAACACTTTACTATAAATATACTTTAAAATATTGAAATTTAAAAACTACTTTAATACCTTAACAAAATATATACTTAAGGAATATTTAAAATGAAACCACTTTTCAAATATAAACTAAATTTCTCTTTTTAAAACATAATACCAAATCACTTTTATATAATTACTACAATAATAGATTTTTGAAAATACTACTTTGGAAATTAACCTTTAGAAATAATCAATTTCCTAAAACATGCCTTTTTAAACAAATTAGAACTTTTAACTTATATTAAAATTGCTTTGAAAACGTACTTGGCTATCCAGAGAAATACACTTCTCATTCCCATCTTTTAAAAATAAATCAACATTTATTTTTAAACCAATCCATATTCTTTTATAAATTCCCACCTTGAATTTATATTTCAAATATCCTCTGATATTCCATTTCACTTTATAAACCCAGTTTATATCTCCAAAATCTCATTTCTCTTAAATTTCAAATCCAAAATATTTAAATCAAATTTATAATTGATTTCCCAATTTATTTTACTTTGAAATAAATTTCTTTACTTAATCCATTTATTTCCAAATTCATTAACTTCCAGATTTTATTTCTCATTATGATTTAAAATCTTTAAACTGAAACACAAGTTTCAAATTTCCCAAATTCCTTCTTTCTTTTTAATTACATTTAAACATTGAATTAAAATAAATTATTTATTCTTTTAAATAATATCACATAAGTTTTCTTTAAATTCAATATTTCTCTGTTTATTCAAAATTCCTCTTTTCCATATTTATTAGAATTTTGGGAATCACTTTTATTCTTAATCAGATTCATTCTCAAATTTATTCCAAACTCTTTATAATTATTTTACTTAAAAATTTACTCTTTTATTTCTTTTCAAAATTTCCATTCTAGAGATTTTGGTAACTCAGCACATCCAAATCAGTCCAGCCCAAACCATAACATCCAATTATCCATATAATTCATCACAGGATATCAACAATCATATCACAGAATATTTAAACAAAATTAAATATTTTGAGGAATCCAGTTGGATCCCTCCAACCTGTTTCCCTGCATCCACAGACTTTGGCACAATACCAATTTCACTTCAAAATGGAATATCGCGGTATATGGGATTTATATAAAATCGTCCGCTATTATGCGGCGCATAGGGTCTTATCCGCTATATAATGCGGGAATATCAACAACTCCAATATATACATATGCCAATATGTATATATTGCTATATACTACTATATATATAGTATCACATCAAACCAAATCAATCATTCAATTGATTATTTAAATTTAACCATTTAAATTTAACTGAGTGAGATTAACTCACCTTTGCATTTGCCATCCACTTTAATATTCTCTTAGTTTTCTCGCCGTTTGTACCTTGAATCAATATTAAATTTGTTTTGTTAATATTCAAATGAATCGAATAAATAATTTCCATTTGTTAAATTTAATTTAATTACAAATGATTTTATTTAACCCAGTTTAATAAATTCGATTTAAAACTTGAATTTATCATATTACTAAAATTCCAAATTTTACTTTACTGTTAAATCCCTAGTAACAAATTAAATGAATAGTTTCTACCAACAGATTTAAAATATCCAAAATAATTTAACCCTCGGATAACACTCATGGATTTGTAAATACTTGATTGTAATAGGCTTTACAATGTTTTATCTCATCATACTGTCTACTTAAAATTTAACAGTAAGATTTAAAAATGTGTACACAATCATTATATTTTCTCAACTATATATATATATACACCCTTAAAACTATATATTGAAAACTGCATATATAAAATTAATTCATAGATGTCAAAGTCTAATTTATATAAACTAAACGTATCATTAAAATTTGTAAACAGATCTTCACAAATATATTTTCTAAAAGAAATAAATATTTATACCTTACAGTAAAATCCATCACAGCCTTCCCCCCCAAATCTGCACCGAGTACTCAACCACGATCGAAAACTGCCTTCCACACTCGTCCTCGCGAGAACTACCCAAGTCGAACGAAACCCTAGACTAATCGCCCTGTGCTCGCCTGCTAGAGCTTCATCGCAAAAATCGCGACCCAGTCTGGCCTCGCGAATTGCCGTCGCTCGAACGCCACCACAGGAGCGCCTCTCCCCTCTCGATTGAACGAAGTCGCCAACCCAGTCGTCGCCGCGTCCCACTTCCCTTCGCTCACGACTCAACATTCGATATCCCCTCCATTACTTCGACAGTCGACCTTGAGGCCATCGTTTCCACCCACGAACTCGAGACTGTAGCAGAACTTCAAATCGGCAGTAGAAATATCGCGTAGGAGGCAAGGATGAGCCGCGATGGCTGATGGAATAGCTGAGTGTGTAGCGATGATTATTATGAAGGCGTTGATTTTCGAAACCCTAGTTTCTCTCGGGTTCAAGCCTCGCGATATGGAGATTGATATTGAACTGTAACTTTGAAGTGAACAGATTTCTTTTAAGGAGGAAGATTTTTTTTTGAATTAAGCATCGAAACATGGAGATTGCCATTGAGCTGTAGCTTTTTGAGTAAACAGATTTTTTTTTCTATAGGCCATGAATTCTCGAATTTGAACGAACAAGGAAATGGTTTCGAGATTTTTCTCGGCTGTTTGGTTTATATTATTTTTGTTTCTTTTGGCTTCCAACGCAAGGCTCAGCAATATAATATAAGGAAAGCTTCTTGAACCAGCGTTATTTTATATTTCAGGATAATTTCCATCGCGTTTACTTATTGTATGATCAGACGATAACTCCGAATGCTACAAAATATTTTTAACCGGCTTAAAATCAAGATTCAATATTTTACCCAATCCCGATAATTAAATTTAATAATTAATTATCCAAATAAATACTGTATATTTGAAATTAAAGTTAAAATTTAACCTTCGGATATTTAAAATAAATTAAATATTCACATTTCAAATATACAAAAATTCCGGGTCGTCACAGAGCCTCCTTCTCACATGCACCATTATGTCACTTCTCCTTTATGCAAATAACCATTATAGCATCTCCATCATAATATCTATTATCCACTAGAATATTCTAGAAAGTTCAAGTCGAATGAAGAGATGTGTGTGTTAATTAGTTGCTAATGTGTTCATTTGATCATTAGACAAGTACATAAGAGTTCAAACAACGTATATCGATCGAAAAGCCGTTTACCAATAAACAGATTTTCGATCACATTATTGGTTTTTATTCGAAGAATATATTTTTGTAAAAAGATTTCAAAAACAAGTTTCTTAACATTATTAATTAATTAAATGACGTCTAACAAGGTTATTAAATTATATTTATAACATTTAATTATATTTCAAAACATTTTGATATTTGAAGACGAAGTGTTCGAATTTCCAGGTCGTTACAAATTGGAAGTTCCTTTTTAAAATTCTTCACAAGGGGTAGCCAATAGAAATGGACTTGATTGAATGGAGTAAAGAGAACAAATGGGTAAGAATGCCCGATAATGAAGATAAGAGGAATATCCCCGTATAAGGAATATAAATAGAAAAATAGCTGAAATGGATTTATACATATCTCTTTTTATGTTAACGAAGAAAAGCTCAATGACTAAAGCAATAGGTGAAAGCACTGCAATGAGTCAATAGGGAAAACAATAAAAGAGAAAAAATGTAAGTAGAAGCCATTTATGTAGGAGAAATATAAAGAGCAACGACGCTAGAAAATTTAATAGGAGTTTGGAATCTATATTAGAAAAATGTTAGTAATCAAGTTAGAAACAATGTAGGAGAGTAGAGATAAAGCATAGAAGAATGGATAATTTTCAAAAATATGTGCTATAATTGTGCATATCTTTTAGAAGTCCCCCTCATAGGCTATTAGAATCTCCGCTAAGGTTGAGAGCGAAAATAGTGTGAGTAGTAGGAAAATAATAGAATGGAAGTTATCATTGTCTACTCCCGTTTTCATTTTTAGTTATAGAAGATGTTTTTGAAAATTGGTTTGGTATGACAATTGGGTTTTTGGATGCAAATATGATAAATGCTTTGAGTTTAGAATCCTACTTTTAAAGAAGTAGGTCTCTATTGTAGGAAGCCATTAGAAAGGGGAAGTTTGTTTGAATAGAAAATTTTTCATGGCTCCCTTTTGAACCAAGAAATTTCTGGAAAAAGATTTCTAAGTTTATATTTTCAAAGATGAATGTTTTGGATTAAGTACTTCATGACTATGAAGTTTTAGTTTTATAAGAGTGGTGAACAACGAACCAATTTTTGATATGCTGTAGATATGGATGACTACCTACATAAGACGGGGTGAAGGTCAAGGCTATGAATAAAATATCTACGAATGCTCGTAGGGTAGCAATAAGGAATCCCAATTGAATATAAGGAACATTGTTATGAACCTATGAATGTTTGATTATACATATGTGAAAGGCACAAGAAGAACCCTCAACGAAACAGGGAATGGTATCAAAATACATTTTTTAGAGTCCTAGGATATATTCGCGTGAAAGATCAAGGATAAAGAAGGTAGATACCAAAGTTTGAGAATACTATCAAGAGATTTTGATTGAAAGAAGATAGTAGTTTGATGGAAGAAGAGAGTAATGAGATGGCTATCACACATAAAGGATATTGGTTGAGTCAAGGTTAATGAAGGAAAGATAGTGGTAGGAAGATTATTCCACCAAGCCAATTTTCCGATGAATTATTCTAAATGTGCATAGCTTATATTTCTTACCCACTGTAGTATGGGAATGCACAATTTATTCCATAATCGGGTGTTATAATTGAAGTAATAAATGAACCTAATTTATTAGAAGCCAAGGAGAAGACATGTGGGTTACGGTGGAATGAGATACTAGAAATGTCCATCTTAATTGAGCAAGAAGTGATAGGGACACAACATCATTAATACTAGTTGATGATGAAGGGAAGCTTCCAGCAATTGTTTCTTTTAGGTTATTTGGGTTGTAATCGATAGTTGTCTCATTTTTGGATATTGAAAAAAAACGAATAATATGATATGGGATATGTTCCTATTTTATTACTATATTGATTTTATGGATGAGCTTTGATCGCCTTATATATTTAGAAATAGTGTAATTAAGGAAATCTCATACGGACACTTAACTATAGATGAATGTTATCAAGGTTGGAAGTTTATAGAATAAATTAGGAAATCAAAATTAGCATCTAGAATGCTTTAATCCCAAAACTTTAGAAATTTGGTAAAAATAAATTTTAGCAGTAAAGGACAGGGAAGGGTTGTTGTGAAATCATGGGTCACTATCCCTATGCCTTAGAAGCAAAAATTTATAAATATGCTTGTGTGTTGTTTTTGTAAAAGGAAAGGTTTCCCCAAATATTAACTACACAATGCTAGTGTCAATCATATGCATTAACTCATTGTTGAGTCATGAGTACATTAAGATGTAGTTTGATTTGTTTATAAGGATGGAGTGGAAAATGCATCGAAAAGTTATCTTTAAATACTTTTGAAAAAATTTGTTTAAATGCTTTTGAGAAGTTGAGCTCAAATGCTTTTGGAAAATTTTGTTCAAGTGCTTTTGAAAAAAACGATGTTTAAATACTTTTCGGAATTCTATTTTTCAAACTATTTTGCAAGTTTGATTGAAAGGGGGTAAAATATTTTTGGCGAAAAATGAACATTTTCAAATTTTCTAGTGCCACATGCTTAGCATGGGGAGGGTCGACATGTTAGTGAATACGAATTTTACTGTCCGACAAGGGTGACAATATACAAAACATAGGGAATAATAAGGAAAAAGCTATTTTAGCTTTGGAATTTCTATTTCATACTTTGTTGATAGTAAACAAAACTTGTGTTTAGAATAATTCTATTTTAACATAATAAACCTCCTTATGCAAATTGTACTTGGATAAGTTGAAAAAGATTTAGGCGTAAAAGAGAAGGTTCCAAGATGTAACAGAATAGGTATTTTTAAGAATGGTGGGAATGTAAAATTCTCTATCTAAATTCTTTTTCTGGCATAAGAGTATATACATAAGGAAATTGGATTTTCACAATTTTGGATGTTTAAAATTATGTGTTAGTGGCATAGATTGGATGCAAAATTTGTTGAACCATGTTCATATTCATAGTAGTGTGGAATTAGTTATGTGAAAACAATTTTTTTTGATTTTTTACAACTTACATACAAATAGTACTGCCAGTATATATGTGTTAGTTGCATCATATTTTCAAAATGTTTTTAAAAGAATGCATTCATATAGGAGGCACCAACTTAGAATAATTCAGCATGCATATCATATATATTGTGATATGTCATGCACTTGTACACGTTTGTCTGTAAAATTGGATATACACTAATTATTTGGATAACTTAGAATGGTTGTGTGCTATGTTACATGATTCAACTCTTGAAGAGTTTCAGGGACGAAATTCTTTTAAGGTGGGAATGTAACACTCCGTAGAACAAACAGTAATTAATAAATGATTAATAAGGCTCAAAAATGGAATTTGAGAAAATGTCAGAATTTGGCCATGAGACTTGCACCATTTACGTTCGTAGCGATTTTCAGATAACTTTCATATATAAAGTTTAGCAATTAGAGTTCAAATGAAAATTTTCAATATTTGCAGTTTTCGAAACGAAAATAACTAGATACGAATAAAAAGAAATAAATTATATTAACCATGTGGACCCCATTGTTCGACCCTTACTTGGGGTAGTCGACGGTAGCGGTCAACCGCCTATACGGAAGCGATATACCGGTTGAATTGTGGTGACAAGGGTTGAAGTGTAATTTTGTCACATCGATATTTTCTATTTGACCTTAGTTACATTAACCAACAAAAAACCATCGAGTGAATCATTCCATAGTTATCCAATAACTATCAGTATGCGACCTCTTGATGCCCCAAGCAGTTATGAGTAATACACCGCCTAACATTTGGAAAGCGTTGCATACTCTAGTCTCAATGGATGTATCGATATCCAGTCTCGATACATCTTGACTAGGAATATTTAAAATGGCATGTTTATTTTATTGTGATAAATCATTTACGGTTACAACGCATTGTAACTAGTATCACAAAACATACCATTTATGGATTTTCTATTAAATACACTTTTAATTAAATTAATCAATCAATATAACATATTCTATCAAGTATATAATAGAAATAAAACACCTTTTATTTTGAACAAGATTGATTATTGAGTTAGATATATGTAACATATTACATAATTACCACTAGGGCATACCCCTAACTCTATCATTTTGGACATTCCAAAAGCTTTAATGGTTAGTATCATCATATATATATATATATAAACATATACTTATTCTATCCATTCTTTCTATCTACCTATTATATAAGAAGCTCACATGTGGTTAATATTTATCTGTTAGCTCATTTATTCTCATCTTAACTGTTTAATTTTCGTAAATTCTAGGTTAAATTTTGCATTAAAGACTTTCTTCCTCTTTAAACATTCATTGAAATTATTTAGGTATATGTTATTACACATTAATAGTGTATATTTTATTCGTTTTTCCCTCCATTAAAACACCAAATTCTGCACATTTCCTTTTGATATTTCACATCCTTAATTTAAGACATAATTATGATAGCTTATGTAGATAATTTACTATGGACTAAAAGTGTTTTCACTTCTAAACCACAATATCCATATTATTAGGTATTCTCCCAAATCATGTTCTTTTTCACTCATTAAATCAGGATTGTCACTCACTTTTTATTGGCCATACAAATCAATTAATTTGCAATATGTCAAAAACAATTCATTTCTCTTAAGTGAATATTCTATTACATTATTTCTATCTATTATTTATTAATATATCTATAAATGAAAAGTTCCATTTAATATATTCGTATAAAAATATCTAATCTTTAACCATTTGTATTCTTTATATCCATAATTCTATACCGATGAAACGAATCGTGCCAGTCAGAAGTAATAAATGGGTGAATTTCAAATAATTTCCTATTTTGGATCTTTGTTAAGCCTATAAAGTCTAAATAGATTTTAGATTCAATCTAAAATCCTTTAAATAAAATCTTATTTTATTTAAATTATTAAACTAGAGTTTTAAATTAAATTTTAATTTACTTATATCATAATAAATGTATCTAATACAATCATATGTATAATAGGTAAGAGCAACATATAAGTAATGTGTAAGTGTGTAACATAACCCGTAAAAATAATATAGAGAAAGAAACATTTTGTTTCTCTATTTTAACTTATACAATTAACTGAAGGGAGATTGACATTATAAATAGAGAGAAACCTTTCATTTCTCTCTCTTTATAATTAGATTAATTGATGTATTAAATGACATTTATGACTAAACTTACACATGCGTTTGTTTATCAAGGTTTGATTAATAAAATATATGTGTGTATATATAATTAAGGAAGGGTTTATAATAAATTTTATAGTTTTACAAAAAGCCTATTTTAAAATTTGAAGTCAAAATGAGATATACATACGTATGTTTATTGTAAACATCGTTTTGATATATAAAACAACATGTGTGTTTGAAGATTGATATGACATTACACACACACACACATATATTATATATATATATAAACCTTTCATTTCTCTATAGTATTTTCCATGTTACTATTACACACCGCTTATATGTTGCACTAACATATTATACACATATGAATGTATAAGATATATACACATCTTCTCTCACAGGCTGGTGGGCTTACTATTATCAACTCAATTGTTGTTGCTATGACTTCTTATTACTCTAGGGCCTTCATCCTCCCTAAGAAGCTCATTTACATAATAAATAAGGCACTAACCGTTTTATGTGGCGTGGTGACTGCTTCTTCAAAAATTGGATCCCCTATGCCTTCAAAAAATCAATTTGCCTAAGGATAGAGGTGATTTAGGGAACCTGAACCTCTCTTTGTGGAACTAAGCTGCTGCATCAAGGCATGTGAATTACTTGCTTCAACCTAAATCTTCATTATAGGCCTTATGGATGCAAAAACACCTAGTAAAGAATGGTAATTTCTGGACTATGTGTAAAACCAGTATTTCAACAAATTACTGGACCTCAGAGCTGAACTACCACCAATGGTAAAATATAAAATCACACTTGAAAGCAGACATAAGTTTTGGCACACACCTTAGGCTTACACTGGCATGATCCTAAACAATATACTCACCAAAAGTTAGAACAAAAGTACTGGAATCCCATAAAATGCACTTACAAAGAACTACATTTATGGAACCATCTCTCCCTTTCAACAGCAGCCCTAAAGTCAGAAATTTATAGAACTTTCTGTCTAACTAAGAATATAAGAGTTTTGACTCTAATATTGCTTGGGGTACTTGCTTATCTCCACACACCATTGCTAATGTGTACATGCATATGATCAAAAATAAACATCTAGAAAAAGATCCTTGGCATAAACGTATTTGGAATTGACTTGGTAACCAGAAGGACAACTTACTTTTATGGAAGGTCATACATGATGCATGCCTAACAAAACAAAAACTACTCTATAGGAGACTCTAGATTGATGCTGATCGCAGCTTCTGCACCACTAACATTGACACGTGATCATTTATTCTTTGAATGATTTTGTACTTTAAAAATGTAACAACCCTAGATTTCTACATATATTTAAATTTAACTTTATTTTTATTTTAAATTTTTTTAAACTTGTTTTATTTCAAACATTTCATTTCAAAATAAAAAAAATTATAACTTCAAATGGTATAAATTGGATATTTTACTAAAAAGTTGATTTCTGTTCAAACTGGTCAAACTATGACTTTTAATTTTTAAATTTAAATATTTAAATTCTTGAATTTTATCTTTTATTATGAAAATAGATACAATAACTAGAATACTGCTTTTCGTTTCGTTGAAATTGGATTTAAATTGTGAAAGTTACACCATTTACAATATTGTGTGTATATTGAATTATTTAACAATATTCTTCATTTTAGATTATAAATAATATTTTTATTTGTCAAACCATGTTCTAATTTGTGTTATATGACATGTTAGGTATATATTTTATTTTTAAAACATTTTAAAGTGATGATAGAATTTTCCTAAAATTTATTGCATTTATTTCCTAGTTTTAAAGGCTGTTTTCTTATTTTCTGTTATTTTCTTCATTTAAAATTATATTTAAATTAAATTTTATATATTTATTTTGTGAATGCATTTTTATTTTATGTTATTATTTATGTTTAAAAATATATTACAAGCTCATATGAATTTTCCAAAATTTATTCCAATTAATTTCAAATTTTCTAGACTAGTTTACTATTATTAGCTATTTTCTTATTTTTACTTTATATAATTTATAAATATTATATATATTTTTATATTTTGATAAATTTTCGAAATTTTATCTGTTATTACTATTATTACCAGAAATATAAAGTTATAAAAACAAATTAAAGAAATATGAAAGGGTTTTTGACCTTTGAATTGCCTTGTGGCTTTTTGAATTCCACCTCTTCATTTCCACACAACTTTTCATTTTCTTTGACCTATACCCTACACTCTTCAGCTGATATTCATTTTTATTTTCACATACATCATTTTCCTCCTTCCTGAGAAAAAAATTTCGGCCTCCATCATTTGGGAAAGTTTGGTAAATATCTTTGTTTCTTTTACCTTTTTTCCTACTTTTATTGCTTATTTCTACTTGATTTTTGCACATGCTTTCTTCCTCTTTAGGTTCGGCCATGCCTCCCTTGCTGCCTAGATGCCTCCACCACCTGATGGCACATCATCACCACCTCCTCCTCACAAAAAAATACAAGCCATGAACCCCTTGGCGATGCAATTGCACAAAAGTTTCAAAAACCATCCAAATTCCTAGCCTAACCACCACCACCTCATCTCTATCACCTCACCAACCCCCTAGCCGCCACCTACCACACCACCATCACCTCCAGCACCTCCAGCAACCTCTGCCACATCACTCCAGTGGACCCCACCTCTCTGGCCATGACCATTAGAGCCTTGGCCGAGCCCAAATCCTTGACCCAATCCATGTGAATGCATGCTTGTGTTGTATTTTCCCTCTACCACTTTTGCACCATCATTCCACCATTTGGGCCGAACCCATACTCACCCAAACCTGACCCAAACACCTGCCATGGCCTTGTATTACCCTTATGGCTTAGCCTAGTAAAGGTTAAAAGCAAGTGCAAGCATTTCTATTTGATTATGTGCAGTTTATTCTAGCACAGTTTATCGTATTTTGGTTTTGAAACTCATCGTTGTTATATTGTTTTTGTTTGATGTGTATCCAAAGAATTTGACATTTGGCTCCTCCATTCGAATCTGTGTCGTGCTTTTGTGCTTGTGTAGATCCCATTTGTGCAATTCGTCGTTGTGTCTTTAGCTCAAACCGGTGAGTTATTCTCACCAGACAGTTTTATACTTATATTAATAGTAAATCGATCACATGTGAATCTGTAAATTGCATCACCATATTATATTTGCTATGTCACTATTATATGATGTTCACACATGCTTAAACACCTGTTATATCATATGTTACTGTTATATTATGTTGTTCTGTTATTTTTATCAGTTTATCACACTGTAAGTTCCCTTTAGATTAGAATCACTATGGGTTGAAATGATACATACCCGAACGGACTTTAGAATAGGAGAAAATCGTTATGGGCTGAAATGATAGGCCTGAATGATTTTCAATTATTTTCATTTACTTGGGATTGCGGGTTTGAAATGATCAAACCCGGGCATCTTTGTAAATTACGGGTTGAAATGATAAATTACCCGTATCACTTTACCTAGGCTAAAAAAAAATGAAATACAGACCCGTAGTTAAAATATGTTTTTCTAAAAATTATAAAATATTTTAGAAATGTAAATATTATAATATTTTGATTTAAATTTGATTAAAAATGATTTCTGTAAAGCATTATTGATTTTCTGAAAGTTTATAAGTGAAATAAATTAATGGTAAAGTTAGAAAATCTGAAATGTAAGTTATTTTGGGAAATTTTAATTTGGTGATATTTGGAATTTAAATTAAATATGAAATATGATAAATTCATGATAATTTGGATTAAAGTGAATTTAAATGATTTTATAATATATTAATGATTTTTGAATAAAGTTAAAATGTGAAATGAATGAATATTTAAGTTCAAATTTTGACATATAACTAAAATTGGAAAATTATGAATTTGGCTTAAAAGTGAATTTTAAGTTAAGTAAATAAAAATGAAATTAAGTTATATTTGAAAATTTAAACTTAAGTGTTAAGTTAAATTTAATTTAATGAATTTAAATTTTAATGTTGGAATTTAATAAGTGAATTATTATTAAATTTTGATTTTTGAATGGAAATTTAACTTTATAAAATCATGAATATAAGGGTATTTGAATGATTGTTTTAAAAGTGAAATTATATGATTTTATAAATTAAAAATGATTTATATAAAAATATAATTGTTTGTGAAATTATACTGAATATTTGAAGTTAATTAACTGCATTTTTGAAATGCTATTAATTCTAATGTAAATGATAATACAACATTTGTAAGTGCTGTAGTTGATAATAATGAACCAAATGGCTAAATTTAATTAAAGGCTATTATAGCATTTTTGTAAATTTTATAATGGTTGAATTTAACTAAGTTTATTTGAAACTAATGTAACCCTATTACAGCATTTTAAATGCTGTCTTTTGTTAAATTGAACTGTTTTAAATGTGACTTTCCGTAGCATTTTCTAAATGCTGCGAAAGTTGAATTTTCATTGTTTTAATTAATTTAAGTGAACGAATGAACTTTGAAAGATTAAAATTTTGGAAATTTAATTATTAAATATAATAACTTCATTTTTATGATTTAAAATAAAGTAATTTGTTTCGAAATATAAACTATTTCGAAAATATGATATTTTGATATTTTGAAATGGATTTTTGAAGGATATTGAATTTTGAAATGATATTTGATTTCGAAGTATAAAATACCATTTTTAAATTTTAACCACGGGATGTATTTAATTTATAGTTTAACTGATCCTTAAAGGATGGGCGATCCCAAGCATCCTTTGAGTTATTGTGCATTTCTACTACAGTTCACTTGAGTTGGTTTACATTATATAAGTATATATTGTCCTGACTTGAGTGTTTTGTGTTTTACTTTACGCTCGGGTCAGCCTGAATATTTACAGCTTAGCTTTGGATTTCTTTCTGGAGCTAGGAATCGCTGGAGATTCTGCTTGTCTAGTTATCTGTTCCTTTCAGTTCAGTTGTTCTATTTCAGTTCCGGTATTCATAAACTTCTATTTATTTGAGATTTCTATTGTATATGTTTTCAAACAAATATTATGTATTTTGTTTTGAAAGTTTGTTATAGTAGCTTCATGAACTACTATGGTATTTTTAATTTCCGCTGCGAGTTATTCTGATATGTTCTGTGTCTGTGATTCTGTGTATTTGATTTCATTTGCTCCAAATTTTTTTACAATCTGTTATTTTGAATTATTCAAGTCTGACATGTGTGGATTATTGTCGATTTGAATGGTCCAAAATAGTGGGTCGTTACAGTTGGTATCAGAGCTTTGGTTTTTAGGCAAACCATAGCCTGCGGAGCAAAAACTCATTAGAGATAGGGTAGAAATATCCTAGAATGAGTGAAATCAATCTCAGAATCATTTCCTTGTGAGTGAACGTATTTTCAAGGTATAAAATGATTTTCAAATGATTTTTAAAGGATTTTTAAAGATTATATTGATATAAAAATTTTCTTGTTTTGAAAGAAATTTTCTAGACTTTATCCCTTTTGTATCCACCGTGTTAGAAATTTCGTTGATTGGGATTTCCTAAAAAAAATTCAGAACTTCTATTGTAACGACCCTGAATTTTAAACAATTTAATTTGAGAATATTTAATTATTTTTAAACATTTGAACGATGATTTGACTCGAATTTCAAATTATCAGAATGAATTGGCGATTTAATTTTTGAATTTAATCTATTGAAAGTTGAATAAAATTTGAATCTTCAATTTTAAGCCGGTTAGAAATAATTTAAAGGCTTAGAAATTCATATTGATAATACTGAAGATAATAGAAGCTTCAAAATTGAATTTGAAAGCGATTTGTTCAGTTTTGAAATTATATCGTTTAAATTGGATTTAAAAAATAGCTTTCCGAGGCACAGTCTCGGAATTTGACGAAACCAGTTCCATTGGGTCCGTAATATTGAATTATTACTGGATTCCCAATTTCGTATTTATCAGAATTGTTTTATGAACATACGGCGTAAAAACGCGTAGAAAATTTAATCGGATTCAAATTGAATTTCTGTAACAACCGGGGTTTTGCCCAAAATTATAATCATCAGTAAATGATTTAAGTTGACAGTTAAATTTCTTTTTTGTTACTGGAATTTCTATAACGATAAAATCTTCGTCAAATTGGCGATATTAATTTCTGTTAAATTTTATTTGAATTTGTAAATTGATTTGAATTCTCTTATTAAATTTTTATTTGTACGAGATGAATAAATATGTATAGAAAAAATTTTAACAACTAAATTAAACAAACCAAATTAAATGAAAACAAAAATAAAAGATAAAATAAAAATAAATATAAAATAATACCATACCCTATATCACCAGCCCATACTAACCCATACCGACCCACGTTTTCCAGCCATACCCCCACAATATCTTCTCTGCTAAAATACGACATCCCCTCCAAGTTCATTCTCATCCAAAACCCTAAAACAAAAAATAAGCGACGAAAAAAAATGGCGGCGATTTTGTTTTCGTTGGATCGTCTTCGAAAAAGAGGCGGCTCCGATTCTCTGGTTTCTTCGATTTGAAAATTTGGGCTTCGAGAAGGGGAAACAGGGGGGGCGATCAATCTTCGTTCATCTTCCATCCTCCGTTCGCAACCGCTTCGCGACCATTTCCGATTTAAAGGTGAGTAAATCCATTACTCACATCTACTTCAAATCCAGTGATTTCGTGTGTTAAATTGTTTGAGTTGTTGATTTACTTTGCTCGTTGTCTGATTTATTTGTTGGCTTGAGGTATATCTAACTGCCTCTGGAAAGTTTGTTTTCGTTCTAATTTACTTCGTAAAATGGTTTCGAACTTGTGATGTACTGGTTGGCCCCGCTCCACTTTGATTTGTTAAATCGGTTTGGCTGTGATGATGATTTTTGGGTTCGTTTGTTTTCGAATTACATACTTATGTTTCGGCTTTCGATTTTGTTCAATATCGATGTTTTCTCTGACTTTATAAATTTCGATGGCTTGACCTCCATGGTTTTGATTTGATGCCGTTTGATTTTGTTGATGGTTACGGCATAGACTTTCCTGATTTTGATTTTTGACTATCTCAAAAGTTTGTTCAATTAACTTGATTTCCACGGCTTCATCTCTGATAGATTTTCTGTTGACTTGATTTTGTTCAACTAGAAAATGCTACTGCTGTGATTTACCTCTGTCAAAATTTGGCCTTGACTACTGTCTCGTTTCGATATTGTAATTCACCGGTTGGTTAGACTTGGTTATATGAACTTGGGCTTGTAGTTGATTCATCTTTGTTCCTCGGTGGATAGTCTGATACATGTCAGTTTGTCATTTCTGGTTTATTTACTGAGGCTTTGCCTTGTTGACCCATTTCTTTGGTTGACATTTCGTTATTGCTACTTGTATCACTCCATATCATCACTTAGTTATTGCAGTCTTCGAGTTGTTAGTGCACTGTATTCCCTGGTCGATGTTCCTTGTTACACCAGTTGATAGAGCTGTTTTGTTGCACTCATTCTTCACCTTTGTATATGATATCACCACTGGCCTTGGTTATATTGAACTAGTCAACACTATTGAGGCTGTACTTGTACCATGGGTTTGTTCTTTCGACTGTTTCAGAATTGTGTCTGCACTATGCATGGTTTTGAGTCTTTGACTCTTTGACTCTTTGAGTGGAGCTGGAGTTCTGCCTTGGTTCCTGTAAGACTGTAGTTGTCCTTGGTTTGGGTTCATTTTGTATTCCAGTTTGTAAAATTTTCGAGCACTTCTGGTTTACCTGTAGCATACTGTGACTCCTCAGGTGTACTTTGTACCTGGTTTCATTTATGATGAGGCTTAGTATTGTTCGATTTGTAACTGCTCTTATGTTGATACCCATTTCCATTCTTGCTACTGGCCTTCGACACATCACTGGGCTTTGAGACATGATTGGATTTTGGTTTTGTGTTCACTGTTGGGTTGGGCTTAATACTGTGATAATATTTGACTTGGACTTTCTTTGAGCTTGAGTTGTTGGTTGGTTTTGAAATTTTACTTGAGTTGAATCCAGTCCAAAACTCGGGTTTGACCTTGGCAGTTTCTACGCACTGTAGTGGCGAGGCAGTGCACGCGTGCGTGCACTGCAGCCACCACGAAATCGAGTTTTGATGATTTTAAAATGACAATTTCAATTGTTTTAAATTGATTTAGTCAATATGATAAATTGTTTATTTATCTCTGTTGATGATTTAAATCTGCTGATTTATGGTTTAACACTGTTTAGTGTTAAAATTTTCGTTATCCGATTTCTTTGTTAAAAGAGTCGGATAGACGAGAATTATTTTTGACTGTCGTCTATTTAAATTATTACTGTTTATATGCACTCATAAACTGGTTTGAATTAGACTGACCTGTGTATTATTTTCTTTTGAATATAATACTCGGGTCAGACCGAGTATTTCTACAGCTTGAAGATTTTCGAGCAGCGAAGTTAGAGAGAGAGTAAAGAATCACTTTAATTTTCAGAAAATTGTATTTTAAGATATTCCGCTGTATCAGTATTAAAATTGTATAAACTCTGATGTATATAAAAAGATTTATAGTAATGAAATAAATATTCATTTGTTTTAATTGATTGATATTATCTGTGTTTCTGTGGCTGATTCTGTTTAAACGTTATAAACTAAATAACAATTCGTCTTTTTGAACGTTTCTAGTTGGTTTAATTACCGACTGGAGACGGTCAAAAGGGGGAATGTTACAGAGTGGTATCAGAGCTTTGGTTTACACAAAGCTTAGTTTATGATGTTTAATATGAATAGTTACTAGAAACACTTTAAAAGGAAACGTTTTTTTTCAAATCCAAAGAAGTATAAAATTGTTTTAGAAAATATAAGATGAATGAATTTGGAATAGATCTTATATAAGTAAAGTGAATATTGAATATGAAAATAAAAAATTTTTAACTTAAGGAAAGTTAAATTGAATTGAATTAGTACTAATAAATGAATGGATTTGAATTTTAACTATAAGGGAGTTAAATAAATGGAATTTGATTTGATAAATTGTTGAGATGAAAAGTTAAACTTGAAAGATAAGTGATTATATGATATGAATTGGAAAGTTAAAATTAATAAGTTGTATAACTTATAAAATGAGAAAATTTGAGTAAAACCAGTTGTTAAATGGTTAAACAGTTTTGTTAAGTAAAACAAAATCTGAATACACGGAACGTGTTTCACAAGACCCAAACGCCAAGAGGCATAATAATAAGCTCTCTAAAAGGCCTGCCTATTCTATTTTGAATTGTGATATGAATTTGACTTTAGTAAAGTTAAATAAAATAGAATTTCAAATAAATTTGAGACGAACTTAAGTTGTCTGGTGAAAATAAATGCAAGTGGAGATAAAATGAAACATGACTCAAGTAATATTGAATCAAATTGAATTTGATATCAAAATGAATTGATAAAGTGAAGAATGAATATGAAATTGAGTTATATAAAGGAAATTCAACTTTAATTGTAAAAGTGAATTTGTGAATATGGTGAGTATAAGAATTCAATCAGAATTAGAATATAAACCAATTGAAATTAAGTATGTTGAACCAAATTAAATGTAAGCAAAGTAAATAAATTTGGTTAAATTGAATAAATTTGGTTTTGTTAGTTGATTGTATGGAAATTCATTAAGTGTTAATGAAATTGTATTAATGGATTGAAAGCTATGTAAATTGAATTCAAATTGGAAGGTAAGAAATCTAAATAGAACCAAATTTGATTTGAATTGAAGCAAACTAATTTGAATATAAATTAGTGAATGTGAACTAATTGAATATGAATGAATGTTAGTAAAATCCAATGTGAATGAATCAAATGTGATTTAATTGAAAACCAAGTCGATGAATGATTTACTAAAGAACTAGTTGATTATCTTGGAAATGGAAAACTGATAAATTTATATAATAGTTTAAATTGGAATTTTTGAATTATTATAAACGGTTTAAATAGAAGATTTGAAAGGATTGATATTATATTGGAATTTTAAAATGATTTGTATAAGTGTTAAAAGTGAAATATTTAATGGATTTCATAAGTGAATGGAAATTACAGAATTAAGATTGTGAAGTTATAAAATGAATCGAAGTTGCGAAATAAAAGAATTTATAAGTAATTCACTTATAAATTAAAATTCTGATATAAAACTGAGTTATAGAAGAAATGGTTAATAAGCAATTTTTATAAATTGAAGTCTTTATGAATAGGAATGAGATTTATAAACGTTGTTTATAAATTCGAAAATGACTTATTTTTGATAAGTAAATCCTTATAGCTTGTTAAAAGAAGTATATTCACGATTTTGGACAGTGAATACATTATTGAATAAAATGGACATGTTTTGGGAAATCGATATTTTAAAACAAAGTCAATTGTTTTAAAGATGTTTTTAAAGGCATTGAATATCGAAACCATAGATTTCAACATTTATTGTTGAAATAGACGTTTTCGAATATAAGGAAATGGTGGACTATAACACTGTTGTTATAGTAAATGATTTTCGAAAGGAAATGTTTTGTATAGTATTGGGATTTATACATCTATCTAAATTTTGAATCCCTATACTAGTAATTTTGAGTTGTCGTAACGATGTTTTACGTAACATTCGTTTTGACTCAAATGAATATGTGAAGAAGAATGTTTTCCTTAAATGATGAAATATATACTTAATTTTGATTAAAGTATATCGAATATTTTCAAATGTTGAAAATAAAATGGATTGTGAATTACTTATTTTTAAATAAGTATGGAAATGTTTTTCCAATATGAAATGAAATGTTGTGAATATATTCCGTAAGGGATAAATGATTTGAAGTTCATTTTTGAAGTCGAAGTTGAAAAGTTAAATGAGAATTTGAACAATTTGTTCAATTTGAAATTTTTCAAAAAGATTGAATCGTTAAGTTAAAATTGAGTTTAACTTCGACATCAAAGACAATATAAGTTGAGCTTTGAATTTCAGATGATGATTTGGATTGCATGTCTAACATTGTGAATTGATGACATAGCAATTGATCTCTATTAAATATATATCTGTTGGTGGCGGAGAATTTATTCTCTTAGCTTAACACCCTTCTCAGAGACGTACGAGCTCAGAGGTTATATATCGATAGACATCAATTCTGTGTTGAGAATTGACGATGTAAGCGTGAAATCCAAATCGAATGTGAAAGTCGATAATAAATGGAATTTTGAATATGAATTAGGTTTGAGATAACCTTAAATTTCCAAATCGACTTAGAGGAAAATTTTGAAATCCTCTATTTTGTTATGAATATGGAATATGTAAGTTTTAGAACTTATATATATATGAATGCGGTAAATTTGAAACCGTTAGTTTAGAAAGACATTGTTATGGAAATCTTATGTATGTTTACATAGATGTTATATGTACGAAATGTGAAATGAAAGTACTACATATATGATATTATGTTTTCTAAACTGAGGATGTGGAAAAGTACCTTCCATTTATTATTAAAGAAGGTATTGGAACTCTCGATGAGTGTCCATTTGAAATTCGTAGCTACGTAGAATTTTAGTCAGAGTGACTATTTGAATCGGAAATCCTTCGCGATAGTTCATCGCGATGAGATCAGATTTGATTGATGATTAGCGTAATTTGAGGGGCGAGATGCCCACAGTTACAAGCGATTCCACTGGGATAGTGGCGCAACCGCCGAGTAAACTGCAATCTAATGCCAGGCGAAATTTGAGGGGCGTGATGCCTATAGACACGAGCGATTCTACTGGGATAGTAGCGTAACCGCCGTGTGTACTGCAATCTATGGCGACAACCATGGCGGAATTTAAGAGATGAGAAATCTACAGCCACAAGCGACTCTACTGGGATAGTAGCGTAACCGCCGGGTGGAACTGTAATCCATGGGGGAACGTGCTTTCCATATCCATTTTTAAAAGAATTTTTAAAAAGTATTTTCACTGGGAATTGAAGCAAGTATGTTTAGTACTTGGAGATTTTTAGACCTGCGCCTGGCCAGCGTATGCCTAATGTCTGTGAGAACGAAGATGGACTTGTTAAATTTCGAGTTAGCAAGTATTTTCAAACTGTAAATAGCAAATCAATGATTTGAAAGTAAAATTACGAAATTCCAACTTAATGAACTAAGGAAGAGGATCTTTGAAATGTTTTGAAAGTCCACAGCTTTGGAAGAGATATATATTATATAAATCTCTAACGTGACAGATTTTAAAGTTTAAATCTGAGTTTATAAATCAAGAAATTTGGTAAAAGACTTTTGCGTTTTGATTTTAGAAATCAATGATTTTTGAAAATCATTGAATAAAAGAGATGATAAACAGAACTAGTGAGATTAAACAAATGGAATGAATCTTATATTCATTTATTTGTAATAAGTTTTAAGCTTTGAAAAAAATTGAGTAGAGTATAAATATCGATGAAATTTTAACAACTTTTCCTTTTCGTGGACGAAAAGTTTTTAAGGAGTGGAGTTTGTAACGACCCTGAATTTTGAACAATTTAATTTGAGAATATTTAATTATTTTTAAACATTTGAACGATGATTTGACTCGAATTTCAAATTATCAGAATGAATTGGCGATTTAATTTTTGAATTTAATCTATTGAAAGTTGAATAAAATTTGAATCTTCAATTTTAAGCCGGTTAGAAATAATTTAAAGGCTTAGAAATTCATATTGATAATACTGAAGATAATAGAAGCTTCAAAATTGAATTTGAAAGCGATTTGTTCAGTTTTGAAATTATATCGTTTAAATTGGATTTAAAAAATAGCTTTCCGAGGCACAGTCTCGGAATTTGACGAAACCAGTTCCATTGGGTCCGTAATATTGAATTATTACTGGATTCCCAATTTCGTATTTATCAGAATTGTTTTATGAACATACGGCGTAAAAACGCGTAGAAAATTTAATCGGATTCAAATTGAATTTCTGTAACAACCGGGGTTTTGCCCAAAATTATAATCATCAGTAAATGATTTAAGTTGACAGTTAAATTTCTTTTTTGTTACTGGAATTTCTATAACGATAAAATCTTCGTCAAATTGGCGATATTAATTTCTGTTAAATTTTATTTGAATTTGTAAATTGATTTGAATTCTCTTATTAAATTTTTATTTCTACGAGATGAATAAATATGTATAGAAAAAATTTTAACAACTAAATTAAACAAACCAAATTAAATGAAAACAAAAATAAAAGATAAAATAAAAATAAATATAAAATAATACCATACCCTATATCACCAGCCCATACTAACCCATACCGACCCACGTTTTCCAGCCATACCCCCACAATATCTTCTCTGCTAAAATACGACATCCCCTCCAAGTTCATTCTCATCCAAAACCCTAAAACAAAAAATAAGCGACGAAAAAAAATGGCGGCGATTTTGTTTTCGTTGGATCGTCTTCGAAAAAGAGGCGGCTCCGATTCTCTGGTTTCTTCGATTTGAAAATTTGGGCTTCGAGAAGGGGAAACAGGGGGGGCGATCAATCTTCGTTCATCTTCCATCCTCCATTCGCAACCGCTTCGCGACCATTTCCGATTTAAAGGTGAGTAAATCCATTACTCACATCTACTTCAAATCCAGTGATTTCGTGTGTTAAATTGTTTGAGTTGTTGATTTACTTTGCTCGTTGTCTGATTTATTTGTTGGCTTGAGGTATATCTAACTGCCTCTGGAAAGTTTGTTTTCGTTCTAATTTACTTCGTAAAATGGTTTCGAACTTGTGATGTACTGGTTGGCCCCGCTCCACTTTGATTTGTTAAATCGGTTTGGCTGTGATGATGATTTTTGGGTTCGTTTGTTTTCGAATTACATACTTATGTTTCGGCTTTCGATTTTGTTCAATATCGATGTTTTCTCTGACTTTATAAATTTCGATGGCTTGACCTCCATGGTTTTGATTTGATGCCGTTTGATTTTGTTGATGGTTACGGCATAGACTTTCCTGATTTTGATTTTTGACTATCTCAAAAGTTTGTTCAATTAACTTGATTTCCACGGCTTCATCTCTGATAGATTTTCTGTTGACTTGACTTTGTTCAACTAGAAAATGCTACTGCTGTGATTTACCTCTGTCAAAATTTGGCCTTGACTACTGTCTCGTTTCGATATTGTAATTCACCGGTTGGTTAGACTTGGTTATATGAACTTGGGCTTGTAGTTGATTCATCTTTGTTCCTCGGTGGATAGTCTGATACATGTCAGTTTGTCATTTCTGGTTTATTTACTGAGGCTTTGCCTTGTTGACCCATTTCTTTGGTTGACATTTCGTTATTGCTACTTGTATCACTCCATATCATCACTTAGTTATTGCAGTCTTCGAGTTGTTAGTGCACTGTATTCCCTGGTCGATGTTCCTTGTTACACCAGTTGATAGAGCTGTTTTGTTGCACTCATTCTTCACCTTTGTATATGATATCACCACTGGCCTTGGTTATATTGAACTAGTCAACACTATTGAGGCTGTACTTGTACCATGGGTTTGTTCTTTCGACTGTTTCAGAATTGTGTCTGCACTATGCATGGTTTTGAGTCTTTGACTCTTTGACTCTTTGAGTGGAGCTGGAGTTCTGCCTTGGTTCCTGTAAGACTGTAGTTGTCCTTGGTTTGGGTTCATTGTGTATTCCAGTTTGTAAAATTTTCGAGCACTTCTGGTTTACCTGTAGCATACTGTGACTCCTCAGGTGTACTTTGTACCTGGTTTCATTTATGATGAGGCTTAGTATTGTTCGATTTGTAACTGCTCTTATGTTGATACCCATTTCCATTCTTGCTACTGGCCTTCGACACATCACTGGGCTTTGAGACATGATTGGATTTTGGTTTTGTGTTCACTGTTGGGTTGGGCTTAATACTGTGATAATATTTGACTTGGACTTTCTTTGAGCTTGAGTTGTTGGTTGGTTTTGAAATTTTACTTGAGTTGAATCCAGTCCAAAACTCGGGTTTGACCTTGGCAGTTTCTACGCACTGTAGTGGCGAGGCAGTGCACGCGTGCGTGCACTGCAGCCACCACGAAATCGAGTTTTGATGATTTTAAAATGACAATTTCAATTGTTTTAAATTGATTTAGTCGATATGATAAATTGTTTATTTATCTCTGTTGATGATTTAAATCTGCTGATTTATGGTTTAACACTGTTTAGTGTTAAAATTTTCGTTATCCGATTTCTTTGTTAAAAGAGTCGGATAGACGAGAATTATTTTTGACTGTCGTCTATTTAAATTATTACTGTTTATATGCACTCATAAACTGGTTTGAATTAGACTGACCTGTGTATTATTTTCTTTTGAATATAATACTCGGGTCAGACCGAGTATTTCTACAGCTTGAAGATTTTCGAGCAGCGAAGTTAGAGAGAGAGTAAAGAATCACTTTAATTTTCAGAAAATTGTATTTTAAGATATTCCGCTGTATCAGTATTAAAATTGTATAAACTTTGATGTATATAAAAAGATTTATAGTAATGAAATAAATATTCATTTGTTTTAATTGATTGATATTATCTGTGTTTCTGTGGCTGATTCTGTTTAAACGTTATAAACTAAATAACAATTCGTCTTTTTGAACGTTTCTAGTTGGTTTAATTACCGACTGGAGACGGTCAAAAGGGGGAATGTTACATCTATCTTGGTTGGTATTTCTTCGATTAGGATTCCTTTGAATTTTGGAACGCTCCCACTTGTTCTGAAATCCATTCCTGTCTCCCCTAATTGTATTCTTTTGATTTTTGGAGCGTTCCATAACTCCACTTTGAATGACCTCTAAAGATCGGCAGTTCCGCCAATTTTTGAATTATTTGTAACGGGGTGAAACTCCTTTACAATGGGTATTGATTCACCGGAGATTTCTGTATCCTTGGTTTACGATGCTATCTATCTTTTGCTATACCTGGATTCTATCTCTGGCGATCGATGGTCGATTTGCCTTAGATTTTCGCATCTATTATATTCCTGAAGTCATGGTTGACCGGTTAAGGTTGACCGCGATTTATATAGGCTTATCCATCTTCTATTCGATAATTAAATTATCTTATCTTCGTTTGAGCCTATCTTTGAATCAGAATTCTATTTGATTAGAGTCCCTCTAAATTTGAATCTCTATTTGTTTGAAATCTATCCTTGAATCATCCCTTGGAAATTTGTCTTTGGTTGTTTTTGAAATTGTGTATTAATCGAAGCTATTATTTTGATAAGGATGACCATATTTTATATAAAGATGAAATGTTTTCGATAAGGATTATATACCATTTTAAAATTGAGAATTTAAAGTTTTGAATGGATTTGAAATTTTGAAAATTATATAAGAAATGGTTTCATATAGAATAATTTATAACTGAAGGTTTTGAATCTGAATTTGAGTGATTGAACTCCGGCATTTTGGAATGTTTTAAGATTTTGAAATAACGAATAATATGATTTGAAAGTATTTTCCGAATATGAAATGTTTCAAATGATTTTAATGAGTTTCAAATGATTGCGAAGAAATTTCAAAAGAAATTTGAGAAAATAGAAGTCCAGAACCCACTTATGTCGCTGGAAAATAATTTCGGTGATGAATGCATGCATCATCGACATTGATTTTCGAGTTTCAGAGTGGGGGAGAGGCCACTTCGGTAGCTTTGCTATGCGATTGATTTGTGAAACTAATTTTGATTTCAAATTCCGAAGTGTGATGTGATATTTGAAAGATATATGTACGTATATTTGAAATGATTTAAAGTAAGCCGGTGTTCAGTCCCCGAGTTTCGGATTTGAAACCTATCTTTTGAAATTGATTTACTGATTTGTTGCTAATTTCCAACTCTTGAATTTGAAAATATTTCTTCAACTATTTTGAAGGTTCGAGCACTTCCAAATCAAGGTTAAATTTTCAAAGCTAAGTAATTTTGAAAAGTATAAAGTATATAAGTTTGGTATGTATGTTTAAGTATGTAGTAATATGATATAAATAGGTTGAAACTGTTTTGTTAAGTAAATGTATAAGGCTATTTTGATTCTAATATGAAATTTAGATTTGAAATGTTTTGAAAATAATTTAGTCTTCAAAATATTTTGAATAAAATTTAGTTTAAATGTTTAACTTAGTAACATTTTTATGAAACTATATATTTAAAAGGTTGGAATAGATACATAAGTTGTACTTATGCTGTTTTATTCGCATAATTAAATTGATCTAAGTTTGAGTACACGAGTTCGAGGTGAAGTACACCATTTCGTGTTAGGATTTTTCATTTGATTCTTGATGGCGAATATTTGATATGGATTTTGGGCTTGATTCTAGGATTCTCTATCATAGTATATGGCTATGCAAGGAGATTGATGGTTTCTAGTCGAGAAACCATATCGAAATCCGCATTAGGGAAGTCGAATGGACAATACTAGTTCGAAAGCGAACTTGTGTGATCGAGCGAGCGATCGAATGTGATTTTGCGAAAGGATGACATATGTACATCTTATATTCTAATATCATTGATATACTTGACGCTGAAATTGGAAGTTGTTGGGTTGGATATCTTTGTAATTTAATTGGAATTTTTTTTATATGAAAACTACTATCAAAATTTTAAACCATTTTTCAAAACTATTTTCTTTTATTCTTCTTAAACTAACTAATTTATTCTATTTTTCATACAAACTATTTGATATACAAAACTATTCTTAAATATAAAAAATTTAGTAAGCAAAGATGTTCAATCCCATATGGCTTTTCATGCAACGAAATTTATTTTTGAAAATTTTGATCCTTATATAAGATAAACTTTATGTAAGTATAAGATGATTTTGAAAACCATTGATTTTGATAAATGAATAATTGAAGCTTATATTAGTATAAATGGATATTTGGTTTACCTATAATTTGAGTTTATTTAAAAATAATGGATTTATGAAATAAATATTTCAACACTAAGTAATAATGAAGTAAAAATTTGAGATATATGTAATTATAAAATTTAGTTTTGAAATATGGTATATTTAAGTCTTGAAATATATTTAAGATTGAATGGTTATTTTGTGGATCAAATCTATATTTGAAATTTGATAATATTTGAAATAGTTTTGTTGGAAAAAAAAATGAATTGAATTGAAGCTGATGGTTTGAATTGAATTAAAATTTGAAGTTTTAGATTTAAGTTAAATTGAATAAATTGTGAAATGTAAAGAATTAAGGGGAATGTTTTACGATTTCAAATGTATGATTTCAAAATGTTATGATTTTCAAAGTGAAATGATTTCAAGTATTTGGTTTCGAAAGATTTATAACTTTGAAAGTATTATGATTTTTGAAGTGAATATATGTTTGAAATGGAAATGAATTTGTTTGACCTAAATTTTGTTGATTTGGAAATTTGGATTATTTTCTAAATCTATTGTTTAAGAAACTTTGAAACTAAATTTATTTAATTTGGAAGAAATGATTTGGTGAAATCATATATGATTTTGAAACTGAATTGATATTGAAATTGTTTGAAATTGAGAACCTTATTTATTTAAATACTTGATTTGGGAGTTATCGAACTTATATAAAAAAATTGATTTGTATAAGTATGAAGTTGATTTGAAAATGGTGATTTAAAAGATACTCAATTTGAAGTGAAATCTTATATAATCAAAATTTATATAAGTATGATTTGATATACTATTGATTTGGAAGATATTCGATTTGAAATGAAATCTTATATATAATGGACTTTATATAAGTACGATATTTGAAAGTGTTTTGAAAAGGTACTATATGATACATATTTTCGAAGTAAAGATATGGAAAGTGCCTTCTGCTTGATATCCGCTTTGTGGCCACATTGAGGATTCATTCTATCGATATTTCTCTGATTTTGGTTTTCCGGATATGATACTCGAGTGTCCATCGAATTCCATGGCGTTACCCATGGTCTTACGAGCGCGACTGCATAGCGCAACTGCCTGGCTGAGATGGCCTAGGGGTATGGATTGTTTCCTGGGGGATCCAGGCGTAACCATTGTGTATCCTGCATCTATGTAGGTCGCATTAGTAGCGAAACCGCCTGGCTGAGATGGCCTAGGGGTACGGATTGTTTCCTGGGGGATCCAGGCGTAACCATTGTGTATCCTGCATTCTACTAGTCATCATGGCGTAACTCGCAGGGCTAAGAAAGCTTACGGATATGGATTGTTTCCTGGGGGATCCAGGCGTAACCATTGTGTATCTGCGAACCATGGTTAGACAAAGGTTTTCTTTGTTTTTGTTTGGATTGTACTTTCCATATCTGTTTTAAAGGTTTTTCAAGTATTTTCACTAGGTGTTGAAACAAGTCTACTAAGTACCTGGAGAATTCTAGCTTTGCGCCTGATCAACGCATGGCCAGAGTCTGCAGGAACGAAAGTAAACTTGTTAAGGCATCGAGTTAAAAAGTATTTTGATAAAGTACTATATAAAGGATATTTTGATCAGTTACTTTCCCTTCTGAAGATTTTAAAATGTTTAAATAATGGTTCATCCTTGTTCCCTCCTAGCTACTTTTTCCCTACCTTCTTTCGGGATGTCTTCCAACCTATTGTTCTTTCTAACTGTTTCTCCGCTTCCTTCCTTTTCGAGGACGAAAAGATTTGAGTGGGGGAGAGTGTAACAACCCTAGATTTCTACATATATTTAAATTTAACTTTATTTTTATTTTAAATTTTTTTTAACTTGTTTTATTTCAAACATTTCATTTCAAAATAAAAAAAATTATAACTTCAAATGGTATAAATTGGATATTTTACTAAAAAGTTGATTTCTGTTCAAACTGGTCAAACTATGACTTTTAATTTTTAAATTTAAATATTTAAATTCTTGAATTTTATCTTTTATTATGAAAATAGATACAATAACTAGAATACTGCTTTTCGTTTCGTTGAAATTGGATTTAAATTGTGAAAGTTACACCATTTACAATATTGTGTGTATATTGAATTATTTAACAATATTCTTCATTTTAGATTATAAATAATATTTTTATTTGTCAAACCATGTTCTAATTTGTGTTATATGACATGTTAGGTATATATTTTATTTTTAAAACATTTTAAAGTGATGATAGAATTTTCCTAAAATTTATTGCATTTATTTCCTAGTTTTAAAGGCTGTTTTCTTATTTTCTGTTATTTTCTTCATTTAAAATTATATTTAAATTAAATTTTATATATTTATTTTGTGAATGCATTTTTATTTTATGTTATTATTTATGTTTAAAAATATATTACAAGCTCATATGAATTTTCCAAAATTTATTCCAATTAATTTCAAATTTTCTAGACTAGTTTACTATTATTAGCTATTTTCTTATTTTTACTTTATATAATTTATAAATATTATATATATTTTTATATTTTGATAAATTTTCGAAATTTTATCTGTTATTACTATTATTACCAGAAATATAAAGTTATAAAAACAAATTAAAGAAATATGAAAGGGTTTTTGACCTTTGAATTGCCTTGTGGCTTTTTGAATTCCACCTCTTCATTTCCACACAACTTTTCATTTTCTTTGACCTATACCCTACACTCTTCAGCTGATATTCATTTTTATTTTCACATACATCATTTTCCTCCTTCCTGAGAAAAAAATTTCGGCCTCCATCATTTGGGAAAGTTTGGTAAAAATCTTTGTTTCTTTTACCTTTTTTCCTACTTTTATTGCTTATTTCTACTTGATTTTTGCACATGCTTTCTTCCTCTTTAGGTTCGGCCATGCCTCCCTTGCTGCCTAGATGCCTCCACCACCTGATGGCACATCATCACCACCTCCTCCTCACAAAAAAATACAAGCCATGAACCCCTTGGCGATGCAATTGCACAAAAGTTTCAAAAACCATCCAAATTCCTAGCCTAACCACCACCACCTCATCTCTATCACCTCACCAACCCCCTAGCCGCCACCTACCACACCACCATCACCTCCAGCACCTCCAGCAACCTCTGCCACATCACTCCAGTGGACCCCACCTCTCTGGCCATGACCATTAGAGCCTTGGCCGAGCCCAAATCCTTGACCCAATCCATGTGAATGCATGCTTGTGTTGTATTTTCCCTCTACCACTTTTGCACCATCATTCCACCATTTGGGCCGAACCCATACTCACCCAAACCTGACCCAAACACCTGCCATGGCCTTGTATTACCCTTATGGCTTAGCCTAGTAAAGGTTAAAAGCAAGTGCAAGCATTTCTATTTGATTATGTGCAGTTTATTCTAGCACAGTTTATCGTATTTTGGTTTTGAAACTCATCGTTGTTATATTGTTTTTGTTTGATGTGTATCCAAAGAATTTGACATTTGGCTCCTCCATTCGAATCTGAGTCGTGCTTTTGTGCTTGTGTAGATCCCATTTGTGCAATTCGTCGTTGTGTCTTTAGCTCAAACCGGTGAGTTATTCTCACCAGACAGTTTTATACTTATATTAATAGTAAATCGATCACATGTGAATCTGTAAATTGCATCACCATATTATATTTGCTATGTCACTATTATATGATGTTCACACATGCTTAAACACCTGTTATATCATATGTTACTGTTATATTATGTTGTTCTGTTATTTTTATCAGTTTATCACACTGCAAGTTCCCTTTAGATTAGAATCACTATGGGTTGAAATGATACATACCCGAACGGACTTTAGAATAGGAGAAAATCGTTATGGGCTGAAATGATAGGCCTGAATGATTTTCAATTATTTTCATTTACTTGGGATTGCGGGTTTGAAATGATCAAACCCGGGCATCTTTGTAAATTACGGGTTGAAATGATAAATTACCCGTATCACTTTACCTAGGCTAAAAAAAATGAAATACAGACCCGTAGTTAAAATATGTTTTTCTAAAAATTATAAAATATTTTAGAAATGTAAATATTATAATATTTTGATTTAAATTTGATTAAAAATGATTTCTGTAAAGCATTATTGATTTTCTGAAAGTTTATAAGTGAAATAAATTAATGGTAAAGTTAGAAAATCTGAAATGTAAGTTATTTTGGGAAATTTTAATTTGGTGATATTTGGAATTTAAATTAAATATGAAATATGATAAATTCATGATAATTTGGATTAAAGTGAATTTAAATGATTTTATAATATATTAATGATTTTTGAATAAAGTTAAAATGTGAAATGAATGAATATTTAAGTTCAAATTTTGACATATAACTAAAATTGGAAATTTATGAATTTGGCTTAAAAGTGAATTTTAAGTTAAGTAAATAAAAATGAAATTAAGTTATATTTGAAAATTTAAACTTAAGTGTTAAGTTAAATTTAATTTAATGAATTTAAATTTTAATGTTGGAATTTAATAAGTGAATTATTATTAAATTTTGATTTTTGAATGGAAATTTAACTTTATAAAATCATGAATATAAGGGTATTTGAATGATTGTTTTAAAAGTGAAATTATATGATTTTATAAATTAAAAATGATTTATATAAAAATATAATTGTTTGTGAAATTATACTGAATATTTGAAGTTAATTAACTGCATTTTTGAAATGCTATTAATTCTAATGTAAATGATAATACAACATTTGTAAGTGCTGTAGTTGATAATAATGAACCAAATGGCTAAATTTAATTAAAGGCTATTATAGCATTTTTGTAAATTTTATAATGGTTGAATTTAACTAAGTTTATTTGAAACTAATGTAACCCTATTACAGCATTTTAAATGCTGTCTTTTGTTAAATTGAACTGTTTTAAATGTGACTTTCCGTAGCATTTTCTAAATGCTGCGAAAGTTGAATTTTCATTGTTTTAATTAATTTAAGTGAACGAATGAACTTTGAAAGATTAAAATTTTGGAAATTTAATTATTAAATATAATAACTTCATTTTTATGATTTAAAATAAAGTAATTTGTTTCGAAATATAAACTATTTCGAAAATATGATATTTTGATATTTTGAAATGGATTTTTGAAGGATGTTGAATTTTGAAATGATATTTGATTTCGAAGTATAAAATACCATTTTTAAATTTTAACCACGGGATGTATTTAATTTATAGTTTAACTGATCCTTAAAGGATGGGCGATCCCAAGCATCCTTTGAGTTATTGTGCATTTCTACTACAGTTCACTTGAGTTGGTTTACATTATATAAGTATATATTGTCCTGACTCGAGTGTTTTGTGTTTTACTTTACGCTCGGGTCAGCCTGAATATTTACAGCTTAGCTTTGGATTTCTTTCTGGAGCTAGGAATCGCTGGAGATTCTGCTTGTCTAGTTATCTGTTCCTTTCAGTTCAGTTGTTCTATTTCAGTTCCGGTATTCATAAACTTCTATTTATTTGAGATTTCTATTGTATATGTTTTCAAACAAATATTATGTATTTTGTTTTGAAAGTTTGTTATAGTAGCTTCATGAACTACTATGGTATTTTTAATTTCCGCTGCGAGTTATTCTGATATGTTCTGTGTCTGTGATTCTGTGTATTTGATTTCATTTGCTCTAAATTTTTTTACAATCTGTTATTTTGAATTATTCAAGTCTGACATGTGTGGATTATTGTCGATTTGAATGGTCCAAAATAGTGGGTCGTTACAAAAAATCTAGCGGAGAATTCTTGCTTTTGGAGGATATGAAACCAGAACTGGTACATCTGCTCAGGAATAGCATTGGATCTTTAAGAATGCTAGATAGAAGAATAGAGAAAATCGAACTTTTTTACTGATTCTTAAAGGGTTCTAATGGTATTTGGAATGAGAGAAACGCTAAAGTTTTCAATTTTAAAGTTGCTACTGAAGATCAACTTTTCAACGCTTTTGTAAATTCAATATGAAACACTGCCACCATGTTAAGGAACAACAATGTATTCGATCCTTGCCCTCCTTGGTGATTGCATAAAATGTTGTGTTCTATGCTTGCTTTAATCTTTTCTTTTGTGATAATTTTCTGGTTTTCTGTCTTTTTTCCTTTTTTTCATTTCCATGTCTTTTTTATATTTCCTGCAGGTTTCTTACTCCATGTATTGTAACCCTTGTCTTTTTTGTGTTTTAATAAATCTGGTAGGGGACCAGTCAACCCCGCTTAAATTCTAAAAAAACAAAATTTAAAATTCCATTTTAATAATTTAAAAAAAAATATAACCTTTAAGGTTGGATCTAAACTCCATTTAGGCTTCATAGACTTAATAAAGATCCAAAATAGATTTTTTTTTTTAAATTCACCCGTTTAACCTATTTTTGACTGGCCCGCTTTTAACCCTCACACTTTACCTATATTCACTTACCCACTCCCTTAAATCATTAATCCTCTATTGATTAAACCATTGTTTTGTTCACGTTTTTCACATTTTCAATATAATAAAATTTTGCTATTTCCTCCGTATTTTTCATCTTCGCATTCTTCTTCCACCCTATCGTTTAATTTTTCTCAAAATTTTGTCTCTTTCCATTATTCTTTTGTATACAAATGTTTAAAACCAAAAAAAATAATTCTCAATCGGAATAAAAATATTAACTTTTTAATTAGATTGGACTTTGATCCAATCCATCAATGTGTATTCACATTATTTATTCTAATATTTTGTTCACGTTTTGCAATGATTGTGTTTCTACATGTTGTTTTAATGATTATGAACTTTATGAAAAAATTATCTGAAAGCTGCCAAAAGAACCTTGACTTACTAGAAAAATTGAGCTAGATTTATAGGTTTTATCTTTACTTTAGGGGATTGTTAAAGGGACTCCACATTTGGATAAGGGGGTTTTCGATAGGATAGGTCACCGAATATGGGCCTGTTTTTAGGCAGGAGGTTGCCGAATTTAGTGTAGATTTTTTTTTTCGGCGGGGGTTGACCAATTTTTTGACCCCCCGTTATCCAAATGTGGAGTCTCTTTATCAATCCCCTTATTTTATTATCGTATTTCCTTTTATTTGAGGTTGAATATGTCGCTTTTCTTCTAAATTTTTGATTCCTAATACTTCCTTTGAGTTTCTTATCCAAATGATTTTTCAATTTTTGATTTTTTATCCCAGTTAGTATATTTATGTTTTTGGTTTTCTTCTATTATTTTACAGGAGTTTATCGAATTTCCTCACAGATGGATAACATTGAATCTTAAGTTATTCAAGATTCATTCTAGGTAAAGTTAAGAATACTTTTTATATAGAAGATTTGTGTTAAATTCTATTTACATTTGATTATTTTATATGTAAATTTGAAACATAAAAGATTAAGGTCTATGATTATGAGTTTTTTTGCTTCATTTATTTTCACATCATTATTTTTTATTGTAATAAGAGTGGTACTTTATTCAAGCAGAGCATTCATTTTGATTTCTCAAAGGTTCGAACTCATGATCTCTAAAATCTCAATCTAGAGCGCCATACCACTTACCACTATAGCTAGTGATCTTGACAACACCATTATTGTTTTATTAATAACTAGATATCAACTAATCTTCAGTTGTACTGTATAATCTATTAAAGGTAAAGTTCAATTTTTTTTGAAAGGTTAAGTTGGGTGAATAACATTGCAATTAAAGAATATTCAAATGATAAATTTTCATACCATAACTAGTAAAAAAAACTATAGATATAAAAATAGTGTTTTGTTCTATTTCAATAAGCAACTTTAATTTTTAGTCAAAATTGAGTTTAAAATATATGTTTTATGAACTAATTATATTTTCTTAAATGCTTTATGTAACCTTAGTCCAAATGAGCTTACTTTTGTAAAATCTGATATTAACTATCTTAATCAACAAAAGCTTTAATAGGGTTGGACATATGGCCGACCTAATCGATAGCCAACTTAACCGATCTTAACCAAACCGATTTAACCAACTATTTCGGTTAACTGCGTATTCAGTTAACCAACCGACATTAACCAACTTTCATCTTGTTGGTTAATGATTCACGGTATGGTGTAAATCAGTTGACCACTAATTGATTTAATTAATCATTTTATATTTTAATGGGTGCAGCCTAACGAAGAAAAATGGGAGAGCCCATTAAGCTAAACCCCATGTTAATACGTCATACCATTAATCGATTCGATATAATTCAGTCTTGTTCATTTACGATTTTCCTTATAACAACAGAAATGAGAAAGCCTTAGATCTAGAAATTTCAAATTCAACTCAACCTCGAACTCTCCAAATCGATTGACATGATTTCGCCCAACCGTCTCTTGTTTGCTGTCATGTAGTGTCCTCTCTTGCTTGCTTCCTTACCCCTTGTCGAGTTGAGCTATAATGAATGCTACAAAGAAAAAGAATGTGAGTTAATGTTTAGTGGTTCAGTTTGCAAATCGTAATGTTAGAAATAGAAAGTTGTTTAGTTTATTGACTTTATTTCATATTATAATCTTTCATACTTCATGCTATATTGTTAGCTATATATTATAATCCATACTTTTAGTATATGTAATTCATGCTCTAAATATTACTCGAATGGCTGAATCTCTAAAGTTGGGTATATATTGTAATTCACATTATACTGTTTCATACTATAATGTTTCAATAGTTTACAATTAATGTTCCAATAGAATGACATGTTGCTTGATTGATTTGTTTGGTTTTACATATAATACTCTAACTGATCTATTTGACTTTACATACAACACTCTAACTGATTTGTTTGGCATGTTGTAGAATTTGCACGTGGACATGAGCCGCCGTCATCTTTTACTTTCACCTTGAAGAATTCATTATCGCCAATTTGAGAGGGCTAGTTTTGTTCATCTTAGTTTGTATATACATAATTATTTATATATAAATAGTTGTATAGATATAATAATTTATATAGGGGGAATTGATTTAAAGGACAAAAATTTGTATATTTTTAGCCTCAAGGACACGACCTCAATATTTTAACCACAAGGACAAACATTCTCCTAAAAATTATTCATAAGGACAAACATTCTTCCAAAATTATTCATAAGGACAAACATTCTTTCAAACTGCTACCGAACCAAAAACTAATATCTAAAAACTGCTACCGATACCTGCAAACCGATACCTAAAAACTGCTATCAATAACTAAAAAGTGATACCTAAAGAAAGTTGTCCTTCAGGCTAAAATATTGAAGGTCTGTCCTTGAGGCTAAAACGCTGAGAAATTTTGTCCTCGACAATAATTTCCTGATTTATATATAGACCGTGTGTACACTTAAGTGATAAAGTTCCAATAAATTTCTTATTTTATTGTACTTTAGTTGTGTTACCATCATCAGAAATCATTCGGCTATACCATTTTCTAACCCAAGCGACCTACGACCTAACCCAGATGCGCTTCCTCGCGACCTAACGAATGCGCATCCATGCGACCTAACAGATCCAACGAACCTACGCGCATCTGCGACCTAACAAACCTGCGACCTAACACACACACGCGACCTAACTATCTTAGCCAGGATACGACCTAACTCCTTAGGTCGTCTAACGACCTAACTACGCTAACTCACTCTCTTATACCGTTAGCTCTTAGGTCGCTAACCACTAGGTCGCTAACTACTGTAGGTTACTAACCCTTAGGTCGCTAACTCCTATAGGTCGCTAACTACTAGGTCGTTCACTCTAACTCTTATAGGTCGCTGCCTTCCCTTAAGTCGCTCAAACCTTAGGTCGCTCTCTTCCTATAGGTCGCTCCAACCGACCTAACCTACCCCACGACCTAAGCCACCATACGACCCAACTCCTATACGACCTATCCCAAATCCTTAGGTCGCTCCACTTCACTAAGTCGTCTACTCCTTAACTCGCCCACTTTCTTAGGTCGCTCCAAACTCTCATACGACCTAAGACTTAGACTATGGACGACTTATCAACAATGCGACCAAATGATAACTGTTTTACGATGTTTCGATCCGTAAAAATACGGGTCGTTACAACCATCATCAGAAATCATTCAGCTATACCATTTTCTAACCGTTGATAAATTATTTCAAAGTTGCCTACTAGAAATATATATTATTTTTTTACCTTTACAAGTCATTTTTTAACTTGAATATTAAATACACCTATAGTTTTTGAACAAAATATATGATCTTTGGTTACGTAGTTAAATATCTAAGTATTATTGTCACTCCTACTTTGCATGTGAAGTTCATCGAGTACAAACATGTGTATCATATTTAGTCTTAACAATAACTTGTACTCGTGCACCTATTTCGTGGTGTGTATAGACATTTTTGGTTCGCATTCATTTTCTATCTAACTCTTATATTCTTGTGTTGTTTTGATATCTACATCATGTATACTACATTAGTGGTGATGCTTCAAAGGAAGGGAATTTATGCAACTGGAAATTCAGTTTATGTTTCCAGCATTTTTGCATATATGTTGTTACATTTTTATTTTGTTAAGTAACAAAAAACATGAATAGAATGCGCATAATGCATAGGAGTGTAGAAAGTAAGAGAGCACAAAAAAAGGAACGTACAAAGAAAGGATATTCAGAAGCATATAATACAAGTGAGCACAAAAGTGGAGAATGCACAGAAGCCCAGAAAGCAAGAAGGCATGCCTAGAACTTCACAGAGAACTTAGACTATGAAGACCACTTACCAGACAACAACTAGTGAAGAAAAGTGAACAACTCATAAAACTCAAGCTACATCACATCTTGCAAGCACAAGCTACTTCATAGAAGCTACATTACAGATCATAGGCTCAAGTTACTTCACAGCTCTCAAGAACAAACTATCACCTTCATCCAAACCAATCAATCAATGAACTGCACTGGACAAACCTTATCCTTCCGACAATTTTTGTGACAACCCGGAATTTCGAGCAATAACTATTTAATAATTTATATTAAATATTAAATTGTTTTGGTTATATCTTTGATTTATTAGACTTGAATTGATACTTTTCTTTTAATAAATATCGTATTGGTGAATTTTATCTTTTAAAACTAATAAATTATTTTCTATTTATAATGTATATATATTTGTATATATTATAGATAGGGAAGCTTTGGTTTAAATTCAACTAATAAGTTTTGTTTTCAAAATTTTAATATACATTCTAGTGATTTGGGAATTATAATTTACTTAAAATAAGCTTTTCAAAACTATTTAATAAATAAATATATGGGTTAAATACTTAAGATAAATGTTTAAATTGTTTAAAACTTATTCTAACTTTAGTTTAGATTTAAATTTATTAACAAGAGGATTTTATTTTCTTTTTAAGAGTATAGCTTGTTAAAATATAGTTTAAAGATATATATAAGTTTTAAATTCAATTTTTGTCAAATGATACTTTAGTATATATTATAAAATAAGTAATTTAAATAAAAAGATAATTTCTTTGTTTAATTATTTTAAATCTGATAAATGAGTTTTTATAATATTAATAAATATAGATATACATGTTGAAATACAAGATTTTAGTGGTAAGTTAGGCATAGAGTGAAACAAATATACATAAGTAAATTTCATAGTTTTGTAAATTTTAAAACAAACACACTAAATAATCAAACAACATATTAAAACAACATCTATTTACATTTCATTATCGAGCTAAAAATGTGCATAGGCAAGTGAAACATTGGAAGATAACATTTCAATCACAATTCAAAAGAAGACAACATTTATTTACAATCCTTTATCAAACCAGTAACTTATCTTTGCATAACACTAAAGAATGATTTCCCAGCCTCAAAGTGATCTGTATAGCTAAGTAGGCTTGTATAGGTAAGTATGAAAACCTGTTCGAATATGCCTGCAAAACTTAAGAGCAACAATAAGAATCAAATACAAAGTAAAATTTATATAGCTTGTAGATTAAGCCAGGCAAGTAGAAAAGAAAATTTGAGATAAGTATTATATGAAACATCAAGTACAAAAGCATTTAATGCTAGTAAGGCAAAAATCTTCTCTAGTACATAAACTCACGATTTTAGCCTCCAAACTATAAAATTATCTCTGATAAATTGTACAAACTTGTACACTGTTTGCATAAGAAATGATACCCTGTAGCTTGTATAAACATCACTCGGTAAACTACTTTCCCTTATCATCTTTTCATTTCTTTCGAGCCAAGTAAAAAAAACTGAGATAAAAGCTTCATTCAAAATCCTAAAACAAAGATTCTACAACATCAAACCATCCAACAAAACAGAAATCAAGAGGAGCTTCTGTTAGCAAATCCAAACTGTTTCCAAAAGCTTGTTGTTAAGCAAAACTAGATTTGCTTTGTTCTTTTACAAAATCCTGGTGAGTAACATTTTATTTAAAATTTATAACTTCAGTTAATATGGCATGTTTTCTCTGTGATGACATGTATCTTGTATATATGTATGTTTGTGCATATCTGTTCTGTTCTTTAATTCTCTGTTGCCTGTTGCTCATTTCTTTGAGTAGATTAGGAAATAAACTTTTATCTCATGATCTGATCATTGTATGAACTTAGAATATAAACTAATATTGTCTGTTTGGTCATAATATAAGTGTTAAAAATTTATCAAGGCTGAAACAATATATGTTTGTTTCTGGAAACTAAGAAAAAACTGAGATAACTTTAAATATGTTAAAAAAAATTCTCTGGTTTTAAGAATTCAGTAGTATAGGGTGAAACTTCATACCAAATCATGATTTTTAAAACAAGTTTTTCAATTTTAAAAGCTTGGGTTGAAGAGCAGTTATGCTTTGACTGTTTTTAGTATTATGGGTTGCTGTAGATAATCTAATGCACTGATGATGTCGAGTTCTGGTCAGAAGGTAGAGGGATGACCAGGGATTCGTGGAAAAATAGTGGGATGGTCGGAAGATCATCGTGGTGGCGGCGAGAAGTGTTTAAAGTCTGGTGACCTAATTTTGAATGGCTCGAGATTTTTGTCTCGCACGAACTCAGGAATTGATCGAGTGTTAGGATATTTTGGGAATTGATAGTATGGCCGTAGTTGAAGGCAAGGCCGGAGTGGTTGACCTACAGGTGGTCGGAGCGTCGAGATTTTTGTGTTGACAGGTTTGTAGGAGGACCTGATTATAGTTTTCCAGGTTTGGGTTAGAGGACCTCGAACTCGAATTCGAGAATTGATGCACAAATCCATGATTGGGCTGGGTTGTTGAGTCATTTTCTGTTTTGTAGAGATCATCGCTGATGATATATGGTGGTTGTAGTCACCGTGCATATGCACAGTGATGAGATGTATCTGTCGATGTTTGGTTAAGTTTGGAACAGGGGAGGGTTGCTGGAGTTTACTCGAGTTGGTACTTGTTTGGCTCGGGTGGATTCATGTTATTCTCGAAGCAAACTGAGGGGGAACTCGGGTCATCTTGTTTCAAGTTTAAACAGTATCAGTTTTAACAGTTTTTAAAGTGTTGGTTTTAAAAATTTAAATCAAATTAAACTGAGTTTAATTAAATGTTTAAATTCCAGATTTTTTTGTATGAAGAGAAAATTTAAAATTTAAATACTTTAAACAAGTTTAAATATTTTGAATTAAAGGGAATTTGATTTGAATCCCTTCCTAGCAAAATATTGCTTTAAGTTATAATTTAAAGTTTTTAAAAGTTAGTTTATAAAGTGATTTAAAGTTAAATTAGTGATCGTTTGAACTTGGAGTTTAAAATGAAAGTTCAAAGAAAATTTGAAATAAATGTTTCCAAACATATTTAAGTGAAACTTAAATAAATAAATGGAAAATGGGTTTTCTTTAAGTAATGAAGATAAAGACTTAAATTCATTAACCATTAGAAAAATTAGAATGATAATCGATAATTTGTATTGATTGAATTAGTAATTATAAGTTGAAATGTATTAATTAAAGTAAATAATGAGTTAAGAAATTAATATGTAATTAAGAATCGTAGATTAGACTTTAATAAATTAATGAATGGTTAATTGAACTTATAATCAATAATGGTTAATGTAATTTAATTATTTTAGATAAGAAATTAAACAAAAGTTAATGAAGGCCATTAACTAGATTATTTTATAATTAATCAATATAATTGATTTTTAATAGTTAATTGGATTAATTAATTTAGTAATCAACATTGTAATTGTTTAAATGTAATTACTTAATGGGAAGTAATTAAGAAATTTATTACTCATTTTGATTAATTGAGTAATTTTGGTTAATTTGAGTTAATTATTTATTTTAATTAATTTGGATTAATCACTTATGATTCGGAGATATAATTACTTAGGAAAAGTAATTTATGAATAATTACAGGATGTAATTAATTGGATGATGTTTTGTTAATGGAAGTAATTCGAGTATAATTACTTGAAATTAATCAAGGGATTAATTAAGTCTGTTTATTGGGAAGTAATTAAGGGCGGTTAATTACTATATGTTATTAATCAAGGTGATTAATATATGTGATTTGAAGATTAGTTTTTCTTAATAAAAATTAAGAAATAAAATAACTAATTAAAAGTTAATTACTTGATGTAATTAATGTAAATAGTAAATATAGTTAGAGATCACTAATTATTTAATTAATGATGGAATTTTAAAATGAATTTATATGGAATATAATTAATAAATGAAGGGAATTTATTAATGTAATTAATTAAGTAATGTAATTAACTTAGTTACTTAATAAATGAAGTAATGTAAGATTTAAATTCTATATTTGGTTAAAGTAATTAATCTGTGGAAATAATTTGAGGATAATTACTTAAATGTAATTAAAGATGGTTAATCGGGAATGATTAATAAAAAGGAAAAATGGGATGATGATTGATTAATTGATTGATAATTAATAGTAGTATAAGCAAGTTTAATAATGATGAAGTAATTAATTTAATTAACTCTAAATTAATTAAGGGTAGGGTAATTAATTTAATTCATTTTAATTAATTATCAATGATGTGATTATTAATCCTTGTTTATATATGATGATATGGATCCCATTGATTGATTGTGATCTCAGATATGAGATGAGTAATATTGTTGTGTTATGAATGCTTTGATTGAAGTGTGATGATATAGATTATCCATCTATGCTGATATGTGATCATCTATCTGTGATATTGTGATTTATCTATCTGTGTTGATATAGATAATTGAATTGAATTGTTTTAACTTTAAAACAACTTGGCCTTAAAAGATACGGTTTGGATTTCGATGAGACCGGGATCAGGTTTCCGTATACCGGGATTCTAGGTCTGGAGACCCGAATACCACATCGATCCAAAATAACGTTAGGTCGTGAAATTCAATTGGAGCAAGTGAAGACTCGAGGTATAAGAACTATACGTCAGTATAACTCTGTGGGTGATTCCGTAATGAGTTTGACGGGATAGTACTTATAGGTTCGAGATGGTGATTCAGAATGCAAGGGCTATGGTCGTTGACTCTGAGGGTGATTCCAAAATGAGTGCAATGAGATAGTGCCTTCGGTTTCGTTCGAACCCGGAACGAACTTGTATGGATTGAATGCTTTCAGAACATCGTCAGGCGGGCGATGAGCATTCTAAGTGATGTGTTCTCTAAAGGTAATCGTAACCTCAAGCCTCATCAACCGGGAATGGCTAAAACAGGGGAGGTGCAGCAAGGCTCCGTGGGTAGCTCCCACTGGGGAGTAAGGTTTACCCCTGTCTAGAGGTCCCTTTTTATTCGGTTTAGTGGCAGTTGTGTGCGCAGCAACTGTGGGGTAATCTTACTTGGAACTGTCCAGTAAGGGATGGTTCCGGCTTTGTGTTGCAGGGGACTTAGGGTGGGTCCTCGGTACGGTGATCTAGGCCACGTACTGTGACGGGCGGTACCCCAGTAGCCCTGCCATTGATGGAAACCCATTTTCCCTACGAGACCCTACGGTTTTGATTGTATACCTAGTATGCTGGAATTTAATCATGTAACAATTTCAGCTATTTTCTATTTACTTGAAAACCCTAGACACTATTATAATATCACTGGATTTCCTATAAAATGATTTGGTTAGCGTAAGGTAAAAACTTTTCCATGTTTATGTGTGGGAAGTCTTACGAGATACCTTTGTTTCAAATGATTTTCAAAGTTAAACAACTTTAACCTGTTACTCATACCAGACCCATGTCTGACCCGAAGTTTATTTCTGTTTTTCATAAACTCTCGGGTACCCAAATTTTTACGGGTAGTCAAGGGATTCAGGTTAGCATTGACGAATTCTGGAGGAGCAATGGAGCAGGAGGCTTCAGCGTATAGATATATATTGGTTCCGCTGTGTTAATATTATTTTCGTATTTCCGCTGTGTTGTATCTCTGTGATGTGTGAGTTGTATTAACTAGACAGAGGTCTATAACTGTCTAGTATATGATGTATTATCTGTGTACTCTGATGTATATGATATTATGTGATATTTATGTGATATATTATATTTTATTCGTTCCGCTGTTGAGATTCTGTTGTTGTTTCTTCTTCTTCTCTATCTTTTCTACTTTCTCACCTCTTTCTTCTCTTAAAAACGATACGACTTTCTGGTGGTAGAAGGTCGGGTCGTTACAATTTTGAACCCATACAAGGCAAACTATGTTGAATAGTCGTTAATGCTTGGCCAAGCCGGGGCCAAAGTGGACTGCACCCGATTTGTGCATATGCCCACCAGCTAAATCCCACGTAATGTAAAATCATCCAGAATCATTAATGATATATTCTCCACTCAAGACCATGATAAGTCTACAATCCTCAAAGCATAGGCTGACCATGTATATAGCCTGCACAAGTACTTTACAACATCCTACACCAATATCTACTCCTGATCCATTCCGAGCAAACCATAGGTCAACACTATGCATACCAAAAGCCCCAATAAACCCTAACACTATTCCAAACACTTACGCATTGCTAACACTTTCAGGTGTGGAATTGCGTTGCGCTTATTGAGGACTCTCTAAGTAGTACCATGTGGAATCAAAAGCATTCCAAGAGCTGCACATAGGGTCACGCAAACAATTCCCCTACGTAGTTTCACAATTACTAGTAAACAACATAGGCTTAAGTCAGCACCTTGATCAATAGCATGCACAAACCCAGTGCCTTAATCTAAACATCCTTTATCAACAGCCTACACACCCCTAATACCTTAATCTAAGCATCCCTTATCAGTAATGTATGCACCCTAATGCTTTAACCTAAGCATCCCTTATTAGTAGTGTGCGCACCCTAGTACCTTAGTGTAACAACTCGGTATTGAGCATCAATTAATTTAAGTCAATAATAATCATTTAATTAATTAAAATGGATTTTAGAGATTAAAATGAATAATTTGGATTTATTTAGAATACTAGAATTTTATAATTAAGTATATGGTGATGAAATTAAATGTTTTGAGAATAATTATTTGTTTAAAGAATTGCGAAATAAATTAATTTAGAAATTATTTAATTATCGGGCTAAGAATATAAGTGTGGGATTTTTTAAATTTAATTGAGCTAAGGTATGAAGAATATTCTATAAAATTTATGGAAGTTGAAAAATATTCTAGTGTTGTAAATATAATTTTTATTTGAAATTTTATTACGATATGAGTTAAATAGAAAATAATTTATAAATGAAAAGAATACACATAACGACCCGGAATTTCAGCGCTTTAATTCATGAATATTTAATTAATTTTAAATATTCAAATAATAGGCTTTGTATTTAAAATAAAACTCTATTAAGTAATAAATAATGATGGTGAAAATGTTTTTCAAATTTGTTTACAAAAATATATAGTTCGAAGAAAAATCGAAAATGTGACCGGAATTCGTTTTTCGAATTTTCGACGTTTCGTCAAATAAAAGTTGTCGGAATCATTGTAAACTCTAGTGTAAACATATTTACCTAAATTTGTAAAAGATTTAGTATGTATATATTGGTATATACATAAGTGTATATACCTAAGTATATAAAGTTTAAAATAAAAATAAAAATGTCACTTCATTAGCAAACATAAGTACAAATTAGTACAAAAATATGTTTAAACGTGTTGGCTCATGTTTGCGAAGGAGGGAGACATGTTAGGGGCATGAGGAGGAGGCTAGGTAGGTCGCAAGAGGGTAGTGGAGGGTAAAGGGCAATGGCATTTAGGTAATTCACTATTTCTCTTGCTTATAAATAGCCCTTTACTTCTTCAAATTTTCCTTCTCTTTATTTTATCATATATTCCTCATCTCTTGTCCTAATGGAGAAATTTTTTTTGAAACCGTAGAAAATTCTAGTTGCTAAAAATTTTATTTGTACCACTTCTTCAAATTTTGAGCTTAGCTATTTCAAAATATCATTTATTTGCAGAGTGTTTTCGGACCCATATTTTCAAGTCCAAAAATATCTCTTCTTCTTTTGAACATATCTCCCTTAAAAATTATCTAAATTGAGTGATTCTTTTTTTGAAATTGTGGAGAAGAGAATTTCAAAGAATTTTTCCTCTACAACTTTTCCATATTCCGTGAGTAGCTTGTCCAAAAATCAGTTTGAAAATGACCCATTTTTGGGTTTGATTTTGTGAATTCATTGATAATCCAAACTCCTTCTACCTTTCAAGGCCGAGCCCCACCAGCCTTGGCTGTGTGCACCATACCTTGGGCCAAGCCTTTTAGCAAGGAAATGAGGAAAAGGAGGGTGTCATAGTGTTATTGTTAGTCGGAAGCATCCTGGGTCGCTTTGGTAAAAGTTGGAAGCATAATTGTGAGTAAAGCTCGTTTCTTAAGTAAATTTTTAAACTTTATGTTCTTCGGATTATAGTCACTATTTTAGTGGCTTAATTAGTTATATTTGGATGAATTTTGTTGATTTGGTTTGTGATCTAAAAAGACAACACCTTCAGTAGTTAATTAGTAACTTAAACTAGTTGAAAAGTTTGATGTAGATCGTTTAAGTGAAGTTTTTCTTTATGTTCATGAATATTGTTTACTTTGTATATATGATATGTTTATTGTTATGCGATGTGATGCTTGGATGAAAATCATTATGACATAAAAGAGTTCTTGAAGTGTCCGTATAGCGACTGTCGCTATATCGACAGTTTTGAAAAATACCATCTCTTCGAAACATTTTGGTTTATTCTCGTACTTGGGTTTTGTTTTACAAGGTACGTTAAGTTTTTGAATAATGTTGAGTTTATAATTAATCAACCATTTTAATAATGATTTTTAAATATAATTAATCATTTTAATTAATGAGGATTAAGGTTAATTAATTATCTTAATAATGATGAGTTTAAAATTAATTAATTACTTTGTTAATAATATTTAAAAATTAATTAGCCATTTTATCTAATGATGATTAAGGTTAATTAATCATTTAACAATGATGTATTAAAGTTAATTAATTATTTTTAAGTAATGGTGTTTTAAAATTAATTAACCATTTTTAATTAATGACTTTTTAAAGTTAATTAATTATTTTAAATTTAATCAATCTCTTTCTTTAATGATGTCTTAAATTAGTTAGTCATTTTTGATTAATGATATTTAATTTTTATTAATTAATTTAATTAATAATATTTAAGTTTTTATTTACTAATTTAATTAATGTAGTTTATATTTAATAAATTTATTTATTTAATGATGTTTTTTTAAAAGTGATCAACCTTTTTAATTAATGGTATTTGAAGTTAATTAATCAAATTAATTAGTGAAGTTTAAAGATAATTTATCATTCTTATTAATGATAGTTAGAGATAATTAATTAATTTATTAAGGATATTTTAAGTTATTAAATCTTTTTAGTAATGGTGTTTTAAAGTTAGTGAAACATTTTTATAAGGTTGTTTAAAGTTGACACTTGTAATGTGAAGCCTAAGCACGAATTCGGTTTTAAAAGTAAATTGATTTATAAACAAGGGATTTCTTTATCGATTACCCTTAGGTAACCCCGGTTGATTATGAAACTCAATAACATCTGTTTAGCAGAATAAAACACCGTTCTGCTAATTAAATTGTAATTGATATATATTTAACAGAATAAAACACCATTCTGTTAATTAAGTTATATTTGAGGCATGTTTAGTAGAATAAATCTCCGTTCTGCTATTATATTGTTTGGATGTTGAATTGTATGCTAGTAACTTAATATTTGATAAGTGATGTTTTCTATATGTGCATAAATGTTATTTTATTTTGTATTAATCCTCATACTTAGTTTATGTAACATTTGTATGGAAACATTATCCTTTTGAAGTATTTTGTTAAATCTTGTGCATGGGTTTTACAAAGACAAATAATTTTTTAAATAAAGATGGTTTAAAATAAATAAATTATTTCAATAATAATGTTTTAAAAGTAATTGATTATTTTAATAATAATGATTTAAAATCAATTAATCATTTTAATAATGATGTTATAAAACTGATCAGTTATTTTAATAATGATGTTTTAAAGATAACTAATTATTTAAATAGTAATGAGATTGAGAATAATTAACCATTTTAAAAATGAGGTTTTAAAAGTTAATTATTATTTTAATAATTTTTTTTAATTTAATTAATCATTTAATAATGATGATTAAAGTTAATTAATCTTAATATTATTGTTTTGAAGCAACGAATTGAGATTAAAGCTAATTAATTATTTTAAATAAAGCTGTATGAAATAATTAACCATTATTTTAAAAGTTAATTAATCATTTTAAATTATGATATTGAAGCAATAAATTTTGATTTAAAGTTAATCAATTATTTTGATAAAGTTGTTTAAAGTTAATACTTTTAACGTGAAACCCTAGCACAAGTTTGGTTTTAAAATTAAAGTTTGATTCGGTTATGGAAAAGTAGTTCCATAAACGATATGGAAAAGTAGTTCCGTAAACGATTTCGCTTATATGGAAAGGATTTAGTCATAATTTTAACATTAAACGTCGAGGCATGTACTCGTTTCTGTCTCGAAGGTCAAAAATATCATCAAGGCAATGCTTAGAGGTAACATTACCTCAACTTGCCCGCTTCATTTTTAACTAAGGGATAACATTTGTTTGGAATCGATGAGTAATGGTAAGAATATGAAATTTAATTTCCATATACAATCATTTTTAATTATCCCCGTTGGTTAATTTATTAACTATCAGTTCAGCTTTCTTCATAGTGTATTGTCACTATAAAAACGATTTGTTGCTCTTTTGAGTATTGTTATCCTTTGTTGGAAATGACTAAACCCAAAGAGCGAATGGGGGACCAAGTTATGTAGGGTTGCTCCCATTAGGGTATATCCACATCCACTCTAGATTGGATTCGGTTTGCGCATTGAGATGTAAAATACTCGAATTCTCGGTAAGGTTGGTGGGGTTCGGCTTGGAGTTCCCGAGAGGTGTCGCAAGAAGGTGACCCTCTTAAGTACATTTTCTAGAGGTATACTTTTCGGTATGGGGAGGGGGGCGCACCCTACAAGTCATTTGTTGGAAAATTTCCCTATTCTTTCCTTGGATTCCAAGTTTTTAAATTAACTTCTTTCTTAATTACATCAGGAAGTGTTGAGAGCACTTCACGATGTTTAATTATTTGCATCTATGTTTGAGATTAGATATTGTTATTATGAAAGGAAACTCGTTCCGCAGTTGGTGGCATGGTCCCACATATTTTATGGTAAAATTCGTTTCCTTATTGTTAATTCAAATCATTGAATTGTTTTCTTAATTGCACCGAGAAGTGACTAAGGTTCTTCTCGATGTTTAATTATTTGTGTTCATTTTTAAAGTTTGATTTTATTTATCTTATCTATGCTTATTTATTCTTGTTTGGATTGTAGTTCTGATTTGTTTCCCATTTCTTCATCTATGAATGTTGATCTTTTGAGGTAAAAACCCATTCTGCATTAGTGGCGTGGTCTCACAGAATTATTATATGTTCACCCCAATACTTGAGTTTTCTCATGCTGATATTACCAGACTGATCCAGGTGATATTTTATATTACTGCTCGGGTCAGACTGAATATATTTTCTAGATTAGCTTTAGATGCTTTGGAGTTCATGTGATAAGCTGGATGCCCAAGACGTATCTACATATTTCTTTATTTTTCCGCTGTATCGATTGTTGAATTTATCAGCATTTGTAAGGATAGGCTATTATAACCGTCCATGGTAGTAGGAAAAGGTACATTAATGAAGCTAGAAGTGAAGATGTCTCGGTATATGAGATGAAAAGAGTTGAGAAAAAGAAAAAGGTTTTGGTGACTCTGATAAGCGAGGTGTCTGCCACCCCCATAATGACCCACTTGTAATTATGGTTCAAATTGGACTTTCGGAGGTTGCAAAGATGATGGTTGACACTGGAGCTGCTGTTAACATAATCTTTAAACATGCTTTTAATAAGATGGGGCTACCCGAAAGTATACTCAAATCAGGTCAAGCCCCCATATATGGGTTTAATGATGAAGGAACCATGCCTCTCAAAGAGTGCATTCTGATGGTCAAAATTGGAAGTGACCCTCACGATAAGATCTTCGAGACCACCTTTGCTATCATGGACATCCCCTTGGTGTACAATGCTGTCTTTGGAAGACCGGCTCCCGACGCTATGGGCGGGTATGTGTCTACTAAGCATTTAATTTTAAAGTTTCCTACTGGGGTAGGAGAAAGGCTTATAAGGGGAGATCGGTGGATCTCACGGCAACTGTATTATGCAAGCCTGGACATGATCAATAATGAGAAAACTTCATCAGAGCAATGTAAAAATTAACTAACCTACTCCCTTCGAAGTTAAGGAAACAGTTAATATCATGAGTTCTAAATTCATGAAAAGTCATAGGAAACCCTTAAGAATTTTCCCATGGCAAGATGATTCCATGGTTGGGGAATTAATCTACTTATCAAGCTATCAAAGAGAATATAATGAGACAAAATGGGGGTAGAGCAGTAAGTCTTATGGGAAAAGGAGAAAGATTGTTCACACTATACATGAAATTTTGAGAGAAGAAGAAATTGAGCTTGATCTCGATCCAAGACAGGAGACCAAGATAAATTTAGTAGCCGAAACTCTAAAAAGTGTGCCTCGATGAAAATGGTATGTCTAAGACAGTTAAGATATGGACATATCTTCATCCATCTATCCGACAAGAACTAATTTCCCTCCTTAAGTATAACCAAGATGTATTCGCTTGGACTCATCATGATATGGTGAGAATCGACCCCTCAGTCATTTGCCATTTCTTGAATATAGATCCAAAATTTACTCCTGTAAGGAAAAAAAAGGAGACCTTTAGACAAGGTTTGATATATGGCCCTTTAAGAAGAAGTCTAAAGGTTCCTAAAGAATAACTTCATCTGTGACGTTTACTATCCGAAGTGGATCGCTAATCCGGTGTTAATAAAGAAACCAAATGGTAAGTGGAGGACTTCTATTGACTTCACTGATTTAAACAAAGCTTGCCCAAGGGATCACTTTCCTTTGCCGAGAATTGATCAATTAGAAGATGTTGTGAGTGGGCACCAATTACTTTTGTTTATGGACGTCTATTCCGGATATAATCAAATTTCAATGTTTAAGCCAGATAAGGAACATACGAGTTTCATCAACATGGGTTTGTTTTGTTACAAGGCAATGCCCTTCGGTCTTAAGAATGCATGGGCAACATATCAAAGGTTAGTCAACTGAACTAATCAGCTAGGTTGGAATATGGAAGTGTATGTTGTTGACATGTTGGTTAAATTTAAACAATTAAAGAATCATGTTTCAAATCTAGCCGAGACATACGAAGCTCTTCGAAAATATCAGATTAATATGAGCCCTCAAATGTGTACATTTAGAATACAATCCGGGAAGTTCCTAAGCTTTATAGTAAGTTCTAGAGGGATAGAGATTAACTTGGATCAAATAAATGCCACAACAAACATAAAGGCTCCAACTAATGGGGAGGAGTTAATGAGCTTAAATGAAAAGATTGCTGCTTTGAACAAATTCATAAGTCGATCAACTGACAAGTGTGTTCCCTTCTTCAACCTCTTAAAGAAGCATGTTACTTTCAAATGGACAGACGAATGCCAGAAAGCATTCGAAAACTTACAAAATCATTTTAGTTCTCCCCCGGTATTGTCTAAACTGATAGATGGAGAAAACCCGTTCCTCTATTTAGCCGCCTCGAGACAGGCCATAAGTTCAGCCTTAGTAAGAGATGATGATGTGATCCAAAGACCTGTATATTATGTAAGCAAAAGGCTAGATCCAGTAGAGAAGAATTACCCAGTAATTGTAAAACTTGCTTAAAGCTTAGAGTTCAAAGCAAGGAAGCTTCGACTGTATTTTCAGGCCCATCCTATTAAAGTCCTTACGGATCAACCACTTTGACAGGTCTTTAGTAAACCCGAGACAGCGGGAAGGTTAATTAAGTATGCTATAGCACACAGCTAGTACGAGATATCATATGAGCCTAGGACAGCAATCAAGGGTCAATCACTAGCTAACTTCGTTAGCGAATGTACTGGTTTCAGAACCGATGCGGGAAAATAAAAGAGTGAGAATAAACAACTCTCTTGGCAACTTTATGTTGATGGAGCCTCAAATGAACAAGGAGCGGGCGTCGGCTATATATTGGTGACCTCGGATAACCACCAAATTTATTGTGCAATCAAGCTCGCTTTTTTGGCAACTAATAATCCAGTCGAATATGAATCCTTGATCGCTGGGTTAAGAATGGTTATTTCTATTAAGGTCCCAGAAATTAGGATATACAGTGACACTCAAATAGTCATTGTCAAGTTCTTGGTCACTATCAGGCCCAAGACCCGAGGTTAAATCTCTATGCTAAGCAAGTAAAGCGACTACTTGAAACTTTCAGGAGTTATCATATAGAAAGTATCCCTAGGGACCAGAATGCAAGGGCTGATGCCTTAGCAAAATATGCAAGCTCAAGAGATATAAGAGGGTTTAATTTCATTCCAGTCGAGATCCTAGAGAAACCTAGCATACAGGTATGGGAGAAAGTGTTAGTCATAACACGGGCTCAAGCTACCCAAAGTGAATCTACAACATCGGTAATAGTTGAAGAAAATTAGATGTCACCGTACATCCGGTATCTGGCAAAAAATATTATACCCTCGGATGCTATTGAAGTAAGATGAATCAAATATAAGAATCAAAGGCTTAGTGTTACAGATAGACTACTATATATGATGGGATTCTCAACCCCAAACTCCCGGTGTGTAATGGTCTTAGAAGGTCAATAGTTATTGAAAGAAGCCCACAATGGAATTTGTGGAGACCATTGTGGTGTCCAAAAATTGGCAAAGAAAATACTCCTACAAGGTTTCTATTGGCCGACGCTAAATCAAGACACATTTTGGAATGCAAGAAAATGTGATAAGTGCTAGTTTTATGTAAAATTGCCAAGAGCTCCTCCCAGCGAGCTCACCCCGATGGTGAGTCCATGGCCCTTTGTATCTGGGGTAATGATCTTATTAGTCCCCTTCTGACTGCCAAGGAAGGGGCAAGATATTCCATAGTGGCAATTGATTATTTACAAAATAGATCGAGGCAGAACCCTTAGCAACTATAACCCCTCATCAATTAAAAAAGTTTGTGATGAGGAATATCGTATCTAGAATCAGTCTTCCACATAAGATCATTATGGATAATGGCACTCAGTTCGAGAGCTGAGAGTTTGCAAAGTTTGCAAAGTATTGCCGGATCATGGGGCAGTAGAAGCAACTAAAAAAACTATCAAGGCTTATTGGAAGAAAATATTGAACAAGGAAAAAGGCAACTGGGTAGATGAATTGCCTTTCATTTTGTGGGCTTATAGAACAAGCTCCAAGACCTCGATGGGACATACTCCTTTCTCTCTGACTTACGGCTTTCAAGCCAAGCTCCTAGTTGAGTTGGAAACCACCTCTCACCAAAGGTATTATTATAATGCACAACAGTAGAGCTCCAAGAGGAGTCGTTAGATTTGTTGTCCAAGCTCCATGACCAAGCCGCTTTAAGAACAACATAGTATATTTGAAATATGACCCGATACTACAACCAAAGAGTTCGGACTATAAAATTTGAGAAAGGAGACCTTGTCCTCCTAAATATAATGCCAAATACCAAGGATCCAGTAGATGGTTCTCTCGGCTCTAACTGGGAAGGACCCTTAATAATTTATTATGTCACCCTCCGAGAATGTATAGATTAAAGAGGCCAGATAGCAATATAATACCTCAAACTTGGAATGCCTCGCATCTAAAACATTATCACAACAGAAGGTTGCTATCTGAATAAAACTTTATCAAAAATTCGAACAGTAACCAATCTTTTAGCCGTAACCTAGGTATGTTGTGTGAGTTTCTGGTTTTTTTAAGTTTTAAGCGTTTCAAACATTCCATCAAACATTTAAGTCATGATCAAGTAATATCATGCAACATCCAAAAGTGCATTAAAATGTTTTAGTCGTGATTATTGCCGTGATCAAGTAATACCTTGCAAATTCTAAAAGGGCATTAAAATGTTTTAGTCATGATTATTGCCGTGATCAAGAAATACCATGCAACTTCCAAAAATGCATTAAAATGTTTTTGTCATGATTATTGCCATGATCAAGTAAAATTACGCAACTTCCAAAAACGCATCAAAATGTTTTGGTCATGATTATTACCGTGATCAAGTAATATCACGCAACTTTCAAAAATGCATCAAAACATATTAGCCATGATACTACTCTGATCAAGCAACATCGTGCAAGTTTCAAAGCCATGCTTTCACCCCAGGCAAGTAAATGATTTTGCCTCACGGTATTCGCTTAATTTCACCAAGTAAATGATTTCGCCTTACGACAATTACTTAGTTTCACCAAGTAAGTGATTTCACCCCACGACAATTGCTTAGTTTCACTAAATGATTTTGCCTCATGGAAATTGCTTAGTTTTACCAAGTAAATGATTTTTCCTCACAACAATTACTTAGTTTCGTCATTAGGCGAAGTATTGAATATTAGAAAATTAGGTAGATTCCTAATTTCGTGAGTCAAGGTCAAGTAGTACCATGCATTGGGTAGATTCCTAAGAATATTAAGAAGTTGTGTAGATTCCCAAGAAGATTAGAAAATTAGGTAGATTCTCAATGTAGTGAGCCATGGTCAAGTAGTATTATGCATTAGGTAGATTCCCAAGAAGATTAAGAAGTTAGGTAAATTCCCAAGAAGATTAGAAAATTGGGCAGATTCCCAATATAGTGAAGCATGGTCAAGAAAAACCATGCATTGGGTAGATCTCTAATAATAGCGAGCCATAACCGATAGTGTCATACAAAGAGTGAGTCAAGGGAAGTCGACCGTGTCAAAAGCACCAATAGAGTCACTACCAAAGTGTTGTGCAAAAGAGTAAGCAATGGCTGAATTGTGTCATGCAAAGAGTGAGACATGGTCAAAAGTACCATGCATGGTGCTGTATAGTGAGCCATGTTCTTATAGTAACATGCAAAATGTGGGCATTATACCGTCACTATTAGTTTTCAAGATCGATACCAAAGTAAGACCTAGTCTAGATGACTGGAGCAAGGTATTGGCATATTTTTGCCTCTAGGCACTCCTTTCAAATTATTTTTGAAACCCTCTAGATGAGGTTAGATTTCAAATTATTTTTGAATTCAAATTATTTCCGCAACCCTCTAGATTATCTTAGATTTCAAATTGTTTTCGACATGAGGTCAGATCTTCATAAGTTGTCATGGTAAAGCAATATTTTAGAGAGTTCTCAAGAACTGCTTCGAAGGCTCTGGTCCCACTTTATAATGGGATTGAAACAAACAAGCCAAGTACTAAGCATGATATGAAACCATTCTTTTTGAAGTCTACCTTATACCAACTGTATGAGTTGAACTTTGGGGGGGCATGTGTTACACCATAATTTTCACAAAGTGCAAATTACGAACATTTGAGAAGAAGATTCCTTAGCTTGTAATTCAAGACCCATTATTTAGTTTTCATCGAGAGCTTAAGCATTGGGCTCAGTATCCGAGAGCATATGTTCCAAGAACATAAGTCAAAGCAGCAACTAAGATCGAGACCGTTTTCCAACAAGGACAACAAGCGTAGCCGAGACCAGCAACTGTCGAGACTAAAGACATCTCAATAAGTCTCAGCAACCAATGGCTCAAATAGCCCATGCTGAGATCAATGGTCGGGATAAACAAAAGAATCTAATGAGCTATATATAAAAGTGCCATGCCAGCAATTTGTGCCAAAGCACTTTCAACCGGATGATGACAAGTGTTTAAATCAAAGCCGCCTATAGCAAGCCAGGTCATCAATCCAAGTGAAAGCACCTACACCAATGGAAGAACCTTAAATTTTCTATAAATAAAGGACCACGTGCTACTGAAAGGGGCTGGTTGGAGATTTCATGACATTCTACAATCATTCAATATTTCATACTCATTTTAGAAAGCTTTAATCAAAAGATCATTAATGACGGATTTGGTCATTGGTGTACTTGTACACCAAATTGTGGAATAAAATTAGAAGCAGAATCTTCAAAGTGGATGTAGGGATCTCGGTCCCGAACCACTCTAAATCTTGTGTCACTTTTATCTTTCAGCACTTATTTTCTGCATAGTTTGGTATCCATTTAACTTTCTCATATCCTTTCGGAATAAGCTTCCAAAAGCTTTAGGGTGTTAGTCAGACGAAAAATTTGTCTAACAATGTTTATAAACATTTTTTAAATAAATTCGTGTTAATTTGTCCGTTTAGTGGTTTAAGAATTCTAGTCGATGCGTCTAGTCAACGTTATCGATATGGATTCCTAAACACTAGAATGAGGCAAAGAGACATAATGTTTTGCAAGGATTTCAATGTTTTGAGAAGAATTAAATATTTTGGAAAATTTTATAATGGTTTTGGGAAATGTTGTCAACTTTATTTTAGAAGAAAATAAATGTTGTAAAAAGAGATAGCAGTATAATTTTGGAAAGGGTGTTTAAAAAAATAAAGTACGAAGGAATGTCATGAGTTATATTTTGGAAATTGTATAGTTTTGAGCACTTGGATTTTGTAATTATGAGGTATTATAGAAATTTATATGGAGTTTTGATACATTATTTAAAGCGGACTGGAATAAAGGAGTATACTATATAGGTAAATATGTTGAGATGAGAAGTTATTGAATATTTGTATCTTATATAAGAGTCGTGTTTTTTGAAATGACAATGAAATTCTATAATGTTTATATGTGTGTGTGTGTTTGAGATGACATATGCAGCTAGCAAATCTTAATAGACAGTTGTGGAGTTGGCGAGGCGGTGTTGATTATAAGGTCAACATTGCAACTAAATGATGATTGTCATTATTAATGATATATGGAAAATGTCATAACCTTTTTATAGTATTTGTAAATTATATATATGTATGTATGTATGTATGTTAAATTAGTTTGTGTAGAAGTGTAATGTTTTAGAAAATTATAATTTACTGAATTTGATATTTTGAATTTAAGAAAAGTTTTATGAGGGAAGTGAGTATTATTTTGAAAATTTTGATATATATATATAATATTGAAGATATTTACTAATAACCTATTTTGATTAAATTATATATATTGGGCAAGGAAGTTAAATCCGAGTCTTATGATTAGCCACCAATAAAGGGTTAAGTTATGGATTTTGTGCTACTCTATTGATACCTGACGAGTTGATGCATATCGCTATATGTTTGTACCCGAGATAATGAAAATAGAGCATTGTGAGATTTGTTTTGATGATTGTTGATTATATTTAAAAATAAATTGGTAATGTTATAGTTAAATTCAGAGTTATTAGTTAATTACAAATTTTCCCTAATAAAGAATTGCGAGGGTGCAATTTTCTTAAGGAGAGAGTCTGTAACAACCCAGTATTGAGCATCAATTAATTAAAGTCAATAATAATAATTTAATCAATTAAAATGGATTGTAGACATTAAAATGAATAATTTTGATTTATTTTAGAATATCGGAATTTTTTAATAAAGTATATAGTGATGGAATTAAATTATTTCGAGAATAATTATTTTTTTAAAGGCTTGCGAAATAAATTAATTCATAAATTATTTAATTATTGGGCTTGGAATATAAGTTGGGATATTTAAATTTAAATGAGCTAAAATATGGAGAGTAAATTCTATAAAATTTCTAAAAGTTGAGAAAATATTTAAATGTTGTAAATATAATTTTTATTTGGAATTTTATTATGATATGAGTTAAATAGAAATAATTTATAAATGAAAATAACACAGATATATATAAACACACATATACTTATTTAACCTAAGCCATTCTCATGAACCCAAGCCCAAATCCAATATCCTGATTTTTCTATATCCAGAGTTTTCCACTCTAAACATTTCCTTCGTTCAGTAAATATCAGTATATGTTATTCTTATTACTTTATATTTCTTCTTCCTAAAGAAAAAGTGTGAAATACTCCTCCTTTAAAAATTTAATACAAATCAAATAAATTACCAAAATCTATCAAATTTGAATATGTGGTTCTCTATATCATTTTACACCTAAGGCAAGAAGAAATTTGGGTTTTCTTGATGGGATGGAGTTCTAGAAAGTGCACAAAGAGGAGATGGAATGCATAGGCTTCAAGTGAGTCTACACACCCACATACCTATGTTTAGATCATCAATTCTATATATATGTATGTATGTATGTATGTATGTATATGTATATATACGATGTATTTGTTTGATTGTTGAATTGAATATGTGAATATGCATTGAACTGGTAATGAAAATCGCAAGTTTGGAGTAGAAAATGACCTGAAATCGATCAACAATGGTTGAATCAGGTTGGTAGAATGTGCGACAGGGGTGGGTTAAATAGTCAACCCCCTAAGCTCCAACCGGTCAACCGCTAATGTCAACCGGTGGTGCTACAGCTTACACAAAAATTAGTGTGGCACGGTGGTGAGAGCTTAAGCTCTTCTACCAAGCTTCTAAGGTTCGAGTCCCATGTTGTTATTTTTTTTGTAAGTGTACATTTTAATTGTAAATAAAGTATATTTGCATTGAAAGTAAATGTGAGAAATTGATTAAAGTAAAAATATAATTTTATGAGAAATTTTTTATTTAAAATCCAGTATATAGATACATTTAAAATTACCCATTTACTGAAAGAAAAATCCAATTTATGCTTAAAATAATTATTTAAAATTTATATAAATTATGAAAAATGAGATATATTTTATAATTAATATTTTTAGCATTCTAAAGATAATTTCATGATTAGCAAGTTAAATTAGAAGTATATTTTCTTTATATTTACATTTGATTAAGAAAATATGTATTTAATAATTTAAAGTTTATTTAAATATTCAATTTAATCCTAAAATGATTATTACGTGTTTTTACCGTTCTCATCTTTGTTATATTAAATTGGACCTTTTGAATGATATATCATCAAATATTAATTTAATTATTGTATATTTGATTAATCTGTATTATTTTACTTCTCTAATTTCTCCTTTCTTTTATATTGAATTAATGCATATGAATGTTTCACCATTGATATTGATTTGATTAGTGTTTCGATATGATACGGTGATGACATTCTCTTGTATGGATTCCAGATATTGTTATTTTTGTGATATTTTTATTTATGATGATTTTAATTCTGTGTAACAAGGAATCTGAATAAATGGAGTTATAATACCGTTTGGTATAGGACTTTTGGTAATATTTCTTCGATTATTCATTGGACTCGTTATGTAAAATATTTGAGGATTGAGTGTATTCTATGAGCAGTGAATAAATGTATGAGTATCCACTATGGTATAGGACGATGTTGTGATATTTGTTCGGTTATTCATTGTAAGTAAACGTCACTCATACGAAGAATTGTTGTGTATGTTTAGGCTTGCTACGGTGAGTCACATATGTAGTCGTGTGTCGGCGATTGTACAGAGCCTTGTGTCGGCCAATATATAGAGCCATGTGTTGGCATATATGTAGTGCTATATGTAAGCCATTAAGTATGGATACTATGTGTCTGTCTATTTTTGTCCAACTTCCTTTATGTTTCGGGAGTGAATCAGATTGGTCAATATCCACCCTACCAGCTTGATTGCGGGGTTGCGTCCCGAATCAGTGACACCTTATATTTATAGCTGTGTGCTATCACTGTATGCGTTCACCTCTGTGTCTCGTAGGCCATATTTCAGTTACCATAAGGGCATATGCTGGGTCGTGACCAAGTTGAGTCCTCGTATAAATGAGCACATAGGTGGATCTTGTCACGATACTAAGGGGAGGTAACCGATGACTGTAGGAGTCATGTCGAACAGACACACATGTGGCTCTTGAAGCAAGCAGATGTCCTATCAGTCTTTCGTCTGGTTCTGGTGTGTGTGGTAGATAGACATATATTATTTAAATTCCTACTTGAGACGATGAGCTGTAATTATACCTGAGACTATGTCCAGAGTATAGTCAATCCCTGTATCTTACCTATATATGATTGATGGGTAGACGACCTTTTCTTTTCAGGCATGATGGCCTACTCATTATTGGTTGTAATAGTTCATCGCTGTATGTTAGACCAAATATTTCTTGTTGATTTCTATGGTTTAACGATAATATTTTATAATGTTAGAATGAGAGATATATTAGGCATTGTTCTGTGCTAGCCTAACTATACTTGATGATATCTCACTTATTGATAATTTCTGGATTTTGATGATGATCTTGGATATGGATGATTCACCCATTTGACATTGATTTTGTGATTTATGATTTGATGTGTTTCAATATGGGTGATGACATCTTTATGCATAGTTTTGTGATTTGATGTTTTGTGATATGTTGGGGATTGTTTATGTATTATGATTATATACCAAGCATTTATTGATATATACACTATGTATTAACACATGGATTTTATGTTGATTTCCTTTTGATATGTTATCGTATTTCTCTATGTGTAGTACATATATATTTATATACACATGAGTAACCTCTTTGATTTAGACATATTCTGACCCGTGTTTTATTTATGTAATACTCGGGTCAGTCCGAGACATTCTAAATACTAGGATGATGAAACCAGCTTGTATTTACTGGGTATACTGGAGCTAGTTATATAGTTTAGTTGCATGTTTATATGTGATGTACTTCTGGTATGTATATTCTTAAGTTGTAATTTGGACATGCGTTGTATAATGTATCTTATAAATTATTGCTGCAATGATGAGTCTGCGTTCTTTATCATTATCTAGTGTAACGACTCATCTTTTTGAACCTCGAATGTCGACATTAAATACATCCATGGTATTCATATGCCGAGCACTCAAGTGCCAAAAAGACAAATTGTTAGGGTGAAATAAAAGTTAAAAGAAACAGAACTAGGAAGAAAAGAACACAATATCATAATCTCACAGCGGAATGATAAAATATAATCACTACAAGAATAACTGATTTTTATAACGCCAATAGATAACGCTTTATTACAATGTGTTATTGTTTATTTTAATTTGTTTTATTTCATTTTGTTAGTTTGACTATGTAACGCTTTGACAAGCTCCCCGGTTGATTTGTGCCGCCTTTTCCTTAAATTATTTTCATGCTCGCCTTTTCTTCGAAAAATTTCCCTCTTCCCACTTCCTTTTCATCTCTCAAACCAAAAATATCTCTCTTACAAATCCCTAAATCGATCCATATTCACCTTCATAAACCTAGGGTCGGCCTTTGGGTAAAGTGGAGAATACGTCCGCTTTGGGCCTCTTCAAATCCAGGCCACCACTTACTGGCAAGAAGCACAGTAGAAAAAGACGATAGAGATGGAACTCGAGAATGGGCACAGTCACCTTCGTTTCTCTTTTATGATGTAGTTATGGTGAGTAATTTTGTTTCTAAAATATTTTCTATTTAGGTATTATTTCCTGTATTAATTTATTATGGCGCACGAACTCTCAAAATAGGTAACTTGTTTCAATATCAAAAGCTTTATATATATATATACATAAACATAAATTATTATGTTGCTTTGTTCAGTATCACTCAAAACTTCGAACTTATTTACTCTATTATGACTGTTATAGACGAAAGTACTAGCAAAAGAAACCTGCAACAAAATTTGGCTTGTCGATTCCAAGGTAGAATCCATTCAAACTCGTGCTATTTGTGCATTTGCAGTAGGATATATGTGTGGTTAATTTTTTCATGCAAATTAAATAGCCTGAGTTTGTAATATACAGTATTTTATTAATTCAAACTCATGTTATTTGTATATTTCCATACAATTTTTTTGATTGAGATTTCCTACATCCTAGGTAAGATAAAATCAAAATTAAAGAATTTTACTTGTTGCATGTAGTTCTATTAGGATAAGATGCAAAGGCTATCAAATGGTATCCAAACTTACCTTTCTCATGTTCTCTTCATTTTGTGAATCTTTATTCAAATAACCTCAAGAGTAAGTGCATCCCATTAGTTATCCATTGGTGTTTATCATTGACGGCCCAGTACAGATGTGTCCAGCTTAGGGAATAACCAGCTGGTGTTGGCTTCTAGCAATAACAATGGAAATGTTGGTGTAGATGGGAGTGGTCAGAGATCGAAGATGCTTGAACTTGCATCGGCAGCTATGGATGAGTTGATGAAAATGGGGCAGATAGAAGAGCCTTTGTGGGTGAAAAATGGTGAGGATGAAAGTTATATGCTGAATTTTAAGGATTATGAGAGGATGTTTCAAAGGAACGTAGGAGCGAAACCGGAGGGATGTGTAAAGGAGGCGAGTAGGGCATCTGGAGTTGTGGTTGTTAATAGTAAAGCCCTTGTTGCAATACTCATGGATGATGTATGTGGCATCTTAAGTTTACTTACCACCAATATCTGGGTTTATTTTTAATTATTAATTTTTTTGATAGAATAAAAGATAAAATCTGTCTAAATTATGCAATCTTGGAGTTAAAATCCACTTAAAAGTCAGTATATAAACTTACTACGAAACATTAGACTTCTTCTGTGTTTATACATATTGAAAGTTTTGACTATACTTACTCATGAATAAATGATGATACAGTAACGCTGGGCGGATATGTTCCCATGTTTGATTGCCAGTACCACCACCACTGATGTCAAATATGGCGGCATAGGTGGAACAAGAGATGGCGCTCTTCAACTCGTAAGCATAATAAACTTAGATTCGTTCTGAAATTTATTTTAAGCTAATTCATGAGGTGCTCAACTGTTATTTTTGACATACCTGCATCATGTATATTAGATGGAAGCAAGACTTCAAGTTCCGTCACCATTTGTTCCAACCCGAGAAATCAAATTTCTTCGCTTTTGCAAGCGTCATCCTAATGGATTATGGGGAGTTGTTGATGTTTCTATTAGTGGACTTCGTGAATTTGCTACTGCAACGACTGGGAATATAAGCTGCTACAGATTGCCTTCGGGCTGCATTGTGCAGGATATGTCTAATGGCTCCTCTCAAGTAATTTACATTCATTCTCATCTTATTATCACACTTTACTGAATGTTATCTAAAGTTAAGTAATAGATGTACATGTACTACTTTTAAATTTAATGGGTGTGTTAAATTAAAATGCATGCCCTGATGATCTTGCTGATGCAAGAGTTCAACAAAAATTTGACAAGAATAGTTTGGTTATATTCCTTGGAATTGGTATTGTTATTATATTAATGATCATGAGTTAACTGCTTATTTCATCACATTCTACACCCTAGCATTCTGTCTTCTTTTGGCACAGTAGTGTAATTGTGATTTGGGTTGGATAAACATGTGACAACAAGTATATTTTTCTGCAATATGTGAAATAACTGAAGTGGGGATATTTGAATTTGTTGTCCAAACTCCAAAGTTAAGTTTTGTTCTTCTAGAAAATGAGATATGATAAACAAACCATGTCAGCCTGCACATACGTTGGACAAACATAACTGTAAACTGAATATAATGCAGGTAACATGGGTGGAACATACAGAATACGACGAAAGCAGGGTGCACGCTCCTTATCGTTCTCTTTTCAAATCAGGCTTATGCTTCAGTGCACAATGCTGGCTCGCGAATCTCCAACGTCAATGTGAATACCTGGCCTTTCTCGCTCCTTCCATCCCTGATAATTATAATCAGACTGGTCAGTCATCTCTCTATAGTTTAATATTTTATACAATCTAAGTACATCATACGTATGTTGTATATGCTAAATAAGCTCTACAGGGATGACAACAAGTGGAAGGAGGAGCATTCTAAAACTAGGCCAAAGAATGACAAAGAACTTCTGTGCCAGCATCTGTGCATCGTCATCACTGCATCAATGGAGCGAAGTAATCTCAGATGGAAACATCCGGATCATATCTCGTCAGAGCATGAACGATCTTGGTGAGCCAAAGGGCGTTGTGCTGAACGTAGCAACCTCAGTTTCCTTACCACTGTCCCCTACGAGGATCTTCGACTTTCTAAGAGATGCGAGTACGAGAAGCGTGTGGGACATTCTGGCCAATGGCAGGCCCATGCAAGAGATGACTCCCATCATCAAAGGGCAGAATCCTGGCAATGTCGTCTCCCTCCTCCAATCTGATGTAAATCACTCTACTCTACCCTCTTATCTTGATTAATTTACTCATTGTATTTACGTACTAATTAATGCTGCTGCGTTTATACTTTTATAATGTGTTTTAGAATGAAAGCAGCATGATGATACTTCAAGAAACATGCACTGATGTGTCTGGTTCACTGATAGTGTACGCTCCTGTTGACATCCCAGCCATGCATCTCGTGATGAACGGTGGAGATTCTTCTTGCGTGGTAATTTTTCCTTCTGGTTTCTCCATTGCACCTGAGGGCGATAATTCGAAGCCTGGTTCACTGCTAACTGTGGCTCTCCAGATTTTGGTCAAATCTCGTACCAATGCAAAACTCGGTGTGCAGTCAGTGCATCCCATTAGTCAGGTGAAACAATGGTTCCCATATTTATTATGTACTAGAAAATGCTGTGATTTTTTCTTTCATTTTTTCATTTTAAAAAATATCTTGACACTGGTAATTTATTGTTTATCAGTGTGTCGGATCTTCTCGACTTTATAACCCAGATCAGGATACCAAAGGGAGAGATTCGCAGAGAAAGCATCGCCATGCAAAGGTTTTTTTTAATTACACTCAACTTGAAAATTCTCAGTAATGAATCTTCTTTATTTATCCATTCACATATTGTACACATCTTTATGATTCTTGAGCCTCAATTTGATGCTATTATGGATTCACTGCCAAAATTTTAATTTTGGTGTAAATGTTTTATTATTTATGTTTTTGTTGATACACAAACCCAATATCTTAACTGCAATGGGAAAGGTTTTCCTGCTTTAAGTTTCTTCCTTGATATGACAAATATTTCAAACCAAATCATTCTGAGGAGTCTACAAAACAAATAATTGTACTTGTAAACAATAAATGCAAGTTTCCATTATCACCGAGCACTTTATCGCTAATGTTATGTGATGGTGGGCATTTTAGCATAACAATAGGCTCTTTCCTTTCTTCCTTTTTTGCTTTTCATTCTTTGAGGTCTTTTTCATATCCTTTATAAATAGTTTGCTTGATTTTTCACTCTTGCTTTTCAAGTAATGTTATAAAAACTAAAAACACTATCCTGAGTTAGAATTTTGTTTATGACTTTTGTTTGCAGGCAAGACGGCTATACCAAATTGAGGTTTAGCTAGGCTAATACCGCCATCTATGCATGGGTTGCAACCGGTCGGTCGTCAGGTAATTGCGGATAGCATCAATTTAGCTTTTGTTTCTTATATTTCTACGTACTGGTGCTATCCAAGCACCTAAAAAATAGCATGATGAATTATGTAATCTATAACGTAAGTATAAAAGTAAGAACTAAAATCTTCTCAGGTGGCACTTTCAAAATTCTATATCGCCTAATTCCTCAATTATCAACAGTATTGATTTTTTTGATTTTTTTTAATTTCTGGTTCAAATTTGCAGCTCACAGGATTCCTCAATTGCGGGTAGTCTCATCGATTTACAAATTACATTCCGAATTTGTGATTCCCTCCTCGTTTATCCCAACTGTCGTTGTCCTCAAAAAAATTATGCATTTCCAAATTGATTTGCACAGAGAATCGCATTTCTAAAATTGGAGATGGAGAAGTTGACATAATCGCAGTAAGTTTTATCACAAGTTTTTACAAATTAATACTTAGTTTGTATTTTCTTGTTTGACTCGAGTAAAATATCAAATTCAAACCAACAATCTAATATTCATCTTTCCTGTAAATGTTATTCAGTTGCTGAAGCTTATGTACCATGTACCACCAACTGCCGGTTATCATCAGAGCGTGTGGAACAAGATAGGTCGAATATGCCCTTTTCTTGAATTCTGCTACTTCAGCAACTCAGAGATGGTGCTTCAGATGAAAGCAATAAAATTTTGCAGATGCTTACTATTCCTTGTTTGCAGGGGGTTACATAAGCTCTTGTAAAATATTAAAAAGATGGTTTATTCTTGACCTTATTCTTTTAATGGTTGGACATTTGTGACGACCTTTTATAACCTTATTATGTTAATGAATTTTTTGGATAATGTATTGTCATGTTCATCATATTTGAGATTGTGATTTTGAGCAACATTTATCTGAATTGTTGTTTCCTTTGAAAATGTAAGCAGATATATGATTTGTCAATAAAGATTTCCAATTCCGTTGAGATTTAGCTGTATTATAGCGGCTATAATGAGCTATTGAATAAATATTTTGTAGCGGCAAAATGGTGTTATAAAGATTTCCAGTTCCGTTGAGATTTAGCTGTATTATAGCGGCTATAATGAGCTATTGAATTAACGTACCATAGTGGCGAATTTGCGTTATAAAACTAAGCTCAACCATAGCGGCATATTTTGTGTTATAAATATTCAACAGTTTTTTATAACATGTCGATATACAGCGCTTATCAAACCGCTATGGTTGTGATTAATAGCGGCTATATGCCACTATAAAAGACACTTTTTGTTGTAGTGAATATCACAAGATAGTATAAAACTATCACTCTAAGATACACAACATTTCAGAGTTTTAATTCTAAAACTATCATCAGTCTGGATAGTTATAACAACTTGTCCTCATAAATGCTAATATGTACAATAATAGTTATGCAGCGGAAATAAGAATTTTATGGTAGGTGAAACATCCAGCTCGTCTCTTCAAGCTCCACTGAACATCAACGAAAACCTGCCTTGGTAGGTGAAACAACCAACTCGTCTCCTCGAGCTCCAATGAAAATCAATGAAAACCTACCTTTCTTAGACTACTCGAAAGTGCACATGAGGAATTTAGGGAAAACAAAAACCACATGTCAAACATAAGTCTGATATAAAAAAGTTAAGAAATATGCGGTCGACATATAATAATACTATCATGACAGTACGGTATGCCGTAACGGTTATCCTCTCAAAATAACCACCATCTAATAAGTACATAAGGTGAAATAATAGATAATGTCTAAGGTGAAGAACATAAATCAGAAAATAACTGTGATGCTTACATTAATCAAACCATAACAATTGAGGGTACAATCAAAACTACTAAGGTACGTTCGCATAATGGATTTTCCGTTGATATATCTTCGGTCAAGCCGAATCCAACCTCCATGCACAAGGATCAGAAGTTACCTTCTAAGCATTGTATATCTCTAGATCAAATATACCAGAAGGCAAACACAACTAGACCAACGCCCAAACACTTTCATAAACCACGTAGAACCTTGTATCAACAACTCTCGCATGCAACATATCGATAAGCATACTCTAGATATAAAGTTAATATACCCTCATAGGTTAGCTAAACCTGAGGCTATGCATCCTACTCTTTCTTTAGCCATTTTTGATGTCGAGGTCACATTTGGCATCTCTCACACAAGTCCCCATCACTCGAACAGAACACGAATGCCCAAATGGATTCTAGCATCTCGAGCAGATCACGAATCTCTACATTGATTCGAGCATCTCTAACCGATCTTGAATCTCCACTAGATTCTAGAATCTTAAACAGATCCACTTCCAAGAGATAGAACACGTATCTCATTCTTAAAGTGGTTTTCGATAAGTAAAACACTTACCCATCCCAGTCTCTTTAAGACTGAATCAACAATTTTTCGGTTAACTTAACTCTGGTTCTTTTAGAAATAAATAGACAATGATAAGGGTGAAGGTCATCTCCTATCCAGATGGGTTTCCTTATCATTTATCCAAGAAGAGTAAGACGAGTTTATATGTACAGTATAGCATCTCCGAAGATTACTGTGCCATATAGTCCTCGTGTTTCTTTTAGATATTTCCTATGTTATTTTGGTCAATTTTGATAGTCAACTAATCGACTGTCAAGTACAAGATAGATGATCTTAAATGGAAACCAAGTGTCATATACTTGTCACATTTTCGATCTTTTCAACTCACACCATCCCTGGTCAAGAGTGAAACCGGTAGGTTAAAGCACTATTGTTTCTATACTTTACTCGAACATCATTCTTAACTCTCATAGATAGACAAGCCTACTTCATCGGCTTTTAGTGCTAAGTATATGACTAAATACTTTCCATGAACAAGCAAACAAATAAAGCACGATTAAATCACACAAAGTACAATTAAGCTACTTAAGCAACTCCTAATCCTTTCTATTTAATTAATCCTTTTATTAATTAAAAAATCCTCTGAATATACCTGTATATATATATATATTTAAAATACCATTGCAAAAGATATGTGCATGCATTCTACCATTCACTATTCATTTCTACTTTCAATACATAGAAATGTATTCATGTTCTTTTCCCAAATGGTATAAGAATATTCATAATTCTTAAACAAGATTTCACATTTACACAAGCATACTTTGATGGGTAAAAAAAAGTGTCATCAAAACATCGTTACTACAAACACAAAATCATTCCATTTATAATTTTCTTTAAAACATTCTTTTTAAATATCTAATTACTCTACTAAGTATAATCAAAAAGGGTTAAAGACCAATGTTATTAACACATTATTACAACAAACCCAAAACAAATTTTATACTCATTATTATGTTTAAAAACATTCATTTAAAGATCTAAGTTAATATTTAGTTAAATTCGATATTTGACTAGCCAACTATCTAGTTCTAAAGACGATCGCTTATGGAAATCAAGGTTCGTATACTTATCACTTTTCAGAACTTATCAACATATATTATCCCTCGGTCAAGAGTGATGTTAGGTAAATTAGAGCACTAGTTGCATATCAAAGACATGCTTAGACACTTTATTCTTAACTCCGACAGATAGACAAGTCTACTTAGTCGGCTTTTAGTGCTAAGTACACAACTAAATATTTTCCATCAACAAGTAAACAACACGATTATAACATTTTCGACGTTCTCGACTTAACTATTCCCCAATCAAGGTGAAGCCGGTAGGTTAAAGCACTATTGCTTCTAAACCCAACCCGAACAATAACCTTAACTCTCACAAATAGATAAGTCTACTTCGTCGGCTTTTAATGTTAAGCATAGTTAATTACTTTTCCTAACAAGTAGTTAAAAAAATAATGATTTAGCTACTAAGCAATTCATAACCCCTTTTTAAATCATTCGTTTATAATTTAAAAGCCCTTTTAAAAAATGATATATACACACACTAATTTATTTATAAACTAAGATATTTAATAAAATAATTTAAAAGATATTATATTACATAAGATATTTGTACTTTAATAAAATAATTAACAAATTGTCCAAAAACTATATATACTTAATAATGCTTTTAAATTACTTATGATAGGTTTAAAAACATTCATTTGAAATGTTACTTAAAAATAATAAGTACATAACTTACTTAAAGATTTGGAAAAACCATGTTTTCCTTATATTTAAAAAACAAACCTTCTACTCTAAACCACTTGTAAAATACTCTAATATGAGTTAGAAAACACTTGTAAAAGAACGAAACAAAATACTCAAATTTAAAGTCATTTCTAAACCTTTAGAGTTCAAAACAAAGTTTAAAACGGGGCAATTTTGCATAAGTGAATGTTTGACCACTTTCGATATGTTAATTAACTTTTTATCATCTAACCTTCTTATAATAGCAAGAATACACAATATATATCATAAATATGGAGAGAAACCCTTAAGGATCTCTCTAAAAAATCCTTAGAAATTCCTGAACGCAAGGCAATTTCTAAGTGCATTTATAGCAACTCGCTATAAGAGCACTTTCAAATCCAAGTCCAATCTAAACCAAAGTCCAACTACAACCTATGTGCTTTATTTCAAAGCTATGCTACAATCCATAATAAGTCATTCAAGTCCATTCCAAGTCCATACATATGGGTTATATATGCTATTTGCTTTTCAAAGCAAGAATCAAAACCAATATCAAAACATATAATCAATATAAATTCAAGCAACGTATACTATAATATAAACAAGCATTATATACGCTTCATGCACAAATGGTGAGTTGGCTCACCATTAACAAGTAATCAAGTAAGTCCAAGCATCCACTTCCTACTTCAACCTTGCAAACACCAAACTTTCTACCTTTAACCTTGCTTTGTTCTTGCTTAGGCCCAAACACCCTACCTATTGCTCACGGCCTATAGAGGTTTGGGGGTCTTGTGCTCCAAATATTCTACTCCAAGTTTCTATGTGGTTTGTAGTGTTGTTTTAAGGCTTGTGGAAAAGTTTAAAGAGATTTAAAACCATGGAAGGCTTAACCCCCTCCCCACATGCCCCATCACATCTCATTTCCACCTCTTCTCCTTAGCAAATGACCAAACTACCCCTTTCATATAAATATCTCTCTATCTTCTAGAAGCTTCTAGAAGATACTAATTTCTTTATGAAACCCAGTGCATTAACTAATTACTAATGACCTCCTAAGTATATTAGTGTATGTATAAAAAGTTCGAACAACTTCTGTCGAATAAAAAGCTGTTTATCGATAAAACGATTTTCGGTCATTTTATCGGTATTTCATCGACATATATATTTTTATAAACATTTTCTAAACAAGTTTACCAGTTGTTACTTAAAAAGGGGTTAAAAAGGTTATTAAATCACCTTTATCACATTTAATCAGAGATTTAAATATTTAAATAATTCAGATATTTAAATATGAAGTGTCCGAAATTCTAGGTCGATACATTTATATACTGTGTGTACCAGTGTTAGCCCAAGGGAATATTCATGTGTGTACTCTTTATAGTCTCATTCTCCATATTATCTAACCATATTACTTAGTAGTACTCTTTGATAGTATGGGTATAGAGATAGGGTGTCACACTTAAACTGGCATCCCCGATCAATGACCTGCGAAACCCTATGAAGGAACCCATGCATATGCGCAACCCTATGCAAGAACCTATGCATCTATGCAACCCTAGATCAACAATGATCCTAAGCAGAAGACTCAAATCAATATCATTCCACATAAAAACAGTATATCCCGCCTAAATCAAGATTAACTTTATTTAGCTAAATAGAGAAGGATGATAAGGCAATGACTTATAACATACCAGCTACACTTCAAGTAACCAAAAAAGGTAGCTATACCGCCACAATAAATACCCGTTCATTACTCATTAAATGTGAATTTAATACCTAATAAATGTCATCATGACCTGCTCATTATTACTAATCAATACTAGCCACTTCTATATCAAATCTGTTTATCCTTGCCTTAAACCAAATAATTAAGAAGGTTATGGTACAATTAATGCTAGCCTCGTTGGCGCCATCACATCTTCACGTTAGCACCAGATTAAGGCCTACAGCTATAAATACATCTACTATTGCAACAGAAGGGGGACTGCTCCTTCAACTTCTTTCCTTCTCTAACAAAATAAAATTTGGTATATTGTAATTCTCTTGATTATGAATAAAGTATCAAAATCCCCTAAATTCCAAATTCAAAAATCTCGCCTTCAGCCAAATTTTCCCGCCTAATAAAATAGTCAATTCCTTCATCCATGTCAGCGATCCAGGCACAAATTAGTGAGCAAAGGGATGGATGGCACGTGGAGGGATCAAACGATGGAAGGGATATGCTAGGTGAAAGGATTGGTCATCCGCATAACCTCATAACACTATAAAAAGATGGGTGTTGTAGCAGAGAAGATTACCTTTGGGATGTTCTCAAAATTCTATACCAATATACTTGTACTCTCTCTATCATTAAAAAAATTTGTACCAGAAAGAAATATACACGCAAAGATTTGACCCATGGAAGTAGGATTCTTCGAAATCCAAACCATGTAAATATCTGTGCCTTTTACTTGCTCTGCACTTTACTTGCTCTTTTTAGTATTAGATTCTTTTTATTTTTACCTTAAAAAGAATATAAATTAGGTTTAATATTTTAACAAACAGTTAGAGTGCAACTTCATAATTGTGTAAGCATACACTAACATAATTACTACTTTAAGGCAATTTAATATCACTTAAATTTGTTAATTCACAATTATGGATGCATCCTGCATTGTAATTACCTCATAATTAATTTGGTGTTGTGATATGAAAATTTTCGCTAACATTTTGGCATTAGAAGGAGGACGAATGTTTATGCCCTCACCCAGGTTCCTAATTAGCAACCACATCCACATACGCAACCACCATGGATATGGATGAAGCTTTCATCTACAATCAACTCAACAAAGGTGCTCATGGTCCATCTATTAATGTCATAAGTTAGCTTATTTTAAAATTTTAAAATAAGGAAAGCATGATTTATATAGATTTATCTTTATGCAAGTCCTTAGTATTTGGTATGACATGATTGTTAGGATTTCAATATACTTTACGATTGATTAATCATGAAACACAAAATCTGAATAGGTGACCCATATTGATTTGATTGAGAAGAAATCAGAGGAAAGTAAACAAATTAGTGGAAGTCATACCTGAATTCATAGTTGTTGATTGGAAAAATAAATTTTATTTGGTTTTCCATATTAACACAAGCCCTAGATCTTATATTAGATCTAAATCCATAGTTGCTTCTTTCATAAACTGATTAAGAGAAAGAGATAGATCTAAAAGATAAAAGTTGGATCCGATCTTCCAAATTGACATAAACCTTAGATCTGAATTATTTCCATATTAGATATCACGAGAATAACTAGAGCATATGTAATTTGGAGACCTTAACTCCTTATTTATAATGTTGGCATTTTCTAATTTGGCTCTTCAACAAATTAGAGTTGCCACGGTATCTACACAATAATACCATGACAATTATATCTTTAAGCCTTTTAACTTTAATTCATAATTTGATCACTTTAATTAGGCTTTACACAAAAATAGCACAATACATTTTATTTTACATATGTGGCCCACATGTTGGAATTTTCCGACAATCTCCCCAGGGCCATATATGTTATAACCTTATAAATGTGTATAACTTTATGAGCTCCAAAATTTGCTATTTATATAACATGAGACGTTTTGGAAACAATCTCGTTCATTAACTATGCTAGCAAAGGATAAAAGTGGCTTTTGTTACTTTTAGCGTAACTAAACCCATCAATAGTCAAATATACCAACATAATTAAACGACATATATCAATCATGGATGCGTAGCATGGAAATTACATGAGATGTGATTTATACATTTCTATTTCCAACTGGTCCTTCTTTCATGAGATCAAAACGTTCAATATTTGAATAACCTAGAGTGCAAACAAAACTTTATTACTTTATTTTTGATCAGAAAAAAGAATTTGATATATATCTATAGCTGAAGTATAGAGCAATATGTCATATGATAGTACCAAATACAAACCCCCTTGAACCAAAATATTCTTACATAAAAGTTACACAATTGAGCAAGATGCTCATGAAAGACCTTGGGTGATAATCCTTTTGTATGTGGATCCACTATAATGAAGTTTGTCACAATATGCTCTATGAATTACAATCTATTTTGCACTCTCCCCTTACTCGAAAATAATATGTTGTTTATTGTCACAATATTACTTTAATGATATTTCAATTTCTTTATTCAATTGTCCATAACTTTGTGATAAAATTTTACAATTATTTTCCATCGTTGTATGCCGCATAATAGAAAATAGTAAAGAAGGCTATAAGTGTCTATACGACAACTTTCCTTACATAGCTTCATCCAAAAAAACAACAATAACAATAATATTATTATTATCTGAAGTGGATCTTTTATACTTTTGGCATCCAAAATATTCAGATTGTAATGCTTTATGATCTCCAATCAATCTGATCTTTTATCCGTGAGTGTATAATCTTTTTGTTCCTTAAAGATATCTCATAACCATTTTGATTACTAGCCATTGGTCCACTTTCAATGTCAGTAAGATATCTACCAAACAATACACGCAATATCCATATGTGTATATGCTTTAGCATGCATTAGACTCCACACCGCAAATGCATAAGGAATCTTTTGCATTTCTTTAGCTTCAAGGATATTCTTATATTACTATATAAGACAACATTTGTCTGTTTTGGCAAAAGAGAATCAATTAATTCGTAATTTGCATACCAAACCCTTTTTTAAGCCTTATTTGCCTAGCCCTTTTGTGATAATTCAAATATCACCCCATGAATAATAATGACGTATTTGAATAATACAAAAAGGTAATCCATAAGTGGTTTTCTTAAGTTGTTTCATCAATGTCTCCATTGAGAAACACGACTTTAATATCCTTTCGATATTGATTAAAATCATAATCTACAACAAGTTTCAAAATAATTCTAAAGAGTCTTTCAGTAAAACTAAAGAGAAAGCCTCTTAAAAATAAAATATTGTTTTCCTTTTAAGTATAGTCTTTTCTATAATGGGCCTTATACCTTTCCACATTACCCACTTAATCCTTTTTGGTTTTGAATAGTTATTCATAACCAATGATCTTGTTACCTTGTGGTGATGGAAAAGCTTTCAAACTTTGTTGTTCTTATACATTTACATTATATATTCATACTTTAAATCCACATTTCAAATTAGTATCTTGTATGGATTGATGTAAGTCCAAAGAATCATCTTTATCAATCCAATATTTATCTTTATGGATAAATACTACATAGTCATCCAAAATAGTATTTCTTCCTTTTCAAGTGGATTTCCGTAGTGGCCTTGCACTTTGAGGTTTTTAAGTTTGTTTACTTGAAAAAGTAACCTTATCTTGAAGAAAACTGTGTTTAACATTGTCTTATTATGGTAGTTAATTTACTTCTTGTTAAGGAACGGAAACAAAATCCTATAATTATCCGAAGAAAGCAACTGTAGTTGAATCAAAGATAATGATTCTCCTTAAAGACAATGATACATACATCAAAATTTTGGTTAATATTGTATTATTATAGTTCTTAATTTACTTCTTGTTAATGAAAGAAAAAAATCCTATACATTATTCGAAAAAGTAACTTAGTTGAATCAAAGATAATAATTTTCTTTAAAGACAATGATCTGCACTTTATTTCTCCCCCCAAACTCAGAATCCACAAAAATTATAGCATTTCACATCTTAAAATTTATCTTTAGTGTGGGTTTATAAAACTTGCAACTTTTAAGTCGCTTAGAATATCAATTAAGTATTTGCTTTCTTTAGTGCCTCAATCCAGAATTATTTAGTACGCTAAAACAAATAATTATATAAATCACCAAATCAAAATCTGAGACTTTATTATAAAAGGTATTTAGCATAACTAGATATATATACATAAACTATATTTTAAACATTAGGAATTTTATTTCCAACAATGTTTGAATTTATTCATAATTAATCTTATTATTTCTAAAGGAACAATAATAACCAAATTTGTTCATATCAAAATTAGAAACTGAAATCCGTCTAAGTGACAGTATAACAAAAATATTAAATAAATCCAAAAAATATAACTGAAATCTCAATAATAACTTAAAAATATCTAGTATACTTTACTTTATATGTCCATAGATTTCATAAAAGAAACAAGTAAAAATATATCTTATGTTATTTTTTTAGGTACTTAGCGACTTCTTTATCCTTATTTATACATTTATTTACAATGTATGTTAAATGAGCACTTTCAGTCTTACATGCTTCAACCTCTCTTCTTCTTAATACAATGTTATAAGCTCAATAAGAAGTCATTTTATTCTTAAAAGATAATAATTAACAATAATCTTTAAATGGTTATCCTGTGAATAAAGAGAGTACCAAAAAAATAACAATAACTTGAGTCCCTTTAACTTTTGAAGAAATATTTTCCATATAGTACTCATTTATATTTTCTTTATTTTGACTTTATAGAACCAAGCAATATAAAGTGTGCTTGTTTCTCCTTACCATTTTGACAAAACGCTTTTCATTCTCAATAAAGAACCCCTTAAAATTGGTTATCCCCATGGATACCGCATCTTTGAAAGCTTCTTAAATATTTCGCTTTATGATCTTTTGACTCCTGCTTTTTATTTGGATTATCCCACATCTGAATGTTCTTCATAATATTATAAGAGCATTCAACCATAATATGGGTGGGTGTCACCCTCCTAATTGCAAGAGTTAGATTCATGAAGTTAAGAACAAACAACATGTTCTCTTAATAATCCTTGGAGTTAGTCTCGAACAAGATGAGAACATTAAAATTGGCATACACTTTAGTCAAATTAGTTGAAAATTGAACAAAAAATTAAGGATTAACCGTATATGCTCATATCCAATATCAGCCATAGTAAATTTAAATAATTGGTAAGTCTCTTCTCAAGAACCTAGCACAACATTAATATTAAGTCTTTGAATAGTAATATTAACTGCAAGTGGTACTCTTGTTGTAATGATCAAATACCGACAATGAATTCAAGTTAAATAACAATCTTTCTTTGGGCCGATTAGTTATTCACTTGTAAAACCATATAATTGTCACATATTTATCATCACATAAGTGTAAGTTATTCGGCCAAATATTAGTTTTTTTTGGGCTGGCTAACATCCGCATGAATAAATACACACAAATATCAAACATTTTCATGAACGACTAAAATAAGAGAGGTTACTTTGGTGACATGTTATTTCAATTGACTCACTTGGAATGTAGGATATTTACAAGTAATTTGCAAAGAGACACCAAAAATATATTTGAATTTATCTCTTACTGTATGTACAATATTTCAAGTGCTATAAAATACTCCCAAAAGCACTTCATGTCTATATGACACTTGAAAATCTCAAAATTATAACTGTAGCACATGTTTTAATCATAACTGTTATAATCTTTTACTTTAAGTATGTTGTTACATTCATGACATTTCCTAAATAAATGTGATATAAGTCATCATAAATAAATCACATAACAGATGTCATGGATGAATGTCAGAATTAAATGACACAGTAAATTATGCATAAATGACATAGTAAATGGCATACTAAATAACATGAATGAATGTAGTAGCTATGATGTATATCTAAACCATAATATAGCTATACAATATGCTACTGTGTCACTTTATCTTTAGTTTATTATTTGAATACTTACTTAAGGTCATTAACCATGCATTTTGGAAAAATATGAATACCGCTGCTCCTTTTTATTTTATGCTAACCAAAGCATGAATGTGAAACATGTTTTCAACAAGCATGGGTCAAACATATAAAATATATGTAACTATTAAACATAAATGCACCAAATAATAAACCATATGTCTTTTCTAATTCCAAATACAAACATGTTGCATCATTAAATTTATTGCAATTGACGCATTCACTGCATTTATGATAATAAATTAATTAATTTATTACCATAACAACCACATTTAATGCAATTATGATAAAAATAAATGCAATTGATGCATTATGTGGTCCAAAATGTAAATTAGTGTCATGTTAAAATTTATTTCAATAATAAAATAAATATAAACACATTAAAGGAGCATACTTTATTTTTAATTAACCAAAATTCCTAAAATAACTCAAATACCTTATAGAAATATCCAAATTATTTAATCAAAATGGTTCTAAATTATACATATATGTTTATACCATTTATAAACATAAAAAAATGACTGTAAATATCAGATCCAAAACATTCCTCACATTAAAACTCACAACTTATTTATAAAATATACAATAATAAACATGCGAATGCTTTAATCAATATAAGTTGTTTTCGAAATTTAGAGGAAGTTAGATTATTTCTCATAACTTAATGATTTCAAAATTTATCTTATTTCATAAATAACATATAAATCATTTAGATCTATATTTCTACACCAAAACAGTTTCACAAATCAGCATTTTAATTTACAATATTAAAAAAATACTAAACCAAATCCAAAATCATCACCAAAAAAACCATTGATACATAGATCAAGCAGATCCGAAACTTAAGTAGAATTTAATGACTTCTAAATGAAGTATAATTCAAAACTTACTTATAAAAAAACCATAAAAATCTCCCAATGAAATCAATGATGGGTGGCTCTGATATCATTGTTAGGATTTCGATATACTTTATGATTGATAAATCATGAAATCCTATATCTGAATAGGTGGCTCATATTGAACACAACTCCTTATAATAATGTTGGCATTTTCTAATTTGGCCCTTCAACAAATTAGAGTTGCCTCAGTATCTATACAATAATGCCATGAAAATTACATTTTAAGTCTTTTAACTTTAATTCATAATTTGATCATCTTAATTAGACTTTATACCAAAATAGTACAATATATTTTATTTTACATATGTGGCCCACATATTGGAATTTTCTAATAATGATACTACACAAAGAAGTACACAGTAGGGTGCATAATCTTACCTTACATTTCTTACTGCATTGAAATATAATGTTATAAAGCATGGACTAAAATTCTGTAATACTTACCACTTTTCCTATATTCGTTTCCTTCCATTCTTTCCATTTTCTAACAAATATATGATTAAAGGAAATAACATTCAAGTATTTAATGAAAGGAAATAACATTTAAATAATGTTCAAATATTTAATAGAAGAAAATAATGTAATGATATTTGTTTCGATCCATGCATGTTAACTTTGGTCTAAAATAACATTTTCTTAATATATTAGATCAATTATCTATCCTACTTGTTAGTTACAACCTATTTTGAAAATTGATTTAAAAGAAATGCTTTGAATAATATGGAATAGAGGTAAATTACAATGAAAGGCTTTCTAACAAAACGTAGAACAAACTATTTTTCAAGTATTGCCAGTTACCATGGAAAATTTGTATTAAACAAATAAAGCATTGCCAATTACTCTATTCTTGCATTTGGTAATGAACAATGACCATCTATAAATGTTGCAAAAATTTAAGGATAAAAATAAAAACCAAATATTTGTTCATTCTTCTAATATCAATAATAAATGAATCATACCAAATTAATCATTTTTATCATCAACATCAATATAATCAAATCACTAAAAAAATTGGAGATGATGTTAGGCGTTTGGAAGCTATTAGGGTGTGTGCTTATGTCCTTATATGATTTAGGTCGGTGACACATCTGTTTTAGTATTTTCAAATCTATATATCCCTTTATATATTTAAAAAATACATCAAAGTTTTCAAAAACTTTTAAATTTCATTAAAAACGCAAATATATGGTTATTATGCTAAGGAAATGAGTAACTTTTGTTTCTATAGTACTTCCCTATATAACCTTCGATGACAATAACTTCTCGTATTTATGAAGGAAAATGTTAGCATGTGCCCTAAGAGCACATGTTAAAGTTAGTTAAATTGTCTAAATAACCCCCCTAAATTCCATCTATTTTTATGTTATAAGGATAAAATAGGTATTTGAAATTAATATTTTTGTCTTTTAGCACATAAATACCATCCTTAGTATGTGCCCTTAGGGCACAAATTAACAAAACTCATTTATGAATTAAGTTTTTTTAATTAATAAATTTGTAATTCGTAAATTTAATTGATGCAACTATTTGCAATTGGCATTTATTAAATGTTTGGAGAAAACTTCTCCTGCACTTTCTTCCATTGCTTGATTTATTTGCATGCTTCATTTACTTCCATGCTACACCACCTTTCATTGGTATGTGGTTACTTTTCATATATTCGTGTTTTAATTTAAGGTATGATTCTATCATGATCAAGATTGATTTAATGATATGGTAAACACGATCATTTGCCAAATTTATTTTTAAATCTTACTATTCTGAGAATTATACCATTCATTTTCTATTAAAAAGTCATTCTAATTACTTATGAGCATGTAATATTTCATATCTTTCAAGTTTATTTCTTTATATATATGACTATTTTAGTTAGCATTAATTACAATGCACTGCCAAAATTTTGCAAATCTGATTAATGAAATATATTAAAAAAATAATATTTATGTGTAATCTTAGGAAGTGTTCATTATAATCTTAAAAGGTGTTCATTACTGACAACTTGATATAGGTCTGCTTTTCTAAAATAGGGGCATTTCATCAGAAGGACAAACTTTGCAGTCCAATTAGTTTCTAGGACACACATTCAAAGAAATTACTTTCAAGGCCAAAGTCAGCAGAATAATTACTTTCAATGACAAAGTCAGCAGTCCAATTACTTTCAAGGACATAATTTCATAGGTTTTTAGGCGCTAAAAACTAATTATTTTACGTTTTGTCCTTGAAAGTAATTATTTCAGTTGTGTGTCATAGAAACTAATTCCACTTGCTAAATAGGCCCTTGTTGCTAATTTCCACTCTATAGAAAATATTATTACCTTGAGCATTTAAAGTTTGTTTCACATGCAGCAAGATATAACTCTAACACCTGCATAACCTAGTGGATTCTACATTTAACGTTTTAATTGAATGAGATCATTTAAGATATTTAAAACTATTCATGTATTGTGTGAAAATTAATAACATGTATTTATTTCTACATTTAATATAATGTCTCTAATTATACACGATGTTCCCTTAACCGCCTAGAAAACATATGAATCTAATGTCCACCAATGCGAACCTGCTCCTATCACTCCGTAGATCACCGCCAACGTTCACCAACTCAGCCAACTATGCTGCTAGCGAGCGGCAACCTCAATATTGAGAATGGTGATAGTGGACTAAGGTGAATGAGGGTAAAGGCTTAAAATGAAACCCAAAACAATATATAAAGTTCCCTCGTTCCAAATTAAGAGGAATCGCCTTAGAAGAAATGACTGATGACTTAAAACCAATGGTTCTCAATGCAGTTCAAAATCCATATATGCCAAAAGATAACATGGCCCAAAATAGGTGTATGTCCCAAATCCATCAAGGAAAACCTACTTCTGCACCTTTGCAGTTCACCCCCAATATTCACTAATTAAGCGAAATGCAATGCTAGCAAATAAAAACGACAATCTTAACACTGAGAATGGCGAAACTAAATGCAAACGCCTGGAGAGAAAAGACTTAAGGACAAACCCAAAACAATCCAACCGACCTCGATTCCAATCATGCACCAAAACAAAAGGAAAATTGACTGCTTAAAAGAGGGGGCATGCAAAAAAACTATAAAAGGCGATAACCTCCTTATTTATGGAACTCTATACACGCAGTACGGTATTTCAGCCAATTACTGCGCTGGACGTAAGGATATTTGACGGTCTTAATCAGCTACTAAAGCGTGCAAATGAGTAAAAATAGTTGTAAATGCACGATCTGACTTCTCGGTCAAAACACAATCCGTTTGCACCACTAATGGAGCAGACCATGCTAAGTGCATGACAGGCATGAATGCCAAAAATAAAGTTCAGAGAGCATAAGCTAGATAAAACAATTCATTAAAGAGGCCAAAGGTGGTAAGAAAAGACAAAAGAATGCAAATTAGGTACAATTTGAGAATCCATAAAAAGCTCGCCAAGTAAATGCAGAAAGCCTCAATCTATTTTTATTTACATGCATTATACATATGTAAAGTATCAATGGACAAAATAAAACATCATTATCTGGATATAAGTAAAAAAAGTGCAGAACGACAAGCATCATTGTCCAAGTGGTTAAGTGATTCGGCTTTGGTGCGAGAGGTCACAAGTTCGAAACTTGCGTAGCGTAATTCGAACGTTTATTGACATGTGATATGTTGTCCCAGTGACATGTTGTATATAAAGTACCATTTCAAAAAAAAGTGCAAAACAAAGGAGTTATAAAATACATAACTTGATTTTTCAGCCAAAGTTGTAACGGCCTGCAAGTCCGCACAATTCAAGTTGACAATAAACCACACATGTCAACTTTAAATTGAACGAAGAGACGAATAATTATGAGACAGAAAGAAGAAAGAAGAAGAGAAAAAGGAACCGAAAACAATACAGAATCTCACAATCGCAGCGGAACAATATATAATATAATATCAATAGTCTTTACAAAAGTGAACTGTTATATACATACATCAAATCAGAGTACACATATAACTAATCATCAGCCTGGACAGTTATAACGACTTGTCCTCACAAATATTGATAATTCCAACAACAATGCAGCGAAAAAATAAACAAATATGTGAATATGTCATGAAGACCTCCAGCTCGTCTTATGAGCTCCAATGCATCCACAACGGTTTGTAGAGATGCTCGGTCTGACCCGAGCATTATAATAAAATAACACCCGAGTCAGTCTAGTAAACCAACGTGAGAAAACACATCCAACTGGAATTTAAAGTTATAAAAACCTTTGAAATCAAAAGTATCTCATAAGATCGCGCCACACATAAACACGGACGGGTTTTTACCTTACAATAACCAAACCATTTTCTATAGAAAATCCAGTGATATTATAATATTATCTAGGGATTCAAAGTAAATGTATAAAATAGCTGAAATGCTTGCATCTCACATTTCAAACAGTTGAGCACAACTAAGTCCATAAAGCTCGTATGGAGAATGGATTCTATACTATGACAAGGTAAGGAACTAACTTCTGATGGTACATCTCTAGATAAAATGAACCGGGGTCTGACAAGAACATCTTGTACCCTTGGCACATCGGACTGGCCTACCACTTGACTAGTAGTACCGAATATGATCACCCCATTTGTTAATGGGCCCCGAAACATACATGAGTAGATAGTAATCGATCTAGATTTTGGGATAACCATATCCAGATGGGAGCAACCCACATGGCTCTACCGTATGCCCGATTTTTGTCATTTCCCGATTGATGAGGCTTGAGGCTACGTTTTACTTTTATATAGCACTTCCCACTTGGAATGCTAACACTGCCCTCCGGACAACAATGCAATGCCAGCATTCATCCATACGATTTCGTTCTAGGACTTAACAAAACCGAAAGCACCACTTCTACTACATTCATTTTGGAATCACCCTCGAGATTAGTAGCAAGTAACCCTTGCCCTTGAAAAGCTCTATTTCGATTATCTTCAACATATTCCAATCCAAAACGCTTATGCTGGTTCGAAGTGCTTTTTAGATACCATATCTGATCCTAGTCTCTCCAAACCAATAATGCTAGTTTATAAACTGGCCAACATTTGATAGTCGGTTATTTAACTATCAAATAAACAAACAATCCAACCAGAAATCAAGTTTCCAAAAGGAAGCAACACTGTTTAAGCACCAAGCAACACTAAGCCTCTTTAATTAATCTTTTCATAAATTAAAACACTTTCCAAATATTTATCTCAAAATATCTTTACGAAGATATATTCTCAAAACCATCTTTTATTTTTCTATATTTGAAAAACAATTCCATATACTTATCTCAACGGTATAAGTATAGTCATAAACCACTTCCTTTTAAACATTTAGACGATGCCCCTATATACTTAATCTGTAATAAGTATATTTACAACTTTTGAGAAATCTTCTATTTTCCGAAAACACACGTTATTGGGTCAAAATGAACGTTGTGTAAAACATCGTTACGACAATCCAAAAACACTAGTATAAAGATCCAATCAGTCATATTTAATATTAATTTTCGACGTCAAAATCAAAGTATCTATTAGTTAACAATGAAGTCGATCAAGTTGGGGTACCATTACCTCTCAGACCTCGAATGAACGACATTCTTAACTTCAAAATGGATGTAAGTTACATACCTCGAAACTTAACATCAAATATAGGATATAGATATAAATCCCGTATACTATAAAAAAACATCTTCTTTCGAAAATCATCTACTATAATAACAGTATTATAGTCTATGTCTTCCTCACTTTCTCGAAAACATTTATTACGACAAAAATGTTGAAATCCATGTCTTCCTACCACTTAACACATTTTAAATCACTTTTTAAAACCATAGAACATCATTTGAAAATATCACTTTTAAAACATTCCTTTAAAATATTATTTTAACTTTTAAAACGTAGATATATTTCCTTGGTAAAAATCCATACTTAAATTTCAATATAACTATTTCCGTATAAAACAAAACTACATTTATAAATTTCTTTCTATTTTATAAAACTTCCTTTTTATAAAATCCCTTTATTTATGAAACCCCATTTATAACTCTATCCCTTTAATCTCACTTATTCATAAAATCTCATTTAAAACATCAATTACAATCATTTTTTAACATTGCTCCATGTGTATATGTCACGTACCGAAATTTTCGACTTTCGAAAATTCGACATCGATACTCACTTTATCGACTGCCGAGAAATCAAGTGCCGGAAACTCCAATAGTGAGGGTTTAAGAAAGAAGAAAAAGGCAGAAGGAGAAGAAGATAGAAGAAAATGAGAAGAAAGAAGAAGAGAAGGAGAAAATAGAGAAGAAAAAACAACAGAACAACCGAAACAGAAACAATATCAGAATCTTACATAGCGCAGCGGAATAACATATAATAGATAATCACTAGTCTTTTTAAAACAAAGAACTATATCAGTTTATACATACATCAATCAGAGTCATATACAACAATGGACAGTTATATAAACTTGTCCTCATACAGAATACACAGCGGAATAAATACTATCAGATACAAATACTACGTCTCGTCATCCAGCTTATCTCCAAAGCTCCAGAATATCCTGATAACATAACTCTAGGTTGCCCGTGTGGAAATTGGTGGGCACCCAGAGTTTAGAAGGGAACAATAAACTCCGAGTCAGTCATGGTGACTGGTGTGAGATCGTAAAACAGTTATTTATCTTTAAAATAAACAACAGAAAAATTTTAAAGTAAATTCGCAATGCTTTTGGAAAATGAAACTACCATAAGACCTCCCGCCACACACACAATGCAAACGCAGACTTGGAGGAGATTTCTTCTTATGATAGTCAAAGATGCTTACTATGCAAAAATCAAATTCTTTTTGATATTATTATTAGTGCATAGTGGAAAACATTTCGAAAGTAGAATATAAATCTTAGCCAGCATAGGTACCATTATATTATGCCTGCTATAGCTGCCTCCTGAGGAGACAGGTTATACAATTGAAATCGTAAAGGCTCGTATTGTTTCTTTGGATTTCCAACAAATGGTCAGGCTAAGGAACTTCCTTTTCCACGATGGGTACGTCCCTGGAATAGACGACCCGAGAACCTAACCGGATCTCTGCCAACACAAGGCCGGGTTACCTCTGCAAAAATAGGTAACTACTGACACGCGTATGCCATCCCCCGATCGTAACCGATCTTCCCGAGGATCCCCGATTTCCAACAAACCACATAGATAATAATGCAGCAACCACATAGGTTAAGTATCTGGGCTCCATACCATGATACCACCTCTATCCAGAAGGAATGACATACACTAAGGGGCGCTACTCCCTAGAACCTTGCCGCATCCTTCCTGTTTCGACCATTTCCGGGGTGTGAGGCTCGATGAAGTCTCGTCCACAAAGCTACGCTTTCTACAAAGCCCTGCTTCGGGTCAAACAAAATGATCAACCTATGATCACAAAAATATAAGATCAAACAAATGATCATATCACAAATGATCAAACACTGATCATTTCACAGCAACACTCAGTATGCCACGTTACCAAATTGGGATATATCGCTGATGAATTTCAACTACATAACCTCTGAGCTCGTACGTCTCAGAGAAGGGTGTTAAGCTAAGAGAATAAATTCTCCGCCACCAACAGAAATGTATTTGAAAAAAATCAGCTTTATATCTCAAATTGTAACGTCAGACACATAATCCATACAAGTCTGTTCCGGGATCGAACAGAACCGAAGGCACTTCTCACGAAGCCCTTGCACATCCGGATAAATTTCTAATCACGTCCGGACTTCCCGTCACTAAGGGTGATAAAACCTCTAAATCGGAGATCAGCCGATGTAGAGTAACTCGACGGTAATCCTTCCGTTTTCAAAAATATCCGGTCTTCAACACCGGTCTTCGAATGCAATTCATAACGACGTATCACATATTCGGAATGGGTTATACGACCCCATGGTCCTTTCCCGGCTAACCCGAATAGTGAGCGCTTATTTAAAAATAAGTGTGGCATTCAATTTCATCCAATCACAACAAATACCATTCAGGGTAATTATTGATAGTCGGTTATTTAACTATCAATAAAGATGCGCAACATCATCAGATTCTAAATAATTTTCCAAATTATTTATCTTCAAAAATATCTTTACTAGATATATAATTTCCACCACTTCAAAAATAAATCAACGTTTATTTTTTTCTAAACAGTTTCCCTTTCCTTTATAAATTCCATGGTGAATTTACATTTCAAAATATCTACTGATATACGATTCTCAAATCGATTTCAAATATTCAATTTCGATTTATCTTTAAGAAGATAAAATCTCAAAACGTTTCATTTCATTTTGGAAAAGCATTTCCTTACTTATTTAATAATAAGTATTTCACAAATCCTTTATTTTCAACACTTGGAAAATATTCCATATACTTAAATCAATATTAAGTATATATTTCGTTCTTTAAGGAAATCATTTATTTTAACAACATCAATCTGAGTCAAAACGAATGTTGCGTAAAACATCGTTACGACGACTCAAAATCACTAGTATAGGGATTCGGATTTTAAGATAGATATATGTAAATCCCAATACTACATAAAACATTTTCTTTCGAAAATCATTTACTATAACAACAGTGTTATAGTCCATCATTTCCTTATTTCTCGAAAACGTCTATTTCAACAATGAATGTTGAAATCTATGCTTTCGATCGTTCACACATTTTAAAACATCTTTTAAAACAATCAACTTCATTTATAATATCGCTTTCCCCGACATAACCATTTTTTCAATAATATATTCACTGTCCAAAATCGTGAATATAATTCACTTAACCAAATTTCAATCATCTCTACACATTTTACCTTAATAATAATTCGCTATCCAAAATCGCGAATATATCTCCTTTAATAATCTTCTATATTTGATTTATCAATCCGATTGATTTCGAATTTATAAAACAATGTTTATAAATTTCACCTCTTATATTTTATAACAACTTTGATTTGTAAATCTCCTTTATTAACGAATTCGATCAATATTTCATTTGTAGGCAAAAATCCAATTTATAAGTTAATTTCTTATAAATCTTCTATTCTACAATTTCATTCATTTTAACTTCGCAATTTATACATCTATAAATTTCATTATCTTCACTTATAAAAACTCGTTTTAAAATTCCAAAAATTTTAATTGATAAATATATCAATTTTTGTACATCTTTTATATACATTGTTTTTAATAATTCAAAAATTTTGAATTTAACTATCTTATAAATTACTTAACTATTTACTTCAAAAATCATCTTTTGGTTATATTTCACAAACATTATAATCTCCATAACTTTAAATTTCTAACATTTATTTATTTAAAGTAAATCAATTCAAAAATTCAAATAAAACGTATACTTTCAAATAATCACTTTTAAAATCTCTTTTTAAAGTTAAAATCGTTGTTTTTATACTTCAAAATTTGAATCCAATGATGCAACGCATCAATTAGTCCATCACAACATCAAACATCATATATCATCATATGATAATAGGATATACATCAGTATCTGTAAATAAATAAATACAGTTGAGGAATCCAGTTGGATCCCTCCAACCTGTTTCCCTGCATCCAAAGACGTTAGCACAATACCAATTCCGCTCCAGTACGGAATTATCGCGGTATATGGGTTTTATAAAAATCCGCTTACTAACGGCGCAATAGGGTCTCATCCGCTATACGAGGCGGGAAATCAATCAATCCAATATATACATATGCCAATATGTATATATTGCTATATATAGATATATATCCTACTATATCTAATATCACATCCAATAGCAATCAAATAAATAACTGAAAATTCCACTTTTCAATTCTTGAGTGAGAAGATCTCACCGTGATTTTCTGACAGCAATTTATAGCGATTTATTTCGAATAAAATTAAACGAACGTTTAATTTTACCCGAAATTTTCACTAGCTCCAAACGACTCCAATCCAGTTGCATCGCGTAGTATTCATCACTACGATCCTGACGCAAAAAATCTCGTCTGAAAAGGACCTTGTACGAAAGAGATATCGCAGTTTAAAGTTTGTACAATTATAAATATAATTATTTACAACTTATTTAATTTATTTAAAACCCCACATAATCATCTGCCGTTGATTTTGAATCCAACGTATGCCGCACCTCATCTTCCCTCTTCCCTTCGTTACTTCCAGGCCACGAACGAAAGAGAGCAATCCAACTTAGCCGCCACTCAACCCTAATACACGCGATCTCTACGACGACTTCCACTTCGATCAGAAAGTGCCATTCCACTCGCCTAACCCAACTCCATCCACGGCCACAACAGCTCGCAGCTCGGCCTCCATCTCCAGGTGATAAACGTGCTTGAACGTTGGCACTTTGAGGAGCAATTGCCGTTGACTCCCTTCGAGTTAAACGATCTTGACCGTTGACATTAAAGAGCTTGACATGCTCTACCACTTCACAGTTGAAACTTTCTTGTAATTGTTAATGGATCGTAAGAAATTTGAGGGAGAAGATGGCACGTTTTCGGCCATTGATAGTGAAACTGGCGGCTGGCTTCAGAACTAGGGTTAGGGTTTATTTTCTTCAAAAGGAAATAAATGAAGTGCTATATATAGAATTTTGACGAACACTATTAATTCCGGTTTTCTGAACTCCGATTTACGCGCGGTCACTATCGTTTCTAGGGTTTATCCCGCGTTCCGGACGCAATGAAACATGTTTCGGAAGCTAATTCGATCGTATGTGTGAGATATGACAATAAACGATCAATTTAAATTAAACCGATTTAAATCGATTTCGAGGCGTTTTGATTCGTACCGGACAAACGGTAAATCCAAAAATTACGAAATTCGAAATCTTATAATAATATCACATTACGGATCTGATGAAACTGGTTTCGTTCAATTCTGAGACTGTTCGAAAATTGGCTATTTTTACAGTCGATAATTAAATATTAAAATATTCAATTTTCACAAATTAACTCCAAATTCAACTTTAAGAGTTCTAAAATATTTCTATAACTCCAGTATGATTAAATAAAATTTTACAAATCATTTTCAATCATATTAAACTCGATTTTCAATTATCTCTGGAATTTCACTATTTAATTTATCGATTAAGTTAACAAATTAAATCCAATATTCGAAAAATAAATCATTCGACTTCTAAATTCCATTTATTAATATTTAAAATTAATTAAATATTCGAATTTTAATTATCAAAAATTCTAGGTCGTTACAGACTTCCCCCCTTAAAAGAATTTCGTCCTCGAAATTACAAGTTAGGAAAAGTGGTCCTTAACTCGTCTACTATTTTTCACAATCCAATAGTTTTATCACTTTTCAAACGGATCTTCCTACTAAAGATTCGTTATCATCTCAACTAACTTTCCAACTTAAATTTTAAGTTTCAAACAACATTGTTTAACTTCTAAATTCAAATTCGAGTTTAAATTCAAATTTTAAACTTTCAAAATTTCCTCAAAAAATTTTCTAACGCCCTAAATTTTCGAAAAATTTCGCCAGCGTCTCCTTTGCGCGGCTAATACGGTACGACTACAAAACGTCCCTACGGACTCTCAGATTTCAAAAAGAAAAAGAAAAAGCCAAGCGGCTAGAGAAATAAGTCATCAAATCTTATATTCAAATTCAAATACTTACCTTTGTCGAGCCATTCAAATTTATCTTCGAAATTAAATTCCAATTCCTTTATACCTGTATATCCTACTAGCCATAATATCTAGTTGCATATATTCAAACCATTTCGTACATTCAATTACAAAATTTTCAATATAACTGCTTATATCATCTCTAATTCACTATTGAAGTTATATATTCAATTTTGCATTTTCAAATTCATTTGAATTCAATTCACAATTTCAATTCAATTTAACTTCTGAATATTGAATTTATCAATTATCTTTAGTTTATTCGGATTCAATCCATTTCAGTTTTCTCAGGTTTGGATTTTATTTCACTTGATTCAAGTCTCATTTCATTAACGACTTTTAATTTCAATTATCTTCTTGGAATTCCATTCCAAATCATAAATTCATTTACAATTTATATTCACAATTTTATTCATATATGAATTCATCTCTTTAAGTTAGATTTTTATTTAAACTTTACAAGTTATCAACTTCATAATATTTCACAATTATTTTTATATAGTATTCCAGAGTCTTTTCAACCTTTTCAAAATCATTTTGAAAACAATTCAAATTCCATTTGAATTTCCAAAACAAAACCCAAAATTTTCAAACAACTTCCATTTAAAACAATTTGGCAGCAATTCCTCTTTTGGAAACCCGAAAATGAACACCAATGATGTCGCGATCATCATCGGAATTATTTTCCAGCGACCGAAAAGAGTTTAGAGCTTTTCATCTCTCCAAAATACTTTTCAAAACCTTTGAAACTCATTTTCAACTCCAAAAAGAATTTAAACTTTCCAAATCTCCAAAATTTTCAAATTCTTTTCAAAACCTTTCCAAAAACTTCTCTGGAATCCCGTTTTAAATTACAATTCACATTTATAATTTACATTCTTTAAATTTCATTAGTATATGGATTTACCTCTTAACTTTGGAGTTACGATTTCAATTTCTTATTCAATTTCAATGATAATAATTTACTATTATTACTTCCTAACATCCATGCAACCATATACTATAGTACTTTATAGAAAAACATTTATTTTCTATACAAAAATAGTTTTGGGCAAAATTATCTCATTTACCCTATTTAAAACAATATTGTGCCGAATTGTTCTATACAAGTGTTTAGAGATCCCTATCGATAGAGTTGTACGGACAATACCGACCAGAATCCATATACCACTCAACAAACCAATCATCACAATATAAAACAATTTTATATTCACTAACAAATACGCACTCGTATCTATTATTACACTCAACTCATTCTAGAGTACTACTGACTCTATCTCTAATGAGTAACACCTAACAGAGCAGGGTTGTCGCTTAACCATATGCTCTGATACCACGCTGTCACGTACCGAAATTTTCGACTTTCGAAAATTCGACATCGATACTCACTTTATCGACTGCCGAGAAATCAAGTGCCGGAAACTCCAATAGTGAGGGTTTAAGAAAGAAGAAAAAGGCAGAAGGAGAAGAAGATAGAAGAAAATGAGAAGAAAGAAGAAGAGAAGGAGAAAATAGAAAAGAAAAAACAACAGAACAACCGAAACAGAAACAATATCAGAATCTTACATATCGCAGCGGAATAACATATAATAGATAATCACTAGTCTTTTTAAAACAAAGAACTATATCAGTTTATACATACATCAATCAGAGTCATATACAACAATGGACAGTTATATAAACTTGTCCTCATACAGAATACACAGCGGAATAAATACTATCAGATACAAATACTACGTCTCGTCATCCAGCTTATCTCCAAAGCTCCAGAATATCCTGATAACATAACTCTAGGCTGCCCGTGTGGAAATTGGTGGGCACCCAGAGTTTAGAAGGGAACAATAAACTCCGAGTCAGTCATGGTGACTGGTGTGAGATCGTAAAACAGTTATTTATCTTTAAAATAAACAACAGAAAAATTTTAAAGTAAATTCGCAATGCTTTTGGAAAATGAAACTACCATAAGACCTCCCGCCACACACACAATGCAAACGCAGACTTGGAGGAGATTTCTTCTTATGATAGTCAAAGATGCTTACTACGCAAAAATCAAATTCTTTTTGATATTATTATTAGTGCATAGTGGAAAAAATTTCGAAAGTAGAATATAAATCTTAGCCAGCATAGGTACCATTATATTATGCCTGCTATAGCTGCCTCCTGAGGAGACAGGTTATACAATTGAAATCGTAAAGGCTCGTATTGTTTCTTTGGATTTCCAACAAATGGTCAGGCTAAGGAACTTCTTTTTCCACGATGGGTACGTCCCTGGAATAGACGACCCGAGAACCTAACCGGATCTCTGCCAACACAAGGCCGGGTTACCTCTGCAAAAATAGGTAACTACTGACACGCGTATGCCATCCCCCGATCGTAACCGATCTTCCCGAGGATCCCCGATTTCCAACAAACCACATAGATAATAATGCAGCAACCACATAGGTTAAGTATCTGGGCTCCATACCATGATACCACCTCTATCCAGAAGGAATGACATACACTAAGGGGCGCTACTCCCTAGAACCTTGCCGCATCCTTCCTGTTTCGACCATTTCCGGGGTGTGAGGCTCGATGAAGTCTCGTCCACAAAGCTACGCTTTCTACAAAGCCCTGCTTCGGGTCAAACAAAATGATCAACCTATGATCACAAAGATATAAGATCAAACAAATGATCATATCACAAATGATCAAACACTGATCATTTCACAGCAACACTCAGTATGCCACGTTACCAAATTGGGATATATCGCTGATGAATTTCAACTACATAACCTCTGAGCTCGTACGTCTCAGAGAAGGGTGTTAAGCTAAGAGAATAAATTCTCCGCCACCAACAGAAATGTATTTGAAAAAAATCAGCTTTATATCTCAAATTGTAACGTCAGACACACAATCCATACAAGTCTGTTCCGGGATCGAACAGAACCGAAGGCACTTCTCACGAAGCCCTTGCACATCCGGATAAATTTCTAATCACGTCCGGACTTCCCGTCACTAAGGGTGATAAAACCTCTAAATCGGAGATCAGCCGATGTAGAGTAACTCGACGGTAATCCTTCCGTTTTCAAAAATATCCGGTCTTCAACACCGGTCTTCGAATGCAATTCATAACGACGTATCACATATTCGGAATGGGTTATACGACCCCATGGTCCTTTCCCGGCTAACCCGAATAGTGAGCGCTTATTTAAAAATAAGTGTGGCATTCAATTTCATCCAATCACAACAAATACCATTCAGGGTAATTATTGATAGTCGGTTATTTAACTATCAATAAAGATGCGCAACATCATCAGATTCTAAATAATTTTCCAAATTATTTATCTTCAAAAATATCTTTACTAGATATATAATTTCCACCACTTCAAAAATAAATCAACGTTTATTTTTTTCTAAACAGTTTCCCTTTCCTTTATAAATTCCATGGTGAATTTACATTTCAAAATATCTACTGATATACGATTCTCAAATCGATTTCAAATATTCAATTTCGATTTATCTTTAAGAAGATAAAATCTCAAAACGTTTCATTTCATTTTGGAAAAGCATTTCCTTACTTATTTAATAATAAGTATTTCACAAATCTTTTATTTTCAACACTTGGAAAATATTCCATATACTTAAATCAATATTAAGTATATATTTCGTTCTTTAAGGAAATCATTTATTTTAACAACATCAATCTGAGTCAAAACGAATGTTGCGTAAAACATCGTTACGACGACTCAAAATCACTAGTATAGGGATTCGGATTTTAAGATAGATATATGTAAATCCCAATACTACATAAAACATTTTCTTTCGAAAATCATTTACTATAACAACAGTGTTATAGTCCATCATTTCCTTATTTCTCGAAAACGTCTATTTCAACAATGAATGTTGAAATCTATGCTTTCGATCGTTCACACATTTTAAAACATCTTTTAAAACAATCAACTTCATTTATAATATCGCTTTCCCCGACATAACCATTTTTTCAATAATATATTCACTGTCCAAAATCGTGAATATAATTCACTTAACCAAATTTCAATCATCTCTACCCATTTTACCTTAATAATAATTCGCTATCCAAAATCGCGAATATATCTCCTTTAATAATCTTCTATATTTGATTTATCAATCCAATTGATTTCGAATTTGTAAAACAACGTTTATAAATTTCACTTCTTATATTTTATAACAACTTCGATTTGTAAATCTCCTTTATTAACGAATTCGATCAATATTTCATTTGTAGGCAAAAATCCAATTTATAAGTTAATTTCTTATAAATCTTCTATTCTACAATTTCATTCATTTTAACTTCGCAATTTATACATCTATAAATTTCATTATCTTCACTTATAAAAACTCGTTTTAAAATTCCAAAAATTTTAATTGATAAATATATCAATTTTTGTACATCTTTTATATACATTGTTTTTAATAATTCAAAAATTTCGAATTTAACTATCTTATAAATTACTTAACTATTTACTTCAAAAATCATCTTTTGGTTATATTTCACAAACATTATAATCTCCATAACTTTAAATTTCTAACATTTATTTATTTAAAGTAAATCAATTCAAAAATTCAAATAAAACGTATACTTTCAAATAATCACTTTTAAAATCTCTTTTTAAAGTTAAAATCGTTGTTTTTAAACTTCAAAATTTGAATCCAATGATGCAACGCATCAATTAGTCCATCACAACATCAAACATCATATATCATCATATGATAACAGGATATACATCAGTATCTGTAAATAAATAAATACAGTTGAGGAATCCAGTTGGATCCCTCCAACCTGTTTCCCTGCATCCAAAGACGTTAGCACAATACCAATTCCGCTCCAGTACGGAATTATCGCGGTATATGGGTTTTATAAAAATCCGCTTACTAACGGCGCAATAGGGTCTCATCCGCTATACGAGGCGGGAAATCAATCAATCCAATATATACATATGCCAATATGTATATATTGCTATATATAGATATATATCCTACTATATCTAATATCACATCCAATAGCAATCAAATAAATAACTGAAAATTCCACTTTTCAATTCTTGAGTGAGAAGATCTCACCGTGATTTTCTGACAGCAATTTATAGCGATTTATTTCGAATAAAATTAAACGAACGTTTAATTTTACCCGAAATTTTCACTAGCTCCAAACGACTCCAATCCAGTTGCATCGCGTAGTATTCATCACTACGATCCCGACGCAAAAAATCTCGTCTGAAAAGGACCTTGTACGAAAGAGATATCGCAGTTTAAAGTTTGTACAATTATAAATATAATTATTTACAACTTATTTAATTTATTTAAAACCCCACATAATCATCTGCCGTTGATTTTGAATCCAACGTATGCCGCACCTCATCTTCCCTCTTCCCTTCGTTACTTCCAGGCCACGAACGAAAGAGAGCAACCCAACTTAGCCGCCACTCAACCCTAATACACGCGATCTCTACGACGACTTCCACTTCGATCAGAAAGTGCCATTCCACTCGCCTAACCCAACTCCATCCACGGCCACAACAGCTCGTAGCTCGGCCTCCATCTCCAGGTGATAAACGTGCTTGAACGTTGGCACTTTGAGGAGCAATTGCCGTTGACTCCCTTCGAGTTAAACGATCTTGACCGTTGACATTAAAGAGCTTGACATGCTCTACCACTTCACAGTTGAAACTTTCTTGTAATTGTTAATGGATCGTAAGAAATTTGAGGGAGAAGATGGCACGTTTTCGGCCATTGATAGTGAAACTGGCGGCTGGCTTCAGAACTAGGGTTAGGGTTTATTTTCTTCAAAAGGAAATAAATGAAGTGCTATATATAGAATTTTGACGAACACTATTCATTCTGGTTTTCTGAACTCCGATTTACGCGCGGTCACTATCGTATCTAGGGTTTATCCCGCGTTCCGGACGCAATGAAACATGTTTCGGAAGCTAATTCGATCGTATGTGTGAGATATGACAATAAACGATCAATTTAAATTAAACCGATTTAAATCGATTTCGAGGCGTTTTGATTCGTACCGGACAAACGGTAAATCCAAAAATTACAAAATTCGAAATCTTATAATAATATCACATTACGGATCTGATGAAACTGGTTTCGTTCAATTCTGAGACTGTTCGAAAATTGGCTATTTTTACAGTCGATAATTAAATATTAAAATATTCAATTTTCACAGATTAACTCCAAATTCAACTTTAAGAGTTCTAAAATATTTCTATAACTCCAGTATGATTAAATAAAATTTTACAAATCATTTTCAATCATATTAAACTCGATTTTCAATTATCTCTGGAATTTCACTATTTAATTTATCGATTAAGTTAACAAATTAAATCCAATATTCGAAAAATAAATCATTCGACTTCTAAATTCCATTTATTAATATTTAAAATTAATTAAATATTCGAATTTTAATTATCACAAATTCTGGGTCGTTACAGTATAAATTTCTTTTATAATTCCTTTCTATTTATAAAAATACCGTTTAACCTCTCCAAATCTATCCGCACTTTCAATTTCCAAAATAGAATCAACTGCTTTCTAAAACAACATTCCATATCTTATTATAAATCCACACTTGTGATTTATTTATCCAATTATAAAAGTTTCCCTTTTATTTGTAAACACCATTTATAAATCTATCCTTTTATTAATAAAATACGATTTTACAAATCCTCACTTTATTTTTTAAATGTCACTTTTATACATTATCACATTTATAAATAAATCTTAATACACATGTATAATATATATATATTGTATGTATGTGTGTGTATATCACTTTATATAAAACGGTTAATAAATATTTATACCACAATATTTCTATCTTCTTTTTTAAAACTGTATTCCTTTATTATAAAGGCGGACTTGTTTTTAAGATTTTTTAAAAAAACCTTTATTATACGGTTCAAAAATCTCTATTTAAAATATTTCATAAAACCATTAATTTATGATACCCAAAAATCATTTTTTTAAATTTAAAATAAATTCCTTATTTAAAAAAAATTCAAGAATAATTATTAAAACATATAAATTTTCAAAATCACTTAAAATCCTTTTAATAACTAAATCTTCATTTATAGTATTTCAGAATACTAAAAATAAAGAAAAATCATCCATGTCATCAAATATGGCATCCAACACATTGTATATTAAAATACATAAAAAATAAAATCAACAGTGTGAGGAATCTAGATGGATTCCTCCAACATGTCCCCCTGCATCACATACAATATATAATCAAATAATATAAATCAACCGCTCTGAGGCGGTATCGTATACAAAGGATCATTCGCTCTTACACGGAAACGTAATAGGATCTCATCCGCTCCAGTGGCGGAAATATATCCAAACCAACTAATAAAATAGTAAATCATTCGAACAGTCAACAAACAATCAACCATAAAATTAACCACACTTATATAAAAACATAAATGGACTAGAGAGGTGAGGATAAATTTTCATTAAAATGGATCATTTTTGTTGTGTTAATATATTATGAGCCACACTAAATTTGTTTTTGCTATATGAACTATGAAAAAAAAAAGCAGTTATAAATTGATTTTGAATTAGTTTTCTTTTGTAAAAGCAGAAAGAAAAAAGGATTCTTCTCGAACAACCTAAATCCTAAGAACAGCTATGCACATAAGTGTATTATGATAGAATATTGTATGATACATTTATATCCGATGCCTATGCTTGAATAGCATATTTGAAATAGGTGATATATTAGCTGTTTGTGTGATAAATTGTTCATGAAGATAATTTAGCTATCAAACTGTCACTAATCTATTCTTTGAAGCCGAAGCACAACACACCTTATGATACACTGCAATTATGGGTATTTTGTTTTTTTATATATGCGTGTGTGTATGTATATGTGTATAATACAAAAGGAAAAGAAAAAAGTTGAGCAACTAATTTGAACTACGCCTTCACGTCCAAGCTACCAAACTTGATGATCGGTAGCTAAACTTAGAGATGGACCGCCTACGTATCATTTCGAGATCAAACCAACGTTGTTTTATTTTATTCCTAGACCAACTGTTGTGTGTGTGCACAAAACCCCACATTAAAAATAAAACTTTAATAGGAAAAGTTTGGTAGTAGAAAGGTACAATATTTGTTTGGTGATTCTTACTGACATTGCATCCATTTAAGAAAAATCCACAGTAAATAAATAGCATAGTGATAACCAACTAGAGCTCAAAGATTCAAACTTTCGTAATCAAAATCCTCTGTTACTCAAATTCACAGAGGCTATATCAAAACTCACCTTTTACACATTGCAGTTGCAATGACAAGTTTGCCAACCCAAAAGGCAACAAAAAAATAAAAAAGAAGAGCATTCAATCATCAAAATCTTAGCCAACATAAAACTGACAAGAAAGCAAACTACAACAAAGAACCTTAAAGCTCTTTGACAACTTCAATACCCATAGCTTTAGCAGTACCAATAATGGACTTAGAAATGGCCTCAAGAGAGAGATGTTGCGACCCCGCATCAGTCTGCTTCACCTTGGCAATCTCATAAACATGCTTAAGGGTGACGCTCGATGCCACTACATGCCCAGGCCTTGAACTGCCCTGTTCGATCCCAGCAGCCTTTTTCAAGTACCAGCTGACCGAAGGCGATTTCACTGTGAACTCAAACGTGTTGTCCTTGTACGCTGTTATTTTCACCGCCATTGGTGTGTCTGGCTTGTACTTTTGGGTCCTAGCGTTGAAGTCCTTGCAAAATGCCATTAGGTTCAAACGGTACTGCCCTAGGGCTGGGCCTACCGGTGGAGCGGGTCGGGCCCCCCCGGCTGGAACGGTTAGGCGGATTGTGGCTGACAGTACCCTTCGTACTGCTACATCTTTTAGTACTGACATCCTCTCTCTCTGAAATTGTATATGACAAATTGGTTTGAATAATTAACTAACAAGTGTAATTTGGTACCAAGAGACTGAGAGCTTATAGTTGTAAGACCAACGTAAGGAAATTCATCGTTTTAGCTCACATTTCAAAACTTATAACAAATTTAAACCAATTTCAAAACATATTATAGATACAAACGTGTGTTTGTCTCAGTGCTTGATCCTTAATCTATATTAATTGGATAGACGTCTTGCTTTGTGGGTATATAGTAAAATATAAGTTATATGCAAACAGTTTTGCTTTGAATTTATAAGCCTACTGTGAGTTTTATTCAAGCGTCATTGTATCCGATTTTCGTAGAGGTTTGGCTTATTGATCAAGTTTTCACGTCTCAGCAATGTGGGTAGGAGAACATACAATTTGTTCATCTCAGGTCCTGCACAAGCGGAAGCTTTGTGCAGTAGGCAAATGATGACGACACTAATTCAACCATTTGTATTAGAGCAATATGACAATCCACCAATCCAATTTCATTATAAAAAAATACATTAGAGCACTTTGAGAATGTGCAATTGCAATTTCGTCATTTCTTTTTTACGCTGCAGCACTTTAAGAATGCATCAAGGCGAATTCTTAAAAAAAAAGGATCTATGTATAATGAGAATTTGAAGTTTTTGAAATGACGAAAATACCCCTTTCTGATGATTTAGCTCTAATATCATTGAAAAAAGGACAAACGTACCTCTAAAGATTAAGTTATTATGACATTCAAAAATAATATTATGTAATTGTTAATGATAATTTTGTGTAGTTATGGCAATTAGAATTGTATTATAGCGCTACATGGTGTTCATGTAATTGTAGCAGTTTCAAAAAAAAACTGCACAGTGTTGGTATAAGTGTGATGCTAGAAGGCCAAAAATGTAAGGGTGCGGAATTCAGGGGAGCAGTTGATTTGCAATATTTGATTTAAGAGCAGCCATTTGACCATTTTCAGACATCATTTCGTAGCAAGAATTCGAACCTTCAAGCTTCATTGTTTGTGTAATTATGGCTGTAGGAAATGTCAGTAAAAAATTCCTTTATTTATTGTGTTATATGTCTAAATGGAATATACAAAAATTGGTATTTTAATTCATTAAATAGATTTTGCTGCACCTATTTTGTTTCATATAAATCTATAATGCTAGAGCATTGATTTTCGAGTTTTCTATTTGAAATATAGCAAATTGTGTCTGTATTTATGATGCTTTTTTCTACATATTTAACTTCAAGTAGGTATAATCATCATTTTGTTAAAACCTGAACATAACGAGACATACTTTTCATTTTATATTTGTTAACGCTGAAAAGTGAACGCTAACACCCGGTGTGTAGTAGAATTGTGAAAGCACCACCCGTGTGACGGAAACAAGAAGTAAGCAGAAAAATAGCGAAAAAGCAGTAAAAGACAGCAGTTTATAGTGGTTCGGCTTGAGATCGAGCCTACGTCCACTTTGAATCTCTTTATTACTGAATCTGATTACAAGACGATACAATACTCTTATGAAAACAATACAGTTTGATCACAAAGACAATCTCGACTACTAGCTCAAACTTCGATGACGAAACTTGATGAATCCGTGTTGGATGTAGGAAATTCCTCTCGAAGCTTGTTGTAGTGTCTCGAATATCTGAAGATCTTCAATTGTTGAATGAGTTGAGAGCTCGGCAGAGTAACGACGCTTGAAGAAATGATCGGCCAAAAAGTCCCTTTGTCGTTGGAGTTAGGGGGGTATTTATAGAGTAAAATTTGAACCGGAAATTTTCCTAAGTCTTAAGTCGTGGCCGATTTATAGAAAGTCCTAGGTCATAAGTCGGCGAGGAGATAGGGGTTTATATTAGTTTCCCCTGAATGTCCAGAACGAGCTAAAGTCATAAGTCAGCAGCGACTTAGCATACGTCGTAGGTCGGTAACGACTTAAGAGATGTATCTTGGGTTACATGGTTTCTTCTGAATGAGTTAGTATGAGTCGTACGCGACTTATAGAAGGTCGTAGGCCTTAAGTCGTTAACAATTGCCTTAAGTCGGAGACTTCCTTATCTCGTGGACTCTTAAGTTGGAGCATCTCTTAAGTCGGTGCCTACCTTAACTCGGAGCATTCCTCAAGTGGGTAAGTGTTTTAGGTCGGTCCTGTAGTTAAGTCGGAGCTTTCTTAGGTCGTAGATTTCCTTAACTCGCAAACTGTTAAGTCGGAGACCCCCTTAAGTCGGAATCTGCTGAGTCGGAAGCCTTCGTAACTCGTAACTGGTTAAGTCGGACTATTTCTTAAGTCGGAGCCTTCCTTAACTCGTAGCCTATTAAGTCGGCTCATACTTTAAGTCGTAGATTTCCTTATCTCGTAACTTATTAAACCGGTGCCGTCTTAGGTCGGCTACTGCTCTTAAGTCGGTACGCTCTTTAACTCGTTAGGTCGTGAAGCGAAAGAGGGTTAATATTTGCCCCTCGAAGTACACGCCTAAGTCGTAGGTCGTGTGCTTCGATTTCCTTAGCTCGCTTCTTGATGAGTGCGTGAGGTCGTGACCGACTTAAGATGAGTCGTATGTCGTTTGTGTCGATTCACATTTCACCGCCCCTGTATAAATAGCTTGAGTCGTTCCTTCTTCTCCTTCACCTGTTTCATTCCGCCATTAACAAGCATTCAGATTCTTCGAAGACGAATTCAATTTCTTGATCACCAGTTATCCTTATCGTTATATTGCGTAAGTGAACTCGACTTTCCCATTCAGTCCTCGACTGTCACTGAATTATGAATCCCATTTTTGACCTATTCTTCTTATGCCATGCTTCATTGCAATTTTCGTTTCAATCGATTATTGATGGATTCGAGATGATTTGTCTTGGACTTGGACAGTCTGTGTGAACGAGGCGACGGATTGCAGCGATTCAGTTTGTCTGACTCGTGGTTTGTGATGGAACAGCATTACACCGAGTTTATGGCGATTTCGGGATGATTAAATGCGTTGAGGGAACGAGAGTTTTGGTTGAAGGAGAGGCTAATGGGTTAACGGGTTAACGGGTTAGGAGTTTGGCGAATTGGTGTATTGGGGAGGATGAACGACTTAAGGCCTTTGCGATTTAAACAGAAATCGCGACTTAACTCTTGACGACCTAAAGTAGGTCGTAGGTCGTAGGTCGGCAACGACCTAGGACATGCGATTTTTCCATTCTGACTTGAAATTCTTTCTTGCAGCGCGACTTAAAGGACTGATGACTTGACTTAACTCATAGCTTGCCTCTTAGGTCGTGGACGAGTTAAGACTTAGTGAAATGTTTAAACTTGCATTCTTTAACTTGGAACATACTTTTGACATGAATTTCTTGACTTGAAATGCTGGAACAGACTGCCTAATTTTTAACCGTTTGAACCTTTCTACATGTCACATTTATCTTGCAAGTCAACAACCTGTTAATCACAACATTTGCAGAAAACTGAGACGAATATACTGCCATTGACTGCCCACATCGAATGACAGATTAGTCGATAAAGAAAATATTAACTTAAATGAATTGTGTGAACAAAATGCTGTGAAATATTAAATTCAAGTGTAGCGTCAAAGCTGAGTTAAGCTGATCGACTAAAGCTGGTTTGTTTGCAGTAACATTACACTTAAATTTCAACTAACAAGTCCTGAAATTTCGTAGCCGACCGATTGTCGACTAGTTCAATTTCAGTTATATTTACTTGTTATTTTTTATTAGTTTCGCACAACACTTCACACTTTTTAGGAAACGTGCACCTTCACATTTGAATGTCCAGTTAATTGTGTAGAATGTCTTCTCAACAAGAGGAAGTTACAGTCCAAGCCGGAGAGGCATTTCCCGTTCCTGTTCCGTTAGCTAATCCTCCCGAAAGAACCCCGACAACATTGTCATATAAAGCTTTCCGTCAACTGTGTGCTCAGTTCGGGATTGCTGAATCTGATGCCATACTGCCCGAGAAAAATGACACTGCTGACGTGCCACCTCACGGTTTTATTGCTGTCAATCGCCAAATGTGCACAAACGGAGCCATTCCTCCTTTTAATGACTTCCTTCAGCAGCTTCTCCTTCGACTGTCCATTTCTCCCTTCCAGCTACATCCCAATGGTTATGCCATCCTGTTGGGATTGTGTGTGCTCTTTAGGAGAGTACTTGACCGCTTTCCAAGCTTCGATGAAATTTGCTACTTGTGATCCTTTACTAAAAACAAAGATCATCCTTCCATTACCGTCGTGCGAAGTGCCAGAAATCGTAAACTAATCATTGGCCTTTCAGAGAGTGTTCACGGATTTCTGAGTTAATTTTTCTATGTTCGCTGTCCTCCGGGATTTTACACTATCTGAAGAGTAGGAAGTAAGATCTCCTGTCTCTGTTTCTTATGTTTTCTTGAACTTGCCGAAGTCCGAGTTGTCAAGTGTTAACTTTGCCCTTTTCTTTTCAGCACTTCCTCCTTCTTCTAGAGATCCCGGTCACAAAGCGACTTTTGAGAGGCTTATGGCGGTGCCAGTTGAGGAGAGGAGTATCCAATTTCTATTGACAGACGAATTTTTACATCAATTCGGGCTTTTAGACTCTTCCCGTTTTATTCAGCCCCGTGAAATTTCTAATTCTTCAGCACAGACAGCAGATGCCCCAGCTTCAACGGAAGAGATGGTTCCAAAGGAGCCAACTGTAGACACTGCATTAGTAAAGTGTTCTACTTCTATCGATGTTGCGGGATCGTCCAGCAAGCCGGCACTTGCCCCAATTATTGAAGAGGAAGAGAATCCTCGAATTTTTGAAAAGTCAGCCGACGTGGAAGTTGAAAAGGAGAATTCTGCTGGGCACCATGGTGATGACACCTTTGATGACTTGAGTGATATAATGATAACTTCTCAAGAGCTTTTCAATGATAATATTTCAAAAGCGACCTCTCATGTTGTTAAAGCGACTTCCTCTTTGAAACAAGCTTCGATGCCTTCTACACCTGTCGTTTCCGTTTTCACATTAAAGCGTGGTTTGTAGTTTGACGCACGTAGTTTGCACGCCGCACACACTTAGGATTTTTCAGCACTTATAAGCACTTATCCTCTTTTTCTGAAAATTTCTAAACTTTACTTCTTTTCCGTTTTCAGATTCTCCGATGGGGCGCACCGGCTCATATTACGACAAGTTTCAGCGCTATGGAGGTCGCGGAGCTTATGACTTTTGGCAATACCTCGATACCCCAAGGAAAACGGACGAGGAAAGAGCTATTAGGAAAGCTCGAGAAAGGCGGGACTATGATCGTCAGCATGGGAGGAGGGATGAACGGTACGATTCTTCTTACCGAGGCGATGACTCTCACAAACGAAAGTCTTATGACGATAAGGGGAAGACTCATATCGTTGACGAATCAAGCAAGCGGTCCAAGCCTAGTGACGCGTCTGCAATTTCTGAGAAGACTGATGCTCCCATCTCTCCTAATGTCCCATCCAGCTCTCCTCCTTTAAAGAAGTCTGATATCCAAGCGATCATCAACAGACCCCAGTATCAGGTTAAAGATGGTCCTCCAACACTTCAAAGCCGATTTCCGAATTGGTGCTTAAAAGGAGTGCGCTTTGACCTAGATTTGGTCCCGATCGATAAGCAAGACATGCTTAAAAGTCTTGATACAGTTAGGCTTAACATTGAGAGAATGTCGTAATGGCAGAAGCTCGTTGATGAACTCCAAAGAGTCAACCATATGAATCTTGAAAACATGCTGACTATGGAGAATAATAAGACTGAATGGGCTAAAATTTGCAAACAGCATGATGCCGAAATGACAAGCATTGCTGATGATAATGCGAGACTTGAGTCCGAGGTTAAAAAACTCAAGGAAGATCTCGCCGTTTCTTCTGCTTCACAATCTCAAAAAGAAGAAGTGTTTCAGAAACAAGTGCGGGATGCGCACGCTGCTCAGAGGGATGCTGAGATAAAATTTGCAGCTGAGCAGTTCGTTGTTGAAGAATACCGCAAAAATAACACTCAGTTGCGGAAAACAGTTAATTCCCAGAACGTGGAGATTGAATTGCTAAAGTCCCAACTTGCTAACGCTGAGAAAGAGCGTGATGAGGCTGTTGCTAGTCGAGCTGCAGCTGTCGCCGAAAAAGAGGCGGCCGAGCAATCGCATGAGACAACAAAAGCTAACATTAGCTCCACCTTATTTGACTTTTATCTACACAGCGTTCTGGATCATGGGAGCCTCTCTTTTCTGGGTCCTGACTATGAGGTTACCCTGGCTGAAGTATGGGAAGCAGCAGTTGACATGCTTGGCGGGGCCGGCTATGATGAGGCGGAACTTGAGGCACGCTATCTTGACGAAGAAGCTCGTGCTGCTCTTGCCAAGGGAAAAGAGCAACTCGCTGAAGCTAGAGCTGGAATAGTGGCAGAAGAACATCCAGAGAAGAAAATATCTTTAACTGCCCCTGTCCACACTTCGACTTCGACCGACGTCGATATCGTTGGTTCCAGCTCTCACTTTTCTTCTCCTGCAAAAAACGTCGAGGCTAAGCCCGTCACAACCGAGTCTCCCCTTACTCAAATCGAGGAGCAGAGCCAAGAAAACACTGAGGCTGATAAATTTGAAATTGTCTTGTCAAAACCGACTTCTCCAGGTAATTTTGGCGTCGATCCGGGTCCAGTGAATCATTTATTTGATTTAACCGAGTTTGATGACCTTCTTACTTATTACTTAAACTTTGATGAACCGATACCTTCTCTTTTCTCGGAGAATACCGATTTTAACTTCTTTTCTTCTACGGCGGAGGTACCGAGCACTGTGCACTCTTCCCCTCTTCCAGCTATTCCTCCTCCATCTCTTCAAGTCACTCCTGCTTCTCAACCAGGGTCGCAGGAAGAACAGATAGAAGCTCTCCAAGGCTTGGAGGATCCACTTGCTTCTCAAGAACAAAAAGCGGAAGGGACGGAGGACAGTGAAAAGACTCCGGAGCAGTCATTTGATGAAAATACAAAACTTTCCAAACTGCTGACTCCGGGAAGTGAATCTTCTTCAAAGAGAAGAGGAAAGCGTGCACTAAAGAAGAAAAAGAGAAGTGCTTCAGCTGGGGAAGACAAAATAGAAGAAGACCCAACCACTCCTCCTTCTCCATCCCGCCCACGCCGGATTCCGAAATTAACTATCAGGCCAGGCAAAGGCTCCAAAGGTAGTGGGGAGAAGGAATGACAAGCTGGATTTTCTACTTCTTATTTTGCTTTTTGCATGCATCGACCGAAGATTGTGCGGGTACCGGTCCCCGCTTCTTTTTGTAATCTGCACAATGTAACAAGTTTTCATAGTATTGAATAAAATAGCTATTTTACTTGTACAAATTCTTGTGTATGTGAGAACGCATCTGTTTCTCATTTTTAGTGTAGAATAAACGATTCTTTTTACTTGTACAAACTTTTTTGTCTGTGTTTGAGAATGCATTTATTCCACATCTACTCTTCGTGATATTGCAATGAACTTGCGGTATGTTGCTTGCACATTACTTTTATTAATGTAACTGAATTGTATAGTGTTGCCCCCATACCACAAGTGCATTGCAACATTTCTAGCTTTTACAAGACTGATATTCCTATTTCAGAGAATAATTATTCCGCTTTTAAGAGAAGAATCATTCTGCTTTTAATAGATTATATCTCATTTTTGGAGAAATTTTCACTTTCTCTTTCTTCCTTGAAGAAAACTTCAACTTTCAAAGATGATCACTCTTATTTGTTAAAAAGTGGATTTTCCTATGCAATGAAGTGAACTTTCTGAAGAATTTTTTGATTTGTCTAGTGCTTCCGAAGAAGGCTTTGTTTTTGTGCCTCTGAAGAGGGCTTATGTCTGGTACTTCAAGCATGGTGAAGTGTGCCTCCGAAGAGGTTTTTTTTTGTGTCCGAAGAGAAGCGATTTTGGTCTCCGAAGAGAAGCGATTTTAGAGAAGCGATTTTGGTCTCCGAAGAGAAGCAATTTTGGTCTCCGAAGAGAAGTGATTTGGCATTTCAGCTCTGGTGAAGTGGGCCTCCGAAGAGGAGCATTTTGCACTTCTATACTGGTGAAATGTGCCTCCGAAGAGGGCTTTTTAGCATTTCAGCTCTAGTGAAGTGGGCCTCCGAAGAGGAGCATTTTGCACTTCTACACTGGTGAAATGTGCCTCCGAAGAGGGCTTTTTAGCATTTCAGCTCTGGTGAAGTGGGCCTCCGAAGAGGAGCATTTTGCACTTCTACACTGGTGAAATGTGCCTCCGAAGAGGGCTTTTTAGCATTTCAGCTCTGGTGAAGTGGGCCTCCGAAGAGGAGCATTTTGCACTTCTACACTGGTGAAATGTGTCTCCGAAGAGGGCTTTTTAGCATTTCAGCTCTGGTGAAGTGGGCCTCCGAAGAGGAGCATTTTGCACTTCTACACTGGTGAAATGTGCCTCCGAAGAGGGCTTTTTAGCATTTCAGCTCTGGTGAAGTGGGCCTCCGAAGAGGAGCATTTTGCACTTCTACACTGGTGAAATGTGCCTCCGAAGAGGGCTTTTTAGCATTTCAGCTCTGGTGAAGTGGGCCTCCGAAGAGGAGCATTTTGCACTTCTACACTGGTGAAATGTGCCTCCGAAGAGGGCTTTTTAGCATTTCAGCTCTGGTAAAGTGGGCCTCCGAAGAGGAGCATTTTGCACTTCTACACTGGTGAAATGTGCCTCCGAAGAGGGCTTTTGCCTCCGAAGAGGTCTTGTGATTGCCTGAAAGTTACTTTCTCATGGTTGAATGGATCCACGGGGCGGACGCAAGTTGCTTCATTGGATGTTCGTTTGCACAAACGATCGCAATTAACTAACAAGGGCTCTGTTCCTTCAGCTTGGGAAGGTGCCCCTCCGGTGGATCCACCAATCTTTTTTGATTGAGGAAAGCACTTTCATTTTTTGGCGTGCCTCGTTAGAGGGCTTTATCGGCTTCCGGAGAGGAGCCTTGGTGGATTGGTGTGCCAGGAGGGTTGCGTCTCAGAGGCAATTGGATCCACGAGACGGACGCAAGCTGTCTGATCGGATGCATCACGATCAGTTAGCAAGGGTCCTGTTCCTTCTGCTTGGGAAAGTGTCCCTTTTGTGGATCTACCGGCCTTCTTATTGAGAGGCATACCTCCTTTTGGCTGCTTCTATGTTTGTCGGCCCATGTTTCCTCATCATCTGCCAATTTGCGATCCTTTATTATTGTTTCCAAGCGCGTCTCCCTTTCTTTTGCAAGTAAATTGCTTTATCCGAAGAAGTAGACTTCACTGTTAAGTGACTCCACAGGGTAAACGCAAGTTACTTGGTTGGATGTCTTTTTATATTGACGACCGCAACCAGTTAACGAGTGCTTGACACAGTGGCGTCGCCAACTTTTATGTGAAGTTCCTTTTGTATGGGATTTGAGTCTGGAATTTTTTATTGCTTGGTATTTGCTTAATAAGTGATTTGTAGGGCTCGCTTGGCTTTGCGATGGGTGAGCTTTGCTTTAATGACCTGCAATATTAGATCGACATTTTAGCAATACATTTAGAGTATTTACACATCAAAATATAACAGACATTTTGTAACAGAAAACACAGAATTCATAGTTTTTCATTATTCAATCATACTGATTTCTCAGCGGTTTACAATGCAAAAGTTACACATCCATTATCATTTTACAAATTTAAGCAATGCTGTTAAGTAAAAAATGGATGCTAGTGATTGTTGTTTCAGAATCTCCGGGCTGATTTTCCATTTGCACTAGATTTGCAGCTTCGGATTTATATGCCAGAGAAAGTGAAAGATGCCCCAGTTGCAGTTTTGTGGACAATTAGCAGTCGTCCCAACTTCTGCCTGCTGGGTGTGGACCTCCTGTGACAACATTAATGACAAGCTTTTCTGAATCTTGCACTGCAGTGTTGTTGCGAGAATCGGATTGATGGTAGGACGTTGTTGACCCCGAGTGGATGAGGTTGGATCGACTTCGCTTCTCTTAACGTATTGTTGGAGTTTACCCTGCTTCAGCAATTCTTCAATCACATTTTTTAACTGGCGACATTGGTCAGTATCATGGCCAGGTTGATTGTGAAATTGGCAGAATTTTCCATTACGCACTGCACCTCTCTTCATCTCAGGTGGCTTAGGATACCTGACAACATCCTTTGTTGCGAAAAAGATATTTCTTAGTGTATCAGTTAAAGGAGTAAAATCTGAAAGATCGAAGCGGCGGAATTTCATCTCATTCCCCTGATTCTTTCCTCCGTCGTTTTCCCTTTTCTGATTCTCAGAATTTCTTCTGTTAGAAGCCAGATCATTATTGTTGTCCTTAGCAACTAATACTTTTGCTGAGGCGGAAAGGTTTTCCAGGCGCATGAATTCATCGGCCTTTTTATAAAACTTCTCAAGGGAATTTGGTTCCTTCATTTTTAGCCATTTTCCAAATTCACTCGATTTATTGATGGCTCGCACCAAGTAGGTCAGGATCATACGCGGTTCTACATTATCCACTTCGGCTACAGCTATATTGAAACGGCTTAAGAAAGATTTGATTGATTCTCCGGGAGCTTGTTCAAGACTAGACAGTGACATTATATCCTTAGCTTTTGAAGCATACAATCTGAACTGTTCTTTAAACTTTTGCGTCAAATCAGAGAATTGATCTATTGACCGAATTGGAAGCTTTGTGAACCAAAGTAAGGCCACACCTTCCAAGTACACTGGAAAGTATCGACACTTAATCTCGTCTGACGCTCTTGCACCGGCCATATGCCAATCGTACTTGTATAGGAAATGATTAGGGTCACTCGTTCCCCTATAGGCTTAGATAGTAGGAGGTGCAAATTTCCTTGAAAATTCCGCTTTCAGGATCCTTTCAGTAAACGGAGTTCTGCTTGGTGCAAATCCCCAGTCACTCTCATTCTCTTCCCTTTGCATGCTCTCTTTCATGATGCGGCCAACCATTTCGGACAGGTACTCTTTATTGTTCAAAGACATCTCTGGGTAGGCATCAGTCCTTCTCTCGGAAGCTTGCCTGGGTACATGTTCACGATAAGTTGGCTGCGGCATAGAACCCTCAGCTTGGAAAGGTGGCATTTCAGGAAAGGTTGTTTGATGGTTTTCTGGTTGACGATTTGCCCCGAGCAGAGCAGTTAATCTATCCATCATCAAAGCGTTTTGAGCTTCAATTTGTTGGTATAATCCAGAAACTACGTCATCTAATTCAGCCCTGGTGACTCCAACGGTAGGAGTTGCTTGGTCTGCTGTTGGGGAAGCGGAAGTCCCTTCATGAGCATTTCTGGATCTGATAGGTCTATCTTTTCTTCCAGGAGCCATTATTTCAGATCAACTTCTGGTTTTTAAGAGAGGTTCTCTTTATGAGTCTTTGCGAAGCAAAGGTGAAAATCTTCCTGAGTTCAATTCTCAGTGAAAGCACTAAAATGTTAACGCTGAAAAGTGAACGCTAACACCCGGTGTGTGTAGTAGAATTGTAAAAGCACCACCCGTGTGACGGGAACAAGAAGTAAGCAGAAAAATAGCGAAAAAGCAGTAAAAGACAGCAGTTTATAGTGGTCCGGCTTGAGATCGAGCCTACGTCCACTTTGAATCTCTTTATTACTGAATCTGATTACAAGACGATACAATACTCTTATGAAAACAATACAGTTTGATCACAAAGACAATCTCGACTACTAGCTCAAACTTCGATGACGAAACTTGATGAATTCGTGTTGGATGTAGGAAATTCCTCTCGAAGCTTGTTGTAGTGTCTCGAATATCTGAAGATCTTCAATTGTTGAATGAGTTGAGAGCTCGGCAGAGTAACGACGCTTGAAGAAATGATCGGCCAAAAAGTCCCTTTGTCGTTGGAGTTAGGGGGTATTTATAGAGTAAAATCTGAACCGGAAATTTTCCCAAGTCTTAAGTCGTGGCCGACTTATAGAAAGTCCTAGGTCGTAAGTCGGCGAGGAGATTGGGGTTTATATTAGTTTCCCCTGAATGTCCAGAACGAGCTAAAGTCATAAGTCAGCAGCGACTTAGCATACGTCGTAGGTCGGTAACGACTTAAGAGATGTATCTTGGGTTACATGGTTTCTTCTGAATGAGTTAGTATGAGTCGTACGTGACTTATAGAAGGTCGTAGGCCTTAAGTCGTTAACAATTGCCTTAAGTCAGAGACTTCCTTATCTCGTGGACTCTTAAGTTGGAGCATCTCTTAAGTCGGTGCCTACCTTAACTCGGAGCATTCCTCAAGTGGGTAAGTGTTTTAGGTCGGTCCTGTAGTTAAGTCGGAGCTTTCTTAGGTCGTAGATTTCCTTAACTCGCAAACTGTTAAGTCGGAGACCCCCTTAAGTCGGAATCTGCTGAGTCGGAAGCCTTCGTAACTCGTAACTGGTTAAGTCGGACTATTTCTTAAGTCGGGGCCTTCCTTAACTCGTAGCCTATTAAGTCGGCTCATACTTTAAGTCGTAGATTTCCTTATCTCGTAACTTATTAAACCGGTGCCGTCTTAGGTCGGCTACTGCTCTTAAGTCGGTACGCTCTTTAACTCGTTAGGTCGTGAAGCGAAAGAGGGTTAACAATATTTGAGATCAATCATTAATTTTATTTTATTTACATATTTTAAGTATAAAATCATTTCTTAAAGCAGTAGAAAATCTTCCCACAAAAAACATATATAGTCATACTTACATGAACGACATTTAATGGAGAAAAAAAAATTCAGGTTTTAATGTTTTTGCGAAGCAAACATAACACCCGCTTACTCACATGCAAAGCATGTGCATGAGTACAATAGTAGTAGTAGTAACATACATACATATACATGCATACATACATATATATATAATACATTGATGCAGCTGCAAAGTACTTCAATACAAATTGTTGAATCAGCGTCAGCACGGCAGAAACAAAACTATATCTAAAATGTATTTTGAAATAGATCTATATTTGTTGTATCTTTTGAAAAGTAGACTAAATAGATTTTTAAAAAAATCATGGGTACAATTGCAATGGGTCATTTGCAATTCTCTCTGCAAATACACATCAACTCTCTTATATTATAGTATATTAAACACCTAAACAAGATATGACCTTGTTGACCTTGCACAGTAGACAATCTTAAGGAAGAATACTTTGAATCTAGCAGTGAAAAAAACTAATATTGCAGTCCTTTAAACTAAGAAGGTAAGTTCTCTTTGGTTCCACAGGATAACTCAGTGATAGATTGACATAAAATATCTTCATTAACAGTTTATTACACAAACAGCTAATAGAACACAGATTTTAGTACTCTTCAATAATGCTATTCGGCTATAGGCACAAATGTATATATACATCATCCAATATGTAACGCACGCTCGCCAGCACGAACATGAAAACGCACCCGCACATATATAAATATATAATTCAATATTCCAATCAAAAATAAAGTACTTATGTTCAATGCCACTATTAGGAATTGGGTGGCTCTAGATCAATCCTTTTTCTTTTGCTTTTTACAAAAATTTCATTTCAATATACGCATATATAGTTTTTTCCTTAGTTCACAAAGTATTAAAAAAAAAAACTCTTTTCTCATACTATGTAATATAATAACACAAAAATAAAAAGGTCAATCGATTTTAATAAAAATATCTCCTTGCATTTTCTGAATCAAACATTTTAATTACGTCCTCAAATTTTAGCTAATTTTTATCTAAAATTATTACCGATCCACTTTTTCTTATGGCAGCGAGGTCTGAAGACAAAAGTTATCTACAGCAAACTTTTTTTAAAAAGAAAAATGTTTCCCATCAAAGCACCATAACAAGAATACCGAATAAAATTTGACAAGCAGCATAAATGTTTGTCTTTATTGATTTGTAACGTCTTCCTTAATCTTTGAAGTTTTTCATCTATATGCAATCTCAACATCCTCATTGATGTTTCACCTAGTGCTGGTCCAATGGTCTTAGATGCCCTAGTCGAACAATATATTTTTTGACTTTTGTTGCCTCTTTATTTAACTAGCAACAGTAAATTTATGCGTACTAAAGCACACGCGTAAGAGAAAGTGGCATTATTTTTTGTTTTCATTTCTTCAATTGGGCATGAATTTGACGTTTGAGAGTTTTTATATTTTTCTTGAAATAAATTTGAAGTCTAACCCATTAGTGATTTCACTTCTTCAACTTTGAATTCATTTTTTCTTTCTATTTTGATATCCGAAATTTTGTTTTTGATTCATATCTCAATGAAATTGCAACACAATATCAATATGATTATTTATTGATATGGAAAAAATATTTACGTATCTAAAACTGCACAGTCAAAAGTTTTAATTCTAAGTTATGTATTGTTTATGTTTTAATAATAGCTATTCATATTTTGTTGTTCACAGAAGAGGATAAATCCTACGATAATTTTTCTCACAGCCTTCTGCCATGAGCTTTACAAAATTACAATCACAAATTTGCTTCTTTCATCGTTTTTCGATTGAGGTACAACAATATTTACAATATTGCATATATGGTTCTACCACAACCGAAGCAATGGCGCTCCTTCTCTCAACAAAAGGTCCATGTTTTATTTATCATTATCTGATAACTTAAATTGTTCACCATTAATTTAATTGTCAAACAATTAAAAAATAATAGAAATAATCATTGATTCACTACCGCTTACGTGATTTGTTAGCAGACAGCTGATCGAGTTGAGGAATTTAGGTCGACCTTCTAATTTTGAGGTGCTGGACTCTGCTAGTGGCAGCGCGACTTGAGGTAGTGGAAGGGAAGAACGCAGCAGTGTTCAAGAAGCGACGGACAAGAGACGGTGGAGCTGGTGATCTCGCGGCTCAGTAGCGAGATGTGAGAACGAAGCGATGACCGAAATGCAATTTTGATTTTAATTTTTGTTGCCCCCTTCCGGTTTGTTGCCCTAGTCATTTGTCTCGCTCGACTATCCTTTGGGCTGACGTATAGATAAGATATAGGCCATCGAAGACCATTGGACCGGCCATGAAACTGCCACATCGCTTTATCAAGATTATAGATCAATCCGTGTAAGGGACGAATCCCATAGGCTATACCATAGATCTATGAACAACTTAGGCTCTTTGCAGTATCGGTTATTAAGTTCCCAGAAAACCGATTATCCATGACCAATCTCAGAAAAAAACAACATAACCCTAGAGAAAGAGTTATTCATATTTCGGATCTAAAGACTACAAGCTCGAACACCAGACATATCCAATTAAAATTTATAACCGGCATGTAAAAATAAAATAAAATAAGGGGACCTTGATGAAATATTGCAAAATTTCCTCGCTGTAATTGGGTAATATGGCGATGAGGAGGAGGAAGCGTTTGGGAATATTTACGGCGGAAAACCGACCGAGTAGAGGGAGATGATCGTAAATTCACGAAACGTGTAGAAGGATAGGTTGCTTTGCCTGATTATTGATTTCATATCACTTCCCTTTTCAGGGAGGTTCCCAGTATATACGCTACGCATCCATTTAGCTATTCAGTAAATTTATTAGCATATCTAAAAACTCGCTCTAAAAACTCCTTTAACTTTTGCTTCTTAATTTGCTGGATGGATTACTTTTCCATTTTGTTCGTTTATTTTGTTGCTTGTATCTTCCTCATATGCAATTAGTTGATTTGTCAAAGGCAACCGTGGGGAGAAATAAAACATTTAGCTACAAGCGTGGATGCACACACTCACACACACAATCCACCTCCCAACTTATATGCATACCATCTACATCATAATCCTTCAAAATTAATTATGTAAGGTATATAATATATCTAAACACTATTAGAAGATAAACAATATACCTTCGAAGATTTACCGACGACATGAGGTGGTGTAGTTGGTATGTGTTGGTAAATGATACAAAATATATAAATCGTAGGTATGTCGTTGAAATTTTCGACGACATATTTCTACCAGTACAACTCATCTGAATATCTTTCCCATTTTATTTTTTCTCAAACCAAAAATTAAACTCATCTTCATTCTCCACGTCCTTCGGTCACCCACCTCAATCGATATACTTTACCTCCGTCATCCACGAGGCTGCTTCAAAACTCGCAAGCCCACGTCACTAACGATGTTGTTCCAAAGCCCCCATGGACGACGTTGTTCCAGGCCCCAAAGCCTCCTTCGACGCCGCCATCGACGTACTCCACCAAAGCCCGACACCTCCGCCTCTAAAATTCCACCTATCGACGCCTCCAAACCACTGTACTTCCAAAGCCACTATTGTCCCACTTCCTTCGACCACAAACCCGCCTCCAAAGCTTCATCGGTGTAGTCCTTTCATATTCATACTATCCATTTATAATTCTCTAACTTTAGTTGATTATAATGGGAATAATCTGGTTGAAATGGATTGGTTAAGATCGATATATGTATTTTCATAAATGATTGATTGAAATATATGTGTATACGAAGGAATTTGAAATTACATTGTACTTTGATTTGGTAGTTGTAGTTCAATTGATGAGAACCTATAGAATTATTGGCCCCGTGTGACAAGTTTTGTATATAATCGTTATATTGATATTCGTTTTTGTTAAAATGGAAATCAATATTCATCTATTACAATATTAATCAGACTTGTCCCATTGGACAAGTTATAAATACAAAAATATATATGTATGTCGTAAATCAATATTTTAATTTTTATCCTAGACGGTCCGCAGAACTTTGATAGTACTTCCTATTTTATTCTCCATGTACATTTTTACGTGTGATACAAAGAATAAGGGGCGGTGCTGTCGAAATTTGTGAACCGTTCATGACAAATATTATTTACGAATTACGTATATATTTTTGTGTTTGTAATAAAAGATGGAATAGCCGACTGTTAAATCAAGGTTTACTCTTTCATTATCATTTACTTAATTATGAAAATTTTGATATAATAATATATGGCAATATAGTAAAACCTAAGGATGAATGAATAGTAATATATGAATTTATTAAAAGAAAATAACATCTATGGTATTAATAATTAGATAAAAATTAATGGTATTATCAATAATATATTAATTAATATATTGTGAAAATTAATGATTAATAAATAATCATATAATACTAGTATAATAAAAATTAATTACATGTATAATAAAATAAAATTTAATGGTATATTATATTAATTAAATCGCATGGTATTAATAATAAAATAAAAATTAACCATATATGATATTAATAATAAAAGTTAGTAAAAGAAAAAATATTTTATGGTATCAATAACTAGATAGAATTTAATGGTACTATAAATAATATATTAACTAATATACTGTAAAATTAGTGATAAATAAATAGTATTATATCATATTAGTAAAGGAAAATCTTATATTGCACAGTATTAATAATAAAATAAAAAATAATTGTATATGGTGTTAATAATAAAATTTTACCGTATATATAATATTAATAAAAAAATCAGTAAATGAAAACAATATTGTATGGATTGATATTATAAAATAAAAATTAATGGTGTACGATACTATTTTTTTGCTTATTTTCATGAAGTACAAGATGAATTATTTGAAAGCTCGAAATTAGATGTATAAGAAGTTTGAAAAAAAGTACTACTACAATTTAATAATGAAGGTGTGGAAGCATTTCTAAAGATTGCATCTAATGATAAAACAAATATGAAAGAAATCTAGTGTTCGTGCATTGTATTGTCATCGTCCAAAGCTAAAAATGATAATAAATGTCCAAATTTCAAATGATTAGCTTGTTATGAGTTGAAAAGTAATCAACGTAGAAAACTTTGGAATTAGCAAATGTAGGAAACAATGTAGTACTAATGCGAGTGGATCTTAAGGCTACTTTAACACTAAAGGGGGGTGAATAATATTTTATAACTTAAATAGAACTTTTTTGAATTATTTTAATAATTAAGTTTAAACACAGATAATCAATACGGGTATATACTAACAAGCAGTCTATATAAAGGCAGTGAAAGTAAAGTCAAAGCAAAGGAGATGACAACATGAGTTTTATACTAGTTCGGATTAGCCAATCCTACATCCAGTTCTGTATAGTATATATATAGATTTCCTTTTAAACACACACTTTAAACAGGTAGTAAGCAAATCAGAATATAGTTTCGATTTCAAGGCAACGAGATACACCCTCTTGACTTTTTGAGCTCAGAGTAGACTCACTTAATTATAGCTGGCAATAAGCACATGAAATGACCCGCAAACCCGTACCCCTTAAATCGACACTATTTTCCAACATATCGACTCAAAGTGAACGGAAATACGAACCATCAGGATTAAAGAAGAAGAAGGTAGAAGAAAAGAATACAACACAACAGACTCTCACATCGCAGCGGAATAAAATATAATAGATAATAACTGATTTTTACAGAAAAGAAACTATATATGTTTATACATACATCATCAGAATACAACATCAGAGTACAATATGATCAATATCACAATTCAGGATAGTTATAATAACTTGTCCCACATACAGAATACACAGTACACAATACAGCGGAATATATACCAAGTATGAGTGATACGTCTCGCCATCCAACTCGTCTCCTGAGCTCCACAACATCCTATCCTGTATCTATAATACTCGGTCTGACCCGAGCATTATAATAAAATAACACCCGAGTCAGTCTGGAAAACCAGCGTGAGAAAACACACTCAATTGGATTATTAAAGTTTTCCAAACCCTTTGAAATCAAAAGCATCTCGTAAGACCACGCCACAAATAAACATGTCGGGTTTTTACCTTACGATAGCCAAAACACTTTTTATCAAAATCCTCTGATTTTATAATAGTGTCTATATACAAATACTTATTCAAATAGCCGATATTGTTACATCTATTAAATTCCAGCTAATAGGTATACAAACAAAACCGTAAAGGCACGTTGGAAGAATGGATTTCCAACTAATGACTAGGCACTGGGGTACCACCTGTCACAGTACCTGGTCTAGATCAGCGTACCGAGGACCATGCCCGATCCCCTGCAACACAAGGCCGGAACTACCTAAGGGTAATTCCGAGTAAGATCACCCCATGGTTTGGATCAGCAACCGCACCACTAAGCCGAATAAAAAGGGACATCTAGACAGGGATGACCTCACCCTAATAGGTGCTACCCACATAGCCTTGCTGCATAACCCCTGATTTTCAGTCATTCCCGGTTGATGAGGCTCGAGGCTAAGCGTTACCTTTTTAGAACATTTCACTTAGAATGCCCACCGTCCACCTGACGATGTTCCGAAAGCATTCATCCATACAAGTCCGTTCCGGGTTCGAACGGAACCGAAGGCACTACTCCTACTACATCCATTTTGAAATAATCCTCAGGATTAGTAGCGATTAGCCCTTGCACTTCACTGCTCCATCTTCGACTTCGAACTCGTTTCTTCACGAAAACGTATAAACCGGATCGAAGTGGTTTTCGGAAAATTAATCCTGATCCCGGTCTCTTCGAAACGATCAGCGCATTGTCCAATATTGATAGTCGGTGATTTAACTATCAATTAACATTCACAACAACCATCAAACAATAAATAATTTTCCAAATTATTTATTTACCTCAAAATATCTTCGCAAGATATATTTCCATTTTCAACCCTTTTGGAAACAGTTTTCAAGAATGCCCACCGTCCACCTGACGATGTTCCGAAAGCATTCATCCATACAAGTTCGTTCCGGGTTCGAACAGAACCGAAGGCACTACTCCTACTACATCCATTTTGGAATAATCCTCAGGATTAGTAGCGATTAGCCCTTGCACTTCACTGCTCCATCTTCGACTCTGAACTCGTTTCCCCACGAAAACGTATAAACCGGATCGAAGTGGTTTTCGGAAAATTAATCCCGATCCTGGTCTCTTCGAAACGATCAGCGCATTGTCCAATATTGATAGTCGGTGATTTAACTATCAATTAACATTCACAACAACCATCAAACAATAAATAATTTTCCAAATTATTTATTTACCTCAAAATATCTTCGCAAGATATATTTCCATTTTCAACCCTTTTGGAAACAGTTTTCAAACCACACTCTTCTCATGGAATAAATTCCCAAATATTTATTACCACTGGAAACACCAAGTACAAAAACTTTAGATTTTTTTAAAAAAATTAATAATACTTTATAATACAATATACTTTTAAAATGTTTAAATTAAAACTACTTTAATACTTTATTCAAAGATATATACTTTAAGAATATTTTAAATAAAGCTACTTAATAAAATATAAAACTAACTTTATCTTTAAAATATAATACCCATTTAACCTTTAAATAATTACTACAAAAATAAATTTGAAAAAAATACTTACTTTAAAATTTAAACAATTTAAAAATAGTAATTTCCCAAAACATACTTTGAACTTTAACTTATACTTAAGAATTTGCTTTGAAACGTACTTTGGATTTTAAACAAAATAACTTAAAAACACTTTATTATAAAATATACTTTAAACATTTAATAATACATTTTCTAAAACATTTCTTTATAACAAATTTTTAAAGCCTTTAACTTATACATAAAAAGTCTCCTTTAAAATATACTCGGCTTTCCAGGGGAAATACACTTCCCATTTCCATACCTTTAAAAATAAATCACTATTTATTTTTAAATCAAATTCCCATTCCTTTATAAATTCCCACCGTGAAATTTATACTTCCAAATATCCACTGATATCCATTTCACTTTATAAACCCAGTTTATAAATTTCAAAATCTCACTTCTCTTTAAAATTCCAATTCCAAACACTTGAATCAATTTACAATTGATTTCCAATTTACTTCATTTTGAAATAAATTTTCTTACTTACTCCATTTATTTCAAAATCCATTAACTTCAAATTTTATTTCTTTATTATGATTTAAAATCTTTAAACTGAAAATTTAAATTCCAGATTTCTCGAATTCCTTCTTTTTCCTTTTAATTAAATTTAAACCTTGAATTAAAATAAATTCTTTATTCTTTTAAATAATATCACTTAAGTTTATTCAAATTCTCTATCATTATCTACTTAAAAATCTTCTCTTATATTTCCTTTTCAAAAATCCGATATATATATTTTTGGTAACCCAGTATACCCAAATATATTCAATCAACCCATTGCATCCAACATTCCAATCATCAATATAATTCATCACAGGATATCAAATAATCATAACAGAGAACATTAAACATTCTAAATAAATTTTTAAGGAATCCAGTTGGATCCCTCCAACTTGTTTCCCTGCATCCACAGATGTTAGCACAATACCAATTCCACTTCGAGGTGGAATATCGCGGTATATAGGATTAATAAAATATCATCCGCTATTATGCGGCGCATATGGTCTCATCCGCTATATAATGCGGGAAATCAATCACTCCAATATATATATACTATTATATATAATATCACATCCAGATAATTTAATCAATCTACCAACCATTTAAATTTTAACTATTTGAATTTAAAGGGAATTCCAAATGAGTGAGATTAACTCACCTTTGATTTTGTTTGTAAACCCAATCCATCTCGACTTGTTCCTTCATGATTTTAGACCTTGTATAAACATTAGATGATTTTTATTAATATTCGAATAAATCGAACAATTAAATTCCATTAATAGATTTAATTAACTAAGGATTTAATTTAAACTAATCTTCTTTTAATAATTTCTTAGTAACTAAAATAAATTAAATAAGTTAATTTAACAAGCTAATTACTTTAATACGTATATATTACAGAAGTAAACTGGACAGGTTTTAAACCTTACTGTAAATTTCTTCCTATAATATATACATTCATATATATATATATATTATTAAACAAATTTAAACAGCGAGAAAAAGATTGCAATGCCTCACCCCGAACTCAACCCAGCTTGCGGCCTCCTCCCGACATCGATGAATCCAAACGCAGCAGCCCACCTTGCCTTGGCCACCAATGCGAACCTACGACCTAACCCTCCCCTTACTGTCGTCGACTACGCCTCCTTCAGTTGCTCTACCACGATCGCGCCCCCGTGCGATGCTCTTTCTCCCTCTATTTCTTTCGGTTGAGTTGATATTAGTTCAAAATCTCTTCCAAAGCCTCGGCCCTAAAGCTTTTGAATCGAAATTGATTCACGGCCATTGAACGACGCGAAGCCCCCTATTCTTCGATCATCAGTGTGAATCGAATGGCAGAGCAAAATGCCACGGTTGATTTGCTTAAGAACATGAAGGATCTAGGGATTTGAAATTGAAATAAAAGAGATCAGCCTTGGCTTAATTTAATTTCTCTGCCATTGTCTTTATACCGAGAGGATTCGAATTGAATGAGGAAGAACGAGATCTTGATTTTTATTTTCTCGATCTGATGCGTGAATTATGGAAAATGGGAGACACGATGGAATGGTTGCGTGAATGAGTGGGGGACAGTGATTTGAAGGCAAAAAGTTGTGAGGTGAAAGAAATACGGCTGAAGGGACTAAGGTATATAAATATATTTTAAATTGAATTCAAATTGTCTCGATTTACGTAGCTTAAAACCGCGAACCCCTATCGAGGCGTGCCGCTAGGCGTCTATAATATTATACCCCTTTCCGAACGCAATGGAAAATGTTTCGAGTCCTAATTCGATCGTATGGAGAAGATAGCTTTTTGAACCCAGTTATTATATTGAATTCGATATAAATTTCAGCGTTTATATATCGTACGCTCACACGACAACTCCAAACGCTTCGAAATTTGAAATCCGATAATAATACAATATTACGGATCCAATGGAACTAGTTTCATTGAATTCCGAGATTGTGCCTCGGAAGGCTATTTTTAAATTCAATTTAAACTATATATTTTTAAAACTGAACAAAACACCTTTAAATTCAATTTTTAAAAGTTCTATCACCTTCGGTATTATTAATATGAATTTTCCAAGCCTTCAAACTATTTTTAACAGGCTTAAAACTCCAGATTCAACATTTTACCCAACTCCAAATTATTTAATTTAATAATTAAATTACCAAATAAGTAGTGATATTTGAAATTCAAGTTAAAAATTAACTTTTGAATATTTAAAATCAATTAAATATTCCAATTTCAAATGTCCAAAATCCGGGTCGTCACAGCACATCCACTTGATTTGAACGGGCAACAAGCACACCCAAATAAATAATAGTAGGTAGTTGTTGATTTCAAATACAAATAGTTGTACTTTGGATACCGAATATCATATAGTCTTTTGATAGCACTTTGAACTTTGAATCAATGAGAGAATACTTTCAAATCGGTAAGCAGATTGTAGAGAATGAACATAGTAAAGTAGAGATTAAATTTGAGGGAAGTTAAAGAGTATAGAAAGTGGATTTTGCGAAATATATAATGAGAATTTGGAGCAAGAAGAAAGTAGAGAAAGTAGTTAATAAAATTCATTTTATAGTCCCCATTCTATAGTGTATGAAGGGAAGGGACGTGTCTACTCATGAAGAGATATGACCAAAAATTACAACTATTCAAGATTCAAAAGACACCTCTTCAACGGTACATATTTCGACATACTTACGTAGCCTATGTCGACACACCCTTGTTAATTTTGAAAAATAATAATCCATTTAAAGCGTTAATAAAATTCTAATAGTTTGTAAAACTTTTAAACATAGTTTCTAAATATATAAAACTCTTATAAAATATTTTATAGAAATATACTTTGAAAATATATAAATATTTAGATAATAAATAAATAATTTGATAAAAGAGTATTCAAAGAAGAGAAAGTTGCTATTTAAGGACTTTAACAAGTTAATCTATTGTTTATTAACTATAAACTATAGTCTTGAACTCCTCATGTCTTTGTCTCTAACTCATAAGTCTTCAAATATCTTGATCATCTCTAAATCTTGATATCCAGTTTGTTTATCGATCGGTCTTCAAACTCAATTATCTTATACTTGTACAAACCTATATAATATCCTACAAACTATTATATACAACTTGAAAAAAATATCAATACCTATATTTATATGGTTGTTGTCATCAAAATCAACATGTGTGGTGTTAACAGTAGATTATTTGAGGTTCTTAAAAGGGATTGCTTCTAACTTGAAACGTTGTGTTGATATGAAGGACTATCAACTGTTGGGCATGAGAGTCACGACTATCATATAGTTCTCGAAACTTTATTTTCAGTAGTGTTTAAAGGGTTGTTACTACAAAAAAATTTGATGCAAATAACTGAGCTTTGTTTATTCTTCAAAGATATATGCTCGAATACACTCAACAGAATTCGTCTACAACAACTAGAAATATATATACCAAAAATATAGTGTAAATTGGAGAAAATATATCCTCGTGGAGTTTTCAATTGCATTAAACACCTACATGTACATTTAACAGCTGAAAGTTTACTCTAAGTATCAGTACAATGCAATTGGATGTATCCATTTGAAAGGTAAGTATAATGTAAAATAAATTTGATTTTTTGATTAATCTTCATATATAGATACTAGGGTCACCTAAAAAAGAAGATAAAACAAAGAGCATGCATTGAAGGTTTTATTAGTCAAACATACATTGTAGAAGAAACATCCACATTGTTTAGTTACTATTGAAGACCAAATTAAGTTAAATTTTAATAGTGGCCATAATGATTATGACATGGTTAATTCACTCGATATTTGTCTATCAATATTTCACAAACGGGGACGTCCATCTAGTAAATGGAAGAATTGAATTTTTGAATCAACTAAGGATTTCAATTTGGTAAAATCAACAATGCTCCTCTATGGTTAAGAATTATCAGATCTAATTTGGTGTGCAATGTAATATTTTCTTCATGTTATATATTTTTCTTTGACATTATTAATTGTTCAGCAGACAATTTAAAGAAACAAATCCAACTATTGCCCATAGTAATTAAAGATTGGTTCAAAAAATATGTAAGTATGGTTCAATGTATGTCCTTTTTGTCATAATAAATTGGCGTATATAACTTGAAAATTAAAAACAAAGGTTTCTGATAATGAAGTTACAAATGTTTTTTATCAGACATTTGCATTTGGACCAATGATTAGACCTAAGAAGTGTCTAATTTTATACATAAACAGTTTCAAATTTCACATGGTTGAGTTTGAAGCAAATAAAATAACATATAGCAGTGGGGTCTATGTCATAAGCGGCAACAAGAGTGATGATTTAGATGATTATTATAGCGTTTTACAAAAATAATTGTACTTATTTACTCAATAGTATCGAAGCTTAAAATGTTTTTATTCAAATGCAACTGGTTTAATACTTGGAAGGATATAGGAATTCAACATGCATACAAAGATTACCCACTAGTTGAAGTAAATCACAAAAGTCGATGTCAAGGTTACGATCCATTTGTGTTGGCGACACAAACAGCAAAAGTCTACTGTGCACCTTACACTGTCATAAACAACAGTAAGGCAGATTGGTGGGCCGTTGCTAAAACAAAAACAAGATGGTCATTTAATATTGGCACGGTCATAATTGGAAATCAGCCATACCAACATGATCCTAATCCAAAAAAAGTAATGAAAATCGCAGAAGATGCAACGATATAGGACCACTTAACAATGAAGTATTCGGTGGATTTGAATTAGATGAAGATGTATTAACGTAGAAGAACAAGTGATGACTAAGGAAATTAATATCATACCAACTCCGAGGTTGAAGTCGAAGTTCAAGAGGATGACTTTGAAGATGAGAGAACAGTTTAAATAATGACATTGATGACAAAAATGCCAACTCATAGTATGTACATTTTGGTTGTGAAGATTTTAGTGTACTTTTAATAGTGTATGTATTTTTCCTTTGAAATCTAATAGTACAAATGTAAGACTATTTTTCATCATGAATTGTTTATTTTTACTATTGCTTGACTATTCTACATCATGAATTATTTATTTCACTATTGCTTTTCTTTTTCAAGTTTACTTGGATCATGATTTAAAGCAATCGCACACTTGAGTGTTTGCTCTATTAAATAATAACATAGACTATTTATTTCGCTATTGATACTGTAAAATGATTTAATATAAATTGTTTTTTAATTTTAAGTCAGCTAGCAGTTTTATTTTATTATGTAACTGAAACTTTAACAGATACGAGTACCCTTGCTGATAACAAACGCAAAAAAAGTGGGGTGTAAATTCATTGCTCAATAGCATACGACCATCCTGGCATCTCATTCCACTAGGACATCTTCTGACCAGGGAGGGTCTTGGTCACCTTTTGTAGGCAATGATCCTCAGCACACATTATGATCATTTATTGGCTTTGATCATATTGAAGAGCACGATGATGTAGGTCCATCTAAACATGCATTTGTTATGGATTCTAATGCATCCGTGGGTCTAGTCAGCATTATTCATCATGCCAAAGAAGGGTAAGTGCTGAAATAACATTTATGTTTATTTTTAAATCATTTGGATATCATCTCAAATAGATTTGCATTAATTATACAATTTATTTATGTGCAGAGCTGACTTCATCAGTGGAATCACAAGTGATAGCATTCGCGACTTGATTCTTGCTAGGGTGAATCAATTCTAGCCTAGATTTTTGGATTTTCCACCCGATGTTAATTCTTTCGAATCATAAGTATTTTAAATAAAAAGCATTAATTCTAATTAATTCATATTTTTAATCCTAAGAAGGTATATAAATGAAGTTTAACTACATGTTTACAACATAATCACATTGTAGATGAATCCACCCACCTTAAAGGGTTGTTTGAAGAAATCCCTCTTCTAATCTGATTTGAATTCGATGCTTCTCCTCTTTACTTATCTCCCAACTGCTATTATTTAGTTTCTCTTTGTTTTCCAATTAAAATTGACTAATTATTTGGATTTAAGTTAATTTGTTTAAGGAAAAAGAAGAAGAATAAGAAGAATTATAGAGGCAGCGACTAGGGTTTTTGATGAAGAGAGATGAGGGTTAGGCCTTTATTTATAATTAAAAATTAGAGTTATTAGGCCTAATCCTGAAACTACTAATTACAAAAATGCTACTAGATCCAATTTCCACAAATTTGGATACGTTTCATCTAATTCAACAAGTTATATATGTTTTATGACTATAAATGGTATTCCAGACACAATGGAATAGGATCCGAGGCTTAATTCCAATTTTTTATTGTGAAAATCAACTATTTTGCCCTTATATTTAACATTATGTTTTTACCCTTTTTGGTGTTTTTAATTTATTATTTAAAATTTTCAAGGTGTTTACAATCTCCCTCCTTAAAAGGATTTCGTTTCCGAAATCTCCAAGGGTGGATAAATTCAACTTGCTCATAAAAAAGAAATATCTACAACCATCTACTCAACCATCAAGCACTTACAAACATTGTCCTTAATTTCAAATTTTCTAATGGAGCGTGTACATATAAATATGGAATGCATGTAAACATATAGATAATGCATAATTAGGTGGTTTTCTGAACTAGTCGACCTCCAAAATGCAAGTGCTTATACCATGTATTTAAAATGTATGCAATGTCCTATATATATATAAACACTTGCAATTCTATATGGATGAGCAATCATTCAATACATATACAAAATGCAAAATCCATTATGCATCTAAACTAATATAATAAAATAGACAAGGTGATGTACATCGTAGGCTAACTTGAGCATATCAACCCATATATGTGATACTAACTAATAAAATACGTCCATAAATAACTCTCATACAAAATATGTCCTGATGACACGTTCACATCCATGGCTAGCATCCATACTGACCTTCCTATAAAATCCACTAAGCTAAATACTATGCATCCAAGCAATCATACTAACTCAAATAGAAACTTACTGGAAAAGAGCTTTGGATGGGTAGCTCAGATTCTCTCCTCGGGCTCTAAAGTACTCTCAACTGGATCATCTCCCTATTAGATTCTAACTAGCTTAATTACTTATCTGTAGATTCGCTTTGTCTCATGCTCAACTAATGCAGGTAGGGGAACAGTGAACAAGTGACTCTCTTTCCACTTCAACTTCTTTTAATTGACTTAGCTCGACCTATGTAGCTGAAATGTGTAAACACTTATGCAAGTGTGACACATGGAAAAAATTGTGAACCCCTGCCATATTTTCTAGAAGCTCTACTCTATAAGCTAACTTCCATACTCTCTCCAAAATCAGAAAAGCTTTACAAACCTTAGTGCTAACTTTCCCATACTACCAAACCTCATAACATGTCTAAGTGGCAAGACATTTATAATGACTATGTCACCTACTACGAACTCCAACTCCTTATTGAGAGGAACACACAACCTACCATCTCTTTGTAGCTATCCTCTCAAATCAATGGAATAATAGTCCAAATAACTCGAATGCTCTCCCTGTTTAGCTTCTAAAAAATAACCAATAAGTATGTGTCTTTCTTTTGAAATACAGTCCATAAGTGAAGGTCGAACATATAAAGCTATTAAAAACCTTGGTGTAAGGTCTAATAAAGGTCGAAAATCAAATGTAGAAATGAACTCCATGTGCTTCAATTCCAAAAAACATAGAGCTTAGCATCACATGCTTTCAACTCAAGGTATCTGCTACAACATTGCTTTTGCCCAGAGTATATGAGATTCTGAAATCTTACGACGCCAAGAACTCCATTCACCTCGCTGCCTGATATTCAAATCATTTGGGACAACAAATACTTTAGAGACTTATGATCCATGAGTAACTCAAATCGCTCCCTCAAAAGATAATGCCTCTAAGATTTTAGGGCAAAAACAACAGTTGCCAAATTAAGATCATAGATTGGAATGTTTCTATGGTGTACTTTCAGCTATGGACTAGCATAAAAAAAACTCTACCCTCCTACATCCATCAAAAAATGCCTAGTCCTGTACCACAAACATCAGTATATACTGCAAATGCATGTGAACCATCAGGGAGTACTAAAATAGGTGCACTAGTCCACAACTATTTTAGCTTAATAAGCATGTTCACACTTTGAGTTCCATGAGAAAACTAAATCCTTCTTGGTAAGTCTTGGTAAGGCGTGTCAACGGTGTAAAAAAATTTGTGAACTCCTTAATGAACTTCCTATAATAGCCAGCCAAACCAAGAAAACTTCTTACCTCCATAGCACTGTTCAGTACGTACCAATCCTATATAGTAACCACTTTACTGGGATCGAATGATAGTCCATGCTCGGAGACAACATGTCCTAGAAATTTAACCTCCTTGCGTCGAAAGTGACATTTTGGAAAATTTTACCTTTAACTAGTGTCCATGGACAGTATTGAGCACTTCTCCTAAATACAACTTGTGCTCCTCTTTGCTTTTCAAATAGACAAGTATATCATCCACAAATACCATCACGAACTTATTTAGCAATCTTTTAAAGACTCAACTCATAAGGTCAATGAAATATGCTAGTGCATTGGTCAATCCAAATGGCATGACTAACCACTTATAAAGTCCTTTAATGGTAGAAAAAGCAATTTTCTGAATATTATCGTTGGGCACACTCAACTGATGGAATCTGGTAGCCAAGTCAAGAAGATAGAATACCATTGCTCTATCTAACTAAATAAAGAGATTGTGTATACATGACAGTGGATAATGATTCTTCTTTGTCGGCTTATTAAATTCACAATAATCGACGTAAAGCCTTAAAGATCCATTCACTTTGGTAGCAAAGACAACGGGTGCTCTGTAACATCCCATAAAATAAAAAGTAATTAATTAAAAGGAATTAATAAATAACTATTAATGCTCAAAATTGGAATTTAAGCAAACGTTAGAATTTGGCTATGAATCTGCAAGTTATGTTCATGGCGATTTCCTAAAAAACTTTCATATGTAAAGCTTCACGATCAGAATTCAAACGAAAAAGTTATCGAAGTTTGAAGATTTCAGTTTGAAATTAATTCAAAATGTATTAAGGTAGTAAATATTAATAAATTAATAATAAAGTAAATGTTGGATGTAAAGCTTAGTGATGAAGGGAACAATAATAAGGTACTTAACGTTTAAGCGCTAAAATTAAAAAGGTAAAAAATATTAAACAAAATACATTAACATTTATAACCTATTGACTACCACCAGTCGACACCTTTTTTGGGTCGGTCGACCACTAGTGGTCGTCCGCCTCCGAAGGACCAGTCGATAGGTTATTGCTATGGTGGCCAGGTTAAACCTTAGCCTAATAGCCCGGATGTAATAAATTATAATTTAACGAATACATTTGATTCGAGCATCTATAAATACACGCATACCCTCTCACCTTTCTTCTCATATTTTATGAATCAAGCAATAGCGCTTGTCACTTTCTTTCTCCACTAATTCTATATATATATGTGTGTGTGAGTGTGGAGAATGGTGTAAAATAAAAGAAGAATATGGGTGAATCGACTCGGCAGAAAAGGAAAATTCTATAATTATATATTTAAACTCTGCTTAACTCAATTCTCTTCTTAGATCTATAATTCTAATGGGTATGTATACAATTCTAATACATATTTTTGGGTTAGAAAAAAAGGAGTCAAGTAAGAAGAATGGATTTAGATCTGGAGATTTGGAAGATAAGAGGCAACTAGAAAATTATGTGTTTTACCTAATATTAGATTTATATTATTGAAAATATGTTTCTTTTATACATGTATATAAATTACGGAATTAAAGGCTTAAATATAAAAAACCAATTTGAAATCCTTGCCTACACATTCAGTGAACTGTTTAACTTTGATTAAATGATATATGCACCATAGATATGGAACTTAGGGTGAATAGTTCTTAAAATTTATGAAATCAGTCGTTGATAAAATTGTGTACTTATTTCCAGATTTTGTTATTTGAGCTATAAACCGAATAACTTGATAATCGTTAATTATATATGTTTTTAGTTGGATTTGGGGGTTTAAATTCTAGATTTTAATTCATTGTAGTGTAGAATGTTTCTATATGAATTTCTATAAATCATCCAACTTCACAGTTATACATATGGAAAGTGTATCGTTTAGAATACTAAGAAATATGCACAAAGGAAAGAAATGTGCAAAATAGGGATATTTTTCCGTATTTTGCACTGTCTATTCCAATAAAAAAAATAGAGAAGGTAATTCCTTTTAATTCTAAACACAACTCAATTCCATTATTAAGATAGTTTATGGAAAATTACAGCCATGACATTCCTTCTTAGAGAAGATACGGTTCCAATGCATGAAGATGTAGAAATAAATATTTTATAGGATTCACATAATTCTAAATCCAAAAATTCCTAATTGTAGTTGCTGAAATGTTAGAAATAGAATTAATAATAATTCCGTTTATCAATTAAATATATATGGCAAAGTATTGGTTAGGACATAAGTAATAAGCACTAAAATACAGACAAGGTAATGAATTAAAGAGTTATGGAAGTTACATTAGTCAAGTAAATATGGGAATTAATTGAAAAGAACCAGTAAATGGCACTTAATAGCGTTAATGAAATAAGAGGTTAAAGATAGTAAGTATATAAAATAAAATAAAAATTCATAGCAAGTAAACAAATAAATACTAATAAATGAACTTAGGAGGTGTAATAAGTTCAGGTTGGAATTATATGGCCTCAACAATACGTGCGCGACAGGTGTAAATTATTGGGTTTAGCCTAATATTTAGATTAATTATAAATGGTTTAGCATAGGTTAGCATGCGAGGTCAGTAGTGTTACACAATGAAAATCTGCCCTTCAAAAGGGGCTACCAGCAGTTGTGTATACATCTTATTGATGTAGGACATCTCTTACTATAGGACGTATAGGGATATATGTTCGCGTATAGGTTTAGGGATTATACCAAAGTGGGTTCGTAGTGGAGTTGAAGTGTTAAATGGCCAACTAAGTCTGGTTCAATTCTAAACCAGAGGTACTATGTAACATCCCGTAAAATTAACGGTAATTAATAAATAATTACTAAGACTCAAAAATGGAATTTGGGAAAATGTAAGAATTCGGCAATATTGTGTTCGTGGTGATTTTGTGAGCAACTTTCATATATGGAGTTTTGCAGTCGGAGTTCAAACGAAAAAGTTATTACCATTTGATATTTCGAAACAAAAAAAAAAGGTATAAAAGGAGATAAGTTATATTAACCGCATGGACCCCGCCAGTCAAACCCCTACTAGGGTCAGTCAACCACTAGCGGTCGAAAGCCTATAGGGGAGTGAACAACCGGTTGGGAATGTGGCGGCTAGGGTTAATCCTTCGTCGAACGATCCATATTTAATTATTTTAAATCTAACAGATACGATAGATTTGAGGGCCTATAAATACAGGACTAGCCCTTTACTTTTCTTCTCATATTTGTTAATTGAAGCGGCAGAGCTCTACCGTTTTTCTGTCTCCACCGTTTCTATTAATTATAAAATATTACATTATATATGTCTAAATTGGAGAAGGGCAGAAGATAAAAGAGAAGAAGAGAAAGAGTGAATCTATACCGCAGAAAAAGGTAAATTTCATAATTATAAACCTATATTCCACTTAACCCAAATGTCTTCTCAGATTTGTAATTCTAATAGTATGTATATATGTTGTTATACATATTTTTGGATTGAAAAAGAAAATGAGTCAAATTAAAAGGGTGAATTCTGATTTGGGAGATTTGGAAAGCTAGAAAGGTGAGTGGGAAATTATATGATTTATGAATGACATTGATCATTGCGTTTTATTTAATTATTATTTGTATGCAAGATCTATGGAGTTGTAGGCTTAAAAGAACATTTTCAATTGAAATCTCGCATACATATTCTGTAAGGTAGGTAAATGGAATAGATATAGTATTTAAACCCTAATCTGGGAATTTGGAATTAGTCCTTAAATTTATTACAATAGAATGTTGATAAAATTGCAAGATTTATTCCAGATTTATGATAATTGGGTTTTAAACTTCTAGTATGAATTTAGATTACCCTAATTTAACCTGGATTGTTAATTTCTATGTTTTAATTTATTGAGAGCATTGTGCGTACGATTTAGTTGTATCTATTTCCATGTAATTTCCATTAATGATCTAATTCCTCAACTTTGTATAAAAATAGCGTTGTTTGAAATAATAAGGAATACACCAAAACTAAAGAGATGTGTAAGGAACAGATGTTTTTCTCCGTAGTTTTCCCTGTCTATTTCAATAAATGGAAGAAATAATTCCATGTAATTTCAAACGGAGCAAAAGTCTCACTTTTGGGTAATTAATGAAAAGTTATAACCGTAATCCTTTTTGAGAAGGATAGCTCTAGTATATTAAAATGAAACAATTGTTCTTTATAGAATGTACATTTAAGTGTATGTTTTTTTCTTGAATTTCTAAAGCATAGGAATTAATGGATTAGATTTAGGAATAGACATATGTATACATATAACCATGCCCACCGATTTAAAATATAAATATAAATATAGCGTAATATACGATGATATTCGTATTAGTTATAATTAGGGCGAATAGTTATTAATAGCGTAGTAAACCATATGACAAGGAGGTTGAAACAGGAAAAGAAGTAGGAACTCAAATTAGTAAGGCAATATATGTGCAGTTAATAGAGAGCTGCAAGAATTAAAAGGGAACATAAATGCGTTTAATGAGACTGGTTAAAAGATTTAATAGGGCATTTATGGAGAAATGAAATAGACATAATAAACTGAATTAGAATGAATAAATAAATGTCACTAATGATTGTCCAATTATAATAATAACGACCCCTTCATTATGGATAATTTATAGCTATAGGATGTAAGAGGGAAATAGAGAATATACATAATAAGCATATAAGGTCGGAATAAAATACTAGGAGGCATTATAATTTTCATAGTAGGAAATTATATAAATTATATAGCCTCAATACTACGTTTAGGGTGAGCGTGAATTATTAGGTCTAGCCTAGTATTTAGGCTTAGGAGGTTTGGTTTACATTGGGTTGGATTGTAAGGTCGGTAGAGTTACACAAAAGAAGTCTGCCCTTCACCTAGAGACTACCAGCAGTTGTGTATACTTACTACTAATGTGGAACATCTCCAACCATAGGTTTCGTAGGGAAGAGATATGCATTTACGTATAGGTACAGGAAAATATACCAAGGGTTTGCCTCAGATTTGAAGTATTAAATGGCCCAGTACCTTCAGGGATGTCAAGGAGTTTACCCTGCCTGCTCCCTATTTGAGAAGTCTTAAATAGCCTATGATGGTACCTAATAAGGAAATGTGGTCTCCTTCAATTCTAACAGGAGGTATTAAGTAACTGAATGGAATTTTCCTTGACTGACATTAGGTTAGACTAACTGGATTTCGGCTCTAAGAGGTCGGCGCGCTATGTCATTATTGTTGTTGTACCAATATATAGTAGTACGGCTGGCATATAGGCTATGACCACTAGTAGTCCCGTGCGGTCATTAGCAAACACTTAGGTTATGTCCTGACGGATTTCGCTTTCTATTAGTGTAGAATCCGTATGGGATACGCAGAGACCTCAAAGTTTAATTAGTTAGTTATTTGTTTGTTGGAGGTGGGCAAGTTAACCCTTAGATAAGTCTTTAAGATGCATTAACAATACAGAAATTAATTTATAAAGCCATATCTAAGAGTCATTGGTCTTTATAGCTAGAGCCAATTGACTAGTGATTACTTTATGTATAGGATCGATTTCACCGTAGAGGGGGTGGGGGTGAATAGGGTGATAATAATAATAATAATAGAAATTAATATGGAAATATATATAATAATTGCAGCACAGATAATAGCAGAATAATAAAAGTAGAAATAGAATAACACAGATTTACCCAGTTTCGGCAAAACCCTGCCTACGTGCTGCCCCTAAGGTTTCTACTAGAAATTAAGTAGTCAGACGCTTACACACGTAAACTTGCGACACCCGTTATCGACTAACCTAACTCTACGCTCAAAACCCTGCCATAACTCAACCACTGAATTGTGAATTCTCGAACTACACCACCGTAGTTCATCACCTAGTCACACGACTAGAATTTTACAAAAGTTTAAAAGAAAATTACAAAATGAAAATAAACACTAAAAACAAAGCCCTATATAAGTTTAAGCCCAAATAACAAACAACAGCCAGCCCGTAAAAAATAAATATGAAGATAACTCCCTTTCTTTTCTTCGGCCGATTCTTTTCTTTGTAAATTCTGCTTCGTTCCTCTCTGGAAAAGAATTAGGGCTACTTCAAATTGAGGCGCCGCTTAGAAATTGATCGATTGAGTTGAGGGATTTGCGTTGTGTTGCTTTGCCAATCGACTTCCGGCTGTGATATGCTTTCGGTCGCTCCAATTATATCGAGTTCGAATAACATGAAATTGGTATGTGATTTACGCTTTTTGTTTTACTGGTTAATTTGCTTGAACTTGATTCGATTCGAGTTATAAAATCGTTTTCGATTTAAGAGTATACTCTGGATTTTTGTCTTGAACTCGAATACTTAACTGCCGATGATGAATTTTGGTATTTATACGGATTGAATCCCTAAATATACGTTTGTATAATTTGCTTTGATTTCTTCATGAATTTATCCCTTGCGTTGCTTTATGCTTGGACGATGTTGATTTATTCTGACTGGTTCAATTCAAATATTTTTCTGTTATGCTTGCTTGGTCACCACAGCTTGCATTTGGTTTTTAGGATCTGTGATGCTTGTTCATCACGCTCGTGGCTCTTGTTGAATTTGTTCATCTCGGCCTTGACTTCGTTTGAAACTGCTATGTTAATATTGATATAATTCACGGCTTTTATCTTTAACTGCTACTTTTAATAATTGGACTTGGTAGCCTTGTATTCCATTATGTGTAGAACTACTGTCCAGCTTGATTTACTGTTGCCTCTGGTTGTGATTTACTCGAGTCTGATCTTGTAACATGTTTGGTGTTGTTCCACTTGCATGTTGTCATTGAGTTTGTAACAACCCGCATATCTATCGATTTTATATTTAAATATTTTATCGTTAGTCGGATGTTAGTCCGAAAAGCTACTTTTTGCATACGGTCAAATTAGGACTCGAGACCACCCCCATTGAGTTCAAAATGACGTTTGCGATCTTTTTGAGTGTAAACTTCGATATGTTTGGAGATAGTGAAATTTTCGTCACTTTTCCCACTTGTGACTTTGGTTGGGACTGCACCTTCTTAACTCAGCCCAAACCCCCCTCTTCTCTTCATCACTTCATCAAACACTTCAAGCTTCTTCAAAAATGGTGAGGGGAAAGAGAAATTAAAATTCCAAGCTCAAGATCTTTAGTAAATTCAACATCAAACTCCGAATTCAAGGTGAAGAACATAGATTCAAGCTAGGGGTTGACTCTTGCTTCGTTCTTAAGCTCTCCAACATCAATTTCGTGGAAAAGGTGAGATTTTTGATCTCACATCTTGCCTATATCTATCTTGGACTGTTGGGAATGATCCTCTATTGCATTTGTATGAATATCTGCATTTGGTTTGGATTGGATTGGCGAAAAACTCAAAAATTAGTGATTTTGGTGAAAAAACTGCTACTAGGTCGTTCTGGCCATTTTTAGCTCGTTCTGGCCCTTAAGTCGTAGGTCGTTGCCGACCTATAATCTCCAGGCAAAATGATGAGTCGTTCACGAGTTAAAGGCATGAGTCGTTCACGAGTTAAAGGCATGAGTCGTTCACGAGTTAAAGGCTTAAGTCGTTTGCAGTTAGCTCGTTCGCCTCGAGTTAAGTCGTAGGTCGTTTGGCCTTAAGTCGTTTGCAGTTAGCTCGTAGCTCGTATGGCTCTTAAGTCCTAGGTCGTTGGCTTTTAAATCGTTAAGTCGTAGCTCGAATTGAAGCTTAAGTCGTTAAGTCGTTCGTTCCACTAAGTCGTTCAAAGCTTAAGTCGTTAAGTCGTTCGTTCCACTAAGTCGTTCAAGGCTTAAGTCGTTAAGTCGTTCATTCCACTAAGTCGTTCAAGGCTTAAGTCGTAAGTCGTTCGCGAGTTAGTACTTGGTCGTTTGACCTGTTTTCCCTTAGGTCGTTCGACCTGTTCTTCTGCTAAGTCGCGTGGCATTCTCCACTTAGGTCGCATGACCTTATCCCTTAAGTCGTAAGTCGCTTGCCTCCCTTAAGTCGTAAGTCGTTCGCGAGTTAGTACTTGGTCGTTTGACCTATTTTTCCCCTAGGTCGTTCGCGAGTTAGTACTTGGTCATTTGACCGGTTTGGCTTCTCGAGACCGCTTGCCTTCACTAGGTCGTACCGTGACGGGGCGCTGCCCCGCACCCCGCCGTGGGCGCTGCCCCCTGGACCCCCGCGACCTGACCGGGCAGGTCGAACCCCGTATTACTCTGCGAAGGCAAATCTTATCTGAAAAGCATTCATCAGAACTTCCACTTTGATGCATTTTAAGCTGATTTCCTTGGATTTTATTCACGTCTCCGAATGTGAATTTTTGTGATAGATTGTTCCAACAATCGTTTTATGACTTGTCACTTTAAAGATATATGAAGGTTTCAATACTAATAGTAAATATCAAAACTCTTTCATCAAAGCGATTTCAACACTATTTTAAATATCTAAAGTTCGTTTTCTCAAACCGATTTTCAATCTACTAGTATATACAAGCCTTTACTTCACTCGAATGAGAAATCGACTTAAACGACTTAGTAAAACGAGTGGTATGAAACGCTTGCGTTCACTTCGTCGGTTAGCTCTTGGACTTGTTCGATTGAACCCTTTTCGTGACAATTTCCTAGTGAAGATTTACAGCTTGTTCGTAAATATTTAAGTTAAGCAAGTGGTTATGGGACATGAAGCTAAACTCATATATTTACTAGCTTGGTGTGATTGACACTTCTCGCTGATCATGATGATCATTTTATGATTTAGACTAGCAATTGTGCGATGTCTCTTTGTTTGCAAGGTAAGACTAGACCGCAATAGTGTGATTCCGACTCACACACATCTCTTTGTCCGCAAGGTTAGTCTAGGCCGCAGTAGTGTGATTCCGACTCACACATATCTTTATGTTTGCGAGGTTAGGCTAGACACCACTTGTGTGATTCCATTCACACATACCTTTCTGCTTTTTGGTTAGCCTAGGCCTCAATCAGTGTGATTCCGACTCACACATATGGGGTAGCTCCCCATGGTCTTCGGACCATCATGTGATAGGCCTCTTTCTCTTTTTATGATTTCTGGATTTCTTGTTTGATTTCTGGATTTTTATGTCATTGACTTGTTATGAGTACAAGTTTAGGGTATGATGCCCTCTTTGGATCTTTGAGAAGATTCTTGTGATATTGATCATTTCTCATCGGTTGATCTCCTGTTGATCATCATTTTCATACTTATAGTAGTATGTCAGTATGGATATTATAGGTTTATGCCATATCTTTTATTCTATATCATGTCATCTGATATTTATAGTTAGACTGATCCGTTTATTATTTTCTTAAATAATACTCGGGTCAGACCGAGATGTTACAGGTGCTTCTGCTTGACTTCCTTCCGGGATTTGCTACTCTGACTTTTGGCTGACTATTTAGTTTAGCAGTTTTTGTTGTATACACTTGAGATATGGACTCATAGTTGTATTCTTTTTGTATAGCACAGGTTGCTATTCTTTTGTATTATTGTGGAACTTTTTGACCACTACTCTGATGTACACTTTCATGTGTTAGTTATATATTCATATCTTCTTCCGCCTTTGTGATATGGATGTCTGTGACTGCTTTGTGTTATGTTTATTTCTATGTTTGTTTCCGAAGATTATTTTATAGCCACCGTGTGAAAATCAATTACATGGATGGTCGCTCCTCAACAGCCTTATTCTCCGTGCTAGTTGACAGCACTACATCGTAGTGTCCTTGGCTAGCGTGGGTATTGAGGTGGGGCGTCACAGAGTTCATGCTGTATTCATTTTCGTTGATGATGACTGGTATCATTTGAATGCTTGTATACTTCATATACTCTGGTGTGAAGTCTAGTCTGGTTTCCACTGCATATATATATATATTTAATATATGTATATGTATATATATGTATATGTATACATGCGTATTCATGTATATATGTATGTTGAGGCTTTTCTATTTTCATGATCTGGTTGCCTTTGATTTTGTTTCAAAGCTTTACTGCATTGTGTAGTCTATTGCACATGCTTCGAGCTTCATCTATTTTCTCTGTTTTCATGTTGTATATGTTTCTTTTCATCTGGATAAAAAAAGAGTCTCCCTATGGATCGACCCGTATTCGCCACGTACTACAAGTGTACGCCGTGCGCTTGCGGTTAAATTTTATTTCAAATTCGTTCGGCTATTTTCTAACTCGATAGATATTTAGCCGTCCGAACAAGTTTTTGGCGCCGTTGCCGGGGAATTGCTTTGATTTTGATTTTCTATTCTTCGAATTATTTTCATTTAATTTTTATTTTGTGTGTGTGTTTGCAATTAAAAAAAAATTGTGTGTATTTTTGCTGTGTGATTTGTGTGCTTTTTTTTCTTGTTGTTTTGCATTGCATAGTCTATTTTTTTTTAAAAAAAAACATTTTATTCCATTCATTTTCCATTTCATTTACAAGTTCTTGTTTTACAATTTTCATCAAAAAAAGGTTACACAGTCCAAAAAAAACCTGTGCACAACTGTGTAGTGTTACACTTGCACCTCTCTGTGCATTCTGCCCATCCCCTTCCCTTTAGTCGATTTACAGTACATCTCCCCTCTGCAAACTGCTTCACATACCATATCTTGTTGCCATCATCTCGCCAATCTGCATACAAGCTCATTTCTACCACTGCCAGTTGCAACTTCTTCAACCAAAACAGCTTAGAAATTTCCATCAACAAACACCATTCTACATCAATCCCCTGATCAAACCAGCTTCAACCCTGTCAAACATTGATCACAGCCTTATCACAAACCTTCCTCATCATCTTACTGCCTAAATTCAACAGCATATACTGCAATCATCACTTTCATTTGCCAACATCCCCTGCTACCATTCATCTCTGTTCATACCACTTCTGCTTACCCTTAACTGCTCACTGTCTTACCATTTGCATCACCATTTGTATCTGTCCCACAACCTCCACTACAACAATTACATCACCACAAACTACTCCTGTATTCCATAGAACTGACCAAAGTCCATCACCATACCTTCTACTTGCCTTCAAACACAACACAACCCTTTCAGTCCTCAACGTTCAACTCTATTCCACAAACATTAAACACTTCTGCATGTGGTCATTCTTAACTACAACGGTGCACAGCGAGACCGAAACCCATATCAACAGCCATCACAAACCTCTGGCCAAACATTGCACACATTGTTGAACCACTGTCCTGCCAGCTTCAGCACCAACTACTTGCCTCATCGCTGCTCCTCCATCTCATTCACACAACCCTCCATCACAACTATCAAACAACAGACCACTTTCCTCATCTATCACCATACCACTCAATCCTCCTCTTCTACCACCTTCACACATTCATACAACTCCACAAACTATACACTTTCATTCCCCACCATTTCAACTGCCATAATCAAACAGTTCAAAACAATTCCATGCTGCATATTCAAACATAGACTTCACCATCTCTGCTTGTTCTAACCATTCAACTAATTACCTTACTGTCAATCGTCTGTCCCACCAAAACAACCCTACCTTCATCACAACTATGTTGCACCATCACAACCCACCAGCAGCTCCTCCTTACCAATTCATACCATTTCATTTCTAAACTGCTCTGCCACCACCCCATCAATCCATCACTTCGCTGACTATATTCACCTATTGTCCATTCATTCAATCTCGCTGCAATCACCACCCACCAGACAAACATACATCACAGCAGACCAATCCCCCTCTACAACCAAACTGCACTATCACTTCCACACATTCATCACTTCAGTTCACAAACACCAACCGTGACCACCCAATAACCGCAACAGATTGGAACAAATACCAACACCAGAATCCCCAAAACCAAACAAGACAAAAACCACTTTAATTACCCATACCTGCCCAAATTGAGGATAACACAAAATCACAAATAGTCATGACCATCGAAACCACGAATCACCTGCAACAGAACCACGCCAAATCAAGTAGCCACTCGAACTTCCACAACTAAGTCGTCGTGCCTCCATAGCCTACAACCCAAAACCCACCATTCGCATCCACCTGCGATTGCATCTGACACCTTCGGACTGATGTGGCGACAATTTGATCAACTTTGGTTTCAGAATTTTAAAATTTTGAATTAGGGCTAGACAGTGATTTTAGTTGTTTTGAGAATTTTGTGCAATCGAAGTTTCGTCCAATTTGAACAGAGTAGTGAAATTTTGGTAGCAGTGATTTTCGTTTGTGTTGAAATTTGTTTGTTTATTTATTTTGGGCCGGGCCCTGATTAGTTATCTTAAAAAAAATAAGTTTATTTAGTGAAGATTTTGATTTTTTTTTTGGGCTTGACTGAGTTTTTGATTTTTGTGTGTGTCTTCTTTTGGTTTTAATTGTTTTGTTTTAGTTCTCTCCAAAAAAAACAAAGAGTCTCTCCCTAAAAAAAGAAGTTTTTTTAGTTTTGTTTGTTTTATTTCTTAATAAAAAAGACCCAAGTTGTTTCATTTTAATTTGTTTTACTTCTTCCTTAAAAAAAGAACAAACAAACAAGTTAGATTTAATTTTGTTTTCATTTGTATAGTTTCATTCGTTTTGTTTTAGGTTGCAAAAACAGAAGGAGAAGGATTGCGCTGCTAAGCTTGCCAAAAAATAATAATAATAACTGCTCTGCTTGCTTATAAAATAATTTGCTGCTTTTAACCCTTATTTGTTGTTTTTATTTGTCTTGCAGTGTTGTTTGCTTGCATTTAAAAAAAAATTCAAAAAAAAAAACCAAAAACAAAAATCATTTGTAGTTGCATTGTTAATACACGTTTATTTTCTGCTTTGCATTTCATCCTAGATTTTGATTAATAATAACGATTAGACATCGATAACTTTTAATTGTATATTGACAAGTTGTCATCTTTGAACAATTTAATTTCTTGGTGTCTAGGCTACGGTAGAGTAATAACCATTTATAAATATTACGGTGATTCGTAAATATTATAGTGGTTGTTCCTTTGAAGGTACTTAAACCTTCGGCTGCATTGCTACGGTGATTCGTGGTGCACCGATAACTCCTGCCCGTTACCTGGCTGAGAACTATCTTGTTGATTTAAGACAAAGTGTAATTATACAATTTTGGGTTAACTTAGGATAAATCATTTGTAATTAATCCTTGCATTCATTTAGTTGCATTAGTTCATGCATATTTAAAAAAAAATTCAAAATCCAAAACTAAAAAAAATTGTAAATATCCCTTTTCCTTTGAAATTTTTAAATCCTTTTTCTTTGAAATTTGAAAAATCCAAAAACAAAATTTAGAAAAAAACCAAAATCCAGAAAAATTATAAAACCTTCTCAAAAACAAAGAAAAAATTGAAAAACCAAAAACCAAAACAAAAATCAATTTCCCTTTTGAAAAATAAATTTTATTTGTAAATATTTTTCCTTTACAAAAAAAACGAAACAAAAACATTCTTGAAAATGTCCGAGTTTCCCCACTTACGTGAAATTTACAATAGTTGTGAAAATCAATATAATCCATATGATTTCACTCCAAATTCGTATGGATATTTTAACAACAACTATTGCTTAAATGATTGAAATTTTAAACCACAAAATTTTCAAAATGATGACCAATCCTCAAGTCTTGAAAAGAGCATTTCGTCTTTACTTGAAATCTCTGCACAACAAAATCATATGATAAATGATTTGTGTAATTCATATTTGGGCAATGATTCAAATCAAAGTTTTCAAAATAATCAAAATTTGAATTCACTTCAAAATTCAAACGATTTTGAGTATAACCCATGCCAATTCAATTTTGAACTCCAAAATGAATTTCAAAATCAAAACGAAAATGTGATCCACTTTTCAAATAATTTTGGCAATGGGAATAATCTCTACTATGATGCAAGTGAAAATTTTTGTTCTCAACAAATCCAAATCGAAAATCCTCAAGCTAATAATTATAAATTGGATTTTGTTGAACAAATGAACGAAATTTACGATGATCACACGGATTCGTTGTTTGAAACTTATATAAAACAACATGAACAACAAAACCAAATCCCAACGTGTGACGAGTTAAGTAATAATCCATCTTTTACCCAAATCGACGATTTTCAAATAACAACTTTTGAAATTGAAAATAATAATCTTAATGAAGTTGTTGAAAACACGGTAATTGAGTTGGATTTCAATTCTTTTGAGGTTGTGGAACCAAATTTGAAATTCAATCTTCCTTTTCTCGACTTTAAAATTTTGAATACGACAACTTTGGATTTTGAACTTAATATATGCGATGAAGTTATTGATAATCAAACAAAGGAAGACGAATTTAACGAACACGATTTCTTTGGACTTTTTGAAAATGAGTTGTCGAATTCTGAAGGGGATGATTTAAATCACCATTTTGATTTTGAATTCAATAATTTTGAAGAAGTTTTCAATGATAAATTTGAATTTCAATCAATTATTCTATCAACCCCGAAAATCATCGAAAATAAAACTCGTACGGTTTTCAATAAAACGACATTCGTTTTTCCAAATCAACATTCAACTTTGAAATCTTGTATGGTTTGGTTTTTCGAGCTTAAGCCGTGTCTCGCATATTTGACGAGACAAATGAATCGGTCTTTGGAAGACCGTTTCATTTACTTTTTGACGATATACTTTCTGATCTCGTGTAAATACCGTTAATTTTCATTTAAATAAAGGTCATGTTTTTATTTTTATTTTTCTCCTTCCACTTGGGTTGACTGTGGGGACACAGTCAAAATCAAGTGTAGGGGGAGACTCATCTTCTTTTTGATTTTTCATGATTAATTTTTCATTTTTTCTTCCAAAACTCAAAAAAAAAATCAAAATTTTAAAATACAAAAAAATATTTTTTTAAAGCATTTTGATTTATTTTTAAATAAACGCTATAGGATAAATATATGGTTTTGGTTTATTAAATTGAAATTTTTGGAAATTTATTTGTCTTAACAAAAATAAAAATGAAGTTTGATTACAAATAACAATGGTTTAACTAGTATATAGGAAGATTCATACGTGATAATTATGAATATATCCTAATTGAAAATCTTTGTTTTAAAAAGTGGTTGATTTAAAGTAAAGGATATAACATTTTTTTTGTCTTCTAAGTTAAGTAGTGCTAAGATGATTTTGCAAAACTCTCTCTTTCCACACAAAAAATAATAGTAATAATAAATAAATAAAAAGAAGTTGAAAAAAAACATATAAAAAAATACATTTGTATATATGTAAATATTTTCTATTAACACCTACGGTCGACAGGTGTTCACACTTATGTGTACACTCGCCATACTCTGTACCATTTTCATGTAAGCCCGAAAGGCGGTGCATGATCGATATATTTGGCCTCAGTTTATCTGAGCTAGGTGTATGTATATAAAAATTCTTTTATTAATAATGCCTACAGTCGATAAGTGTTCACACTTGTGTGTTCACTCGCCACGCTCTGTATTCCCCTCACATCGGTCCGCAAGGCAGTGCATGGGTAATATACCCGGCCTCAGTTTATATGAGTTAGGCATATGTAAATATTTCTAATATCAACAAAATTTTCAAAAAAAATAGAGAGAGTAAGCAATTGAAATCCAAGCACTATTTTAACTTATTTGATTTGACTTGTTATTGAAAAGAAATAAAATTACCACTTTGATAAACTTTGATAATCAACTAAGGATCCATTTTATAACTACACTTTGTTATCAACCGAAACAACGAGTTAAACTATGGTCTATTTGTTATGATAACTTAATTTTTGTTGGAAATTTTGACGAGTAAATGACTTAAATTTCAAGATAATGACCAAAAACCTATATTTAACTTATTTGTGTTGATTTAAAAGTAAATCCTTCATTCGTAAATATTTCAAAAAACTCGCATTCATCTCTTTGTAAATAAATCTTGCATTTTGTAAATATCTTCATTCTGCATTTGGATTTTGTAGGTATCCGCTGAAAACCCTCACGAGACAACACTCGTCCTACTAGGGACACCCAGAGGTTTAACGGCTTGTTGCATACGCTCAATGCAATCGTGCTCCCTACGAAAATGATTTATCTTAGTTTTTCTTTATTCGAGGACGAATAAAAAGATAAGTGTGGGGTTATTTGATGTGCACGTAAATGTGCATATTTTTACCACCATACTTCATCTATTTAAATTAAATAAATGATCATATGAGGTATTTTAACTTGTTTAAACCAAAATTCATATTATTTTCAAATCGTCACATATTCATCTTCATCCAAGGGCAAAATGGTCATTTTTGTGCCTATATTAATTTAAGAAAATTTAATTGGAAATTTCTATATTGTTTTATAGGAATTTGGCTTCATATACAAGTGGTTTCATGAAGATGTATGCATGCACAAGAGTGAAGATAAAGAAATGAAGATGGAAATAATTCAAAGGCATGGTAATGGAGGACCCTACCTACCCACCTACCTTAATGTACAAATTAGAGGCTAATGCACATGCTTATGGAATTAATGGCTTCATGTACACTTAAATGATGATTAGTAGAAGCTAATGATTACTTGGTCTCCACACTTTCTCAAGGGTATTTTGGGCATTCCCCAAAAATATGAATTAGGGTTTCATACATGTATAAAGACCCCTTATGTTTCATGTAACCTTCTCCTCCCCTAGTCTCTCTTTAGTTTAGTTTAGGATCAAAAATAAACAAAGCTTTTCTCTTTCTCTTTTCATGGCTACTTAGCCATTTCTTTTATGTAATCTTTTCTTTTTGCAATTTTCAATACATGCTCTTTTCTTCTTTTGTTTATTTCCTTTCATATTAGTAGTGTAGATTTGTTTATTTATGCAAGTAGTGTAGATTTTCTTTTATGCAATTAGAATAATTTTTCCTTTCATTTTGCTTTCATGTTGTTAGCTACATTTGTTAATCAAATGACAAATATGAGAGGCTAAACCCCTTCAATTTAGGGGTAATGAAGCTCTCTAATTATGTAGCTTCAACTATTTGTTAATTCATGCTCTCTTTTTGTGCTTAATGAAGAATGATTGAAGTGGTTTAATTGTTGTTTTTGCCTTGAATTTGATAGTCTATATTTTTAACACCAAATAGGCTATGCTTAAACAATCACTAACACTAATTGCCTCTTCATCAAAATATGATTATGGCAAAAGAAAGTGATTTGAAATTAAAATTAAAATTTGATGGTCTATATTTCTAATCAATAGTTAATAGGCCATACTTAAAATAGATTTCATTTTCATTGTCAAATTTCATGAAAGTTAGTAAGTGGTTTAAGGGATGTGTTATAGTTTGATGGCTTATATTGGCTAATCAATAGCACAAATATGCCATACTTATGATAAGCACATCAATTAAAGCACTAATGACCATAAAAGAGAGATTATGATTTCATATGTGTTGAACTACATGATCTAGAGAGTGGATTTATTCTCTAAATTGTCATTTAACTCTTATATTTGCATTTCTTTTCTTTTAGTTAGTTAGCTAATTTTCTAATTCTCTAGCTTAACTTTCACTCGACTTTGGCTTAATTTGATTAAATAGAATTTTAAAATCAACAATTCCCTGCGGATTAACCCGTACTCGCCACGTACTTCAATAGTACGCCGTGCGCTTGCGGTTAAATTTTAATTTGAAATTTTTTGGAAAATTTCTAATCCGATAGAAACTTTGTCGATTAACACATATTGACTTTGATTTGGCACTTCATGTTGCATTGTGTTGTAAGTTGTGGTCTGCACTTCAATGTGCAGTCTTGTTTCATGGGCTTATATAGTTTGTTGAGCTGGTGTGTACATGTCCATGTGACTTGGTTGCATTTCACTATTCACTGTCTTGTGCCATTGTGTCCCTCTGGTCTAGATTTGTTGTTTGACTTGGAGTCTCTTACAATTGCCTTGCACTAGTTGTCATATGTATTCTCTGGTTTACCTAAACTTGTGATAATATGTGTATGTATATTTGTGAGGTCTGATTGATACTTGTCTGGTCCATCATTCTCTAGAGTCTGGTGCACCTTTCTCTGGTTCATGTTGTTATTGATTTTATCGAGACTCTATGCGCATGAGTTGAATCCAGCTTATGGCTCGGGTTTGACCTTGTGCTCACCTGTCCCTGCAATTTTATCAAGTGTATATTAGTGTGCACGGTCTTGTGGCATGTATAGTGATACACTGTGCATGTCACAAGTTGTTCGTGTAGATGAATTTAAAATAAATGATGATGAACAACCCAAATAACAGAGGCAAATAACATTTTCAAAACACACACTTTAATTTGCACTGCAAATATTTTCTTTTTCAATTTTACTGCGTTAGTGTTTATTTTGCAGATAGTTCAGATGTTGGATACAAACTGGAATAGAGTTGAAGAACAAATACGAGTGAATGAGTGATATGTAGTGAGGTGAACATTGTATAGTGAAATTTGTGATGTAATCGAAATTGTATTGTAATTGAAAATGTATATATGTAGTGAGAGCTCAAATTTGTACTATTCAAAATTGTAATAAAATATTTGTTTGAATTTAAATTCTGTGTTATTTATTTTATTCAACAAATATTTATTTAATTATGTGAAAAATAAAATAGTACAATAACAAATACACTTAAATGAATATATATATATATTTATTTTCATCAAACAAAAAACATAGGCTATTGTATTCTACATTATGGAGGGCCCACTTTGGGTTTGAGTTATTAAATGGTTTATGGGTCTGCCTCCTCCATATTTAAGAAGTATCAAGTAGTCGGGGTTTTCTTTTAGGTAGTACAATGTTTAGATTTATATTTATATAACTATACCTTAGAGAAGGTTAGACATATCATACGCGTAGATGGAAATACACATAATAGCCATGAATAATGGACATAAACTTAAAAAGAAATCAATCAACATAAGTTAGTGTTATGGATAAAGTATATAATTTTCCATTCACTAGAACGTTGTTCTGATCCTCTCCTCATTACAACTCATATGATAGATTCAGAGGGACAGAGTATTGGTGCAAGACAAGAATTGTAGATGGTGAAATCTTCTTATCCATGCTCGGCGCTGGCAAGGCAATCAAATACCAAAAGAATAATATTAATTCCAATGTAATAGCCTTGGTCAACATATATATTCTATTATATTTTTCTATTTCCTTGTGAGTTTAGGTAGATAGCTTTCTGTTATATTTATGTTTATTACAGGTTACCAAAACCAACGATCCGTATCCTAATGGACTTGGGTTTTGATTTAGTTGAAATTTTAAGCCCATTAAGGTGCAGATTGTTACATTTGGTATAAGAGCTTAAATTAGTCGATCATAGGAATTAGGATACGCTAAGCGAACATATTTGTATATATATATATATATATATATATATCTTATACGCCAACTCTACAAATTCCGACTATAAAACTAGTTGCGATCATATTCTGAAAAGATTGATGAGGTAACTATGTGTTGGAATAATAAACAAAGTTAAATTTACGCATCAACCCCATTATCCCATGGAGTGTAGTTGTACCATAAGGCGTTAACCAAGAAGAGCATAAGCATGATATATAGATGGACCCCAGAAGCTGGATGGTACTTGACTCCTTTGTTGGGCTTAGCTTGACTTATAATTGCGTATTTCGATGGACTATGATTGAAGACGTACATTTCATCCCGATAGATGGAAAGTAAGAACCTATATGTTACAAGCACTCAGAAGCAAGATGCGAAAAAGGATCGAGCAAGTTCTTGTAGAAGGTGTTAATTAATCACCACGAGAGGATAGTCGGACTTTTAGTATATGCTCCTAATAAGAAGAGGTTAAGAATAAATAAAAATGAAGGAAAGTCCAAAAGAAAGGACAATTAAAGTTCATTTCCGAGTCTGATCTCATATGAAAGAATTTGACAAAAAATCCTTGAAATGTTTTGAATGGGTTTTTCAAAGGATTTATTAGGAAGTTGTTATTTTGATAAAGCAAGGAAATTAGGAAATTCTTGGTTTAAAATTTGGTGGGTCAAAAGTTTCGATTTAAAGGTTTTTGGTAAAAGGATTTTTCGTAGCGTGTGTTTGGCTTAATGATTTTTCCTATTTTTGAAGTTCCTTTTTAAAATTCTTTCTAAAGGGTGGATAAATGAAAATGATGCTTGACTAAAATGGGGGTAAAGAGAATATAAAGGTAAGAACGCTCGATAATGAAGATAGGATGAACATTTCTATATAAGAAAAATACAAAGAAAAACATCTGAAATAGATTTATACATATCTCTTTTCATTTTATTGAAGAAAAGCCCAACGACTAAAGCAATAGGTGAATGCACTGCAATGAGTCAACATGGAAAACAATAAAGGAGGAAAAGAGCTATGTAAAGAGAAGCCACTTCAAGGCAATTTAGGTAGGATAAATTTTATTAGTAGCAATATTAGGAAATTTAAATAGGAACGACGTTAGGAATTTTTATTAGAATAGTGTTAGTAATCTAGTTATGAACAACGAAGAAAATCAGAGGTAAAGCGTAGGAAATTGGATAATTTCCATAAATATGTGCAATAACTGTGCATATCTTTTAGAAGTCCCCCTCATGAGCTATTAGAATCTCCACTAAAGTTGAAAGTGGAAATAGTATGAGTAGCGAGAAAATAATAGGATGGAAGTTTTCCTTATCTACTCCAGTTTTCATTGTTTGAAGTTACAGAAGGTGTTTTTGAAAAATGGTTTGGTATACAATTGAGTTTTTGAATGCAAACATGATAAATGTTTTGAGTTTAAAAATACTACTATTGAAGAGGTAAAATCTCTATTGTAGGAAATCATTGAAAAGGGAAAGTTGGTAAGAATGAGAAATTTTGCATGGCTCCCTTTGGAAACCAAGTATTTTTGAAAAGGGTTAAGCTATTTTTGGAAAAGATTTCTAAGTTTATATTTTCAAAGATAAAAGTTTTGGATTAAGTACTTCATGACTGTGAGATTTTAGTTTTTTTTAAAGAGTGGTGAAAACCAAACCAACTTTAGATAGGGAGTAGATAAGGATGACTACCTTGGTAAGATGGGATAAAGGTTAAGGCTATGAATAAAATAGCTATGAATGCTCGTAGAGTAGCAATAACGAATCCCTGTTGAGTATAAGGAATATTGGTATGAACCTAGGAATGTTTTATTATTCATATGTGAATGCCGTAAGAAAAACCCACAAAGGAATGTTGAATGGTATCAAAGTACATTTTTGCAAGTACTATGGTGTACTCGCATAAAACATCAAGGATAAAGAAGGTAGATACCGAAGTTTGAGAATACTATCAAGTGATTTTGATTAAAAGAAGGTAGTTATATATTTGAGAAGAGAGTAATGAGATGACAAACATACGTAAAGGATGTTGGTTGACTCAAGGTTAAAGAAGGCAAGATAGGTGGTAGGAAAATAATTCCACCAAGTCAATTTTCCAATGAGTTGTTTAAATGTGCATAGTTTATATTTCTTATCTATTGCAGTGTGGGACTACACAATTTATCCCATAATTGGGTGTAATGATTGAAGTAATGGATGTACCTTATTTATTGGGAGCCGAAGTGGTAAGTTAAGACATGTGGATTATAATTGAATGACATACTAGAAATGTTCATCTTAATTGAGTAAAGTGTGATAGAGCCATAACATCATTAACACCAGTTAAGGTTGGAAGTAGCTTCTAGCAACTATTTCTTTTAGGTTATTTGGCTTATAATAGCGAGTTGTCTCTTTTAGGTATTGAAAATGCGTACGGTATGATATGGGATATGTTCCTGTTTTATCATTGTGTTGACTTTCTAGATAAGCTTGATCAAAATATATATATATATATATATATATGGAAACAATGTAAATATGAAAATTTCATAGTGACACTTAACTAGTGATGAATGTTAGGTAAGGCTAGAAGTTTATAAAATAAATTAGGAAATTGAGTTAGCAACTAGAAATACAGAATAATCAAATCCCAAAAACTTTAGAATTTTGGGAAAAATAAATTTTAGCAAGCGGCGGACATAGAAGGGTTGTTGCGAAATCGCAGATCATTATCCCTGTACCTTAACAACTAAAATTTATAAATAGGTTTGTGTGTCGTTGTACGAGTAAAAGGAAGGTTTCCCAGAAATCTAAGATTAACTACACAATGTTAGGACCAATCATATGCATTAACTCATTAACTAAGTCCCGATTACATTAAGATGTGGCTTGATTTGTTTTTATGATGGAGCAAGTAAATGTTTAAAAAATTATGTTCGAATGCTTTTTAAATTTTGTGTTTAAATGCTTTTGAAAAGTTAGGTTCAAATTCTTTTGAAATTTTTTATTCAAGTGCTCTAGAAAAAAATGGTGTTTAAATGCTTTTAGAAATTCGATTTTTCAAACTACTTTGCAAGTTTGATTGAAAGGGTAAAAAGTTTTTTGATGGAAAATAAAATTTCTAATTTTCTAGTGCCAAATGCTTAGCGTAGAGAAGGTCGATGTGTTAGTGAATACGAGTTTTTACTGTCCGACAGGTGGTGATAGTGTATAAAACATAATGTATAATAAGGAAAAAAGCTATTTTAGCTTTGTAATTTCTATTTCCATACCTTATTAATAGTGAATAAAACTTACATTTAGAGTAATTCTATTTTAACATCCAGAAATAAACCTCCTTATGCATATTTTACTTGGAAAAATTGGATAATATTTAAGGGCAAAAGAGAAGGTACCAAGGTGCAATGAAGTATGTATCCAAAAGAAAGGTGAGAATGTAAAATTCTTCATCCAAATTCTTTTTCTGGCATAGGAGTATAGATTTAGGATAATTGGATTTATAAATTTTGGATGTCTGAAATTATGTGTTAGGTATTAAAAGGTAGAGATTGGATGCAAAATTGATTGAACCATACTCCTATTCGTAGGAGTATAAAAATTACTGTGTGAAAAAGGATTTTTGATTTTTGAAAACTTGCATACATATAAAACTGCTAATGTATATATGTTGTTTGCATTGTATTTTCAAAATGTTTTTAAAAGAATGAATTCATATAAGAGATGCCGATTTAGAATTATTCAACATACATATCATATATGTTGTAATACACCGTGCACTTGTACACTTTTAGCTGCAAAATTGGTTGTATACTAGTTAGTTGGATATTTTAGAATGGTTGCGCTACGTTACATGGTTCAACGCTTGAGGAATTTCAGGAACGATTTTTTTTAAGGAGGGATGATGTAACTCCCCATAAAATTAATGATGCCTAATAAATAATAATTAAGTGTCAAAAATGGAATTTGAACAAGCGTCAGAATTTGGCCATGAAACTTGCATAATTGTGTTCGTAGCGATTTCATAAGCAACTTTTATACATGGAGTTTTGTGATCGGAGTTCAAATGAAGAAGCTATCAGCGTGTGAATTTTTTGCAACGAAAATAATCAAATAGAAATAAAAAGGAAATAAATTATATTAATCACGTGGACCCCATTAGTCGAACCCATACTTAGGCCAGTCGCCGCCTATAGGGGAGCGGTCGACTGGTTGGGAAGGTGGCGACTAGGGTCAAACCTTGGCCGAACAACCTGGATTTAATTATTTTAATTATAACGAATACGATTAATTCGAGTACCTATAAATACAGGCCTAGCCCTTCACTTTTCTTCTCATATTTTCTAATCAAAGCAGCGAAGCTCTACCATTTACTCATCTCCACTATTTCTACTAACTATAAAATATTATAATATATATATATATATATTGGAGAAGGGCGGAAAATAAAAGAGGAGAAGAAAAGGAGCGAATCAATAATGTGGAAAAAGGTAAATTAGATTGGAAAGGAAAAGGAGTCAAATTAAAAGAATGAATTCGGATTTGAGAGATTTGGAAAGCTAAAAATCAAGTTGTAAATTGTATGAGTTATGTATAACAATGATATTTAAATCGTTGAGTTTTGTTTAATTATTATACCTACACGAAATCTATGGAGTTTTAGGCTTTGAAAGAACATATTCAATTAAAATCTCGCCATATATTCTGTAAGTTAGTAAATGGAATAGGAATGATATTTACATCCTAATTTGAAAATTTGGAAATCGGTCTCTAAATTTGTTAAAGTAGAATGTTGATAAGATTGCAAGGTTTATTCCAGATTTATGATAATTGGGTTGTAAACTATTAGTATGAATTTAGATTGCCCTAATTTGACTTGGAATGTGAATTTCTATGTTCTAGTTTATTGAGAGCATTATGGGTATAATTTAATTATATCTATTTCCATGTAATTTCCATAAATTACTAATTTCGCGACTATGTATAGAAAGGGTGCCATTTGAAATAAGGAATATGCCAAAAATGAAGAGATGTGTAAGGTACAGATGTTCTTCTCCATAGTTTGCACAATCTATTTCAATAAAAGAAATAGATAATTCCTTATAATTTCAAACAGAGCAAAAGTCTTGGGTAATTTATGAAAAGTTATAACGATAATCTTTTGTGAGAAGGATAGCTCTAATATATGTCATAACATATGGAAATAAATGTTCTTTCCAGAATGTACAAGTAAGTATATGTTCTGGAATTCCTGAAGCATAGAAATTAATGGTTTAGAGTTAGGAACATACGTGCACGCACACACATGTATAATCGTGCCTACCGGTTATATATATATATATTTGTGTGTGTAGCATAATGTACGACGATATTCATATTATTTATGATTAGGACTACTAGTTATTAATAGCGCAATAAACCATAGGACTAGGAGGTTGAAATGGGAAAAGAGATAGTAAATTCAAAATTAGTAGAGAATAAATGTGCAGTTAATAAAGAGCTAAAGGAATTAAATAGGGATATAAATATATTTAATGGTATTTAAAGGTTTTAATTGGGCATTTATGGAGAAATGAAATAAGCGTAATATTTTGAATTAGAACGAATAAATAAATGTCATTAGTGATTATCCAATTAGAATAATAATGAGCCTTTTATTACGGACAATTGACATTTATATGACGTAAGAGGGAAATAGAGAATATACATAATAAGTGTATAAGATAGGAATAAAATACTCAGAGGCAATATAATTTTCCATATAAGCATATTACATAGCATCAATAATACGTTTAGGATGAGCGTGAATTAGTGGGTCTATCTCAGTATTTAGGCCCAGGATAATTGGTTTGGTTTAGAATGGGTTAGGATGTAAGGTTAGTAGAGTTACACAACAGAAATCCGCCCTTTACCTAGAGGCTACCAACAGTTGTGTATACCTACTACTGATGTGAAATATCTCTAACCATAGGACCCAGGGGAAGGGATATGCGTTTGCATATAGGTACGGGAAAATATACCAAAGGTTCACCTCGAATTTGAAGTATTAAATGGATTAATACCTTTAGTGATGTCAAGAGGTTTACTTCGGGGTGGAAGGTATTAAATGACCGTTGGGTCTGCCTTCTCCCTATTTAAGAACTCTTAAACAACCTACGATGGTACCTAATAGAGAAATAGGTCTGCTTCAATTCTAACAAGAGATATTAAGCAACTAAAATGAGAAATTTTCTTAACTTACATTAGGTTAGTCTAAATGTAATTTAGGCTGTAGGACGTCGACGGACTATGTCATTATTGTTATTGTACCAGTACATCGTAGTAGGGCTGGCATATAGCCTATGACCACTAGCGATCCCAAGTGGTTGTTAGCAAAGACTTAGGAATGCTCTTGTGGATTTCGCTTTCTACTAGTGTAGAATCCATATAGGATACGTACAGACCTTAAAGTTTAATTAGTTAGTTATTTGTCTGTTGGAGGTGGGCAAGTTAACACTTAGATAAGTCTTTAAGATTCGTTAGCAATAGACAGTTAAATTATAAAGCCATATTTAGGGGTCATTGGTCTTTGTATCTAAAGCCAATTGACTAGTGGTTACTTTATGGAGGGCCCACTTCGAGGTTGAAGTATTAAATGGTCTATGGGTCTGCCTCCACCCCATTAAAGAAGTATTAAGTGGTCAGGATTTTCTTCTTGGTAGCGGAACATTTAGATTTATATATATGTAGGCATGTATATAGCTATACCTCGGAGAAGGTTAGACATATCATGCACATAGGTGGAATTACGTGGAATGGACATAACACTTAAAAAGAAATCAATCGGCATAAGTTAGTGTTATGGATGAAGTATGTAATTTTTCATTCACCAGAACGCTATGTCGGTTATTTTTGTTGTATTGGTATTTTATAGTAAGGCTGGCATATAGACTATAACCGCTAACGGTCCCGAGTGATCGTTAGCAAAGACTTGGGTTATGACCTAATATATTTTGCTTCCTACTAGTGTAGAATCTGTATGGGATAAAAACAGACCTTAAAGTTTAACTAGTTTGCTATTGTAGCGACCCAGAAATTCAAACATTTCGTCTTCGAATATCGTAACGTTTTGAAATATAGTTAATGTTATAAATATTTTTTTATAACCTTGTTAAACATCTTTTAATTAATGAATAATGATAAGAAACTTTTTTTTAATATTTGTTTACAAAAATATATTCTCCGAAGAAATATCGATAATGTGATTGAAAATTGGTTTATCGATAAACAGCTTTTTGATCGATATAAGTTGTTCAAACTCTTTTATACTAAGCTAATGAACATATAAACACATTAGCAACTAATTAGCACACTTTTCTTCATGGGATGATTGGAACGTTCTAGAAGTTTCTAAGTGGATAAGGGATATTTCAAATGTAAGGGGTATAAAGGTAATTAGTTAATGTAAGAGGTGTAAAGGAGAAGTGATGGACCTGTGGATGGGTGAGTCTTCTATTGCATGGTTTGGGGGGGGGGGTAAGAGAAAGCTTAGGCAACACCATTTGAATCCTATAAAAGGAGGGCATGCCTCTTGAAATCATTTTGCTAATTTACAAAACAAAATCAAGCTATCTTTATCTCTTTCTATACTAAAATTTCCTAAGAAAATTAATTTCAAATCAACCCCAATTCAACTAAAACTTGTACTAGAGGCTTAGGAAAACATTACAACAACTCTAATCTAGTTAGATCATAAAGAATAAAAGCAAAACTCACCTTATCTTCAAAGGTCGTGAGAATTATTCAAGGGGAGGAGGGTAAAAACAAGTGCAAAGCTAGAAAGGAGTAAGAAGTCAGGTGTTTGCAAGGTATAGGTTAGACTTGATTTGCTTGGACTTGCTTGTTTGCTTGCTTAAGGGTGAGCTAAATCACTTCCTTGAATGAAAAAATATTGTTTAGATTTGTTGATTATTGATATTTCTTTGTGATTGAATGGATATTGATATATGTTGTAATATTGATATTTGTTTGTAATATTATTACGATTCTTGCTTTAAAAGAAAATGGCATATGTAATCCATATGTATGGACTTTAATGGACTTGTGGATTTGTAACATAGCCCTGGAACAAAGCACATAGATTTTAGTTGAACTTTGGTTAAGTTGGACTTAGATTCGGAAGTGCTTTTATAGCGATAGTCGCTATAAATGCACTTAGGAATTGCCTTATGTTCAGCAATTTCTATGGAACTTTTTAGAGAGATCTTTAGTGACTCTCCATATTTGTGATAGTCTATATGTTGGCTTGCTGCCATGAAAAGTTTGGACAGTAAAAAGTTAAGTAACATTTTGAAAAGTGGCTAAAGCTTCACTTGTGCAAAACTGCCCCGTTGTCTTGATTTTTAAAATTTAAATGGTTAAAAATATATTTAAATTTAAATATTTTGTTTCTTTCTTTTTACAAGTGTTTGATAATTCTTATTGTAGTATTTTGAAAGTGGTTTGATATTTTAATGAATTTCTAAGAATTATTTGTGAGTTTTTAAAGAAGAGGGCTTAATATTACAGGGAAATCGACACAAGGACAAACTTAGAAAAAAATTTAGGCTGAAGGACAACAAGTTTATTTTTTAGGCTGAAGGACAATGCTAGTTATAACTAGCATTTTGTATAGTGTAAAACTGAATATAATGCTAGATATAACTAGCATTTTGTATAGTGTAAAAGTTGAATATAATGCTAATTATAACTAGCATTTGTCCTTCATCCTAAAAATAAAACTTTATGTCCTTTAGCCTAATTTTTTTTCGAAGTTTGTCCTTTTCTCTAATTACCTCGTTAAATATATAAAAAACATGGTTTTTTTCCACGTTTCAAAGCATTTTATAAACTTGTTATCTTAAAGTAATTTTAAAGAAAATATTTTAATTAATATATTTTAAAAGTATAAAAAAATTATTTCAAAAGTGGTTAAGAATTGCTTAGTGGCTAAATCGTGTTTTGATTACTTACTTGTTCGAAAAGTAATTATCTATGCTTAACACTAAAATCCAAGCGAGGTAGACTTCTCTATTTATGAGAATTAAGATTGATGTTCCAGTAGAAATGGAAGCAATAGTGCTCTAACCTACCAACTTCCCACTTGACCGAGGAATGGTTGATTTGGAATGTCGGAAACATGTTAATCTTGTTGTTTACTTACTATATTAACTATGTTCAACTTTAAAAGATGACGACGTAGGCTTATCTATTTGTGAGAGTTAAGATTGATTTTCGAGTAAGGATAGAAGCAATTGAGATCTAACCTACTGGCTTTACTCTTAACCGAGGAATCCTTAAGTTGGGAAGGTTGGAAACTTGTTAATCGTGTTGAATACTTATTCGTTTATGGGAGTCATTAATAATACACTGAACACTAAAAGCCGACGAGGTAGACTTGTCTATCTGTGAGAGTCAAGAACGAAGTGTCTAGGCAAGGCTTTGTTATACAACCAATGCTCTAATTGTAACAACCCACCTTGGAACATGCCTAAATTTCAACTTAGAAAAGGCCCATTGAAACTTAGATTCATTTTAAGGCAAGCTATTGGTAGTAAAAAGAAATAACACTGCAGAGCCATAACTAAACTTTCAGAACTCTCGGCGGATGGAAAAAATATAATAGTAAAGTGTACCCACTTATTTTAAAACCATAAAAATGTCGTAACACAAAATCCCATAAAAGCTATAACATAATATCTGCTAAAAAATTGTCATTGTCTAAATCCATAGGTACACATAAAAGCAAATACTAATAAATACTGCCACTAGCCAAGCTTCTCCATCTCTAAGCATCGTCACCGCCATCACTCCATCCTTAGCCTGTGTTGTAATGAGGAGGGAGTCAAAACAACAAGTGTCTAGTAAATATAAACCTCGAGTCTTACCTTTTAAGTACTTGGGTAGTATATTTCAAAATAAGCATATGTCTACTAACATAAAACCATTAAAGTCCATTAATACTTCTTTATAAGGAAAGGAGGCGGGTCCAACCACTTAATACCTTCCATTCCAGAAGTGGTTTCTAGAATCCCATATTCCAATCATACGTTATGAATAGCTAATAATGTAAGAGATGGTACCCAAGCCACTTAATACTTCCCAGTAGGAAATAGGCAGACTCTTATCATTTAAGACCTTAATTAAGGCAGACCCCATCATTTAAGACCTAGTTCCATAAGCATGCACCTCAATGGAACTATCTAACTGACGTCACATGGAATCTCATAGGCCACTTGATACTTCCAAGTGGAATATAAGCAGACTCTAGTCATTTAAGACTAATTAAGGTAGGCCCCATTATTTAAGACTATTTCCAGAAGCGGATCCCTATAGAGATACCACCTAACGTAACCACTTGGCTATTTAATACTTCATCCGGGGAAAAGAGGTAGGTCCAACCACTTAATACCTCAAAACCCTGAAGCAGGTTCTTCGTCTTATAGTCCATACTCGTAAAATGACGTCTCACATTAGTCCCTTATTTATAGGAACTGATAGCCAGATTAGCTGGGCAGATTTACCCTACAAAATTTGGAACTAACCTTGCGTCATTAAAAATATTTACTAAGGATATCTCAAATCAATAAAAGTGTACATAACTGTTGGTAGCCTCAAAGTGAAGGGCGTACTTCCATCATGTAACTCTATTGACCTCGCATCCCTATGACTAAGACATACATCAATTACTCTCTCCACACACACACACGCACTCCTCTCACCATTTAATAGATAAGGCCTTATAAGGAATCTTCCTCATTACTCCTTAAAATAATAATTAGGCTATGTAAGAGTTTCCTCTTATTTTCACCTTAAAATCAATTACCTTCCTAACGGGGGAAATAAATGTAAATAAATGTCTACAACTAAGCCATATACACAATAATTATATGTTAATTACGTAAATAGAGATAAATAAATATTCGCGACTAATAAGTTCTAAACGCACCGATTTTACGCTCTAAACTAGCATTAAATGTCAATTCCCTTACCATTTATTATTACAACTCCTTTTTTCCCAAATTCCCAAGATTTCATGGGATTCTAATGTCCAAAACGGGGATAAATTTGTATAACCAAAACTACAATATCAGACTTGTAAATAAAATAGAAACTCGATTTATCACACAAATTCAATGGAATATCTTAAACAATAAAAATTGCAATCTAAACCCCATATTCTATTCAACTTCTCTTTTTACAAAGAAATAGATATGAATAAGTGGTGAATAGAATTCGTAAATTGAACCCTTTATTTTATTGAAGGATCATAATTTAACCCAAAGAAGAAGGAGAAGTGGAATAGACTATGAAATTATCAAAAATTGCATAAACGAAACAAATCTTCATCAAATTAATGTAAATAATTGGGGATCTCAGCATAGAATTGACATTTCAAAATAAAAAGGAATTTTGGAGGATTTTATCTATCGTACTTTCGAAATTCCAAAATCCCTAATGCATATTCAGATCCAAAAAGAAATACACTAATCAATTGCTGAAAAGAAATACTAATGTTTCCATTCACAGATTAGCCTTAGCTTCACTCAAATGGACTTATAGCATTTCAATCTCTTCTAGAATCTCTTTCTTTTGATATATATATACACACACACATAATTGGGAAGAGGTATAAATATTCATTAGATTCAGAATAATTGGAGAAGAATAGATTGGAGGAAGAAGAAACAAATAGGAAATAAGTTGAATTCTTACCTGAATTCTCTACAAAGTTTCTGAATCTTATTAGAGAGAGATAGCAATGGAAAAGTTTTGTCGCATTCCCCAAAATAATACGAATAAATTTGGAGAGGATAGGGTTCTATTTATAGGAGTTGAAACGGTTGAACCATGGGATGGAAGTAGGAAGGAAATGGGTAAATCTGGAGCGGACAACCAAATAAAACATAATTTCAAACCCTAGCCGCAACTGGCAACTTTTGTTGCCAAGCGGTCAATCGCCTTTGGGCGACGCGGTCGACCGGTTGACCTATACATGTCGACCACTCCTCTTATTTAGGGGAACGTTTATTTATTTCTGTTTCAAGATTATTTTATTCCCTAAATAACTTTTTAACGTTAAACGTTAATTAAACGTTTACCTGGCCCCCAGGCTTATTTTTGAAATTTAAACCCTAAATTTGATTTCTCATTTGATTTCGAATTCAAACTAAATTAATTTAAATCTGAGGACTTCAAATACTCATAACTTCTTTGCTTGGGCTCCATTTTCAGCATATTATATATGGAAACAGATCAGAATTTCACCACGAACGCAACAGAATAATTTCGTGGTCAAATTCCTGTTAGAACCTCCAATTTATGTTTCAATGATAACAACTATACAAACGTATACATATATAGAACTTATCAAGATTGCAGGTATATGCTACAAGAAGACACCATGCTCGAAGATATTGAGACTCAAAGAGAAATGAAGATTCATTGACCATACTAAGGTTATTCTACTATAAAAGAGTCCTAAATATAATATTGTTAAGGCCTCCTTGAGTATATATGTGTTAACAAGAAAACTTGTCAACACCTCAAATTTGTAGTTGAAGTAGGAGTAAGGCTTTCGAAACCTCGTTTCGAAGGAATGGAAGTTTCAAGCTTTTCTAAGGCTGGAAATGGTGACTAACAAGCGTCCTTGATACCTTTCGATGTAGTCGAAAGGCTAACTTCTTCTACAGGAAATCCTTTCAAATCGGCTGTGTTTTATTCCAATCGAAACCACCTTTCGACACTGTTAAGGTAGTTAAAAACGGGGACCTAAAGAGAGCTATGGATCGTAGGGCTGGAATGGTTTCGACTCGGTCGAAAGGGGTAACACTTGCAGTTTAATAGATTTGAGTTAAAGCTTCTAGGAAACAAGGAAACTAAGGGTTTTGACTTAGTCGAAGGGCTCCTTTCGATCAAGCCAAATGCTGATTGACATTTTTACGATAAGTAAAGAAATCTGAACTGCTAAGTAAATGCAATTATTACAATCCTCTTTTTATTGAACTCAACTGAAAAAATTGACCAAATCCCTAATTTGATTTGAGAATTAAGGTTTACAAGCTCAAGAAAATACAAGTGAGAAGTGAAAGGAATCAGATCCCCTCTAACTGACCCTTGGGGTCATATTTATAGGCGTGGGTTTGGACCTCTCGACCCCAAGCTATCAACACGATCGAAAGGTCAGCCCCTTTGCTTTCGTGAATGTCCACTGAACCATATCTTTTGACCTAGTCGAAAGGGTTTTAGTCATCCTTCTGTTGCTGCTTGGGGTTAGGTGTAACGACCCGACTTTCTTTGCCCAGAAAGACGCATTGTTATGAAGAAAGAAAGGGATAGAAGCAGAAAAGAAAAGAAGAGAGAACAACAACACATCAGAAATCTCACAGCGGAATGAGAAATATATTATCACATAAGATATTACATAGTATCATATACATCAGAGTACACAATTTATACATCACAGAATAGACAGTTATAAACTTCTGTCTATTATACAACACAAGTACACCAGTACAATACAAACTAATACAAACACAGCGGAAACTCTATATATCTACTCGCTGAAGCCTCCTGCTCCTCAGCTCCTCCAATATTCGTCAAGACTAACCTGAATCCCTCGACTACTCAATACAATATTGAGTACCCAAGAGTTTAATAAAACAGAAAATAAACACTTGGGTCAGACATGGGTCTGGTGTGAGTAAACGGTTTAAATTGCTTAACTTTGAAAACCTTTGAAAACAAAAGTATCACGTAAGACTCCCCACACATAAACATGGGTAAGTTTTTACCTTACGCTAACTAAAACATTTGATAGGAAATCCAGTTATATTATAATAGGGTCTAGGGTTTTCAAATAAATATGAAATAGCCGAAATTGTTACATTATTAAATTCCAGCATACTAGCCACAAAGTGGGTTATACAATCAAGTCCGTTGGCACTTATTGGATTTTGGATTCCATACAATGGCAGGGCTACTGGGGTACCGCCCGTCACAGTACGTGGCCTAGATCACCGTACCGAGGAGTACGCCCGCTCCCCTGCAACACAAAGCCGGAACCATCCCTTACTGGATAATTCCGAACAAGACAATCCCGTAGTTGGCGCGACCAACCACACACTAAGCCGAATAAAATAAAGGGACCTCTAGACAGGGATCTATCTTACTCTCAGTGGGTGCTACCCACGAAACCTTGCTGCACCTCCCCTGTTTTAGCCATTCCCGGTTGATGAGGCTTGAGGTTACGATTACCTTTAATCAGAACATATCACTTAGAATGCTCATCGTCCGCCTGACGATGTGCTGAAAGCATTCAATCCATACAAGTTCGTTCCGGGTTCGAACGAAACCGAAGGCATTATCTCGTTACACTCGTTTTGGAATCACCCTCAGAGTTAACGACAATAACCCTTGCACTCTGAATCTTCATCTTCACTTGAGATTCACGACCTATCGTTAATTGGGATCGATGTGGTATTCGGGTCTCCAGACCTGGAATACCGGTATACGGAAACCCGATCCCGGTCTCATCGAAATCCAAAACGTATCTTTTAAGGCCAAGTTGTTTAAAGGTTTAAACAATTTAACTTATCTATATTCATACAGATAGATAATTCACAATTCACAACTGATAATCACATTATCAATTAAACAGATGATTCATAACCAAATAGGTAATCCATATCAACATCACAATAGTTAATCTATATTATCATCATAATGCAACCAAGCATTCATATCACACAACATCTTATCTCATTTCTGAGATTACATCCATTCAAGACAATCAATGTCATCCATTCTTATATAAGCAATGATTTACTTAATCACAACATAATTAATTTAAAATGAATTAAATTAACTATCTCTATCTTTAATTAATTTAAAGTGAATTAAATTAATTACTTCATCTCTTAATTAATTTAAAGTAAATTAAATTAATTATTTTATTATAAATCTTACTTATATAATCATTAATTAATTACAAATAAATTAATAAATCTTTCTTTAATTATCCACCTTAATTAATCACCTTGATTAATTATACTTTAATTACATTTAAGTAATTAACCTTAATTAATTTCACAAATTAATTATCCTTAACCAAATACAGTAATTAACCTTAATTACTTCATTAATTAATTAATTATAATTAATTACTTTAATCCTTAATTAATTACAATTAATTAGTTGTCATCTGATTAATTAATTTTAATTAATCAATTCTTAATTACATCATTAATTATAACTAATGATCCTTAATTATATCTTTAATTATTCTATTAATTACATTAAGTAATTAACCTTAATTAATCCATAATTGTTAATCACCTTTGATTAATCTAATCCAGAAATTAACTTCCCTTAATTAATTCCATTAATTAATTACTTTAATTAATTACCTTCACAAATAATTAATTACATTATTAATTATCCTTAATTAAACCACCATTATTAATCATCTTTGATTAATCTAATCCTTTAATTAATTTAATTTAATAAATTATTAAATTAATAACAAATGATTAACTCTTAATCATTTTCATTTAATAAAATAATTATCCTCTAATTATTTTATTAAATAATTTACCTTTTACTTAATTACATCAAATAATAATTTCTTAATTACTTCATCAAGTAATTATACTTAATTAATTATAAGTAATTATCTTTAATAATCACAAATTTATTACTTAGTTAATTATTTAACTAATTATTTAAATTTAATTAAATAATTTCTTAACTTTTTATACTTAAAGATCTTAATTAAGAAAACTATTTATCTTAATTAAATTATTCTCTATTCTTAAATCATTTTTCAATAAATGAATTATCCTTATTAATTTCACATATTAATTTCTTTAAATAAATCAAATCTTAATTTCTTAAGATAAAATCTTTATTATAATTAAACAATTACAACATTTAATTTCTTCCTTTAAACTCTTTGAAACCTTTCAAAGTTATTAAATAAATTTTAAATACAAAGATCATTTTGAAATCCACTTCCTATTCTTTTAAAACTTATTTATTTAAATTATTAAAACTTGTTAAAATAATTTTTATAGGAATCAATTTAGTTTAAATAGTTAAAATCTTGTTTACCTTTGTTTTTAGAACTCAGAATATTACAAATATCAACTACTTTTGATTTTAAATTTTAAAACAATTACTGTTCAAATTTCTTCTACCAATTTACCACTAACCCGAGCAAAACCAACAGGAACTCGAAGTAACTCTCGCGACCTACCCACGTTACGATTGCTTCGAGTAAAACTCAAACTTCCCTGGACAAAACCCGAGAAAACGCTTCTTCCCTAAATCCATTGTTTCTAGTTTCACTCAAACGTGCACGTGCACGTGCACCGTCACGCCCATCGACGGCGAACCCTCCTCCGGTCATCACTACGTCGCTCTCGACCTCGACATTCAAACACGCAACCCAGAAACCTTACTTCGATCGAAAATCGAAATCTGATCCTCGAGCTCGAACTGCCTGAACCCAACATCATCGAAATTCGAACGCCACTGATGATCCATCACTCGAGACACCATGCCAATCCCACCGATGCTTCTTCCCCTTTACCATCACTCATCACACGCCTCGCGATCGCCTCCGGTCAAGTCACGAAATCGCGAAAACTCGTTTGATCATCAACGTAAAAACAGACCAATAAACCCTACTCCATCAAATTCCGATCACCACGATCATCTATCAATCCCTGTACTATTTTTCCCAGGAACTCCATCATACCATCTTCCTTCAAAACCAACCACGACTTCCAGTTCGTCGTTGATCGATAGAATTCGATCAAAATACCAAAATCAAGCAACTCGAGAAAGCCCCCAAAATTTCCAAACTAAAAATCGAGTTATACCTACTAAAATTCATGATTTTCTAAATCGAATCTAATCATGCAATCAAAACTTTAAATTGAATTAATCAATTTTTGACCAAATTTATATTTTACTGCTGTTTATAAAATTTCAAGTCAAATATTTTATAAAAGTTTCACAACTTATTTTCAATAATGATATCATAAGATTTTAAACATCTTTTATTCAGAAATCAAGGGCTAACAGTGATTAAATGATGAAATAATGGTTTGATTAAGAGATCATGTCTACTATCACTAAACAAAGGCTAAACTATATCTATACAGGAAATCAAATCCTCATATACAAAGCATGCATACATTTAATTCCAACATTTCAGATAACAGGATATTTTCATTCAAAATCATCTAACTAAAATCCAATTTAAACTGTTTTTAAAATATGTTTACTCACCTATATCAAAGAGCAGAGAACAGAAAACAGAAGACAGGGTTGTTTCCAGGCTTTTTAAATTATCATCTGCATGTTGAAGACAATCTGTTGCTGTTGGTTTTCAGTTTGCATGTTGATTTACTCCTATTTGCCTTGACTGATTTGTATTTGAGAATTCCAGATTTCATTTCCAGATTTACATCTTCTTTGAATTTGGTTTCCAGGTTTCTATTTTGATTTCAGGTTTCATTCTTCTTTGAATTTTTAGACTCGAATTATTTTAGTTGAGAAAGAAGAAGATAGTTTTAGAGCTGAAGAGAAATGAATTTTAGCTGAAAAGTAAAATCAGATCTTCTTTCCTATATTATTTATTTATGACTTTAATTTCAAAAAGATAAATTAAGCCACTTGTCCCTTTTAGTTAACTTACACATATGCCTCCAAGTCTCCATAAGTTTACAAGTGTTTTATCTTGTCTTTGATTAATTTACAAGTATTAATTCCTTTTTATTTTGATTTATTTAAATCCTACATGTATATTTAAAAATATCTATATGTATAAAAATGTATTTATCCTTTTATAATAAGCTTTAAGATTTCTATATAAATATACAAGTGTGAAAAACTATTATTTATAATAACTTATGCTTTAATCAAATATATATATATATATAACATATTTATAAATGCTTAAGAAATTGAGCTTAACTATATATATATTTTTACAAACCATTTTGAATTTTAAAAAGGAAAGAATCTAAAAAAAATACAATTGAACTTCTTAATTTAAACCTTAACCAAAATAAAACTTAAAATATATGTTTATAATAAATAAGAAATTATTCTTGTTATTTAAATCTTAAAATATCATTTTCAAAAGTATTAAACCAAATTACAAATTATATATATATTAAAGTTTGAAAACATCTTATTAAATTCAAATTCAATATTCTTTCCATTCCAATATATACAAATATATATATTCTAAATGGAAAATACTTTTAACATTAGCTTTATAATTATCATATTTAATTTTAATACATAACTTCAAATAACAATATATATATACATATATATTATAATTTGATAACTTATCCTTTTATTAAATTAAAGACTCCCTATTTATAATATATATACATATATATATATACATTATAAATATAAACACTTATATTAGTTTTAGTAAGATAAATCTTCCTAATTAAAATTTTAGAAAAGATATTCCCAAATTAAAATGTTATTAGTTTTCAAAAGAAATAAATTTGCCAATTTAAAATATTATTAACCTTTTAAAATGAATAAACTTGTCAATTTATAAAATAAATCAACAAATCAATTTAATTATTAATAAAGATTATTAAATTGATATTGCCAAATTTCCGGGATATCACATTCCTTCCCCCTTAAAATAATTTCGTCCCCGAAATTTAAAAGCAAAGATAATTTAATAACCCAGCAAAATTTTATTTTAAACAGCAACCATAGATATCAATCATATTCTAACAACCATAGCAAACAATTTAATCAAACAAATTTAACTATCCAGTCAAAATCTGGATAGAATTTCCTCGAGTTTCCCCAAGTATATATATATATATATACCGGGATACTCGTTCTACAGGATCTTAACTAACTATCTACAATAATCTAGAACTCCTTCCCTTCTAGATCACAATCTGAACATGATATCAGACTAAACTCAAAACCATCCCAACTACCAAATCCTTCTGAACTGCTGATTTCATCCCTCGATGAATCATACACATATTCCTCAGAGATACGTGAAATACAATGAATTCCAGTTGTCCGAACTGGCAACTCAATCCTATAGATCGAAGAACTATTCCTCACGAGACAGAGAAAAATCTCATAATACTTCCGGAGCTAACTCTTCAGTCTTACTAAATCTTATATCTCCTTTGATCGGAGAAAACTTAAACAATATCCAAATTTCAACTTCAAATTCCAAATTTCATCAATTCTTAACTGCATAACTCTCCTGATAATCCTGAGTCACTTCATTCTTCCTGATCAGCTTAACTCTTGCTGATGCCTCTTGAAACAAACCAGACCAATATCAAACAAATTTCTGGATTCTACTCAACAAAATGGTTCTTCCAAAAATACACCGAAATACAGAACATAACTCTACTCCACAATCATTAGAGCACTTCGAACTACTTCTCCTTTCTGGAATAGCCAAACAGTTGTACTTGACAATCTTATCTCCAAATTTTGAAAATTCCTTCACACTTAGAGATACACTTGAATTTCCTATAGAAATCCTCTACTCCAAGAAAATTACAACTCTCGGTTGCTTCCACTCTAGAACAATTGCTATCTTGCTTCTGCTACACAACTCTGATCTTGAATAGATGAGAATGCCATCGGAGAAACTCGAGCACAAACTTGATCATCCAAAGTTCATCAGACCATAAAATCTTAGCGACTCCATTCCATTTGGTCAGAAACATCTCGCAGAAACTTCTCCAGAAAAACTCGGTGTGATCAATCCCTCTCCAAAGAATTCTGAGCTGCTTCACCAAATTCTTCTCTCGGAGACATCCTTCTACTAAGCTGAACTTCCGGTAACTTCATGAATCAAGTCGATACGGAATCTCAATCTTCAATAACCCAAAAAGAATACTCAAACAATCGCAAGTCACTTTTGCGATCAGCCCAGCTTAATTTCCAAAGATAACTGTTCTCTCTTCACTAATCAGAACAGCTTACACTTATCTATCCAATTCATCGAAGAAATGGATTCACTCAGTTGCTTCTAGACTCCATCTCTAGAAAAACTGCTCAGACAGAAACTTCCTGCCAACACAGAACACTCCAAGCCGCACTGCTGCCACAGACGCCAAAGACTTCATATCCGAAACTCCTCGAGAAACTCGGACCTCAAAGCAAACAGAAACACCCCACTGGACTCAGCCACAACACCGAAGCAGACACTCTTCCTTAAACTTACTTCAAAAGAAACATCTTCAGAAACGTCCATAGTCACTGCGTCTCACTATACAGCTACTACTTCTTGAAGTTACCAAAATACTATAACTCGCTTCAGCTCATCCAATAGATCTACTCTATTCATCCAACTTCAAAGATAAACTCCGAACCTTAACAGTTCCTTCGGAGATTGATGAAATCTTTACACCATAACAAAGTTCACTCGAGACAGTATTAGATCTACAGTCTCGACAGATACACTTCCAATCTCAACACTCAAACTCTAACCATTGGTAATTGTGTTACACACACTACTACCCTATCTACCTTTATAACTTATATTGGAAAACCTGAACAGGTAATCCAACAAATAGGTAGAAATATATATATATATATATATATATATTTAAAATGATACTTTTTATATAGAAATTATTTCTGGGTAAAATTATTTCATCTACCTCTTTAAAACAATATTGTGTCCGTTGGCTTGGTTCAAGTGTTTAGAGATCCCTATCAATAACGTTAGCTACTCGTATTGACCAGAATCCATATACCACTCAACCGATCAATTAACACAATATAAAACCATTTTTATATAATTAACAATTACGCGCTCTCAAGATAGACACCACTTCAGAGCCTAGGTATTCACTCAACCTACAGCTCTGATACCAAATGTGACGACCCGACTTTCTTTGCCCAGAAAGACGCATCGTTATGAAGAAAGAAAGGGATAGAAGCAGAAAAGAAAAGAAGAGAGAACAACAACACATCAGAAATCTCACAGCGGAACGAGAAATATATTATCACATAAGATATTACATAGTATCATATACATCAGAGTACACAATTTATACATCACAGAATAGACAGTTATAAACTTCTGTCTATTATACAACACAAGTACACCAGTACAATACAGACTAATACAAACACAGCGGAAACTCTATATATCTACTCGCTGAAGCCTCCTGCTCCTCAGCTCCTCCAGTATTCGTCAAGACTAACCTGAATCCCTCGACTACTCAATACAATATTGAGTACCCAAGAGTTTAATAAAACAGAAAATAAACACTTGGGTCAGACATGGGTCTGGTGTGAGTAAACGGTTTAAATTGCTTAACTTTGAAAACCTTTGAAAACAAAAGTATCACGTAAGACTCCCCACACATAAACATGGGTAAGTTTTTATCTTACGCTAACTAAAACATTTGATAGGAAATCCAGTTATATTATAATAGGGTCTAGGGTTTTCAAATAAATATGAAATAGCCGAAATTGTTACATTAGGCCTCTCTCTTTTGCTTTGTTTCCTCTCGACCTTGTCGAAAGGGGTTGCTTGATAGCCTTTCAACCTTGTCGAAAGGTCTATTGTTGCGCTTTTTGGTTTGAATGCTGGTGTACTGAAGAAGTTATCATGGGTCCTAGCCTTCGACATTGTCGAAACGTGCCTTCTCTTTGGCTTCGAGTGAGTCGAAACACCTTGAAGTTTTATTGTGAACGGTCTCTTTCGAAAGCTCTTGCCCTGACTAACTCGATTCCTTATGCTTTTGAGGTAATGATCTTACAACTCCATTTTTATAGGTGAGAGTGGCCTTATCCATTTCGAAAGGCTTCAAATGCTTTTGAAAGGATTGATTTGGTTGAATACATCTCTGGCGGAAGCGAATGAAGGTGAAACCAAGACGTTTAGAATGGTTTTGCGCTATATGTAGAGTGTTTGCTACCCACTGCCTCCGAGAGGTGTCTTTTTGAATACTTTGGATGATGTTAACATGTTTGCTATTGACTTCAAAAGGTATCCTCCGACCTTGTCGACAGCACTCTCTTGATACAGTCGAGATGTCCTTCTGACTACTTGAAAGGTGATGCCGGTGCTATTACCTCCTTATCGGAAGCAATGTTTATCCAGACACTCTTGGTGCTTTTTGATCTTTATCAATGCTCTTATATTCCTTCTTTCATACTATCATTCTTGAAAATGTTTTATGGATAACAATATGCATGTATGAGCACACACAAATTCATGTACATCAAAATAAAAGTAAAAAATTGTTATTACACCTCACAGACGTCTGTGACAAGTCTCAGGTTAAAAATTAAAACAAGTCACGGACATCTGAGGATTTTACCACAGAGTTATGTCATGGGCTAAAAATGTCATTTACGAATAAACACTTCTATTTTGAAACAAAAGGAAATCACCTTTCAACAAAAAGTTGCAGCCATTAAAATGAATAGACTTTCTTGAATAGTAACAACTCTTTATCTACACCTTTTTGAATCTACAAATACCACTTTGATTGAGAAGTAGAAATCACCTAACTTGAATTAATCTATTCTTTACTCTCTTGATTACTAAGCACTCTCTTGCATATACATTGTTCACATACTCTCAATCTATTATAATCAAAATATAATTTTGGTTAAATCAATCCCTATAACTCAAAGCATTCATATTCATATATTCAAGGGAGATCATAGAAAGATTTGTACTATAAGTCAAAAACCATGTTATTCGAATCACAAGATTGTCAGAGATACTTTTGTATTAGCCTATTCCTCCGGGCGAAGTGAGGGTAATTTGTTTGAAGGAAATACCAAAGGGGAGCTTCGGGACTGGACGTAGGATGGGAGGTCCGAACTAGTATAAAAATTCTAGTTTGCACGCTTTTTTACTTTACTGTTTATTGTCTACTATTGCATTAACTTATACGTTTGCATATTATACATAGGTTAGATAATATACGGTCCACAAGTCTTTCATATTCCAACTTTTATAAAATTTCCATATCCAACTCTTATCATATTTAATTCAATTTACTTTATTTATTTATGGTTCATTTTATGGGGTATTACATTCTTCCCCTCTTAAAAAAGATTTCATCCCAAAATCTTCCAAGGGGCGAACATCGTAACTCGCAATAACATCCATGTTATACGACCAAGTTCTCTACACAACCATCTATTTAACCAACAGTGCAATGTGATTATGTATTGCAAACATGCTAAAATGAGCTCAATCCTAGCGTGAGTGTATAATCGTGCCATGTAAGTATGAATGCAAATATCCTAAACATGCATAAAAATTTCTATATGAGTGCAAAGTGATTGTAAAAAAGTGTAACAACCATCTTCTACCATCCGATGTAGTAACCGCGATGCAACTATAATCCTAAATTTGGAGAGGAAAATCACCAGTGAAAAGCTCCGGGTAAGTATTTTTCATCTTCTCCTCGGTCTCCTATATTCTTTCCCCCGGATTGTCCCCTCATTGTACTCGGACCAACCTAATTATTTATTGCAGAGTCTCCTAGTACCACGCTCCATAATGCGTGCGGTGGCACGAAGCACTGTCGGCTCCATCTCAAAATGCCCCAACTGATCAGGTTCTATTATGCTAGCGGTGTCGTGAAGGTATTCCTAAGGCGACAAACGTAAAAAACATTATGGAGTTCTGCCAACTTGTCAGGAAGCTCCACACGATATACCAATTTTCCTATTCTTTCTAGAATTTTGAATGGCCTAACAAATATAGATGCCAATTTTACAGACTTGCCAAACCTAACAACTTTTCTAAGAGAGTAGATTTTAACAAATACCATATCTCCAACCTCAAAATTCAAGCTCTTTCCTTCTTTTATCTGCATAAGATTTCTGACGGTCTTACGCTACCTCATCCTTTGCCTGATCAACTCTGCTTTTTTCGTTGTATCACGGATCAAATCGGGTCTGAGCAATACTTTTTCGATGGTTTCCCACCAACAACTAGGCGATTTGCATGGTCACCCATAAAGTGCTTTAAAAGGGGCCATACTAATCGAAGTTTGGTAACTCTTATTATACACAAACTCAGCCATAGGTAGATGCTACTCCCAATGTTCTCCAAAATCCAAGAACACAAGTCCTCCAAAACTCTATTCACCCTCTTTGTTTGTCCGTCAGTTTGTGGGTGATATGTCATGCTAAGATTCAAAGAAGTTCCCAAAGCTGTTTGTAGGCTTCTCCAAAAATCTCTAATGAATAAGGGGTCCCTATCACTGACTATGCTTACAGGAATTCTTTGTAGACGAACTACCTCCTTAATATAAATCTAGGCTAGAGAGGCGCTAGTACTATTTCTCCTAATTGGAACAAAATTAGCACCCTTGGTGAGTTTTTCTACTACAACCAAAATAGCATTATTGCCCTTCCGACTTTTAGGCAATCCTTCCGCGAAATCCATCGAAATATGTTTCAACTTCCAAGTCGGAATTTCCAAAGGTAATAATATTCCACTAGGCTCCCCTTGCTCAACTTTTATCTTCTGACATGTCAAACAACTAGCAACAAACTCAGCTACGTTCCTCTTTATTATGTTCCAAAGGAAAATTCTCTTCATGTCCTTGTACATCTTTTCTCCTACGGGATGAATGGTCATCCTTTGCTGGTGACATTCCATAAGCACATCTCTCATCAAATCATCAATCATTGGGACACAAAGACGTCCATCTCTTCTAAAGCATCCCTTCTCATCAACTGAGTACCTCATAGCTTGGGGAAAATGCTCTCCTTTTCTTAATTTTTCAAAAATCTCTACTAACTTCCTATCTTTTACTTACTCACGCCCTATACGATCCATTAAGGCTGGTATAATCTCCATAACTGATAGAAAACCTAGGATAGGTTATGTTGACGGTTGGAGGTTAAAATTCGAGAGAAACTCCAACTGTTTCCATTCATATATAGCACCTAGGGTAGCATGTCTCTGACTAAGGGCGTCGACGACTACGTTCCCTTTTCCATATGTATATTGAATACCAAAGTCAAAGGATGCTACATACTCCATCCACCTCTACTGCCTAAGGTTCAAATATTTTTAGGAAAATAGGTATTTGAGTGATTTAGGATCAGTGAATAACTCAAAACTTTCCCTCCAAGAGATAGTTCCTCCACATCTTTAAGGAAAAAACAATGGCTGCTGATTCTAAATCATGCACTGGATACCTCTTCTCATGATCCTTTAGTTGTCTACTAGCATAGGCAACTACCTTCCCTTCTTATATAAGAAGTGCTGCTAATCCTGTACCACATGCATTTGTGAAACCATGGATGGCTTGGTTCTATCTAGAATAGTGAGCATAGGCACACTAATCAATGACTCCTTAAGCTTCTCAAATACCTTGGTGCATCTGTCATCCCAAACAAAAACTAGATTATTCTTAGTTAATTGGGTTAAAAGGGCTGCTATTTGTGCAAAGCTCATAATGAACTTCCTATAGTAGCCTCCTGACTATAGAAGACTCTTCTAACCTCCAATGCTGTACTAGGCATCTTCCATCCTTGGACAGCTTCCACTTTAACAAGGTCCACCGTCAATCCTTTATTTCGAAACAATATGCCAAGGGAACCTAACTTCATTTTTCCAAAAGTGGCATTTAGAAAACTTGGCTTTGACTTGGTTTCTCCTCAAGGTCTCCAATACCTTCCTAAGGTAGTACTCATGCTCCTTCTTGCCTTTGGAGAAAACCAAGATATCATCAACAAACACCATGACAAATTTATTAAGTTTCCCTCTAAATATTCTGCTCATCAAATCCACAAAGTATGCTGGAGTATTCGTCAGTCCAAAAGGCATTATATCCCACTCATAGAGCCTATCTAGAGTACGAAATGCGATCTTTGACTTGCTTTCCTCTATAATCCTTAACTGATGGAATCCCGTTGCTAAGTCAAATTGAGAAAAGACTTTAGCTCCTACAAGTTGGTTGAACAAGTCATCTATTTTAGGTAGAGGGTACCTATTCTTCCTTGTCAACATGTTCAACTCCCTATAATCGATGCAAAGTCTCAAAGAACCATCTGCCTTAGAAGCAAAAACAACATAGGCTCCCCATTCAGAAGAACTCTGTAACGACCCAAAATTTTGGATATTTGAAATTGGAATATTTAATTGATTTTAAATATTTAAAAGGGTTAATTTTTAACTTGAAATTCAAATATCTCTATTTATTGGATAATTTAATTATTGGATTTAATAATTGGGAATTGGGTAAAATATTGAATCTTGGATTTTAAGTTTGTTAAAAATAATTTAAAGGTTTATAAAATTCGTATTAACAATACGGAAGATAATAGAACTTTTAAAATTGAATTTAAAAGTGATTTGTCTAGTTTTAAAAATATATCGTTTAAATTGACATTTAAAAATAGCCTTCCGAGGCACAGTCTCGGAATTCGACGAAACTAGTTCCATTGGATCCGTAATAGTGTATTATTATCGGATTTCAAATCTCGTTGCATTTGGAGTTATCGTGTGGCCGTACGGTATGTAAACGCGCTGAAATTTATATCGAAAATTCAATATAATAATTGGGTCCAAAAAGCTATCTTCTCCATACGATCGAATTAGGACTCGAAACCTTTTCCATTTCGTTCGGAATAGGGGTATAACATTATAAACGCCTAGCGACACGCCTCGATAGGAGGTCAAGATTTTGAGTTGCATTTATCGAGACAGTTTAAATTTAATTAAAAATATATATATTTGTTAACTGGTCAAAATGCTGTTCACATCAGTATTCTTTTTCATTTCTCTTCACATCAACACTTTTAACTTTAACTCAAATCACTATTCCTTATTGTGTGAAGCACTCTTCGCTCCCCTTTATTTTAAATCACCCAGCCGAGATTTCAAACTTCAAAAAAAAATGAAGCTTGCTAGTAAAATTCGTTTTTCCCTTCAGTTCATTTTCACGAGATCGTTCTCAAATCAAAAAAAAATGGCGCAGCCCCTCAAAACAGATCGTAACCAAATAAAAAAACGATAGTGAATCTCGTATAGAAAATTCCTCACTCAATCGTATAGCAGAACGAAAATCACCATTTTGTTCTCGTATTTAAAAGGAGGATTTCCACGACTAAATCGCGACAGGCGTAGCCGCGTATGTGATGGTCGCGTTTGAAGGTAAGGGTCGCGACAATGGGGTGGCGACTGCGAGCGCGACTGGGTTGGTCGGGTTAGAGTTCGGCGATGGGATTTTGGGCTTTAGCAAGTACGTATTCGAATAAGGAAAGGGTGGACGAGTTTGAGTGCGTACTCAGTAAATGAAGTCGAGCGGAGAAGGGACAGCTGGTGGTGGGTTCGTGAGGCAGAGGCATGGAAGGTGGCGGCGATTGAGTGCGGTCGCGATGGGTTCATGCTCTGTCACGATTTTGCTGTGTGCAATTCGGGGAACAGTGAGGTATATCTGATGTTTCCTTTCTCTTTTTCGGTGTAATATATATATATATATATATATATATATGTGTGTGTGTGTGTGTGTGTGTGTATTTAGAGAATCATATAAAATAAATACAAATATACATATACAGTAAAATTTGTACAGTAAAGAAAAAAAAGGTATAATATAAATATATATACACACACATGCTATTGTAATCTAAATATATATAGGTAGACAGTAAAATATATATATAAATAGGATTTTTTGGAAAAAGATAGGGGTTTTTTAAATGTTTGAAGGATTTATATAAAACTTTGATTTGGAATCTCTATAGACTATTTTATAAATATATATGTATTTTCAAAAAGAAAATAAATATACATATATATATTTTCACTTACCGTTTAATTTTAAAAATATGTATTAGGGTGATTAAATTGTTTAATTAACTTATTTAGTTATTTTTAGTTACTAAAAGATTTTTAAAGGAAATTTGTTTAATTAAATTAATAAATGGTAATTGACTGTTCGATTATTTCAAATATTAATAAACCATATAATGCTTGTACAAAGTCTAAATTCGTGAAGAAAACAAGCCGATTTGGATTGGGTTGCAAAACAAAAATCAAAGGTGAGTTAATCTCACTCAAATTGGATTACTAGTTAATTTAATTGGTTAAAATTAAATTATTGGTTAATTGATTGGAAATTGATTATTATTATCAGTCTGGATGTGATATATTATATATAGTATATATATTGGAGTGATTGATATTCCCGCATTATATAGCGGATGAGACCCTATGTGCCCCGCATAATAGCGGATGACCCTATATACCGTGATATCCCCCTCGAAGTGGGATGAGTATTTTTATATTGTGCTAACATCTGTGGATGCAGGGAAACAGGCTGGAGGGATCCAACTGAATTCCTCAAAAATATTGGAATTTATTCTCATATTCAGTGATATGATTTATTTGATAATCTGTGATAGATTATAGTTTAAATTGGAATTTTTGAATGCTATGGTTTGGCTGAATATATTTTGGTATTTTAAGATATAAAAAATATAAAGATTGGGCTTGAAGGAAAATAAAGGAAATTTTAAGTAAAATAATTATAGTGAAGATGAATAAATAAAAAGGGTGAATTTGGGAAAAAGGTAAATGGTTGGTTTTGAAATCCTATTTAATAAATTGCGGGGTATGGGAAAATAAGGATTTTGAATATATAGGAAATAAAAGAGTTTTGAGGACTTAAACGATATTGTTTAAGAATTAAAGGATTTATTTTAAATTCAAGATTTAAAATGGGTTGGGAGAAATAAAAAGGGAATTTTGAAATTAAGTGAGGAATTGACGTTTCAGATTTAAATAAGATTTTAGATCAGGAGAGGTAAGTAGATTTGAAATTAAGGATTTGGGGTAATTTTGATAAATCAAGAAATAAATTTCAAAATGAAATTAATTCAGAGAATCGATTTGAAAATCGATTAGGTGTTTTGAAATAGTGATTAAAGGGAGAATGATGCTATGGATTTATAAACTGGGTTATAAATAAAGTGAGGTAATTATCAGTGGATAATTTGGAGTTATAAATTTCACGGTGGAAATTGGTAAGGGGATAGGTAAATTGTTTTAAAAATAAAAAGGTGGTTTTATTTTTAAAAGGTGGAAAAGAAAATTTACGGGATGGGGATGTAAATTAAACTGGAAATAAATCGAGAAGGATTTATAAATGATTAGATGGGCTATATTGGAATGAAAAGTGTATTTTCCTGAAAAGCCAAGTATAATTTCAAAGGAGATTTTTAAGTATAAATTAGAAGTTTTAAAGGTGTTTTTAAAAGAATGGTTTTTAGGAAAATTTATTATTTAATTGTTTTAAAAGTGTTAGAGTAAATAGTAATTTAGTTAATTTTAGTAGTTGATATTTTTAAGGTTGGATTAGTATTTTGATTTAAAGGATAACTATTAAATATTTATACCTTATATAACAGTTTATTTTAAAGGTAGTTTTGGCTAAAGCTTTACTTGGGAAATTTATTATAGAATTTCATAACTATTATTTTGAATAAAGTGATTCAAGTAGTTTTATTTTAAATGTATTAAGTGTATGTTTTTGGACAAAGAGATTTAATTTATTTAAAATCTAAATTTAATAAGACTTGGTGCTTTTCAGTAGAAATAAAATAATTGGTTGAATGATTGTTTAATTTGATAGTTAAATAACCGACTATCAATATTGGCCAATGCGCTAATGGTTTCGAAGAGACCGGGATCAGATTTAATTATCCGAAAACAACTTCGACCCGGTTTGAACGTAGCGAATGAATACCGTGAAGACGATGAAGATGGTGATTCGGTTTGTCTAGACCCAGGACAACTTTATGGACGAATGCTATCAGAACATCGTCATTGGAGGACGATAAGCATTCTAAGTGAAATTCATTCCTAAAAGGCAACATTTAGCCTCAAGCCTCATCAACCGGAATGGCTAAAACAGGGGAGGTGCAGCAAGGCTAAGTGGGTAGCACTCAAGTAGGGTAGGGTCATCCCTATCTAGAGTCCTTTTTTTATCTCGGTTTTGGTGGCGGTTGCTGATCCCAACCGCGATGTGATCTTATTCGTACTATCCAGCAAGGGGGTAGCTCCGGTCATGTGTTGTAGGTGATTGGGAGTGATCCTCGGTACTCTGATCTAGGCCAGGTATTATGACGGGCGGTACCCCAGTAGCCCTGCCATTGTATGAAAACCCAATCTCCAATAAGTGCCGCCGGACTTGTTTGTATACCTATTATGCTGGAATTTAATAAATGTAACAATTTCGGCTATTTGAATAAATATTTGTACTTAGAAACTACTATAATATCAGAGGATTTTGATATAAAATGTTATGGTTATCGTAAGGTAAAAACCAGACATGTTTATTTGTGGCGTGGTCTTACGAGATGCCTTTGATTTCAAAGGATTTTGAAAACTTTAATAATTCAATTGAGTGTGTTTTCTCACGCTGGTTTTCCAAACTGACTCGGGTGTTATTTTATTATAATACTCGGGTCAGACCGAGTATTACAGATACAGTATAGGATGCTATGGAGCTCAGGAGACGAGCTGGATGGCAAGGCGTATCACACGCACTTGACTTATACTCCGTTGTGTATGGTAATGCTATATATTCAGCTTTTGTGAGGACAAGTTATTATAACCGTCCAGGGTTGTGTTATTGATTGTGTTGTACTTTGATGATTGTAAGTATTAAACAGTTATAGATTCTTTTGTACAAAAATCTATTGTTATATATTATATTTTGTTCCGCTGCGATTGTGAGACTCTGGTGTTATTTTTTTCTATCTTCTTCTTCTATTCTTTCTTCTTTAACCCTAATGGTTTGTATTTTCGACCACTTTGAGTTGAACTGATGGAGAATATTGTCGACTCAAAGGGGTACGGATTTGCGGGCTGTTACAGTTGGTATCAGAGCTGAAGGTTAAGCGAGAACCTTGGCTCTAGTGGGGATTACTCATTAGAGATAGGGTCAGTACCACCCTATGATGAGTTTGAGTGTATAAATAGATATGAGCGCGTATTTGTTAGTGAATATAAAATTGTTTTATATTGTGTTGATTGGTTTGTTGAGTGGTTTATGGATTCTGGTCAATACGAGTAATTAACGTTATTGATAGGGATCTCTAAACACTTGAATAGAACAATATGACATAGTATTGTATTAAAATGGGGTAAATGAAATAATTTTGCCCAAAATTATTTTCGTATATAAAAAAAATAATTTTTGTAAATTATTATAGTATATGGTTGCTTGGTTGTTAGGGAATGATAATATTAAACTATTATCGTTGTTGTGTGGAAATTGAATAAGGAAATTGAAAATAAGGAAATAATGTTATAACCAAAGTTAAGGAAATAAATTCATATAACAAAATGAAATCTGTAAATGTGAATTATAATGTGATTTATAATTGAAAAGGGATAAAACTACAGAGTAATATTTGAATATAGATTGAAAGGATTTGAAATTCAAAAATTTGGGAAATTTAATTTCCTTAGAATTTGAAAATGATTTTCAAAGGTTTTGGAGGAATAATAGTGATATTATTTGGGAAATATTTTTGAATTGGATATGAAATCCGATGGGATTTGGAATTTATAAATATTTGAAATTTTTTAAAAGAAGTAAAAGCACTAAATTCACTTCGATCGCTGGAAAATAATTTCGTTGATGACTGCAGCATCATCGATATTCATTTTCGAGTTTCCAAGGGAGGGATTGCTACCTGGATGTTGTGAATAGAAGTTTTGGTTTGGTAAAACTGATTCGATTTAAAATTCAAAGAATAATTTGATATACCAAAGGACTTGGATATATATATATGTTTTCAAAAATGATTTTGAAATGCTTAAGTAATTGCTTAAACTCTAGAAGTTCTTTAAAAAAGTTTATGGAGAATAAATAAGTTTGGGAACTTATATAAAAAAAATACTAAATTAACTTAAATAAAAGTGAATTTCGAGGAAATGAATCTAAGTAAGTTAAATGGAATGGTCATTGAAATAAAATTTATTAAGTTGGAAATAAAACTAGTGGGTGGACAAATTAATTTAATTTGTAAATAAATAGAAGTGGAATTGAAAATTTAGTTTGAGTTGGACTAAGTAAAACCAAAGTTGGGGATAAAATTTGATTGAAAATGAGATAAATTAGTGGATTAAATATAGGAATTCGATATTTAATTTGATTAGAAATAAAAGGTAGTGGGTGAGCTAATTGATTTAAGTCGGTAAGCAAATAAAGTGGAATTGAATAGTGGAGTGAGATCTGACTTGAACCATGTTGAATAAAATAAAGTTTGGAAATAAAATTATTGAGGTTTGAAATTAATTGAAAATTGAAGGAAAATTGAATTCAGAATGGAATTTAAAATTTAAGTTAAATGAAAATAGATATAAAAGCTTAAGGGGGTGAAGTGAAAATTTATATAAGAAGTTTATAAAATATTTATATTGAACTTAGGAAAATGGATGGTGAAATTCTTAAGTAAAATTGGGATTGGGAAAAATATTGAGTAAGTATTTGAGTGAAGATTTAATAAAGGTGTGTGAAATGATAAGCGTGAATAAGTGAATAGAAGTCAAAATAAACGTGAATAAAAAGAGAATTGATATAGCTAATAATCAATTGAGATAAATACGTAGGATGTACATATATTATTTTATTCGCATAGCGATTTGATCCAGATTCGAGCACAGAATTTCGAGATAGTTATATCGATCCGAGTTTAGATTTTTCACTCGATTTTCGATGGCGAACCCTGGATATGGATTTTTGATTGATTCTGGAAATTCTCTATCATAGTATATGGCTATGCAAGGAGAATGAGGGTTTCTGATCAAGAAACCAGATCTGAGTCCGCACTAGAGAGTCGGGTGGACGATACTAGTTCGGAAGTGAAATTGTGTGATCGAGTGAGCGATCAGATTTGTTATTGCGTACGGATGGTATAGGTACATTGTACGGGCTTAAGTGAAGCAAATGTTGAAATTTTTTTAAAGAAATAAATAAAATGATTTTGAACTCTGTGATTGGATATTATTGCTAAGTAAGGTGCAGGTATTTAAAAGCAAAGGATAAATTGATGTTTTTGATTTCAGAAGATAAATTTGAATTGCCCGACAAAAGGTATGTATTTAAATTGTCTTATGAAATTTGATAATTTTTCGATCTAGCCACTTGGCCTTTTGTTTTCTTTTGAAAATTTGGGCCCGTAGAGGCATTTTGTAGTTATTTCGATCTAGCCGCGCAAAGGAGACGCTGGCGAATTTTTTTGAAAATTTTGAGAGTTAGAAAATTTTTGAAGAAATTTTGATAATTTAAATTTGGTTTTAAATTATAGTTTGAAATGGTTGTGTAAATAATATTGGTTGAAATCTATGGATGAATGTGGGAATTAGAAAAGCGATAATGGGTTTCAATAAATTATTTTGGAAAAGTTGTTTGAAAATTGTGTGGTTTTTGGGAAAATAGAAAACGGGTATTGGACCATTCCTCTTAACTAGCAATTTCGGGGACGAAATTCTTTTAAGGGGGGAGAATGTAACGGCCCGAAATTTTGGATATTTGAAATTGGAATATTTAATTGATTTTAAATATTTAAAAGGGTTAATTTTTAACTTGAAATTCAAATATCTCTATTTATTGGATAATTTAATTATTGGATTTAATAATTGGGAATTGGGTAAAATATTGAATCTTGGATTTTAAGCTTGTTAAAAATAATTTGAAGGTTTAAAAATTTTTATTAACAATACGGAAGATAATAGAACTTTTAAAATTGAATTTAAAAGTGATTTGTCCAGTTTTAAAAATATATCGTTTAAATTGACATTTAAAAATAGCCTTCCGAGGCATTGTCTCGGAATTCGACGAAACCAGTTCCATTGGATCCGTAATAGTGTATTATTATTGGATTTCAAATCTCGTGGCGTTTGGAGTTATCGTGTGGCCGTACGGTATGTAAACGCGCTGAAATTTATATCGAAAATTCAATATAATAATTGGGTCCAAAAGCTATCTTCTCCATACTGGTCAAAATGCTGTTCACATCAGAATTCGTTTTCATTTCTCTTCACATCAACACTTTTAACTTTCACTCAAATCACCGTTCCTTATCGTGTGAAGCACTCTTCCATCCCCTTTATTTTAAATCACCCAGCCGAGATTTCAAACTTCAGAAGAAAAAAAATGAAGCTTGCTAGTAAAATTCGTTTTTCCCTTCAGTTCATTTTCACGAGATCATTCTCAAATCAAAATAATAAAAAATGGCACAGCCCCTCAAAACAGATCGTAACCAAATAAAAAAAACGAGAGTGAATCTCGTATAGAAAATTCCTCACTCAATCATATAGCAGAACGAAGATCACCATTTCGTTCTCGTATTTAAAAGGGGGATTTCTGCGACTAAATCGCGACAGGCGTATGTGATAGCCGTGTTCGAAGGGAAGGGTCGCGGCAATGGGGTGGCGGCTGTGAGCGTGACTGGGTTGGTCGGGTTAGAGTTCGGCGATGCGATTTTGGGCTTTAGCAAGTGCGTATTCGAATGAGGAAAGGGTGGACGAGTTCGAGTGCGTACTCGATAAACGAAGTCGAGCGGAGAGGGGACAGCTGGTGGTGGGTTCGCGAGGCAGAGGCATGGAAGGTGGCGACGATTGGGTGCGGTTGCGATGGGTTCGTGCTCTGTCACGATTTTGCTGTGTGCAATTCGGGGAATAGTGAGGTATATCTGATGTTTCCTTTCTCTTTTTCGGTGTAATATATATGTGTGTATATATTTAGAGAAGCATATAAAATAACTACAAATATACATATACAGTAAAGAAAAAAAGGTATAATATAAATATAAATATACACACACACAGTCACATGCTTATTGTAATCTAAATATATATAGGTAGACAGTAAAATATATATATATATATATAGGATTTTTGGAAAAAGAGGATTTATATAAAAGTTTGATTTGGAATCTCTATAGACTATTTTATAAATATATATGTGGTTTCAAAAAGAAAATAAATATACATATATATATTTTCACTTACCGTCTAATTTTAAAAATATGTATCAGGGTGATTAAATTGTTTAATTAACTTATTTAATTATTTTAGTTACAAAAAGATTTTTAAAGGAAATTTGTTTAATTAAATTATTAGTTAATTAAATTATAAATGGTAATTGACTGTTCGATTATTTCAAATATTAATAAACCATATAATGCTTGTACAAGGTCTAAAATCGTGAAGAAAACAAGCCGGTTTGGGTTGGGTTGCAAAACAAAAATCAAAGTTGAGTTAATCTCACTCAAATTGGATTACTAGTTAATTTAATTGGTTAAAATTAAATTATTGGTTGATTGATTGGAAATTGATTATTATTATTATTATCAGTCTGGATGTGATATATTATATATAGTATATATATATTGGAGTGATTGATATTCCCGCATTATATAGCAGATGAGACCCTATGCACCCCGCATAATAGCGGATGACCCTATATACCGCGATATCCCCCTCGAAGTGGGATTGGTATTTTTATATTGTGCTAACATCTATGGATGCAGGGAAACAGGTTGGAGGGATCCAACTGGATTCCTCAAAAATATTGGAATTTATTCTCATATTCAGTGATATGATTTATTTGATAATCTGTGATAGATTATAGTGTAAATTGGAATTTTTGAATGTTATGGTTTGGCTGAATATATTTTGGTATTTTAAGATATCAAAATATAAAGATTGGGTTTGAAGGAAAATAAAGGAAATTTTAAGTAAAATAATTATAGTGAAGATGAATAAATAAAAAGGGGTACGAATATTGTCGAAATTTAGAACATACGCAGTACATATGAAATTAACGACGCATATGTCTAACACTAGGTATTTGCAAATAAGAGAAAGATGGGTCGAATCCCCATGGGGTTGGAAACCTATATTGGGCTATTAACCATCTGGGTTAGAAGGTTTACGGAATTTACTACATTCCTAGCTATAAAGGAGTGTGATGCCCCTAAATCAAATAGGGTACGAACAGTAACCGCAAAAATAAGAATTATACCTTCTAGAGCTGTTTTTCCTTGGTCTCTTAGTAGCTTACTAGTAATAGGGACAGCTTCAATAGCATAGGCCCATCCACTTGGTCCTTCCTTGGCCATCTTGGGACATTGATTCTTGTGATGCCCTTCCTCGTGGCAGTTAAAGCACCTTCCTTTAAAGGTTGGTTGTATCATACTCACCCTACAATCTTTAGCTTCATGACCCTTCCTTTGGTACTTCTTACACAACTTCACATCCTTCTTAAATTTCCCCTTTGACTTCTTATTGGCCCAAAACTCTCCTTCTTGGACCCTCCTTGCTTCCGGGTTAGTATAGACTTCTCCTTCTCTCTTTCCATATCTTCATCATTGGCCACATATAGCATCGCCGTTTCTACCAACATCTCATACGTGGCCTCCGTAGGTACTTGGGTCAACAAAATCTCTCATAGCGGGGAATTTAAGCCCTTCACAAACTTCATAGTCTTTTTCATAGGTGTGTCTATCAGGCTCATCCCGAATTTTGCCAATTCTATAAACTTAGATATGTACTCCTTAAGGGAAAAATCTCCTTGTCTCAGTTGAATGAACTTTTCCAATTGTAAGATAACCTCTGCTCTAGACATGAGTCTCATCTCAAATTGGTCCTTGAATTCATCCCAAGAAAATATCCTTCCTAAGTGCTCATCAGTCATAATGTTTCACCAATTCAAGGCTTCTTCCCTAAGGTGCCAAGCTGTTATTCTTCATCTTAGCTAATCATCCCAACCAAGCTCTCTTAATATCTTCTCGAAGTTAATAGTCCATGCTTTAGCTTTCGAATATCCATTAGTTTTAGAGTATGTCTTCCCTCCTTTATTAAGAAAGTCCTTACACAACTTAGGAAAGTCAACAAGATGGGGTGTTGCATCAGCGACTGGGTAGTGGGTGCTGCCGTGCAGCTGGAGGAATAGGAATCTACTCGACAGTCCTAAGATACTATTTAAACCATCCGGGCATCCCATGAATGGGTGGTCTTCCATGGATAGTATTTATATTTTGAAAGAAAAGAAATGTTTGCCTAGTGTACGTGTTGTATATTCAAGAAGAGAGGTGTGTGTGTGTATATATATATATAGTTATAATTCTTTGAAAATTCTTTTTGAAAAACCATTTTCAAAATAAAAAATATGTCTCTCATACATTTAGTTTTTCTCCGTTTATCAGGTAACCTAGGCTCTAATATCAAATGTAACAAACCACTTAGGAACATGCCTAAATTTCGGCCTAGAAACGGCCTATCTAAACTTAAATCTATTCTAAGGCAAGTTGTTAGTAGTAAAAAGAAATAACATTACAGAGCCATAACTAAAATTTCAGAACTTACAATGGATGGAACAAAATATAATAGTAAAGTGTACCCATTTATTTCAAAACACTAAAAATGCCAAAACACAAAATCCTATAAAAACCGTAACATAATATATGTTACAACAATTGTCTAAATACATAGGTACACATAAAAGCAATTAATAATAAATACTACCACTGGCCAAGCTTCTCCATCTCTAAGCATCGTCACCGCCATCACTCCATGGTTAACTTGTGTTGTAATGTGGAGGGAGTCAGAACAAGAAGCGTCTGGTGAATAAAAACCTCGATCTTACCTTTTCAGTACTTGGGCGGTATATTTAAAAATAAGAATATGTCTATGAATATAAAACCATTAAAGTCATTTAATACTTCTTTATAAGGAAAGGAGGCGGGTTCAACCACTTAATACCTTCAATTCTTGAAGTGGGTTTCTAAAATCCCATATCCCAATCATACGTCATAAATGGATAATATGTGAGAGACGGTACCCAAGCCACTTAATACTTCCCAGTGGAAAATAGACAGACTCTGATCATTTAAGACCTTAGTTATGGCAGACCCCATCATTTAAGACAAATTTCTAGAAGCGTGCTCCTCAATGTTACTATCTAACTGACATCACATGGAATCTCATAGGCCACTTAATACTTCAAAGTGGAAAATAGATAGACTCTGGTCATTTAAAACCTTAATTAAGGTAGACCCCATAATTTAAGACCTATTTTCAAAAGTGGACCCCTGTAGAGATACCACTTAACGTAACCCTTTGGCCATTTAATATTTCATCTGGGGAAAAGAGACCACTTAATACCTTAAAATCCCGAAGCAACCTCTTCGTCTTATGGCCCTTACTCATAATGACGTCTCACATTAGTCCGCTATTTGTGGGAACTGGTTGCCAGATTAGCTGAGTAGATTTCCCTTACAGATTTGAAATTAATCTTGCCTCATTATAAATATTTATCATAAGGATATCTCACATCAATAAAGGTGTACATAACTGCTGGTAGCCTCAAAGTGAAGGGCAAACTTCCATCATGTAACTCTATTGACCTTGCATCCCTCTGACTTAGCCATACATCAATTACTCTTCATATATATATACACACTTATCTCACTATTTCATAAATAATGCCTTATAAGGAATCTTCCTTATTATGCCTTAAAATATTAATTAGGCTATATAAGAGTTTCCTCTTATTTTCGCCTCAAAATCAATTACTTTCCTAATGAGGGAACTAAATGTAAATAAATGCCTAATTAGCTACGCTATATACACAATAATTATATGTTAATTACGTAAATATAGATAAATAAATATTCACTCCTAATAAGTTCTAAATGCATAGATTTTACGCTCTAAACTTACATTAAATGCTAATTCCTTAACCAATTATTATTACAAGTCCTTTTTCTTTAAATTCCTAAGATTTCATAGGATTTTAATGTCTAAAACATGGAATAAATTTTCATAACCAAAACTGCAATAATAGACTTGTAAATAAAATAGAAATTTAATGGAATATCTCAAACAATAAGGATTGCAATCTAAACCCCACATTCTATTCAATTCCTCATTTTACAAAGAAATAGATAAGAATAAGTGATGTAAGCTGCAAATAGAATTCGTAATCTAAACCCCTTATTTTATGAAAGGATAATAATTTAACCCAAAGAAGAAGGAGAAGTGGAATAGAATATGAAATTATCAAAAATTATAGAAACAGAACAAATCCCATCAAATTAATGTAAATAATTGGAAATCTCAGCATATAATTGACATATCGAAATAAAAAGGAATTTTTAGGGATTTTATCTATCATATTTTCAAAACCCCAAAATTGTTAAGGCATATTCAAATCCAAAAAGAAATACACTAAACAATTGCTGAAAAAAATTACTAAGGTTTCCACTCAAAGATTAGCCTTTGCTTCACTCAAACAGATTTGTGGCCTTCCGATCTCTTCTAGAATCTCTCTCTTTAGATATATGCACAAAAAATAGGGAAGATGTATATATATCCATTAGATTCAGAATAATTAAAGAAGAATAGGATAAGAATAGATTGGAGAAAGAAGAAATAAATGGGAAATAAGTTGAATTCTTACCTGAATTCTCTACGGAGTTTCTGAATCTTATTAGAGAGAGACAACAGTAGCTGAGTTTTGTTGTATTCCCCTAAATAATATGAATAAAAGTGGAGAGGATAGGGTTCTATTTCTAGGAGTTGAAACACACCAGAACCATAGGATGGAAGTAGGTAGGAAACGAGTAAATCTGGAGCGTACAACCGAATAAAACATAACTTCAAACCCTAGCCACCACTGGTAACTTTTGTTCCTACGCAGTCGACCGCCTTTGGGCGACCCATCGACCGCTACGGTCGACCGATTGACCTATACAGGTCGACCGCTTCTCTTATTTAGAGGAACGTTTATTTATTTCCATTGCAAGGTTATTTTATTTCTTAATTAACTTTTTAATGTTAAACGTTAATTAAATGTTTACCTAGCCCCCATGCTAATTTTTAAAATTTAAAACCTAAATTTGATTTCTCATTTGAATTCAAATTCAAACTAAATTAGTTTAAATCTAAGAAATTCAAATACTTATAAATTTTTTGCTTTAGAGCTCCATTTTCAGCACATTATATATGGAAATAGATCAGAATTTCACCAAGAATGCAATAGAATAACTTTCTTGGTCAAATTCCAACTTTTATAAAGTTTCCATATCCAACCCTTATCATATTTAATTCAATTTACTTTATTTATTTATGGTTCATTTTATGGGGTGTTACACTAACTTACCTAGCTTCACTCTTGATCGAGGGATAGTGTAAGTTGGAATGTTAAAAATGAGTTAAGTATACGAACACTTGATTTGTATAAGTGATTTTGTTTTTGACTGAATAGTTGATTAGTCAGCTAATGAACTTGACCTAATATAAACTTAGGAAGTATCTAAAAGTTTCATAGTTTCATAACCTTTGAGAACCCCTGGGGAGGAGCATTGATATGAAACATCTCTAGCTTTAAAACTTGTATATATGAGATCCCTCAGGGAGGCCACCTCTTTATATAGTTCGTTTACTTCTGAAAAAACCAGAATTGAGTTTACTAAAAATTCATCGAATTAGTCTTAAAGTGACTAGGATTGGTATGTGTTTTACTTACCGGATACTACTTCAAAACTAGTACACAAGTTCCATATTATGGAAGCGGTTATGAAGTGGAATGTTATAGAGTTGAACTGTCTATCCTAAGGTTAAGTCCAAGGGAAAGGCCAGCATTAACATTTCGTCGGGTGACTTATGTTGGAGTACATTTTAGGGATTCATGTTCTGTTCGAGTAATGAAGACTCGTGTGAGAGGTGCCGAACATAGGCTCGACATCGGAAATGACAGAAAATAGAGTAGGGGCATTGTCTGGGGTTCTACTAACCCGCGATAGGATATATCAACGGAGTTAATGGTATTTAGAATCATGTGTTAGGGTGTGGACCAGCTTTGTTTTCCTTTGAGGTATATTTTATCTAGAAATATAAGACACTCGAAGGTAGTTTCTGATCCTTGTGAAAGAGATTGGATTCAGCATCAATCGAAGAGATCTCCATAGAAAAATCCAATATGCGAACGAACCCTAGCGATTTTGATCGTGTGCTAAATATGTTATGGTGTGATCAATGTAAGCATCACAACTATTTGATATGATTTATATTCTATACCCTAGACATTATCTATCATATCATTATATTAAACTTAATGAATAGTTGTTTTCTTTTGAGGGAAAAACCCTTATGGGAATCCATATGGTCTCATTTGTTATTGTTACATGTATTCATGTATCTCAAGTTTTCTCATGCCATACTTATGTTTGACGCTTTGTGTTTTTCCCTAAAATTGCTCGCGTACTCTTTCGAGTAGGCTAAGTAAAGCAGGTTTTTCTTTGGACGCTTCAGAATTCATGTGACAAGCTGGAGGCTTCCATTATCTATCAATTTCTATTTATGGTGCATTGTATAATGTATGTATGTATCAGCATTATGAGGGCAGGCAGTTTAACTGTCCAGGCTGATGATAATACTTAGATTTTGTAACTTCAAAATTTTTATATTCGAAGTAATCCTTTGCACCATCCTTTTGATATTATATATTATCGTTCTGCTGTGAGATTCTGATGTTGTGTTCTTCCGTTCTTATTCTAAATTTTTTTTATCCTAATTATCTATCTTTTCGGCACTTGGGTGTTTGGCACAGGACTCTATAGATGTATTTAGTATCAACACTCGAAGGTCGAAAAGTCAGGTTGTTACATTTGGTATCACAACCCAAGGTTGAGCAAACAACTTGGCTTCGGTTGGGTATGGTTCATTAGAGATAGGGTAAGCAACACCTTAGAAAGAGTTGAGTGTATTATATATACGAGAGCGCATTTGTATTTTCTATAAACCTATACCCATTTCAGCTTTTCCTTAGAAATAAACTCTTTCTTTGAAATAGCTCTACCCTTTTTATCCTAAATACATTCTACTATGTTCATGTGTACAAACCATGAGTACTAGAGCTGCCAACGCTCAAGCAGGTAGAGGTGATCGAGGTAGTACCATCATGAATGGCGAGGGTTGAGCACCAAGGAATGTTGCTCATATAGTAGAACCGAGGGTGGATATTGTATAGGAGGTCGTGCAGGTCGGTCCTCAGAAAAGTTTTGCTTCGCTTTTCCGTGATTATGAGAGGCTAGAGGGAAAAAGGTTTGGTGGCACAAAGACGATCATAGAAGTCCAGATTTAGATCAAATTGTGTGACCAGATATTTGGAGACATGGAGTTGGATGATGCATAAAGCGTCAGTTCGCGTCGCGGCATATGACAGATGCGACCATTAATTAGTGGAGTTCTATCACTACTGATGTCCCAGAGAATGACTTCTCTACGGTCCAATTTAAGGAGGTATTTGAGATGAAGTTTGTCTCAAAAGCTAAGAAGACTTTGTTGTTTAGGAGTTACTTAGATTTGAAGCGGGGGTAATGATAGTGGCGAAGTATGGTAACCAATTCACTGCATTATCTCAGTTTGGACCTGATTTGGTCGACATGTCATTAAAGAAGAATGAGATGTTCATCATGGGGTGTGTCCAGAATTCAAGGGTAACATGACTAATCAGATCATGCGGTCTTATGTGAATTTAGTGAATATGAGGTTGTGGTTTGAGAGCTTAACACCAAAGCCATCTATTTTTGTACCAATTGGGGATAACAAGTAGAAGTTTCAGTCGCTTAGAGATATTTCTGGCCAGCTTATCATAAGTGTGGGAAAAGGGACATTTTGCTCGAAATTGTATTTCGAGTGGGGGAAAATAAGTGGCGAAAGCGCCATTAGTGAAGGCACTAATTGCTAAGGTACCAAAGTTAGAGTCACAGATGACCAAGTTATAGTTTGCGCCAAGCAGTTGCTACAACTTCCATCAGCGATGTCACTTTGTTAGGAACTGTCCAATGCTTTAGAAGGTACAACAACCTAGAGCTTTAGCACTTACTTTAGCACCTTCTACTTCCGCAGCTACAAAGGGAAAATAGGTTTTGGAAGGTATTCTATCTGTTTTTAGCATTACTGTTCATATCTTATTTGATACTGGTGCTTCTCTTAATTTCAAATTTATTAGTCTTGCTGATAGATTGAGACTTGAGTCAGTTATGACTTTAGATTCTATTTGCGTGTCGAACCCAGTTGGGGGCTTGGCCAATCTTAATATGATTTGCTTAGGAATTCTGGTTACTTGTTCTGACCAACTCTTCCTTGCGATATGTATGTTCTGGATTTTATGGGTTTCGATGTTCTGCTTGGGAACTGGTTGTTGCAATATCATGTGCCTTAAATTGTAATAAACGAACCATCTTGTTGAAGAAGGAAGTGGGAACTCCAACTGTATCTTGTGAAGAGCCTAGCTCACTTTTGACTAGCTTTCTTTATTCTCTAGATGTGATGGAAGGACAGTTAGATTCGATCTTGGTTGTTTAGGAGTCTCCAAAGTGTTTCAAGAGGTGTCAGGTGTACCACCTCATCGGGAGATTGAATTTCGCATTGATTTAATGAAAGATGCAAGACCTATCATGCTTCCTATTCGTATACTTGCACCGAAGGAGAAGTTGGAGCTATCTAATCAAGTTAGTGATTTTTTGCAGAAGAGTTTGATCAAACTAAGTCATTAGAGTTAGGGAGCACCCGTCATCTTTGCTACAAAGCCGGATGGTTCCTTATGACTGTATGTAGATTATTATAAGCTCAGCAAGTGAATAGTTAGGAACTAATATCTTTTTCCTAGGATAGATGACTTGTTTGATTAGCTTCATGAAGCTCGAGTGTTTTCTCAGCTTGATCTTGCTATGGGGTTCCATCAGTTGACGGTAGCAGAGGAGAGCGTACCCTTGACAACTTTTAGGTTCGACCAGTTTTAGGAGTGGCTAGTTATGTCATTCGGCCCAACTAATGCTCCAACATATTTCATGGACCTAATGAATTGGGTTTTCCGAGATGTGTTGAATAAGTTTGTCCTAGTATTCATTGATGATATTCTGGTCTACTCCAAGACAGAGGAGGAACATGTGTGCCATTTGAGGATTGTATAAGAAATACTGAGAGAACACGCGTTGAAGGCTAAGTTCTTGAAGTGTCACTTTTGGCATTTAGAAGTTAGGTTCATGGGTCATGTTGTTTCAACGAAGGGTATAGCTGTTGATCCCGCTAAGGCTATGGCTGTTCAGGACTGGAGGAGGCCGAAAAGCGCAACTAATTTTAGGAGCTTTCTGGGTCTAGCAGGTTATTGTAGGAGATTCATCTAGGTTTTCTCAAAGATTGCCTTTATCTTAATGAATTTGACAAAGAAAGACGCCAAATTTGTATGGACGGATAAATGTGAGCAAACATTTGTAGAGTTAAAGGCAAAGTTAACTAGTGCTCCTGTTCTTACTATGCCAGATAGAGGTGAGGGTTTGACTATTTACACCGATGCTTGTCGAACAGGTTTAGGTGCTGTGTTGATGCAGCATGGAAGAGTTATCGCTTATGCGAGTCACCGGCTCAAACCACATGTAGCAAGGTATGCAACTCATGACTTGGAGTTATTAACAGTAGTATTTGCATTGAAGATATGGAGGAATTATTTGCTAGGTGATAGGTTCGAGTTGTATATAGACCATGAATCTTTAAAATATCTTTTTATGCAGAAGGACTTAAACATGAAGCAGCAAAGGTGCTTAGAGTTTCTTACAGCCTATGATCTAGATATCTTGTATAAACCAGAGAAAGCTAATGCCATAGCTGATGTGTTCAGTAGGAAGTATACAGTTTTGGCTACTATTAAGGTTTGTTCGGCTCTGATTCATAGCATTAAGAGTAACTAGCAGAGGGATGTTCATCTCGCTTGGACAGCTAAAGCGGTTAGCAAGAATGAGGCACCAGATAGGTGGTCGAGATTCGAGGTGGATAGCTGTGGAATTTTAAGAATGAATGATAGGGTATGTGTTCGGATGTTGATGGGATTAGACATGAGGTTTTGGTAGAGGGTCGCTATTCTAGGTTGAAGATACATCCTGAAGTCACTAAGATGTATCAAGACATGAAGCGAATATTTCGGTGGGAGGGCATGAAGAGAGATATTTCTACATTTGTAAGCATGTGTGCTAACTACCAGTAGGTAAAAGGGAGTCACTAGAAGGCAACTGGGTTGTTTCATCAACTCAAGATTGCTAAGTGGAAATGGGAGTAGATTTCCCACGGACTTCATCGATGGATTACTAAGGTCGAGAGAGGTAACAAAGGTGCATGGGTTATTGGATTGATTGACCAACAACACGCACTTCTTACCTCTTAAGACTAGGAGGATGGCTTCTAGTTTGGTTGGGTTATATGTTAAGGAAATGGTCAGATTGCACGGTGTTCCTTGTGATATCATGAGTGATAGAGATCCGATATTCACAATCCTATGTTGGAAGGGTTTGCATGAGGCATTAGGGACCGAGCTTAGTTTGAGTACTGATTACCATCCACGGGATGATGGGAAAATGGAATGGGTGAATCAAGTGTTGGAGGACTTGCTTCGAGCATGCATTTTAGATTATGGAGGTTCATGGGAAGAGCACTGACCATTATTTGAGTTTTCATACAACAAAAATTATTAGGCCAGCATTGAAATGATGCCATTTGAAGCATTGTATAGAAGGCCTTACAAATTTCCATTGTGTTGGGTAGAACTTAGAGATCGTCTTATGCTTGGGCCACATATGGTTCGAGAGGCATTAGATAAGGTCATAGAGATTCGAAAGCGAATTAAGGAAGCACAGATTGATAGAAGAGCTATGCAGGTGAGATGCGTAGAGACTTGGAGTTCTCAGTAGGAGACTTTGTATTTGTGAAAGTTTCTCTGATAAGAAGTGTAGTACGGTTTGGAAGGGCTAGGAAGTTCGCTTATTATATAGGATCATTCTCGATTCTGGAGAGGACAAGAACACTCATGCATAGAGTCGAGTTACTAATTAAACTATTGGGTGTAAACAATGTATTTTATGTATCACATTTGTGTAAATTTGTGCATGATCCTTCGATGATAGTGGAACCGTCACAGCAGGAGGACTTGGAGATTGAGCCAAACTCGACTATATTGAGACAACCTTTTCATATTGTTGATAGAGATATGAAATGGTAGAGGAATAAGGTTGTTAATTTAGTCAAGGTATAGTGGAGCGAGGATGGTCGGGATTGTACATGGGAGATGGAGGATAGTACGAGGATGTCCTATCCGGTGTTGTTCTCGGACTATATATTTCTTATCTTAGTATTATATATCTTTTGAAGTGTTCTCACCGCTTAAGGTGGAGTCACTTAGTATGCATTTTAGGTTGCAGTTTATTTTGTATATAGTGTTAGAAGTACTCTATAAATATATCTTATTCTTCAATCTTCTTTTATTTTCATTCTTTTTGAATTTCAAGGACGATATGGTCTAAGTGAGGGAGAATGTAGTGACTCGGAAATTCGAACACTTCACCTTCGAAAATCGTAACGTTTTGAAATATAATTAAGTGTTACAAATATGATTTTATAACCTTGTTAAACTTATTTTAATTAATGAATAATCATAAGAAACTTATTTTTAAATTTTGTTGACAAATATATTCTTTGAAGAAATATCGATAATGTGACCGAAATCCGGTTTATCGATAAACGGCTTTTTGGTCGATATAAATTGTTCAAACTCTTTTGTACTAAGTTAATGAGCATATGAACACATTAGTAGCTAATTACCACAGTTTTCTTCAAGGGATGATTGGAATGTTCTAGAAGTTTCAAAGTGGATAAGAAATATTTCTAACATAAGGTGTATAAAGGTAACTAGCTAATGTAAAAGGTGTAAAGGAGAAGTGATGGCCATGTGGAGGGTGAGCCTTCCATGGCATGATTGGAGAAGGGGATGAGAGAAAGCTTAGGAAACACCATTTGAACCCTATAAAAGGAGGGGCATACCTCTTGAAATCATTTTTCTAATTTACAAAAAAAAATCAAACTATATTCATCTCTTTCTCTACTAAAATTTCGTAAGAAAATTAATTTCAAATCAACTCCAATTCAAATCAAACTTGAACTAAAGGCTTAGGACAACATTACAACAACTCCTATCTAGTTAGATCTCAAAGAACCAGAGCAAAACTCATCCCATCTACAAAGGCCATGAGCATTATTCAAGGGGGAGGGTAGAAACAAGTGCAAAGCTAGAAAGAAGAGGAGGTTAGGTGTTTGCAAGGTAAAGGTTGAATTTGATTTGCTTTGACTTGCTTGTTTTTTTGCTTAAGGGTGAGATAAATCACACCTTCAATGAAAATATATTGTTTATATTTGTTAGTGATTGAATATTTCTTTGTGATTGAATGTATATTGATATATGTTGTAATATTGATATTTGTTTGTAATATTCTTTCGGTTCTTGCTTTGAAAGAAAATGACATGTAATCCATATGTATGGACTTGTGAACTTGTAGTATAGCCTTGGAACAAAGCACATAGGTTGTAGTTGAACTTTGGTTAGGTTGGACATGGATTTGGAAGTGCTTTTATAGCGATGGTCGCTATAGATGCACTTAGGTATTGCCTTGTATTCGGCAATTTCTGTGGAACTTTATAGAGAGATCCATAGGGGTTTCTCATCATATTTGTGATGTTTTATATGTTGACTTGCTGCCATTTTGATGGTAATAAGTTAAGTAACATTTTGAAAAGTGGCCAAATCTTCACTTGTGCAAAACTACCACATTTTGCCTTGATTTTTGGACTTTAAAGGGTTGAAACGATATTTAAATTTAAGTGTTTTTAAATTCTTATTACAAGTGCTTTCTAACTATTATTAGAGTATTTTAAATGGTGTTTGAGATTTTTATGAATTTCTAAGGATTAGTTATGAATTTTTAAAGGAGAGGGTTTAATATTAAACATATAGAAAATATGGTTTTTTTCAAGTTTCAAAGTGTTTTATAAACTTGTTATCTTAAAGTGGTATTTTGAGAAAATGTTTTAAAGCCTATCAAAAATATTTTAAAATTATAAACAAATGATTTCAGAAGGGGATAATAATTGCTTAGTGGCTAGATTGTTTTAATTACTTATTTGAAAAGTAGTTAGCTGTGCTTAACACTAAAAGCTGAGCGAAGTAGTATTCACTATTTGTGAGAATTAAGAATGATGTTTGCGTAGGGATGGAAGCAATAATACTCTAACCTATCGACTTCTCTCTTAAACGAGGAATAGTTAAGTTGGAATGTCAAAATGTGTTAATCTTATTATTTATTTACAGTTTAAAAGGTAATTAACTATGTTTAATGCTAAAAGCCGACAAAGTACGCTTATCTATTTGTGAGAGTTAAGATTGATTTTTGATTAAAAATAGAAGCAATTAAGCTCTAACCTACCAGTTTCACTTTTGACCGAGGAATAGTTAAGTTGGGAAGGCCGAAAACGTTTTTAATCATGTTGATTACTTGTTCGGTTATGAAAGTCATTAATACTATACTTAACAATAAAAACTAACGAGGTAGACTTGTCTATCTATGAGAGTCAAGAATGAAGTGTCTAGGCAAGACTTTGATATGCAAACAGTGCTCTAACTTACCTGGCTTCACTCTTAACCGAGGGATAGTATATGTTGGACTGTCGAAAACAAGTTAAGTATACGAACATTAATTTGTATAAGCGATTGTTTTTGGCTGGATAGTGGATTATTCGACTATCGAACTTGACCTAATATATGAAAGTCTAGTGGATCATATATAATATGGCTTTTTTATAAGACAAGTGTGTGTATAGTAATATAAACAAATGTATATAACGGAGTATAAAGTAAAGAATAAAAACAAGCACACTAGAGTTTTTATACTGGTTCGGACCTCCCGTCTTACGTCCAGTCCTGAAGCTCCCCTTCGGTATTTTACTAAATAACTATCCTTACTTAGCCCGAAGGAATAGGCTTATACAAAAGTATTTCTTTGATAAGCTTGTGTTCTATACAACACGAATATTGACTGCTAGTACAATTCTTCCTATAATCTTCTTTGAGTGTTTTCGAGTGTAACTTCTTGGATTTGTAGGAAGTAAGTTTACCAAAAATACAGATTCTGGTTGTAATTGATTAAGAGTATGAAATCAATAATAGCACAAGAGAGTTTAAGTACTTATAGAAAATAGAGAGTGGTAGTAGTTGTAAGTAAAAAAACTTAATCTCAACCGTTTGATATATTTATAGGTAATAAAGAGTTGTATTTCAAAGAGCATGTCTTCTCAAAAAGCTCTCTTTTGATGAAAAGTTGCAACTATAGGAGAAGGCATGAATGTTTAAAATAAAGAGAAGTGATTGTTCAAAATATGAGAGTTAAAATAGTCTCAGATGTTTGGCATATATCGTCAAACATCTGAGATATTTCAGGTTTTTAATCCAAAATTTCAATCAGACGTCTGACATTATCTTCCAAACGGTCGAGACTATATTGTTTGTAAAATCTGAGTATGTTTTCTAAGAATTCGCTTTTTGTTTGGATGATATGCTTTCATGTGTGATTATGATAACTCAAGGGGATTGCACAAGATATTATAAGACCATGGTACAAATATATGACCTTACTTCAATAATATGATCTATCATTCTTTAGGATTGCCTTCATGCCATGATATCGATGAGTGGAGTGATTTCTACTATCATATACCTGTAAATAGATAAAATATTTCTTGTATATATAACTGTATATCTATTATCATTAAAATTCCAGAAGAGGGGTTCTAACATTCTCCCCCCTTTTGATAATGACAGCTATACAATCTTTTATAACGGTACTTTAGAAAAAAAATAAACTCGCCCTAAATATGTTATCTCCCCTATCTATGTGCATAGAAATATTCTAATATTCTCTCCCCATTTGTCATTGTCAAAAAGGATAATGTAAATGTGTAATTCATAGAAAAAGAGCACAAAATACTAAAAGAAAACACCACGGATTATAAACAAATCACATAAATAATTATAAACAATACATAGTTCAACCACACAACACTAGTTTTATGAACAACACAGCTATAAACAAACAAAACATAATGTTAGTCAACATAAACATAATGCAACATCACAAAGAGAATATCACTGAGAATAAAAGGAAATTACTGATTTCCGTGGTTATTGAAAGAGAGCCCACCATAATTTTCTTAGTACTCCCTGTAGGCTGACAAATCAGTTTGATAGTCCCCTGGACATCGATGTGTTGATGTGCTGTACTCATCATATTCATGAATTGATAGAACCAAAAAAGAGTCATACTGCATGTGTTTAGGTGGGTGGATCAGACCAAGATTCCTCTCCTTTTTCTTCTTTCGGTTTTTCTTGCAGAATATTTTTGCCTCTATCATGAGCAGAAGCTCCAACACTATAAGACGACCTATGAGGCTTAGGGAAAGGAGTATGTGATGGAGAGGGTATAGGAAAAGGAGATGATCTAGAAGAAGATCTACCATGGACTTTCCTCATAACCTTGCCCAAAGTGGATACAACTTTTTCCATTGTTTTCTCAAGGTTGGTCATGCATGTTGAAAATGACCTCTCCCAACCAATTATTTTATTTTCTAAAGAGTTTTGATTCATCGTGATCATCCTTTAATTTCAAAGCGTTAAGTCTCGTATGGACTCATTTTGATCAATTTCAGTGCGGGCTTCGTAAATTTCCGATTCGGAGTGATATCCTATATCATGGTGAGAAGGAGCAAATGGTTACGGAAGAAGAACTTGAGTTTGTTGTAGAGGCACTCGGTGTAGTTGTTATTCGTGTTGTTGAGCAATCCATAAAACAAGAGAAATGTGAGGAGGTGGTGTTATAGGGAGATGCATTAACTTAAAAAAAATCTTATTCCACTTTCTTTAATGGGAATTTCTTCGAACTGAGATATGTAAGTTGGCACATCAAGTGCTTTGAGTATCCTCATAATGCGAGGACCATATAGGATAGCGATAACGACTCCAATAGTTTTTTATTTCATCACAGATAAACTGTGCCGAATTTACACGAATTCCACCAAAAATTGCATCTAATGCCTTATGATCGTCCTCATATATTTGTTCATTGTTTCCTAAACGTGGTAGCATAGTGTTGATTATCATTCTATTTAACAATATGGCTCGTGGTAGAAGATTAGCCGATTTCCATTCTGGCATTCTATCTTCCCATAGTTCATGCGTGATTTGATTACGCTGTAAGTTTCGATAATCAACTATTTCTTGTAATGTAGTACCATTAGAAGAAAATTTTAGTATTCTCCCAAGAGTATTTACAGTTATCTTTAAAACTTTACCGTAAACACTCGTCCAAAACCATCCGTCTTCATTCTCAGGTTTTCAAATATTTTTGCTATATAAATCTACATAGAAGAGGAAAATAGCAAGTTGATTGATAATTATCTCATTTTCATCGAAATTGATTAGGGGTCGAATGCCAATAGCCATGGTTAGTTCTTGAAGTCAGTATTCTTCAAATTTAGATAACTTATAGAAAGAGCCAGCATTAAATTTCTTAATTTTCAGATCCTCAAATCTTTTCATAGCGCTTGGGCTATTGCGAAGCCATTGTTGGATGTGAGAACAAGTGACAGTAGTTGGTTAAAAGGAGGAAGATTGGTCTTTATTAGCTCTATTATTAATTGGGTTTTTAGTTTTGTGGGCCATGATTGAAAAATTGGAATATTTAAGGAAGCTATGGTTTTTGATTTGGGTTAAAAAACTGAAATGATATGGGTAAGAAAAAATTATAATGTAGAAAGAATATACAGCTATTCAGAGTGGCAGCCGAAAATTCTCTGACGTCTGAGGGTATTTGTCGAACGTCCGAGAGTATTTAGAGAATCAACCCAAGTATTTTAGTAGAAGTTTGGCTTTTTTCCTTAGACATTTGGGAGCTATTAAATTATGTAATTTAGAATTTTAAGTATATATTTTGAATTTGTATTTCATATATTTATTTTAAACATGATAAATGATATTTATAATTATTACCGAAAAAATACATATGCATTACATATATAGTCATATTCATATGATTATTAAAAAGAAATTATTTCTCCTCCGATGATTCTTATACTCTATAAGGTCCCAAGAATTTGTGTTATCGTTAGTTTGCATAGTTGATGGCTTAAGTGGAGACCAATTTGAACGAACCGGAGTGTGATCTAGTTTTGGTTTAATGGCCCTGCCTCCCATATGTTTCTAGAGTAACGTTGTGAGTTTTTATGGGAGTTTGTATTAAACGAGCAGTTTATTTATGTAAGCAATCCTTCATTGGTGAATGTCCATAGATTGCTAGAATACATTGTGTGAGAAAGTTAATATGATTTCCTTTTCTTTTTTTCTCGTAATACATTTCTTTCTGAACTCCCATCATTTCTTATTGGTAGTGAAAATTTAATATTAATAGACGACGAGTCAAGAGTAATCGCTCATTTGACTTTATTGTCCTTGGAGAGTAGCTGGTGTGATATGTTGGTAATGCTATAATATTTAGCTAAGATGAATTATTCGAAAGAGGAGTGGTTTTTGTTGGCGATATATAAGTACTCTTAGATCAGGGTGAGCTAAAATCAATTAATGAGTAAGTGGAGTCGAGGTCGGAAGACATTTTTAGATCTTTTATTTTTATATTAAAAATATTTCTGTGTATTTTCTAAAAAAATTGCCAAGTAAATAGGCATATTGTTTATTTGTAGTAATAATTTGTAAGGATAAAATTTATCTAACCATAAACTTGTTAATAGTTTTTAGCTATAGTAGTTTTAATACTTTACTAAAAATAACTATACTGAAAATTTTGGGATAGGAATAAAATTAGAATTTAATATTCATAACATTATCAGTTAGTATTTATGAAATTAATGCAGTAAGTGAACATATACCAAGGTCTCGTCTTAGTTTTATAAAAGTTGATTCACATAGTTTAGTGAAGATATTGGCAGTTCGATTTTATGTATTAACAAATTCTAGAGTGATAATACCTTTTTCAACACGTTCTCTCAGAAAATGGTGACGAATATCAATATGTTTAGCTCGAGAATGTTTAATTAGATTTTCAGACAAAATTATAGCACTCGTATTATCATAGTATATAGGAGATTTAATTATAATTTTTCCAAAATTTTGAAGTTTTTGTTGCATATAAATTACTTAAGCACATGCTAAGCCAGTGGAGATATACTAGGCTTCACATGTCGAGAGGGAAAAACAATTTTGCTTTTTACTAAACCACAAAACTAGAGATTAACCAATAAAATGACAAGTGCCACTTGTCCTTTTTTATCCGTTTTGCAACCACCGAAATCCGCATCACTATATAATATGAGTTCGAAAGAGTTTCCTTTCAGGTAAAAAAGCCCATAACCTTTGGTGTTGGTTAAGTATCGAAAAATTCTCTTAACCGCTCGAAGATGTGATTCCTTAGGTTGTGCTTGAAATCAAACTCAGCATTATATCTAGTCTACTAACCATTAAGTATAATAGAGATCTGATCATACTTCGGTATAATTTTTGATCAAAATCCTTTTGTTATCCTAATAATTTTTAAAGGGTATAAGCCAATGAACCAATGCCGATATTAAGGGTGCATGTCGAGGTTCAAAGCTAGGGATCATGTTAAGGTTCGAGGCTTCGAATGCAAAGATGAATGTTGACATCAAAGTCTTTGTTGGTATAGAGAAAACAAAAGGTGGTGTTGAAAAAGAACCATGCCGCTCCTATCCAATAATGTCGAGCTTCTTCAAAATAGGCTACTTTATGTCGATGGCGAGAATCAAAAGCTATAGATGTCGTGAGGACTAAGAAGCATTCATAACCTCAATCTTATATAAGCAATGTCGATAACTGTTGTTATGAGATTCATCAATGACCTCGATGCCGTGCTTTATTGACATCAAGGTTTATTAGAAAAGAGAGGTATCAAGCATTGATGATACAAGACCGATACCGAGAAACAAGAACATGAGCCCTGGAACATGACAAGCCATCAATATCGAGGCCAATAAAACTGCCATCATCAAAACTCGATGATGATGAAGATGCCGAGATTTATGGATGCCGAGGCTTACCACCCACCAAACTTTATAAATAGGGACCCAGAGATCTTCATTTAGGGTGGATGGTTCATTTCTCTCTCTTATGCTAAAATCACGTTCTAGAAACCCTAAATCAAATTAGGAAAAGTTGTATTCGATTGTAATCACATTCAATTAATAACATGAAGGGCTCGAATTGGCATTTGGACCTTGGCTATGATTTCATTAATCATTATCAACTTGGGCTTGCAAATATGTAGATTCGCCGAGTTTGAAACTTGATACGAACAACCTCAACGAGTTTTGATCTGAGCTCGGTATGTCATAAAGTTCAGAGCTTGACATGGCCATAACCTCGATGAGCGTTGAACTAAGTTAAACATGTCATAAACTTCAAAGCTCGAAATGACCATTATCGATGATCCATTAACAATAACAAAAGTATAGCCTTCGCATGGTCAACCTTGTTAAGTTTCAATCAACATCGAGCCTATATGTGCACGATTCTATTAGCATAAGATTTTTGAACTTGAGAACAAAAAGGGCATTTAGTCTATTATCGTACTTGATAGATCACACTCCCAACTTGCCACATTTTCTATATTTTTATCTAGTCATCTGATATGACATAAGTCTTTGAGAGTACTTATCTAAAAATTCATAAAGAAGGACGCGGCATCACCATGTTATTTTTTATTAAGGATGTTGCATCCCCTTTGGGATGTCGAGCCTAACAGCTAATGAAAGGGAAATGAGCACAAGCTTTCTCTCGAAGACATATTGTCATCCTTATTAATGATTTTATCATACACTTAGTCTCGTGATGACAATTTGGACCTTGGCGCTTTTAGCGGCGACATAGATCGATAATGTTTGTACCAAAATTGGGCACAACACCCTTCGGAAGTTTTTGAAGAGATAAAATGAAGAAATTAAATGGAAAAAGAGGATTATCTAACAAAAACTCCAAAAACAGATAATGAAAGTAATAAGAACGCACAGAAACACAAGAATTTAGAGTGGTTCGGCGTGTTGCCTACGTCCACTATGAAGTTGATTGCTTTATTGATGATTACAATTGATTTCAACGGGTTACAGCAGATAATAATGATTTACAGCAGTGAAATTCGTTATTAGCAGCAGCTATGGAGTTTAGAACTGGATCCGGCGGAGTCTGGGCATTCGAGAATTCAAAGAAGAAGAAGATCCCCTTTCTGTTGGCTCCGGGGGTCTATTTATAGGTGTAGGAGGCGGATATTTTGCTCAGATCTCGGGAGACTTCTTCTGGCACATGAGTAGGGCCGCGCGACCAAGCCCGTGAAGTTTCGGCCCGATCCGTAATCGATACGAACGGATCTCGTATCGATCAAGATTGCGTCCGATGGAGTCGAAATTTGGAGAGGACATTCTCTAGCATGTGCGTAAGCTCCTGTGAAAATTTCATAGCATTTGGACTTGTGGATCATGAGATATGATCGATACGAATGGTGATATTTGGCAGGCTGTTTCGTTCGTATCGATCATTTCGACTCGATGATTTCGAATCGATGGCGGCATGCGTTAGCAGGTTGACGTGGCGCGCGTCCTTCGCATCGATCCACATTTTTGCCGAGTTGATCGAATCGTTCCAGGATTTTCGCCGTGTTCGCATCGAAGCCATCGTCTCGCTCGAATCGATCATTAGTGCGCTTTTCGCATCGATCTGTAGCATACCCGGTTTGAATCGATGAAGACAATCTAGTTCGAATCGATGGACGTTGGCTTGTTCGCATCGATGAAGGTTGCATAGTTAGTATCGATGAAAGCTCCTTGGTTCGTATCGACTGTTGTGCTTTGCTTCGCACTGATGGGAGGCATGCATTTCGTATCGATTGGTGATCGATCGATACGAAGAGAGCTTTTAAGATTGAGCAATGCGAAACAGATGAAAGTGTTCGTTGCCGATGGATACGAAGTGGACATTGGATGATCGAGTTGAACTATGGCTTGTCGATGGATGCGAAGTCGATCGAGTCGAACTGTTGCCTCCTGATGGATGCGAAGTCGATCGATACAAAGTGGACATTGACCGATCAAGTCGAACAGAGCGTTCCCTGATGGATTCGAACTCGATCGATTTGAACAGCAGCCACCTGATGGATTCGAACCCGAGACTGTTTCTCGTCCAATCTTGCATCAATCATAAATTGAGCATATGAACTCGGATTGACTTGAAATTTGGAGTGCTGGCTTCCATGGCCTTGCTCGTCGTGTCTTGTCGATCGTAGCTTGATCCGGACTCGGACAAAATTCGTCGATATCCATAGTGAGCCTACGTATAACCGGTCTCTAAGACGAACCGTCATTGGTTTCTAGTCAATTTCTTGGTGTCACGGCCTTGCCAAAAGGCGGGATAACATTTTCCCCCCAAAGTACGTCTTGTGGAAACATGATGTGCTTTGAAATGCTGCAATTTTCATTCTGGACAGTTATCGTCTTTTCGCTGAGAGTTGTAATCTTTGACTGACTTCCTTGGTAATCTAAGCTGTTAATTGTTGTACCCTGTATTGTTGCAACTGATTGTGTATGCTGGTGATTAGCTGTTTGTTGTTGTAATCGTTATCAGATAAGTATCCAGTTCCTGTGGATATTGAAAATTGAATATTAGTCCGACATATATGCGTATATGTTAATTTGACTTTCGTTAAAGTTTGCACGTTCACGAGTCGTTTTCAGTTTATCTCGTTTCGAATTCTGTATCGATCCTCTCCTGAACCGATGTGAAATCCGAATTGTAACAACGCTCGACGGTTGTTTTTGAAAGTTCCTTCGTATCGATCCTCTCTTGAATCGATGTAAAAGGTTGGAACATTATCTTTGTATCGATATGCATCGCATAGATGGATACGAGATGAGCATTTTGAATCGATGGACGTGGGGTTCGATGGATACGAAGCGGTTGTTCGTATCGATGGAGTTCAATGCCTTCAGAATAGCCCTTGTTGCATATTTCAAATCGATGGACCTGGAGTCATTGGATACGAACAGACAATTCGTATCGATGGGTGATGGCCTCTGAGAGCTGTGATTCGATGGATTCGAATTGCACAGTTCATATCGTTGCACTGGAGATGGAGTCGAAGATGATCGATACGAACAATGGCTTTGTATCGATGGATTTAGGTGACTCAAAAAAGCCTTCGTTGGCAATTTCGCTTCGATAAAAGCTCGAGTTGATGGATTCGAATAGCTTGTTCGAATCGATCCCGTGGTGATATTTTACAACCGATCGATTTTACTGGGAGGCGAATCGTTTCTCCCTTCACATTCGAGTCCATATAAATACTGTGGACTTAGCCATTTTCCACTTTTTACTTTTTTATTCTTGCGCTTTGCTTTCTATCGCTCCAGAGACTTGGAAAAAGAAAAAACTGTTCTTGCCTTCGAATCGATTCAGACTCTCAATTACTCGAACTAACTGCCAAATTTAGGTAATCCACTAAGCGAATCCAACGCGTAAACGATGAGACTCGATCTTTAACATCAAATCACCCAGAGTCGTGGTCGATCCTCGCGCAGTTGATGTTGGATTCGGGTTGGAGTGAAGTTGAGGAAGGTCATGGCGTTTATGCCATTTGGGGAAGAGGAAGCGAGGATCGATACAAGGGAGTCGATCGAAGTTTCTTCGGCCTTCGCTTCGTGTCGATCTGGAGTAGGGGCTTCGAGATGATGAGATGGAGGCCTTCGTATCGATCGATGGCTGAGCTTTTGCATCGAATCGAGTGCTTCGAACATGTGGATCGATACGAAGGGGTTGCGTTTGATCGATTCAAAATCCAGAATTTCCGATCGATATGAATTATGCGCAAGGGGATCGATACGATGGTGTAACGACCCGTAAATTTCAACTGTTTTAATAACGTAATTAGTTGAAATTTTGTGAAATTTTAAACGATAAAATTTTGAAATAAAAATTTAATATTTGGAATACGTCTAGTTAAACATAGCAACTGGTAAATTTTCGTCCGAAAATATGAAAGTTTATTTCGCGCGTAAATTCACTTCGATTTAATCAGTTAAAAAGCGATGAAAATAAAATGTTTCCGAAACCTAAATATTTTTACATAGAAAAATTCTAAACCATCTTCTGAGCAAGATGTCAGTTTGTAATTTTTCCAAATTCGGACATTTTTGGCTCCGTCGATCTTATTTTTCAGCGTTTTTCTTGCATTTTTCGCTGATGAAAAATTCGAATTTTTAAAATTCAATCGTACCACTAATATCTGTATACCATTTTGATCGTCTCATTATGATGAGCTCTGCGGTATATTCAACTCTGTGTTTCGATACCCGGTACGTTGTGAAATACGCAAAAACGGTTAACCGTAACGGTCCGTCTTTTGTCACAATATTGTGTGCGGGTTCGTTCTACCTTCTTCTGTTGATTCAAGGGAGGAAATAAATGCATGATATAATACATATCGTTACTATTCATTTTTTTTGGGACTGACAAGTATCCCTCGTTCGCTGCGCGGTCATTATTTCCTTTTGCATGCATTTGAACGGTTCTCTGCCTTCCCTTTTCTTCATACCTGCTCTTCATTTCATTATACGCACTTTTGCTTCTTCTATTTTTATTTGTTTTCCCTCTTCACAGCAAAATGTTTCCAAAAGCCAACATTCTCCTTTTCTCCTCTCCCCTTCTTCTTTTGCAAAAAGTATGGTTGCCTGTGAACCCTTTCTCCTCTTGCCCGCTTGCACAGCCACCACCACTCCTCAGCCACGTTCTCCACTCGCATCCCTTCGTACAACCTTCCAATCTCCTTCCACTCTTTCTCCTTTCCCTTCCAAACGTCTCTCCTACCAAAGCAAACCCTTCCACCTTTGCCATCATCCACAATACCCACCACAAAATCACGCAACCACCTGCACACAAGACCCAAAACCCAACGCCCCATCACCCAGCCTCGCCCATGCGCGAAACCCAGTTCGCCGAACCCGGTTCTTTTCTCTTTCTCGTGCAAATCGTCACCAGTTTGACCTATACTTCATCCTCCTCGCCTTATCTCCACCGCCTTGCATTCCGAGCACCACCAGGCAAAGGCCTACCCATGCAAAACTCATTCCCATCGGTAACCCAAACCACCGTAGCCACTGATGGAGTAGCCTACCCTGTACCCTCCATTGCTTGTCTGACCATCTACAGGCTGCCGAGCCTCCACATCGTCCCACTGTCGCGCAGCCTAGCTCACCTTATTTTGCTGTGTAAGTATATAGATATATATAAACATATATATATTTATTTATTTGTTAGTAATCAGTTGCTGGATATATATGTGTTATATTATATGGTTTGTTTGTATATATACTTTAAGATCTATTATATATATATATAGTTATATACGCATTTGCTATATATGCATAAGTTTTAAAGTGACAGTCATATCAACACATTGCTTTATATATATATTTGTATATGCTTTGACAGCCATCTATGCTAGAGTATATAGATTTTATACATATTAGTTCACTTTAGTTTTCGTCTGATTAGTTATATAGATTTGCTTATGGATGTGTGATTGTTTTGGTGTATAGATGTGTGCTTCATGTGTTGGTGTCAGTATTACCGTGTGTTTTTATCTATGTGTGTGAGTGTATGTGGTGTGAGTTATGTTAATACATGTCTTCCTATGTGTTTTATGTGTGCGTAAGTATCTATATATATAAAAGTGTGTGTTAGCTACGTACAAGTAGTGTGCGTTAGTGTATGTATATGTGTATGGTGTGTATTAATGTGTCATTGGTGTCTTATTTTTGTACCAAAAAGAAAAAAAAGAAAAAAAAAGAAAAAAAAGGGTTAGTTGTTATAGTGTTAGTTTAGGTAACAGTTTGGTAAGTTTAAACATATAAATATTATTTAACAGTTTCGTTTATATTTCAGTTATAATACAAGGTTTACATGCCAGTTTTATATACATTTGTCGTATGTATTTGGTTATTTAAATATTATTTCAAAATCGATATATATATATATATATATATATATGCGTGAGTTTTATATTTTGCACATTTGGGTTATACAGTAAGTTATGCATACAGAAGTGTAAGCCGAGTGATGTTAGTTAATATAAGTCAATGGATTTATAACACGATGTTTTCATATTATATAATTGTAGTATAACCTGTCATGTTAAATAAGTATATGTGTGTTTCGTTGGCATATATATATAAAGTGCAGTAGTTTGTATTGTATAAGTACATATTTAAATTAGTATGTGGATATATATTGATTTTTAAAATTTTATAAAGTTAAGTTATATATATATTTTGATCTGTTGGTTTTATACGCATATATAGTATTTTTACTAGTTTCTGTATGTGTAAGTCACCACGCCTGGGCATTTTATTGTAGCTATATAAGTTAGATTTCATGCATAAGTGTTAAATTAATATATTTAAATTTGTTATTACCAATTGGTGGTAGCTTGTACCACATATATATGATTTCTGTATTACATATATAAGTTGTTTTGCTGTATGAATAAGGGTGCACTGTTCTAGATATACAATGTTTGAAAAGTCAATACGCCTATATGTATGTGTTTTAATATTTGTTTAAAATTAAATATTTATTTCATGGAGATAATAATAATAATAATAATATATAACTTCTGTTCTAACTCGGTTTCGTCGATCCTTGATTATCAGCCTTGTTCGTCAAAATTCGTACCAATCTAGCTTTGATTTGAAGTCGTGCTTGGAATTCGTAACTCAACTTCATTGTCTATCTCTCTGCCTCGAAAGGTGAGCACTCACTCACGATTAACGTTCTTTTATTTATTAAATCTGATTTCAATTGAAACGATAATTGAAATATGCTGCTGTTAGTTAATTACACTGTTATATATGCTATTACCTGTATCAGTTCACCTGTGACATCTAACACCATTATCTGTTAATTATTTATGTAATGATAATACAGTTTGGCTGATAATTGATTGATTGTTGATGTTTATATTGGACGTTAAATTGTTAGTGATAAATGATAAATAGTATGCAAAATTGAAATGGACATAGTATAGTTAACAATTTTTAAAACTGATTTACATGTTAAATTGGATTAGTGAATATGACCCCTTTTAATTGTTAATTTAATTGACATGTAGAATAGTGATAATTACACTTTGAACCATTGAACGTATATTTGATTTATTGTTGTAGTGTTAAAATTGAAATCGAATGACAATTGAAGAACCGTATAAATATTAGTGTAATAATCTTTAATCTACATGAAATGATAGTGTAGATTCTAGAGATAATTATATTAATTCGTACAAATAACAATGCGAATTAATACGGTTATTTCAGGATTATTTGAATTGATTATTGGATTGATATTGATTGTTGTTATTGCTTGTTTATTTACTTTGACACCATCCCAGTTATCACACTGCAAGTTCCCTTTGCTATGTTTTGATTTTTGAATTGAATTGGAATCGGGTTGAAATGATAAATACCCAAATTGAACTTTGACCTAGGATAGAGAATTAAATAAAACCCGATTGGTCAATAATTTGATTTAAAAATAAACGAAGATTTTATTTGAATAAATAATATGGTTTTGAAATGAAGTTGAAATTTGAATTTTTAATGAAAGGAAAATGTTAATATTTAATAATCTGGAACAAAATATTAACAATGTAATTGATGAAAGAATGTTGTTTAATTTGAGAAATTATTGAATTAAGTTTGAAATTATAATTAAGTTTGAAATTATTAAACTTTGAAATGATTTAATAATTAAGTTTGAAATTATAATTAAGTTTGAAATTATTAAACTTTGAAATTATTTAATAATTAAGTTTTGAATTATTTAATAATTAAATAAGGTTGAATTATTTAATGATTAAATTGAATTGAATTCTTTAATAAGTAAAATTGAACTTTTGAATAGGTAAATTTTTACTTCGTAAATAATTGAAATTGAGTTTTCTTTATTAATTAAGTTTTGGAAAATTATTTAAGTAAGTAAATAAGTGAAATTGAATTTCTTTAACAAGAAATAAAATGTGATTTATTGAAATTAATGTAAGACTTGAAATTTAAAGAATTTGATTTGATGAATTTAATTTAATTCAATTTGTAAGTTTTGATATAAGGAAGTTGAACTTAAGAAATTGATTTAATGAATTGGAAATTAAATAGAATTGTTTTGAATGGCAAATTTACTTAACGAATATTGAATGAAATCGATAAATGAAGTTAAATTGATTTGAATGTTAAATTTAATTAATTTAAATGATTTCGGAATGAAATTTATATACGAATTTGAATCAATATTTGAATTGTTTTAAATAGAAGTTGAAATTGAATTATAAGATTTTGAAATGGTAATTTGGAAGTTTTGAAACGTAAATTATGGAAATTGATTTGGAAAGACAAATGAATGTTGATTTGTAAATCGAAATTGAAATTGAATTTGATTTTGTTTTTGAAATATATAAACGACCAATCGGTGTAATAATTACGAAAGTTATTAAAGAGACCGGAATCGGTTATGGATATACTCTCTATCTAAATAGAAAACCACTTTAATAACTATACGCGGAGTGATGATCCAGAATGAAGTGGTTGGAATGATGTACGTGATGACTGAAGAAAGAGAACGATAATGGATAGCCTTGACACTTGTGTCAAATTGGAAATGACTAAAACAGGAGCCGTGCCGGGCCAATGGAGGATTAGCTACCTCAAGTGGACACACTTCTTCGAACTACTCATTACTTGTTGTCGATTGGTGCACCCTTGATTTTGGGAGTGTTGTTTCACGGTGTTGCGGGCGCTGCGGCGTTGCGTTCTCACCAGTCCGAATCAGGCAAACGGTAGTATCACTACCTTGGGTATTGCCTCATGTGTCTTGTCATACTTGTATTCCCTATACGCGACCACTACGATTTTGTTTTGTACCTTTAGTATATGGATTGCCCTCTGGTGACTTCCGGTTTTGGGGAAACTACCATCTTGTATATGCTTTTGGGAATAAAAATGTGTTAAGGGTGGAATGGGTCATGACTTAACACTATTTTGATATCTTTTTATATTACTGATAGACATTATCTACTTATCGTACACTATTACATAGTAGATAGTTTAACGGATCCTTAAAGGATGGTTATTCCAAACATCCTTTGAGTTACTTGTATTTCAATTGCTGTTTCACTTGAGTTGGATTTATTAATATAAGAATGTTAATCCTGACTCGAGTGTCTTGTGTTTTTGCTTTACGCTCGGGTCAGACTGAGTGTACCAGTATTCGAGACTCACCTTTGAAGTTGGAGCTTTGCTTGAAGATCCAGCCATCTATTCTGCTTTCAGTATTCGATGATTCCAGTGATGTATTCTGATTTGTATCTAATGTATCGTATTACTCTTCCGTTGTATCTGGTTTAACTCTGATGTAACCTATATATTTATATAGTAGCTTCATGAACTACTATCTCTTTTATTTCCGCTGCAATTATTACTCTGTGTCTGTGATCTGTGATTATTTATTTATTGTATATGTTCAGTTTTGCCAATTTAAATTAACAACGCGGTATTTTGAGCAATTCATTTCCGGCATGAGTGTCTACCTATACACTTATAATGGACGCGAATGGTCAAAATTCTGGGTCGTTACAGATGGTGACCCAATTGATCGATACGAAATGGTCGCCCTGGATCGATTCGAAGTCCTTAGCCTTAACCGATTTGAACTCCCACACGGGTGAATATGAATTGTCGCTACGAACCGGACTTTAATGATCGATACGAATTGAACCTTAAAGGACTTGTAATCTCTTGCACACTTGAACAACTGACTCCGAGGAGCTTCAAACTTGTATAATTGGATTTAATCGTTTCACCGCATATCTGATTACCTATCGAAGCTCGTTGACGGAACTGGAACTTAACAAAATGATAACAAATTTTAACTTGGATCGATCCCTAACATCTGGATGGCACGGTAGTGACGGTCAGCGATGACGGTTATTCCGACTGAATTTCGAAGTCTTATCGTTTTCATGCTTTCTCCAATTCTGTAGAATTTTTCAAGTGATATACAGTACCGCACTGCACAATACAATCACACACTTTACACTGGGGGATGCACGAGCATTATTGTTTGTTTAACAATGATTTTTCATAAGCTAGTTAGTCATGGAACCTTCAAGTTCACAGCAGTAGGAACTCCCGAGTTCAATTCCTTCAACCATCGAGATACCGATCATCGAAGTCGAAGTCATAGATCCAGCTCCGGACGAGTTTCCAAACGCCCGGTTTATTATGAATCCACAAGATTCTGTGCCGTCCGACATTTCTGAAGATATGCTGGGACGGATATGCTTAAGACATGGCTTGTCGCTTGACGACGTATTACTCCCAGGACCAAATGATAGATCACATGCTCCCCCGGAGGGGTTTACTACTTTCAACCGTCATGCTTGCACATCGGGGACACTTCCTCCATTTAATCAATACATAAGGGAAATGCTATCATTCCTTGGAATTGCCCCATCCCAGCTACACCCTAACGGGTACGCCTTGTTGAATAGCACCTTCATTCTATTTATGGAAATTCTCTTTCGACCACCAAAGCCGATCGAGATTAGATATCTATTTAACATTAAGAGTCGCGGAGATAGCCCTTCTTTCACATTTTTGGAAGCGGTCAGGAACTGTCAAATTGTAACGGGATCCTGGGGAAGACTAAGTTATTTTAAAACGGAATGGTTCTACGTTTGATCCCTCCTGGATTCGCTAGGCGATGGTTGGATAGACGTAAGCGTTGCAATCTTTCTCTTGAATTATCGAGATAATAATAACCGACCTCAAAACCGACATACTTCTCTTCTTTCACAGCCGCAATCTCATGACCTGATGGTGGATATTTCAGAGAGCTAGTTCGGATCCTCCAAGCGGTTCCGGGTGAAGAGAGGCACATTGACTTGGTTCTAAACGACAGAAACTTGAGAATTGTCGGGCTGATTGAACGTAAGCAAAGCATACGGCTGGAAGGCACACTTAGAGCGGTCTCGAAGAAGTGGTCGAAACGAAAAGCGCCCAGAGTCGTAATAGCTGAAGAAGTTGATCCGGAGAGAACGCCTACTGATAACAAGCTCCAGGCTGGGCCTTCTTCCGATGTCCAGGATTCTGGAGGAAGGAGAAAAGGCAAGGCAGTTGTTCACAAGCGTTCTAAATCCATGAGATTGAAATCCGTGGTTATGTCTTTGCCTGATCAGGGGATTAGAATTTCGGAGGCTCCTCCCCCGCAAGTAGAGAATCCTTTCGAAGGGCTTGCTGATATTCCGATTCCAGATTATGTGCCATTTCAACACGACACCAGGATGGAGGAGCTTGATAATGCTCTTGAACTGAGCGGGTCGCTTGCTATGAGTGCGGCCGACATTTTCGGTTGGTCGGGGGGTTGCACATACATACACTTCACTGCACTACATGATTCATAACTGTAAATCGTCCAATCCAAGAGATCACTAACTTTTCCTTCGTTTCTCATTTTCAGGTACAATGTCCGGGAGAGGATCAATGCTTGGGAGCCTTCGCTCGGCTCGAAAATCTTCTACCTAATATGACTCCCGCAGAAGAGATTCGGATAGAGACCGCGATCGCGGGTACTCTAGTTAAGAGAGGTACAAGCGGGATAGGGGCAGAGAATATAGACACCGATCTAAGTCTCGCTCTCCACCTCTTAGACTTCCATCTCCACCTCCTGTTCTTGTCCCACATCCGCCAGAGCCTCCACGACACAGACTGTCTTCTCAAACTTCGAGGTCCGAAACTCAACACCAGCAAGTTGAAACCGTGCCCCCCATAATTGCAGAGCCGGCCATTACTGAGCCCACGGGGGAAGGGGCTATTAAAATTGCTCAGTTGAGGAAGGAGTTTCCGAACATATGCATCGACGGCTACGTCTTTTCACCTCACTTAAAGAGAATCCCATTGGTGTGGAAAACACGATGCATGACTACATTCATGACGTCTACACCCAGTATAGAGAGTGGGTAAAGGCTACAGAGAAAGCTTCCAAGTTGGCCTTCGAGCGAGCCAAAGCTATTGAGAAGATGGAGTCCGAACTCGCCAAAAAGGACCGAATCATCCAGGTTCTCAACACCAAGGCCGAGTCTTCTCAGATATCTGAAATTGAGGCCACCAAAAAGGCTGACGAAGCGACTGTGGCGATGGAGAGGTTGAGGCAGACACACGTTGCCTTGGTGGAGGAGATGGGCCATCGGAACACCACAATCACCGCCTAACGGGATGCGGCGGTTAAGGAACTTAACGAGCTTAAGGCCAAATTTGCTGACATGGCTAAGGAAAGGGATGATGCGAACAACGCGGCCCAGGAGGCATGCGAGCAGGCTGTCTTGCTCCGGGGTGAAAGGGACGCGGCCATGGCTAAGGTCCGTGTGGTGCAGACTGAGGTTGAGGAGAAAGTGAAATCGGCCGAGTCCAGGCTAGAGGATGATATCGAAGACCTTCTCGTTGTTTACAACGCTAACGTGCTGAGGCACAGGGGTCTAGCCTGGCTCGATGATTATCCGGCGCATCTATACAACGCCTGGGGACGATTAGTTGAAGAAGAGAAGGAGGCGCAACTGGGTGAGTCTGTGGATGAGTTTGAACTCGAGAATCGCATTCTGAATGAAGATGAAAGGAAGATTCTTCACGAGTCAATGATTCTGCATGAAAAGGAAAGACTCGGAGCCCAACACTTCGAAGTAGGAGAGGGTCTAGGGGTTGACCATCATGAGGTGAGTCTTGCAGTTCCAGCGTCAACCCAGCCTGAATCCTCGTCTGCGGTCGATCCCCAAGTTGTTCCTGCTTACAATCCGGATCAGCCACAGATGTCTCCGGCTACAGAGCAAGTTACTAAAGCCATCCAGCCGCTTACAAGTCAAACTGAGGAAGGTATTATGAACATTCCACATATCTGCCTTAAGTCGGAATCCTCACTCGAATTAAGTTCTAACAGTTCTCTTATTTTTGTCCAGTGATCGATGCTGCACCGGTCGTACCTCCTGCTACTCAAGAATCATATCAGACGCAGGGGGCTATCGTTACTGAAGCGACCGCCGTGACTACTGCTGCGCCTCTTGACGACATGCAGGGAAGCTCACTTGTTTTTGATGAGCAGTTGATGGAGGAACTCTTTCACCGTCATGGCGATCCTTTAGCTGACTTGCCATTTGTCATGGGCGGAGGCGTTCCTGCTACAAGCTCTTCGATGCCAACTGCTGATGCTCCCAGCGGGGCCCGAGTGATTACTGAAGAGGAGATTTTGGCCGAAATCGACGCTGAGATGGCAGCAGCGGCTCATGGTGGCAGCTTTGGAGGTGGAATGGCGGCACTTGGTCCAGCTCCGCTTAGAATGATATCACCTGGCGGTACAGTTTTCGACACCAGTGCGCCCATTCCATCTTCTACACTTGATCCTGTTCCTCCGACTCCGTCGGCAGGAAGCATCCATGTTCACTCGAGCTCGGAGGAGGACGTCGAGATCATGCCCCCGCCTGGAGACCGACCACCTAAAGTCAAAGGCTCAAAGTGGAAAGGTAGTGGCGGTTCCAGCTGGTCTATACCAAAAAGGAAGCCGAGGAAGAAGAAAGATTAGACATGCTTCCTTGGTTTATTTTGACTTTCATTTTGTTGGCCGTGTATAGATGCGGGTTCGGCCCCTGCTAGTAGGAATTTTTGGAACAAACTTGTTCATGAACTCCTTTTTCAAACAATAGAAATGAAACTTCTCTTTTTTGGCTTCTTTTCAGTTATTGTGTATTTGCCTAAGTGTTTCAATTTCTGAAGTGCACTTGTGAAGTTTCAGCTTTCGAGTCAAGTTTGTTTTGGTTTGCTAAGTCCGGAGGCTGTGGACATGGTTTATGACCGGGAGGTGAATTGAGTTGTGACGTCACACTGCTACAGTCGATGGTCGACATTTAAGTTCTGCCCCCCAGTCTTAAGGGTGAGTTGTAGAACATCGGTCAGCGGTTGCTTCTCGCTTACAACATGTTGAGTCTAGTGTCTCTGAACAGATGTTTGAGACAAGCAGAGACCGAGCGGTTTATCCATGCTTGTTTGATTGTCGACGATCATATCCACACTCCGGGGATTCTCATTTGTTTATTGGCGGTTGGTCACGCCGGCTTAAGTTTAAATCGTACGTCCGCGCTCTGGGGACTCGGAATCGACATTTATACTCCGACTCGCACTCTGGGAGTTCGGAGTTGATATTTATACTTCAATTCACACTCTGGGAATTTGAAGTTGATGTTAATACTCCGTTTCGCGCTCTGGGACTCCGGAGTTGATGTTTATACTCTGTTTCACACTTTGGGAATCCGGAGTTGATGTTTATACTCCGACTCGCACTTTGGGAGTTCGGAGTTGTTGTTTATACTCCGTTTCGCACTCTGGGAATCCGGAGTTAATGTTTATACTCCGTTTCACTAGGCCTGTCAATGAGTACCCGAAATATCCGAAATCCGTCCGCATCCATATCCGAAAACATGAAAAATATCCGATATCCGAAAAGCAGATGCGGATATCCAATATCCGAAACATATTTCGGATACGGATACAGATATGGCTGTATCCGTATCCGATAAATATCCGTCCGGTTTGAAATTAAATATATATATTAATATGTTATTTTATATCCATAAATTTAACATAAATATACTTCATTTTACAAAAATACAACCCATGGTATTTTGCAGGGTAATCTTTTGGTTTTGGAGCATTAACCACTTTATGGAAAAAGAATGCAATATTTTAGGCTATATGTATGTTATGAAGATGATTTTTATTTTTTGGTATTTGCTACAATTAAGAAGATGTGTGATGCATGTTTGCTTTTATGATTTGCTGTGATTGAATTAGCCTATGGATTTTTCGTATGGATTATATTTATATATGCAATATTATTGTATGGATTTTGTGTGATTGGATTAGCTATTGTTAATTTGATGTAATTTATGTATTACAAGGTTTTTTCAAATTTTTTTCAGTCCAAAAAAATGAAATATGCATTATATTGATTAATTTTCGGATATTTTCGGATACATTTTGAGGTTCGGATACGGATATTTTCGAATATCCAAAAATATCCGTATTCGCTAAGCCAGATACAGATATTTTCGGATATCCGAAAATATTCGCGGATACGGATACGGATAATATTCAACGGGTATTCGCGGATATCGGATACAGATTCGGATACGGATTTTCATTTTCGGATACGGATACAGATACAGCACTATCCGTATCCGATTGCATCCGTTTACAGGCCTACGTCTCACACTCTGGAAGTTCGGAGTTGGTAAGCAGACGGTCAGTCACATCTGTTGTATTTTTTTGGATTTCGCTCGCACTCTGGGAACGAAAGGTGAATCAGGATCGTGGATGGTCGGATCACATCCACCCTGAGTCAACAAGCGAGGTCGTTAGATGGACGGGTCCACCCTCCTCAAACTTGGTTCAAATACGAACGAAGTCGTTAAGCGGACGGATCCACCCTCTTCGTAGTCGTATTTTTATACTCCAGTTCGCACTCTGGGAACCTGGAGTTAAATGAAAGATTGTCGTGTATCAATCCTTTTTTAACTTTGGTGTGATGGCTTGTCTCCGAGCTTGGGTTTCACTTAGCGAGTGACCGGTTGCATCACAGTCACTCCCTATTTGAATAAATCCCACCGTATGGTGAGACTTAGCTCTCCGTGCATAGTGATGATCATATGAAGCATTTCAAGTAAATCACAGCTCTGACTCGAAGAGATTGCATTTTATTGCTGAAATAAGAAAATATGGCAAAGTCAGTTGCCTTATTACAAATTCTAATTTCGAAATGCAGAAACAAATTGCAAAATGAAAATAAACTAAATGAATAAACATAGCTTGTCATGTGTAGAAACGACGAAGACTCTCGCTATTCCAGGCTCTTGGCAGAGTAAGACCGTCAACGGTCGATAATTTGAATGTGCCATCTCCGAGCCTTCGTTCAATAACATACGGTCCTTCCCATGTTGGCTTCATATGCGAAGGAACCGGATAGATTCTTTTCAAGACGAGATCGCCTAGTTCAAAGGTTCGTGGGCGGACCTTGGCGTTGTACAATCGGGCGACTCGACTTCGATGTGCGGCTGCCCTCAAATCAGCCTCTTCACGCTTCTCATCTAGTAGATCGAGAGATTCAACAAGTAATATAGCATTTGTCTTTGGATCATAGTATGCCACACAATGAGAAGGTACTTCTAGCTCAACTGGAATAACGGCTTCTGAACCATAAGAGAGGGAGAATGGAGTGTGACCGATCACGGACTTGTGGGTTGTTCGGTAAGCCCATAAAGCCATAGGAAGTTCATCGACCCACTTGCCCCCGACCTTTTCCAGTCGTTTTTTCAAAATGCACTTTATAACTTTATTAACCGCTTCGACCTGTCCGTTCGCCTGAGGGTGTGCAACTGTAGAGAATTTCTTTTGGATGTGAAATCGTTTGCAGAAATCTTTAAATTCAGCACTGTCGAATTGGGTTCCGTTGTCCGTAATAATGGTGTGTGGGAGACCGAATCGACATATGATGTTGCGGACTACAAAGTTGATTACTTTATTCGTCGTTATGGTAGCAAGAGCTTCAGCTTCAGCCCACTTTGTAAAGTAATCAACTGCGACGATGGTGTATTTCGCACCACCTTTTGACAGAGGTAGAGTACCAATGATGTCGATGCCCCACATTGCATTGGGCTGACCATTTGCGTTATCTCGGTAGGAGGGGCTCTAGGAATTCGAGCGTGCTTCTGACATTTATCACACTTCTTTGCATAATCTGACGCGTCACGATTCACAGTAGGCCAGTAATATATGTATCGAAGTATTTTCTTGGAAAGTGCTTGCCCCCCGGTGTGATTGCCACATTCTCCCTTGTGTACATCGTGCAATACTCGTTTAACTTCATCGTGAGCGATACACCGGAGTAAAGGAACAGAGTACCCTCTTCTGTACATGGTTCCGTTTTGGATGGTGAATCGTGAGGCCTTCCGAAGGACTTGTCTCTTTTCACTCCTGCGCTCCGGCAGGGTTCCGTGCTCAATGTAATTTCTGAGTGGAGTCATCCATGAATCCTTTTCGGGGATGGTTTCGCATACCCAGTCTATTTATGCCCGATCAATGCTTGGAGAAGATAACGTCTCTACGGGAATGAGTCCCATTTACTGAGCTTCACCTGTGCTGGCTAGCTTTGCCAATGAATCGGCTTTTTGGTTGCGTTCTCGAGGTATACAATAAATGGCATAATAATCAAACTGATTCAGTACTTCTTGAACTCGAGCTAAGTAAGCAGCCAGCCTTCGATCTCTCGCTTGATACTCTCCCCGTACTTGACACACAACTAACTGTGAATCACAATAAATTTCCACAGCGATAATTCTCAAATCTCTAGCAAGTTTCAAACCAGCTAAGAGGGCTTCATATTCAGCTTCATTATTGGTCGCATGAAAATCGAACTTCAAAGCATAACATATAGATCGGCCTTCGGGAGTTTCAAGTACAACACCAGCACCCGAACACCGGTCGTTAGATGCACCGTCGGTATAAAGCTTCCAGACGTATTCGGGGGATTCACTGGTTTTGGGCAAGTCCTCTGGAATGGTAAATTCAGCTATAAAATCGGCTAGGACCTGTCCTTGAATGGCTCGTCTTGGAGTGTAAGTAATATCAAACTGGCTCAGTTTGATGTTCCACTTGAGTAACCTACCAGACGTCTCAGGCCGCGTAAGGACCTGTCGTAAAGGCTGGTCGGTGTAAACAATAATAGGATGTGCTTGGAAATATGGTCGGAGTTTTCTTGATGCAATTAGAAGGCAATAAGCCAACTTCTCTAGCTTCGGATAATTTCTTTCAGCCCCGTCAATCGCTTGTTGACGTAGTATACTGGCTTCTGTATCCTGTCTTCTTCTCGAACCAAGGCAGCGCTGATAGCGTTTTCTGATATCGCCAAGTATATGTACAATTTCTCATGATCAATAGGCTTTGACAGGATAGGTGGTGTGGATAGATGTTGAACTAGTGCTTCGAAAGCGCCCTCACACTCCGTGGTCCATTCAAAGTTTCGTTTTCCTTTTCGGACCAGATCGAAGAAGGGAATGCATTTGTCGGTGGACTTTGAAATCAACCTGCTCAATGCTGCTACTTTCCCATTGAGACTCTGGACTTGCTTTATAGTTTTCGGAGTTTCAAGATTTCTGATTGCCCAAATCTTTTCAGGATTAGCTTCCATTCCCCGAGCGTTGACGATAAACCCGAGGAATTTTCCGGATGCAACTCCAAAGTGACATTTCAGTGGGTTAAGCTTCATTCTGTATTTTCGAAGTATGTTGAACATAGTTTCCAGGTCTTTAATATGGTCAGTGGAAAATCATGACTTCATAAGCATGTTGTCTACATATACTTCCATGGTTTTCCCGATTTGATTGGCAAACATCCGATTGACCAATCGTTGGTAAGTAGCCCCGGCATTCTTGAGTCCGAATGGCATAACTTTGTAGCAATAAAGTCCCAGATTGGTTACGAAGCTGGTATGTTCTTGATCGGGTAAATGCATCGGTATCTTATTGTAGCCAGAATATGCGTCCATAAAGGATAAGAGCTCATGCCCAGCTGTCGAATCTACTAGCTGATCAATTCTGGGAAGCGGTAAAATGTCTTTGGGACAAGCTTTATTCAGATCGGAATAGTCAACACATGTTCTCCACTTTTCGTTTTACTTTCGGACGAGCACGAGATTCGACACCCATTCTGGATATAATGCATCTCGAATGAACCCGTTCGCTTTAAGCTTTTCTACTTCTTCTTTAAGGGCGGCAGATCTCTCTGGATCCATACCACGCCTTTTTTGCTTGACCGAGACATGCCGCGGGTCAATATTCAGAGTGTGGCTCACGATGTCCGGCGAGATCCCACACATATCGGAATGCGTCCAGGCGAACACGTCAAGATTCGCCCGTAGAAATTCAACCAATTCCTCTTGAGTTTGCTGGCTTAGCTGAGACCCAATCTTTATCATTTTCGAATCATCGTCATCGTCAATTGGAACATCAATCGTCAGTTCGGCCGGGGATGCTTGACTTTCTTTAGATTCTCCTTCGTCTTCAGTTTCCCTTGGGTCAAGATCCCTTTGGAATTGGCTGGGGTGCCCGGGCCTAGGCCTGGGCGTTAATTGTCAATTATCAGCAAAGCAGACGCAGAGAGATTCCTCTACGCCCTTTCCTTTCTCCTTTCACTGCGCCTCCCGCAGCTCTGCGACATAACAGGCTCTTCCAGCAGCCTGATCTCCCTGAATGATTCCCACTCCACGATCACTGGGAAACTTTAAAGTCAAACACCACGGGGCAATGGCTGCCCTGAATTCAGCGAGGGCCGGTCGGCCTAAGAAAGCATTATAAGGGGAGTCTATGTCCAAAACAACGAACTGTAACATCCGTACTCTCCGGCGTTCTCCAACTCCCAACTCCACTGGCAGTTCCACCACTCCAGTGGGTATAGTAGCACTTCCGTTGAAACCATGGATTCGGGATTGACAAGGTTTCAAGTCCTTGGATTCCATTCTCATTTGATCATAAGATCGCTTAAACAAAATATTCACAGAGCTTCCACGGTCAACTAAGATCCTCTTCATCCAAGCAGGACCTACTTGAGTTAAGATGACCAGTGGATCGATAGTGGGGGCTTCGACTTTATCAGCGTCTCTGTTTCTGAACACGATGTCATCTGTCATCGTCTTCTGTTGTTTGGCTGGAGCCCCTTCATCGGAACTACTATAACACTCGAAGTCCGCATGCCTGATAGAGCTGGCATACGACTCCATTTCCTTCTAGCTTCGGTCTGTTGGATGAGGACCACCACTTATCGTATCAATAACCAACCTCCCGCCAGTACGAGCGGGTTCCTCCTGCCTTTCTTGATTTGGCGCATGATTCTGATTTGATGGGCCCGCTCCTCCTGACTGCGGCGCCCGCACATACTGGTCCAACTTTCGCTCACGTATCAGCTTTTCAATGATGTCCTGTAAGTGACGATACTCATTTGTATTATGGCCATAACTCTCATGGAATCTACAAAACTTCCCTGTTTGGACCTGTCTTTCAATTGACGGCTTCGGGGAAGGTTTTTTGTATTGCATGGTATTACAGGTCTGCAAATACACATTCTCCAATGACGTATTCAGTGGAGTATAATTGTCGTACATGGGAGCTCTACGTCGTGGGCCACGATTCTGATGTCGTTTTTTGTCTTGATTTCCACTACCCCTCTGCTGATTCTGTCTATTTTGTATGTTCAACTGAACTTTTCCAGAACTCTCTCCAGATTGTTTAACGGTGATGTTACTCTAAATTCCTTCGATGTTGGGCCCTGCGTCATCCTGCTTCCTAGACTGTTTCGCATCCTCCCTTCTCAAGAATTGGGCTGCCTTGGAATAGAAACGGTCCAATGATGCAGGCGGCTTCCCAGCTAACCAATTTCTGAACTCGGAATCAGGATCAATCCCTTTATTCAATGCCATCAGGATAGAGTTGTCATTGGGATTGCTTATTTCTGCACATGTAGCATGGAATCGCTCCAAGTAACGTCTAAGTGTTTCTCCGGGAGCTTGAGTAACACTAGACAGAGTGTTAACATCTTTAGGTCTTGCTACATGCATACGGAATTGTTCAACAAACTTGGTGGCTATTTGGTCAAAATTAGAAATGGATCGTGGTGGTAAACGAGTAAACCACATAGTTGCAATGCCCCCCCAGGGAAATGGGGAAACTACGGCATTTGACTACATCATCAGCTCTCGCAGCATTCATTAGCCATTCATACTTCAGGATGTGTTGATTGGGATCAGAACTTCCTTCATAAACTAGCAAAGTTGGCATCCTGAAGCGCCGAGGTGGTTCAACATATAATATGTCATCGGTGAAAGGGGTATGACTCCGGGAGATTCTCCAGTCGTCATTAGTGAGACCCTGACTTTCACGGATCATTTGATGAATCATCGTCGGTATATCCGGCATCCGGATACTTGGAGCATGTTGTGCCAAGGTGTGGTCGGGTTCCACAGTGCGAGTCTGGACCGGACGCGGTCGACGGTCCATGCCTCGCCTCCTTGGTTCAACATTTTCTGGGACATAAGGCTCCGGAATGTGCTCTTGTTGGCTACGATGAAGATCGGTTTGATTTCTAGCATCAACTCCTTGTTCGGTAGTGGTGGTGGTAGCAAGGTTTCCTATGACATGATAAGGAGCAGCACCTCCTCGGGATGAAGGTCATGTATGATGACTAGTGGATGGTCCAGTTCTGGGTTGTCCAAGATTCGTAGCGGGTTGGTGTCCTATGGCCTGGGTGTAGCTTACATCCAACCGTGGGCGTGTGGATCGGTGATGACCATCAGATGAGGCTGAACTCTCCGTGGAAGAATAAGAACCTTGGTCTCTTCTGGATCTTCTACGCCTTTTGCGATTCAGCTGGTTGGTCAACTCCGTGTTGGCGCGCAGTTGTTCAGTTAGCTGTTGCCGACTCTGGGTCAATTCTTGGAGAAGCATCTGAAACTCTTGTCTGGTAACCGGGCCTGATGGATCTGAAGGTCCGGCGACATCTTGGTTGGATGGAGGCAACTGCACGGGATTCTGTCTGTCCCGTCCTTCTTGTTCAACAACTGTAGAGGTAGTTCGTGTACTTACCATGTTGAATTAATGAAAGTCCTTTCCCTTTAGGATGTCGAGCCTAACAGCTAATGAAAGGGAAATGAGCACAAGCTTTCTCTCGAAGACATATTGTCATCCTTATTAATGATTTTATCATACACTTAGTCTCGTGATGACAATTTGGACCTTGGCGCTTTTAGCGGCGACATAGATCGATAATGTTTGTACCAAAATTGGGCACAACACTCTTCGGAAGTTTTTGAAGAGATAAAATGAAGAAATTAAATGGAAAAAGGGGATTATCTAACAAAAACTCCAAAAACAGATAATGAAAGTAATAAGAACGCACAGAAACACAAGAATTTAGAGTGGTTCGGCGTGTTGCCTACGTCCACTATGAAGTTGATTGCTTTATTGATGTTTCTTTGATGATTACAATTGATTTCAGCGGGTTACAGCAGATAATAATGATTTACAGCAGTGAAATTCGTTATCAGCAGCAGCTATGGAGTTTAGAACTGGATCCGGCAGAGTCGAGGCATTCGAGAATTCAAAGAAGAAGAAGATCCCCTTTCTGTTGGCTCTAGGGGTCTATTTATAGGTGTAGGAGGTGGATATTTCGCTCAGATCTCGGGAGACTTCTTCTGGCACGTGACTAGGGTCGCGCGACCAAGCCCATGAAGTTTCGGCCCGATCCGTGATCGATACGAACGGATCTCGTATCGATCAAGATTGCGTCCGATGGAGTCGAAATTTGGCATGGACATTCTCTAGCATGTGTGTAAGCTCCTGCAAAAATTTCATAGCATTTGGACTTGTGGATTGTGAGATATGATCGGTACGAAATGGTGATATTCGGCAGGCTGTTTCGTTCGTATCGATCATTTCAACTCGATGATTTCGAATCGATGGCGGCATGCGCTAGCAGGTTGACGTGGCGCGCGTCCTTCGCATCGATCCACATTTTTCGCTGAGTTGATCGAATCGTTCCAGGATTTTCGCCGTGTTCGCATCGAAGCCATCATCTCGCTCGAATCAATCATTAGTGCGCTCTTTGCATCGATCTGTAGCATACCCGGTTTGAATCGATGAAGACAGTCTAGTTCGAATCGATGGACATTGGCTTGTTCGCATCGATGAAGGTTGCATAGTTCGTATCGATGAAAGCTCCTTGGTTCGTATCGACTGTTGTGCTTTGCTTCGCATTGATGGGAGGCATGCATTTCGTATCGATTGGTGATCGATCGATACGAAGAGAGTTTTTAAGATTGAGCGATGCGAAACAGATGAAAATGTTCATTGCCGATGGATACGAAGTGGACATTGGATGATCGAGTCGAACTGTGGCTTGTTGATGGATGCGAAGTCGATCGAGTCGAACTGTTGCCTCCTGATGGATGCGAAGTCGATCGATACGAAGTGGACATTGACCGATCGAGTCGAACAGAGCTTTCCCTGATGGATTCGAACTCGATCGATTCGAACAGCAGCCACCTAATGGATTCGAACCCAAGACTGTTTCTCGTCCAATCTTGCATCAATCATAACTTGCGCATATGAACTCGGATTGACTTGAAATTTGGAGTGCTGACTTCCATGGCCTTGCTCGTCGTGTCTTATCGATCGTAGCTTGATCCGAACTCGGACAAAATTCGTCGATATCCATAGTGAGCCTGCGTATAACCGGTCTCTAAGACGAACCATCATTGGTTTCCAGTCAATTTCTTGGTGTGACGGCCTTGCCAAAAGGCGGGATAATAGATAATATTAGATTATGTCTTTAAATATGCTAAAGTCAAAGACTAACTTGTTTTTATCGGCATCCGAGGTGTTATACAATTTTTTGGTCTAACATTTTTTATGCTAGAAGGAGGGCCTGAACCTCAGACTTATTTTTCCTTTTTAGAACTAATGAATTCAATTTTTATTTCAGACAAATGAAATCAAAATGGCTTAGTCATATGAATGAGGACGTAGTACACACGACAACTTTGGAGGAAAATGTTGCTCCCGCTTTCAACTTAGAAAGCACAAAAATGTGCCAACCATTTAATCCAGTGCAACTGGACAACAACGAAGCTAAGATAAAGAGCCTGGAACAACAATTGCTGGAAATAAAAGTGCTCTTAGAAATGGTGGTCAATCAAAATTCATCCAGAAGTGCTAGACCTACGGCGGGAGACAAGGTGAACTCTCCAAGGAGGGATTTAAACAATTCTCTACTTAGAAGAAAAGGCAAGCTCAACATAACTCCATGAAGAAGAAAGACGATCAACCTGCTAAGATGAATTACCATGGGAGAATAGATGAGAATCCAAAGAGCATTCCAGGAGCTCAACCACTGAAGGATAAAAAACTGAAAGGAACAACTACCGCGATGAAGATGCTTATATGAAGGACATGGTTGAGAAGATAGCAAAAGATGTATTCAATGATAAAGGAAAATAAACTCTCAATGAGAGGGCCAACGACAATTACAGGGGCCTCCTTTCACCAACAAAATTATGTCTACAAAGATCCCACCTCATGTGAAGATTCCATCCTTAAGGTATAATAGAACTACCGATCCTAACGATCATCGAATGACATTTGAGAGTCAAATGGATCTCTATAACGCTTCCAGTGCAGTATGATGCAAACTCTTCCCTGACATCTCCAAGGAGCAGCCGTTAAGTGGTACCGGCAATACCATGAAAAGACTATCTATTCCTGGAAACAATTTTCTTATGAGTTCTCTACTCAGTTCTGCATTTGCAAAGACCCGACTATAGATTACATGATGCTAGCCAACATAAGATAAAACCCAAGAGTGTTGTTGGGCGATTAGCTCAAAAGGTTCAACGTGGAGGCCTTAAAAGCTAAAGGGATGAACGATAAAGATAACCTGACAGTAGTGCATTTAGGAATGATCACACATACCCCATTTTGAAAGGAACTCTATGTCCATGGATGCAAAGATCTCCAAGACTTTCACTTGTAAGCAGACAAGTTTATTTGAATGGAGGAGGTCATGCTAGGAAAAAGAATCAAACTAGGAGGGAGACTAGAAAAGCTGGCTTCGACCGCCGTCATAAGAGGTTGAGATGGGAGGATAATGTGAACACCAATTCAATTGCCATGAATAAACCATTGTCCTATATCTATGCAATGACAAAGGAGAAGGTTAATTTTCTAGTCTCATTAAAATCTAAAACTTATCCAAAACATAAAAAAGAAGGTGACTACTATGCCTACCATAAGGAAAACGGCCACAAGATGGATGAATGCCGCATGCTAGCAGGCATTATTCAGAAGCTAATCCGTGAAGGACACTTAAAGGAGTTCATTCAGGAGGGACAAAAGGTGGCTCGCATTGATAACGGTCAACAAAAACTCTCTGGCGATGTTATGGACATCCTGAAAGATGAAGATCAACTAAATCTCAGTCCACCCCTTAACAGGATTGATGTGATCCATGGAGGACCACGTTTGGATGAAAGCAACAGAGGCGCATAGAACAGATACATTAGAGAAGCAAAATGAGGAGTATTTTCTATCCAAGAAGAGCCACCACCAATGAACCCTTGATTCAATATCCAGATGCCTAATCGTACTGTTACTCCATAAGAACTAAAGGGAATAAGACATCCTCCTAACGACCCTCTCATGATCACTGCTCAGATCGGACTCTCTATAGTTACAAAGATTCTTGTGGACACTAAAAGCGCTGTCAGTGTGATCTTTAAACACGCTTTTGACCAAATGGGAATCCCTGAGGACAAGCTAGAACCAAGTCTTGAATGCATCTTTGGATTTAACCATAAAGGATCAACACTGGTAGGACAATAAAACTATTGGTGCAAATAGGGATGTCACCACGCTGTAGAACATTTGAGGTGCTTTTCATGATCATTGATCGGCCTTCATACTACAATGCTTTCTTTGGATGCCCAACCCTAGATGAAGTCGACACATTCATCTCACCTAAATACTTAATGGTGAAGTTCCTGACAAAATGTGGGTGGGGAACTATAAAGGGGAGTAGTTCAGCTCTCACGAAATGCATTTTGCTACTTTGGAACAATATAAACGAGAACACTCTTCTTATACAATTCATCTACTATTTTTCAGCCTTTGAATGAAGAATTTCTACATCTAACATCCAAAACGAAGGTGAGACCCAATAGAACAACTAAACATGTGCTTAAAAAGTAAAACTCTTCTGCAAGAAAAAGGAAGAGAACGGATGGTAACCTGGTGGAAGAAAAAGTAGAAAATGAGGAGATTGTCACTGAATTAGACTGTCGAGACGTAACGAAAAGAATAAAGCCCATAGAGGGCCTTGAGGAGATATGTATATATCCAATCGATCCAATAAAAATAATTAAAATTGAAGGGGAGTTGGAAAACAAACTTATGGCAAAGTTAATTTTCAAGCCAGTAAAGACGTATTTGGGTGGACTTATTCAGATATGGTTAGGATTGATCAACGGTAATATGCCATGCTTTGAACAATGATTCAAGTATAACCTCCATTCGGCAAAAGAAGAGGCAATTTGACAGAATTCGGTTCGATGCTTTGAAAGAAGAAAGTAAGAAGTTACTTAAGAATAGGTTTATCAGAGAATTATTCTATCCAAGATGGCTAGCCAATCCCGTATTAGCTAAAAAATCAAATGGCAAATGGTGGACTTGTGTTGACTACACCGACCTGAATAAGCATGCCCAAAAGATTGCTACCCCTTATTAAGAATATACCAACTAGTTGATGCAACTAGTGGGCATAAACTTATGTCTTTCATGGATGCTTACTCAGGTTACAATCAAATTCCCATGTTCAAACTGGATGAAGAAAATACAAGCTTCATTACATACTGGGGAACTTACTGTTACTAGGTGATGCCTTTTGGGTTGAAGAATGCAGGTGCTACCTACTAGAGGTTGGTGAATAGGATGTTCAAAGAACAAATCAGCTGGAATATGGAAGTATATGTAGATGACATGTTGGTAAAATCTCATGAAAAAGGAAATCATTTAAAAGACATTGAAGAAATGTTTGAGGTGTTGCGAAAGCGTCAAATGAAGCTTAATCCACAGAAGTGCTCTTTCCGGGTGCAATCGGGAAAGTCCTTGGGATACATCATCTGCGCCTGAGGAATTGAGGCCAACCCAGATCAATCCAAGCTATAAAAGACATGGCAGAACCGGAAACAAGTAAATATGTAATGAGTTTAAATTGAAGGGTAGCAGCGTTAAATATATTTATCTTTAAAGCCACCGATAAATGCATCATATTCTTTGATGTAACTAAAAAGAAGAAAATTTTAGAATGGGGAGAAGATTTCCAAAAAGCTTTCAAAGAATTGAAAGACCATCTTGAGAAGCTACCAATATTATCAGTTCCCATAGAAGGAGAAAATCTTTATCTATATATGGCCGTCTCAGAACATGCGATTAGTTCGGTGTTGATGAGGGAAGAAAATGGAACTCATTCCTCTATACTATGTGAGTAGAAGACTAAAAGATACCAAGACTAGATATCTATTTATAGAAAAGCTAGATTATTACAAGTTACTTACGACATGGAAATTAATAGCTTACTTCCAAGTGCATATAATCAAAGTGCTAACCAAATTTCCCCTTAAGCGGGTCTTCAGTAAACCATAAACTTCAGGGAGATTTTTGAAGTGGGGAATAGAGCTCATCCAGTATGATGTTGAATTTTTACCTCGAGCAGTGATCAAAAGGTAGGCTCTAGCTGATTTTGTCAACGAATGCACAAGTTTGATCAAAGAACGATCAGAAAAAGAAAAAGATCTAAAGCCCAAATGGCAGTTATTTATGGATGGAGCATCAAATGAGCAAGGGGTAGGATACATCATTATCACCCCTGATGGGCATCGTTTGCATTATGCAATGAAGTTGGGCATCCCAGCTACCAACAATATAGCGGAATATGAATCGATGGTGGCAAAGTAGCCAACAAAACTATTCTTAAGAAGCGGTTAAGCAAAGCCAAAGGAAATTGGTAGAAGAACTGCTACTTATATCGGGGTCGTACAGAACATTTGCCAAAACTACAACGGGTCATACTCCATACTCCTTAACAGTTGGATGTGAGGCAATGGTTCCAGTTGAAGTCAAAATACCTTCACATAGAAGAATCGCATATGCATTTGACCTAAACAACGAGTTAAGGAAAGAATCTTTGGACTTAATCCATGAATTAAGAGACGAAGCGACCATACGAACTACTGAGTATCAAAGAAGGATAGCCGAATACTACAATTTAAAAGTAAGGACAAGGCCATTCTAGAAAGGGGATTTAGTACTCAATAGAGTGATGGGAAACACTAAAAATCCAGCAGATGGACTGCTTGGACCAAACTAGGAAGGTCCCCTAATTATACACAAAGTGATTACACCAGGAGCTTGTCAATTATGCACACCAGATAACAACATAGTCCCTAGAACATGTAACCCAGAACATTTACGGTCATATTTTCCACCAATGGATGAATAAAGATCATATTTTCAAGTGTATTTACATGGTCGGGAGTAAGATTCTCCTTAAGCATTGGAACTACCTAAGTTGATGAAAAGTCTTTGACCATGCCGAGATAGCCAAGTCAAAGCACCTCTAGAGGGAGGTCAAAGTAAGCCTTTAGTCGTGCTAGAAATTGCCAGCATAAAGCATCTGCAAGCCCTTGATACTATCTATGTGGCCATTTCAGGGCACCTCCTAGAGGGGGACAGAATAAGCTCTTCACATCGCCTCAGAAGGGCCGGGTCAAAGCACCGACCAGCCTTCATTCTCGCCTTTATGGCCTGTCTGAAGCATCTACTAAAGGGAGGACAGAGTAAGTCTTTGGTCCCGCCTAACAATGGCCAGGCCAAAGCACCAAACTAGCCTTCACTCCTACCTATAAGGCCTGTTTGAAGCGCCTCCTGGTGGGAGGTTAGGTAAGTCTTTGGTCTTGCTTGATGAAAGCTAACCAAATGCACTGGATGTCCTGATTCATCACCTAAGATGGTGGTAAGGGGTAAAAACAAAGGATTAAGACATCCATTGCCCGGAGAGTGGCACACACAAAGGATTAACAACATCCGAAGCCCAAAGAGTGGCAGACACAAAGAATTAACAACATCCAAAGCCCGGAGGGTGGCATGAAACAAAGGATTAAGACAACTAAAAGCTCGGAGAATGGCACAACCAAAGGATTAGCAACATCCTAAGCCTAGAGGTGGCACGAAACAAAGGTTAAGACAACGAAAAGCCCGGAGGGTGGCACAGAACAAGGGACTTCTATTGTTACCAGATATGATTATGGTTTTCTCTAATTATTACAAGATGTGGATTTCTAGTCTTCTGTTATTATTACCAAATATGAGTTTTTGGTCTTCTATTATTATTTCCAGATAATGATTTTGGGACTTTTATTATTACCAAATATGGATTTCTGGTCTTCTCTAATTATTACCAGATATGGATTTATGGTTTTTGTTATTATTTCCAGATGATGATTTCTGGACTTCTATTATTACCAAATATGGATTTCTGGTCTTCTCTAATCATTACCAGATTGGATTCTTGGTCTTAAGTTATTATTTCTAGATATGGATTTATGGATTTCTATTATTATTATCAGAAGGGGATCTGATTTTCCATTATAATTATTTCCAAATAAGGATTTCTAGACTTCTATTGCTATTATCAGATAAGAGTTTCTGGACTTCTTCTATATTTCCAGATATAAACTTCTAGATTTCAATTGTTATGATCACCATACAGGGGTTTCTGGTCTTCCCCCTATTATTAACAAACAGAGTTTTACTCTTCTTCTATTGCCAATATTAATTATCGGATTTCTTTTATTATTATTACCAAATGAGGATTTCTGGATTTCTAATTATTATTAGATGGGATTCGGGTCTTCCATTATATAATTTTCAGATAGATTTTGACCTTTTTCTTACAAGCTATGAATTTCCGGTTTCCCATTATCAGATAAGATTTTAGACTTCAACTAGGAAAAAAAATTTCCTGAAGCTCCTTCATATAACATTACTAGATGATCTTCTTGGCTTCTATTCGAAAAATAATTATTGTTTGCTGCTCTTTCTCTTATAGTAGAGTTATAATTTAGCTCACATAGACAATGAATGCTAGCATAATTTAGTTAAATTCAAAAGGAGAATCGATATTTGATAATATCTTACCCTTCATATTTTATAGGAAAACAAAGCTAGCAGGAAAATATCATCGAGGATTTGACAATGCAAAGGAATTTTGGATTTTACCCTATAAAGTAAAAGCTTCTTTTATACCGGGAGGGGGGAGGGGGTGGGGCGCTAAATGTTATCCCGATAATTTTCAAAGGTTACGAGCCAAGGAACCAATACCGAGTTTATGGTTGCATGTCAAGGTTCAAAGCTAGGGATCATGTCGTGTTCGAGGCTTTGGATGCAAAGATAAATGTCAATATCAAAGTCTTTGTCGACATCGAGAAAACACAAAGTGGTGATAAAAAGAATCATGTCGCTCATATCCAATAACGTCGAGCTTCTTCAAATCAGGCTACTTCATGTCGATGACGAGAATCAAAAGCTATAGACATCATCGTGGACTAAGAAGCATTCATAACCTCTATCTTATATAAGTAATGTCGACATTCACTCTTGTCGACATTCATCAATAACCTCGATGTTAAGCTTCATTGACATCGAGGTTGATCAGAAAAGAGAGGTGTCGAGCATTGATGATACAAGCCCGATACCGAGAAACAAGAACATGAGCCCTGGAATGCGACAACGCTACCAATATCGAGGCCGATAAAATTGCCATCATCACAACTAGATGACGATGAAGACGACGAGATTTATGGACGACAAGGCTTACCATCCGCCAAACTCTATAAATAGGGACCCAAGGGTCTTCATTTAGGGCGGATGATTCATTTCTCTCTCTTGTGCTAAAATCACATTCTAGAAAACCCTAAATCAAATTGGGAAAAGGTGTATTCAATTGTAATCACATTCAATCAATAACATGAAAGGCTCGAATTAGCATTTGGACTTCGGATATGATTTCAGTAATCATTATCAACTTGAGCTTGCAAATATGTAGACTCGACGAGTTTGAAACTCGACACAAACAACCTCAATGAGTTTTGAACCGAGCTCGACATGTCACAAAGTTCAGAGCTCGACATGGCCATCACCTCGACGAGCTTTGAACTGAGTAAAACATGTCATGAAGTTCAATGCTCGACATGACCGTTGTCGATGATCCATTAAAAATAACAAAAGTATAGCCTCGGCATAGTCAACATTGTCGAGTTTTAATCAGCATCGAGTCTATATGTGCATGATTCTATGAGCATAAGATTTCTTGAACTTGAGAACAAAAAGGGCATTTGGTCTATTATCATGCTTGATAGATGAAATGACCCTCTCTTCTCTACCTTCATTTTATAAGGATTTTTTTTAGAGATGATATATGTATATATCATTCATTAACAAATATATTTTTCCAGGGCCATTTTTTTTCCAATAAACAAACTTTATCCAGGATCAATTTTTTTACCAATATAGATATATCAGTGCAACCACAAAAATATGCACACACATATGAAGATGCATGTGCCCCTTTGGTTTAATCAGGTTATGGAAAACAAGAGGTTACAGTGATTGATTTAAATTTAATCAATCCCCACAATAGCTTAATTTCATTTTATTATTTAAGTAATGAAAATCTTATTCATATAGGTAATAGTATGGTTTTTATTCTTTGATAGCTTGCTGGATTCTCCATGAAATATGATTCATAGAACCCAGATAATTATGTTATGATTATCTGTAAAATCAATTGTATAGTGTCTGTGCTTTGAAAATGATATAAGCTTATATCATTTCCTATGTTTGCTTTCTTATAATATCTACCTTATATGCAAACTCATGTCTGGGATATTCTTAAGTGAATCATCATATTCCAGAAGCTTGATTCCTTGATACCAAGGTACTAGACTAAATGAAATGCAGTCCGGGGTGAGTTTCCTCACACATGGATACTTGGCAAATAAAATATGGATTAAACAGACTCTCTACTCAGACATATTTCAGAAGGTCTTAAAATGCATTTTGCCCAAAGCTTTAGTAAAGAGGGATTCAGATTTTATGTTAAAATTACTAAGTTACTGGTGTGACAGTGTCTAAGCAAATCATATCTGAACATGTAAATAATTTACTAATATGGATCTAACATCACTATCTTATAAAATCCCTACTGGTGATCTAACTTACAAAATTATAGCTAAAACTTTCCAACATTCCAGATAATAAAACTCAGATATTTTAAATACCAGTTTCAAGTCAAATTCTCAAAATACTTAACCAAATATCCAACATCACTCTGTACTTAGTACAATGGAATTTTTTTTTAATATCATACATGCAAATTTCATCTTGTAAGCTCTTATCTATCTAATTCTAACATGCTATAATCTTCTTCTCAATGCTTTGCTTCTACTCCTATCTAGAGGCTGCTGTCCCTGAAAAAGCATTTGAAGCTGCCTCATTTCAAATGAGACACCCCAGATGCCATTAGCACACTAGGGTCAGACACATGTCTGGTATGAGAAAATTCACAAAAGCAATTAATTAATTAGGTTAAAATCAAGTTAAGTACATATATATAAAGTTCTGCCCTTTTGGAAACAGGTAATACTTGTGTGCATGCTCTGTGTCATTGTGCATGTGCATATTTTAATCTTTCTTTCCAAAGACTACATATATAAATATGGCACATACATTCAAGCATACAATTCAGTCATAGTCAAACAATCATTCACACCAAACAGGAAAATAACCAATATGAGTTAAATCATTTATTCCATCCTCATATTTCAATTCTGGGAAAAACTCTAGTTTCCTCATCATATCAAATATTTTTCCCTTGGTATATTTATCTATCCTGGTCTCATCTGCAATTTTATGAATCAATGGACACACTGTAATGAACTAATTCACTCCATTACACAAAGATCTCAGGACTTGAACAAGCCATGTGTCAACTTGCATTACTCAAGAACACAAGTCATTCCTGTAGTAATCTTGACCCCATTTCCTAATCAAATTCTTAGGTACTTTCTCTTTTTAAATTTTTCAGAGCAAACCCAATCAGTGAGTTATTTTACAAAAACAAGCATTCACCTCATAGCATTCCTTATCATTCTCATAAACAAACAGAGACAACCAAGCAATTTTAGTATTGGTACTTATTAAATAAGTTCTTGCAATTTTAAAGAGATATAGACAACTAACATTGGTTTATGGCTTTATGGGAAGATTTTATTGCAAACATCTGTGCTTTAGTTAACTCAGGTTGACCAAGCTTCCTAAATCACAAAATCTATTTGCTGGGTGGATATTGTATATTTTCTTTGAATCAGGAGTATCAGCACATAGGTAAGCCTATTGCACTCCTAATTCCTTTTCATTTTAAGCCTCAGCACATATACATATGTATATTGCAGCCCACAAGCTTATCAATTCTTCTGGGTTGAGCCAAAACCAACACTACTTTCTTATATCCAACATTTTATTTTTCTGGGTATTTATTTGTTTCTAACCAGTATCATATTAAAAAGAAATCTGGGTTTCAAAGATACTTATGTATGCATGCAGATCATATTTAGAATATTCACAAAATAAAACAACCAGAACAACCATTTAGCATTAAAGCATCCTTAACTTCTGAAGAACAATCACATATACTTTTAAGAAAAATTCATTTATAACTGGCTGCCTTCATTAGGACTTAGTGCCTTAAGTTGTTGAGTGAGTTTTCTCACCTAGCTCTCTTCTTTGCTTCCTTAATTAATTGATGAACTTCTGCCTTTAGCCTCAAGCTCTTTTCCTTCCCTTGCCTTATGATTTCTATGGTGTTGTTTCTTTTTTTTTCAAAGTTCTTTTCTGAGAAGGAGAGGAGGCTGCTGCATGTACATATATATATACAGGGTCCTCCTTAGGGTTTTGGGTATTGGCTAAAGCCATTTTTGCCCACCAGAAAAATTATGTTATCTGCATTTTATTTGAACCCAAAATTCTACCCTTCCCGGCTTAATTTAGGTGAAGAGAAAAGTGGTTATATTCTTTTTGGTTAATTTCAGAAATTTGCTTTTCAGAAAATACTTTTTCCTTTGTCTACAATCATGCTAAAAATGTGACTTGATTTGTTATTTATCAAATACTCTTCCCAATTCTGCCTATACCAAGCATTTCCCTGTTTTGTCTTATTTTTCCTATTTTTAGCTTTCATGTAAATGGTATGTACTTCCTTTATTTATTTACAAGAGGACTACTCCTTTTTATATCCTCATTTTTTTTCTTTCTAACTATATACTAAAATATGTCTGTATATTTTATTTTACTAATTTGAACTCTAGTATTTTATTAACATATATATATATATAAGTCTTACTGAAATAATTAGTACACCCATATATATATTTAACATCATTCTGTATTGACACACACATGCACATGTACACTCAAAAATATTCAGTAGCATCCATATATGTATATTTACTTATGCATACAGCTTTTAAGGATTTAATCTATATATATATATATATATTCCCATACATATCAATATGTATTTATTCTTAGAGTTCAGGGATTTTAGCTTTAGTTCATGTGCATTTCCTGTGCACACATGCACACACATACTGATACACTATCAAGCTATATCAATTCCCTTTCAAAATTTATTTAAGAATTATTTTGAATTTATTTATATTTTTCAGAATAACTTCCTAAAATCTTGGGTCATTACATACACCCCTCCTTTTAGAAATTGTGTCCCACAATTTTCCTAAGCTTAAAATGAATTTTAAACTTAATTCAGAGAACAAGTACATTTTCAACCAAATAGATTTTTAGTTCTATAATAACTAAAAATATATGCATCTAAAACAATCAAAAATCAGAATTACCTTTAATCTGAAAATAGCTTAGGATAATTCATCCTAACTTTGTCTTCTAATTCCCATGTGCAATCACTAGGATCAAGACTCCACTGTACCTTTACAAGTTTCAGAGATTTATTCCTCAACTTCTTCACACCTTTTGCCAAAATTCCCACTGGATCCTTTTCATAAATCAAATTAGGATTTATCTGCACTTGGGTTGGGGTCTCAAGAATTTCTGCCTTGTCATGGACCCATCTTCTCAATTGTGATACATGAAAAACATCATGTATACCTTGCATGTTTTCTGGTAATTCCAACTTATATGCCAAGGGACCAATTCTTTCCAGAATTTTGTATGGTCCAATATATCTTGGGGTTAACTTGCCTTGTTTCCCAAACCTCAGCACATTTTTCATAGGTGAGATTTTGATGAAAACAAAATTTCCCACTTCATATTCCACCTGCCTCCTTTTCATGTCTGCAAATTTCTTCTGCCTTTCTTGTGCTGCTGCCATTCTTCTTCTTATCAACTCAATTTTCTCCTTAGTTTCTTGTATGTACTCAGGTCCTAAAATATACCTTTCTCCTACTTCTACCCAACAAACAGGTGACAAACAGGGTTTACCATATAAGGCTTCAAATGGAGCCATTCCTATGGTGCTTTGATAGCTGTTGTTGTATGTAAATTCAACTAGATGAAGATAATCCTCCCAGTTGCCCCCAAAGTCCAGTACACATGCTCTCAACATGTCCTCCAAAACCTTGTTTACTACCTCGGTCTGCCCATCTGATTGAGGATGGTAGGCAGTACTTAGGCATAGTTCACTTCCCATTGCTTCTTGAAAGCTTCTCCAGAATTTTGAGGTGAAGATGGTATCCCTATCACTCACAATGGTTTTGGGAATGCCATGTAACTTTACCACTTCCTTTATAAAAATTTGAGCTAATTTTGGTGCTGTCCTTTCTGACTTGACTGGGATGAAGTGTGCTACCTTGGTTAGCCTATCAACTATCACCCATGTGCTTGTATTGCCTCTCTTAGATCTAGGCAGTCCATCTATGAAGTCCATAGATATGTCTTCCCACTTTCACTGTGGTACACTAAGAGGCTGCATCAACCCTGATGGCCTTTGGGTTTCAGCCTTGACTTGTTGGCAAGTCATACATTTGGCAATGTATTTAGCTACATCAGATTTCATCCCCTTCCACCAGAAGTCTCTTTTCAAATTTTGGTACATTTTTGTGTTGCCTGGGTGTATGGAGTATTTACTTCTGTGATATTCATTCAATATCTCTTTCTTCAATTCTGTGTCCTCTGGTACACACATCCTATTTCGGTATCTCATATAATATCAATATGGTGATTCATCACTTCCTCCCCTTTTGAGAGGAGCATTTTCTTCTCTAATAAGTTGGCATCCTGTTCTTGCATTTTTCCTACCTTCAGAATTAAATCTGGTTGAAGTGTCATTAAGCTTAACTTCCCTTTATCTTTTTGTGCACCATGCATCTGGTCATCAATGTGCACACAACCATTCTCCCCAATTTCTAACTCAGTTAGCAAAGACAAGTCCTTAAATTCTTCTATCATCATCATAGCCAATTTAGCATGCTGTCTACTTAGAGCATCTGCAACTTTGTTTGCTTTGCCTGGTGTATAGAGTATGTCAAAGTCATAGGCAGCTAAGAATTCCACCCATCTATGTTGCCTCATGTTCAAATCTTTTTGTGAAAATAAATATTTTAGAGACTTGTGGTCAGTGTAAAGTTCAAACTTAGTGCCTAACAAATAATGTCTCCAAAGTTTCAAAGCATAGATCACAGCTGCTAATTCAAGGTCATGTGTGGCATACCTTACTTCATGGGGTTTAAGTTGTCTGGATGCATATGCAATGACTTGGCCTTGTTGCATCAACACTGCACCCAAGCCAAATCCACTAGCATCAGTGTATACAACTAATTCTTCATTTCCATGAGGTACCTTTAAAATTGGAGCATTCACCAATGCCTCCTTCAACCGTTCAAAAGACTTTTCACATTTTTCCGACCAAACAAAAGCTTGGTTCTTCCTGGTTAGGTTAGTGAGTGGTGTAGAAATTTTTGAAAAATCTTTTATAAATCTCCTATAATACCCTGCCATCCCCATAAATGACCTTACTTCACTCACAGTGCTTGGCCTCTTCCATGCTTGAATAGCCACTACTTTATTGGGGTTCACAGAAATTCCTTGGGCAGATATAACATGGCTAAGAAAATGCACTTCCTCTTTCCAAAATTCACATTTTGAGTATTTTGCCTTTAAGTCTTTTTCCCTTAGTCTAGACAAAACCATGTGCAGATGGCTTTCATGCTCTTCCATTGTTTTGGAATAAATTAAAATGTCATCTATAAAAATAAGCACAAACTTGTCTAAATAATCTCTAAAGGTTCTGTTCATTAAATCTACAAAGTATGATGGTGCATTGGTCAAGCCAAATGGCATAACCAAAAATTCATACAACCCATATCTAGTGTTAAAGGCAGTGTACTTGATGCTTGATTCTTCCACCTTCATTTGATGAAAACCAGATGCTAAATCTAGCCTAGAGAATACTCTTGCTCCAGCCAATTGATCAAAAAGATCATCTATTCTTGGCAGTGGGTATTTATTTTTAATGGTTACCTTGTTTAATTCCCTATAATCTATGCAGAGTCTCAAAGTACCATCTTGTTTCTTAACAAACACCACTGGTGCCCCCCAGCAAGAATTACTGGGTCTTATAAAACCCTTATTTTCTAATTCCTCTAATTGTTTCTTTAATTCTTTTAGTTCATTTGGCCCCATTCTTGTTGGCTTTTTAATCACTGGGCTTGCTCCTGGAACTAAATGAATTTGGAATTCCACTGGCCTATGGTTTGGAACACCATTAACATCCAGAAAAACATCCAAGTATTCATTGACTATGGGGATTTCCTCAATAATATGTTTACTGGAATCTTTACCCAAATCAATCAAATGACACAATTTTCTTCCCTTGGACACTTCACACAAAATTGTGATCCTCTGGCTTCCATGGTTTTGCAATGATATGGTGGATGAGTCTAAGTTAATTATGGCCTTGAATTGCCTTAACTAGTCTACTCCCAAAATAACAACTATATTTGGGTAATTTAAAACATATAAATTGGAAATAAAAGTATCTCCTCCTATGTTTAATCCCACATCCACACAGATCATGTTTAAAACACTAGAACTTCCCAATGGACTTTGTATATGTAAAGGGGTTTCAACCAATATGCAACTTAATTTCAGCATTTTAACTAATTCATAGGAAATTAAAGAATGAGTTGCTCCTGTATTATATACTACTGCTATGGGTACATTACAAATAAATAGTGTACCTTCCACTTGACTGTGCTTCTCAGCATTGATCTCCACTGTTTTGCCTTTTTCTTCCAAGTTTGCTAATTTTCCTTGCTGCCTATTTTCAGGACAATTTCTTTTCATGTGCCCTTCTTTCCCACATAAATAACAATTGAAAGCTCCTCCTTTCAATTCTGGACATCTTGGTTTGATATGTCCTTCTTTTCCACACTGATGGCACACAATCTTCTTGGTTTCCTTAGCTTTTACATCTCCAGTGCCTTTGTTACTGGCCTCTTCCTTCTTCTTATCATAAGGGTGATACCTCCCCTTACCTTTCTTGGTGTTATTGTTCTTAAAATTTCTGAACTTCTCCCTTTCCTTGTCATGCTGCTCCAACCTCAAAGCTAAGTCTATCACATGGTCAAAAGTCCTGTCAGCATAGGGTAACATGGCTCTGCTAAGTCCTGGGTTCAAACCTTTTATGTACCTATCATTTTTGGATGCCTCATCTGCCACAAGCATTGCTCCATATGTGGAAAGCCCCTCAAACTTTTGAGTGTACTCTGTGACAGTCATGGTTCCTTGTCTAAGTCTAATAAATTCTTCTAGCAAGGTAGTCTTAGCTGATGTTGGTACAAACCTTGCTTCCAACATCTCTTTGAATTGATTCCAAGTGATTTCATTCTCACCTCTCCCTGCAATGATTACTTCCCACCAGCTTAAAGCTACTCCTTTTAGCTGTCTTGAAGCCACTTGCCTCTTTCTTTGATCATCAAGTTGCATGTCATTGAAAATTCTTTCCAATGTTCTCAACCATGTTTGAATTTCCATGATACCCTCTGTCCCTTCAAAGCTTTTGCCTCCTAAATGAGTATATGTCTTAAGTAATTTTGAGAGTTCTTCATAGGGATTTTCTTGCCTTTGTCCTGCTCCATCCCTAAATGCTCTCACCAAGTCTTGCAGATTGACCATTGGTGGTGCATGGGAAGATCCTGCTCCCTGATTTGGTGGTCTCCCTACCATGGTTAGCTAATAATAATTTACATAGCTGGTTAGTTCGATTGGTAATTTTATTATTTCAATGGTTTTTATTCACACTGAAAACATTGATATATATTTAGTTCCTTTAAATTTTATTTCTATCTAAGAACTTGATCTTTACTTCTACTATGTTGAATAACATAGCTCTGATACCAAATGAAATGACCCTCTCTTCTCTACCTTCATTTTGTAAGGATTTTTTTTATATAGAGATGATATATGTATATATCATTCATTAACAAATATATTTTTCCAGGGCCATTTTTTTTCCAATAAACAAACTTTATCCAGGATCAAAATTTTTACCAATATAGATATATCAGTGCAACCACAAAAATATGCACACACATATGAAGATGCATGTGCCCCTCTGGTTTAATCAGGTTATGGCAAACAAGAGGTTACAGTGTTTGATTTAAATTTAATCAATCCCCACATAGCTTAATTTCATTTTATTATTTAAGTAATGAAAATCTTATTCATATAGGTAATAGTATGGTTTTTATTCTTTGATAGCTTGCTGGATTCTCCATGAAATATGATTCATAGAACCCAGATAATTATGTTATGATTATCTGTAAAATCAATTGTATAGTGTCTGTGCTTTGAAAATGATATAAGCTTATATCATTTCCTATGTTTGCTTTCTTATAATATCTACCTTATATGCAAACTCATGTCTGGGATATTCTTAAGTGAATCATCATATTCCAAAAGCTTGATTCCTTGATACCAAGGTACTAGACTAAATGAAATGCAGTCCGGGGTGAGTTTCCTCACACATGGATACTTGGCAAATAAAATATGGATTAAACAGACTCTCTACTCAGACATATTTCAGAAGGTCTTAAAATGCATTTTGCCCAAAGCTTTAGTAAAGAGGGATTCAGATTTTATGTTAAAATTACTAAGGTACTGGTGTGATAGTGTCTGAGCAAATTATATCTGAACATGTAAATAATTTACTAATATGGATCTAACATCACTATCTTATAAAATCCCTACTGGCGATCTAACTTACAAAATTATAGCTAAAACTTTCCAACATTCCAGATAATAAAACTCAGATATTTTAAATACCAGTTTCAAGTCAAATTCTCAAAATACTTAACCAAATATCCAACATCACTCTGTACTTAGTACAATGGAATTTTTTTTTAATATCATACATGCAAATTTCATCTTGTAAGCTCTTATCTATCTAATTCTAGAATGCTATAATCTTCTACTCAATGCTTTGCTTCTACTCCTATCTAGAGGCTGCTGTCCCTGAAAAAGCATTTGAAGCTGCCTCATTTCAAATGAGACACCCCAGATGCCATTAGCACACTAGGGTCAGACACATGTCTGGTATGAGAAAATTCACAAAAGCAATTAATTAATTAGGTTAAAATCAAGTTAAGTACATATACATAAAGTTCTGCCCTTTTGGAAACAGGTAATACTTGTGTGCATGCTCTGTGTCATTGTGCATGTGCATATTTTAATCTTTCTTTCCAAAGACTACATATATAAATATGGTACATACATTCAAGCATACAATTCAGTCATAGTCAAACAATCATTCACACCAAATAGGAAAATAACCAATATGAGTTAAATCATTTATTCCATCCTCATATTTCAATTCTGGGAAAAACTCTAGTTTCCTCATCATATCAAATATTTTTCCCTTGGTATATTTATCTATCCTGGTCTCATCTGCAATTTTATGAATCAATGGACACACTGTAATGAACTAATTCACTCCATTACACAAAGATCTCAGGACTTGAACAAGCCATGTGTCAACTTGCATTACTCAAGAACACAAGTCATTCCTGTAGTAATCTTGACCCCATTTCCTAATCAAATTCTTAGGTACTTTCTCTTTTTAAATTTTTCAGAGCAAACCCAATCAGTGAGTTATTTTACAAAAACAAGCATTCACCTCATAGCATTCCTTATCATTCTCATAAACAAACAGAGACAACCAAGCAATTTTAGTATTGGTACTTATTAAAACATGTTCTTGCAATTTTAAAGAGATATAGACAACTAACATTGGTTTATGGCTTTATGGGAAGATTTTATTGCAAACATCTGTGCTTTAGTTAACTCAGGTTGACCAAGCTTCCTAAATCACAAAATCTATTTGCTGGGTGGATATTGTATATTTTCTTTGAATCAGGAGTATCAGCACATAGGCAAGCCTATTGCACTCCTAATTCCTTTTCATTTTAAGCCTCAGCACATATACATATGTATATTGCAGCCCACAAGCTTATCAATTCTTCTGGGTTGAGCCAAAACCAACACTACTTTCTTATATCCAACATTTTATTTTTTTGGGTATTTATTTGTTTCTAACCAGTATCATATTAAAAAGAGATCTCGGTTTCAAAGATACTTATGTATGCATGCAGATCATATTTAGAATATTCACAAAATAAAACAACCAGAACAACCATTTAGCATTAAAGCATCCTTAACTTCTGAAGAACAATCACATATACTTTTAAGAAAAATTCATTTATAACTGGCTGCCTTCATTAGGACTTAGTGCCTTAAGTTGTTGAGTGAGTTTTCTCACCTAGCTCTCTTCTTTGCTTCCTTAATTAATTGATGAACTTCTGCCTTTAGCCTCAAGCTCTTTTCCTTCCCTTGCCTTATGATTTCTATGGTGTTGTTTCTTTTTTTTTCAAAGTTCTTTTCTGAGAAGGAGAGGAGGCTGCTGCATGTACATATATATATACAGGGTCCTCCTTAGGGTTTTGGGTATTGGCTAAAGCCATTTTTGCCCACCAGAAAAATTATGTTATCTGCATTTTATTTGAACCCAAAATTCTACCCTTCCCGGCTTAATTTAGGTGAAGAGAAAAGTGGTTATATTCTTTTTGGTTAATTTCAGAAATTTTCTTTTCAGAAAATACTTTTTCCTTTGTCTACAATCATGCTAAAAATGTGACTTGATTTGTTATTTATCAAATACTCTTCCTAATTCTGCCTATACCAAGCATTTCCCTGTTTTGTCTTATTTTTCCTATTTTTAGCTTTTATGTAAATGGTATGTACTTCCTTTATTTATTTACAAGAGGACTACTCCTTTTTATATCCTCATTTATTTTCTTTCTGCCTATATACTAAAATATGTCTGTATATTTTATTTTACTAATTTGAACTCTAGTATTTTATTAACATATATATATATATATATAAAAGTCTTACTGAAATAATTAGTACACCCATATATATATTTATACATCATTCTGTATTGACACACACATGCACATGTACACTCAAAAATATTTAGTAGCATCCATATATGTATATTTACTTATGCATACAGCTTTTAAGGATTTAATCTATATATATATATTCCCATACATATCAATATGTATTTATTCTTAGAGTTCAGGGATTTTAGCTTTAGTTCATGTGCATTTCCTGTGCACACATGCACACACATACTAATACACTATCAAGCTATATCAATTCCCTTTCAAAATTTATTTAAGAATTATTTTGAATTTATTTATATTTTTCAGAATAAATTCCTAAAATCTTGGGTCATTACAATAGATCACATCCCCAACTTGCCACATTTTCTACATTTTTATTTGGTCATATAATGTGACATAAGTCTTTGAGAGAAGGACTTATCTAAAAATTCACAAAGAAGGATGTGACATCACTATGATATTTTCTATTGAGGATGTCGAGTCCCTTTTGGGATGTCGAGCCTAACAGCTAATGATAGGGAAATGAACGCAAGCTTTCTCTCAAAGACATATTGTCATCCTCATTAACGATTCTATCATACACTTAGTCTCATGATGACAAGTTGGAAATTGGTGCTTTTAATGGTGGCACGGATCTATAATATTTGATTATCTGTCTACACAAGCTAAAATCAAAGACTAACTTGTCTTTATCTACATCCGGCGTGTTATACCATTTTTTATCTAACACTTTTCCATTTTCATCTTTATCCAAATTCAAACTAGAAATTTTGATGACATGCGAAAGCAAGTAACGTTCTTATAGTCTTAAGACGTGCTACACGGGTAAACGTTTCTTCATAATTAATTCTTTTTTCTTGGTTGTATCTCTAAGCAACTAATCCTGCTTTATTACAAACTATGTTTCCATTTTCATCTTCTTTATTTTTTGAAACCCATTTTGTTCCTATTACGGATTAATCATTTGGTCTTGGTACGAGTTTCCATACATCATTTCGTTCAAATTGATTAAGTTCCTTTTGCATTACTATAATCAAAAAATCATCTTTTGATACTTCTTCATAATTTTTAGGTTCTAAGTTAGATATGAAAGCTACATGAGTCATTTGGTTTAGTTGATTTCTAGTTGAAACTCTTGTGTTTAAGTTACCTATTACAATATTAATTGGATGATCCTTTAAGATTTGAGGTGGAGATCTTAAAAGATGATCCTTATTGTTATCATTATTTGTGATATTATTATTTTTGGTTACAATAATAATAATATTTCTATTACCATTATTATGGAAAACTTCTTCATCATCATCATGTTTGTTAATTTTAAAATTTTCGTCAAAGGAAACATGAAGACTTTCTTCTATAGTGTTAGTTTGCTTATTAAAAATTCTATAAGCTTTACTCTGATCTGAATAACTAACAAAAATTCCCTCATCGGCTTTTGGATCAAATTTTCCAAGGTTACCTTTAGTATTCAAGATAATATATTTAGAACCAAAAACACGTAAATATGATACTTTAGGTTTCTTACTAAAAATATTTCCTAGCATGTTTTCTTAGTCATTGGTCTAAGTGTTACATGATTTAACACATAACATGCAGTAGCAATTGCTTCGGCCCAAAAATTCTTTGGCAAACCACTACTACTTTGTAATGTTCATGCACATTCTTGTAATGTTCGAATTTTCTTTTCTACTACACCATTTTGTTGTGGTACTCGTGGAAAAGAAAATTTATGACTAATCCTTTTTTTATTGAAAATTTAAAAAATTTCATTTTCAAGTTCTCCACCATGATCACTTCTTATGCTTTTAATATTATAATTCATCAAATTCTTTATTCTTTTAGCAAAAGTTTTGAATATTTCAAACGTGTCACTTTTATGTTTCAAAAACAATGTTCAAGTGTATCTTGAAAAATCATCGAATCACAAAAACATATTTGTTACGATTTATTGTTCATACTTGAGTTGGACTAAATAAATCTAGATGGAGTTGTTTAGGTGGTTGTTTTATAGAAATTTCATTTTTAGATTTAAATGAACTTTTCTTTAATTTTCCAAGTTGGCATGCGTCATATAAATTGTTAACTTTATAATATATTTTGGGTAATTCTCTTACTAAATCATTTTTTGCTAATTACTTATATATTTAAAATTTATATGAAAAAAGTGTTTGTGCCACAGTCATGGGTCATTATGATTTGCGGTTAAACATAAATCACTATTGTTTTTAACATTCATGTTTAAAACATAAATATTTCGATTTCTCTATCCTTCAAATATTAAAACTTTATTTTGATCGAATATACTACATTTATCTTTTTCGAAATCAATTCTAAATCCTTTATCACATAATTGACTTATACTTACTAAGTTATGTTTTAAATTTTCTACTAACAAACCATTAGTAATAAGGGAAGAAGTAGATATACCGACATTAATGACATCTCTAATGCCGATGACAGATCCTTTTGAATTATCTTCAGTTGTCACAGTGCCACCATCGATATATGTTATATTTGCTAATATGTGTGTATTTCCTGTTATATGCTTGGAGCATCCTCTATCGAGTATCCATTTCTCCTTGCTTTTAACTTTGTTTTTAAGTACCTGCAAAATAATAAGAGTTTAATTGGTACCCACTTCCTCTGTTAGGGTCCTTTGTGTTAATGGGGGAAGGTAGCTATACCCAAGTGGGTCTGGGACCTTTGAAAACGTAATTATTATTATAAACAATATTTCTCAAATATTCATCTATGTGTATCTGCTTAATCAACTTGTTATTTGATTTAGGAACCCATATTTTGATAGTATTCATGTTAGAAGTATTAATCTTAATTTTAGATATAGGCTTCTTGAACTCGGTATAAAGTATATTATAGTTTCTATGCTTTTGCTTAGCTTTAAATCCTAATCCATTTCGATTTCTTGATGGTCTTGATATCTTGATCAAATTTTCTAAGTTTTGTTTTCCTTTATTAAACTTTGATACGTTATTGGTAATCTGATCTAACTTAGTCTTAAGATCAGAGATTTCAACATCTTTAGAATCTAAACTTGTTTTTAGTTCAAACTTTTATTTTTGAAGATTTTTATTTACTAGTTTGCTATTTTCTAGATCATGTAATAAATCATTATTTTGAAAGGATAATATTTTACATTCTTTTTATGCTATTTCCGATTCCTCCTTTTAAATTGTTTTCTCATCTTTTAATAAACCACTTTCTAGCTCTACTCTATTCAATTTTCCTACATATTCCTTATTTAGTTTCTTAGATTCTCTATACTGATCATCTAATTATATGCTAATTTCAAATTTCATCATACGTTAGTTCAGGATGTACCTCATTAGTGCTAGCCATTAAACAAACATTCGCTTGTTCTGAATCGCTTTTGCTATCACTATCAAAACAAAAGGATGAATCGGAGTCATCCCAAGTTACTTGAAAGGCCCTTTGCTTTTTCTTGAAATTCTCGAATTTGCTTTTCTTTTCGTCATATTGAGTTGTGGACAATCTTTCTTCATATAGCCAAACTTCTCACATCCATGACATTTGATTGTTGTTTGATTTGATGAATTCGAATTGCCACCATTCTGAAAATTTGTCATCTTCTTGAATTTATTAAATTTGTTGTAGTTCTTGACAATAAACACAATTTCTTTCACATCCAAATTGGAACCGTTATTATTTGCTTGAAAGGCGATATTCTTTTTTCTTGATTTAGCTCCTTTCTCACCTGCAAATTAGCTTCATATGACATCAAATTTCCTATTAATTCTTTGACTTTGAGTTGAAAAAGATTGTTAGCTTCTTTGGTAGCTAAAACTTTTCTTTCCCATTCGACAGTCAACAGATTCAAAATTCATGTAACTTGATCAAAATAAGTGAATTTGACCTTAAGTGGCATGAGATCGTGTTGTATAGTTTGGAATCTGGCATACATGTCAATAATAGATTCATTTGCTTTCATTTTAAAAGATGAGAATTGGTTTTGCAAAATAGAGACTTTTGTTGTGCTTTCATGAGTTACTTGTAAAATGCGCCATATATCATATGTAGTTATGCAAAGCATGACTCGTGAAAATTCATTTTTATCAAGTGAACAAAATAATACATTTATGGTTTTGGCATTATTGGTTGCCGTGTTCTTTTTTGCATCGGTCCAAGTGCTTATGTCAGTAGTAGGTGCTTCATATCTAGCTTATGTAATTTGCTAAATTTCTAAACCATTAGCTTCCATAAAAATTCTCGTACGTGTTGACCAACAAGAATAATTAGACTCGGTAAATGGTGGGGGACGAGTAGTTGATTGTCCTTCTTGAAATATACTTGCCATATTAAAATGTTTCGATCACCTGTTATAGTAAATAGAAATATTCTTGCCCTGATATCAAATAAAAGACTAGTGGATCATATATAACATGGCTTGTGTATAAGATAAGCATGTGTATAGTAATATAAACAAATGCACATAGCAGAGTATAAAAGTAAAGAATAAAAACGAGCACACCAAAGTTCTTATACTGGTTCAGACCACTGTCCTATGTCCAGTCTCCTAGCTCGCTTTCGGTAGTTTACTAACCAACAATCCTCGCTTTGCCTGGAAGAATAGGCTTATACAAAAGTATTTCTTTGACAAGCTTGTGTTCTATACAACATGAATATTGACTGCTAGTACAATTCTTCCTATAATCTCCCTTAAATGTTTATGAGTGTAAATTCTTGGATTTGTAGGAAGTAAGTTTACCAAAAAATATAGAATTTGATTGTAAGTGATTAAGAGTATGAAATCAATAATAGCATAAGAGAGTGATACTAGTTGTAAGTAAAAAAAACTCAATCTCAAATTGATATATTGATAGGTAACAAAGAGTTGCATTTTAAAGAGTATGTCTTCTCGAGGAGCTTTCTTTTGATCAAGAGTTGCAACTATGGGAGAAGGAATGAATGTTTAAACTGAAGAGAAGTGACTATTCAAAATATGATAGTTAAAATAGTGTTAGATGTCTAGCATATATTGTCCGAGATCTAAGACATTTCAGGTTTTTAATCCAAAATTTATGTCAGACGTCTAACATTATGTCCTAAACGTCTGAGACTATATTATTTGTAAAATCTGAATATGTTTCTAAAAATTCGCTTAGTGTTTTGATGATATGCTTTCGCGTGTTCTTATGACAACTCAAGGGGATTGTAAAAGATATTCTAAGACCATGGTACAAATATATGACTTACTTCAACAGTATGATCTATCATTCTCCAGGATTGTCTTCATGCCATGATATCGATGGGTGGAGTGATTTCTTCTATCATATACCCATAAATAGAAAAGTATTTCTTGTATATATGATTGTATAGTTGTTGTCATTAAAATTCTAGAAGATGGGTTCTAGCAATATAAACTTAGGATGTATCTAAAAGCTTCATAGTTTCATACCCTTTGAGAACCCCCGGGGAGGAGCATTGATATGAAACGTCTTTAGCTTTAAGAACTTATATATACGAGATCCCCCAAGGATGACTCCTTTTTATATAGTTCGTTTACTTCTGAAAGAACTGAAATTGAGTTTATTGGAAATTCATCAAATTAGTCTTGAAGAGACAAGGATTGGTAAGTGTTTTACTTACCAAATACCACTTCAAAATTAGTGTACAAGTTATGTGTTTTGGAAGCAGTTGTGAAGTGAAAGCTATAGAGTTGAATTGTCTATCCTAATGTGACGACCCGGCTTTCCACTCCCGGAAAGTCGCATCGCTAGTAAGAAAGAAAGGGGTGAGAAGTAGAAAAGAGAAGAAGAGAAAAGAAACAAACACAAATACTCACAGCGGAAACGAACAAAATATATTATATCACATAAATATTACATAGTATCATATACAACACTTATCAGAGTTACACAGATTACATATCATATACTAGACAGTTATAAACATCTGTCTAGTTATTACATCTCAATACAAAACAAAGATCTAAACAAGATCAACACAGCGGAAACTACTATCTATATCTACAACGCTGAAGCCTCCTGCTCCATTGCTCCTCCAGATTACTCGTCAAAGCTAACCTGAATCCCTTGGCTACTCGTAAAAATTTGAGTACCCAAGAGTTTATAAAACAGAAATAAACAACTTGGGTCAGACATGGGTCTGGTGTGAGTAACAGGTTAAACTTGTTTAACTTCAAAACCTTTTGAAAGAAAAGGTATCACGTAAGACTCCCCACAAATAAACATGGGTAAGTTTTTACCTTACGCTAACCAAACATTTGATAGGAAATTCGATTGTATTATAATAGGGTCTAGGGTTTTCAAGTAAAATACAGAAATAGCTGAAATGCTTACATCTCACATTCCAACATAGTTGGGCACAACTAATACGTACGGCACTTATTGGAGTTTGGATTCCATACAATGGCAGGGCTACCGGGGTACCGCCCGTCACAGTACGTGGCCTAGATCACCGTACCGAGGATCACTCCCAATCCCCTGCAACACAAGGCCGGAACATCCCTTACTGGATAATTCCCGCACAAGATACCTCACGGTTGGGATCAGCAACCGCACCACTAAGCCGAAATAAAAAGGGACATCTAGACAGAGGTAATCTTGTCCTACTTGGGTGCTACCCACTAACCTTGCTGCACCTCCCCTGTTTTAGCCATTCCCGGTTTGTGAGGCTTGAGGTCACGATTACCTTAGAAAAGAACACATCACTTAGAATGCTCATCGTCCACCTGACGATGTTCTGAAAGCATTCAATCCATACAAGTTCGTTCCGGGTTCGAACGAAACCGAAGGCATTATCTCGTTACACTCGTTTTGGAATCACCCTCAGAGTTAACGACAATAACCCTTGCACTCTGAATCTTCATCTTCACTTGATTCACGACCTATCGTTAATTTGGATCGATGTGGTATTCGGGTCTCCAGACCTGGAAATCCGGTATACGGAAACCCGATCCCGGTCTCATCGAAATCCAAAACGTATCTTTTAAGGCCAAGTTGTTTTAAAGGTTAAAACAATTGAATTCATTATCTTTATACACATAGAAAGATAATTCACAATAGATAATCAACATTATCAGATAATCCATATTATCATCACAATTCAACTAAACATCCATATCACACAGCATATATCTCATCAGAGATCAAACAATGCAAAGCATTCCATATTATTTATCCATCCATAAGTAATGATTTATCTCATCTCTAATTAATTTAAAGTAAATTAAATTAATTACTTCATTTTATAAATCCTGCTTACTTAACCATTAATTAATTACAATCAATTAATTATCCTCTAATTACCCTTTAGGTAATTTATCCTTTAATTAATTACTCAAATTAATTATCCTTAACCATTATAGTAATTAACCTTTAATTACATCATTAATTAATTAACTAAAATTAATTAAGTTAATCAACTATAATTAATTACATTAATCCTTAATTACATTGATTAATCACTTCATTTATTAATTATTACTTAATTAATCAATCTTAATTACATCATTAATTATATTAATTAATGATCCTTAATTACAACTTAATTATTAATTACTTAATTAAATTAATTACATTAAGTAATTAACCTTTATTTAAACAATATTTATTAATCACTCTTGATTAATCTTCAATCAGTAATTAACTACCCTTAATTACTTTCACTAACTAAATTAATTACTTCCTTAATTAATTTCTTAATTAATCCCTTGATTAATTATTCAAAGTAATTAACTCAAATTACTTCTATTAATAAAATCATTATTCAACTAATTACTTCCAGTAATTATCTTATTATTTACTCCCCTAAATAATCTTACCTTAATAATTACATTAAGTAATTATTATCAAATCATCTCTTGATTATTCTAAATTAATTAAACTTAATTAATTAACTTAACAAATCAAATTAACTTCAATTAATTACAATAAGTAATTAATTCTTAATTACTTCCATTAAGTAATTCCATTTAAAACAAATTCTATAATTGATTATCTTTAAATTAATTAATCTAATTAATTATTAATATTAATCACATTAATTAATTATTTAATAATCCATAGTTAATGACTTTCATTAACAATTATTTAATTACTTTCCTTAAGTAATTAACTTATATTAATATTATTAATTCTAAATTAATAAATCTTAATAACCAATTAATCAATCTCTAATTATTTAATTAATTAAGTGTTATCCATAACTTAATTAATATTTAATTACTTTATTAATTAATTCTTAATCATTAATTAATATTCTAACTTATAATCCTTAATTATAAATTAATCATTCCTAGTTAATTTATCTTAATCATTAATTAAAATCAAATTCCTATTTAATTAATGAATCTTAATTACAAGTTAATTATTCTAAAAATAATTAATCTTAAATCTTTAAGATTAAACCTTTAATTACTTTTAAGTAATTATTTATTTCATTAATTTATTAGATAAATTAATTATCCATTTAATTACTCTAATTATTAAATGCATACAAATCATTAACTTATAATTTAACTTCAACAAGTTTTAAAATTAATTTTAAAACCTTTAAATGATAAATAATATTTTTCTTATAAAAGAAATTTTACAAGATTTAAACAAATCCCTTTTTAATTTCAAAACATTTAAATTTAACAAACATTTAAACTTATTAAAACATTTGAATTTATAAAACTTATTTATCTTAAATCTAAGATTCAAAACTAAACTTGAATCCATATTTTAAAATTTTGATTTCAAATTCCTGTCCTAATATTTTTTCACCATTTAAATTCAGTTTAAAAAAAATTTAAACTAACAGGCTTTTGAAAAACCTGGCAACACATAAAAGTACTCGAGTCTCCACTAAAACACTTCGAGTCGCAACCCTAAATTCCCCGAGTCTCACCCGTAAGAAAATTCGAATCTCTCGAGACCTTTCTCTCCTCAAAATCCAGACTTCACCCAGAATTTACCCGAGCTTTTACAATTTTACTTCGAGTCGTCCATTCAAAAACTCCGAGTCTCACACGAACAAACTCGAGAAACTCGAGTTGTCTTCTCCTGTTCAAACCAGACTTCACCCAGACATTCGATCGCGTGCACGTGCACGGTCATCTTCTTCAACTCCGGCCATCGACGGCATCTCCCACCAGTCGACGTTCATCCACCAACCAATCTATGATCATCACCTCTTCGATCTATTCGCGAATTTGAAATCGAGACTTCGAACACCAAACTGGAACACAGCCTACCTCCAAAAGCCTGTCAACAATCCTTCGCCTTCGAAATCTCGACCACCAGAACGCCAGCGACTTCGGCGACGAGTTCATCCACGTCACGACTATCAATTCCCAGAGTTTCGTCGAACTCGATCCATCCTAGACGAAATGATGCTCGATTTCTCTAGACTGGTAATAACTAGGTTTAAAATTTTAAAACTTAAATCATTTCTTCCTCAATGTCTAATTCGATTTCCAGTCATTTTTCCTAGTATCCTTGATCATTACACTACCACTACTAAAGATTTCAAACTTCCAATTTCACTGAGATGATCGAAATCACCAGAATTTCATTTCCAACATAAACCAGAACTGCTCTTATTATACTAGACTAAAAACTATGATATTCATGCTAAAAATCATATTATCATCTATGTTTTCAATTTATACTTTTGAATTTATAAATTACAGAGTTCAAATTTTCACTTTATAAAACATGTCTCTGTTGTTTTTGATTTCAGAGGCACTCAGACTAAATTTTGACTTAATTAAATCTTTTTAATCTTTAGTTTACTATGAAACAACTAATTTTATTTAAACCTTAGATCTACATTTAAAACTAGATCATGGGATATGATTTATATTAAAACAATAGCCTGGAATTCAAGATAACAGGGTCATACTGATACTAACAACATACACATCTATATACATGCAGAATCAACTATAAACATCCACATCAAAACAATATTTATCCCAGAATTAAGCATGCATCATAATTACCTAAGTTAATTTAAGTAAAAATGTTACTCACCTATTTCAGATGAACAGAGCTTTGAAAGAAAAACTGGAATTTGGACTTTAAAAACTTGAAACTGAACTTGCTTCATTCCTTTAAAAACTGAAGAGCTCGTTTTGATTTCTTTTAAAATTTTGAAAAGCTTTTGAAACTGTAAACTGTTTTGAACTTTAACTTGAATGCCTCTTGATTTAAAACTTGAATTTGCTGGGCTTTACTGATTGAATTTAGAACTGCATGCATGCTTGCCTCCAGGTTGAAGAAATGAAGGCAGACAGGCTTCAGACTTGATTTCCAGATTGCAAATGAATGCAACAGGGCTTTTGAATTTGATTCCAGATTTTGACTAGAAATCAGGATATCTTTTGATTTAGAAGAAGAATGTTACAAGTTGATTTGCAATTATGGTTTGAAGAGTGTTACAGATCTTTGATTTGGTTTGAGGCAACTGATTTCTGATTTCAGATTTTATTAGAGAATTGTTTTGAGTTTTGGTTACTGATTTGGTTTTCAGATTTGTATTTAGAGAAGAAGATTTAAGTTTCTCTTGGCTTTTGAAAAAGAATGAAGATTAGAAAGAATGAATTGAAGAAATGCCAATGTTAATATACATGTATACTTTTGATTTATAAAATAAAAGAAAATGAAAATAAATAAGGACACTTGTCCTATACATTTGTTTATTTAATTACACATGTTTTACTAAGGGTTTAGATAAATGACACATGTCTTATAAGTATTTATTCATAATTCTATTTATTTTAAAAGTAATTAAAAAGCCCTTTTCTTATTTATTTAAACACTTATCTATATATATTTCTTTTTAAAGAGAAACAAAAACTAATTATATTAATAAATAAAAGTTTATACAAGTATTTTAAAATCCAAAACAATTTAAATATATATTCTTTTGAATTTCAAAACTTTAAATTCAAATTTAAATAAAATTAAATCCTAAGATTCAATTTAAAAGTTAAGTTATATATATTTACATACATTATTTATTCAATTTAAAATAACAATTCCTTTTAGCATTAAAATTCATACATATTAAAAATAATACATTATACTTATTAACTTTTAAAAGATAAAATCATCAATTAAATACTAATTTAATCAGATTATTAAATTAAATTCAAATCTTATTATCAAAGATTATCCATATCAATTTAATTATTCAACAGATTATTAAATTGATATTGTTAAAATTTCCGGGATATTACATTCCTCCCCCCTTAAAATAATTTCGTCCCCGAAATTTAAACAAAGGTAATTTAATAATCTTATTAAAGATTTTAATTCAAAACACAAGCATATACTATCATCTATATGCTAGCAACCATAGCAACCAAATCATCCAATCAAACAATTCTAACTATCTAGACTAAATTCTAGATAAAATTCCTCGAGTTTCCCCAAGTATATATATATACCGGGATACTCGCTCTACAAACAATCTAAACTACTAAGCTATAGATCTCCTACTTATCTAGATTTATAGAACTAAACAGAATATCAGACTACAGACGAGTCTGACTCAACTACCAAACTTCCCAAACTGCAGATTCTAAAACCAGAGATAGATCAAATACGTACTCCCTCAGAGATACGTAAAACTCAATGAATTCCAGTTATCCAAACTGACAATTCAATTCAGAAGTCCAAATACTTATCGAAATCAGAACACAGACGAGATCCAAACATAACTCTACTTCACAACATCAGTAGATTCCAAACTTACTTCTCCCATCCAGAGATACACTCCAAACTGCTTTCGCTGCTCAACTCTGATCTGAGGTAGAACACAAGCACAGACTGGACAACTCATTCCAGAAATAAGATTCACTGATCCATAAATAAAACTCAGATACTCCAGCAAAACTTGAGCTGTTTCACCAATTCCATCTCTAGGAAACATCCCTCCACTAGCTGAACCACCGGTATCACTCCTGGAATCCAGTCGATAAGAAAACTCAACCTTCAGATGCGGACAAACTTCTGACTTCTCTGAAGACACCCAGAAAAATTCTGACAACCCAAGAGAACACTCAGACAATCGCAAGTCACTTTTGCGATCAACCCAACCTAATTCCAAAGAAAAACTGTTCTTCTTTACCAATCAGAACAGCTCAACTTAACTATCCAATCCATCGAAGAAATGGATCCACTCTGCTGCTTCTGAACTTCACCTTCAGAAGAAAAAAAAACTGCTCAGCCAGAAAACTTCCTACCAATGCACAGAACACTCCGAGCTGCACTGCTGACACTGATGCCAAGGACTTCCTATTCCAAAGATCTTCGAGAAACTCGAACTTCAAACCAAAGCAGAAACACCATGATGAACTCAGCCACAACACCGAAGCATACACACTACCTTAAACTTGTTCCAAAGAAAAACATCTTCGGAAACATCCATCGTCACTGTTTCTCATCATACAGCTACTATTACCTGAGGTATCAAGGTACCATCACTCACTTCTGCCTCATCGACAGATCCAACTCTACTCATCCACACTTCAAAGATAAACTCCGAACCATTACAGTTTCCTTCGGAGATCGATGAAATCCTTCACCACAGCAAAGCTTACTCGAGACGGTATTGGGTCTACAGTCTCGACAGATACACTTCCAACCTCAACATTCAAACTCCAACCATTTTTAGTCGTGTTTCACACACCACCACCCTATCTACCTTTATATCCTATATTGGAAAACCCGAACAGGTAACCCAATAAATAGGTAGAAATACATAAATATATATATTTAAAATGATATATTTTTTTTTATATAGAAATTAATTCTGGGTAAAATTATTTCATCTACCTCTTTAAAACAATATTGTGTCCGTTGGCCTGGTTCAAGTGTTTAGAGATCCCTCAATAACGTTAGCTACTCGTATTGACCAGAATCCATATACCACTCAACCGATCAATTAACACAATATAAAACCATTTTATATAACTAACAAATACGCGCTCTCAAGATAGACACCACTTCAGAGCCTAGGTATTCACTCAACCTACTACTCTGATACCACGTGTGACGACCCGGCTTTCCACTCCCGGAAAGTCGCATCGCTAGTAAGAAAGAAAGGGGTGAGAAGTAGAAAAGAGAAGAAGCGAAAAGAAACAAACACAAATACTCACAGCGGAAATGAACAAAATATATTATATCACATAAATATTACATAGTATCATATACAACACTTATCAGAGTTACACAGATTACATATCATATACTAGACAGTTATAAACATCTGTCTAGTTATTACATCTCAATACAAAACAAAGATCTAAACAAGATCAACACAGCGGAAACTACTATCTATATCTACAACGCTGAAGCCTCCTGCTCCATTGCTCCTCCAGATTACTCGTCAAAGCTAACCTGAATCCCTTGGCTACTCGTAAAAATTTGAGTACCCAAGAGTTTATAAAACAGAAATAAACAACTTGGGTCAGACATGGGTCTGGTGTGAGTAACAGGTTAAACTTGTTTAACTTCAAAACCTTTTGAAAGAAAAGGTATCACATAAGACTCCCCACAAATAAACATGGGTAAGTTTTTACCTTACGCTAACCAAACATTTGATAGGAAATTCGATTGTATTATAATAGGGTCTAGGGTTTTCAAGTAAAATACAGAAATAGCTGAAATGCTTACATCTCACATTCCAACATAGTTGGGCACAACTAATACGTACGGCACTTATTGGAGTTTGGATTCCATACAATGGCAGGGCTACCGGGGTACCGCCCGTCACAGTACGTGGCCTAGATCACCGTACCGAGGATCACTCCCAATCCCCTGCAACACAAGGCCGGAACATCCCTTACTGGATAATTCCCGCACAAGATACCTCACGGTTGGGATCAGCAACCGCACCACTAAGCCGAAATAAAAAGGGACATCTAGACAGAGGTAATCTTGTCCTACTTGGGTGCTACCCACTAACCTTGCTGCACCTCCCCTGTTTTAGCCATTCCCGGTTTGTGAGGCTTGAGGTCACGATTACCTTAGAAAAGAACACATCACTTAGAATGCTCATCGTCCACCTGACGATGTTCTGAAAGCATTCAATCCATACAAGTTCGTTCCGGGTTCGAACGAAACCGAAGGCATTATCTCGTTACACTCGTTTTGGAATCACCCTCAGAGTTAACGACAATAACCCTTGCACTCTGAATCTTCATCTTCACTTGATTCACGACCTATCGTTAATTTGGATCGATGTGGTATTCGGGTCTCCAGACCTGGAAATCCGGTATACGGAAACCCGATCCCGGTCTCATCGAAATCCAAAACGTATCTTTTAAGGCCAAGTTGTTTTAAAGGTTAAAACAATTGAATTCATTATCTTTATACACATAGAAAGATAATTCACAATAGATAATCAACATTATCAGATAATCCATATTATCATCACAATTCAACTAAACATCCATATCACACAGCATATATCTCATCAGAGATCAAACAATGCAAAGCATTCCATATTATTTATCCATCCATAAGTAATGATTTATCTCATCTCTAATTAATTTAAAGTAAATTAAATTAATTACTTCATTTTATAAATCCTGCTTACTTAACCATTAATTAATTACAATCAATTAATTATCCTCTAATTACCCTTTAGGTAATTTATCCTTTAATTAATTACTCAAATTAATTATCCTTAACCATTATAGTAATTAACCTTTAATTACATCATTAATTAATTAACTAAAATTAATTAAGTTAATCAACTATAATTAATTACATTAATCCTTAATTACATTGATTAATCACTTCATTTATTAATTATTACTTAATTAATCAATCTTAATTACATCATTAATTATATTAATTAATGATCCTTAATTACAACTTAATTATTAATTACTTAATTAAATTAATTACATTAAGTAATTAACCTTTATTTAAACAATATTTATTAATCACTCTTGATTAATCTTCAATCAGTAATTAACTACCCTTAATTACTTTCACTAACTAAATTAATTACTTCCTTAATTAATTTCTTAATTAATCCCTTGATTAATTATTCAAAGTAATTAACTCAAATTACTTCTATTAATAAAATCATTATTCAACTAATTACTTCCAGTAATTATCTTATTATTTACTCCCCTAAATAATCTTACCTTAATAATTACATTAAGTAATTATTATCAAATCATCTCTTGATTATTCTAAATTAATTAAACTTAATTAATTAACTTAACAAATCAAATTAACTTCAATTAATTACAATAAGTAATTAATTCTTAATTACTTCCATTAAGTAATTCCATTTAAAACAAATTCTATAATTGATTATCTTTAAATTAATTAATCTAATTAATTATTAATATTAATCACATTAATTAATTATTTAATAATCCATAGTTAATGACTTTCATTAACAATTATTTAATTACTTTCCTTAAGTAATTAACTTATATTAATATTATTAATTCTAAATTAATAAATCTTAATAACCAATTAATCAATCTCTAATTATTTAATTAATTAAGTGTTATCCATAACTTAATTAATATTTAATTACTTTATTAATTAATTCTTAATCATTAATTAATATTCTAACTTATAATCCTTAATTATAAATTAATCATTCCTAGTTAATTTATCTTAATCATTAATTAAAATCAAATTCCTATTTAATTAATGAATCTTAATTACAAGTTAATTATTCTAAAAATAATTAATCTTAAATCTTTAAGATTAAACCTTTAATTACTTTTAAGTAATTATTTATTTCATTAATTTATTAGATAAATTAATTATCCATTTAATTACTCTAATTATTAAATGCATACAAATCATTAACTTATAATTTAACTTCAACAAGTTTTAAAATTAATTTTAAAACCTTTAAATGATAAATAATATTTTTCTTATAAAAGAAATTTTACAAGATTTAAACAAATCCCTTTTTAATTTCAAAACATTTAAATTTAACAAACATTTAAACTTATTAAAACATTTGAATTTATAAAACTTATTTATCTTAAATCTAAGATTCAAAACTAAACTTGAATCCATATTTTAAAATTTTGATTTCAAATTCCTGTCCTAATATTTCTTCACCATTTAAATTCAGTTTAAAAAAATTTAAACTAACAGGCTTTTGAAAAACCTGGCAACACATAAAAGTACTCGAGTCTCCACTAAAACACTTCGAGTCGCAACCCTAAATTCCCCGAGTCTCACCCGTAAGAAAATTCGAATCTCTCGAGACCTTTCTCTCCTCAAAATCCAGACTTCACCCAGAATTTACCCGAGCTTTTACAATTTTACTTCGAGTCGTCCATTCAAAAACTCCGAGTCTCACACGAACAAACTCGAGAAACTCGAGTTGTCTTCTCCTGTTCAAACCAGACTTCACCCAGACATTCGATCGCGTTCACGTGCACGGTCATCTTCTTCAACTCCGGCCATCGACGACATCTCCCACCAGTCGACGTTCATCCACCAACCAATCTATGATCATCACCTCTTCGATCTATTCGCGAATTTGAAATCGAGACTTCGAACACCAAACCGGAACACAGCCTACCTCCAAAAGCCTGTCAACAATCCTTCGCCTTCGAAATCTCGACCACCAGAACGCCAGCGACTTCGGCGACGAGTTCATCCACGTCACGACTATCAATTCCCAGAGTTTCGTCGAACTCGATCCATCCTAGACGAAATGATGCTCGATTTCTCTAGACTGGTAATAACTAGGTTTAAAATTTTAAAACTTAAATCATTTCTTCCTCAATGTCTAATTCGATTTCCAGTCATTTTTCCTAGTATCCTTGATCATTACACTACCACTACTAAAGATTTCAAACTTCCAATTTCACTGAGATGATCGAAATCACCAGAATTTCATTTCCAACATAAACCAAAACTGCTCTTATTATACTAGACTAAAAACTATGATATTCATGCTAAAAATCATATTATCATCTATGTTTTCAATTTATACTTTTGAATTTATAAATTACAGAGTTCAAATTTTCACTTTATAAAACATGTCTCTGTTGTTTTTGATTTCAGAGGCACTCAGACTAAATTTTGACTTAATTAAATCTTTTTAATCTTTAGTTTACTATGAAACAACTAATTTTATTTAAACCTTAGATCTACATTTAAAACTAGATCATGGGATATGATTTATATTAAAACAATAGCCTGGAATTCAAGATAACAGGGTCATACTGATACCAACAACATACACATCTATATACATGCAGAATCAACTATAAACATCCACATCAAAACAATATTTATCCCAGAATTAAGCATGCATCATAATTACCTAAGTTAATTTAAGTAAAAATGTTACTCACCTATTTCAGATGAACAGAGCTTTGAAAGAAAAACTGGAATTTGGACTTTAAAATCTTGAAACTGAACTTGCTTCATTCCTTTAAAAACTGAAGAGCTCGTTTTGATTTCTTTTAAAATTTTGAAAAGCTTTTGAAACTGTAAACTGTTTTGAACTTTAACTTGAATGCCTCTTGATTTAAAACTTGAATTTGCTGGGCTTTACTGATTGAATTTAGAACTGCATGCATGCTTGCCTCCAGGTTGAAGAAATGAAGGCAGATAGGCTTCAGACTTGATTTCCAGATTGCAAATGAATGCAACAGGGCTTTTGAATTTGATTCCAGATTTTGACTAGAAATTAGGATATCTTTTGATTTAGAAGAAGAATGTTACAAGTTGATTTGCAATTATGGTTTGAAGAGTGTTACAGATCTTTGATTTGGTTTGAGGCAACTGATTTCTGATTTCTGATTTTATTAGAGAATTGTTTTGAGTTTTGGTTACTGATTTGGTTTTCAGATTTGTATTTAGAGAAGAAGATTTAAGTTTCTCTTGGCTTTTGAAAAAGAATGAAGATTAGAAAGAATGAATTGAAGAAATGCCAATGTTAATATACATGTATACTTTTGATTTATAAAATAAAAGAAAATGAAAATAAATAAGGACACTTGTCCTATACATTTGTTTATTTAATTACACATGTTTTACTAAGGGTTTAGATAAATGACACATGTCTTATAAGTATTTATTCATAATTCTATTTATTTTAAAAGTAATTAAAAAGCCCTTTTCTTATTTATTTAAACACTTATCTATATATATTTCTTTTTAAAGAGAAACAAAAACTAATTATATTAATAAATAAAAGTTTATACAAGTATTTTAAAATCCAAAACAATTTAAATATATATTCTTTTGAATTTCAAAACTTTAAATTCAAATTTAAATAAAATTAAATCCTAAGATTCAATTTAAAAGTTAAGTTATATATATTTACATACATTATTTATTCAATTTAAAATAACAATTCCTTTTAGCATTAAAATTCATACATATTAAAAATAATACATTATACTTATTAACTTTTAAAAGATAAAATCATCAATTAAATACTAATTTAATCAGATTATTAAATTAAATTCAAATCTTATTATCAAAGATTATCCATATCAATTTAATTATTCAACAGATTATTAAATTGATATTGTTAAAATTTCCGGGATATTACACCTAAGGATAAGTCCAAGAGAGAGGCCAACGTTAGCATTTCGTCGGACGACTTATTCTGGAATATATTTTGGGGATTCGTGCTATGTTCGTGTAATGAAGACTCATGTGAGAGATGCCGAATGTAGCCTCGACATCGAAAATGACAGAAAATAGAGTAGGGTCATAGTCCAGGGTTTTGCTAACCTACAACATGAAATGTCAATTCCATATCTAGAGTAAGCTTATCGATGTTGCTTTCGGGGGTTGATGATATTTGGGATCACGCGTTAGGGTGTCGATTCGCTATATTTTCCGTTGAGGTATATTTTATCTAGAGATATACGATGCTCGGAGGTAGTTTTCGACCTTGTACAGGAGATTGGATTCGGCGTTGACCAAAGAAATCTCCACAAAAAAATCCAATATGTGAACAAACCTTAGCAGTTTTGATTGTACACTAAATATGTTGTGGTGTGATCAATGTAAGCATCACAACTATTTGATACAATTTATATTCTACACCCTAGACATTATATATCATATCACTATATTAAACTTAATGAGTGGTTGGTTTCTTTTGAGGGGAAAACCATTACGGAAATCCGTATGGCCATACGGTCTCATTTTTCACCGTTACATGTATTCATGTATCTTGAGTTTTCTCATACCAGACTTATGTATGACGCTTGGTTTTTGTTTTCCCCAATACTGCTCTCTTACTCTTTCGAGAAGGCTGAGTAAAGCAGGTTTTACTTTGGATGCTTCAGAGTTCAGGAGACGAGCTGGAGGCTTCCATTAGCTATTTATTTCTATTTCTGTTGCACTATAATGTATATGTATGAATCAGCGTTGTAAGGGTAGACAGTTATAACTCTCTAGGCTGATGATAGTACTTAGGTTTTGTAACTCTAAAATTTCTATATTCGGAGTAACCCTTTGTACTGTCCTTTTGATATTATATATTATCATTCCGTTGTGAGATTCTGATGTTGTGTTCTTCCTTTTTTATTCTATTCTTTTTTTTACCCTAATCGTTTGTATTTCCGACACTTGGATGTTCAACACATGAATAACATGGATGTATTTAGTATCGACATTTGAGGGTCGAAAAGTCGGGTCATTACGGTTGTTTGTTTGTCGAAGGTGGGCTAATTAACCCTTCGATAATTCTTTGAGGTGCGTTATTAATATGGTAATTAATTATAAAGCCATATCTATCATTCATCGATCTCTGTAGTTAGACCGATTGACTAGCGATTATGTTTTGAAGGGCTCGCTTTGGGGTTGAGATATTAAATAGCCAATGGGTCTGCCTCATCCCTATTTAAGAAGTACTAAATGGCTAAAGTTTACTTTTGGGTAGTGCAGCATTTATATATATGTGTGTGTATTGACGTGTATATATAGTTATAGCTTAGAGAAGGTTAGACATATTGTATGCGTAGATGGAATTACATGGCATAGCCATGAATAATGGACATAACACTTAAATACAAATCAGTCGACATAAATTAGTGTTATGGATAAATCATGTAATTTCCAATCACCAAAACGATGTTATGACCTCCTCCGCATTACAACCCACATGATAGATTTAGTGGGGCATGCTATTAATGCAAGACAGGAACTACAGATGGTGAAATCTTCTCATTTATGCTCGACGCTAGCAAGGCAATCAGATACCAAATGAACAGTACTGATTCCAAGGTAATAGTCTTGGTCAACATATTTCTATTATATTTTTCTATAATGGTGTGAGCTTATGTAGAAAGTTCTCTGATATACTTATGTTTATTACAGGTTATCTAAACCAATGATCTGTATTTTATTGGACTTGGGTTTTGATTTGGTCAAAATTTTAGGCTCATCAAGGTGCGGGTTGTTACATACTAAGTTACCAGGTGGGCATTTCCTTGATTTACGGTAGGCAAATCTAAATGGGATAGTAGGTGAAAGCTCGATGCTATATTGATAGTGTTGGTACCATAGATTTGGACAGTAGGGCTGGACACATTAGATCGAGAGCATCATCGGTTTTAAGTGGTCATTAGCAAAGACTTGGTTTACACCTAGAGATGGACTATGCTTCTTACTGGTGTAGATTTCGTATGGGCTATGAAATTACTTCAAATTTTAATTGGTTGTTGTTTTTCAGGATGCAGGCTAGTTAACCCTTAGATAAGTCTTTGAAATGAATTAGTAATATGGCTGATTAAACTACAACGCTGTTATTAGACCAACAGGGGGTTCCTTGATGTACGAGGGCAATTCGGCCTAGATACTGTGGTGGATGCCCGGTGCGGTGGATAGTTACAGACACCAGCATGGGACGTATCCTTGCCCATCAATTATAGCGATGCTTATATATACACAAAGATATATATACTTATATTTATACCTCAGAGTAGGTCGGATGTATCATACATGTATATAGGATCGATTGATTAATTAATAACTAATAGTTATAACACATGATGGAAAATAATTGGCATAAACTAGTGTTATGGATAAAGTATGTAGTTTACCAGTCACCAGAATATTTTTATGACCTCCTACTTATTACAATCCACAAGATTGATTTAGAAGGATCAGATTTTTGTCCAAGATGAGAATAGTAGGTGGATAGGTCTTCCCATTCATGCTCGGCACTGACAAGGCAATTATATATTAAAGAAAAAATGTTGATGCCAAGGTATTAGCCTTAGCTAGTATATATGTTATATTATCTTTTTGTATTCCACTGTGAGTTTATGTAGACAGCTCTTCGATACACTTATGCCTATTTCATGTTACCAACACCAATGATCCATATCATAGTGGAATTGGGTTTTTGATTCAGTCGAAAATCAGTCCCATTAAGATGATGGTCGTTACATTTTTATCAGAGCATATGCTAGTCGTCCTAAGAATTAGGATATGCTGCATAAACATACTTTTATTTTTCCATATATATATATATATATATATATATATATATATATCTGTGTGTGTGCGCGTGCTCCCTAAACTCCATGAATTTTGACTATAGAATTATTTGCGACCATATGCTGAAAAGATGGATAAGGCAACCATGAGTTGGAATGATGAATATAGTTAAATTTAGGCACCTACCCCAATTACCCCCATAAAGTGTAGGCCACACTGTAAGGCATTGAATTAAGAAGAGCATAGGTATGACATATAGAGGGGTCCATGAAGTTGAATGGTACTTGACTCTTTGGTTGGGCCTAGACTGCCTATGATTGTGGATTTTGTTGGATTACCGATTAATGACGTACATTTCATCCAAACAAAAGAGGAGTAAGAATCTATATGTTACAGATTTCTGGGACTGAGAATTGAACATGTTCCTGCAAGAAGGTATGCATTGACCACTACAAGATGATAGTTCGGTTTTTATATATACTTGAGGAAGAGAAGCTAGGGGTAGTAAGAAAGGAAGAAAAATCCAAAAGAAATGACAGACAAAATTCATTTCTGAGTTTGATCCCTCGTGAAAGAAATTAATAAAAGATTTAAAAAAAATTCTTTAAATATTTGAGGTGGCTTTCAAAGAAATTATATAAAAATAGAAGAATCCTATTTTAAAAAAAGTTTAAAAAGCAAGTAAATACTAAAATTTTCTCTATATAAAGATGTTCTTTTGAAAAAAAATAAATATTAAAAGAACTATTTAGAGAATTCCTAGTTGAAATTAAAAATTTGGTGGATTAAAAAATTTCAGCAAAATGGCTTTTGATAAAAAGACTTCTCCCTTTTGAAATAAATAAAAAATAGAGCGTATGTTTAGCTCGATGATTTTTATATTTTTGTAAATCTGAAGTTTTATGAAATTCTTCTAAGGGGTAGACGATTGGAAGTGGCACTAGATTTAGTGGGGTAAGAAGAGTGGATGGGTAATCCCCAATAATGAAGTCAGGAAAATATTTATGGATATAAGAACGAAGAAAAATGATCGGAGAAGGATTTACGCAAGGAAGCAAGTAGGCTCAGACGAAAAGGAATTTCATAGTAGGAGTTATATTAGGGGAGAAGAGAGCGATGACCAAGGCAATAGGCTAATGCACCACCATGGATGGATATGATTTTTTCAAAATAGCTATGGATAAAAATGAAGAAGATGGAAGCACTAACGAGATATATCATCCGACCCATTAGGGACTAGGTTCAAATTAAGCAAAATAGATAGGAACCGATCGACTACTGTGCTTCTGACCGATCGACCATTAATGGTCGATCATTGTTATTTTACCTATCGATCGCTCCTTATGAAGAGCCACAATCTGAACCTTGAACATGGCATAAAATCCATGTTCAAACTCTCCTCCTTCCTCAATTCTTCATCTCATCCTCTCCTTTTATCTCTCGATCTCTCCCTCCTTACCCACAAAGGCAATCGCCACATCGCACTCCACCAACATGAGTGATAGCACAAGCGAGCTCCCTCCAGTCCAACACCCCATAATATCTAGCCCTAAACCCCAAATTTAGCTCCTCCTTCCCTAATTAGTCCATGACACCTCCACGATAAGGCGGTAGCTCTTCACATCACTCAATCCTCACACCCCAAGAGATCAGCTAGTTCCATGGCGATGATGAAAAGATTTCAAGCTACGATTCCTTGGAAAATTTCACGTTCTTCCAAGGAAGACGAATAAAATTCGAGGACTTCACCGCATATGGACTAGGAAATCTATTCACGGTTTTAGGATTGACACCGATCCTAAGCCACGAGACTTGGAATGCAACCTGCGATGCATGTGGCTATTCAATGCCAATTTGGAGTATGAGTTCGATGAAGATATCAGGTGTTTCATGTTAGAAGTGAAGGGGATGGAGATCACCCTGACGGATAAGGATTTTGGAAGCATTTTAGGTATCCCTGCTATCAAAGCAAATTTGGATGAGATTGAGACCACCGGTCTAGAGATTTTGTAGCAGATTTTCCATAAGGGTGTAGGTGTCTAGAGAGCATACAATACACGGAACCAAGCCCTTCTCATCATCTGCTTCATCCAGCATAATATCGTCACCAAGACGTGAATCTTCGACAAGATATATACTTTGGTGTAGAAGGAAACCTATGCCATTATAGGTGGTACTACAGTGAGCTAGGCAAAGGCTATTGTGTGCTACTGTATGGGCCCCGAAGTTAGGATGCTTATAAGCTACATCCTGTACTATCAGCTCTTCACTCACATTTTTAGATAGTTCGGGTTAAACCTCTGAGTAGAGCAGGTATAGAAGAAGGCCCTTGCCTTATTGGACAGGTCCTCCCTAAAAAGGATGGGGATTAGAGAGGTGCCGACTGAGGTAGGATCACAAGAGGCCAAAGAGCAAGGTAGGAGGTTGAAGAATTTTAGAGCCCGAGCTTAAGGAGATCCATGACGATCAACTTCAGATTGAGAATGAACTAAGAGAGGTTCGAGTCGAGTAGTAGCACCATGGCTGTCTTCTTGGATGTCTAGCTACCATGGTATGCCCTTTTAGGGGATCTGGCAATTGCTCAAGCCATGGTAGGGAATTAGGACCATCTCGCAACATGTAGGTAGTAGTAGTAGAAGTATTAGTAGTAGTGGGTGCTTCCAACATTTGTTTTCTTTTTAGGCTATATGGGTTGGAAGCATCAGTTGACTCCTTTTTGTATAAAAAGTGCGTATGATATAGTACGAGAAATGTTTCCATTTTACTAGCATGTTGATTTCCCAAATGATCTTTGACTTCTATATACATATTGGCAAATGGTATAAATAAGGAAATCTCGTACAAAAATCTAACTAATAGAAAAAATTTAAGGCTGAGAATTTAAAAAGTATATAAAAAATTAAGAAACTAAATTAGCAACTAAAAAGATAATGCCTAAAACCAAAAAATTTAGGATTTTAGGAAAGCAAATTTTAACAAGCGAAGGATAAAGGAGGGTTGTTGCAAAACCCATAGGTTACTATTCCTACGCTTTAAGAGCTAAAATTTGCAAATTTCTCAGTTGTTGTTTATCACTTTAAAGTAAAAGAAAAGTTTTTCAAAATTTAATATTGACTGTGTAATATGCTGGGGTCTGTTAACCCACCTTTTGCCAAGGCAGTAGACATGCAAATTTAACCTAACATACTTCACGAAGTAGCCCAGAGCGATGATTGTGAGGTCCAGAAATCAAGTGCTAGCACTGATATGAAGCGACGATCAACCAGACCAAGAGATAGAATCTTCAAAATATTCTAAGTACGGATTAGTACCTCCCCCAAGCAGGGGATCGGTGCCTATCACCTCCCCTAAGGGCTCAATACATATCCTTAATTTTTGTCCCAAATTGGTTGAGACCGGTACAAAGTAACCAGGAAGGCCCCACCAGGCTACATTTCAAATCTTAAGTCGTTTGGAGTTTGTATGCTCAAATTATGAGCAAATTACTTCACCTAAGAAAGGGATCAGTTAAAAGAGATCGTATAAAAGGGATCTTACAGAATGGATCAACATATTTCAGCCAAACAATTGCAACTGGAAAACAATCAATATCTCAAAATAAATAAGTCCAATACATAAGAAATGTTTAAGCAAGATGTGGGGACTCTAGGGAGCCTATCCTAGGCATAGTAGCTAAAAAGATGTAGAAGGAGGGATCGGCCCTCTTCCCTCAATGGGGATCGGCTAAAAACAAGGGATAACTCATATTGAAGCAACGATCGACCAGTAACTCGAGTTCTACTAATCCAAATAGCATGAAACTTGGAGGCTAAACATAATACAACATGAAGAAGCTCCCCTAGATCGCACATCATTTGGAGGAGTTTGAAGGGATCGGTCACTATCCCTATATAGGAATTGGCACCTATCTCTATTCAAGGTTGGTTTAGTTGGATTCGCAGCAATGATCGGTCAATATCTCAACATCTACCCATCCAATTGACATGAAACTTGGAGTATAAGCTTATTACAACATGTGGAACACCCAAGAGGGATCGCACATCAAATGGGATACTTTGGAGGGATCGGCCGCTATCCATCTAAGGGATCGGCTGAAATCAGAATATATGCAACACTACTTCACGGAAAACGCGATATCTCACAAACCGTAAGTCGGAATGGCACGAAATTTGAAGGGCAGGTAGCTAACATCATGGGGAACACTCCAGAGGGATCGCTCCCCATTTAGACATCAAAATAGGGGTCGGTACTGATTCCTATTGTGGGTCTTAATGGGCCTGAAAATTCTTAGGTGGCCTCATCATGGCCCGGTGGTTCTTCTGTTGAAATTTCAGCCTGATCCGTGCATGTCTTCCCCTATAAATATAGTAGGAATGGCATTAGAAAAAGGATCTTCTTTCTACTTTTCTTTATCTTCAACCTTGGCTACACTCTGCCAATTTTATTCTTGGATTTCAAATTGTAACTATAAATAAACTATAGTATATTAAAAAGGATTATTCTGGAGTGCACATAGACTGGAGTTAGCCGAACCACTATAAATCTTGTCTCTTTTTACTTGCTTTCATTTTTAATTTGTTTGTTCTTCATATTATATTCTCTACATTAGATACTATCTGAGGTCTATGACTGGAAGTTGGTGCTTTCATACAACTTGCACCCTCGGATTTGGAAGCTAGGATCTTATATTTGGAAGTTTGGATACTTAGATCTGAAAAGCAATAGTTAGGCAATCGACAAGGAGAGTGCTACTGGAAAGGAGCCACCATGGAGGGAGTCAGGAGGCTTCCTCGAGAGCTAGAGCTAATAAAGCATCTATCTAATCACCAGGGATGAAATGAAAATGATGATGGATGCTATGCTGGAGAGGATGCTGAAAAGATGGGAGGAGACGATGCAAAATTTACCCCAATAGATTGGACAAGCTAGAGCACAGAATCAAGGGAATAGAGTAGTATGGGTTAATGACAACTTAGATCAAGGAGTTGAAGCAGTCGGAATTGCTGGAAATCAAAACCGTGAACATGGAAATGGAGCCAATGGACAAAGAAATGGAACATAACAGCCAGGGCAGTCCCCATGTAACACACCTAATTTTTGATAACATTATTCAGAAGATTTAATTAGATAAATTAAATAGAATAAAGTAAATATTAAGTGATAATCGGATTGAGATTTTAATAAATACCTAAGGGTCGTGCTTAATAAATTAAATGGACTTAAGAATGGTTTATAAGCTAATTAAATAACACAAGGGCATATTGGGACATAGCCGCACCCTATTACCATAACCCTTATATATTCTCGTTCCTTATACCCTTCACGTTCATTTCTCATTTTTCATAAAACATAAAAACGTAAACATAAGGAGAGAAGTCGGTCATTACTAGGAGAAAAGAGGAGAAATTAAATGAAAAGCTAAGGAATTAAAGCAAGGGGAATAAATCTCAATCTTAATCCAATCTCCTTATCCTAATCAAGGTGAATAATAATTTATACCATCTCTATTTTATTTTATGATCATATGTTTTCGTATTTAGGATTAAATTCATTTTTATGATGCTTTGGATGATGATATGCTTGAATTAGAATATGTTTGATTTAAATCAAAATATTTAAATAAGGATTCATACAGTTTGAGGGCAAAACTGATTGTAAATGATCTTTGAACGCCATGAAAAAAATTTATGTTATGTAAAACATGATTTTGGAGTTGGGTTTTAATTTTGATAATTTTCCAAATTAGGGAAAGATTGCTATGAATTTTCAAAGGAAAATATGGTTAATTGCTTTTAGAAATTTATTTTAGAAATTATATTGAAAATTTGGATCTAAAATTTAGATATGTTAGATAACATGTTAAAAGTGAATTTCTGTGATTTTTGGGAATTTTTCCTAAGTGATTTACTATGAAAATTAAATTATTTTGAAAGAAGGACCTAAATGATTTAATTGTTTTGCTTAATGGAAGGGCATATTTGTTAAATTAATCTTGGTTTAGATCTAAAATTATGCAGCAGTTATTTTGTGTAAAGGATTTGAAAAGTTGAGGCAACCAATCATATGCCTACAAGTAGGCAGGTTAGTTAGAAAATGTTTTCTTCAATTGGCATTAAATCTGATTTAGCCAGAAAAGTGGGTTCCGCCTTTATTAGAAGCACCTTTAGACAATTTAATTCCACCTTAAATCAAGTCAAAACCCCACAGAGCTGAAACTAATACACAAGGTATCAATATAGGTACGTAGTGGATTGGAGGAAGGCGGAAGGCAGGGTATCGAAAGCATTGCTTTCGATAGGGTCGAAACCATTGTTTATTTTTAAAAGTTATGCGCCCGCCTTGTTTTTGAAGGGTACTTTTGACCAAGTCGATATCCTATTATTTTCGAACTTGTTGCCTCCTTTCTTTGTTTAAAAATAAGCTTTCGAATGAGATCCTTTGTTATAAAAGAATGCTTTCGAAAATGGTTGTTCTGACCTAGTTGAAGCCATGCTGCCGTTCTTTTGCCTTTTTAGAGTACTGAAGTCATCAATGCTTTCGATGGGTAGCTTTTGTTTTAAAGATGTACTAAGCCATTTCCTAAATGTTTTCGAAAGGGTTTAAGGGTTTCGAAGGTATTGGCTTCAAAAGGGGGTTTCGATGCTATCCTTCAATATTTTACTTAAAGGTTTTGAAGCTTTCGTAAGGATGGTACCGACGCCATCAAACTTTCCCCAAACAATTTTATATGATGATTAAAGGTTTCGAAAGGGATACTTTCGTATATATTCACTTTGATCCAAAAGATGTTTTTAAAGTAAAACCCAATGGTTTCGAAAGGGGTACCTTCATTGGTTTCGAAGCTATGTTTCTAAAGACTATTAAGTAATGTTTTGATATTTTCAAAAGGTATATTTTGGTTTCAAAAGAGATGATCAAAGAGCTTCGAAAGGTATGTATTTAATGTTTTGAAAGTTTTCTATGCTTTCGAAGGTGGTTATCCAAGGGTTTCGAAGTAATGTTTTAAGGTTTCGAAAGCCTTAGTTTTCCAAACAAATAACCCAATCTCATTTTAAAAAGAAGACCATGGCATAAATAAAGTATTTTGGAATGGAGTTTTGAAGAAGTTTTCCTTGGTTAATGGGTTAAAGGTATCAACCAGATTTTATATAAAATGATTTCAAGGATATCAAACAACAAGGGTTGGTATTATTATTTTTGCTTCTTCATATATATATATATATATATTTGAATATATTCACATTGTAATGGACCCATAATTGTGATTTGGGGAAGGGTAGAATAACCAGTTAGGTTGACCCAGTAGTGAATATCAACTAAATTAACTCCTGAATGAGTAGAATTGCATCCAGGAGGTCAGGAAGACCGAAGTATATAATGCTAAAATATTAAAAGAAGATATTGGCAGGGGCCAATAGGTTAACAGTAAGCCCATGAAAACTATGTATATGAAAAGATATTGGCAGGGGCCAATAGATTCATAATAAACCCATGAAAACTATGTATAAATGAAGATGTCAGAAAGACAGTTCATAGTTAGCCCATGAAAACTATGATTTGATATTGGCAGGGGCCAATAGGTTTGTACCGAACCCATGAAAACTAAATTCGGATTAATATATTGACAGATATTAATAGTTTCCCAGTCAACCCATAAAAACTAGGATAAGAGGGAAGTTATTGGAGTTACCAATAGGTTCAGGGAGAACCCACGAAACTGTAAATTTATTGGCAGGGGCCAATAGGTTATTAGTAATCCCATGAAAATTATGAAATCGGACAGGGAGTCCAAAAACACTAAACAAGTTATTAGTAAGCCCACGAAAACTAATAGGTTAATAGTGACCCTAGAAACTATAAATGAGACGGTTATTCAAAATAAGTGGGGATGGAAAATCCAGAATTGATTTACTTGTTTGCATATCGTCATATTATTTTGAATTGTTTTAATCATTGTGGATGCAGGAGCATAGTATATGATTTATAAAAGTTTTAGGATACTAGTGAGGGGAAAACCCATTCCGCTAAGCGGCATGGTCTCACTAGATATCTAAATGGTTTGAGATGGCAGAACATTATTCATACCAGGCTTTATGTCTGACTCAAAGATTATGTTTTCCTCTTAATCTCTCGGGTACCCAATTGATTTTGAGTAGTTTGAGAGTTGAGGTTTTCTGGTACCTCTTTAGATGAATAAACTTATGGGGACATGCAAGAGGCATGATAGCTATCTAGAGTTCTCATTTATTTTGATTCCGCTGTGTTGTTGTTGTGAAGGCAAAGTTGTTTAATTTCCTATATATACTCTGATCGTCCAAGGGAGCATCTTCATAATTTTCTCTTGGTGTATGTTGTAATAAATATTTTTTTTTTGAGCATGGTTAAACGATTGTGGGATTATGTAATGAATTTGAAATAGCTTTGAAATGGAATGAGAAAGAGAATGTTGTTTGTTGATTTTAATTTTTTTCCATATTCATGTGTTTCTGGTATATCAATTTACCTAACATTACCGTATTAGGTCGCCGAACATTAATAACTATGGATGACTGCAGCATCCGTAGCCGTTAGTTTTGGGCCTCCAAGTGGGGATGTTGCACCCCGGCCATCTTAAATGGATCGGCATTTATCCCTCCAGAGGGATCAACATCGATCCCCAAAGGCTACGGGCATGCCCCCGGGTCTGGTTGATCACGATGTTGGATGACCTACGATCAATCCCATGGAGCTTGGTGCGAATCAACATTTAGATGCTCGTTCGAAGGAATACGTTCCAGAATTCCCTCAGAGACTCGGGGGGCAGCTTAGACATGATGATAGGAGACTACCACTGGAAGACAATGTGTAGTTTGTAGAGATGATCAGGCAAGCTATGCGTAGAGGATTGGTGAGCAGGGATTTGGAGGAAGTAAATAGAAGTCCATTCGCTCCTAATATCAGGAATGCTAGGAATCCACCATAATTCAAACTACCAACACTGGAAGTTTATAATGGAAAGTCGGATCCGACTATGCACATGATGAGATATATACGGCACATGGAAGTATTAGGGGCATAGGATGAAGTCTTGGCATGATGCTTCCCCCGTACTTAATGGATGTAACTGCGTTATGGTTCAGATAGTTGAAAGCGGTTGTATTAGCACATGGATGGAATTGGTCGAAAGATTTATGAAGTAGTTTCGGGTTCACATTACGAGACCCAAGAATGTGATGACATTGACATCAGTAAAGTAGTGGGCAGGAGAATCACTCAAGAATTTCTTAACCAGGTTCGATGTGGTAGTTTTTTCAGTAGATCGACCAGATCCATCGACAGTTTTGATGGCGACGATGTCAGGAGTTGCAGATAATTCAGATTTTAAGATATCGCTGATACGGGATCCACCGATGGATCTTTGGGTACTCTACCATGAAGCAGAAAGATTTCTACGACAAGAAGATGTGAAAGATGACAAAGAGGTAACATAAGTTAATATGAGATGGGGTGGAGAACCGCTCGGTGAATGCTCTAGAAAGGACAATGGTAAATGGAACATGGATAATAGCTTTGATGGATCGAAGCCGCTAAGGGGAGAACCCAAATTCTCTTCTTACTCGAAATTGAATGAAAACCTAGAATGGATATATTTGGATACTCGAGGACGTCTTCTGTATCGAAGGCCGACAAGGAGGGAACCCTTCGAACGTGAATGGACATCAGGAAAGCGCTGCCTATTCCATGAGCTCGATGGGCACAATAAAAATGAGTGAAGGCATTTGAAGGACATCATTGAGGAACACGTGAGGAATGGTCAGTTACAACAATACGTAAGGACCTAGGCTGAGGTGGTGGAACAGGAGCAGCCACCGCCCACCTCGAATTAAAATGGCACTGGATCAAGGCAACATCATCAACTTGTCATCAATTGATCGTAATGGCATGGAATAAATAACAAACTCCACATTAGGATGGCTAAGTCACTTATACATGTCCGGGATTGAGGACAATCCCTAGGTATGCTTTGAGATGATGATAAACCATAGTGCTAGGGTTGTGAAATTTGTTTTTTTTCTTCTTGTTTGATTGAACTTTTGTTTTTCTAGTTTTATTTGAACTCTGGTTTATTAGTTGTATGGAGTCTTATTTTATATTTAAGCAAATGGACTTAGAAACACTTAAATTTGGATCAATGTAATAGATAACACAGGCCGCGATTGTAGTCTTGTCCAAAGAGATAGGATAACAATCGCAAGGTACGAGTTTTTTCGTTGTGCGAACACGACGAAACATAATCGTGCATCATGGATCATGTCCTCAACTGGGTATCAAGGCCGAAGAGTAAAACCCAATAGGTTATAAGGCATGGAATATGCATGGCAAGGAGTAGGTTGCTTCGCTTGAACGTTATGGATCGACCTACTCAGGTTGTCGAGTATGGATTGTGCTCGGCAGCGATCTAGAGAGATCAAGGTCATTAGGTATGGACTATGCCTAGCAAGGGGTAGGTCGCTTCACTCGGACGCTATGGATCGGCCTATTCAGGTCATCGAGTACGGATTATGCTCGGCAAGAATCCAGTGAGATCGAGGATTTGGATTAGGATAACAACCCGAAGAGGTCATGGATTTGGATATCAGTTTCGAACAGCAATGGATTTGGCTTTGGATAGATGCAGATCCGGATAAAACGATCCGGAGAAACCGTGTATGTGGATTTGATTCTGGATCAGAAAATACTGCTATCAACGGATTACGGATTCGGATTTTGGATTTACAACAATTCAAAATACACCTTACTATCTCAAGGCATGTTTTGGGGGGCAAAGTGTTAACTCACCTTTTTCCAAGACAGTAGACAGTTAGATTTAACCTAACAGACTTCACGATTATCAAGGCCAGTAGCCCAAAGCAATGATTGTGAGTTCTAGAAATCAAGTGCTGACAATGATATGAAGCGATGATCAACCGAGACCAAGAGATAGAATCTTCAGAATATTCTAAGTACGGATTAGTACCTCCCCCAGGCAAGGGATCGGCGCCTATCCCTTCCCCTAGGGATCGATACATATCGTCAATTTTTGTCCCAAACTGGGTGAGACTGGTATAAAGTGACAATGAAGGCCCCACGAGGCCACATTTCAAATCTCAAGTCGTTTGGAGCTTATATGCTCAAATTATGGGAAAATTACTTTACCTAAGAAATGGATCAGTATAAAAGGGATCATATAAAAGGGATCGTACAGAAAGGATCAGCATATTTCAGCCAAACAAGTGCAACTCAATAGAAAATAATCAACATCTCAAAAACCACAAGTCCAATGCATATGAAATTTTATGACCAAGATGTAGGGACCCTAGGATCCTACCTAGGGATCGCAGATCAAAAGGATGAAGAAGGAGTGATCGGCCCTCTTCCCTCATTAGGGGTCGGCTAAAAACAGAGGACAACTCATATTGAAGCAAAGATCAATCAATAACTCGAGTTTTAGTAATCCAATTGGCATGAAACTTGGAGGCTAGACATAATACAACATGGAGAAGCTCCTTTAGAGATCATACATCATTTGGAGGAGTTTGGAGGGATCGACTCCTATCCCTAGATAGGGACACGCCCCTATCCCTATTCGGGATTGGTTTAGTTGGATTCAAAGCAATGATCGGTCAATATCTCAACATCTACACATCCAATTGACATGAAACTTAGAGCATAAGCTTACTACAACATGTGGAATACCCCATAGGTATCTCATATCAAGTGGGATACTTTGGAGGGATCGGCCCTTATCCTTCCAAAGAGATTGGCTGAAATCAGAATATATGCAACACCACTTCATAGAAAACACGATGTCTCACAAACCGTAAGTTGGAATGGTACGAAATTTGGAGGGCAAGCAGCTAACATCGTATGGAACCCCTAGAGGGATCGTACTCCTTTTAGACACCAAAATAGGGATTGGTACCGATCCCTATTGTGGGCCCTAATGGGCCTGAAAATTCTTGGATGGCGTCATCATGGCTTGGATGTTCTTTTGTCGAAATTTCAGCCTGATCCATACATACCTTCCCTTATAAAAACAGCAAGCATGGCATCAAAAAAGGATCTTCTTTCTGCTTCTCTTTATCTTCAACCTAGGCTACACTCTGCCAATTTTATTCTTGGATTTCGGATGTAACTGTAAACAAACTACATTATAATAGAAAAGATTATTCTGGAGTGGACGTAGGCCAGAATTAGCCAAACCACTATAAATTTTGTCTCATTTTACTTGCTTTAATTTTTAATTTGTTTGTTATTCATATTATATTATCTACATTAGATACTATCTGAGATCTGTGACAGGATATTAGTGTTTTCAAACAACTGGTTGTTGGTGGCCAATTTTGAAGGGTCAATCATACTACATTAGCTCATTTACTTCATTCAGATTATGTTAAGATGTGATTTGATTTATTCTAATAGTACAAAGGTAAATGCTTTTGAAAATGGTATTAAAACATAATTTTAAAATTTTCAAACTATTTTACAAATTTAATTGGAAATCTAATTTTTACAAATCGAAATTTTGAAATATAATTTTTAAGATTTTGAATGGAAAATGATAATTTTCAAATGCCACATACTTAGAGTAGGAAGGGCCGATGTGTTAGTGAATATGAATTTTACTGGTCGGTATGGATGGCAGCATACAAAACGTAGGCAATGACAAGGGAAAAGCTATTTAGCTTGGAAATTCAATTTCCACACCTTGTTGATAATAAACAAAAACATATTTGTAAATAATAATTCTACTTAAAATTTTAAAAATAAACCTCCTTATGCAAATTGTACTTGGAAAAGTTGGAAAGATTTACGGTATAATTGAAGGTTCCAAGATATGACTAAATTGGTATACAAAAGAAGGGTGGAAATATAAGATTTTCCATCTAAATTCGTTTTCTAGTATAGAGGTATAAATTTAGGAAAACTGGATTTAATAAAATAATTGAATGTTAGAAATGATGTGATAGGTATAAGATGGTTGGGATTAAAAAAAAGTTGGTTGAACCATATTCTTATTCGTAGGAGTGTGGAAATTATTGTGTGAAAACAAGGATTTTGATTTTTTTTCTCGAAAACTTGCATACATATAGAACTCCCGTTATATATAGATTGTTTGCATCAGATTTTCAATTTTTTTTAAAGAATGCATTCATATAGGAGGCTATTCGACATATATACCATATGTGTTGTGATACACCATGCAATCGCACACAATTGGCTGCAAATTGTTTGCAGACTAATTGGTTGGACAGTTTAGAATGGTTGTGTGCTATGTTATATGATTCAGTCCTTGGAGAATTTCCAGGATGAAATTATTTTAAGGGTGAGAATGTAACACCACGTAAAATAAGCAATAATTAATTAAAAGGAATTGATAAATAGTTATTAATACCCAAAAATGAAATTTAAGCAAATGCCAGAATTTGGCTACAAAGCTTGCACCACTGTGTTCATACAACTTTCATATATAAAGCTTGGTGATTGGAATTCAAACGAAGAAGTTATCGACGTTTGAAGATTTCAGGTCAAAATTAATTCAAAATGTATTAAGGTAATAAATATTAAAAAATTAACAATAAAGTAAATGTTGGATGTAAAGTTTAACGGTGAAGGGAACATTAATAAAACACTTCATGTTTAAGCAACCGTTAATATTTAAATGTTAATAAAAAAATTAAATAAAATACATTAACATTTATAACCTACTAATTACCACCGGTCAACGCCTTCTTTGGGCCAGTCTATCGCTTGCAGTCGTCCGGCGCCGAACGACCAGTCAACTGTTTATCTTTGTGGCAACTAGGTTGTATCTTGTCGTAATAGCCTGGATTTAATAAATTATAATCTAACGAATACAATTGATTCGAGTGTTTATAAATACATGGCAAACCCCTTACTTTCTTCTCATATTTTCTTAATCAAGCAACGAAGGTCTACCATTTTCCTTTCTTCACTAATTCTAGAAATTATAGAAATTATAAAATATAACATATGTGTGTATGTGTGTGCGAATGTGTGTGTGGAGAATGGCGGAAAATAAAAGAAGAATATAGATGAATCAATTCTGCAAAAATGGTAAATTCCAGAATCATATATTTAAACTTCTCTTAATTCAAATCTCTTCTCAGGTCTATAATTCTAATGGGTATGTATACACTTTTAATACATATTTTTTGGTTGGAAGAAAAGGAGTCAAGTAAGAAGAACAGATTTAGACCTGAATATTTCGAAGCTAAGAGGTGAGTGGAAAATTATGTGATTTACATAATACTAGATTTATATTGTTAAAATTTTGTTTCTTTTATGCATGTATATAAATTATGGAATTATAAGCTTAATAGATAAACCCAATTTGAAATATTTTCCTACACATTCAGTGAACCGTTTAACTTTGATTAAATGATATATACTCCCTAAATCTAGAATTTAAGGGGAATAGTCCCTAAAATTTATGAAATAAGTCATTGATAAAACTGTGTAGTTATTTCCAAATTTCGCTATTTGAGTTATAAGTTGGTTAACTTGATAATCATCAATTAGAGATATTTTTAATTGGATTTGGGGGTTTAAGTTTTATATTTTAATTCATTGTAGTGTAGAATGTTTCGATGTGAATTTCTATAAATCATCCAACTTTGCAGTTATACATATGGAAAGTGCATCATTTGGAATACTAGGAAATATGCATAGAGGAAAGAGATGTGCAAAATATAGATGTTTTTCCGTATTTTGCAATTTATATTTCAATATAAAAATAGAGAAGATAATTCCATTTAATTGTGAACATAATTCCATTATTAAGGTAGTTTATGGGAAATTACAACCATGAGATTTCCTTCTTGGAGAAGATACATTTCCAAGGCTTAAAAATGTAGAAATAAATATTTTATAGGATTTACGCATAAGTCTATATCCAAAAATACCTAAATGTAGTCACTGAAATGTTAGAAATAGAAATAATAATAATTTTGTTTATCAACTAAATATCTATGGCAAAGTATGGATCAAGAAATAAATAATAAGTGCTAAAATATGAACAAGGCAATGAATTAAAGAATTAGGGAAGTTACAATAGTCAAATAAATATGGGCATTAACTGAAAAGAGGCAGCAAATGACACTTAATAGCATTAATGAAATAAGAGGTTAAAGATAGTGAAACATATAAAATAAAATAAAATTCATAGCGAGTAAATAAATAAATGCTAATAAATGAACTTATGGGACGTAATAAGTTCAAGTTGGAATTATAGGGCTTTAACAATTCGTTTAAGATGGGTGAAAATTATTGGGTTAGCCCAATATTTAGATCAACTATAAATGACTTGGTTTAGTATGGGTTGAGATGTGAGGTCAGTATTGTTAAACAACGGAAGTATGTCCTTCGAAAGAGCCTACCAGTAGTTGTATATACATCTTACTGATGTGTGACATCTCCAACTGTAGGACCCATGGGGATATACGTTTGTATATAGGTTTAGGGAATATACCAAAGTAGGTTCACCTTAGATTTGAAATATTAAATGGCTAATTAAGTCTGCTTCAATTCCAAACTAGAGGTGTTAAGTAACCAGTAGGCATTTCCTTGATTTGCGTTAGGCAAGTCTAAATGGGATTATGGATGAAAGCTCGGCGTTATGTCAGCAGTGTTGGCACCATATATTTGAGGAGTAGGGCTGGACATCTTAGGTTGAGAGCGCCATTGGTTCTAAGCAATCATTAGTAAAGACTTCGGTTACGCCTAGAGACAAACTATGCTTCCTACTGGTGTAGGTTTCATATGGGATATGCAGCTGCCTCAAATTTTGGTTGTCAGTGGTTTGTTAGGAGGTGGGCTAGTTAACCCTTAGATAATCTTTTAAATGAGTTAGTGATACGACTGATTAAACTACAACATTGTTTTATCACCAATCGGAGGTTCCTCGGTGTATTTGGGCAGTTGAGCCTAGACACTATGGTGGATGCCCGACGCGGTGCATAGCTATATACACTAGCGGGGGATGTGTCCTTTTCCATCGTTTATAGCAGAGCTTATATATACGTAGATATATATACACACTTATATTTATACCTCAGAGTAGGTTGGACGTATCATATGCATCTATGGGATTAAATAATTAATCAATAACTAATAGACATAACACGAAATGGAAACCAATCGGCATAAACTAGTGTAATGGATTAAGTATGTAATTTACCAGTCACCAAATGGTTGTTCCGATCCATTCCTCATTACAACGCACATGATAGATTTAGAGGGACCGGTACTCGTCCAAGATGAAAACAGTAGGTGGATAGGTGTTCCCATTCGTTTTTGGCACTAACAAGGCAATTAGATATCCAAGAAAAAAATGTTGATTCCAAGGTATTAGCCTTAGCCAGCATATATGTCCTATTATATATTTCTATTCCATTGTGAGTTTATATAGGCATCTCTCCGATATACTTATGCTTACTAACACCTACGATTCTTACCTTAGTAGATTTGGGTTTTTGATTCAGTTGAAAATCGGGTCATTAAAATGCGAATTGTAACATGCTTCCCATTCTGAAATACTTCTATGAATAAAACCTTTCTCCAACACCTCATTCACTTATTTATCCAGGTTGTGCCTTCGATGGGAGCCATATGCCTAAGGGGTAAGGCAACATGTCTAGCATTCTCTTCTAGATAAATCCAAAATTCAATCTCCCAATGAGGAGATAGACTGGAAACTTCGACAGAGACATCTGGGTAATCATGAACTATAGGTACAGAGGCTAACTCATCATGTGATAGGTCTAGAGAAGATGGAAAACTCGACATAACAGAACTCTTGGGATCTTTGTAATACTAAAGGTTGTACCTACTATAAGTACCAAAATGAATCCTATTATAATTTGGTACTACTCCATACATTTCCATCCAGCCCATTCCTAAAGTTAAACCAAATCTAGAAAATCCCAATACAAAAGCATCGTAATCAAATTTGACACCCAAAATATATGATTTTAAACCCTATAAATCATGGATAATGATCGATCCTCTAACAGGGTTCGTGTAACATCCCCCTGCTTAGAGGCCCAAAACTAACAGCTATGGATGCTGCAGTCATCCATAGTTATTAATCCTCGGCGACCAAACACGGCGATATTAGATACATTGATGCACGAAAACACAAGAATATGGAAAAAAATTAAACAACAAAAAAAATTCCACATTTCATTTTAAAATATTCCAAATTGATTACATAATCCCAATTCGCAGATCATATTCAGATAATATATAATTATTACAAAATACGCCAAGAGCGACACATGAAGATGCCCCCTTAGTAGATCAGAGTATATAGATAGAAAAGAAAACAATTTGCCTTTACAAACAAACACACAACGGAAATAAAAGAACTCTAATAAAAGTTTGCCTCCTGCACATCCTCGGAAGCTTTATTTGGCTAAAAGAACACTTCGAAACCTTAACTCTCAAAACTCAAAATCAATTGAGTACCTGTGAGTTTAAGGGGAAAACAAAAACTTCGAGTCAGACATAAAGCCTGGTATGAATAATAATTTACCATCTCAAACCATTTGGATATCTAGCGAGACCACGCTGCTTAGTAGAACGGGTTTTCCCTTCACTAGTATCCTTAAACATTTATAAAACCATATACTGTGCTCCTACATCCACAATGGTTAAAACATAGTATTTAAAAACCTTATAATGATATGAAAAAACAAATAAATCAATTCTAGATTACCCATCCCCATTCATTCTGACTATCTATCTCGATTATAGTTTCTAGGATTACTATTAACGTGTTAAATGTTAAGGATTATCTGTCCAATTACTTAGTTTTCATGGGATCACTAAGAACTTATTGATAACTCCAATATCTTATTTCTTATCCTAGTTTTCATGGACTAACTAGGAACATATTGGCTAACTGCCAATATCTTAATCCGAATATAGTTTTCATGGGCTAACTACAAACCTACTGACCCCTGCCAGTATCAAACCATAGTTTTCATGGGCTGACTATGAACCTACTGGCCCCTGCCAATATCATACAGTTTTCATGGGCTTACTGTAAACCTATTGGCCCCTGCTAATATTTAAGTTATATTCACTACTGGGTCAACCTATCTGTTACTCTGCCCTTTCCCCAAAATACAGTCATGGGTTTATAACAATGTGAATAACATTTCAAAATATGATTTATGCCATGCTTGTTATTTTAAATTGAGATTGGGTTTATGTTTTGAAACCATAAAAACATCTCTTTTGAAACCTCTAGATAGCCTCCTTCGAAATCAAAGACGTCTTTTCAAAACATTATATACATACCATTCGAAGCCCTTAGAAAACATTCTCTTTCAAAACCTATTATACCTTCCGATGGTTTCAAATCATCTTTATAAACCATAAAGCTTCGAAACAAATGAAAGTATCCCTTTCGAAAACATTAGTTTAAATCTTTACAAGCATCATTTGGGTCACAATGGTTATATACGAAAGTATCTCTTTCGAAACCAACAAAAATTAGTTTGGGGAAAAATTGATGGTGTCGGAACCATTTTAGTCGAAAGCAAAAGACTTTAAAAATCAAAACTTCAAAGGACAGAGCCGAAATCCCTTTCGACTTCACCACCTTCGAAACCCTCAACCCCCTTCGAAAGCATTCAGAAAAAACTTAGGTTAAAACAGAAGTAACCCCTTCGACAACATAGATGACTTCAATGCAGTTGAAAGGGGGTTTAGCGGCTTGGTCTCGACTCGGTCAAAACCAGTCCTTTCGAAAGCTTCTTATTTGAGGAAATAGGAACTCTTTCGAAAGCAATTACTTTAACGCAACATGACAACCTTCTTCGAAAGACAATTATAAAATCTTTTCGAAAGTTTAGGTAAAACTAGGTAAGGTTTTAACTTTTAAAAACAAAGCAAGGTTTCGACCCCATCGGAAGTTACCCCTTCGAAACCAAGGCTTCCGCCTTCCTACTAATCCACTACATACCATCTAAGTGATATTTTGTGTATTGGTCTCGACTATGATGGTTTCGACTGGAATGAGGTGGAATCAAAGGAGTCGAAAGGTCCTTACTAATAGGGGCGGAACACCTTTTTCTGGTTTAATGGTTGAATTATAGCACTTTTAGTAATTACTTTCTAATAACTTGCCTATTTGTAAACTATTGATTGGTTGTCATTAACACTTTTCAAATACTTTAGTTTTAAAACTGCCGCATTAATCCATATCCAAATTAAAGGAAATTAACGTTAAAACCTTTCCATATAACTAAAAATCGACATTTGCTAAAAAGCCCTTCTTTCAAAATAATTTATTTCCCTTGTAAATCAATTGGGAAAAATCTCCAAAAATCACAGAAAATCGATTTCATCATGTAGTCAGACATATTAAAATTTTAGACCCAATTTCTTCTTGAAATTCTCGAAGTAAATTTTATACCCAATTATATCATATCTTTCATCAAAAATTCATAATAAAATTTCCATAGCTTGGAAAATTCTAAATATTAAAGCCCATCTCCAAAATCATGTTTTACTTAACATAAAAATTTTCCATGGCAATCTGAAAACATAAATTCTCAGTTTTTATACTAAAACCATACAAATTCATATTCTTATGAATTAAAACAAATCATCAAAATATAACTCAAGCATATCATCATCCATTTTATCGCAAAAACAAATTTAAATTGTAAATCCGTAACCATATAATCATAGAATAAAAATAGAGATGGCAGAAGTTTATTATTCACCTTAAACTTGATAAGGAATTTGAGATTTGTTATTGATTAATCCCTTCTAGCTTTTCCTTAGCTTTAGATTAAAATTCCTCTTTTCCTTCTTTGGTAATGGCCGGATTTTGCTTTGGGTTTAGAATTTTTGTTTGTGGATGTGGAAATTGAACGTGAAACATGAATGGACAACCACAAAAGGATATAGCCGTGTAAAATAGATGATTATTTACTAATATGCCCATATGTAGTTTAATTAACTAATAAACCATTTTAAAGACCATTTACTTTGTTAATAAGCACGGCCCTATTATGTAATTTAATCAAATCTCAATCTCCTTATCATCATTATCCTATTTAATTTATCTAATTAAATCTTCTGAATAATGTTATCAAAATTAGGGATGTTACAGGCTTCCCCCCTTAAAAAATTTTGTCCTCAAAATTCAGTAAGGACTAAATACTAAACATAGAAATCATCTGTAACAACTCCTAACAACCATACTAGCCTAACTGATTAGCTGCTATCTATATAAATCTAATATATACATACCCTTAAAGCAGATCAGGATAAGTATCTCTAATCCTTTCCTTTGTCTCCCAAGTACAGTCCTTCTCGTTGTCGCTCCACTGAACTTTCACCAACCTGACTGTCCCGTTCCTTAATTTTTTCTCATCTCTAGCTACAACCCGAACTGGTTATCTAACAAAAGTCAAATTAGGCTCTACCTCTAAGTCATCCAACCCTGTCGGAGGAATAGTAGTCTCTTGATCATGAACATACTTGCGAAGATGAGATACATGAAATGCATTATGGACACCTGCCAAACTGCTCGACAACTCTATTATGTATGCGAGCTTTCCAATCCTCTATATAATCTAGAATGGACCTACATATCTTGGGGCTAACTTCCCCGACTTTCCAAATCTTATCACACCCTTCATAGGTGATACCTTAATGAAAACCCTATCTCCAACTGAGAATTCTATGTCCTTATGCCTATTATCTGCGTGACTCTTCTGTCTAGACCGAGCTTCTTCATCCTTCCTCGGATTAAATCAATCTTTTCTGATGCCCCTCTAACCAAATCTAGACCTAAGACTAATCTGTCTCTAGTCTCTAACCAAAATGCTGGTGATTTGCATGGCCTTCCATACAAAGCTTCAAACAGTGCCATTTCTATACTAGTTTGATAACCATTATTATAGGAAAATTCAACCAAATGGAGGTGGTCTTCCTAAGATCATCCAAAGTCCAATAAATAAGCTCTCAATAAATCCTCGAGTACTTTATTGACTTTCTCTGTCTGCCCATCTGTTTGAGGGTGATACGTAGTACTCATGTTAAGCTTGGTACCCATCACTTCCTGTAGACTTTTCCAGAATTCACTAGTGAAGAATGCATCTCTGTCACTGACTATACTACTAGGAACTCCATGCAGTCTAACTATGTTCTTCAGGAATAACTTTGCTAAAACAGGTGCCGTTCTGGTTGACTTAAATGGAATGAAATGGGCACTCTTGGTCAATCTGTCCACTATAACCCATATACTTTCATTACCTCTATTTGACCTTGGCAACCCGTCTATAAAATCCATGGATATCGAATCCCATTTCCAAACTGGAATCTCTAAAGGCTGTAGTGACCCACTTGGTTTCTGATGTTCAACTTTCACTTGTTGACAGTTTGCACACTATCTAAACCACAAGCCAACATCCCTCTTCATGCCTTCCCAATAGAAGCTCCTCTTCATATCCTGATACATCTTGGTTCCTCCAGGATGAATCGTAAACTTGGATTGACGACATTCTCCAAGAACTTCTTTCCTTAAGTTCTTCAGATTCAGAACACATAACCGTCCCTTCTTTCTTAGTCATCCTCTCTGGTCAAGGCTAAAATCATCGATCTCTGTTCCAACCTCAAGTCTTTTGATCCTTTCTGCTAATACCGGATCCTCCTTCTTCTTAGAAGCAATTCTCTCAATCAATACTGGTTGAACTTTTAAACAAGATAGTCTAACAAAACTCTGACTAGATCCAGTAGTTGATCTTAAGTGCGCACCGCAACTGGCTAACACTTCCAAATCTTTCCACTCCGCCATTATAGCTAACAACACATTTTGATGTTTCCTGCTAAGAGCATCTACCACCTTATTACCTATTCCTGGTGTATATTGTATACCAAAATCATATGCAGCCAAAAACTCCAGCCACCTCTGCTTTCTCATATTCAACTCCGTCTGAGAGAATAAATACCATAAAGACTTATGATCGGTGTATAACTCAAACCTTTCCCCTAAGAGATAAGGTCTCCAAACCTTCAATGTGAAGATCACAACTGCTAACTCCAAATCATGAGTAGGATATCTAACTTCATGCGGTCTAAGCTGCCTAGATGCGTAGGTAATGACTTTACTATTCTGCATCAACACCGCTCCTAATCCAGTTCCACATGCATCGGTATACACCACCAATCCTTGGTTTTCGTCTGGAACTACTAATACAGGTGCATTGGTCAACAAATGCTTTCACTTAAGGAATGCCTCCTCACATTTGTCGGCGCAAACAAATCTTCCTTCCTTCCTGGTTAGCTTAGTTAAGGGAGCTGCTATCCGCGAGAAATCCTTAATGAATCTCCGATAGTAGCTAGCAAGTTCAAGAAAAATCCTGATCTCAGTCACCGTCTCTGGTTTCTTCTAATTATTCACAGCCTCGATCTTATCTGGATCGGCTGACAATCCTTTCTCTGAAACCATGTGACCAAGAAACTTTACCTCTTTCTTCCAAAAATGACACTTGGTAAATTTCGCCTTTAGCTTATTCTACCTCAGCGTCTCAAGCACCACTCTAAGATGAACTTCATGCTCTCTCTCGTCCTTAAAGTATACTAGGATGTCATCTATAAATACTAGTACAAACCTATCCAAGTACTCTCGAAAAATTCGGTTCATCAAATCTACGAAGAAAGCGGGTGCATTCGTCAATCCAAATGGCATTACCAACCACTCATATGAACCATATCTAGTCTGAGATGCTGTCAAAGGAATACTGTCCTTCGCTACTCTTAACTAATGGAAACCTATCGCCAAATCCAACTGGGAAAACACTCTGGCTCCACACAACTGATCAAACAAATCATCAATTCTTAGCAAAGGTTACTTATTCTTAATTGACCTTTCGTTTAACTTACCATAGTCAATACACATCCTTAACGACCCATCTGGTTTTTTCACGAACACCGCAGTCGCTCCACAAGGCGAACTGCTTGGTCTAATAAAATTCCTTCCTTCTAGATCCGCTAGCTGCACCTTCAATTCCTTCATCTCGGTTGGTATCATCCTGCTAGGTGGTCTACTTACAGGTTCAACCCCTGGCACAAGATCTATTTTAAGCTCAACAGCTCTTTTTGAAGGTAGTCCAGTGACTGGCTCAAAAACATCTACAAACTCTCTTGCTACCCGAACCCGACTTAACTCATTTCCTACCTCCATAGCATTAAGCATAGTACTAACACTCCGGTTAGTATTCTTTATTGAGAATATCACTCGGTTATGGCTCACTCAACAACTTCTACTTCACACAAAAACAAATACATGTAGAAAAGGTACAAAAAAGAATATATATATATATATAGTAGGGAAAATAAAAAATACGCCCCCAGATGATTACCCCAGTAATCATCGTATACTCATACTATCGCTTTAGTATAACCAACAATCTATCATACACCCATGGAGACAGGGACTCTAAGTCTCATCTAAGACTAAGACTCATGTCTCTTATATATAATATATTGTTCTAAACCTGCTCTGATACCAACTGAAATAGCCCCACCTCTATAACCATACTATCCAAGAGTACTATAGAGTAATACTATTGGATAATATGGAGAATAAGGTGATATGAGATACATACATGGATATTCCCTTAGACTAACACTATTACGTATTAAAATAACAAATATAAACGTACACAATATCAGCATAAAGCAATAAACACATGTGCCTTCGGGACAGAACAATACACAATATAAAGTAAATATTGGAGATCACAAAGTTAATCACAACGATAATATATAATACTGAGTATATAGATACTGTCAAATATACATCATAGAAATACACCATAATAGTCTATACAATACCAAATAATAATATTTAATACTGAATATCTAATCTCTTCTATGCCTAATAAAATACAAGTTGGTCTCATCGTCCCTATACCATAAATGTCTCGGACTGACCCGAGTATTACATAAATAATAAACGGCTCAAACTATATCTAAATCAAGAGTTGTATATACACACATACACAAATATATATATATATATATATATTTGTGTGTGTGTGTAATATACATAGTATAATGGTGATGACATACAAACAATAGTATAACAAGATAGTAACAATCACAACATCCAATATAAAGATGTCATCACTAATATAAATCACATCAAAAAAATAACAAATGAGTGAATCATCCATATCTGAAATCACTATCAAATATAGAAATCTTCAATGATGAGATATCCTCAAGTAAAGTCAGGCAATGACGAAGCAATGCCCAGAATATCTCTCTATCTTGTATTATAAAACACCATTATCAAATCACTAAAATAAATAAGAAAGATTTGAGCCAGCTCATAACAATACCCAAATATAATTAATAATAAGTAGGCCGATTGCCCGAAAAAAATTTGTCATCTGCCTAAGAAGGATACAGGGTTGATCATACTTTAGACACAGCCTCAGGTACAATCTCATCTATGGATAATATATGTCTATCTACCACTCAAATACATGCACATACACTAGAAACAGACGGGATATTGATAGCATATATGCTTGCTCCAAGAGTCACACATGGTCCATATGAAACGACTCTTGCAATAATCGGTTACCATTACCTCTCCCCTCTTAGTATCGTGACAATGAACTGCCATAGGCTTGACAACACATAGCCTCTTCAGCCACGATTGCCGACATGTGCCCCTATGGTAACTAACTACTGGCCTATGTGACACAAGGAGCAACCAACTCCAGTGATGTGCACCAAATATAAATACAACAACGGTGTCCAATTAGGGGCGCGACCTCCTCGATTAGGCCGCTAGCGCGGATACTAGTCAATCTGCTTCACTCCCAAAACATAAAAGGAGCTAGACAATAGGTAGACAAACACCTAATGTATATAAAAAATGTGGCTAACAAGCAGCCTCCATATATGCTCACCGTAGCGAGTTAACACACAACATACCTCCGTATGAGTGTCATCCATGAGCAAGGAATAGCTCAATAAATAACATAACAGCATATCATACCACGGCATGCTACTAATCCATTTATTCAGTGCTCACACATCACATTCGCTGCTCCGATTTTTATATAACGAGTCCAAAGAATAATCAGAAAAGTATAACCAAATGCTCCATCCTAGACAGTATTACTCATTTGATTACTCTGATACCCATCATACATCGTATCATACCATATCACTAAACAACTCAACATCAACGGTGATCACTCATATAATCCAATTCAATATATGAGAGAAGAATACTCAGAATAGTAATATAAAATAGATTATTCAAATAAATAAACATAAAATAAACAAATCAATATTTAATAATAAACCATTCACAACAAATGATCTAATATAACATAATAAATACTTAGAAGTGGACATCATATATAATTTACAGAATTTATTAGATAATTAAGTAATACCCAAATATAATATATTATTTACAATAAATAGCTAATTTTTCAACCTTAAATAATAATTTAATCTTCACCAGATACATTAAAAATTCTTTCATTCTTTTATAACCCCAAAAATAGTGTATGAACTAAATATTATGCTAAACAACCATTTCATAATTTTTTGTAAGTATACATAATGTTTAATAGATTTATAAACTTCCAAAATAATTCTTTCCATTTAAATCCATATCTTATAATTCAAACCTTCACGTTATACATTCAAAATCTTAAATGGCTCTTATTGAAAATCGCTAAATATTACTTTAAGTTTCAAAATTAAATTTTAAATTATTCCTTTAATAATATTTCAAATTTTGTTTATCCTCAAAATAGGCTTATATACTCAAAAATCACTTTACGAAAATATCTCTCAAATCCTATTTATTTAAACATACATTATACAAAATAAATTCCTTTTCAAAAATAGTATTAATACCACTTAATTAAAAAAAATCATAAAATAAACTAATTTATATACTTGATTACATTTGAAAATCTCTATTTCCATTTTAAAAATAACTTTACATCTAAAACAACTTCCAATTACTCATTTTATTTCACAACCACTTTTACTTATTCATAATTATACTTTAAATTAATTTTAAAATACCAAAAATTATCTATCGAAGCTTTCAAAAATATTTAAAAATCATAAAATAAATTGAACGTCCTAAATTATGAATTATGGAGAAAAATCCTCCAAAATCAATAACAATCTCCGATATAAATTTTACCATGTGGCCGAGTCGGGTTTAATCGAATTTTGGCCATCGATACACTATACACAATACAAATAAATTCCAACATTTAAAATGCAAACAAACATCATCTTCTTTGCATTTCGGACATCCAACAAACAAAAAACTCCCCAATCTAATACAAAATAATATCTAATATCACAACAACCAAACAATTATCCTAATCAAATAATTTATCCAAGCAAACAATTCAACATTCACAAACAATGAAATCTCTAACAACCAATTTATCCAAAAAAATTATAAATAATCGAGATAATATTATATAAGCAAGATGTGGATGGAATTAGATATAGTTGTCAGTGAGGAGTACTTGCCAAACGACAAATGTAAGAATCAAATTTAGCTCCACACAATTCCAACAGCACCTACACTACACCAGTGACCTAGCCTACTCTGCACCAACCTTGTCTGCATGCCTATTGTGTGAGCTAAAATCTCCATCACACCACGATTTGCCTTTCACCCGTTTCTTATATCAAGTCACAACTCTTAGCACACTTGCCTACCATGACTGTAGCTCCTCCATCTCGGCTCCCCTTCACCCTAGGTCATCGAACATCCATCCTTCCATCATTGGGCTTACCTCCCCAATTGCCACGCATGCCTGCATCAGCCGTGACTTCAAGTCACAGTCGCGCCATGCTATTGCCTCTCGTCGGTGCGAGCTCCTTGAAGCTCAGATCGCGACTCGATCACATGATCAATTTTTTCTGATAGTTGTGATTTTGATTGATAGAATATTAGGGTTGAAAAATGAATTAGGGGATATACGGGTTTGTACTCGAGGTAGGCATGGAGAGTTCTAGAGAAAAGAAGAAACGAGTTAAGCTTAAGTATTGGGCTTTGTTTAAATAAATTGATTTTTATTTTCATTTTCTTTTAAATTATTCTTGTTATTTATTTCCAACCAAATGCTATCTAAAATGAATTGATTTACACTTTATTTTATAATTTATATTTCAATAGTTGCGCAATTTCTTTCAATTCGATACTTATTTGATTTTAATTTAATTATTCATTATATTAATGTAGGACAAATTTATTTACACTTTAAAACATTTATAATTAATTAAAACATTTTATTCGATTCCAATATTTTGTTTGAAAGGGATTTATTAATTTAATTCAATTTATTATAACAAAATCTCTTCTTAAATAGAATCTATTTAGGTAAAATTTTATTTTCATTAATAATAGTTATTAAAATCGAATTCAAATATTTTATTTTAATTAAACTTTTATTAATTTATACAGCGTAGAAAACAGGGTTGTTACAATTATTATTTCCATCGAGAGGTCGAAGCTGCAAGTTGGGAGGGGAGGCAAGAGGAAGTGGAACAATAACAAGAAGATGCGGTTTCAAAAGTATTACCAGTAGAAGGTTAAGTGGGATCTTGACTACTGTAATTATGGTAAGAAGGGTCACTTGAAAAGAGACTACAAGGTTGAAAAGGAGTGTTATAACTACAATAGGATTGGTCATGTGCAGAAGGACTATCCTAAGTCTGGGAGGCAGAAGCAAGTGGTGAAGGCGTATGCTTTAGATGCCATTCTGACTTCGTTGACTACTCCCTCAACAAGGAGAAGGGGAAAAGTATCATTATTCATGGTATGCTTTCTATTTATGGTGTTTCTATACGTGTTTTGTTCGATACCGGGGCTTCAAATTCCTTTATATCTAGTGACCTGGTAGATAGATTGGATTGAAACCCAAAATATTTGACTGACCTTTAGTAGCGACGAACCATACTAGAGGCCCCACTAGTTTTCGTATGGTTTTTTATGGATTGGCCTTACCGAGTCATATATGCTCTTTTATTTGCGATTACTTTACTTTGACGTTCATTGGACTCAGTATTATTTTGGGAATGAACTGGTTGAGGAAGTATGTGGTAGTGGTGGACTGTGAGAAGTTATTGGTGATGACTGCGGCTGAGGAGGGGCGGAAGGTAGAGATTGTCTGCCTACCAAAGGATGAGATTATGGTTAGCTTTTTATATTTGCTAGGGTTCCCACATGCTGAGTTGTTATCTATGCTTATCGTTAGGGAATATCTAGACGTATTCAAGGAGGTGACTAAATTACTGCCGCACTAAGAGATTGAGTTCCCCACAAACTTAGTGAAGGATGTCAAATCGATGGTTATTCCTTTGAGGTGTATGGCACCCAGTGAGCAGAAGGAGTTAGAGGTATACGTGAATGACCTATTGAGGAGATGGTTCATTCATAGGAGTATACATGAGTAGGGTGCGTACCTATAGTATTCGACACTACGGCGGATGGCTCTCTAAGGTTGTGTGTTCACTACTCTGGGCTGAATAACGTGATGAAGAAGAACAGGTATCCACTTCCATGTATTGATTTATTCAATCAGCTTGTAACACTTCGTAGAATAAAGGGTAACTAATAAATAATTAATAAGGCTCAAAAATGGAATTTGAGCAAACTTTAGAATTTTTTCACGAAACTTGCTCCATTGTGTTCGTGGTGATTTTCTAAGCAACTTTTATATTTGGAGTTCTACAATCGGAGTTCAAGCAAAGAAGTTATCAGCATTTGAAGTTTTCAGAACGAAAATAACTAAAAAGGAACAAAGTAAATAAATAATAATAATTGTGCGTACCCCACCGATCGATCCCCTACTTGGGTTGGTCAACCGCCTATAAGGAAGCAATCGACCGGTTGTCGAGTGGAGGCTAGGGTTAAACCTTGGGCGAACGGGTTGGATTTAATTATTTTAAATCTAACCGATACGATTGAGATGGGTGCCTATAAATACAAGCCTAGCCCCTCGCTTTTCTCTCTCCTATTTTCTTATCAAAGCAGTGGAGCTTTGCCATTTTCTCTACTTCACTATTTCTATTAATGATAAAGTATTATATTATATGTATATGTATAATCGGAGATGGGCAAAAAATAAAGGAGAAGAAGAGAAGGAGCAACTCGATACTACGGAAAAAGGTAAATTTAAATATTATAAATAAATATTATACTTAACCCAAATTTGTTCTCAGAAATGTAATTCTAATGGTATGTATATATCTTATTATACATAATTTCAAATTGGAAAGGAAAATGAGTTAAATTAAAGGGATGAATTCGGATTTAGAAGATTTAGAAAGCTAAAAAGGTGAGTAGAAAATTATATGATTTATATATAAAATTGAAATTTATATCGTTGAGTTTTATTTAATTATTATGCATATGCAAGATATTTGGATTTATTGGCTTAGAAAGAATGAATTCACTTGAAATCTCGCCTTCTTATTCTGTAAGTTAGGTATTTGGAATATAATGGTATATACACCCAAATCTAGAAATTAGAAATCGGTCCCATAAATTGTTAAAGTAGAAGTTGATTAAAGATTTAGGATAACGGGGTTGGAAATTGTTAGCATAGATTTGGATTGCCCTAATTTGACTTGGAATGTGAATTCCATGTTTTAATTTATTGGGAGCGTTTTGGATACAATTTAGTTGTATCCATTTTCGTGTAATTTTCATAAATTATCCATTTCCACATCTATGTATAACAAGCATGTCATTTGAAATAATAAGGAATATACTAAAAGAAAAGAGATGTGTAAAGTACAGATGTTTTCCACTATCATTTGCACTGTCTATTTCAATAAAAGAAAAGAGATATTTCCTTGTAATTTCAAACGGAGCAAAAGTCTCATTTTTAGGTAATTTATGCAAAGGTATAATTGTAATCCATTTTAGGAAATACTGCTCTAATATATTAAAATATGGAAATGAATGTTCCTTACAGAATGCACATATAAGCATATGTTCTGGAATTCCTAAGCGTAGGAATAATGAGTTAGAGGTAGGAATATATATATATATATATCATGTAATATATGTGATATTCGTATTACTTATAATTAGGATGACTAGTTATTAGTAGTGTAGTAAATCATAAAACTATGAGGTTGAAGTGGAAAAGAGATAGTAACTCCAAAATTTGGAATGATGATTACAAATTAGTAGGGAAATAAATGCGCAGTTAATAGAGAGTTACATGAATTAAATGGGGACATAAATGTGTTTACTAGGAGTGATTGAGGAGTTTAATACGACATTTATGAGGAAATGAAATAAGCATAATAGGTTGAATTAGAATGAATAAATAAATGTCATTAGTGATTGTCCAATTAGAATAATAATGACCCTTTATTGCAGAAAATTAACATTTATGGGCCATAAGAGGGAAATAGAGAATATATGTAACAAGTATACAAGATAGGAATAAAATCCTACGAGGCGGTATAATTTTCATAATAGGAAATTATATAGCCTTAATAGTACATTTAGGACAAGCGTGAATTAGTGGGCATAGCCCAATATTTAGGCCCAGAATATATGGTTTGGTTTAGAATGGGTTGGGATGCGAGGTTCAGTGGAGTTACACAACAAAAGTCTGTCATTCATCTAGAGGCTACCAGTAGTTGTGTATACTTACTACTGATGTGGGGAATCTTTAACCATAGGACCCATGGGGAACATTTGCATATAGGTATAGAAAATATGCCAAGGGTTCGCCTTAGATTTTAAGTATCAATCGGCAAAAGTTAGTGTTATTGATAAAGTATGTTATTTTTCAGTCACCAAAACTTTGTTCAGATCCTCCCTCATTACAACTCATAGATAGATTTACAGGGATAGGCTACTGGTGTAAGATGGAAACTATAGATGGTGAAGTCTTCTCATTAATGCTTGGTACTGGCAAGGCAATCAGATCTAAAGAAATAATATTGATTCCAAGGCAGTAGCCTTGGTCGGCATATATGTTCTACCACATTTTTCTATTCCGTTGTAAATTTATGGAGATAGATTTCCGATATATTTATGTTTATTACAGGTTACTAAAACCAATGATCCATATCCTAATGAACTTGGATTTCAATTTAGTCGAAATCCAAGCCCATTAAGGTGCGCGTTGTTATACTTTGTATTAGAGCCAGGTTAGTCGATCATAGGAATTAGGATATTTTAAATAAAGTTTTTGTGTTTTTACCTATAATCATATATATATTATATGCCAAACCCTATATTTCCCGACTGTAGAAGTTGTTGCGGCCATATTTTGAAAAGATGGATGAGGCAACTATAAGTTGGAACAATACATAGAGTTAAACTTATAAACCTACCCATATAACCACACAGAGTGTAAGCCGTACCACAAGTTGTTGACTAAGAAGAGCATGAGCGTGACATATAGAAGGACCCAAGAAGCCAAATGGTATTTGACTCCTTTGTTGGGCCTAGGCTACCTTATGACCATGGATTCTAATTGATTGCTGATTGAAGACGTACATTTCATCCACATAGATGGAAAGTAGGAACAATATGTTGCAAGCATTCGGAAGCAAGACATGATAAAGTATTGAACAAGTTCCCGCAAGAAGGCGTGTATCAATCGCCACAAGATGATAGTCGGATTTTTGATGAATATGAGTTAAGAATGAGTAGAAAACAAGGAAAGTCCAAAAGAAAGGATGAATAAGAGTCCATTTTTGAGTCCAACCGCATGTGCAAGAATTTAACAAAAAGATTTTGAAAATTCCATGAAACATTTTAAATGGTTTTTCAAAGGATACATTGGGAAGTTTTTATTTTGAAAAATGCAAGAAAGTTTTAAAGAGCTATTTAGAGATTTCTAGTGAAGTTTAAAATTGGTTGAGTCAAAAAAAATGATTTGAAGGTTTTTGGTAAAGGGGTGTTATCCCGCCTTTTTCGCAAGGCCGTGATACCAAAAGATCGACCGAGAAGCCAAAGATAGTTCGTCTCAGAGATGAGTCAACTCAGCATTTCAACAGAGCAAGTCCTAGTTAGGTCATTCAGCGACCTACGACCTAAAGGTTCCAGCGATCTAACAGTCCAAAGCCTCCAGCGAGTTAACGAGATAAAGACTTCGCGACCTAACGACCTAAAGGACTTCGCGACCTAACGACCTAAAGTCTCTAGCGACCTAACATCACAAAGCTCCAGCGACCTAGTTTCACAAAGTAACCTAGCGACCTAGAACACCCATCGACCTACCCTAGGTCGTTCATGACCTACGACCTATCTTAGGTCGTCCTCGACCTAAAACTTACTACCCAGTTTATACAAGCCGAGATAACTCCTTATGCCGCTTTTCCCTAGGTCGCTCACCATTTCCACTAGGTCGCCAACGACCTACGACCTATCCCTTAGGTCGCTCCGCTTCATACTTTGACACATTTAAACCGCATCTCCTTAGGTCGCTAACGACCTACCAATTCCTGTGCCTTTTGCTCTTTAAGTCGCCACTCCCTCTCCTACTATCCCTTAGGTCGCCAACGACCTATGACCTACCCCTTAGGTCGCTCACGACCTACGACCCAGTCCAGAATCTCCCCTATAAATACAGCCCTAGCTCCAACTGAAAGAGGACTTTTGGATGATCCTCTGGAGCGCCTATACTCTGCTGCTTTCCCAACTCAACTAACACTTCAAACACCGAACACACTTCAAGGAACTTCAAGAGAAGATCGAAGACATTCGACATGTACCTGAAGAGCAATTCACCGTTAAAGTTCTAGCTTCTTGTCTCGGTCGTGTTGTATTTGAAGATTCGTTGTAAAAGTTGTAATCAAATCAGCAATAAAGAAGAGATAAAGTGGATGTAGGCTTGATTTTAAGTCGAACCACTATAAAAACTGCTGTCTTTTACTGTTTTTGTTATATTCTGTATACCTTTAGTTCCCGTGCAAACGGGTGGTGCTTTCACTTTGTTTCAACTTACACCGGGTGTTAGCATTTACTAATTTTAGCGTTAACATTTTGGTGCTTTCATTGAGAGTTGAACTCAGGAATTCTGTCAACCAAGAGTTGGATCCGAGGGATTAGGACTGAGATTCGAAGAATTATGGCAAGGCGATCGAGTAGATTACAAAAACCAGATAGTAGTCAGCATAGAGGTAGTCAAGAGGCTTCTTCGGGAGCAAACCAAACTTCAGCCTTCGTGACCAGGGACGAGATGGAGGCAATGATGAAAAGGCAAGAAGAGTTGATCCAGAGTTTGTTTCACCAGATTGGGCAACTTAGAGCACAAAATCAGAGAGGAACAGAAGCCCAACAAGAAGAACAGATTCCACCATCCCCTCGTGAACTCGGGGGGCAAGACGAAGGCAATGGACGAGGACTACAATTTGGAGGCAACGACAGATTGGTGGAAATGGTCAAAAGAGCCATGAGAGGTGGTTTGGTAAACAAAGACTTGGAGGATGTGAATAAAAGTCCTTTTACCACAACAATTAGGCGAGCTAAGAACCCACCAGACTTTAAGCTACCATCATTGGATATGTATAATGGAAGGACAGACCCTACAGTTCATCTCACAAAATATATGAGGCATATGGAAGTGCTGGGGGCATCAGAGGAAGTTATGGCTCGGTGCTTTCCGTTGTACTTGGCAGATATTGCGGCATTGTGGTTTAGACAATTGGAAAGTGGATCTATCGGGACGTGGAATGATTTGATTGAGAAGTTTATGAGGCAATTCAGGGTCCACATCTCGAGGACCAAGAATGTTATGAGTTTGACAGCACTGAAGCAAAGAACTGGAGAATCTTTGAGAAGTTTTTTGATGCGATTCAATGCAGCTGCGGCATAGGTGGATCGACCAGATCCATCTATGGTCTTGATGGCAGCTGTGTCGGGCATAGCTGACGGTACATATTTCAAGGATTCGCTGACAAGAGATCCCCCTATGGATCTAGGGGAATTTTACCATGAGGCTGAAGGATTTCTACGATTAGAAGACGCAAAGGCTGAAAGAGAAGAAGGAGAAGGAATTGATGTCTTTGTAGTCGAAGGTGGGAATCCTCTTGAGAAAGGTGTAGAAACTAGCAAAGGTAAACGAAAGGCTGAGGATGACAGCGATAGATCAGTACGACAGCAAAGGGGACCAAGATTCACCATATACACAGAATTGAATGAGACTTTGGAGCGGATCTACCAAAACACTAAGGGACAGGTTCCTTATCGAAAGCCAATTAGGAGAGATCCAACTAACAACGAGAGAAAGTTGGACAAGTACTGCTTGTTCCATGAGCTGAATGGTCATAGCACAAATGACTGCAGACACTTGAAAGACGAAGTTGAGGGACATGTCCGGGATGGTCTGCTATCGCAATATGTAAAAAAGAAAGCTGCAACGATGGAACAAGAACGTCCACCTCCTGCACCAACTGGAGATGACTCAGGGTCAAGGCGTCAGCTTGTTATCGACTGACTAAGGTTACGACGAATGAGTAGAAAACTCTACATCGACACAATTAAGTTGTTCACACATGTATGGGACCACGAACGATCCCCAGGCATGCTCTGATACAACTATAAATCATATCGATGTAGATGTTTGCACTCGGACGTCAATTCTTTTTTTTTGAGTTTTAATTCTGATGATTGACTACTTTACTTTGGTATTTTACTTCAGATGACTGATTACATTGCTTTCATGTTTTGCTTCCGATGTTTGTGACTCTACTTTGCTTTCATGCTTTGCCTCTGGTGTTTTGAGTTTGACCATACTTTGCTTTCATGATTTGCTTCTGGTATTTGGATTTGTCTTTTTCAGATATTTCTACTTGACAACTTTTCAGTTGAATATTTGATTTTGATGATCTTGCAATGATTAAGCCCTACGAACAGGCACCCGACTTCGAACAGTCACAATTAAGCCCTACGAACAGGCACCCGACTTCGAACAGTCAAAAAACTCGCCTCGAACGGCAAAAAACTTGCCTCAGATGGCTCGATCCCGAACGATCGTCATTTGGGGTCCACCTCATGACCGCCAACGGTCGCACTTTACCTCGAATGGCTCGATCCTGAATGATCGTCATTTGAAGTAAGGCGCTTGACCGCGAGCAATCACATTTCACCTCAGATGGCTCGATCCCGAACGATCGTCATTTGGGGTTCACCCCCTGACCGCCAACGGTCGCACTTTACCTCGAATGGCTCGATCCCGAACGATCGTCATTTGAGGTAAGGCGCTTGACCGTGAGCGGTTACATTTCACCTTGAATAACTCGATCCTAAACGATCATCATTTGAGGATCCGCCCCTAACCGGGCACAGTCGCACTTTCCCATAAATGGCTTGATCGTGAACGATCACCATTTGAAGTAAAGCGCTTGACTGTGAACGGTCACATTTCGTTTCACATGATTCAATCCCGAACAATTATCACATGAAGATAAGCGCTTGACCGCGCACAGTCGCACTTTACCACAAATGGCTCGATCCCAAACGATCGGCATTCGAAGTAAAGCGCTTGACCATGAACGGTCGCACTTCATCTCAAGCAGCTCGATCCCAAACGGTCATCACTTGAGATCCGCCACTTGACCGCGCACGGTCGCACTTTACCGCAAATGGCTCGACCCCGAATGGTCGTCATTTGAAGTAAGACGCTTGACCGCGAACGGTCGTCATCTGAGCTCCGCCACATGACCGCGCACGATCGCACTTTACCACAAATGATTCGATCCCGAACGATCGTCATTTGAAGTAAAGCGCTTGACCATGAACGGTACCTGACCGCGCACGGTCGCACTTCGCCTCGAATGGCTCGATCACGAACGGTCGTCATTTGAAGTTAGGCGCTTGACCGTGAACGGTCGCACTCCATCCCAAATAGTTCGATCCCGAACGGTCGTTATTCGGGGCCACATAAAACTGTCAGTTCCTTTGCAGGTCATCAACAGGATATGAACATCCGGCTTATGGCATTACAAAACACACCTTCCTACCGCAAGGCATGTTTTGGGGGGCAAGTGTTATCCCGCCTTTTTCGCAAGGCTGTGATACCAAAAGATCGACCGAGAAGCCAAAGATAGTTCGTCTCACAGATGAGTCAACTCAGCATTTCAACAGAGCAAGTCCTAGTTAGGTCATTCAGCGACCTATGACCTAAAGGTTCCAGCGATCTAACAGTCCAAAGCCTCCAGCGAGTTAACGAGATAAAGACTTCGCGACCTAACGACCTAAAGGACTTCGCGACCTAACGACCTAAAGTCTCTAGCGACCTAACATCACAAAGCTCCAGCGACCTAGCTTCACAAAGTAACCTAGCGACCTAGAACACCCAACGACCTACCCTAGGTCGTTCATGACCTACGACCTATCTTAGGTCGTCCTCGACCTAAAACTTACTACCCAGTTTATACAAGCCGAGATAACTCTTTATGCCGCTTTTCCCTAGGTCGCTCACCATTCCCACTAGGTCGCCAACAACCTACGACCTATCCCTTAGGTCGCTCCGCTTCATACTTCGACACATTTAAACCGCATCTCCTTAGGTCGCTAACGACCTACCAATTCCTGTACCTTTTGCTCTTTAAGTCGCCACTCCCTCTCCTGCTATCCCTTAGGTCGCCAACGACCTACCCCTTAGGTCGCTCACGACCTACGACCCAGTCCAGAATCTCCCCTATAAATACAGCCCTAGCTCCAACTGAAAGAGGACTTTTGGATGATCCTCTGGAGCGCTTATACTCTGCTGCTTTCCCAACTCAACTAACACTTCAAACACCGAAGACACTTCAAGGAACTTCAGGAGAAGATCGAAGACATCCGACATGTACCCGAAGAGCAATTCACCGTTAAAGTTCTAGCTTCTTGTCTCGGTCATGTTGTATTTGAAGATTCATTGTAAAAGTTGTAATCAAATCAGCAATAAAGAAGAGATAAAGTGGATGTAGGCTTGATTTTAAGTCGAACCACTATAAAAACTGTTGTCTTTTACTGTTTTTGCTATATTCTGTATACCTTTAGTTCCCGTGCAAATGGGTGGTGCTTTCACTTTGTTTCAACTTACACCAGGTGTTAGCGTTTACTAATTTTAGCGTTAACAAGGGGTTTTTCGTTTCTGAAATGAATGGAAAGAGACGTATGTTTGGCTTGATGATTTTTCCTATTTTTATGAATTTTGAAGTTCCGTTTTAAAATTCTTTCTGAGGGGTGGATAAACGAAAATGGTAGTTGACTAAAATGGGGTAAAGAGAATAGAAGGGTAAGAACGCCCACTAATGAAAATAATAGGAATATTCCCATATAAGGAAAATACGGAGAAAAACAGCTAAATTAGATTTATACATATCTCTTTTCATGTTATTAAAGAAAAGCTTAATGACTAAAGTAGTAGGCGAATGCACTACATTGAGTCAATGTGGAAAACAATAAAAGTGGAAAAGAGTTATGTATAGGGAAGCCACTTGAAGGCAATTTAGGTAGGAGAAATTTTAATAATAATGATATTAGGAAATTTATGTAGGAATGACGTTAGGAATTTATGTTAGTAATTTATTAGGAACAATGTAGGAAATTAGAGGCAAAACCATAGGAAGAATAGAAAATTTTCATAAATATGTGTGGTAATTGCGCATATCATTTAGAAGTCCCCCTCGTATGCAATTAAAATCTCCAATAAGATTAAAAGCGGAAATAACATGAGTAATAGGAATATAATAGGATGGAAGTTTGCCTTATATACTCTTGTTTTCATTATTTAAAGTTACAGAAGGTGTTTTTGAAAAATGGTTTGGTATAACAATTGAGTTTATGAATGCAAACATGATAAATGTTTTGAGTTTAAAAATCCTACTTTTGAAGAGGTAAACCTCTATTGTAGAAAGTCTTTGAAAAGGGAAAGTTAGTTAGAATGAGAATTTTTTCACCTTTTGGAAACCAAGCTATCGTTGAAAATGGTTTTAAGTTAATATTTTCAAAGATAAAAGTTTTAGATTAAGTACTTCATGACTGTGAAGTTTTATTCTTTAAAGAGTTGTGAAAAACCAAATTAATTTTTAATATGGAGTAGATAGGGATGATGCCTAAATAAGACGGGGTAAAGGTCAAGGATATGAGTAAAATAACTATAAATGCTCGTAGGGTAGCAATAAGGAATCCATGTTGAATATAAGGAATATTGATATGAACCTAGGAATATTATAGACATGTGTGAAATCCGTAAGAAGAACCCTCAAAGGAATGAAGAATGGTATCAAAGTACACTTTTGCGAGTCCTAGGATATACCCGCATGAAAGATCAAGGATAAAGAAGGTAAATGCCATAGTTTGATAAGACTATCAAGGATTTTATTGGAAGAAGATAGTAGTATGATTGGAGAAGAGAGTGATGAGATGGAAAACACACGTAAAAGATGTTGGTTAACTCAAAGTTAAAGAAGGCAAGATAGGTGGTAGGAAAGTTATTCCACCAAGCTAATTTTCTGATGAGTTATTCTAAATGTGTAGAGTTTATATTTCATTCCTACTGTAGAGTAGGAATGCATAATTGCTCCCATAATCAGTTGTAATAATTAAAATAATGGATGGACCTTATATGTTAGAGCCAAGGAGGTAAGTGAAGGCATGTGGGTTATAGTAGAATGGCATACTAGAATTGCCCATCTTAATTGAGTAAGTAGTGATAGGGCCATAATATCATTAATACCAGTTGATGTTAGAGGGTAGCATCTAGCAATTGTACCTTTTAGGTTATTTGGGTTGTAATCGCTAGTTTTCTCTTTCGGGTATTGAAAAAAGAGTACGATATGATATGAGATATACTCCTATTTTATCGTTGTGTTGATTTTCTAGATGAGCTTCGACCATTATATATACATTAGAAAATAGTGTAAATAAGGAAATCTCATAAGGGCAGTTAACTAGTGATGAATGTTATTAAAGCTAGAAGTTTATGAAATAAATCAGGAAATTAAATTAGCAACTAAAATGCTTTAATACTGAAAATTTAGAATTTTAGGAAAAATAAATTTTAGCAAGCGAAGGATAGGGAAATGTTGTTGTAAAATCACGGGTCGCTATCCCTATGCCTTAAAGCTAAAATTTATAATTAGGCTTGTGTGTTGTTTGTTGTTTTAAAATAAAGAAAAGGTTCGCCAAGTCTAAGATTATGCTAGGGTCAATCATATGCATTGACTCATTGACTAAGTCTCGATTACATTAAGATGTGGCTTGATTTTCTAGTTCCACATGCTTAGCATACGGAGGGTCTACGTGTTAGTGAATATGAATTTTACTGTCAGACAATGGTGACAATATACAGAACATAGGAAATAACAAGGGAAAAGCTATTTTAGTTTTAGAATTTCTATTTTCATACCTTGTTGATAGTAAACAAAACTTGCGTTTAGAATAATTTCGTTTTAACATCTGAAAATAAACCTACTTATGCAAATTGTACTTGGAAAAGTTGGGAAATGTTTGGGGGAAAAAGAGAAGGTTCTAAGGTATAATGGACGGTTTCTAAAAGAAGGGTGAAAATGTAAAGTTCTCCATCTAAATTTCTTTTTCTGACATAGGAGTACAGATTTAGAAAAACTAAATTTTCAAAATTTTGAATGTTAGAAATTGTGTGTTAGGTATTAGATACAAGAGTAGTTGAACCATACTCCTACTTGTAGGAGTGTGGAAATTATTGTGTGAACAAGGAATTTGATTTTTGAAAATTTGCATTCGTATAGGACTATAGTATATATAGGTTTTTTCCATCATATTTTCAACTTTTTTAAAAAGATTGCATTCATATAAGAGGCACCGATTTAGAATTATTCAGCATATATATCTTATAAGTTGTGATACAATGTGCACTTATACATGTTTGGCTGCAAAATTGGTTGTACACTAATTGGTTAGATATTTTTGATGGTTGCGTGCTACGTTACACGATTCAGCCCTAGAGGAATTTCAGAGACGATCGTGGATTTGTTTATCGGTCTTGAACGACCATGGATTTAATAAATGGTCAGAAGAGACAATAGATTTGATTATCGGCCTCGAACGGCCATGGATTTGATAAACAGTCCAAAGAGACCATTGATTTAACTATCGGCCTCGAACGATCATGGATTTGATAAACGGTCCGGAGAAACCATGGATTTGATTATCGGTCTCGAACGACCATAGATTTGATAAATGGTCCGGAGAGACCATGGATTAGATCATCGGCCGTGAACGGCCATGAATTTGATTAACGGTCCGACGAGACCATAGGTTTACTTACCATACTCGAACAACCACAGCCTCAATTAACGATCCGAAGAGATTGCAGATTTAACTGTCGGCACTGAATGGCCATGAATTTGATTAACGATTTAGAAAGATCGTCCCATTAACTTAAATATAAAATGATCCGAAGAGATCGTACAGTAAAATCCGAAGAGAATTCACGTTAAACTGAATATGAATCGATCCAGAGATCGTGCACTAAACTGAATACAAAATGATCCCAAGAGGTAGAACCTTAGAACAGATACGGATTTGATAAAAGGGTTTGAACACCTTGTAAATAGAGTAGAACTAACAAATCTCGGATGTTGAATTCTAAATTTTAGTATCAACCAACACACACGTTGAATTTTAAATATCAATCTTCGAGGAACGGGAACATTGACTTTTGGCTCACCTCTTCATACCCCCGTCCTTCGTCTACTGAAATTTATTTTCCAAAAAAATTTCTATTCTTTTTGGAGCCGACATTTTCCATTTTACTTATGTTTAGTAGTTAGTCAAATAAATTTTTTAAATTTATTACTCAACTTCTGATTTCATCTATTTTCTTTTCCCTCACATTAGTTAAGTGACCTGCTCTTAATTTCCTTTTTATTACTTTCTCAGTCATTGTGGTCCATCCAAAAAACAGATAAAAGGGAATATTTCTCTAAACGTACGTAGTTCATAGCAACGACTAATTCTTACAACACACAAAAAACATAATACTGGAAGGAAACACAACACCACTAACTATTACCACTACAAGAATGCACCTTCCTAACAGGTCATCTCTCTACAAAAACCTTCATATCTTATCCTTCCTTTATTACTTACGATGAATAAGGTTTATTTTACCTCTTCCATCCCATACCCAATTATGAAATAACTATGTCTCTTCTCACTGCAGTGGATAAGAAATACAATCTATGAAATCTTCATATTAAATTCCAACTAAGCTAGGGGAGATAACCTTCCAATTTCCCTCTTACTTCACCAACTTGATTCTACCAATATCCTCCATGTGTGTTTACCATCTAGTTACCATCTATTACTATCTTCTCTAAATCCCAGTCTTTTGATAGTACCTCAATATTGGTATTTCCTTCATCCATAAGCCTCCTACAAGCATATCCCAAAGTTTATAGAAGCGTACTATAATACACTTTTTTATGGCTTAGACACAGATCAACATAACTTTCCTAGGCTCTTCTAGTGTCCATCACATTTTATGGGGATTTCTTCTTACCATTCCAAAAGTAATCATCGTTATCTCCTTCATAGCCTTATCCTTTTTCACGTCTTACCTAGGCACTAATTCCTATCTACTCCATATTTAAAATTCTGGCTTGGTCTGGATCGTCATTTTTTTCAAAAATTAAAACTTTAAATTTTTTGAAATGCTTAATCCCCAAAATCTTCATCTTTAAAAGTGCTACTTAGAAACTTTTATTAAATTCAAAAACACTTGGTGCCATAACCCTTTTCAAAACGTACATTTTAAGATTTTTGAATTTAAGTTATTCACTAAACTTTAAAAGGGAACATTAACATATCTAAGTTTAAAATCAAATCAGCCTTTTCTTTTACAGACCATTCTAACTCTTATTAAAAATTTGGGATTTTTGGATCAACCATTTATTAAATTTTCCTTTCAGAAACTTATTTACTTCACCAAACCATTTCTTTCAAAAATATACTTTACATGTTTTCAAAACATGTTTCATAATTTTTAAATTATAAACACTAGAATAGGTAAGAACAACTATGATCCTATTACTTTTCTTACATCTCATACTCTCCATACATCCAATATTTGAAAGAGTTTCTAACATCATGAAAGGGGAACTTCTAACGGACACTAGAAATAAATGCACATAACAACGGAAAATGTCCATTTTCCTTTGTTCTGTTTCTCTAATTAGGTTACTAGCGTTGTTTTAATATAATTTACTAATACTTTTTATTATACCTAAGGATCATATATTTTAATGCATTTGAACTACTTGTTGTCCAAGAGGAATTATTAATGCTATAATTCTGTATGAATCGCTTAAAAGAGGATTTGTGTTTTGTGTGAAATTACAGGAAATTTTATTTCATTTCTTTATTGAAATAGACAGTACAAATACGGAATTTCTGATATATTGTACATCTCTTCCTTTGCATTTAATTTCTTATTATTCCAAACAAAACACTTTTATTTGTAACTTGATTGATTCTTAGAAACTTATTTTGTTACCTCTTTTCATTTCAATGGATTAAAATCCAACCTAGTTACAATAAGTCAAACTTCTCTTCCATTTATGCTCCCTAACTTCCTATTTCTCAATTCTTCAGCCTAAATTGCACTAATCCCAATCTTTTTTCTCTTAATTTATCATCCTTTTTCTTAAACTATCATAGTACAGCCACTTACAGCTTAATTTTTATGACCTAAGTCTTCTTTTCTATAACATTCACGTTATTCCAAATTATATATCACTCATATTGTACACCCATAAAAATATTTAACATCTTAGAAACTTTCATTACATATAAAGATTCATGAACTAGATTACTCTATCATTTATTTTCAAAAGAAAACAGCCTCTTATAAAATTTCCTTTACTGAAATCAAATTAGCTATATATATATATATTCATACAAGACCTTTATTATATATACGTATAATTCCAAAATTCAACATTCACTTACTTTTTCATTAAAAGTACTTTTAAAATATACAATTTATACATTTTTCTCATTTTTCAAAAATTTCTTATTATTTGGTTGGACACAAAGTAGACTTCTAACTATTTTCTCAAGACATCCTTCGTTCCAAATCCAAAAAACCAATCATTAATTAGGAGTGACCATTCACACCTTTCTTCAGAAAACTCTCCATCTTCCCCTATCTATAACATATGGGTTCTTATTTTCCCTTTATCTGGACCTATTGTACATCATCAATCAATAATCAAAACGGGGATCAACAATTATTAGGCTATCACGGCTCGACTAAGGAGCCATGTACCATCCAGTTTTAGGGACTTTTCCATATGTAACTACTCTATAGTTGGAATCCTTAGGATTTTGGCAGATACTATATTTATATTTATAGTCAAAATACAAATACTGCACTCTACGTTCCTTAATTTTTTAGGAATTGACTAACCTATGCTTTGATACAAATGTAACAACCCGCACTCCAATGGACCTAGATTTTTCGCTAACCCGAAAACCGAAGTCTACCAAAATACAGATCATTGGATTTGTATCCTACAAAGAGAAATCATATCAGACTACTAATGGTAACAACTCACAACGAAAATAAGTAAATATAATAGATCAATATAATTACTAACCAAAAATTGACATCTCAAATGTAAAGAGCCTCAACCAGACAACTGCTTCCAATCAATACCAATACGTGCCCTTCTAAATTCAGTGGGTTGTAATGAGAAGGGGGGTCAGAACAACGTTCTGGTGACTGGTAAATTATATATCTTATACATAATACTAGCTTATGTCGATTGTTCACCATTTCATGTTATGTCAGAGTTTATCCGTAGTCGTTACGACTCCATCGTTGCATTTGAATCGAACCCATCTACACCATGTGTGTGTGTGTCCCGTTTTCCACTAATGGACCTAGATACTATCCCCACTAGTATCTACCACTCAGCACCTTGTAAGAAACCATCGCCTCGCTACATCGTGATTATCGTATCACCTGAGGAAATTGTACCATGCGCACTAACAACCCCCAGTCCCTAAGGCCATGATTCTGCGGGTACTTTTCACAACGTTCGCCGGCCTTCCACGCACCTTTGTCTTCTTCTTATCGTGGATTTCCGACCCTACGCACCTCCATCTCATCCATGTTTTGAAGGAACCTCTGTATGGGTTAACTAGTCTTGACCTATCAAACAAACTAATAAACAATTGTGATGCTGCATAATCCAACTAATTCAATCCAGGTAGGCGGCGTAGACCAGTTAGGTGTAACCTTGTCCTTCTCGTTGACCATAAGGGGCCGATGATGAGCTCGCTAAATATACAACTCCTACCCTTAGTTTTGGTACCCACGTACGCCAGCCTTTTACGCACGCTGTTGCAACTCATTTGGTACCTACGCACGCCAGCCTTTTGCGTACCTTATTGCATAAGTTCGATCTCACCCATCGTCCATTTAGATTGCCTAGTGCAATCAAGGCAATACCCTCCTTAGACAAATTTAAAATAGACCACTAGTTCTTGTACAGTCGTGCCATCCGTAAAAGGTCCACCCAGTGCCTGCAATTACAGAGGTTCTAATCCAAGCATACCTAACCTGAGGGTATCACTTACGTTATACGCAAGCATATACTTTCCATGGGTCCTATTGGTTGGATATGTTTTTAGCGTTCCAACCCAGTCTAACGACCTTCAGTGATTTATTCTTTATAATTATAATAGACAATTTATAATTATAACAGATAATTTATAATTATTCACACCCATCATAAGCGCATATCCGAGGCTATATATATACATATTTCAAACTCAAGTATGTTTATTCTTCTTTCATTTTATTTATTGCCTCACATCTTTTATGTCTGACTCTAAGTCTTTATTCTTATTATGCGTTTATCTTCTACTTCATCAAATTTATTTACTGCCTCTCATTTTCAGCCATCAATATCATTGCTACAACATTCATTAGTTCAACCTTTGATTGTATCCCACTTCATTTAATTATCTGACTTAACCTAGACATCTTTCAATCTACTTGTTTTAAGCAAATTAATCTATTTTCTTTGATTATCAGACTTAATCTAGACATCGATTTCATTTCCCAGCTTCTTTTTCTTGCCTATGACTTGAACTTATTATTTTCCATTTTATGTACCTTTTGGTTTCAGTCTAGTCTCAATATTCCACATTTAGAATTTACTACATTTTAATAAGTTGTAATTTAAACTTAACAGTTAACTATTACACAGTAAATTTCTATATCTTGTCCAAAAAAGGTGATTTGTGCGATGTTTGTAATTACAAGAAATTCTCTTTTTATTTATTGAAATAGACAGTACAAAATAGATCAATTATCTTTATTTTTTACATCTCTTTCTTTTAAAGGCATATATTTGCTCCTTATTATTTCAAACATCCCATTTTTACTAAATTTAACTTAGCAATATATGGAAATCCACTAACAATAATATACATTCCAATAAATCAAAATATCACTGAAATTTCAAAAGTCTAATTAACTTTATTTTCAATCTAATTCATCAATATCAAATAAAATGGAATTTCAATTCATTTGTTTTAGTTAATTAATCCGACGTAGAATTGATAATTAAAATTCATTTTGCAATTACAAAATTAAATCCAATTATTACGCTTTTGTAATTATCAATACAAATTTGTAGGCAAGTTTACATTCTTCAACATTTCGTACATGTGAATTTATTGCAATTTAAATTCAATTCTAAAACATATAGGAATAGATCTGCAACGATATAATCTAGTATTATATAAAAATATATAATATTCCCACTCGCCTTTAAGTAGCGCTTCCAAACCTCTATTTCTAATCCATATCTAACTCCGTTATCTGTATTCTCCACTTTTGACTCCCTAGTCGGATCCATAGACAATATTTATACATATCTCATTAGAAATTGGATCAGGAAAAAGAGATTTAGATTTATTAATTAGAACCAGATCTAAAACTTTACCTTTGATGTAGAAACTTGATTTGAACCTATTTCCTGTCCTCTTTTCTATCCTTCTCCAAAGTGTATCTATGCAATCCAGATCTATTTCTATGTATTTATAAATTTTGGAGGAGAAAGGAAAATGAAAGAGCTTCTGCACTCGTTATAAAAATAATGAATTGGAAGTGACGCCCCATGTCCTAATTTATAGAGGTTCAAATCTGCTCTAGCTGTCGTTTGGAAATAGATTAGATCTGGACTACATAAACAATTATTTATCGCCGCTCAAAAGCCCTCTGGGTCGACCGCTCCATGGTCCAAGTTGACCGCTCATGGTCAACCTGAGACCCCTATGGGTTGACCTGGTTAGTGCAATTTTGACCACTTTTGATCGTTTTTCATTCTGATTTATTTATTTACTTAATTATCTAATCAACGTTAATTACCGTTACCTTCTTAACTTAATGAAATTTCTTAAACACTAAGCAACTATTAACTTTAATGGTGTTAATAAATCATTAATTAATTTTAAATTATTTCCTTAATTGCATATATAATTATTTCCAACTACGAAAATTCAAACGCTGATAACTTTTTCGTTTGAACTCCGATTGGAAAATTTTATATATGAAAGTTGATCAAAAAAAATTCCTAGAAATCCAATGGTATAAGTTTCATGGCCAAATTCCAACATTTGTTAAAATTCCATTTTTCACTAATTATTATTTATTAATTAATTCCAGTTTTAATTAATTAACGTAAAAACGCAGGATGTTACAAGGATGATTCACAATAGCTTGATTGGTTGATTACCAGAAAGTTTAACTAGTCATGTTCCATCGACTTCAACATTTGATCTTGAGAAAAGCACACCTTCCATTAACAAGGCATGCTTTGGGGCAAGTGTTATCTTGCCTTTTGACCAGGTAGTATACAAACGAACTTGATGAGTCAAACTTCAAAGTTATCATGGCAAGACACTTGGACCGATGACCACGAAGCCCAAAAATCAAGTACAACCAAGATCACAATGCAAATGAGTCCACTTCAAAAATCCAAAACCCAAAAATCCATTAAGTGGTGGATTGGTATCGATCCAACCCCCTAGATCTAACCGATCCAACTTCTCTCCTCCAAACTTGCCCAACTTTTACCTACTCTACTCGATGCTAAAAGCCTACTCCAAGTGTTGTTTTATTGGTCCAATGCAATTCTCTATCAATCTCCATGAACTCTTGAATCATCAAATCATTTCTTCCACAGATCCATAATTTGGACTCAAAAACAAGCTAATATTGGTGCAAACAGCTATGGAATCACGAAGCTAATCCCAAGACGAGCCGAACCAAAGAGTTCAAGATGACCAGATTATCCATTTTATGGGTCGGTACCGATCCAAGCCCTTGGATCTGTACCGACCCATACAAGTTGATGAGGTGTCGTCCTACTTTTGTGGAGAAACAATCTATGGCATGGAAAATAAGATGGAGATCTTTTGTGTGAGATTTTAGGCTCTCTGCTTCTATAAATAGGAGGGTAGGGCTCATTTTAAGGATCTTTTGACTCTGGGCTTCTTACTCTTATTTCTTGTAATTATTTTCAGAGTCATACCAACCCGTAAGAACTTCTGCCTCTAAGTCAGAATATAAGCAATAAAAATCACTAAGTGGACGTAGGCTAATCTTAGCCTAACCATTATAAATTATCTGCATTCTTTCTTACTCGTTTTTCATTTATTTTCTCACTTTTTATTCTACTCAATCTATTGAGTGCTTATGCCATTTTAGGTTCAAACGGTGATATTTTTTGCTTTGAAGGTTTAGAGGCACTACTTGTTAGGATAAGGGTTTGAGTTGTTGATGGACCACGAATCCCTAAATTACCCTTTCTCCCAAAATTATCTCAACCTTTGTCAGCAGCGATGGTTAGAGTTCCTAGCCTCTTATGACTTTAACATTTCTTATACGGCCGATAAGGAAAATATAGTCTTCGATGCATTGAGTAGAAGACATGCCAGCTTAGGGCAATGTTCCTAGAGTGGAAGCAGTTAGAGTATATCGTTGGTTATGATTTTAGACCACAATGTGATCTAGAGACAGAAATGTTGGCTAACTTGACTATCAGACCCACTTTGATTGAGTTGATTGGTAGTAGCCAGAAGCGAGATGCTACACTAGTAGAGATCATGGAGAAAATAGAAGGAGTGGGGTCCAAAGAGATGAAGACTTACGGACTTAACCGAGACGGTTGGCTTCGTAAGGATGAGATATTGTTTGTTCCCGATGTTGATGGATTACGAGATAATGTACTACAAGAGTGCCATCATTCTGGATTGACTATACATCTTGGTGGTAATAAGATGTATTGTGATATGAAGCAGATGTATTATTAGGAGGTATGAAGAAGGATTTCGGGGCATTCATATTGAAGAGTATGAACTACCAGTTGGTAAAGGCAAAGCAAAAGAAGCCAAGTGGGTTGATGCAACCACTTGAAGTTCCCGAGTGGAAATGGAAGCAAGTTTCGATGGACTTCATAAATGGATTGCGAGGACCATAGGAGGGTATGATAGCATTTGGGTCATAGTCGATAGATTTACAAAGAGTGCCCAATTCATACCCGTCAAGTCTAGTAGAACAACATCCAAGTTGGCCGAGCCATATGTGAAATGGATGGTGTCATTCCATGGTGTGTTGAAGAGCATTGTGAGTGACTAAGACTCTTTTTCACTATTAGGTTTTGGAAAAGCTTGCAAGAGGCATTGGGGATCGAGTTGCATCTTAGTATAAGTTATCACACATAAACGAATGGGCGAATCGAGAGAGTGAATTGTATATTAGAGGATCTCTTACAAGCCTGCATGCTTGATTTCAGAGGCTTATGGGATGATCATTTACATTTGTTAGAGTTTGCATACAACAAGAGCTATCAACCTAGTATCGGTATAGCACCATTCAAAGCATTATATGGATGATCATGCAATGCTCCTCCATGTTGGTGGGAAGCGGGCAAGAAATTGATACTTGGTCCAGATATGATTAAAGAGACATCAGAGACGATTGAGATTGTTCGGCAATAAATGAAATTGCTCAAGATTGGTAGAGCTATGTTGATAAGAGATGTTGAGAATTAGAGTTCTCCATCGACGATATGGTGTTGTGAAGATTTCTCCATTTAAGAATGTTGTTTGATTCGGTAGTAATGGGAAGTTGACAGCAGGATTTGTAGGCCCTTTCCTGATAGTAGAGAGGATTAGGAGACTAGCATATAGGGTCGATTACATCAGAAGATGGCAGGCGTGATCAACGTATTCTGCATCTCTCACTTGAGGAAGTTCGTGTAGGACTCATGCATGATGATTACACTAGATCAAATAGATGATATTGAGACTGAACCAAAAGCTTCGAGACCTAGTAGGCTGGTTTGTATTGTCGAATGTGATACAAAAGAAGCTTAGGAGGAAGACGGTGGAGTTAGTAAAGGTTCGATAAGGGAAAGTGAAGGCGATTATACGTGGGAAACCGAGGAGAGCATGTGGGCTGCATATCCAGCATCTTTGCATGGTAGGGCCTACTGTTTATCGTATTTACTCTCACTTTTTATATCATATAGGATTGTTTGGTGTCTTGCATGCTAAGATAGGTTTGATATGTTTGATAGTTTAATAGGTTTGTTAGGCATGCGGGGTAACTATGCTTGAATATTCTTTGATTGGTTTAGGAATTTCAGGGGCAAAATTCCTAAAAGGGGAGACTGTAATGACCTGTTTTATGTATCAGATGATTGTAAAATATTACTGTATAAATCATATGAGGTCGTACGACACTATTACTTCGGGAAATGACAATTAGGGGCGTTTTCCACCTTCAGAATTTTTATCCAGCAGTTTGGACCTAGAAATTCTTGTAAAGCCTATAACTTTTTATAGGTATTCAATTAGGGTCTGAAACCACTTCCACTAGATCAAAATGATAATTTCTCTTTCTGTAGGGTGGTCATATAAGGAAAATGGACTTACCATTTAGGAGATATTACCATTTTAAGTTAATGTTTAGACCGTTGCTGTCCAGATTAGTGGGTAATTAGTTAAGCCCAAACTTGAGCCCGCTAACCCATTTCAGAAGGACTGATGGGACATATCCAAATCATTTTTCACTTTCCAAAAACAGTTCTAAGCCTCCATTAACCTAAATTTCATCAAAAAAAACTACTCCTTTTCATATAATATAAGCCTAAAATACAATTAGAAGGGTGATTAGCAAATGGGATTGTAGATCTATCATTTTGGGTGTTTTGGGATTTGTTTTCTTACTGTCCATTTTAGATCTTGGCATTAAAGTTGGTAATTTGGGTATTAGGTGGGTGGTTTAAGATCTCTAACTATTCTATACTTGTTTATATAGTTAAATTGATGTTTGTAAGATGATTTCTATGCTAAAACATTTTAACTCTAATCTAACCCTAATAACATGTTTATAAATGTTGGACTAATATTGGTGATTGATGTTTTTACTTGAATGCTTTGTTTGTTTTTACTTGAACACGTTGTTTTGATGTACTTGTTAGTGCTTTTAGTGTAATTAGGATGAAGTTGTTAGTTTGGGCAAAACAGGGTCAAACGAGCTCAAAATCGGACGAGACTTGAAGATGTTGTTGAGAAGAGTTTAAGTAGCTTGTAGTTCTGGTCGCAGGTTGATTGGAGGTGATTTGGTTACCCGAATTCTGGTCGGTGAAGTTTGCAACTCTGGTAGGTAGAAGTGGTTCTTTGGGGACTTAGGCTGTGAAACTTTGGAAAGACTTCAAGGAAGGCAAGGAAATAGAAGTGGGGACTTAACCCTAAAACTTGGGGAAAATCTACATATTAGTAATGATCTGATCAGGTCGGTACCGACCTCTTTTTGACCCTCAAGGAAGGTGTTGAAGACTTGGGGATTGTGGCATTTAGGAAATGAGATCAAAGCAAGTAGAAATGGAAGAGGTCGGGGAGTGAAAGACTTAGCAAATTTCTTGCTAAGCAATACATATTAGTACCGATATGAATTGATGTGACCATTTCTGGACAAATTTTGCAGGATGAGGAGGCCCTAGATGCCATGCTGAAGGTTTTCGTTCATTCGTCTAGCATTCGGTTGCGACGTGGCAGCATGATGAAGGATGAAGCGATGTTAAGGTGCTTCAATAAGATGACTTTGGGACTTTGATATACTGACCCTATGAATTATGCAGGATGTTAGGGAGGTTCTGATAAGGATGATTTGAAGAATGAGGGCCGTGAGGGTCTATAAGAGCGAGTTTAAATGAGGAGGGCTTGTGAGTGCAAGAAATGAAGAGTTTAATATTGGCAAATGGAAATGATTGAAGGATTATGGGTTTAAGGATGTGTGTGAATGGGTTTTTAGCACTAGAAGGTTTCTGAGGGGTACTCGTACATTGGGGTATGTGGGGATGCTTGCTTGGATTTATGAGGGATCCAGATCTTTTGGCGGATGGATTACCTTGGACCTTATGCGATGGTCCATTCCCTAATGGTATAAATCGGTGGGAGAGAAATCGAGACTTCTCCATTGGTCTTTGGCTTATGCAAATGCCATTCAAGCCATCTTATATCAGAAGCATAATGAGTGTTGGTGAGGATTGCTTGATAGATGCTATGTTTCCTATGGTTGCTTTTCTTGTTGTCTGTCACTATAAGGATGTCATATGATGTGGATGCTTAGACACCCGACATTGTATATAGGATGCGGCACACCTTTATGATGATGGTAGAGTAGTATATTATAGATGTTATGCGCTAACTCTTTGGATGCGGGGACATGTCAGGTATGACTCTTATACCTTTATTCCTTACTATATCAATTTGTATAGTATTTTGAGATTTCTTATTGCTCACACATACTATTTTCTAACTCGAGGTTTTATGCTTTGCTTTTTATTATCTTGAGTACTCTTAAATGAGTAGATTAGATAGCAGGTTTAGGTGTTACACGATGGCTGTGTAGAGGACGAGCAGGATCGTGCTTTCTCATATCTGTATGTGCTTACTTATGCTTATTCCACTGTGCAACACTGTTGAGCCTAGATGTCTGCTATATTATGAGATAGTTTTATTTGAGTTTATTTCCATTGGTATACTCTATTACTATGCTATATAACTCTGTGGATATGTACTTTGATATTTGGTTCACTTAGTTATTATTGTCTCTTCTGTTTTATTTCTATGATGAGTATTATATTTTATTCAACGTGCTATTAGATATATGACAGATTCTATGATGTTTTATTTGCTTTACAAACCTTTACAATTGTCCTATGTTGGTTGGGCACCGTAACAACACACTTATATTTATATTAGGTGCTAACGTGTAGGGCGAACGTCACAATATTTGTCTCTAGATCTCATACATATGTAGACATGGAAAGATACATTCCTAATCTTTGTTCTAATAAGAAAGAAATAAATAAATACTAAATCCCTTTATGCCTTCAAGGGATGACCAAGCCCTCATATGTCCTACTTATGTTGACTAGTGATCATTGCCTGATTCTTTAGTTGTGGCAACTGGCTTCCAATAGAAGCTTAACCACCATCCGTAGGGTTCTTAACGTACTCCAACAACCTTTTTTCAAAGATGTTTTTCTTGATGGTATCTCTGAGACGTCTCCGTTAGGTCAGGTGCATCGACAATGAGATAATAGGAGGAAATTTCAAAAAATACTTTTATTAACTTGCACAAGATCTTATTTTGTGTTTACAATTAGAGTGTATTTTTCACTAGATCATGTTTAGTAAATTTTAATAAAAGAGTATTATTTTTTTGGTTTTAATTTTGTTAATTTACATTAAATCATTTGTGTTTATATAATGTGATTTTTATTTATTAAGTGCTAAAATCCATTGTTATATTATTTTATTTAGGTTTACTTTGTGTTTTAATTTATGATGTGTTTGTGTTCATAATGCAAACATGTTAAGTATTATAAACATGGTAGATTATTCAGGTTATACATAATTGGGCAAATGTCACATGTTAATATATAACTATTGGTATCTATGGTTATTATATTTATAGTAAGTTATGAAGAGATGATAGTTTAGCATGGGATAAATCATCCATGTAACCGATAATAGATACATATTTGCATATGAATTAGTTTTAATAGTCGGCCAATAGTTAATTTAATATGATATTATACTCATTATACACACACACATAGACATACACATACATTTCAATATATTTGTATAAATATATTCGGTTGTAAACATAAAAATGAAGTTTTTTCCTTTAATGAATTTAAATATATATATATATATTAAATGTTTTTATTTTATAACTTTTATTTTAAACACAAATTTGATTAGTTTGAATTTTGATTTATTTAATTAAATAAAATAATTATTTGTTAAATCCCTTAAAGTATATATAATTTTATAAAGCACAATATATGTATATATATATATATGTATGTATGTATATGCATATGTGTGTAACCTTTTGTTTTCAATTAAATTGTAAAACATACACATATATTATCTTAAATCCAAAAAAAATTATCAATTTCCTAAAAAACAATTTTTCTTTTAAATACCAATGTTCAAATGTATTTGTATATATTAATTCATAAAAAATTGAAAATTACACAAACACATACATATGCTTATGGTCAACCCATGAGTAATTTTTTTCAATGTGTACATTAATTAAAAAAATTTATACACACGCACGCACACACAAACATATATAATTTTGAAATTAAAAATTAATTTTTTTTCATTGTAATGGCCGAAATTAAAACTTGAAGAAGAAGATGGGGTGGTTTATCAATACGATGTATATTGAAATAAACATGTACCTTTCGATCCTATCGGCTTTCGGCACCTTGGTTGTTAGCAGTATCATTTTCGAACTTCAAGTCCCTTGTCCTTGAATAGAGGTTGCGAATCTCCCTTCTAAGCTTCACTAATTTTTTCTTTCTTTCTTTTAGCAATAGAGGCTAGGGTTTTCTATTTGTTGTTGCGTATGGAGAAGAGAGAAAGAGGTGCTATAAATAGCCAATCACATAGTTAGACTTTTTATATCATTAAACCTTCCATATAAAAAACCCTAGCCCACTTTCTTTCCCATGCATGCCACCCCCCTTACGTAAGGTTTATGGGCTACAAACCTAGTTAGTTTAAAATTTATATTAATTACTTAAATAATTTATTTAATCCCTATTTTTATTTAAATCAAACATATAACAATTATACATCATTTTAATTAATTTTTAGGCTTCAAATAATTAGTTAAAATGCTATGAAAAATCAATACAACTTTTCATTAATTTTATTGTTGATTATAACATTTACAAATTGGCTGAACTTAGAAATTAGCTAACAACATGGTTGTGCTGACTCCTGATGTAAACTCAATCTTTGGTCAATATTTAAATAATTTAAATATTGAAGCCTTTATGGACTTTGCTAAAGTATAGTATCAAGCATGAATTCAACCGCTTATAGATCATTTAGGTGAAATCCAATTTCTTATCTATATTAAGCTACACCCTGTAACGATATTTTATGCACGTATTCTTTTTGGAATTAGTGTATCTGGTTAAACACTATAATAATTAATATCCATAGTCGATTGTGTAGGCTACATTAAAGTCCCTGTTTCAATCTGATAACTTTTATCGGTCAACTGATTTACATTAGTTAGAGATTTTGACTTTAAGTTGAATACACAATATGGTGATATCGGCCTTCTATAATAAAGGAGACGAATCCTTTCTTAGGTGGTGTTTCACTTTGGGTAATTCAACTTATACCCAATAATGGATGTAATATGATCACTATGTCACGTGATAAACCTAAATCAAAGTAAAGTCTAGTTACTTAAGATCCACGGTACCCTAATATCTAAAGAATTTTGCATGTTGTTGCATGAGATCCTCTATTTTGACTTTAATGCACTAACCAATAGGAGACTCTCGTTGAATCATTATATGATTGTTCCAAACAATCATAAGTATGTGATCCCCTAGTGCCCCTAACAGTCATGAGTAATTCACCGTCTAGTGTACGGAGAGCATCACGTGCACTAGTCTCAACATATATGTCGATATCCTTTTCTCAATACATCTTAACTGAAAAAGTTTAATGAGTAAGTACTTAAACATCGGTTAAATATTTATGGTTTCGAAAACTTTCGCAACTACGATCAATAAAATACTTCTCCTAATGATTATATATAATGTGTATAAAATATTACTTGTATTCAATATGACAATATATATAATAGAAAAATAAAACCAAGAGCATATTTTATTTCGAATAAGATTTCTAACAAGAGTTAAGTTACATAACAAATTACATAATTTCCAATTTTTTACACCCTTAACTCCATCAATCTCTACTTGTACTTTGGGCTAATTATGGTGCCTCATGCCATATCTTCATTCAATTTGCCTATATCTAACTAAGAAAGGGCCTTACTAAATAGATCTTTGATATCTACTCACTTATTTATGACCTCTCTGTTACATATAAACTTCCTTATAATGTGGAACTTGCAAAGGATGTTTCTCGACTTCTTCTAAGTTCGAGGTTCTATGGTAATATGTATTGCAACATATTATCACAATACATCAGCATTAGACCTTCAATGTATGGGATCATTCATAGCTCCTTAATGAATTTGAGCACCCACACTACTACTTTTGCAGTATCATTCAATGCGATGTAATCATCCTCTATTGTTAAAGTGGCCAAAATATCTTGTTTTGAACTTTTCCAACTTATAACCCGTCCAATGAGGGTAAAGACAAATCTCGATGCAGATTTACTATCATCGACATCACTTTGAAAACTCAAGCCTGAGTACCACTTCATAAGGAGTTTGTTGTTTTCATATATAAGAAAAAACATCCTAGTATTTCTCAAATACTTAAGGATAACCTTGATAGAGTTATGTGTGTGCCCTAGGAGAAATTATGTAATTTGTTGCGTAACTTAACTCTTATAATAGAACCTTATTCGAAATGAAATAGGCTTTTGGTTTTATTTTCTTTTATTTGTGTTGATATATAAAGATATAAGTAACGTTAGTTAAGACATTAAACATGTACATGTAGAAAATTCTTAGGAAAAATATTTTATTGATTATAGTTATGATTTTGCATGTAACCATGAATACCGAAACGATATTTAAATACTTACTCCTTAAATATTCCAAGTGAAGATGTATCAAGAAAAGGATATCGATACATCCACTGATACTAGTATACATAAGTTACTTCATATAATGGACGGTTAAAATACAACATCTCAAGGTAATAACGGATGGTAGTCATTAGACTAGAGAGTATTATCAATCTTAAGTATGTTGGTTGTACATTGATTATGGTCAAGCACATGGCATGGCGACCGTGTTAAGGCTACGGTTGAGTACATATTGAATTTCTTAGAGTGAGACACTACTCAAGAGATGATTCATTTCTTTATTGTAGAAGATTAGTACCAGCGCAGTTAATAGTCTATTTAAAGTAAAAATCTTTAGTTAGAGTAAATCAGTGAATTGGTAAATATTATCGGATTGAACTAAGGACTTCAATGTAGTCTAACCAATTAAATACATATATTAATAGGGTTTTTGACCTTAGACCAAAATCTCGATATCTAAATGATATAGTGATGAACAAAAGAATACGTATGAAGAATATCATTACTATATAAGCTTAAGTAAAATATAAATTGGATTTCGCCTAAATAAATGCAAGCATTGAACTTGTGCTCGATGCTATAATTTAACAAATTCCATACATGCTTCAATATTTAATTTTTTTAAATATTGGCTAAGGACCCAGTTCACACTAGAGAGTCAATGCAACCGAGATATTTCTGAATTCAACCAATGTAAAAATTAATTTATAAATATTGTAAATCAATAATAATAAATACAAATGTTGTAGTAATTTTTAATTACTTATTTAAAGACTAAAAAACTATTTAATAAGAGACAAACATTGTATTGATTTAACTAATGAATGATTTTGGATAAAGTAAGTAAACAGATGATTTAAAGCCTTAAATCATTTTGGCTCGTTGTTAAAAGTCCAAAAATACCCATAATAGGAAAGAAATGGCAAAGGTCTTGAAATATGAGAAGATCAATGGTTGATTGGAAGATGGAAAGTCATCTATTACATATGGCTTTAAATGCCTTGAAATAGATCTCTCTCTCTAACCCTGAAAGGGATAGAAACCTAGCCTCCAGCTCTCTGAACTAAAGGAAAAATTGGTAATGCAAAGAAGGGTGACTTGCAACCTCTATTCAAGGATAAGGAATTTGGAATTCAAGAAGGATATTACTAAAAACCAACATGTTCGTAGGATCAAAGGTGCGTGTGTGTGTAATGTTACTTCCCATCTTCTTCTTCTTTCGTTTGATTTCGGTCGTGACTATTAAAACAAAACATTAAATTTGATTTCGAACCTACTTTATCTATATAGGTACATATATGTAATTATTTTAATTAACATACACTTATATACACACACACATTATCACGATTGGTTTCATCCTTGTTAATTAAATATATAATGTAGTGAAACTTAAGTTTATTTAGTTTATATATATATTGATTGTATTAAGAGGAAAGGTTAAATTCTGGTATGCTACATATATACATATTATTATTAAATATTAAATCCATACACATATATGTTACATGCATATATGCATACATATATATATATATATATATATTTGTTATCACATAACTATATAACATAAACCGTGAAAAGATAAAAGGGTTGTTACATAGCCTTTTGTTAAACTAAATAATATGACGATTCATGTTACCTAACGTTTGAACCGAGCAGCTTCTAAGTGAATATTAATGTCAAAATGAAGACGGAATGGATCAAGAACTTGGGAACATGCTTAGAATAGCTAGAGGAAGCAACACTAAGAGTTTGAAGTTAAATGGAGGTAGCTCAACATGGTCGGTAACGAACATAATTATGGTCGATACCGATTTTTAGGGTTCCCTACATAGGAACTTTAGGAGGTTGGAACTCATGAAAGGGCAGGGAAGCTTTTATCCCTTTAGTTACCAATATGGTCGGTACCAACCACAGTTATTTTTGCATCAGATTGACCTGTTCTTCCCTCCTATATTCATAGATTTGAACTCTTACATGTTCCTTCATAGTCTAGCGACTACGATAGACGATTCCAGCTATAAATAGAGAGGCTAGAACAAAGTAGAAAGGATCTTGATCTTTAACCCATACTCTTCATCTCCTTGCCTCCACTTCAATCGTTATCGCTAAATGATATCAAATCCCAACGTACTTTGTTTTCTAGATCTAGAAACTATATAAAAGCGGTTATACTTGTCACAAATCTAAAGTTAATAATAGTAAGTGGACGTAGGAACTTAATTTAGTTGAACCACTATAAAAAGAGTGTTATCTTTGTTTCTACTTGCTTTTGATTGCAATATTTTTGTTTTCATTTGATTGGGGGTGTTGTATGACTTTTTGATCCAACATTTTTGTTTGCTTCCATTGAGAACCAGGCTTTTCATGTGGAGATCTAGCTTAGACCTTTGGATTTCGAGCATTTAGAAGTTAGATCTAGGAGTTTTTTTTATTATAGATCTAAAGCTACTAAGATTTGGAAAGGAATCTACTCCAGATCTATAGGATATGGAACCTAAGAGACGTTCCACAAGATCTAGAGCCACTTTTAGAGAAGGTGAAGATCTCATCATAACGAGGAAACTACATGACCAACACATGCTTTGCCTAGACCTTCTTCCTCGTAGGAGTTGGTATCCAAAGTGGTATTCGATAGAATGATAGCTGAGATGAATAAGAGGGTGCTTGATAGCCAAAACGCTATCCTCAAGAGGATGGAAAAAAGTTTTGCTTTGCTAGCCTAGCAATCACCAAGAGTAGAAATGGCCGTAGGAGTTCATCATCTTCGAGTTTCGAGGAAGAAAATTCTTCCTCATCATATCAGAACAGGAGAGAAGAAAAAAAATTAAAGGGAAAGGCTATTTGGACATCAAAGAGGCAGAGTTTTGGAAGTGAAGCCAATTTGGCTATAACAAACATGGTCTGTACCGACCAAAATCATGTTGGTATCAACCATGTTGAAGGTGGGGTCGGTGTGCTACCACTTGACTCCGTTAATTTATATGATAGTAAAGATGTTTTGCGAGCTACTGGCAATGAAGTTGTGTAGAATACTGTTGCATAGAATAATGGCATCCAAACGAATACTGCAGAGCCAGCAACATGCCAAAAAAGACCTGGACGAGTGGATCTCCCAAAGACAAGAAGCCTAGACATTATGCGATGAACCAAGAACATTTGTGGAGTCAAACACTCGTATTTGACCCTGACGATCGCCATCTAGCTGCCCTTAATAGCAAATAATATTTCAAAGACATGATCAAGAGATTGCTGAATGAAGGTCAGCACAGGAATAAAGATGAATGGGGTTTGGTGCCCAATAGGACTCCATTCACTAATGTTATACTATAAGAGAGCTATCCTAAGAAATTCATTATGCCAATGATGTTGTCTTATAAGAGAACGATGGTTCCTAGAAGACATCTATTAAAGTATGAATGACACATTGATGGTACCCAAGCAATAGATGTAGTAAGGTATAGACGTTTCCCTATATTTTTAAATAGGGTGGCTATGATGTAGTTCACTCAGCTCGCATCGAGGTTCGTATCTTTATTCGATCAGTTAGCAAAGAAGTTCATGGAGTAGTTCATATTCCACATGGCTCAACCAAAGGATGTGATGTCATTGTCCAACATTTATCGAAGATCCGAAGAGACTCTAAAGGACTTTCTAAAGCTATTCAATAGTGTTGTAACTGAAGTTAGCAATTAGAAGGAAGATATAGTTCTAATGGCATTGATTCAAAGAGTCCATCTAGATAAAGACTTTGGTAAGCGGCTTAAAAGAAAGCACTCACTCGTAGTTGAAGAATTTTATCGAAAAGTGTCCTAGTATCTTTTCTCAAAAGAGGTAGACCCGGCCGCAGGACCAATTGGTGGTAGACCATTAAATGAAATTATGCAGAGCAACGTTGCTATAAAGTATACCGGTGAAAACATCGAAAATGTTGCGCTGAATGTCGAGAGTAATAATTAAAAAAAATTAGAAACCAGGGCACTAGTGGGAATAATAATGACACCAAGAAGCATCCAAGCACATGAGGCCAGGAGATTATATTCCCACGAACAGTACTGTTGAATTATCTACCTTGCCAAGCAAGGTTGGAGAACCATAAGAAACTTCCTCGAAGGGAGGTAACTGAACTTGAATGATGCGTGGGAAATTACCATCACTTCCACAAAACTCATGAGCATAACACCAATTAGTATCGACACTTGAGAGATGTAATTGTGGATTTGATTTGAAAGAAGAAATTAATGCAGTACTGAGAGGTCCGTAGGATGATGGTTAGAATAATAGACCTTCAGGCCAGAATGCTTAGAGGGATCAACTTGGGTTAAGTGGAGAGGGGCCTAGATGACTGGAGGGTAGGATTGTGATTAACATTATAAATAAAGGACCTCATCCAGTGGAGAAGAGCTGGAATGAGATGGACATTATGGAAATTCGTTCAAGCATGTGCTGCAAGAGAGTTGTTTTACTGTCGAAAATGGAGCTCCATCAAGAAAAATGAAGACGATGAGTGAAGATAATGTGTTTCAAAATAGGGATTCTAATAGGGTGCAAGCTCCAACGCTTGACCCCACGGTGATTGCGGCTATTGTTGGGCTGACAACTATGCACTAAGTTCTGATTGACTATGGGGGCTCAGTTAATATATTTTCCAAAAAGACGTTTGATCAAATGAAGATTAGTCTGAAGGATATGCAGACATGTAAATCTTATATACATGGATTCACGAAGAGGCCATAGAGCCTGTCAAATGTATTGACTTTTCCGTAAATTAGCGAGGGAGAACGCAAGACAATGCAGGTGCAGACTTTTGTGATAATCGTTGAATTTTCATCTTACAATGCTTTGTAGGGTCGACTTGCACTTGCTAGTTTTAGAATAGTGATGACTCTGTGATGTTTAATGATGAAGTTCCCCACCGAGAATGGAGTTGGAGCTGTTTAATGTGACTATGGTACTGGTCGAGAATGGTACGTCATTGAGCTTAAAGAGGTGAAGCGACGAGAGAAGGGAAACGATGCAAAGAAGGCTCTCTGCATTAAAACTGCAGGTGCATAGAAACTACCACCCAAGCCTTGGCTCCAGTCCTCTAGAAAGCTCTATAAGCCTGTAGACTCTTGAAAAGAGCCAGAGGATGCGAGGGTGGCACCAGTGGAGCTGATTATCAACATTTTGATTGATGATGATGATCCACTCAGGTTCAAGGTCAGATCTCAGCTCAGCTTGGAAATGAGAAAGGAGTTAGTAGGGATTCTTCGGGTAAAACTGGACATGTTTTCCTAGATGCTTTTCAATGTGTGTGGAATTTCCCTAGAGGAAGCGTGCCATGCATCGAATGTGGAACCATGAAGCCCTCCTATGTAGCAGAAGAGACGCGACTTAGGCCTGGAACGATCCACTACACTGAAAGAAGAAGTGGATAAGCTGAAGGCAAATGGCTTTATTTTGTGCTTTATATCCTAAATGGGTATCAAATCCTTTGTTTGTCAAAAAGCCAAACGGAAAATGGTAGACATGCATCAATTATTTGGACCTGAATAAAGCATGCCCAAAAGACAGCTTTTATCTGCTGAAGATTGACCAACTTGTGGATTCAATGGTCGCACACGAATCGTTATCCTTTGTGGATGCATATTCTGGCTACAACCAAATAGCGATGCATGTTCCAGATTAGGAACATATGAATTTCATCATTGATTTGGGCATGTACCGTTATCTACGATGTCGTTTTGTTTAAAGAAGGTTGGAGCGACTTACCAACGATTGATAAATAAGATGTTCAAAGATCAAATCAAATGGATAATGGCAGTTTGTGTGGATAATATGCTTGTAAAGTCACAACGGTCGATGAATCACGTGGATGACCTCTTTGATATATTCGTTGTGCTTTGAAAGTACATGATGAAGCTTAATCCATTAAAATGCTCTTTCAAACTCATATCGAGCAAATTTTTGGGTTTTATCATGAAGGGGTATTGAAGCTTATCTAGAGTAGATTCAAGCGTTGAAAGATGTTATTGGCCCAAAGACATGGAGGAAAATGCAAAGCCTGAATGGGAAAGTCGCCGCACTGAGCCAATTTATTTTGATGACGATAGACAAGTGTATACCGTTCTTTGATGCCCTCAAGAAAGAAAATGGGAATTTTGTCTAGATGAAGAAATGCCAGCAAGCTTTCCAGAAATGGCTAGAACACATGAAAAGACCACTAATCTTGTCGAAGCCTTTTGAAGGAGAAGATCTATTCATTTACTTGGCAGTATTTGCTCAAACACTTAGTGCAGCCTTGGTATGTAAGCAAGGTTTTAAATCTCGGTAATCTCGGCCGAGATCTCGACCGAGGTCTCGTTTTCAACCTTGAGCGATTCAAAACAGCAAAATTCGAATTAATCTCGGTTAACCTAAATCTCGGCCGAGATCTATTTGCGAGATCTCGGTCGAAATGATGTTTTTTTTTTATTTTGATTTTTTTAGTGGGCTTGGCCCAAATTCCATAAAATTATTTCTTTTACTTAATATAATACATTCTTCTATCCTCTACATTCATTTCGGTCGTGAGTGCATTTCGTTGCAATTTAATTCATAGTATCCAGTTGAGCTACTTAATATAGTTTATTTCATATGCACAAATTAATGGTGTTTCCATCCTTTTTTTAGTTTAAGCTAAATTTTATATGATTAAATTAGTCACGTTTGTAATTAAAATATGACTAGTGGAATGCTTGGTTTAATTTTGTTGACTAATGACTAACAAGATCTTTTACATGTTTGGAGCTTGGAGTTTTAATCATATGTTTATTTGTAAATATAAGATGGTTCTATATTTTGTTTTTACTATGAAATATATACAATGTAAGAAAACCATTAGTAATGTTATTGACAATTATTTGTTTATAGTGTGGAGAAGTCAAGTAACTATTTGAACAAACGAAAGTGTGCCTATGTGACTTTATGTTTCATGTTTGCTTCATCTTGTTGTGATATTATATGTTCAATTCATAAATCCTCATTATTTATTTACATCATATAGTGTGGATGTTTTTTCAAGCTACCCATGACGAAAGTGTTATTACTACAAATCAAATCAATTAAATTATTATTTTAATTAGTATTTATACATTTAGTTGTATGCAATTAAATATTAGAATACCAAATATTCCGAGATAGCTCTGAGATAAACTTTAGGACCCGAGATGGATGCCCAATATACATTTATCTCGTCCAAGATCTCGCCTGATACGAGATCGAGTCTCTAAAATCTTCAAGACGAAACGTGACCGAAATCCGAGATTTAAAACCTTGTATGTAAGGAATATAAGGTCCAAAGGCCTTTATACTATATCAGTAAGCGGTTTATCAAAGAAGAAAAGAACTATTCGAATTTGGAGAAGCTATCATGCTGCTTGTCGATTGCTTCGAGGAAGTTGTGACATACTTCCAGGCATACTCGATAAAGGTGCCGACCGATCGGCCACTAAAGCAAGTACTACATCGACCCGAGATTTTGAAGAGATTATTGAAGTGGAATATTGAGATGAGTCTATACGATATAACCTACCTTTCTAGAAGGAAGATACGAGCATAGGCATTGGCTGACTTCATTGCTGAATTCACCGTCTGGGTTGGAGAAGAGGAAGAAGATATAGTCCAATTTTCCCAGTGGAAGTTATACGTAGATGGAGCTTCCAGTGAATGAATTTCTTGGAAGGAGTAATTCTTGTGACACTGGAAGGAAAAACAATATGCTACACACTAAAACTGGAGTTTCCGATAAAAACAATGAAGTTGAACATGAAGCATTGATTGTGGGACTCAAGATAACGAAAGAAATGGGAGTCAAGATATTGTATGTTTTCAGCGAGTCTCGATGGTTTGGCAAGTTAAAAAAGAATTTCATGCTGAAGGAGTGAGACACGCCTTTACCCGACGAAGACCTGGAGCTGTTGAATAACATTGAACATTACATAATCAGGTACATACCTAGAGAAGAGAATACGAAAGTTGATTCACTAGCTAAACTGGCCAGCTCCGTGCATGCATAACTCAAGGGACTTGTTTCAGTAGAGGTTTTGTAAGCTTCAATCATCGACAAAATGGATGTTGTTTGGATCTAGGAGGCATAGGTAGAAAAAGAGTCATCGACGACTCCAATTAAAGACTATTTATTGAATGAAACTCTCTCAAATGGAAGGAATGAATAGCGAAAACTCCTTCATAAAGTATCACGATTCATAATACAAGATGGAGTGTTGTATATGAGAGGTTTCTCAACCCCCCTACTATAATGTGCCTCCAAATATGAATCTAAGAAGATCCTTTTGGCTGTATACGAAGGAATCTGTGGTGATCATACCGGGGGGCAGAATTTGGCAAAGAAGATACTTTGTTATGGATACTTTTGGCCAACGGTCAATCGAAATGCAGATAATTATACAAGACGATATGATAGATGCCAAATGTTTGCAAAATACCAAGATCCCCATCTACAGAGCTTACACAAATGGTTAGCTCATGACCGTTTGCGGTTTGGGTAATTGATATATTCAGTGTGCTATCGATGTCGAAAGGCGAAGCGAAGTACACTATCATAGCTATAGACTATTTCACAAAGTGAGCTGAAGTAGAACCACTAGCCAAGATCACTATAAAAAGCGATCAAATTTGCGGTGAATAACATCATATGCATATTTGGAATCCAATAGAAAATCATTACTGACAATGGAACTCAATTCGAGAGTGTTGAGTTCAAAGGTTTTTGTAATCGATACCGATTTACAAAGAGCTTCTCGGCAGTAGCACACTTGCAAGTGAATGGATAAGTGGAGGCAGTAGAACAAGATCATCAAATCCATTCGGAAGAACTGACTGAAAAAACCCAATGACAATTGGGTTGATGAGTTACCACTAGTATTGTAGACTTATAGAACAACCCATAAGTTCGCAACTAGGCATACTCCATTCCCTTTGGCCTACATAGATGAGGCTATGAGTATGATAGAACTAGAAGTCCCTTCTATTGAAAAATACCATGATCCCAAGATGAATGAGGAACTCTTGCCTGATAAGCGAGAAAGGCTGAACTATGGGTAGTTTCTCACCGAAAAAGAGTAGCAAGGCATTTCAACACCAAGGTCAGGAACCATACCTTTGACATAGGGACCTCATCTTGAAATGGGTCCTCCCAGGTATGGGGGCATGTGGTCCTAACTAGGAAGGCCCCTACGTGATTGAATAGAAGCTCGGAGATGAAACATTCAAGCTATCGACTATTGATGGAATCCAAATTCCATAGGCATGGAATAATGAGCACCTACGATGCTATTTCACTTAGATTTATATATCTTATTTTCTGTAGATAATCCACCCTAGTTGACTGAAGGCAATGTAATAATGGAAGACTTTTTGCTTATTTTGTTTACAAATAAAGTTAGCTTTTGGAAGCAATGAAACTATGATCTTGTAAGTTAAACTTTATACCGCATGATTAGCGGGTGATCGGATACCCAAAGATAGGTACCGATGAACTCCTTTGATCCATGATCGGGTCAAAGGAGTATAAAGGTTGATTGAACAATTTGCCCTTACCCATCTAATATTTGACCAATGCTTGAAGATAGGCAAACTCAATAGTAGATCCCCAGAGATAGGCAACTGAAACGTTGGCTTCCAGAGGTAGGATGTAACAACTCTGCAGTCTACACCGTAAAATAAATAAATTTAATTAAAATAAAAATTGTTTGAATTAGATTTTTGAAAATTATTATTTTTGAAAGTGAATATTTATTTAATTGAAAGCTATTAATAAAAGATTTTTTTTCTAATATATACCAGTGTTAGCCTAAGGGAATATTCATGAGTGTACCCCATATCACCTTATTCTCTGTTTTATCTGATGGTATTACCTAGTAATATTCTTAGAAATTATGGGTGTAGAGGCGAGAGCGTTACATAGGAGCTGGTTTATAATCGAAGCTTTCATGACTATGCTAACTTCCCTTCAAGACACACTAGGCCAAAGATAAGCAACGATGGTCAATGAACGATTTCGATCAACGCCCAGGGATAGGTGAGATCGAAAATGGATGCTCAGAGGCAAACATCCCAAACACTAATCCCCAGAGATCAGGATTGGTGTATAATTGAATCTTGGGTTGGAATGACCACACTTGTAAGATGTGCTTGGACGATGATAAGCGATGATGGCCGATGAATCCTCCCGATCGACACCTAAAGATAGGTGAGAACTAGAACGGATTCCCAAAGATAGACATCCGAGATACTGGCTCCTAGTGATATGAATCGGTGTATAATTGGAACTTCTATAGACATGAATATGCTTACGGCCTGGCGAGATGTGCTTGGCTAAAGATAAGCCAAGGTGGTCGGTGGATGTTTTAGTCAACGCCCAGAGTGAGCTAGTTCTAAGATGGATGCATGGAGATCAACATTCCAGGCATCGATTCCTAGACATAGGATCTGACATATAAATGAGTTTTTGCAGGTACGATCGCGTTTATAGCCCAGTGGGATATGTTAGGCTAATAATAGACGAAGTTAATCAACCAGATAGCTTTAAATATCCCCCAAAGATAGATGAATTTGAGAGTCGGTGTCCAGAGGTCGACATCCTCATTCTCATTTCTTGGAGATAGGAATTGGCAAAGAAGTAAATTGAGAGTCGAGGTCCAGAGGTATGACGACCAAATGGAACCAACTGAAAATAAACATGGTTAGCCACAAAATTGGAAAAAGTGAAGTAGCTTTACTTACGTCGGGGTGGGATATGCTCAGCTTGAAACTAGTAAAGTTATTCAAAGAAATATAATTGTGCTTAGCTAAGAAAGAAGCAAATTGGCGCAATGTTGAATAGAACTAGATAATGAAATATAATTAAGTAATTGCAGGAATTTGCATGCATATACAGAGTTACGGTAAGTAATGGAATCGCACAAACATAGGCATGTATAATGTATAATGTAATAGTGTTACAGATGATTATATTACATATGCAAGTAGTTATATCGGTAGTAAAATAGAAAGTGTGGAATGTAAATATGATAAAGATTGTATAGCAAAATAGTCTTTTATTTGCATAAATCTTTTGTACAAGCATTGTGAGAGCCTCTCCCGCACAACATCGGCTTATATGCATGAAAAACAAAAGAAAATACATGAAAAGAGACACAAAATAACCATCTTCCCGAAAACTGAGTAGATCGCCTACTTCTTTCTACCTTGTTTGTCACTCCTGATCTCAAGTTTAATTAGGCCCTTCTTCGAGGCCTTCTTCTCTTGCATCTTCCTATTCTCCTTAGAATTTTCCTATAAAGGCAAGGGTTCTTCTTCACTAGCCCAAGTGGTTAGGTCTTTAGGCTCGTTGGAAGCAGGATCGGAGGATTTAGAAGTGCCAACAGAACCACAAACTTAAGGGTGGTCGATCTTCAATGGGGAAAGCTTATGAGTAAGTCACAGTTTTCTAGAATTGATATTGCATATTTCAGTTTTGGGCTCGAGTTTAACCTTGATTTTGTCAAAGTCACATCAAATCATCTCCGCTATTGTGATTGAGCCCACTGAGTCCTTTGCACCTGTGATCACAGATACTTCTGAGACTGATTATCATCCTGTAATCCTTCTAATGCCCCTATTTTATCGGAGTCTGGACTAAGGGTAGAGCTGAAAGGAAGAGCTTGAACGATCGGCTTTATGCTGACAAAGGTTGACATGGTAGTTGTAGCACTTGGACCTAGGCCTTGAGTAGATGGCAATGGAGGAGGTAGCGATGAATGACCTGTAACTTGACTGATAGAAGATGTCCTCTGGTAAGAATTTAAATTTATCGAAGACTGGCGAAACAAAGGAAATACAATGGCTAGATGGAATTTCCTTGGCCATTGACTTGATGATTTCACCTTCCTTGATAGAAGAGTTAGTCTATTGGATAATCGGTGAAAGGGAATAAGGAGCATTGGCGCTTGACACAATGGGGATGAGAGTTTCAATGAGGAAGGCCTCAGATGTTGCATTCTCTATTGTGGACTTTTTTGATGTGGGAGTAGATGATTCCACTTGATCCAGTGCACTGAAATTAGATCTTCCCTACAGCTACATCATGTATGGCAAGAACATCTTTTCCTTTTTCTAAGACCATGATGTCCTCCTCATCCAGCAAATGAGACTCCAATGTTTATTCAGTAACATCTTGATTGGCTTCGACAGGTCTGTGGAGGATCTCTTCTCAGGCGTCGACTAATGTGACAGGATAACTCTCCCTAAGCCATTTCAAATTCTTATTCTCTATGACATTGGAAGGAATTGCTGGAAGGTAGCATCCATCTCCTCATTGGTTTGAAAAACCTTCACCTTGAGTTATGCAATTTCACATTTGGCCCTAGCAAGGTCGATTTGAGATTATGCTTTTGAATCCATCTTAGCTTTCGTATTAGCTTTCAAGCTCACTACTTCATCTTGAAGGGTTGATAACTATTCTTTCTTGGATTTGGGCTTCTTCTCAAGTTCAGAATTTTCTACATGAGCAGACTTGATGTGATTCTTCATAACTGTTGTGATTTGCATGTGAGCTTTGGACATTTCTTGTATTAATTATTTAGAGTTCTTGGTTGATTTAAGTCTTCATCTTTTTCTTTGGTAAGGTTGGCCAACTCTGTATTTTAGCCCGTTGATATTTTGTCATGGTTGGCTCTGTGTAAGTCGAATGATTGAATGAGCATTTGGTTAATCCTATTAACATTACAGAGGCCTTTATTGATACTTTTCCACTAAAAAAGCTAACATGCAACTTCCCTAACTCAGTCAATCTTTTGATTGGTCTCTCGAAGAGTGATATGTCCAATGTTGCAATCAAACTTAACCCCTATCAGGCTGTAATCAGTCAAAGCCTCCTACATCCTAGTATGAATAGATGTAGATGGGCTTGTAGTGGGCGGAAGTGGGTAAGCATGACTGATAACTTATTTGGATTTATGGGAGGTAGAAACAGTAGTGATAAGGGGTTGAGTCGATGGAGGCTGTTGTTGGGGCGTCTTAAAGAGGGTACGCTACCAAGAAGCGCTTGAATCATGCACGGAGTATTCTCAAGGACCACACAGTTCCTCCTGACAGCGTTGTTTATTTCTATGTCTCGGTGCTCTTTTTCTACTTCTCAATACCTCTGCCTATCCACCTTGTATCGGTGCTCTTTATTTATCCATCTCCTTCTCTCATTTTTAGACTCCTGGTGAGATAGGACACTGCATATAATCATCTAGAGTTGATTAGTGGTAAATGGCTTACGCATGAGCGGAGGTAGCTCATTCGATTCCTATAGATGGTACCTGATAAGAAGAAGGGATATATTAGAATTAAGGTGCTGGATTAAGAACTAGTGCAAAGTTTGGTTCTTGTGATCCTAAAAGTATGTAAACTACTGATGTTTCCCTAAGTAATCTGTGGATCATGTTTGGGGAGTTGCAAGGATGGCTTCTGTCACCCTCGGCAAGGATATCCCTAGACAGGAAGCTAAATCTACTAGGACTAGCATTTAGAATGTCTTTAAAAGTAACTCCTCCAATACCGAAGGCTAAAAGATTGCCGAGTTTACCCAATAAGCTAAAGGTGTTCTGAAAGGAACTCGCGGAAGGTGTCGCCTCTAAGGTTGGTTCAAGACTTGAACCGAGGGCATGTAGGAAAGACTTAATCACCAAGCCCTATGGATAAGATGGGACCGGGACCATGTCGCTTTCGAGGGATATCTTCGGATATGATTTGTTGTCACCTATGCCTAGTCTTCGTCATCTCCATCATCTCCTTTATCATCTCCCTTTTCGTTTTCTTCTTTTCATCTTCTCTTTCTCCTTCTCCTCCTCTTCCTTCGTCTCCTTCCACTACCATATTCTCTTCTCCCCTTGTTCCTTCCTCAATTACGTTTGCCTTGGCTTCATAGCACTCGCCATCCCTTTGATTATCATCGTCGACATCATGAATGAGGGCAGAGGGATCGATAGCAATTGGACACTTCTTGGGGGAAGTGAGATGGAAATGACACTTCTATCAGGGTGTAGAAGGCTATATTGGTGAATCCTCTCATTGGTGAGGAGGTAAGAAGTAATGCGAAACCTATAGTCAACTCACTTCAAGAGCTCAAGAGTGTTGGAATATTCATCGTTAGCTTCTTGTGTGGGAATATCTGTGAAGTATACGGAAGAGAGACTAAGCACTTGAATAAAGGGGACCCAAGTATGAAAAGGATGTTGGAGAAAGAATCTTACACCCACTCAACCAAAGATAGTTGAATCCATAAGGGTAGCGAATAAAGAAGTTATTACACTTGAAGTAGCCACGCTTATTATGAAGTGCTTCAATGATCTCGCAGTGGTTATGAGCTTCGATTATCAGCAAGGAAGGCGAGTCAACCCTTTTTTGAATCTTAAGAGATAAATTAGCTCCTCGAATCTCAATGGACGAATATTTCACATCATAATGAGGATTACAACAACTCGCACCTTAATGGGTTCGATTTTGACTAAATCAGAAAACCCAAATCCATTATGGTACAGATTGTTGGAGTTGGTAACCTATAATAAACCTATGTATACAAGCGAGCTATCTATACGAACTCGTAGTAGAATATTAAAATATAATAAAACATATATACAAATTAAGGCTACTACCTTGGAATCAATGTTACTCCTTGGATATCAGGTTGCCTTGTCAGTGCCTTGCATGAATGTGAAGACATCTAGCTACTTTTTCCTTCTTTTGCCAGTATCATGTCCCTCTAAATCAATTTGATGCGTTATAACGAAGAGGGGGTCAGAACAACATTCTGATGATTGGTAAATTACATACTTTATCCATAATACTGGTATATGCCAACTGATTTCTCTTTTAATTGCTATGTCTACTAGTCACGAATTAGTCATTTAATTCCATATGCGCATACGATACTCAAAGGTATAGGTATATGTGTGTATGTGTGCATAAGCATCACTGTACTCCCTAAAAAGGAAACCTCGGCTACTTAATACTTCTTAAATAAGGAAAGGGCAGACCCAATGGTCGTTTACTACCATGACCCAAAGCGGGCCCTATTGCAAATATGGAGTATATTAGGTTCAACAACCCATCTCCCATCCAATCATATCCTAACGATACAAGAGAAAGTACATGGGTTACTTAAGACTTTTTAAATAGGTAATAGACAGACTCTCCCACCATTTAATACCTAAACATAGGCAGAATCTCCAGCCAATTAATACTTAGACCCAAGGCGAACCCCTCCATGTACTCCTTAACCGACGTCATAGAAAATCTCTTCTAGGCCACATAATACTTCTTAGATAGGGAAGAGGTAAACCCAACAACCATTTAATATCTCAAACCCCAAGCAGACCTCCCCTAAGAGATTTTTCACTAACGCACCAATAAGATAATTTCGACCATTTAATACTTCTTAAATAGAGAAGAGGCACGATCAACGGCAATTTAATACCTCAACCTTATACACAAACATATATACTCATGGGTCCAATGGTTAGAAATGTCGCACATTAGTAATATGTATACACAACTGTTGGTAGCCTCTTGTAGAGGGCAATCTTCTGTTGTGTAACCCTACTAACCTCGCATCCCAATCCATACTAAACCAAGTCATTTATTCTCACTAACTTACACTCGTCACAAATGCATTAATGAGGCCATATAATTTCAACTGTGAAAATTATTATGCCTCCTAAGTCCATTTTTTAGTATTTATTTATTTACTTTCTATTAAATTTCCTTTTATTTTATATGCATACTGTTTTTAACTTCTTATTTCATTAATATTATCAAATAATTTTAATTACTTCTTTTACTTTCAATTAATGCCCTTTATAAATGTTTATATTCAAATTGGGCAAATATTAATGACATTTGTTTATATGTTTCAGAATTAATTTACCATGCCCATTTAATTTCCTTCATGAATGTCAAATCTGGCCTTTGTGATAAAATTCATTAAATGGGTTTATACCTATATTGGCTTGATTGCTATAAATTTTCGTTAACTCTTTAATTTATTACATTATTCGTATTTTAGCTTTTTATTTGTAATTAGGATGATAATGTATAATTAAATACATGTTAGCATATATGTTGTAATTTATGTTTATTTACTTATTTCTTAAACATATATTTCATTTATATATATATATAACTAGTAAAAGGATTATTTTATATTTTTGTTTTTTAATGTTTTGGTTTATACATTTAGCGATTTTTTGGATACACTAATGTGTAAATTCCCCTAAAATATTTATTTCCTCATTTTAATGCATTAGAATGGTATTTTTCCCAAGAAGGAAATATCATCGTTGCAAACTTACCATGAACTGCCAAAAAGTGGGATTGTGCTACGTTTGCAACTTCAAGGAATTATCTCTCTTTTAGTTTTATTAAAATAGATAGTGAAAACTATGGAAAAACCACTACTTTGCACATCCCTTTCGTTTGGACATGTGAACATTCCTTGTTATTTCAAACAATGCACTTTTCATATATAACTGTGAGGTTAGACAGTTAATGTAAATTCACATGGAGATTAATACAATTAGATTATACATTCTGCAATTCCAATGAATTAAAATATACAAAATTTAAATCCAAAATCATATTAAAACATCTCCAGTGGATGACTAACAAGCTTAACACTTTGCAACCAAAATAACAAAAATTTGAAAATAACTACACAATTCTATCAATATTGTATTTCACAAATTTTTGGGACTATTTCCCTTAAATTCCATTTCTAGAGTGTATATACCATTTTATTAAAAGTTAAACAATTTATAGAATATGTTGGCAAGGGCTTTAAGTTAGATTCATTTATTTAAGCCTACAATTCAATGGTTTTCACATAGACATACTAACAAATATAGAATTTCAATTGACTCCTTTTCTTTTCAACCAAAAATATATATATAAAAGTGTATATATACCAATTAGAATTACGGGTCTAATGGGAGATTTGATATAAGTGGAGTCTAAACTTATAGTTGTAGAATTTTCCATTTTTGCAGAATTGATTCACTCTTTCTCTTCTTCGCTTTTATTTTATGTCATATTCCCATATATATATACATAGTATTTATTATAATTTCTACAAGTATTAGAGAAGGAGAAATGGCAGAGCTTCTGCTCGATTTAGAAAATATAAGAAGATAAGTGAGCGGGTAAGCCTATATTTATATGCGCTTGAATCTATTTTGTCAATTAGATAACTATTTATCAAATTCGGGCCATTAGGCCGAGGTTCAAATATGCGGCGCCCCAACAGACCGATCGTTGGGCCGATATGACCGGTTAACTGCCAACAGTCGATCGGCTCTTCCAATAGTCAATCTGTGGGTCCTAATGATTTAATTTCAATCGTTAATGTTACGACAACATTAATTATATCATTACCATATTCATTTTAAATTATTTTCGATTCGAAATCTTCAAACGTCGATAAATTCTTCATTTGTACACCGATCGAAATGCTTTGTATATGAAAGTTGCTCAGAAAATCGCCATGAATACAATGGAGCAAGTTTCGTAGTCAGATTCTGACAGTTGCTCAAATTTCCTTTTTGAGTCTTATAAATTATTTAATAATTTTTTTAAATTAAAACATTTTAATTTGATAGAGTGTTACATGCTCCCCTTCTTAAATAGAATTTTGTCCTCGAAATTCCTCAAGGACTGAATCATGACATAGCGCGTAACCATTCTAAACTACCCAACCAAATAGTGCACGACCAATTTTGCTGCCAATTATGTACAATTACACGGTGTATCACAAAATATGTGACTTGTATGCTAAATAGTACTAAATTGGTGCTTCCTATATGAATGCATTCTTTAAAACAATTTTTAAAATATGGTGTAAATAACCTGTATATACTGACATTTTATATGTATGCAGGTTTTCAAAAATCAAAGTTCTTGTTTTCACACAACTATTTCCACATTCCTATGAATAGGAGTATGGTTTAACCAATTTTCATCCAATCCCTACCACCTAATACCTAACACTACATTTATAACATCCAAAATTTTGAAAACTTGACTTTCCTAAATCTATACTCTTATGCCGAAAAAGGAATTTAAATGGAGAATTTTATATTTTCACCCTTCCTGTGTTCCAATTTTGTTGTACATTGGAACCTTCTCTTTTGCCCCCAATCATTTTCAAATTTTCCAAGTATAATTCACATACGGAGGTTTAATTTTAAATTTTAAAACAGAATTATTTTTAAAAACCAGTTTTGTTTATTATCGATAAGGTATGGAAATAAAAATTCCAAAGCTAAAACAGCCTTTTTCGTTGTTTTATTTTTATTTTGTATACTATCACACTTATTAAATATTAAAATTCATATTCGCTAACACACCGACTATCCCTACGCTAAGCATGTGCATTATAAAATCAGAGGTTTTCTTATTTTCCATTCAAAACTTTTTCCCTTTCAATTAAATTTGTAAAATAGTTCAATTTTTTTTCTAAAACTCCTTTTATTTAACACAATATTTCAAAAGCAGTTGCCTTTACACTTTTAAAATTAATCAAAACACATCTTAACGTAATTACAGTTCAGTCCATGAGTTAACATCCATGATTGACCTTAGCACATTACACAGTTAATATTAAATTTTCAAAAACCTTTTGTTTTATTTCATAACAACAAACAACACGTAATACATTCATAAATTTTAGCTTTTAAGGCACATGGGAAGTGGTGATTTTCACAACAACCCTTCCCTATCCTTCGCTTGCTAAAATTTATTTTTTTCCCAAAATCCAAAGTTTTTGGGATTTAAACATTCATTAATTTTGGTTGCTAATTTAATTAATTTCCTAATTTATTTTATAAACTTCCATCCTTACTTTGCATTCATCGCTCGTTAAATATTCTTATGAGATTTTCTTATCAAGAAAAGAGTCACAGGTCCCTGTTTTTGATGTTGTTATACAAAAAGTCCCTGTAGAAATGAATTTGTAAATTTGGTCCCTATTTTTCAAAAATAAAAAAACGCAAAATGTCTTGCACTTTTTTGACAGAAAATGCAAGATAACTTGCACTTTTTTAATTTTGAAATATTTTTCGAAATTTTCGAAAAGCGCAAGTTAACTTGCACTTTTTATCAGAAAAGTGCAAGCTAGTTTGCGCTTTCTATTTTTGAAATATTTTTTGAAAATTTTAAAAATTTTGAAATTTTTGAAAAGCGCAAGATAACTTGCGCTTTCTAATTTTGAAACTTTTTTTGAAAATTTTAAAAATTTTGAAATTTTTGAAAAGCGCAAGATAACTTGCGCTTTCTATCAGGAAAGCGCAAGCTAGTTTGCGCTTTCTGATTTTGAAAATTTTGAAATTTTAAAAAGCGCAAGCTAACTTGCGTTTTCTTATTTAGAAAAAATAGGGACTTAATTTACATATTTATTTCTACGGGGACTTTTCTTGTAACACCATCGAAAATAGGGACCTTTCGTGCAAAACCCCTTTTCTTATTTATATTGTTTTCTAATATATATAGTGGTCAAAAGTCATCCAAAAAATCAATGCACTAATAAAATAGAAACATATCTTATATCATATCGTACGCATTTTCAATACCCAAAAAGAGACAACTGGCAATTACAACCCAAATAACCTAAAAGAAACAATTGCTACAAGCTTCCCTTCAACATAAGCTGGTATTAATGATGTTATGGACCTATCACTTCTTACTCAAATAATATGGACACTTGAGCATGTCATTCTACTATAATCCACATGTCTTAACTTTCCTTTTTGGCTTCTTCTAAATAAAGTCCATTCATTACTTCAATTATTTCAACCAATTATAGGATAAACTATGCATCTCCACACTGTAGTGGGTAAGAAATATAAACTATGCACATTTAGAATAATTCAACGAAAAATTGGCTTGGCGGAATAACTTTCCTACCACCTACCATGCTTTCTTTAATCCTCAGTCAACCAACGTCCTCTATGTATGTTTTCCGTCTCATTACCCTCTTCTCCAATTAAATTATTATGTTATTTTAATCGAAATCTCTTGACGGTATTCTTAAATTTTGATATTTATTTTCTTTATCTTTGGTCTTTCATGTTAGTAAACTCTAAAACTCTTAGAAGTGTATTTTGATACCATTCTCATTCCTTTGTGGGTTCTTCTTATGGCTTTCACATATGTTAAATAAAAAATTTCCAGGTTCGTACCAATGTTCCTTATATTCAACAAGGGTTCCTTATTACTAGTCTACGAGTATTCGTAGCTATTTTATTCATAGCCCTAACTTTTACTTCACCTTACTTAGGCAGTCATCCCTATCTACTCCATATCAAAGTTGGTTTGGTTTTCACCGTTCTTTATAAATTTATTAAACTTCATAGTCACGAAGTACTTAACCCAAATTTATATCCTTGAAAATATAAAGTTAGGTTTTTTTTTATTAAATTCAACAATTGCTTGGATTCCAAAAGAAGCAATGAAAAATTCCTCATTTTAACCAACGTTAACCATAGGTGTAATAACTTTAAAGAGTATAATTTAGGATTTATGAAGTAATTTTATTTATTAAGTTCAAAGGACAATTTCAGTAATTTTATTTAAAAAGATCTTTTCCTTTAAACAACACATTGTTTTCTTCATTTCAAATAGGAGGAGTCAAGTTTTTATTGTATGAATAATCATCAAATCAATTTTTCCTTCAAGGCCTTTTTACATCAGAGATGTCCATCATAAAAAGTAGGATTTTTAACTTAAATCATTTATTAAGTTGTGCATTCAAAAATTCAATTGTTATACCAAACCATTTTTCAAAATGAACTGTTACATTGTTTCTTCAACATCTTCTATAACTTTTAAAAAGAATAAATAATGGAGTAGACAATGACAACTTTCACTCTAATATTTTTCTACTATTCATGCTATTTTCACTTTCAACCTTATCAGAGATTCTAATAGCCTATGTGGAGGACTTTCAAAGGATATGTGCAATTACTACACATATTTATGGAAACTATTCAATTTTTTCCTAGTTTTGCCTTTAATTTCCTATATTGTTTTTAATTAGATTACTAACAATATTTTAATATTAATTCCTAACATTGTTTCTATTTAAATTCTCTAATGTTGCTATTATTTGAATTCCTTCTACCTAAATTGCTTTTATTTAAATTGCTTCTTCTTTTATAGCTATTTTTCTCTTTTATTTGATTTCTTTCTTCATCGCATTATTGCGGTGCATTCGTCTACTGCTTTAGCCGTTGAGCTTTTCTCGATTAATAGGAAACTGTTTACTTTTTATGTATAAATCTATTTCACTTGTTTTTCTCCGTATTTTCCTTATACTAGAATATTCTTCCTATTTTCACTATCAGGTGTTCATACCCTTCCGTTCTCTTTACCCCATTTAATCAAGTACCATTTCCATTTATCCAACCCTCAAAAGGAATTTTTTAAAATTTTAAATTTACCGAAGTAGAAAAATCATTGAGCCAAAAATACGCTCAATTTCCCATTTATTTTAAAAATAAAGGTTCTTGGCTTTCCATAAATTTTATACTTTTTCAAGAATCTCTTTTTAAAGGATATTTTATATAGCGAAACATTTAATATTTACTTACTTTCTAAAATAACAACCTTTTATTAATAGGGTTCTTCTATTTTTAGATAAACTCTTTGGAAGCCATTTCAAATATTTTAAGAATTTTTTTATTGAATTCTTTCACATGGGGTCGGACTCAAAAATGAATTTTTGTTTGTCCTTTCTTTTGGACTTTTCTTCTTTTCCGATTATTCTTAACTTATCCTCATCAAGAATATATTAAAATTTAGTTATCGTCTTGTGGTAGTTAATGCACATCTTCTTGCATGAACTTGTTTAATTCTTTTTAAAACTTACTTCAAGATATTAACAACATATAGTTTCTTACTCCCCATCTGTCTAGATGAAATGCAAGTCACCAATCGGCAATCTAGCAAAATCCACAATCATATGGAAGTCTAGGCACAATAAAAGGAGTTAAGTACCATCCAGCTTCAGGGACCCTTCTATATGTCATGCCCATGCTATTCTTAAGTCAATGTCTTGTGGTAATAAGTATATGTATATTAGAGAGCTATCTATATGAACTCATAATGGAATATTAGTGTAATATCCCGGAAATTTTGACAATATCAATTTAATAATCTGTTTAATAATTAAATTGATATGGATAATCTTTGATAATAAGATTTGAATTTAATTTAATAATCTGATTAAATTAGTATTAATTGATGATTTTAGTCTTTTAAATTAGTTAATAAGATATTTTCTATTTGAATATATATATATTTATTTGTATATATTGTAAATAGAAAGCTTTGGGCAAATTGGAAATTTAGATTTAATTTAATATGACTTTTCAAAAATATTTAAATAAGTAATTTTATAGTTTTAAAATACTTTAGGTAAATATTTAATTGGTTTAAGATATTTTTTTAACTTAAGTTTAAAAATAAATAAGATTTAACAAAAAGGGTTGTTTTATTTCTTTTTAAATATTACTTGATAATATAATCTCTTATATAAATTATTTAAATTATCAAATATGTTATTTTCAAATAATAAGTATAATGTATTATTTTTATAAATATGAATGGATTTTAAAGACTATGGAATTGTTATTTTAAATTGAATAATAGTGTATGTAAATATATATAACTTAACTTTTAAATTGAATCTTAGGATTTAATTTTATTTAAACTTGAATTTAAAGTTTTGAAATTCAAAAGAATATATATATTTAAATTGTTTTGGATTTTATAATATTTGTATAAACTTTTATTTATAAATGTAATTAGTTTGTTTCTTTAAAAAGTAATTATATATATAGATAAGTATTTAATAAATAAGAAAAAGGCATTTATTTACTTTTAAAATAAATAAAAATATGAATAATTACTTAAGAGACATATGTCATTTTTCTAAGGCTCCATTTAACATGTGTAATGTAAGTAATCAATGTAATGACAAGTGTCTTTATTATTTTCATTTTTCTTTTATTTTTATAAAATCACAAATTTACATATATATAAACATTTTATCTCTTTACTTCATTTTCTTTCTAATCTTCATTTTCAAAACAAGAAAAACTCAGTCTTTCCTCTAAATACAAATCTGAAACAAATCAGAGAATCAAATACCTCAATCCAAAAACAAAAGATTTGTAATCAACTCTTCAAACCAGAAAATTCAATACCCTGTCTCATTTTCAAAACCACAATTTTAAAGCCTGTAACCCAGTTTGCAAACCTGAGGTCTTCAGCATGGATTTCTTTTCAATCTGGAATCATCTCAACAACTTAGTGTTTCCAGTAGCATGCATGTAGTTTAGTCAAGTGTAAAGTCCAACAACTCAAGTTTTAATCAAAAGAGGCATTCCAGTTTAAAGACAAAACCTGTTTCAAGTTTTTCAAAATATAAAGGCTCTGTTCACTCTCAATTAAGGTGAGTAAACACGGTTTTTTTTTTAAAAAAAACAGTTTTAAATCTTGATGCATGTGTTAAATATATATAGAAATTGTTGTATGATGGATTGCATGACTGATCTGGATACCTTTATGCTTGAAATTGCTCTGTTGAAATGTGTATATCTGTATATATATGTATATAAACACTATCTGTCCTCTATTTTAAGAAGAGTAAACACCATTTTAAAAACAGTAAAAATCTATTTCTATGTTTGTTATGTGAGATTAATGTTGTAGTAATATGATATGCATTGTTACATGAATGATTGGGATGAATGCATATGGATAGAATGATACTGGTGAAATGATTATCTGTTCATATCTTCTTCTGTTCTTATTCCAGGTTCCAATTTCCTAAGAAAATTCATATCTACTCAAATAATCATATTTAGGTTATGATTTATGAAGAAGAAATAATTGTAACATTGTAATATAGATTTTAAAAATAGTTACCAGTATTTAAATTTAGCAATTATATTTAAAAATAGGAAATGCCAGTGAAACCCAAATTTATGTTAAAAATCAACTATCTTAATTCTTGATTTGAATTACATAAATGAATTCGTGATTGTAAATCACAAATTTTAATATACTTCTCATGATTTATAGATTGTTAAACAATGAGAATTCTTAGGTTGTTCGAATTAGGCGTTTTGAGTGATTGCCGATGATCGGCGTGGTCGAATTGGTTGATACTTGGACTGGAGGTGGCCTGTGGGTGGTTGATCACAGGAAAAATGCTCGGCGAATTTTTAGATGACTGTGGTGGTCAGGAGACGTCGGAATAGGGTTTTAAAACCCAGTTTAGTCATTGTCAATTTTGGAGCTTGTTCGACATATAGGGATGATCGGAGGTGATCGCATGGTGAGGGATTGGTGCTGGGTTGTGAGACGAAGCTCGGGTGTGGTTGACGAGTTTCCTGGTGGTGAGGTTCGTCGTCGACGAGGAGTTAGTGGTTTGGGTTTGGTTCCAGATTTGGGTTCGTCGAGTTCGATTTTGATTTCAGGCGATTTTGTGGGTTTTGGGTAGTTGATTTGATAGAGGAGGTCGACGATGACTTGTTGGTGGCAACGGCGATGGTCGGAGACGCTTCGACCATGTGTGCACGTGCACGCGTTTACATCTGTGAATTGGATTCGTGTGGCATCGGAGAGGAAAGAAGAGGCTCGGGGCAGGCTCGGGTTTGAAGGCAGATTGTCTCGAAGTTGAAGTGGGTTCGTGAGTTGCTCGGGTTCTTCCTCGCGTAGGCCTTTGTAGGACTCGAAGTAATTGTAGAACGAGGAGTTCTCATGTGTTACTCAGGGAAGAGGAAGTTGGCTCGAATTGTTTTAATTAAATAACCAGGTTTTAAAATGTGAAATTATCATTTATTTAATATTTAGCTTTTCAAAGCTATTTTAACAAGTTTGCAAAGATTTTAAAATGATAGGTAAATGTTTGAAATTGTTGTTGGAAGGTAATTATATATTAGATTATTATATAATTAATTTCTAAATTTTTTTTTCTTCTTTTTTTCAACTGAAATTTGATGATGAGATTAGAAAGTGACTAAGAAGGTGTATTTATCTTTAATAAATCAACGAGTTCTCAAATGTTTTATTTTGAATAAATTAATTTCAAGCTTTTAAATTAAATAAAATCTAAATGATGAAATTAAGTAAATTAATTTAGGTAATTAATTGAAGGATATTTAATTAGAGTTTTAATTAAGGTAAAAGGTTTATCTTAATTAATTAAAGTTTTATTAAGTAATTAAAGTATGGTTACTTAATTAATTAAAGATAGCTAATCTAAGATAATTACTTTGGTTTAATTAAGGATAATCACTTTGGAAATTGATTAAGTATAATTATTAAATGTACTTAATTAAAAATGATAATTACTTTATGGAAGTAATTAATGAAAGATAATTAAGGATTAATTACATAGATAATTAATTAATGTAATTTATTAAAGATCATTAATAAATAAGATTAATTAAGACTAATTAATTAATGTGATTAATTAATGGACTGTAATTACTTAGTAAAGTAATTAATGGTAATTACTGGATGTAATTAATGGAAGATGATTTAAGAATGAAAGTAATTTGAGTTTAATTACTTTGTAATAATTAATCAAGGGATTAATTAAAAGATAATTAATTAAGGAGTAATTAATTTATGAAATGAGTAATTAAGGGTAGTTAATTACTAAATGAGATTAATCAAGGTGATTAATAAATGTGACTAATTAAAGATTAATTATTAAATATAATTAATTTAATAGGGTAACTAATTAAGAGTAATTAAGGAATCATTAATTAATAATTAATGATGTAATTAAGGGTTGATTAATTAAAACTAATTAATCAATAATAAGTAATTAAAGAGTAATTAATTAATGTAATTAATTAAGGATTAAGATAATTAATTATAGTTAATTAATTAATAAAATAATTAAAGGTTAATTACTATAATGGTTAAGAATAATTAATTTATATAATTAATTAAGGATTAATTACTTAAAGTAATTAAAGGATTATTAATCAGGAATGATTAATTAAGATGGATACTTAGAGTAATGATTAATTAATTGGTTTAATTAATAATTAAGTAAGCAGGATTTATAGAATGAAGTAATTAGTTTAATTCACTTTAAATTAATTAGATGATATAAATCATTGCTTAAGGATGGATGAATGAGATTGAATGTATTTCATTGTTTGATATCTCTGATGAGATATGATTGATATATGATATGGATGTTTGGTTGAATTATAATAATAATGTAAATTATTTGTTTGGGATGATAATGTAGATTATCTATTGAATTATCTATCTTTGTGTATATAGATAAGAATTGAATTGTTTTAACCTTAAAACAACTTGGCCTTAAAAGATACGCTTTGGATTTCGATGAGACCGGGATCGGGTTTCCGTATACCGGATTTCCAGGTCTGGAGACCCGAATACCACATCGATCCAAATTAACGATAGGTCGTGAATCAAGTAAAGATGAAGATTCAGAGTGCAAGGGTTATTGTCGTTAACTCTGAGGGTGATGCCAAAATGAGTGTAACGAGATAATGCCTTCGGTTTCGTTCGAACCCGGAACGAACTTATATGGATTGAATGCTTTCAGAACATCGTCAGGTGGACGATGAGCATTCTAAGTGATGTGTTCTTTTCTAAGGTAATCGTGACCTCAAGCCTCACAAACCGGGAATGGCTAAAACAGGGGAGGTGCAGCAAGGTTAGTGGGTAGCACCCAAGTAGGACAAGATTACCTCTGTCTAGAAGTCCCTTCTTATTTCGGCTTAGTGTGTGCGGTTGCTGATCCCAACCGTGAGGTATCTTGTGCGGGAATTATCCAGTAAGGGATGTTCCGGCCTTGTGTTGCAGGGGATTGGGAGTGATCCTCGGTACGGTGATCTAGGCCACGTACTGTGACGGGCGGTACCCCAGTAGCCCTGCCATTGTATGGAATCCAATTTCCAATAAGTGATAACGGACTTGATTGTATAACCCACTTTGTGGCTAGTATGCTGGAATTTAATAATGTAACAATTTCAGCTATTTCATATTTATTTGAAAACCCTAGACCCTATTATAATACAATCGAATTTTCCTATCAAATGTTTTGGTTAGCGTAAGGTAAAAACTTACCCATGTTTATGTGTGGGAAGTCTTACGTGATACTTTTTCTTTCAAAAGGTTTTGAAGTTAAACAAGTTTAACCTGTTACTCACACCAGACCCATGTCTGACCCAAGTTGTTTATTTCTGTTTTATAAACTCTTGGGTACTCAAATTTTTACGAGTAGCCAAGGGATTCAGGTTAGCCTTGACGAATTGTGGAGGAGTAATGGAGCAGGAGGCTTCGGCGTTGTAGATAGATATTAGTTTCCGCTATGTTGATCTTTGTTTAGATCTTTGTTTTGTATTGAGATGTAATAACTAGACAGATGTTTATAACTGTCTAGTATATGATGTGAATCTGTGTAACTCTGATAAGTGTTGTATATGATACTATGTAATATTTATGTGATATAATATATTTTGTTCGTTTCCGCTGTGAGTATTTGTGTTTGTTTCTTTTCTCTTCTTTTCTTTTCTACTTCTCACCCCTTTCTTTCTTATTAGCGATACGACTTTCTATGGAGAGAAAGTCGTGGTCGTTACATAGTGGTATCAGAGCTTAGGCTGGCGACAACCTTGGCTCTGGTGGGAATTTTGAGAGTATTAATAGATATGAGCGTGTATTTGTTAGTGAATATAAAATTGTTTTATATTGTGTTGATTGGTTTATTGAGTAGTTTATGGATTCTGGTCGATGTGTGGGACGCCACAACATTGATAGGGATCTCTAAACACTTGTATAGAACAATTTGACACAATATTGTTTTAAAGAGGTAAATGAAATAATTTTACCCAGAAATAATTTCTATATAAAAAGTATCATTTTAAATATATATATATATTTCTACCTATTTGTTGGGTTACCTGTTCGGGTTTTCCAATATAAGTTATAAAGGTAGATGGGGTAGTGGTGTGTGAAACACGACTACCAATGGTTGGAGTTTAAATGTTGAGGTTGGAAGTGTATTTGTCGAGACTGTAGACCTAATACCGTCTCGAGTAAGCTTTGCTATGGTAAAGGATTTCATCGATCTCTGAAGGAAACCTTTTAAAGGTTCGGAGTTTATCTTTGAAGTTTGGATGAGTAAGGTTTGATCTGTCGGTTGAACAGAAGCGAGTGATGGTACCTTGATACCTCAGGTAATAGTAGCTGTATGATGAGATGCAGTGACTATGGATGTTCCTGAAGATGTTTTCTTTGGAACAAGATTAAGGAAGTGTGTCTGTTTCGGTGTTGTCGCTGAGTTCAGCATGGTGTTTCTGCTTTGGTTTGGAGTTCGAGTTTCTCGAAGATCTTTGGAGTAGGAAGACCTTGACATCAGTGTCAGCAGTGCAGCTCAGAGTATTCTGTGCATTGGCAGGAAGTTTTCTGGATGAGCAGTTTTTCTGAAGATGAAGTTCAGAAGCAGTAAGAGTAAATCCATTTCTTCGATGGATTGGATAGTTAAGTATGAGCTGTTCGGATTGTGTAAAGAGAACAGTCTGTTTGGAATTAGGATGGGTTGATCGCAAAAGTGACTTGCGATTATCTGAGTGTTCTCTTGGGTTGTCAGAATTTTTCTGGATGTCTTCAGAGAAGTCAGAAGTTTGTCCGCATCTGAAGGTTGAGTTTTCTTATCGACTGGATTCCAGGAGTGATACCGGTGGTTCAGTCTAGTGGAAGGATGTTTCCTAGAGATAGAGTTTGGTGAAGCAGCTCAGGATTTGATAGAGTATCTGAGTTTTCTTTATGGATCAGTGAACCATATTTTCTGGGATGAGTTATCCAGTTGTGCTCATCAACATTCTTATCTACCTCAGATCAGAGTTGTGCAGCAGAAGCAGTTTGGGAGTGCATCTGTCTTGTTTCCTGGATAGGAGAAGTTAGTTCAGTCGTCTATTGTTTGAGGAGTAAAGTTGTGGATCTCTTCCTTGTTTTGATTTGGATAGGTAATTGGTCTACTTGGTTGAATTGTCAGTTTGGATAACTGGAATTCATTGAGTTTTACGTATCTCTGAGGGAGTACGTATTTGATCTATCTCTGGTTGTAGAATCAGCAGTTCTGGAAGTTTGGTAGTTGAGTCAGACTCGTCTGTAGTCTGATATTCTGTTTAGTTCTATAGATATAGATGAGTAGGAGCTTTATAGTTTAGTAGTATTGATTGTTTAGATTGTTTGTAGAGCGAGTATCCCGGTATATATATATATATACTTGGGGAAACTCGAGGAATTTTATCTAGAATTTAGTCTAGATAGTTGCATTGTTTGATTGAATGATTTGGTTGCTATGGTTGCTAGCATATGGATGATAGTAGATGCTTGTGTTTTGAATTTAAATCTTTAATAAGATTATTAAATTACCTTTGTTTAAATTTCGGGGACGAAATTATTTTAAGGGGGGAGGAATGTAATATCCCGGAAATTTTGACAATATCAATTTAATAATCTGTTTAATAATTAAATTGATATGGATAATCTTTGATAATAAGATTTGAATTTAATTTAATAATCTGATTAAATTAGTATTAATTGATGATTTTAGTCTTTTAAATTAGTTAATAAGATATTTTCTATTTGAATATATATATATTTATTTGTATATATTGTAAATAGAAAGCTTTGGGCAAATTGGAAATTTAGATTTAATTTAATATGACTTTTCAAAAATATTTAAATAAGTAATTTTATAGTTTTAAAATACTTTAGGTAAATATTTAATTGGTTTAAGATATTTTTTTAACTTAAGTTTAAAAATAAATAAGATTTAACAAAAAGGGTTGTTTTATTTCTTTTTAAATATTACTTGATAATATAATCTCTTATATAAATTATTTAAATTATCAAATATGTTATTTTCAAATAATAAGTATAATGTATTATTTTTATAAATATGAATGGATTTTAAAGACTATGGAATTGTTATTTTAAATTGAATAATAGTGTATGTAAATATATATATAACTTAACTTTTAAATTGAATCTTAGGATTTAATTTTATTTAAACTTGAATTTAAAGTTTTGAAATTCAAAAGAATATATATATTTAAATTGTTTTGGATTTTATAATATTTGTATAAACTTTTATTTATAAATGTAATTAGTTTGTTTCTTTAAAAAGTAATTATATATATAGATAAGTATTTAATAAATAAGAAAAAGGCATTTATTTACTTTTAAAATAAATAAAAATATGAATAATTACTTAAGAGACATATGTCATTTTTCTAAGGCTCCATTTAACATGTGTAATGTAAGTAATCAATGTAATGACAAGTGTCTTTATTATTTTCATTTTTCTTTTATTTTTATAAAATCACAAATTTACATATATATAAACATTTTATCTCTTTACTTCATTTTCTTTCTAATCTTCATTTTCAAAACAAGAAAAACTCAGTCTTTCCTCTAAATACAAATCTGAAACAAATCAGAGAATCAAATACCTCAATCCAAAAACAAAAGATTTGTAATCAACTCTTCAAACCAGAAAATTCAATACCCTGTCTCATTTTCAAAACCACAATTTTAAAGCCTGTAACCCAGTTTGCAAACCTGAGGTCTTCAGCATGGATTTCTTTTCAATCTGGAATCATCTCAACAACTTAGTGTTTCCAGCAGCATGCATGTAGTTTAGTCAAGTGTAAAGTCCAACAACTCAAGTTTTAATCAAAAGAGGCATTCCAGTTTAAAGACAAAACCTGTTTCAAGTTTTTCAAAATATAAAGGCTCTGTTCACTCTCAATTAAGGTGAGTAAACACGGTTTTTTTATTATAAAAAAAACAGTTTTAAATCTTGATGCATGTGTTAAATATATATAGAAATTGTTGTATGATGGATTGCATGACTGATCTGGATACCTTTATGCTTGAAATTGCTCTGTTGAAATGTGTATATCTGTATATATATGTATATAAACACTATCTGTCCTCTGTTTTAAGAAGAGTAAACACCATTTTAAAAACAGTAAAAATCTATTTCTATGTTTGTTATGTGAGATTAATGTTGTAGTAATATGATATGCATTGTTACATGAATGATTGGGATGAATGCATATGGATAGAATGATACTGGTGAAATGATTATCTGTTCATATCTTCTTCTGTTCTTATTCCAGGTTCCAATTTCCTAAGAAAATTCATATCTACTCAAATAATCATATTTAGGTTATGATTTATGAAGAAGAAATAATTGTAACATTGTAATATAGATTTTAAAAATAGTTACCAGTATTTAAATTTAGCAATTATATTTAAAAATAGGAAATGCCAGTGAAACCCAAATTTATGTTAAAAATCAACTATCTTAATTCTTGATTTGAATTACATAAATGAATTCGTGATTGTAAATCACAAATTTTAATATACTTCTCATGATTTATAGATTGTTAAACAATGAGAATTCTTAGGTTGTTCGAATTAGGCGTTTTGAGTGATTGCCGATGATCGGCGTGGTCGAATTGGTTGATACTTGGACTGGAGGTGGCCTGTGGGTGGTTGATCACAGGAAAAATGCTCGGCGAATTTTTAGATGACTGTGGTGGTCAGGAGACGTCGGAATAGGGTTTTAAAACCCAGTTTAGTCATTGTCAATTTTGGAGCTTGTTCGACATATAGGGATGATCGGAGGTGATCGCATGGTGAGGGATTGGTGCTGGGTTGTGAGACGAAGCTCGGGTGTGGTTGACGAGTTTCCTGGTGGTGAGGTTCGTCGTCGACGAGGAGTTAGTGGTTTGGGTTTGGTTCCAGATTTGGGTTCGTCGAGTTCGATTTTGATTTCAGGCGATTTTGTGGGTTTTGGGTAGTTGATTTGATAGAGGAGGTCGACGATGACTTGTTGGTGGCAACGGCGATGGTCGGAGACGCTTCGACCATGTGTGCACGTGCACGCGTTTACATCTGTGAATTGGATTCGTGTGGCATCGGAGAGGAAAGAAGAGGCTCGGGGCAGGCTCGGGTTTGAAGGCAGATTGTCTCGAAGTTGAAGTGGGTTCGTGAGTTGCTCGGGTTCTTCCTCGCGTAGGCCTTTGTAGGACTCGAAGTAATTGTAGAACGAGGAGTTCTCATGTGTTACTCAGGGAAGAGGAAGTTGGCTCGAATTGTTTTAATTAAATAACCAGGTTTTAAAATGTGAAATTATCATTTATTTAATATTTAGCTTTTCAAAGCTATTTTAACAAGTTTGCAAAGATTTTAAAATGATAGGTAAATGTTTGAAATTGTTGTTGGAAGGTAATTATATATTAGATTATTATATAATTAATTTCTAAATTTTTTTTTTCTTCTTTTTTTCAACTGAAATTTGATGATGAGATTAGAAAGTGACTAAGAAGGTGTATTTATCTTTAATAAATCAACGAGTTCTCAAATGTTTTATTTTGAATAAATTAATTTCAAGCTTTTAAATTAAATAAAATCTAAATGATGAAATTAAGTAAATTAATTTAGGTAATTAATTGAAGGATATTTAATTAGAGTTTTAATTAAGGTAAAAGGTTTATCTTAATTAATTAAAGTTTTATTAAGTAATTAAAGTATGGTTACTTAATTAATTAAAGATAGCTAATCTAAGATAATTACTTTGGTTTAATTAAGGATAATCACTTTGGAAATTGATTAAGTATAATTATTAAATGTACTTAATTAAAAATGATAATTACTTTATGGAAGTAATTAATGAAAGATAATTAAGGATTAATTACATAGATAATTAATTAATGTAATTTATTAAAGATCATTAATAAATAAGATTAATTAAGACTAATTAATTAATGTGATTAATTAATGGACTGTAATTACTTAGTAAAGTAATTAATGGTAATTACTGGATGTAATTAATGGAAGATGATTTAAGAATGAAAGTAATTTGAGTTTAATTACTTTGTAATAATTAATCAAGGGATTAATTAAAAGATAATTAATTAAGGAGTAATTAATTTATGAAATGAGTAATTAAGGGTAGTTAATTACTAAATGAGATTAATCAAGGTGATTAATAAATGTGACTAATTAAAGATTAATTATTAAATATAATTAATTTAATAGGGTAACTAATTAAGAGTAATTAAGGAATCATTAATTAATAATTAATGATGTAATTAAGGGTTGATTAATTAAAACTAATTAATCAATAATAAGTAATTAAAGAGTAATTAATTAATGTAATTAATTAAGGATTAAGATAATTAATTATAGTTAATTAATTAATAAAATAATTAAAGGTTAATTACTATAATGGTTAAGAATAATTAATTTATATAATTAATTAAGGATTAATTACTTAAAGTAATTAAAGGATTATTAATCAGGAATGATTAATTAAGATGGATACTTAGAGTAATGATTAATTAATTGGTTTAATTAATAATTAAGTAAGCAGGATTTATAGAATGAAGTAATTAGTTTAATTCACTTTAAATTAATTAGATGATATAAATCATTGCTTAAGGATGGATGAATGAGATTGAATGTATTTCATTGTTTGATATCTCTGATGAGATATGATTGATATATGATATGGATGTTTGGTTGAATTATAATAATAATGTAAATTATTTGTTTGGGATGATAATGTAGATTATCTATTGAATTATCTATCTTTGTGTATATAGATAAGAATTGAATTGTTTTAACCTTAAAACAACTTGGCCTTAAAAGATACGCTTTGGATTTCGATGAGACCGGGATCGGGTTTCCGTATACCGGATTTCCAGGTCTGGAGACCCGAATACCACATCGATCCAAATTAACGATAGGTCGTGAATCAAGTAAAGATGAAGATTCAGAGTGCAAGGGTTATTGTCGTTAACTCTGAGGGTGATGCCAAAATGAGTGTAACGAGATAATGCCTTCGGTTTCGTTCGAACCCGGAACGAACTTATATGGATTGAATGCTTTCAGAACATCGTCAGGTGGACGATGAGCATTCTAAGTGATGTGTTCTTTTCTAAGGTAATCGTGACCTCAAGCCTCACAAACCGGGAATGGCTAAAACAGGGGAGGTGCAGCAAGGTTAGTGGGTAGCACCCAAGTAGGACAAGATTACCTCTGTCTAGAAGTCCCTTCTTATTTCGGCTTAGTGTGTGCGGTTGCTGATCCCAACCGTGAGGTATCTTGTGCGGGAATTATCCAGTAAGGGATGTTCCGGCCTTGTGTTGCAGGGGATTGGGAGTGATCCTCGGTACGGTGATCTAGGCCACGTACTGTGACGGGCGGTACCCCAGTAGTCCTGCCATTGTATGGAATCCAATTTCCAATAAGTGATAACGGACTTGATTGTATAACCCACTTTGTGGCTAGTATGCTGGAATTTAATAATGTAACAATTTCAGCTATTTCATATTTATTTGAAAACCCTAGACCCTATTATAATACAATCGAATTTTCCTATCAAATGTTTTGGTTAGCGTAAGGTAAAAACTTACCCATGTTTATGTGTGGGAAGTCTTACGTGATACTTTTTCTTTCAAAAGGTTTTGAAGTTAAACAAGTTTAACCTGTTACTCACACCAGACCCATGTCTGACCCAAGTTGTTTATTTCTGTTTTATAAACTCTTGGGTACTCAAATTTTTACGAGTAGCCAAGGGATTCAGGTTAGCCTTGACGAATTGTGGAGGAGTAATGGAGCAGGAGGCTTCGGCGTTGTAGATAGATATTAGTTTCCGCTGTGTTGATCTTTGTTTAGATCTTTGTTTTGTATTGAGATGTAATAACTAGACAGATGTTTATAACTGTCTAGTATATGATGTGAATCTGTGTAACTCTGATAAGTGTTGTATATGATACTATGTAATATTTATGTGATATAATATATTTTGTTCGTTTCCGCTGTGAGTATTTGTGTTTGTTTCTTTTCTCTTCTTTTCTTTTCTACTTCTCACCCCTTTCTTTCTTATTAGCGATACGACTTTCTATGGAGAGAAAGTCGTGGTCGTTACAATTAGAATATAATAAAACATATATACTGACTATGGTTACAACATTGAAACTAATGTTATTCCTTGGATATCTAGTTGTCTTGTCAGTGCCGAGCATGAATGAAAAGACATGACCACCCACCATTCCCTTCTTGCATCAGTGTCATATCCTTCTAAATCTATCTCGTGGGTTGTACCGAGGAAAGGGTCAGAACAACGTTTTGGTGACTAGTAAATTACATGCTTTATCTATAATACTAGTTTATGCCAATTGATTTCCCTTTTAAGTGTTATGTCTACTATTCATGGATTAGTAATTTAGTTCCATATGCACGTATGATATGTCCAATGTAATGCCCTGTCTCTATACCTATATTACTAAAGAGTATTACTAAGTAATACCATCTAGTAATAATAAGTATGAGGTTTGTTAAGAGCGACCTGATGTGACTATTACCTTGGGCTAACAACAACACGTCATTCTTACCAAAAAAATTGAGGATCTAAATTGAATAATTGATGTGTACAATCTTGGCAAATAGCAACAAACACATAGGTTAAAATAAATCAGAACAATATACAATACCAATCATAGAATCACAGTTTACAGTGGAATAGTATATATCATATACAATTACAAAAGTATGAGTCTACAAAACGATAATACAAGACCCATATATTTAATGTATACGTACCCATACAAAATATATCCGTACACACACATGAGGTAAATTCAAACTATCAAAAATAGTTTATCCCTAGACCAGCGAACAAGTCCAAGGTCAACGAGTCCTGATACCTGTAAAGTCTCGGCCTGACCCGAGTATTATGAATAAAACAGGCCAGACAATATTTAATTTAAAGGTGTGAGAATAATATATCACAATAATATATGATTATACATAATTACTAAGTCATATAAAATATGTCAAGCCAAATCAATCCAAAATGATATATCACAAAATAATCACCATTTCATATAACACTCAAGTCTATCATAAACTATCATGAGCAAAACATGGTGATCCACATATGTCCATTTCAAATCAATGGAACTAAAATAAATCCATATAAGGATATCACTAAATCAAAGGTATTATCTCCTTTGTGGACAAAACATAGAGGCACGGTCCCCTCTAGGACAAATCATAGAAACAAGGATATAGAAAATAGAAAGCTACAAATAATTGCTGTCTCTTTGTGGGCAACCCGAAAAATGTAGCCACTGGTAAGATCTTAGTGCAAAAATAGAGGTATAACCCTCTCTTGGATAAGGTACAATCCCCTTATAGATTGGTGATAGCTAGCATCTTAGAACCGCCTAGTGAGTACCAAGATTGTAACAACCCGAAATTTAATCACTTTAAATATGGATATTTAAGGGGGTTTTAGGCTTAAGGAAAAAGTTAGAGAAAAATTTAGTTTCAGGGACAAAAAGTTTGTTTTTTAGGCTGAAGGACACATTTTAGTGTAAATCACAGAATGATAGTTGTAACTATCATTTTCAGTTTACACTAAAAAGTGTCCTTCAGTCTAAAAAGCAAACTTCTTGTCCCTGAGACTAAATTTTTTTGCAACTTCTTCCTTGTGCCTATTTACCTGGATATTTAATATATGAATTTTAAACTCAAAATACTCTTTTAAAATAATAACTAGTGATGATGAAAAGATTTTTTAATTGTGTTTACAAAAATATCTATTTCAAAAGAAATTAGAAAATGTTACAGAAAAGTTTTTCGAAAATTTTCAATTTTTCAGCATTAAAAAGATGTTTAAAATGGTGTAAACACTTTAGTTAATATATCTACACATTTTAGACAACTTAAACATCGATTAGAAAATAAAGATTAATAACATAAGTGCTTGTGTAAGATGATGTGACCATTTTCAAATGAAAAATCTAATTCAAATAAAAGAAAATATAAAACATCACTTCATTTCAAATCTTAAGTACATATTTGGGTATTATATATTGGTTAAAATAAGGAATCCTTGTTTAGTCATGTGGAACAAGGAGACATGGATAAGGTTGATGAGGTGGCATAAGAATAGTGGAGGACAAGGGTACTTGTGGTAGAAAGGTAATTTCATTTCATTATTTTCTATAAAAATAAATTTCATTTTTCTCTCTCCTTCCATGCTCATTTCTCAAAAAAATTTAAAATTTTTCCTTCTTCTTTAAGCTTATAAAATCAATTTAACGGCTTCCTTCAAAATTTTAAAAATCAAAACCATCTCGTTTTTGCTTTTAAACTCTTAATTTGGCTTAAAAGTACTTCCTTTCTTTACCTCCTCTTAGCCAAAACAAGTCAATAACCATCCTCCTCCACCTTGGCCGAGCCTTCCTTCATGTTGGCTGAGCCCAAAAACATATAGGCCGAGCCTATTTTCTTGCTTAGGGTAAAAGAAAAATCAAATTTTGATAAATTATTTTCAAAGTGATATGCTATTTCAAAGTTTGAAAAATATTTGAAAAGATTTTGATGAGTAAAACGTTGTTTTTTTGAAACATTATACCTTTAAGTTTGCAATGTTAATTTGTGTCTTATATCGGTGTTTGGTTGTAGATCAATGTTATTTTCGATATATATGTGTAGTAGTACTAGTTGTGGTTTGAATTAGACTTGATAAATGTAGCCTAAAGTTTGGTTTGGTGTTAAAATTGTTATTTTACTCATATATGTGATGACATATGTGTACGCTTGGTTGTTTGGATATGTCATCTTTTGTACGCTAATGAGACTTGAGATCACTTGGAAAGAATCATAACTTATTTTTAGTTTCAAGTTACTAAAAGATTCAAAGATTTAAACTTTGTCTATTTTTTCAAAATAAATAATTTTACATATGTTTTTCAAAAGAAGTGAAGTGAAAAGTAAATTTAGAAGTTGAGTTTGAAGTAAGATCTAAACTAGATCTAACTTTAACAACTTAAATTTATAACGATAGTCACTATGAATGCAGTTCGAAAAAAGTTAGTGTTTAGATTTTTAAAATGATTCTTTTTGAAAATAGTTTTGAAAATTCTTTCAAATATTAATTAAGTTCAAAAGTTCATTATTTTGGTAATTAATTATGAGTTTAATAATTAATTATTTATTTAATTGAATATATTATTAATTAATTGTAATTAAGTTAAGTAATTAGGGTTTAACTATGAATTAAAGTTAATTAATTAATTAGGGAAGTTTTTACTTAATGGTTAATTAAGTAAAAAGTGAAGTAAGAAATAATTTTAATAAATAAGTTCAATTATTTAATTAATTATTATTTAATTAGGGTTAATTTATAATTAATTATTAATTAGGTAGGGTTTAATTAATTAATCTTATTAGATTTAATTAAGATATAGTTAGGGATTAATTGAGTTTAATTAACATTTTAATTAGAGTTAATTAAGATTTAGTTAGTAATTAAATAGTGATTTAATAAGTAATTAAATTATGATATAATTATTATTTAATAAAGGTTTATTTTTAAACTAAATCAATTATTTGTATCCAACTCTCTTTTATAATTAAATTAATTTTATAACAAGGGATCATTTGTCCATGCCATTAAGTAGCCAAACAAATAAGAGTAGTATAACAAAACGTTGACACGTTTTATTGGTAAGTCGTCTTGTGTTTAGCACAAATGTCGAATTTCGGAAACGTGATGAACATAAAGGAGTTAATTTAGATAAGCAGGTCATGATAACTTAAGCATATGGAAGATATTTCCATATGCAAATCTTTGTACCCAGATAGTGGAGTTGTCCACTATCGATAACTTGACCTTTAAAAATTATCGAATATTGGTTCGGAAAGACCAGGATCGAATAACAGATGTTATTTGAAAACCACTTTGAACCAACATAAGCATTCGATTTGGTAACACCTGAATGGATACTCGTCTAAGTATTCTAAGAATTATCTTACCATGTCCAGGTAGTAAGAAATGAGCACTAACTCTAGACAAGGTAGGGGAGTAAGCAGCACCATGACCACCAAAGGTCGAGCTCCAAATACTGAAAGGGTAAGAAATGTTGAAGAGGTGACTCCAGTACAGCCTAGAGTGAATTTTGCAAACTTATGCAAGGATTTCATGAATCTTGGAAGGAAATAATTTAAGGGAACTGAATCTATCATAAAAGTACAGGCTTGGTTGTGATCTTCTGAGAGGATTTTCAAAGGGCTTGATTTATCTAATGAGCAGAAAAGGTTCTTAGCATCATGGCAATTGCAAGAGGGGCAGCATCTTGGTGGGACTATCTTACGGCCAATGTTCCAAAAGCAGATTTTTCATGGGCCCAATTTAAGGAAGCTTTTAAAGATCAGTTTTTCCTACAGCTGGGAAGACTAGAATGTACCAGGATTTCATGGATCTAAAGCGGGGGACTTATCAATAGCGCACTATGAGGTAAAGTTCAATGAATTATCCCATTTTGGACCCGAATTGATTGATACCCCACTGAAAAAGAATGAGATGTTTATTTTAGGAATGAGGGAGGATTTTCATGAAAAGATGAAGGGGCATCTAAAGGTTCTTTTGTTGATTTGGTGGACATGGCTCTGAGATATAAAGTTCTGGATAAGAAGAAGCCAGCAATAGTAGTGCCTCATGAGAACTCTGGTAGCTCCAACAAATGGAAGTTCAATCCAAACTGGAAGAAGCAAGGGAATGGGAAACTAGGAGGGAATCCAGTGAGCAAATTCAAGGATTTTATCTGTAATAAGTGCAACTAGAAGGGTCATATTGCCAGGTTTTGCAAGAAATCGGGAGCTCAACAGCAACAAGGGGGACCTATCTCCCCGATGGTTCAGAAGATACTGTATTATAATAGTCAGCAGCCAAGGCACGTGGTGAGGGATTGCCCGCTCGGCAAGAAAGGTTAGCAGAGTAAGGCAATGCTCTCAACGATGAGCCATTGACTTTGGCTGATGGGAAGGGAAAGGGAGTTCTTGAAGTTAATCTATGGATTAATGGAATTTCCGTGAAAATTTTGTTTGATACTGGAGCGTCCCATGGTGTTATTTTGTTAGAGTTAGTAGGAAAGTTACACCTAATCCCTAGTATTGTAGACATCCCTATTTGTGTGTAAAACCCTATAAGGGGTACAACTCATTTGAGTATGCTTTGCAAATATGTGCAAGTTTCTCTCCTTGATCAACACTTTCTTGTGACCCTTATGTCCTAGATTTTAATAGTTTTGCTATTATTCTTGGCATGGATTGGTTGAAGAAGAATGGTGCAGTTTTGGATTGTGTTGGGAGGAATACATTTTTGAGAACTAAGGCTGGGGAGTATGTTGAACTACCTTTTGGAGAGTCCACTATTAGAATGTGTAGTTTCTTGTATGCCCTGGAGTCATCCTAGGCGAAGTTAGGATTGATCGAGGTGGTTAAAGATTTTCCAGTTGTCTTCGAAGAAATAGACAATCTGCATCCCCATAGAGAGATTGAGTTCTACATTAACCTAATACCTGATGCCAGACTTGTGATTCAACCTATTCGAAAGATGGCCCCAAGGGAGAAGCAAGAATTGAGGAATCAGATCGATGATCTGTTAAGGAGAGGTTTGATTAGGCTAAGCTATTCGAGTTGGGGTTCAACTATTGTCTTTGTAGCCAACTCTGACAGTTCTTTAAGGTTATGTGTGGACTATCGTTAATTGAATAAGCCTACCATTAGGAATAAATACTCTTTACCCCGTATTGATGACTTATTTGACCAACTGCATGGAGCTAGGGTATTCTCTATGATGGACCTAGCCACTGGATTTCACCAGCTAAGGGTAGTAGAAGATAGTATACCCCTAACTATGTTTTGAGGGCCGTACTTTTTCTTTGAGTAGTTGGTTATGCCTTTTGGGCCGACCAATGCACCTGCCTATTTCATGGATCTTATGAATCATGTTTTTAGAGATGTTCTTAATAAGTTTGTGTTGGTCTTTATCGATGACATTCTCATCAATTTAAAGTCTGAGGAAGAGCATGAAGATCTTTTAGAAGTGGTGTTGGAGACATTAAGCAGGCATGTTTTGAAGGAAAAAATTTCTAAGTGCCACTTTTGGCAATCCGAGGTAAGACTCTTAGGACATTATATCGGGCGATGGTATTTTGATGGATCTAGCGAAGGTAGCAATAGTTCAAGAATAGAAGCAACCGCAAACACCTATGGAAGTTCGCAGTTTCTTAGGCTTAGCAGAGTACTATAGGAGGTTCATCCAAGATTATTCTAATATTTCCTCTCATTTGACTAAGCTAACAAAGAAAGATGAGAAATTTGTGTGGACCGCCAAATGTGAGGAAGCATTTGTGGAACTAAAGAAAAGATTGACTAGTGCTCTAGTTTTAGCCATTTCAGATAGTAGTGGAGGGTTTACGGTGTATACTGATGCTTATGGGGTGGGACTAAAAGCTGTTCTGATACAACACAAGAGAGTCATTGCATATGCTAGTAGGCAGTTAAAGCCGCGTGAAAAGAATTATGCGACTCATGATCTGGAATTGTTGGCGATCCTGTTTGCGCTAAAGATGTGGAGGCATTACCCGTTGGGTGAGAAGTTTGAGTTCTCCATGGACCACAAGTCCTCGAAATATCTTTTCACTTAGAAGGATCTAAACTCGAGGCAATAACGATGGTTAAATTTTCTGGCGACATATGATTTGGATATCTTTTACACGCCAGGTAAGGTAAATATGGTGGTAGACGCTTTGAGAAGGAATGCAATATTGACTCTTTTAGAGGTTACCTTGACTCTATTGGAAAGGATAGCAAGCAAGTAGATAGAAGACAAGCGTTTATTTGAGATCATTAAGAGTACCGAGGAGGGTCAGTGTTCGAGTTTCGCGATTGATAGTCGTGGATTTTTGAGGTTGAATGGAAGGGTTTGTATGCTGAATGTCGATGGTCTTAGGTAGGAGGTTCTTACTGAATGTCATCGTTCTCGGTTGAGCATCCACCTGGGGTTTCTATGATGCATCGAGATATGAAGCGCGCATTCTGGTGGAAGGGGATGAAAAGGGATATCTTTGTCTTTGTTAGAAGATGTGCGAACTGTCAGCAGGTTAATGGAGATCACCAAAGAGTTGCTGGACTTCTTCAACCTTTAGAGATTCCGAGCTGGAAATAGGAGCAAGTGTCTATGGATTTCGTTGGTGGGTTTCCTCGATCGATAAAAGGAAATGAAGGAGTGTGGGTCATAGTGGATCGGCTGACTAAGAGTGCTCATTTCACACCAGTGAAGCCTCAAGGACTACAACATCGTTAGTAGAGATTTATATGAGGGAGATTGTTCATCTGCATGGTGTCCCAGTAAGTATAGTGACTGACTGAGATCACATCTTTACTAGTCAGTTTTGAGAAGCATTACAGGTAGCTTTTGGAACAAAGCTAAGTCTTAGCACTACGTACCACCCTAAGATGGATGGTCAGACTGAAAGAGTTAACTTCATCTTGGAGGATCTGCTAAGAGCTTGTATTTTTGACTTTGGATGTTCTTCGGAGGATCATCTACACTTGGTGGAATTCTCCTACAACAACAGCTATCAAGCTAGTATTGGCATGGCACCCTACGATGCTCTTTATGAAAGGTCGTGCAAATCACCACCATGTTGGGTGGAGACTGGAAATCATCTAGTGCTTGGTATGGATATGATTCGAGAGGCGATGGAGAAAGTAGCGATAATCAAGAAGAGGATAAGGAGGCCCAGGATCGTCAGAAGAGTTATGCGGATAAGAGGCGGAGAGGTTTGTAGTTTGCAATTAGAGATTTTGTATTCGTTAATATTTCACCTATTAGAGGAGCTGCTAGATTTAGAATGGTTGGGAAGCTAGCACCTAGGTATGTTGGACCATTCCAAGTCTTGGAGAGGATTGGACTACTTGCGTATCATGTTGAGTTGCTAAAGAGGTTGAAAGGTGTTCATAATATGTTCCATTTATCGCATTTGAGGAAATATGTACATGACCAGACATTGATTGTGGAGCCGTCTGAGCAGGAGGTTTTGGAGGTGGAACCAGATTTACCGTAGTTAGGCATCCAGTTCGTGTGTGGGTTGGGATGAGAAGAGGCTGCGAAATAAGGTGGTGCGGTTAGTTAAGGTCCAGTGGAGTGAAGACCCCAGGGATTGTACTTGGGAGACAGAAGACTGTATGAAGGAATCCTATCCTAAATTGATTCTAGGATAGTTGTTTGTTGGGTTTTATGGCTTATATACGAACCGTTGTGTTATGATTGCTTACTTATGTTTTGTATGAGTTTATAATATGAATTTATGCATTTGTGTTAGTGGAGTTAGCTTCTTATGTGCCAATTTTGGGGGCAAAATTCTTTTATGTGGGGAGAATATAACAACCCAAAATTTAATCACTTTAAATATAGATATTTAATATATTACTAAAAATATGTGAATTTTAAAACTCAAAATACCCTTTTAAAATAATAACTAGTGATGGTAAAAGATTTTTAAATTATGTTTACAAAAATATTTATTTCAAAAGAAATTAGAAATGTGACCGAAAAGCTTTTTAAAATTTTCATATTTTCACCATTAAGAAGTTGTTTAAAATGTTGTAAACACTTTAGTTAATAAATTTACACATTTTAAATACCTTAAACATGGATTAGAATATAAAATAAAGATTAATAACATAAGTGTAATTATGTAAGATGATGTGACCATTTTCAAGTGAAAAATCTAATTTAAATAAAAGAAAATATGAAACATCACTTCATTTTAAATCTTAAGTACATATTTGGGTATTACATGTTGGTTAAAAGGGGGGAATCCTTATTTAGGCGTATGGAACAAGGTGGCATGGATAAGGTTGAGAGGTGGCATAAAACTAGTGGAGGGCAAGGGTACTTGAGGGTAGAAAGGTAATTTCATTTCATTCTTTTCTATAGAAACAAATTTCATTTTCTCTCTCCTTCCATGCTCATTTCTCAGAAAAATTTCAGATATTTTCCTTCTTCATTAAGCTTAAAATTTTAAAATTCAAAACCATCTCCTTTTTTGCTTTTAAATTCCTAAAATAGCTTTAAACTACTTCCTTTCTTTCTCCTTTACCTCCTCTTAGCCAAAACAAGTTCATAACCATCCTCCTCCACTTTGGCCGAGCCTTCCTTTATGTTGGCCGAGCCCAAGAACATATAAGTCGAGCCCATTTGCTTGCTTAGGGTCAAAAAAATCACTTTTTGATAAAGGGTTTTCAAAGTGCTAGGCTATTTCAAAGTTTGAAAAAGATTTTGGTGAGTAAACACTTTGTTTTCTTGGACAGGGTATACCTTTATGTTTACAATGTTTATTTGTGTAATATATCGGTGTTTGGTTGTAGATCTATGTTGTTTTGAATGTGTGTGTGTGTATGTTTATATATATATATGTGTGTGTGTGTGTGTGTGTGCGTGTGCGTGTGCGTGTGTGTGGTACTAGTTGTGTTTTGAATTAGACTTGATAAATGTAATCTAAAAGTTTGGTTTTGTGTTAAAGTTGTTATTTTACTCATATATGCGATGATATATAAATTTGTATGTGTAAGCTTGGTTGTTTAGATATGTGTTATGAAAATTAACATCTTTGTATGCTAATGAGACTAGAGATTACTTGAAAGAATCAAAACTTGTTTTTAGTTTCAAGTTACTAAAAGATTCAAAGATTTAAACTTTGTTTATTTTTTAAAATAAAAACTTTTCCATATGTTTTTCAAAAGAAGTAAAGTCAGAAATTGAGTTTGATGTAAGATTTAACCAGATCTAACTTTAACAAGATGCATTTATAGCGATAGTCGCTATGAATGCAATTTGGAAAAAGTTAGTTTTAAAATGATTCTTTTTTAAAATAGTTTTGAAAATCTTTTTCAAATATTAACTAAGTTCAAAAGTTCATTATTTTGGTAATTAATTATGATTTTAATAATTAATTAATTAATTATTTATTTATTTAATTAAATATATTATTAATTAATTGTAATTAACTTAAGTAATTAGGGTTTAATTATGAGTTACAGTTAATTAATTTTAATTAATTAATTATGGAAGTTTTTAATTAATGACTAACTATGTAAAAAGTTAATCAAGATATAATTTTAATAATTAAGTTCAATTAATTAATTATTAATTAGGGTTAATTAATAATTTACTAATTAAGTAGGTTTTAATTAATTAATCTAATTAGGTTTAATTTAGATATAATTAGGGATTAATTAAGTTTAATTAATATTTTAATTAGAGTTAATTAAGATTTAATTAGTAATTAAATAATGATTTAATAAGTAATTAAATAAAGATTTAACCATTATTTAATAAAGGTTTAATTTAAACTAAATCATATATTTTTAGCCAACTCTCTTTTATAATTAAATTGATTTTAAAACAAGCGATCTTTTGTCTGTGCTATTAAGTAGCTAAACAAATAAGGGTAGTATGATAAAACGTTGACACGTTTTATTAAATGTACGTCGTCTTGTGTTTAGCACAAATGCCGAAATTCGAAAACGTGATGAACGCAAGAGAGTTAATTTCGATGAGCGGTCATGATAACTTAAGTATATGGAAGATATTTCCATATGCAAATCATTGTACCCAGACAGTGGAGTTGTACACTATCGATAACTTGACCATTAAAAATTATCGAATGTTGGTTCGGAGAGACCGGGATTAGATAGCAGATGTTATCCGAAAACCACTTTGAACAAATGTAGGCGTTCGATTTGGTAACAGCTAATGGAAAAATCAAAGACAAAGACAATTAGAGTAGAAGGGCTACTTGCTACTAACCCTGAGGGTGATTCCAAAATGGGTGTAGTAGAAGTAGTGCCTTCGGTACATTCATCTCTTGCACAACTTGTATAGACGAATGCTAACATTTACATCGCCTCGAAGGCAGTGTTAGCATTCTAAGTAATAACATGAATTTCAAATAAAGGTAAACGTAGCCTCAAGCCTCACCAACCGGGAATGACTAAAACAGAGGATATGCAGCAGGGCTATTTAGGTTGCACCCATTAAGATGTGGTCATCCCTGATCTAGATAGATACTTTATACTTAGGTATTTTTCAGGACACAGTGCGATTGTTGATCCCAACCGCGGGGTGATCATATTTAGTATTACCTAATAAAGGGTAGGCCAGTCTTGTGAGCAGAGGTGCAAGACGTTCTTGTTAACCTCGGTACACTTTATCTAGAGGTATACTGTGACAAGCGGTACCCCAGTGGCCTTGCCATTGTATGGAAACTCATTTTCCAATAAGTGCCTTTGGCCCTGTGTAGTTAATGCCCCGCTATAACCCCGCTATATCTCATAGTGGATTCCTACCGCTACGATATTTCCATATAGCCCCAAAATATAGCCTTTCCGCTTTAAGCCCCGCTATTTCCGATATATCCCGTTATTCCCGCTATATTCCGCTATTTCCGCTATATCTTCTTTAATAAAATGAATTAAAAAATTGCATTTATACACTATAAAAAATAATAAACTAATTTATTTGATTTAATTTTTAATATATTTTCAAAAATGAAAATACTCTAATATTCTACTAAATTCAATTATGTTATATAACAGTTTTACGTTTATTTAAAGTATATTCACACATGTTTTTATTTAAAATTATTTATGTATTAATTATAATTCAATTGAATGATAATTTTTCATTTAATTACCATTTATATATTTGTAAAAACATTAAGTACGAGTTTTATATGCTATTTTAGAGCCATCCGCTATATCCTCGCTGTATCCTCGCTATGACTTTTTGCACCTCCACCGCTTTGAATCTGCCGAGCGCTTTAACTGCACAGCTTTGGCCTTAGTTGTATACCTGTGTATGCTGGAATTTTATTAATGTAACAATTTCAGCTACATTCTATATTTTACTTGAAAACCCTAGACACTAGCATAATATCACTGGATTTTTATATAGAAAAGTGTTTTGGTTATCGTAAGGTAAAAATCCATCCGTGTTTATGTATGACATGGTCTATGAGATACCATTGATTTTAAAAGAGTTTTAAAAGTAATAATTCAGTTGTTTGAGTTTACTCACACCAAACCTATATCTGACCCGGAGTTTTATTTTCTTTCCCTAAAACTCTTGGGTACTCAAATTTTTATGAGTATCCAAGTGAACCAGGTTTCTCATGGATGCTTTTGGAGGAGCTTGGAGCAGGTGGCTTCATTGTTAGCTAGTTATCAATTTTATTCCACAATGCATGTATGTATTTTATATTAGTAATGTAGGGGCAGGAATATATAATTGTCCCAGTTTGGAACTTGTACTATTATACTCTAATGTAATATTATTATGGTGATGACTTTGTATGATCTTATATTATCTATTATATATTATCCAGTTGTGTTGTGAGATTCTTTGTTGATTAGTTTTTCTTCTTATCTTTCTTCTTTCTTTTTACCCAAATGGTTCGTCTTCCGAAGTAAGAAAGGCGGGTCATTACAAGGGTCACGGATGATCAAACAAATCATCAATGATCATTATGATCGTCAAAATCATGAGTTATATTTCTCTTAAGGGTCTATCAGCCCATATAGCCAAATACCTCAAGATTGTACAACTCTAGAGTGTTAATCACTGTCAGTTTAGTAATTAATAGAATTTAATAAATGTCCCATACCACCTAGTGATATTCAAGTACTTACTTAAAGCTAGTAAATTCCACTCAATATACTCTTTTAAACAAGTTATAAAAATAAGTGGAAGAATTGTACAAAATGTCCCATACCAATTTGTGCGATTCGACTGTTTATTTAAATTCATCATTTCATAAAAAAGCGTGAAATCTCAATAAAATTCCAAATCTAAAATAAATAAAATAAAAGAGTTTTTAATTAGTTATATATGTACACACATATATAACTTCCCAAAATCACCTTTAAACCCTTAAATTCATTTTACGAAAGAGGTGTTTATTTACAAAGGCTTTTGAACAGTTTCAAAATCATTTAAACCTCTTTTATAACCAAAATCACTTGAAGTTGAAATTATTACTTTCATAACAGCTTTTATAAAATAATTATATATTTTATCTTTTTCCTCTAAAACATTTCCAAAATTATAATATACTTATAATAGTGAATTTAAAAAGGTTTTATAAATAAGCATTACTCATCTTTAAAAGATTTGAAGAGAAATTCTGAAATAAGAAACAAGTTAAAAATATAATATAATTTAACTATATTCTATAATCTAAATTCTAATAAGGATCAAAATAGATAAAATCTCATTTTGAGAATCTTTTAAAAACATTTAAACATCGCCCAATAAGATGCATTTAAATCCATCAAAAATGCATCTTCTAGAGCCAACATTGCTCTATAAAATATCATTTGATAATATAAAATTTCTTAGAGATCCAAATTGCTTTTCGACAACTTCGGTTACACAAACAATGCACAACCCTCATATAATCTAGCTACAAAAATCAAATGCATTTTGATAGTTTTTAACATACATGATATTTCATAATCAATCATTGATTCAAATTCTACATTTAAACACACAATTCAAACAATTGATCCATCAAACAAATTGAACCATAACATGCAATTTATTTCAATATTTTCATCCAATGGCTACTAAAATTTTATGCAATTCATAAGCGATTCATAAGCCTAGCAAAGCATGCAAAGAAGGATATGTTTATTTAGATATAGTAGTGCGAGTTAAGAGGATAACTCACCTTAACCCAACTAGCTTGCTTGAATTCCTCAATTTTGATTCACCTACACCTAAGATCCCAAATCAATTTATTGTCGAAACCCTAGCTACCATCACATCGAACAACAGCTCCAATAAGACACTCTTACCACCAAGCTCCTCCACCTAAGACATCAGCTGCACCACCCGCGTCCTCCTCCATGAACGATTGTCACGACCACCTCCTAAAGCCGCCTTGACCCTCGCACATTTCCAACAACCCAGGTCGTGGCCTCCTTAACCACTCGTCGTCTGTGACAACAACCACTAATAGGCACCTCCACCGTGTCGTCACCGCTCCATCCATCACCATGCTCCCCTCCAATCGCCATCACAATTTGTTCGCCTCGTTCCTTTTTTGTGTTCGATTTAGGCATTAGGGTTGGAAAGGAGAAAGCAGGCTATGGCATCTAATTATACAAGTTAATGGTTTGGTTTACTTGGACTTGGGCCTTAATAATTTAGAGAATGTGCTTTCATTTCTTTTTCATCATTCCCTTTAAAGCTACTCCATCTAGTTTATTTAAACTACGTTCCAATTTAAATTTTAATCGACTTACATTTCATTTTACAGAATTTATATATTTTTTCGACCGCCACACAATTTCATTCAATCCAATGTCATTTCACTCTATTCAATTATTCATTGTACTGATATAAAATAAATTTATTCATCTTCATTGGTTTATTGACTTTACTGAATATTGATTAAAACTTCTCTTCATGTATGCCAAGTATATAAAAAAAATTTACACTTTCAAATATTTTATATTTATTAAAACATTTTATTTGAATTTTAATAAATTATCTAAAATGGAATTTATTAATTAATTCAATTTTATTATAACAAAATCCTTTATTTTTAATTAAATAATAAATTGATTCCAAACATAATAATTATCAGAAATCAAATTCAAATATTTCTATTTTCATTAAATTTATATAATATTACAATCTTAATACAAGGTTGTTACATCCAACCTACTCTGAGGTATAAGTATATATGTGCGTTTATGTATAAGCATCACTGTACTCCCCAAAAAGGAAACGTCGGCCACTTAATACATCTTAAATATGGAAGGGGCAGACCCGATGACCATTTACTACCTCGACTCTGAAGTGGGCCCTTTTCGCAACTATGGAGTATATTGGGTTCAACCACCCATCTGCCATCCAATAATATCCCAACAATACGAGAGAAAGTACCTAGGTCACTTAAGACCTTTTGAATAGGGAATAGGTAGACTCTCCATCCATTTAATACCTAGACATGGGCAAACTATCTTGCCATTTAATACCTAGACCCAAGACGAACTCCTCTAATACTCCTTAACTGACATTGTAGAAAATTTCTTCTAGGCCACTTAATACTTCTTAGATGGGTAAAAAGCATATCCAACGGCTATATAACACCTCAAGCCTGAAGTGGACCTCCCATCAAGAGATTTTTCACTAACGAACCTATAAGAAAATTCCGACCATCTATTACTTCTTAAATAGTGAAGGGGCAGACTCAACAGTTATTTAATACCTCAACCATATACGTGAACATATATCCCCATGGGTCCTATAATTGGTGAAGTCCAACATCAGTAATATGTATACACAACTACCGGTAGCCTCTTGAGGAGGGAAGCCTTCCATTGGGTAACCCTACTGACCTCGCATCCCAACTCATAATAAACCAAGTCATTTATAGTTAATTTAAATATTAGGCCAGGAGCACTAATTCACACACATTTCAAACGTTTTATTGAGGTCACATAATTTCAACTATGGAAGTCTTACGCCTCCTAAGTCCATTTATTAGTTTTCTTTTATTTACTTTCTATGAACTTCCCTATTATTTTATATGCTTAATATCTTTTACTTCTTATTTTATTAATGTTATTGAACAAGTTTAACTACTTCTTTTACTTCCAATTAATCCATTTATAAATAGTCTTTTATATTCAAATTGGACAAATGTTAATGACATTCATTTGTACGTTTCAAAATTAATTTACCATGCCTATTTAATTTCCAACATGAATATCATATTTGGTCTCTGTAATTAAATTCATTAAATGGGTTTACATCTTATTGGCTTGATTATTGTAGCTTCCTATTTACTCCTTAATTTATTACATCATTCGTATTTTGATGTCTTATTTGTAATTAATATGATAACATAAAATTAATTGCATGTTATCATATATATGTATTTACATTGTAACTGACGTTTATTTATTTATTTTTCAAACTTATACTATACTTTATACACACACACACAGATATATATATATATATTAGTAAACAGTGGTCATTTATATTTATGTTTTCAAATTTTAATTTTCTACATTTAAGGGTTTTCTGTATATACACTTATGTGTAATTTCTCTTAAATAATTATTTTTACATTTTAATGCATTGGAATCATATCTTTCCTAAGAAGGAAATATCACCGTTGCAAACTTACCGTAAACTACCAAAAAGTGGGATTGTGCTATGTTTGCAATTTTAAGGAATTATCACTTTTTTATTTTTATTGGAACAGACAGTGCAAACTATGAAAAATCCCTACTTTGCACATCCCTTTCATTTGGACATGTGAATATTCCTTGTAATTTCAAACAAAGCACTTTTCATATATAACTATGACATTGGGCGGTTAACGAAAATTCCCATGGAGATTAATACAACTAGATGTACATTCTACAATTCCTGTGAATAACATATTGAAAATTTAAATCCTAAATCAAATTAAAACATCTCTAATGGACGATTAACAAGTTTAATAGCTTACAGCCCAAAAAAGCTTGGAAATAACTACATAATTCTATCAATATCACATTTCACAAATTTTAAGGACTATTCTCCCTAAACTCCAAATCTAAGGTGTATATACCATTTTTATCAAAGTTAAAAAATTTACTGAATATGTTGGCAAAGATTTCAAGTTAGATTCATTTATTTAAGCCTACAATTCAATGGTTTTCACATAGGCGTAATAACAAAAATATAATTTCAACGATATAAATCTAGTATTATGTAAATTAAATAATTTTCCACTCACCTTATGGCTTTCAAATCTCCATATCCAAATATATTCCTCTCACTTGATTCTTTTCTCTAAATCAAATATATATATATATATCTGTGTGTGTGTGTGTATGCATGTATACATGTATGTATATGTACATGTATAAGTTTTGTATACTACCCATTAAAATTAGAGATCTGATTGGAGGTTTGAGATAAGTGGAGTCTAAATTTAATTATAGATTATACCTTTTTCGTAGGATTAATTCACCCTTTCTCTTCTTCTCTTTTATTTTCTATCCTTCTTCTATATGTATATATAGTATTTTATAATTTCTAGAAGTAGCGAAGAAGAAGAAATGGCATAGCTTCGCTGCTTAGTTCAAAAAATATGGAAAGAAAAGTGAGAGGCTAGGCCTGTATTTATAGGCTCTTAAATCAATTTTTTTCATTAAATTATTATTTATTAAATCTGACCTGTTAGGCCAAGGTTCAAATTTGCACCAACCCTAACCAACCGATCGATATGAGCGATCGACCGTTAGCGGTTGACTGGCTCTTCCCATGGGTCAAACTATGGGTCTTGTTGATTTAATTTCTGTCGATAACATTACGATGGCATTTATTATATTATTGTCCTAATTTTTTTCAAATTTTTTTCGATCGAAAATCTTTAAACATCAATAACTTCTTCGTTTGAACTTCGATCGTGATGATTTATATAAGAAAATTGCTCAGAAAATCGCCACGAATACCACCGTGCAAGTTTCATGGTCAAATTCTAACGTTTGCTCAAATTCCATTATTAAGCCTTATATATTACTTATTAATTCTTTTAATTAATTATTGTTAATTTTACGGGGTATTACAAGAATGTACAAGGAGTTAAGTAGCACGTATCCATTGGGATGCACTTGTGTTGGAGCTAACCCGATTTCTTACAAAAAGAACTTAAGAAATCTACTGAAGGGCAGAATAGCTCCACCTAAGAACATATATTTGTTGCATACTGTATAGCCCTGAAGTGGATTATGGGCCTGTTAATAAATCATCTATAATAGAACATTACTCTCTGGGAACCCACATCGAAGGCAAATGGAATAAAGTGACTCCGCTATCAGCTGAGATGAAGTTTGGTCCCAAGGATTGTCCAAGGCTCTTAGGACGTGTCACTTGTCTAGTGGAGGAGGCTGATCTTGAGGTCATTCCATCAGAATGGCTTGCATTTGGAGTTCGGCTATTATAGAATGTCTTTCTTAAGACGGAGTAGACGTGAAGGCCTAAGTAGTAGAAGAATCGGCCTTAGGAGGAGTGAAAGGATAAGTACTAGCTTTAAAGTAAGGAGATCGTAGAGTCGTTCTAAACTAAAAGGCTTGATAGCCAACGCGATTAGGTATTTTTTACTTTAAAGATTTACTTTAATTAAAACCTACAAGGTCAACATGTAGAATCTAATGAATGTCGACGTGTGTTAACCAATTTGATTCTAAACGTTGACCGAGGTAATGTAAAGTGTTAGTCTATGCAGTATTGAAGTGTGTGTTTTATGTTCAAAGCACAGTGTATGAAACACTCTATGTAAATAGCCCGCTCATGCTAGAAAACAAGCTCCGTCGCACGATGGAACTGTGTGTCAGATCTTATCTGTTACCGTAGTGTAAACAATAATGGAACCATTATCCTGAGCGACATGGAGCTTTGTTCACAGGAATATAGGACCATGGTGTATAACTTTTAAGTATTAACTTGCATAATTCATTTGGGAGTCGGAGTGCATCCGGTGTGACTGTTCCTCGGAACTGTCTTGCCGAAATCAAGCCGTTGAGTCATATTCGACCAAAGTGTAGTGAATTTAATCACACCACTACTACTTATGTGACAATCTCACACGTCCAGTGTTGAGGATAAGCCTCAGAAAGAACTCAGAGCAAGGAATATGGAAAACCGAAGTTAGCACCGAGATTGGAAAAACGGGAAATCGTTGGGTAAATCCAAGTATAGTTTGGCACCAACCTCTAGTATGATTTGAGTCCGTCTTACGACCATGCTTCAATCTAGAATTTGCAATGTGGAGCGATGAACTACTGCCGACTTTGGATCCCTAGCGATGAGCATAGCATAGGCCATGACTGTATAATGACGACGACGACGATTGGACAACGTCTATGACATTACAACCAAGAAGCAAGGAACCAACCTTTAGATTTAGAACTGGAAAAGATAAGTCGGGGTGGGAAAACTCAGTGCCAAAATGACATACGGGGTCGTGAAATAGGCAGCGGCGATGTTTCAAGCAAGGTCGATGGTGGTGGCAAGCTGTGGGGGCGTCGATGGTGAATCTTACGGAGTCGTGATGGGTGGAATAGATGTTTGCAAAGGAATATAAGGCTATGATTGAGAAAATGGAAATCGGGTGTCGAGATTTTTCTAAATCCTAAAATATATGTTTGTATGATCTTTGAAGATAATGTCACCCCGACATGATTTGGTCAGTACCGATAAGTTTTATTTACCATATTTTGAAAAAAAGTAAAAGAGAGAAATAAGAAGGGATTTTATATGTTTGAGAGACAATGTAGTCTCCGAGATGGTGAGAACATCCACTTGGTTGTTGTAGGAAAGATGGGATTCCCACTATTTTAAGTAATGAACGGATATTCTTGAAATAGGTATGAAACTTCGAAGATGACGGTTGGTTAACTAATGACTTTTGGGCAACTATTATATTGCTTGTTTTGACCAATGCATACTTTAATGGGCCAGTATTATCCAATGTTTGAACCAAGCAGCTTCTAAATTAATCTGGACGTCGAGATGATGACGGAATGGATCAAGAACTTGGGAGCACGCTTGGAATGGCCAGAGGAAGCAACATCAAGAGTTGGAAGTTGAACAAAGGTAGCTCAAAATGGTCGGCATCGACCACAATTGTGGTCGTACCGAGTGGATTCTCAGGGACGTCCCTACATAGGAACTTTGCGAGGTCGGAACCCATGAAATGGCAGGGAAGCTTGTATCCCAATGACGACCAATATGGTCGGTACAGATCACAATTGTGGTAGGTACCGACATGATTTTTTGCACCGAATTAACATACTCTTCCTCCTTATCTTCATAGATCTTAAATCTTACCTATTCCTTCATGATATAACGATTGTAACAGCTAATTCCAACTATAAATAGAGAGGCTAGAAAAATGTAGAAAGGATCTTGATCTTTTGATCATACTCTTCATCTCCTTGCCTCAACTTCAACCATTGTCGTCAAGTGCTATCAAATCTGAGCATACTTTGTTTTCTAGATTTGACACCTTGTAAAAGTGCTTGTACTTATGACAAATCTATAATCAATAATATTAAGTAGACGTAGGCACTTGATTTGGCCGAACCGTTGTAAAACTTAAGTGTTCTTGTTGTTCCTACTTGTTTTTTTTACTGATATATTCTCGTTTTCATTTGATTAGGGTTGTTGTGTCACTTTTTGATCCAACAATTCACCTTCTCAGATCTTTATGGTGTTTGAAGGCTTTTACTTTAAATTATGATTGAAAAACTTCTCGCTTTGTTGTATTCAATTTGTATACATATACATATATAATATAAGTGCAACACTTTAATTTGGTTAACAATTTAGCTTAAAATTTGAAATTCAAATAGTTAAAAAAAGAAGGAAAGCGTATTCATACAAATATAATTTTTATTATATAATTCTATAATAAAAACAATGAAAAGACAATGGAGTTATTACTTAGCCTTTTGTTAAATAAAATAATGTGAAGATTCACTTTCTCACTTCCTTCCTTTTATTAAACGCTTTTACTTGCATTCATGAGTGAAAAACTTCTCATTTATGTATAGACTTAGTTGTCATTCAAAATACATGTGTATGTAAACATATAAATGATTGACTTTGTACATATATTAAATACATAGTAATATCAAATATTGATTAAATACATAATAATATCAAACATATATAATGCCGAAGTTAAATGTGTCAGTTAACATTGACATTTAACCTTAATATACATAATTGCTAACCGTAAGTCATAGTGGTTAATTACACACATGTTCCCACATTATCCCTACGTTAGATAAGCTCTTTTCACATTGTTTCAATGCTTGTATTGTTGTGAAGACGAAATTTTCAAAATATTAGAACATAAAATTAAAATTAAATTAATAAATAAAATTTAAATTAAATTGACAATAAAATATTATCATTAAACAAAAACAAATAAATGAATACCCTAAATACAAATAAATAAATCGAAAATATACCCCAAACTCTTTTATTAATAGTTAATAAATATGATTTAGTATAAACTTACTATTCATACAGGCAAAAAATACGATCTTGTGCAAACTAATAAAAGGAAATTATTTTGAAATTCAATATTTTACCCCTATTGCCAATGCACCTGATCCAACAAAGGTATTAGAGCCCTCACTGTGTTTATGCGAATAATTAATAAACACAAAGGGTGGTCACTTGGATAAACTATTAAGATGGTGTCTATGGAAAAGGTGAACTAAGTTGAAGGATAACTAATTAATGAATGTTTTTATGAACGGAAAACCTCCCCACTCCTGGCCTTGACCTAGCTCATCAAAGTGGTTCTTTTTCTAGGGTATGCCTTTTAGAAGGCTCAAATGTATTTTAAACCTTAAGGTTGATTCAAATAAGAATATTTTAATAAAATGATTTTTTAAAGAGTTGTAAATTTTGAATTTAAAATTTGGTTTAAATTCAAATTTAGATTTATAAACGTTATAAATAAGAAATTTTAAAATTATTTTAAATTTACATAAATGTAAAGGTCATATTTAATATTAATTAAAAAAATTAATTACTAAAAGGATACATATAGGTAGATGTATAGTGCTCAATGAGTTATTTATGTTATAACAAATTAAGGTACATAAATTATACGTATAAAGAAAAGAGGGAGGTTAAATATGTTAAAACTCATGAGACATAAGGGAGTATGCATTAGATATGCATAACAATATATGGTACCATGAATTATACTCATGACCCTTAATCAGTCGATAATACTCTATAAAAATTATTCTAAATTAAGAATATAAAATGATAATACTCTCCGTCATTTATAATACAAATAGAGTACCTTACATACCTATGGTTGTTGAGCACCCTCAAGCCAAAGAATATCCAAGGTGATGTTTATTTTACCCCCAGATAAGTAAGAACGCTATGTAACTCTGTTAAACATCCTCAAGGGTTACAATAACCACCTTTGGACATTGCGAAATAACGGGATTAGGATACCCAATATACTTTATGATTTGTTGAACACCATCAAGGTCATAAAGATGGTTAGAAGAATAAAGAAAGTTGGATACGAGTCATACATGAGACATAATTAGTAAATGGTTACTTACCATTTACGGGGCTACAATTGTTAAGCACCTGCAAGATTGTTGTAATGTGATAAACGGATCCTAACATCCGCTAAAGAAATTTATGAAATTCTTGTATATATTTTAAGGTTTTTAAGAGATGAAGAATTTGTTGGGAGCCATATTAGATAGATATAATAAACCAATCTAACAAGTATAAGAACATATGTGATATTATAATAATCTACAAAAATAAATTTGCACATTTAATATAAATGATAAAATTGTTTTTCGATTAAAATATACTAATGAACTGAATTAAAGATTGATGAAGAAATGTATAATATACTTAAAAATAATTCTTTTAGCAACTTGTCTCTTCAAGACCAATGCAAGATAAATTTATATAACTGTTAAAACAGTATCTAGTTCACTCAAATTCTAGTTTTCTTGAGACTGTGTAATATCTTCAATGAGTTTTGAAATCTAAATAAATACAAGGCTATGGATGTTCGATACATAGTCAAACACATATAAAAGTTGTATGGTGAACAATTGCATTTGTATGATAAGAAATCTTGATGAAAATGTTTCACTTGAAATGAATAAGTAAACCATAGTGCAAGATCATGTGTTTAATACGATTGAATACAATAAAGATCTTATTGTGTTAGAAAGAACATTGGACTAAGGACTACAAGACAAGTCTAGGATTAGATCATTGGAATGTCAGTTTTATCTATTTACTCAAGTGCAATATATGTGATATCTTTAATTAAGGATCACGGAATGCATCTTTTAAAGAAATACGATGTGGTCTTGAAGCTAAGAATTTCTCTCTTGAACGACTCGACCTTTTTGAAAGAGAAAGCGAAGGTTTGAAATTGATAATAATTGTTGGCACAGTTAAGATGAAGAAAGTAAATGGCCACTTTTTCTTCATGAAGAGACATCGAAAATGCAAAAAAAAAACTTGTTGACAATTATTATTAAACAAAAAATATGATTTCTACTTCAAGTGTATTTTTTTCATATAAAAAATTTGTTCTCTATAGGATCGATTCCTTGAATTTGAGATGTTTGATCTAAAACTCTTAATTGTAAATTAGTTATAGTAAAAGAAATGGATGGCCCATAGTAAGTGGTTGTGAAGCTTCATATTCTAAACAATGTAGAAACATTGAAAATAGTGGAAGCATACCATATGATAGTTGCTAGTGAACACATCAAGTTTTGAAAATTTAATTTTGCGTATGCCAAATATTATTTATGAAATAATAAGTATGTTCGGTTATTACCGAATATATATACATTTTTGTTTTGATATGAATATTACGAATACTTCTTGCATAATAAATCTTTTTTTGCCATTTTGATGATTATATTTATTTCATAACAGTAATGATGTGTTGGTTATAGAAAATAAAGAAACATTTTAAAATTTAATTTTGGAAATAAGTACTAAGCCGTATCTCTAAGTAATAAGTCTTTAATCATATGATTATAAATCATATGGTACTTGTGAATTGTATCTCAAATAATTATGGGCAAAGCACACGTTCGATGAGAGCAACAAAAGAGTTAACGAACTCTATAAGTTGATACATATGGATGTATGCAGTACAAGGTCTATTGATACCAATAAAGGATACACTTACTTCATTAAATTCATCGATGAATTTTCTCAGATATGTAAATATGTATTTCATACACAAGTTAGATATCTATGATGAATTCGTAGAATATAAAACGGAAGTAAAAAACTAGCACATTCAAAAGAACTTAAACAATTCTATTTGATTGAATTTGCAAGTGTCTTGGATAAGAGATACAATATTACCTAAAAGCGACTAAGATTCAATATCAAAATCTTTTCTCCCTATGCTACACAATGATATATTAATAAAAAGTAATCGAACTCTATTAGACAAAGTATGATTGACAATGAGTGAAGTTGAGTTACTTCTTTCTATAAAGATATGTACTTAAGAGTAAGCATATATGTTAAAATTTGGTTTCTTTTAAAGTAGAGATTGCGAATTCATATAAGATATAGATTGGGAAGGAATGTCAACCTTAAATAGTTTAAGATGTGTGTGGTCGTCCAATTCATATTATGGATGTAATTTCGCAAAAAATAGATATATTTTATATAAATTTATAGGCAGTTCACAAAATGTTTTGAATGCTTATTCCATTTTATTGAGAAACAAATTGTTGTTTCCAAAAACACCACATTCTTTTCGATGGAATTACTTTCTAGAGAAATAGGTGGCAGTGTGACAGAATTGACACAGTCCAAGATTCTAAAATAGAACTAATTACATTGATGAAGTAAATTTTAACTTGTTAGGATTTCTAATATGAATTCTCACACATTAAAGTTTGCAATAAGAATTCTCGCACATTAAGAGAAACTATGAGTCTTTTATTAATATCGAGAAAACAAATTGTTAATGGTAACAATCTCCTAAGTTATAGAAAATTCATGGAGAGTGTAGACTTTTCTATATGGCGTGATGCTTTACATCCAAAATGGATCCTACGTACATTGAAAAAAAATAGGATTTTGGAAATTGTACTGAAAGGATATGATCCATTGGCTGTAACTGGATCTTCGAGAAGAAGATCGATATTGTTGGAATGTAAAAGGCAAGGTTGATGGGAAAGGACTTCGTAGATTTCAAAAGTTGAAATTAGTGTTGTAATTTCTCCAATCAACATACCTATGTCCATTCGAATTCTACTAGGAAACCAACTACCATGCCACAAAGTGAATCAAACAATAGTGATCACACAACATAAGGTAGATTCTTTGTTATCCCACTTTTTTATACAATATATGAAAAATCATCCGTTGCCTAAAATAGCTGCTGAAATCATTATATTATTGAGATTTCATGCATGTCATTCAGACAACATTATACCTGTTGTTTAATTGTAGTTATCAAAAAATTTAGATTTGGCTCCACAGATATGTTGCTTTCCCCCCAAATATGGTCAACGTTTTATTTTCCCTCTCATAATTTAGTTTTGTTTTCAAACCATACTTTTATTTTGTTTGGTTATAGTTATCAAAAAATGTAGATTTGGCTCCACAAATATTTTGATCTCCCTCCTAACTTGGTCAACTTTTTACCTTTTCCCTCTCATATTTTAGTTTTTTTTTTCAAACCATACTTATCTGTTGTTTGAACAAGTTGCCAAAAAAATTAGTTTTCGGTCCACGTTTTATATTTTGGTTTCGCTCTCCGTGTTTTACACTTTTCTGTTGTTTGTTCGAAGTTGAAAAAAATTAGTGTTTGGTCCATATTATACTTTGGTTTACCTCCTAATATTTTATTTTCCCTCTTCTTATTGTTATTATTATTCACCCTCTCCCAAAATTCTATTTATCTCAAAATCCAATCGAACCCAAATCTCGACGATTCAGCAGCGAAACCCTAATCTCTACGGTGGTAAGGTATACCCCAATTCTCTTGTCTTCTGTTTAGGAAATTGTGATGAGAATATGGTGATTGTTATTGGTTGTTATCGATTGTTTTATTATTGGAAAATTTGGCTATTGTGCTTACTACAATTGTTCTTCTTCTTGTTGGTTAGGCTACTCTTTACTGCTTTGGTTTGTATTCAATGGTTTCAACTCTACTCTCCGTAGTGCGTTTAGTGTTGAATACAAAATGGTTTATACTCAAATATAATGGTTTGAATCGTTTCTACTATATTGTCTGTATTTATCATTATGGTTTTCAATTTCTCTGAAAACATGATAAACTTTGTTAATTTTGTTTAGTTGTAGATGGATAATCTCGGTTAAAGCATAACAATAAACTTAGTGCATTTGTTTAGTTTTATATGGATAAGTCATGGATGCATGCTGATAGACGTTCACACAAATTTGAAAAGGGATTAGCAGCATTTTTTGAGTTTGCATCAGCTAATGCTAGGGATAAAAAGGATACACTATGTCCTTGTTTGAAATGTTGCAACACATATGGATTCTCCATTTCAGTTATTAGGGACCATATTTATTTGAATGGCATTGATGAGGTTTATCAGCATTGGAAGTGTCATGGAGAACCAAATATTGTTGGGTCGGAGCCTAATATTGGAGAAGAATCTGAAAGTGAAGATGGGGAATGTCATAGTGGTGCATGGGAGGATAAGGTAGATGGGAAGAATATAAGGATGAACATATGTCAGATGACTCAGTTGAGATTTTGAAGTATGTGGAGGATGCTGATAAGCTACTGTACCCTAGTTGTACGAAGATAACTACGTTGAACGCTTTGATTCAAATTTGCAATCAGAAAGCAAGGCATAACATGACTGATAGCTATTTTATAGAAAAGTTATTATTGATTGGGGGTTTGCTTCTAGAAGATAATTTGGGTCCACACTCCTTATATGAAGCTAGAAAGAGTCTTGATGCATTAGGAATGAAATACGAAAAAATTCACGCTTGTCCTAATGACTGCATGTTGTATAGAGAGCAACATGCAGTTGATGTTCGCTGCCACATTTGTCGCGTTTCACGCTAGAAATTGGGGAAGGATGACGAAGAATTAACAGGTGTTTCTGCTAAGGTTTTGTGGTACTTTCCACTAATTCCAAGGTTGAAACGGATGTACCAGTTGGCAAATACATCAAAGAATCTTACATGGCATGACCATGGAAGGAAGAAAGATGGAATGATGCAACATCCAACATCATTCCAGCTGATTCCCTAACTTGGAATTCAATAGACAAAAAATGGCCGAAATTTGGTAGTGAGCCTAGGGACCTTAGACCGGCACTATCATCTGATGGATTTAATGCCTTTAGCTCCCAAAGTAGCAAGCATTCTTGTTGGCCTGTTTTGCTTGTCACGTATAATCTTCCTCCATGGACGTGTATGAAGAGGAGTTTTATGATGTTGACGTTATTAATTTCTGGGCCAAAACAGCCGAGTAATGATATCGACATCTATCTTCAACCCTTAATAGATGATCTTAAGTTATTGTAGGAGGGTGTTGATAGAGTATACGATGCACTAAGAGGTGAATACTTCATATTGAGAGCGGTACTTCTTTAGACTATTAATGACTTTCCCGCTTACGGGAACTTGTTTGGTAGCATTATGAAGGGTTACAATACTTGTCCAATATGCATCGATAAGACAAAACTAAGGTACATGAAGCATGGTAGGAAAATGTTGTTCATGAGGCATCAGAGATTTCTACCATGACATCATCCTCATAGGAAGTAGAAAAAAGCTTTCGACAAGACAGTAGAGGAGGACATGGCTCCTTTTCCATTAATGGGTGAAGAAGTGTTAGTAAGAGTGGAGGGTCTAAATTGTGATTTTGGCAAAAAAAGTAGACCCTCCTTCAGTGATGGGTGGTGCAGACCGTATCAAACTTGTATGGAAGAAGAGGTCTACTTTTTTCCAACTAGAGTATTGGCCATATATTCCGTCTCGACATATGCTTGATGTGATGCATATAGAGAAGAACTATGTTAACGCCCTTCTTGGTACATTGTCAAATGTTCCAGGGAAGACAAAAGATGGGGCTTCTGCTCGTTTAGACATGTGCGCGATGGGCATTAGGAAGGATTTGGTATCTAAAGATGGTGCCAAAAGTTTGAAGTTGCTTATAGCTAGTTGGAACCTTCTTGTGAAAGAAAAGAAAATTGTTTGCAACTCTTTCTTTAACATGACCGTGCCAATAAATTTTTCATCTAATTTTAGGAATCTTGTCTCTATGCATGATTTAAGACTTGTTGGTCTTAAGTCGCATGACCATCACACCGTATTGCAATTTCTTCTCCCTGTTGCATTGCGTTATGTTCTAGAGAAGCTGGTGAGGTATGCTATCATACGTTTGTAAGGCAATATGTGCCAAAGTTATTGATCCTTTGAAGTTGGAAAAAATGCAAGCTGACCTAGTAGTTACAATCTGCTTGCTTGAGAAATACTTCCCTCATTCATTTTTCGACATTATGGTTCATTTAACTATTCATCTTGTGAGAGAAGTAGAGCTATGTGGTCCCATTTTTTCGGATGGATGTACCCCTTTGAAAGATATATGAAGGTATTTAAAGGATGGGTGAAAAGTCGCAGTCATTCGGAGAGGTGCATAGCAGAATGCTACATAGTTGAAGAGGCTATTGAATTTTGTGTCGAACGTATGCTTGACAATCCTAGAACTGCTGGAATTCCACAAAATTACAGATTAGACATCCATAATGCCACCAAAAGAAAATCAAGAGTGTCATACTTAGCAGTTTATAGAAAGGCATTTGATCAAGTACATCTCTGTGTATTACATAATATGGAGGATGCAAGGCCCTACTTTGCGTAATTTTTATGTTACTTAGCTATATACTGTTTATTGAATATGCGGATTATATTATAATTGTTTTTTATATGGCTAACTTGTTTGAATTTATGTTAATCCAATGAACACTTGGAGATACTTAGGTTAGAAAATGCTAGCAGACCCCCCAAAACAAAGGAATGGCTGAAGGATAGACAAAACAAGACATTTGCAACGTGGTTAAAGAAAATGGTAAGTCATCAATTTATTGATGATTTAATGAATTGCTTCCAGCTTGTATATTTTTTTGAATTGAAAGCTAATGCGTAATGTGTATACTGTTCTTGCAGGTATCAGATGAACTTGACATTCTTGACAAAAAGTTTCAGAAGAATTGAGGTGGATTTCAAAAGATCCAAACCATCAAGTGCCTATCTTTGGTGCATACATGATTGATGTAGTTCATTTCACTACCAAGGAGCATGATGACATTCGATCAGTTCAGAACAGTGGAGTATTTCTACAAGCAAATGTAATGCTAGTATCTAGTGCTAAGGATAAAAATCCCACAACAAAGGATATGGACTTTTATGATGTGATTACACAGATTTAGGAGATGGACTACTACAACTGTAGTGTACCTATATTCAAATGTGATTAGGTTGAGAATGTTAGGGGCATCAAATTAGATGAACTTGGGTTTACGTTGGTCAATCTAAATAGGAAAGGGCATTTAAATGATTATTTCATCTTGGCTTCACATGTGCAGCAAATTTTTTACATACAATATCCCCTGGATCCTCTATGGTCAGTGGTTGTACGATGCCACCACAGAAACTACCAAAGGGCTGATGAAGATAAGGAACTAGAAGATATTGTAATGGATCCGTGACCATTTAATGTTACAATGCCATCAGTGGAGACTTTTGATGACATTATTAGTGATGAACATAGCAATTATAAGCGACCTCGAGACGAGGAAATAGATGTTTATGAGGATGAACTTCAGAAAGAGGCTAGGGTTGATTATTTTGTCAAATTGCTTTGAGTTTGTGTTCTTCGATATGCTCATACGAAGACTTCTCTGGATTACTTTGTGTTTGTGTTCTTTGTTGCTTTAAAATATATGCTTGTGTTCTTTGATATGTTTGAGTGTATCAATACATACTTGTGTGGATTACTTCTGTCTATTAATTGTTTCCATGTTTATTTCACTTGATGTGGTTTTCTAACTTCTTTGTTTTCAGGTAATGGCTGCAAAAAAACGTTTCAAGTTCAAACAAGTAAAGGTTCACCTTGACGTCGTAAAGTTCAAAAAGTGAAGGTTCACCTTCACGCTCACCTTCACGCCGTAAAGTTCCAAGCCCAAAAAAACCTAAAAAGACAATAAAGAAGAAGGCTGTCAGTTCCACATCCAAGAATGCTATGGCAATATACAAGAGTGCTACAACTGTTGAGACTTGGTTTTGATTCATGAAACGAAGTTATCACTACAACACACATATTTGACGACTGTTACGACAAAAAGAGAATATATACTACATGGAGACAAGACATCAAAATCGGTGCATCAATTTTAATTATTTTTGTTTTGAGTCTTAAGTTAATTTTGTTAAGATCTCTCCTCGTTTACGTATATATTTGCTTATATATATAATCTTCTTACTTTCAAATGATTTATACATATATGAGCATATAAAATATATATATTATCAAAATTTTCTTTAGAATCATATAATATATATATATATATATAAACCTGTGAAAACTGTGCAGTTTGCACAAAAATTACCAGGTCAGTCGACTGACCTGAAAATTTTTGTGCAACATGCACAGGTGCACAAATATACAAATATATATTTTAAAAAATTCGTTTGAATATTTAGTCGACTGACCTAGAGGCTCAGTTGACTGAATATATATAACAGTTATATTTTCTGAAAAGACACGACTATTTGCAAAGAGTTACGAATCTCTACAAAGAGATTTAGACGCAACGCTTCAACCAGAACTTTTCATCAATAGTCGCTGCTTTTTAACAACTATAAATACATATCCTAACTTGATTCCAAATCACTGAATTTTCTTATCTTTCTTATCTAACTCTCTTGAATATACTTACGCCCATATTTTCAAATATTCAGCATCAACATATTCTAAGCAATATTAATCCTTTGTATTCTTCATAAACTTCAAATATATATATATATATATATATTTATACTCGAGGAGAAGATCATAGGAAGGGTGTACTATAAACAGACTTATTTGTGTTATCAGAACACAAAAAGTCAAATAATCTTTTGTATCTGTTGAAGTCCTGTTCAGTTGCTCAGGCGTGTAAAGTCCTCTTCGGCTGCTGAGGCGAAATCCTGTTCCGTTGCTCAGGTCCTTGTTCGGCTGCTCAAGGGTTGTATAGACCTATTCCTCCGGGTTAAGTGAGGGTTATTGTTTCAGTGAAATTTTAGAAGGAGTCTGGGACTGGACGTAGGACGGTGCTCCGAACCAGTATAAAAATCTCTGGTGTTATTTTTATTATATTGCTCTTATATTTCGCACTATTTACTGTATAGCTATCATCACTATATTCTGTATTATCATATATCCATATTACACGATCCATAGCACACTTTCATTTGGTATCGGAGCAGGGTTCATCATATAACTGTAACACAGTTATATGATATTCTAATAATATGGAAACTAACACTAGCACTAGCTTCATTGAAGGATAATCCACTGCACATCCACCACTATTCAATGGCATGAACTATAACTATTGGGCCACACAAATGAGAATATATATGCAAGCAAATGGTTTTGATTCATGGATTATTACTCAGAAAGAATACATTATTCCTACTGAAGGGTATTCTACTTGGACAAATACCCAGAAACTAGATGCCACAGCAAATGCAAAAGCCATGAATATGTTGTTTTGTGCCTTAGATAAAAATGAGTTTAACCGTATTAACATGTGCAACACTGCATATGAAATATGGCGTACACTAAAAGTTATACACGAAGGAACTATCAAGGTTAAACAAAGCAAGATATCCATGCTCAAAAGTCAGTTTCAAAACTTTAGAATGAAAGACAATGAATCTATAAACGATATGTATTCAAGATTTCAGGATATCTATCATTCATTAGTAGGACTAGGAGAAAAATATTCAGATTTTGATATCATATCCAAAATCCTTAACTCTTTAACGGAAGAATGGGAAAGAAAAGTTCTCGCTATTGAAGAAGCAAACGATATTTCCAAAATAACTCCGGAAGAGTTAATAGGAAATCTAATGTCCTATGAAGTGAATTTGCAGGATAAACGAGTTCAAGCTCAAGATAGAAAAAATATAGCATTCCATGCAGAACAAGAAGAATCAGATTCAGACAAAGACGACCTAGCCTTTATTGCCAAAAACTTCAAGAAATTCTTGAATTATAGAAAAGGAAACAGAAATAATGGCAAGAGAAGTTCAAACAGCAATAAACCACCGTCTTCATCAGTTTTGGAGTGCTTTAACTGTCATAAAAAGGGGCATATACAGAAGGATTGTCCGGATAAAAAGAAAGAATATCGCAATAAAAGGAAGGAAAAATTCAGAAGGAAAGCTTTCTTAGTTACTTGGGATGATTCAGACTCCTCTTCCTCCTCGGAAAGAGAGAGTGACAACGATAATGAACAAGCCAACGTATGCTTTATGGCCAAAGATAATGAGGTCCCACTCAAGAAAAGAGGAAAATGGATACTCGACAGTGGTTGCTCAAAACACATGACAGGAGACAAAAATATGTTGACTAACATTACATACTCGGATGGAGGTTCTGTCACTTTTGGAGAAAATTCCAAGGGATATATCATCGGCAAAGGCGATGTGAGCAATTACGGTACATCTAATTTACCTCTTATTACAAACGTTTTATTAGTTAAGAATCTAAAACATAATCTATTAAGTATAAGTCAATTATGTGATAAAGGATTTAAAATATCTTTCTCTGAAAATAAATGTAGTATCTTCGATCAAAATTAGAATCTTATTTTTGAAGGAAATAGAGATAGAAACATTTGCGTTTTAAATATGAAAGTTAATCATAACTCAGACATGTGTTTAATAGCCAAAGAAAATGATCCCTGGCTATGGCACAAATGATTCTGTCATACCAATTTCAAAACTATAAATAAAATTTCTAAAAATAATCTCGTAAAAGGATTACCAAAGATGAGTTTTAAATTTAATAATATCTGTGACGCATGTCAATTAGGTAAATTAACTAAATCTTCATTTAAATCTAAGAAAGTCATTTCAACATTACAACCACTTGAATTACTTCATATGGATTTATTTAGACCAACCCAAGTTCAATCCATAAATCACAATAAATACGTGTTTGTAATAGTTGATGATTTTTCTAGATATACGTGGACTATCTTTATGAAAAATAAAAGTGATACTTTTGAGAATTTAAAACATTTGTTAAACGAATTCAAAATTTAAAAGGTACTAAAATTAAGAATATTAGAAGTGATCACGGAGGCGAATTTGAAAACAAACTATTTGATAACTATTGTAAAAAGAAAGGAATATTTCATAACTTTTCGTTTCCTAGAACTCCACAACAATATGGAGTTGTAGAACAAAAAAATCGGACTCTACAAGAATGTGCTAGAACCTTACTAAACGAAAGTACGTTACCAAAACATTTCTGGGCAGAAGCCATTGCAACTGCCTGTTATGTATTAAATCATGTTTCTATTAGACCCATCACTAAGAATACATCTTATGAACTTTTTAACGGTAGAAAACCAAACATATCTTATTTTAAAGTATTTGGATCAAAATGTTTTGTGTTAAATACCAAAGATCGTCTTGGTAAATTCGATTCAAAATGTGATGAAGGAATATTTCTTGGATATTCGGATCGAAGCAAAGCTTATCGAATTTTCAATAAACGAACTAATACTATTGAAGAAACAGTACACATATCTTTTGATGAAAACTTTAAACAGATTTCAAGATTTAATGATGACGATGATTTACTTAATGATAACACGAATATAGACACCAATAATTTAAGAGAAGATGAAAACATTATTCATAATTCTACAGAAGATGAAAACATTATTCATAATTCAGAAAATAGAAATATCACCAATACAATAGGATCTCCTCCAAGAATCTTACGAAATCATCCTACAGAAAATATAATTGGAGAAATAAATTCAAATGTTCGAACTAGAAATCAACTAAATTTAATGGGTCATGTAGCTTTTCTTTCTACTATAGAACCTAAGAATACTAAGGAAGCATCATTCGATGAAAATTGGATTATTGCTATGCAAGAAGAACTAAATCAGTTTGAACAAAATGAAGTTTGGGAACTAGTACCCAGACCGACCGATCAAACTATTATAGGAACTAAATGGGTTTATAAAAAAAAGTAGATAAATTAGGAAATATAACTCGAAACAAAGCCAAATTAGTAGCACAATGGTATAATCAAAAAGAAGGAATAGACTATGAAGAAACGTTTGATCCAGTCGCTAGACTAGAAGCAATACGAATCTTACTGGCTTACACGTGTTTTAATAACTTTAAACTCTATCAAATGGATGTTAAAAGTGCATTTTTAAATGGTTATATTAAAGAAAATGTTTTTGTTGAACAACTACCTTTATTTGTTCATGAAAAATATCCAGATCATGTCTATAAACTTAAGAAAGCTTTATATGGTTTAAAACAAGCACCACGTGCTTGGTATGAACGCCTTAAAAGCTATTTAATTGAATCAGGATTCGAAATAGGAAAAGTAGATCAGACTCTATTTATAAAACATTCTAAAAATTATATTTTAATAGTTCAAATATATGTAGACGACATTATATTTGGTCCAACTAATAATAAATTATGTAAAGAATTTTCTAAAATAATGACTAAAGAATTCGAAATGTCCCATATGGGAGAATTATCGTATTTTCTAGGTCTTCAAATAAAACAAGTTTCAAATGGAAAATTTATAAATCAAGAAAAATACTATAATAATCTTATCAAGCGATTCGGAATGGAAAACACCTCTGCCAAACCAACGCCTATGAGCACAACAACTCATCTCGATAAAGATGAAAACGGCAAGAGCGTAGACCAAAAACTGTATCGTAGTATGATAGGATCATTATTATACCTAACAGCGAGTCGACCAGATATAATGATGAGTGTATGTCTATGTGTAAGATTTCAAGATAACCCAAAAGAATCACACTTACGAGCCGTAAAATCAATACTACGTTATCTTAGTAATTCTAAAGATTTCGGACTTTTCTATCCAAAAGATTGCTCGTTCGAGTTAGTGTCATATAGCGATGCTGATTTCAGAGGATCGCGAACAGATAGAAAAAGTACAAGCGGTACATGTCACTTCATTGGTAAATCATTAATATCGTGGTTTAGCAGGAAACAAAATTGTGGCTCACTATCAACTTGTGAAGTAGAGTATATATCTGCAGCATTAGCCTGTGCACAAGTAATCTACAAGCAACAGACACTTCAAGATTTTGGAGTTAATTTATCAAAATCAACAATTTACTGTGATAATTCCAGTGCAATAAATCTATCTAAAAATCCAGTAAATCACTCTATAACTAAACACATAGATATTCGACATCATTTTATACGCGACAATATAGAAAAAGATGTGATAAAATTTAGATTTCATTCCATCTGAAAATCAATTAGCTGATATCTTTACAAAACCGCTATTAGAAAATACATTTATAAAACTATGTCGAGAACTCGGTATAATGTCAATATAAGATATATAAATAGTTCTACTATAATAAAATACGCAATTTTAGACCAAAACTCAAATATAAAAAATTTGACAAAAATTCATTTTTCTGACCATGCTGAGACTCGAACCTATGACCTGTTGTGAATAGTCCAGATGTCTTAACTGCCTGAGCTATTAATTATTTTCATTACGATCCAGGTCGGGGCTTTTCTTATATGGTTACAACTATACTCTAAATTGTGTATAACACTTACCTTTATATATATGTTTGCTATATAAACAAACATATTACATTTACATAAGTGAATCACAATAACAGAAAAACACCAAAATAGCAATTATCATTCCTAACTAACAACTTTGTTGTAGCTAAAAACAATACAATCCATTCATTTCATCCTTTTTATTCTCCACTATAATCTAAAAATAGGCATTATTATTCTCTAATATTCATACAAACAACTAAACTAACTAAAATACAAAATCCTTTCATTATGTCAAATTCCTCTCATTCCACTAACTCCATAGAAATCATAACTTCCGATTCACCAACAAAAACTCTCGTCCATCAGTCTACACCACCTTCTACTACTCACGATCATACCGGATACACTCTGGAAAGAAAGAAAGGAAAGAAGATAATGTCTGACGTCTCTCCAACTACTAAACAAAAGATAAGTGATTTACATCACTATCAGCAGGAGTCGTTGATGCTGCAGCGCGAAATATATTACGAGCAGAAAATCAATTCTAGACGTCTAAGTATTATAGAACATATTGCCATGAAATTCTGTGGTGCTTCATCCCATCCAATCGACGAACACACCGTTTCGCCCATTCGTCGACCTTCTACTTCATCCCCGCCATGACCACCAGTCTCACCAAATTCATGGGATCGAAATGAAGCATCCAACGTTCGACGCAAACAAATATAGGGCTACAAAACTCCTAGCCCTTCAAAATAAGGAAATTGTCGTTGTATTTCATTTCTCAAATAATTCATGTGCAATTTTGTTTATTATTAATAAAAGAATCAATTTTTTTCTTTCGTATAATCAAAACATATATACTGGGTCTATTATTCAAATAAATAAATTAACATTTTCATAAGTATTAATTTATAAAATAAACAGATATGCAAAACACTTCAGAAAAACAGGCTGAATAAGAAAAAATTTGGACAGGCCAGTCGATTGAACCAGTAGGTCAGTCGACTGACACTGAATTCCAAAAATTATTCTAATAGACTCAGTCGACTGAACCAGTGGGTCAGTCGATTGAACCAGAAGTTAAATTTTTACTGACCCAGATTCAGTCAACTGAATCAGGCCTTCAGTTGACTGAACCAGCAGTTCGAAAATATTGAAATTCATGTTCAGTCGACTGATTCGTAGATCTGAGCCAATTTAATGCTCCTACCCACCCAATCTCACCTTTTAACCTTCAATTTCACCTTTACTCTTCACTATTATTTCAGATTTTCAAACTCTTCAAAAACCCTAGATCTTCAAAAACCTAATTTTTACCTCCAAACACTCAAATCCAATGGCTCCAAAAAGAAAAGGTCAAGCATCTTCATCTTCCCAACCTCCTTTCGACGACCAAATCCGACAATAGTTTTTCGACGATACCACAGTTAGACGATGGAGGAGAATGCAAGATTCTCGTATTTTTGAAGGTTTGTGTAACAACCCGAGTTTTCACATCAATTTATTTATCGTCATTAAGTGGTTAATGTTGGTAGCTAGTTGCTGTTGGGATTATTATCGGTTGAAATTCTTTTTAATAATTCATTTGGTTAAGCGGGCTTTAAATTTATTCTCGGCCCACGTTTATCCTTGGTGCCGTGTTTTCTCAAGCGTATGCCGTTTCCCTATGATTCATTTTTCATTCGACAACCCAAAACAAAAATCGAACGAAAATTAATGGCGGCTTCGTTTCCTCCATTTTCAGCTACTCCTTAAATCACGCCATAACTCACGCCTGGAATCACGATGTTATCTCTGTTAAAACCACGAACCCGCCTCCCTCTCATTCATTCGTGCCCTAAAAATAAATCGAAGAAAAAAAATGGCGTTCGCGAATTAGGGCATCGTTCGACTTCCTTCGTCTCGTTCGCTGCTACTCGGAGCTTTGGAAATTTAGGGCTCCAACTTTTGTTCTTCGATCTGGAAACGTATGGCTTCAGAAAAAAAATTGGGGCTTTCGACTTCGTGTGGCTTCTATCGCGGCTGCTTCGATTTAGCAAACAAAGTGAGTGACTTCCTCACTCACATCTAATTTAATCTCGGTTATTTGTGTATTTGGTTGCTTGAATTCTTGACAACTACTGCTTTTGAAACTGTTATTGACAGTATTTGGTTTTTGTTTATAATCCCTGCGACCTTATTTGGTTCGAATTTTATCCTGTGGCTTCGGAACTGACTGGTTCCATGACATGTGCAGCTACACTAGCAATTTGTTTACAATATTTGAATCAGCCGCGTGTTTGATCCTTATGAATCTAGTGCGACATGAGCCTTGCCTTTGTTTTCACTGATGCTTTGGATTTTCTTTATGTTACATAACCTGTTCTTTGGTGTTGGGCAATTGTTTCTGCAATCTTTACTGCAACTAGACGTGTATAATTGCCATTACGGAATTTCTCATTCTCATGATATTTTCCTATGTTTATTATGTTGTTGCTATGCCCTGCATAATTCTCTCTCATATGTTGGCATTTGATTCATTTTGGAAAAGTGATGTTGTTGACCTTTATTTAAATCCATAATACATTCATATAGTAGTAAGGCCAGGTTACAATCTTTTCCACTAATTACGTGTGTTCTTATGCATGCCTGGGTCATCATTTTTTTAAAAGAAGCATGAAATTATATCAAGATATATTTGATGAAAACTTATGAGGCTGCATTGTTTCATATTGTCTTCATTTTAGTCCTGTTCATCATGTAGTTGTTCGACCTAGCATTTGATTTGTAGTATTGGTCTGGGTTCTCGGCCACTGTCTGCATTCCTTTAGTAGCTTCGTTCAAGTTATTTTGGGCATTGTTGTTGTTGAGCTTCTTGTTTTGGTCATGGTTGTAGTCTGCAGTTGCAAGTTGTTCATCTCTGTCATGTATCAGTTGCATTTAGCTTTGAATTTCCCTCTAGTCTCTGATCATGTTATACTGAAGTTACTATGTTGCTGATTCATTTCTTAGTGAAATCTGATCAGTTTGGTTGTGTAGATTTGTTCAAAAACTGGTTTGTTCATTTTCTTGCATACAATTATATAAGTGTGCATGTTTTACTACACTGTTTAATTTTACCTATTACTCCTGCAGTATATTGATATTCATGTATGCACTGTGATCAAATATGTTGTTGCATGTCCAGTTCCATTTAGTTGACTCTGTTTCAACTTCACTTCATGTATATACTACTTGGTTGTCATTGTGTATGCTGGATATCCACTTGATCTTGTTGTGTTGTCTCTGTCGCCACTCGGATCTGGTCTGCATTTATGAAGTACTCACTGACCTGAGTGTTGCATTGGTTATCCACCTGATTTGGGTTTTGTTACTAGTCCAGTTTCTTTTGGGCTTTGTTGTTTCACTAACTCACCTGCAGTCGAGTTAAGATGTACTACGGCCCTGGGTCGTGAGTAAGATAGCTGCACTATCCAGTTTACAGTGCATACCTGTTTTATCCTTGTTTATGCCACTCTTTTGGTTTGTATTTCACTACCATTATTGTGTGGCGAGGCAGTGCACATGTATGTGCGTGTGCACTGCAGCCACCCAGAATTGACAATTTTGAATTGATATTTCCTTTGCGTCGTGATGCATTGATCTTCTATGCCGTATTGGCGAGGCCGTACATGCGTGCGTGTACGGCAGCCAATCGAACTTTGATGGTTTTTAAAGTGAAAATTTCAATGGCTTTAAATTGATTTAGTCGATTTGATAAATTGTTTATTTATCTCTGTTGATGATTCAAATCTGCTGATTTTTGTTAAACACTGTTAAGTGTTATATTGACCGTTATCCGGTTTCTTTGTTTAAAGAATCGGATAGACGGGAATTATTGTGATTGTCGTCTATTTAAATTATTACTGCCTATATGCACTAATAAACTGGTTTGAATTAGACTGACCTGGGTATTATTTTCCTTTTGAATGTAATACTCGGGTCAGACCCGAGTTATTTCAGGTTGTAGATTTCTTTCTTTGAGTTGCTGTTCGGGATTTGAAGACTTTTCACATCTTCTGAAGTTGTCATTGTCCTTTTGTCGTAGTCGTGTCATTCTATAGAACGATATGTATTCATGTATATTAGTTGATAATGTACTTGTGTATATAACTTCTAGAGTCGACAGTTGTAGTTGTATCATATGTATCGTGTCAACTATATTGTAACTGACATCGGTTATATATATATATGAGATTTTTGTTAATCTGTGTTCCGCAATTATATTATCTGTGTTATTGTTATATCTAATGTCCTAAACTATTACGAACTATCGTAGTTTGTTTTATACTGATAATTGGATATGTCGATGGGAGTAAATAAATAATAGATGAAAAATAAAAAGCATATACCACTCCTATCGAGATAACCAATATTAGTGTAAGGCCAACTACGGATGGTCGCTCCTATCCAGCCTTATTCTTCGTAATAATAGACAGTATTTCTCTTAATACTCTTTGTTATTATGAGCATAGAGGTGGGGCGTCACAGTTGGTATCAGAGCTTGGGGTTTATGGACATAATATAAAACTTAACTCGGATGGAACATATGTTACAACTATTGGTCGATGTTTAATTTGTGCTTGAGTCAAAACTAAAGTTTTGAAATTTGGATGAAATTTTTAAATATCTTTATTTAAAAATAATAGTGAAATTGTGTTTTGATGATTTGATTGATTTGTGTTCTGTTTATCAGAGTGCGCAGCGGAAACAGTGAAACTGTCTTCGCTGAGTACAACTGATAATCTTTTTGATTTAAAAATCAAAATACGAAATTGATATGAATTTCATTTGTTGTTTACATAGATGTATTTATTTTGTTTCTTTGAGAATTTCGAATCCGAATTGAGGATTCGAAGAAATTGCAGCTATGTGATTTTTGTTGAAATTTCCGCTGGCTTTCTTTTGTACTAATCATATATTGATCAGATTTTTGCTGTTTTGAATTGTCTTCATTGAAGATACCTTCGAATAGTTTCTTTGTTCATTTTGTAGTATGTGCACAATTTGAATTGCACGTTACTGCATTTATTTTACGTTGAACCGATGCTAGGTTATGAAACGTATTTTGTTGCCGTTATTTTTGTAACGGGATTTTTACACCAATGCTAAATTCTTGAAGCACGGTGTTTTATGACATTTTGATGAATGAAAATTCTCTGATATTACATTTTGATGTAAATTGTTTTGATGTGATTTTGACGTTTTAAAATTACTGTCGCTTTGGCTTCAGTAACCGTCAAATTTTAAAAGTGGATTTTCAAGCGGTTATTCCGCAATGCTGTTTTGTGACCGTTTTTACGGTATTTTGAGAAGTACGATTTCCTTACCAAAATTGTTACTGATTTACTGTTCTAATCACGTGATTGGAAAATCGTTTTAAAATGAAAATTGTTTTATAAAATTTTAGCAGTTTGCGTTTTCAAAAGAATGAGAAAGCGACTTAAACGATTCAGCAAAATCGAGGATTATGACCCCTTTCTTTTACTGTTTCGCTTAACTCCGGACTTGTTCAGTTGAGAATGCGAATTGTTATTTTTACAAAATAAATAAAATTGTTTTCAAAAATTTTACAGTTTGCGATTTCAAAAGAATGAGGAAGCGATTTAAACGTTTCAGCAAAATCGAGGACTATGACCCCTTTCTTTTACTGATTCGCTTAATTCTGGACTTGTCCGTTTGAGAATGTAAAGTGTATTTTTACAGAATACACAATTTTGCACTTTCAAGGAAATGATGAAGTGATTTAAACGATTTAACAAAAGTGCGGAGTATGGAACCACACTTTTACTATTTCGGTTAATTCCGGATTCGTTAATTGAAATATCTGTCGTTTTGATGATTTTGATGATTTTACACTTTTAAGGAAACGATGAAGAGAATTAAACAATTTAGTAAAACTCGTGGTTATGGGACATGTGCATTTGCTATTTTGGTTAATTCCGGACTCGTTAATTGAAACATTTTGATGCTTTCGTGTGCTTTCGAGCCACTATGAGGACCTTCGGGTCATTTGTTGGACCTTCGGGTCATTTGTTGGGCTTTCGGGCCACTCTGCGGACCTTCGGGTCAAATACCAGTACTAGACCTTCGGGTCACTCTACGGACCTTCGGGTCAATCTGATGGGCGCCAAAATTATGTTGAGTACTTGGTAGGCTTCGGCCACTCTGAGATGCACGTGCGGCGAATTAAAAACTCGCCATCTGATGGGATCGATCCAAGCTTTTATGTTGATTTTCTAGTCTTCTTAATTGATTTCTAGATATTTGTTGTTTCCAATTATCTGCAGGTAATTGGATATTTGTTGATATGAGTTCTGATTATCGTTTTTGATAATCAGATATTTGTTGTTTCTAATTATCGCTTGTGATAATTAGATATTTGCTGATATGAGTTCTGATTATCGTTTTTGACAATCAGATATTTGTTGTTTCTAATTATCGCTTGTGATAATTGGATATTTGCTGATATGAGTTCTGATTATCGTTTTTGATAATCGGATATTTGTTGCTTTTAATTATCACTTGAGATAATTAAATAATTGTTGATTTGTTGTTTTAATTATCGCTTTAGATAATTAAATATTTGTTGCTTTGAGATTTAATTATCGCTTTAGATAATTAAATATTTTCTGATTTGGAATTTAATTATCGCTCTAGATAATTAAATATTTGCTGATTTCGAATTTAATTATCGCTTTAGATAATTAAATATTTGTTGAATTTAGATTTAATTATCGCCTGAGATAATTAAATAATTGTTGATTTGTTGTTTTAATTATCGCTTTAGATAATTAAATATTTGTTGCTTTGAGATTTAATTATCGCTTTAGATAATTAAATATTTTCTGATTTGGAATTTAATTATCGCTCTAGATAATTAAATATTTGCTGATTTCGAATTTAATTATCGCTTTAGATAATTAAATATTTGTTGAATTTAGATTTAATTATCGCCTGAGATAATTAAATAATTGTTGATTTGTTGTTTTAATTATCGCTTTAGAAAATTAAATATTTGTTGCTTTGAGATTTAATTATCGCTTTAGATAATTAAATATTTTCTGATTTGGAATTTAATTATCGCTTTAGATAATTAAATATTTGCTGATTTCGAATTTAATTATCGCTTTAGATAATTAAATATTTGTTGATTTTAGATTTAATTATCGCCTGAGATAATTAAATAATTGTTGATTTGTTGTTTTAATTATCGCTTTAGATAATTAAATATTTGTTGCTTTGAGATTTAATTATCGCTTTAGATAATTAAATATTTTCTGATTTGGAATTTAATTATCGCTTTAGATAATTAAATATTTGCTGATTTCGAATTTAATTATCGCTTTAGATAATTAAATATTTATTGATTTTAGATTTAATTATCGCTTTAGATAATTAAATATTGATTGATTAGAAATTTGATTATCGTTTTTGATAATCGAATATTTGTTGAATTTGAAATTTGATTATCGCTTGTGATAATCGCATATTTGTTGATTTGAGAAATTTGATTATAGTTTTTGATAATTGAATATTTGTTTTCTGACTATCGTTTGAGATAATCAGATATTTGATTTGTCTTCTGATTATCGTTTGGGATAAGTAAATATTTGCGATTTGAAAATTCAATTATCGTTTTTGATGATTGAATATTTGTGATTTTTGAGATTTGAGCTTCGTCTTTTTCCCTGGCAATTCAGATGAGTAATTTGATTTACTCACATTCAATTCGTGCTCTGTATGGGATTTCTGCTCTGTTTTTCCTTCTCTTTTAGTTGCTGGAACTCGATTGTTCTTGCTTTTGTTAGTCGTCTGATTTTGATCCCTGATTCCCACGATGTTGATTCTTTTGATTTGAAGCAGTCGAACCTTTTGATTTCTTATCTAATACTTCCCCGCTGACATTTGCTTTGCTTATACATTCGACATTGCCATGCTCTTTTAGTTGTTACCTTTTATCCATTTATTCCCTAGGATTGCGTGGACGCAATTTTTATAAGGAGGGGAGTCTGTAACAACCCGAGTTTTCACATCAATTTATTTATCGTCATTAAGTGGTTAATGTTGGTAGCTAGTTGCTGTTGGGATTATTATCGGTTGAAATTCTTTTTAATAATTCATTTGGTTAAGCGGGCTTTAAATTTATTCTCGGCCAACGTTTATCCTTGGTGCCGTGTTTTCTCAAGCGTATGCCGTTTCCCCATGATTCATTTTTCATTCGACAACCCAAAACAAAAATCGAACGAAAATTAATGGCGGCTTCGTTTCCTCCATTTTCAGCTACTCCTTAAATCACGCCATAACTCACGCCTGGAATCACGATGTTATCTCTGTTAAAACCACGAACCCGCCTCCCTCTCATTCATTCGTGCCCTAAAAATAAATCGAAGAAAAAAAAATGGCGTTCGCGAATTAGGGCATCGTTCGACTTCCTTCGTCTCGTTCGCTGCTACTCGGAGCTTTGGAAATTTAGGGCTCCAACTTTTGTTCTTCGATCTGGAAACGTATGGCTTCAGAAAAAAATTGGGGCTTTCGACTTCGTGTGGCTTCTATCGCGGCTGCTTCGATTTAGCAAACAAAGTGAGTGACTTCCTCACTCACATCTAATTTAATCTCGGTTATTTGTGTATTTGGTTGCTTGAATTCTTGACAACTACTGCTTTTGAAACTGTTATTGACAGTATTTGGTTTTTGTTTATAATCCCTGCGACCTTATTTGGTTCGAATTTTATCCTGTAGCTTCGGAACTGACTGGTTCCATGACATGTGCAGCTACACTAGCAATTTGTTTACAATATTTGAATCAGCCGCGTGTTTGATCCTTATGAATCTAGTGCGACATGAGCCTTGCCTTTGTTTTCACTGATGCTTTGGATTTTCTTTATGTTACATAACCTGTTCTTTGGTGTTGGGCAATTGTTTCTGCAATCTTTACTGCAACTAGACGTGTATAATTGCCATTACGGAATTTCTCATTCTCATGATATTTTCCTATGTTTATTATGTTGTTGCTATGCCCTGCATAATTCTCTCTCATATGTTGGCATTTGATTCATTTTGGAAAAGTGATGTTGTTGACCTTTATTTAAATCCATAATACATTCATATAGTAGTAAGGCCAGGTTACAATCTTTTCCACTAATTACGTGTGTTCTTATGCATGCCTGGGTCATCATTTTTTTAAAAGAAGCATGAAATTATATCAAGATATATTTGATGAAAACTTATGAGGCTGCATTGTTTCATATTGTCTTCATTTTAGTCCTGTTCATCATGTAGTTGTTCGACCTAGCATTTGATTTGTAGTATTGGTCTGGGTTCTCGGCCACTGTCTGCATTCCTTTAGTAGCTTCGTTCAAGTTATTTTGGGCATTGTTGTTGTTGAGCTTCTTGTTTTGGTCATGGTTGTAGTCTGCAGTTGCAAGTTGTTCATCTCTGTCATGTATCAGTTGCATTTAGCTTTGAATTTCCCTCTAGTCTCTGATCATGTTATACTGAAGTTACTATGTTGCTGATTCATTTCTTAGTGAAATCTGATCAGTTTGGTTGTGTAGATTTGTTCAAAAACTGGTTTGTTCATTTTCTTGCATACAATTATATAAGTGTGCATGTTTTACTACACTGTTTAATTTTACCTATTACTCCTGCAGTATATTGATATTCATGTATGCACTGTGATCAAATATGTTGTTGCATGTCCAGTTCCATTTAGTTGACTCTGTTTCAACTTCACTTCATGTATATACTACTTGGTTGTCATTGTGTATGCTGGATATCCACTTGATCTTGTTGTGTTGTCTCTGTCGCCACTCGGATCTGGTCTGCATTTATGAAGTACTCACTGACCTGAGTGTTGCATTGGTTATCCACCTGATTTGGGTTTTGTTACTAGTCCAGTTTCTTTTGGGCTTTGTTGTTTCACTAACTCACCTGCAGTCGAGTTAAGATGTACTACGGCCCTGGGTCGTGAGTAAGATAGCTGCACTATCCAGTTTACAGTGCATACCTGTTTTATCCTTGTTTATGCCACTCTTTTGGTTTGTATTTCACTACCATTATTGTGTGGCGAGGCAGTGCACATGTATGTGCGTGTGCACTGCAGCCACCCAGAATTGACAATTTTGAATTGATATTTCCTTTGCGTCGTGATGCATTGATCTTCTATGCCGTATTGGCGAGGCCGTACATGCGTGCGTGTACGGCAGCCAATCGAACTTTGATGGTTTTTAAAGTGAAAATTTCAATGGCTTTAAATTGATTTAGTCGATTTGATAAATTGTTTATTTATCTCTGTTGATGATTCAAATCTGCTGATTTTTGTTAAACACTGTTAAGTGTTATATTGACCGTTATCCGGTTTCTTTGTTTAAAGAATCGGATAGACGGGAATTATTGTGATTGTCGTCTATTTAAATTATTACTGCCTATATGCACTAATAAACTGGTTTGAATTAGACTGACCTGGGTATTATTTTCCTTTTGAATGTAATACTCGGGTCAGACCCGAGTTATTTCAGGTTGTAGATTTCTTTCTTTGAGTTGCTGTTCGGGATTTGAAGACTTTTCACATCTTCTGAAGTTGTCATTGTCCTTTTGTCGTAGTCGTGTCATTCTATAGAACGATATGTATTCATGTATATTAGTTGATAATGTACTTGTGTATATAACTTCTAGAGTCGACAGTTGTAGTTGTATCATATGTATCGTGTCAACTATATTGTAACTGACATCGGTTATATATATATGAGATTTTTGTTAATCTGTGTTCCGCAATTATATTATCTGTGTTATTGTTATATCTAATGTCCTAAACTATTATGAACTATCGTAGTTTGTTTTATACTGATAATTGGATATGTCGATGGGAGTAAATAAATAATAGATGAAAAATAAAAAGCATATACCACTCCTATCGAGATAACCAATATTAGTGTAAGGCCAACTACGGATGGTCGCTCCTATCCAGCCTTATTCTTCGTAATAATAGACAGTATTTCTCTTAATACTCTTTGTTATTATGAGCATAGAGGTGGGGCGTCACAGTTGGTATCAGAGCTTGGGGTTTATGGACATAATATAAAACTTAACTCGGATGGAACATATGTTACAACTATTGGTCGATGTTTAATTTGTGCTTGAGTCAAAACTAAAGTTTTGAAATTTGGATGAAATTTTTAAATATCTTTATTTAAAAATAATAGTGAAATTGTGTTTTGATGATTTGATTGATTTGTGTTCTGTTTATCAGAGTGCGCAGCGGAAACAGTGAAACTGTCTTCGCTGAGTACAACTGATAATCTTTTTGATTTAAAAATCAAAATACAAATTGATATGAATTTCATTTGTTGTTTACATAGATGTAATTATTTTGTTTCTTTGAGAATTTCGAATCCGAATTGAGGATTCGAAGAAATTGCAGCTATGTGATTTTTGTTGAAATTTCCGCTGGCTTTCTTTTACAGGGGGAGTAAGTATTTATATTATATCATATACATTCAAAATCTATATCTATTTACAGGTTGTCATCAATCAAAAAGGTGGAGAATTTTGAGACTTGGTTTTGATTCATGACACGAAGTTATCACTACAACACACAGATTTGACGACTGTTACGACAAAAAGAGAATATATACTACATGGAGACAAGACATCAAAATCGACGCATCAATTTTAATTATTTTTGTTTTGAGTCTTAAGTTAATTTTGTTAAGATCTCTCCTCGTTTACGTATATATTAGCTTATATATATAATCTTCTTACTTTCAAATGATTTATACATATATAAGCATATAATATATATATATATATATATTATCAAAATTTTCTTTAGAATCATATATAATATATATATATAAACCTTTGAAAACTGTGCAGTTTGCACAGAAATTACCAGGTCAATCGACTGACCTGAAAATTTCTGTGCAACATGCACAGGTGCACAAATATACAAATATATATTTTTAAAAAATTTGTTTGAATATTTAGTCGACTGACCCAGAGGCTCAGTTGACTGAATATCTACAATAGTTATATTTTCTGAAAAGACACGACTATTTGCGAAGAGTTACGAATCTCTACAAAGAGATTTGGACGCAACGCTTCAACCAGAAGTTTTCATCAATAGCCGCTGCTTTTTAACAACTATAAGTACATATCCTAACTTGATTCCAAATCACCGAATTTTCTTATCTTTCTTATCTAACTCTCTTGAATATACTTGCGCCTATATTTTCAAATATTCAGCAATAACATATTCTAAGAAATATTATTCCTTTGTATTCTTCATAAACTTCAAATATTTATATTTATACTCGAGGAGAAGATCATAGGAAGGGTGTACTATAAACAGACTTATCTGTGTTATCAGAACACAAAAAGTCAAACAATCTTTTGTATCTGTTGAAGTCCTATTCTACTACTCAGGCGTGTAAAGTCCTCTTCGGCTGTTGAGGCGAAATCCTGTTCCGCTGCTCAGGTCCTTGTTCGGCTGCTCAAGGGTTGTATAGACCTATTTCTTCGGGTTAAGTGAGGGTTATTGTTTTAGTGAAATTCCAGAAGGAGTCTGGGACTGGACGTAGGACGGTGCTCTGAACCAGTATAAAAATCTCTGGTGTTATTTTTATTATACTGCTCTTATATTCCGCACTATTTACTGTATAGCTATCATCACTATATTCTGTATTATCGTATATCCATATTACACGATCCATAGCACACTTTCAGCAGCAACATCCAAGAGTGCTGTGGAAACATCTAAGAATGCTGTAGCAACAATATCCAAGTCAGTTTCAAGTAGTAACAATCATGGAAAGAGGAAATTGCTTGAGGATGAAGAGAATGTAACTGGTGGATTGCAATTACTGAAGCGAGGAATGGTGACGATGAACCGCATTAATAAGCGAGTTGCTAGGGGAAAGAGATGGAAGGTTGACCTAAGTACCAAAGGGGAACCAGTTTGGAAGGCTGGGACATGGATTCAGTCCTACAGTGGGGTGCAAGCATGAACAACGATCTCAATAACCATTTCTGATTGGAAACTTGTTCCTCCACACGAGAAGGACAATATTTTTACTTGTATAGAGGTAAATGAACTGTCCACTGATTACTTGTATAATCTTAGCATTTAGTTAAAAATATTATTATGTTAATATATTCATATACATGTAGAAAGCATTTGTGGTGCCTAAAGAATGCAAGAAACTTATTATAACATCAGCGGGCAATAAATGGAGAGAGTTCAAAAGCAGACTAGTCACCAAGTACGTGATGCCCTATTTGGACTCCCCTTTAGAAGGGTGATTGGGATATTTTGTTGCTAAACGGATTACACAAGGATTTATGGTACACCTTCGAATTGCTAATGTCCTTTTACTTTGTAGTTGGATCCATAGTATTTAAAACTTAAAAAGGCGCAAGGTTGCATAGTAAAATTAACCTTTAAAACTTTAAATTAACTTTAATATTAACTTTAATATTAAATTTAAATTAATTTTAAGATTAAGTTCAAATTAACTTTAATATTAACTTTAATATTAAGTTTAAATTAATTTTAATATTATTTAATTTTACTTTAAGTTAACTCTAATTTTAAATTAACTTTAAAGTAACTTTAATTTTAAATGAACTTTAATATAAATTTAAATTAACTTTAAATTAACTTTAATATTAACTTTAAATTAACTTTAATATTAACTTTAAATTAAATTTGAATTAAATTTAATATTAACTTTATATTAACTTTAATATAATCTTTAAATTAACTTTAATTTTAAATTAACTTTAAATTAACTTTGATATTAACTTTAAACTAACTTTAATTTTAAATTAACTTTAATAATTAACTTTAATATTAACTTTAAATTAACTTTAATACTAAATTTAAATTAACTTTAAAATAACTTTAATTTTTAGATTAACTTTAAATTACCTTTAATAATAACTTTAAATTAACTTTAAATTAACTATAATATTAACTATAAATTAACTTTAGTATTAACTTTAAATTAACTTTTAAAAACCGTGCCTTGATAACTATGGTTAGTTTGATGATGCCATGACATTATATAATGTATACTTCTATGTGTAATTTGTAGGAAATTCGCGAGGAGCAAAGAGAAAATGGAAAGGAAATGTGTACCCTCATCGGATGGCACGCAAAAGATATGCTAATCTGATGCAAGAACTGGTTAGTGTTGCATGCACAACTACGTGATATCTACAATTAAGTAGTTTAGGTTTTGTTAGAATGAACTGATAAATTTTCACATTATTTTAATATGTATATATATAGTTGCAAACCATTCTTGAGAAAGAACTGTCTCATGGTATTCTGTGGTTAAAGGCACGTCAAGACAAGAATGGAAACTTCAAGGACCAGAAACACACGCCGCTACCGATAGAATTGTAAGTGTAATCAATTTGTTTTTATCTAATTTTTTACTTTGTATTTATTGAAATAAAAGTGGATAAATCTAATATATTTGAGTTTGTTGTCATGAGGCATTGACTATAGATGTAGAAGCTAGATCTGAAAGGTAAATGGACCTAATGATGTTTTGACAATGGCTTTGGGGACCCCCTAGTATCCCGGTAAAGTACGAGGTGTTGGTGGCTTTGTCAAACTCGAGGCTTACTTCAATTTACCAACAAACACCGAAAGGAAAGATCATCGACAATAGAAATATGACTCCATCAAGCGTTCAGAAGATTATAGAAGAGGAAAAGGCTAAGTGGGAGCTTGAGAAGAAGGCAGAAATAAGTAAGCAACGGCCTGGTTTGAGGAAAAGTTAAAGCAGATAGAATCAAAGATTGAAGGGGTAAGGCAATTGGCTAATTCACCCAAACTATCTTCATAAGGCAGCTATTCCCAAGAGCATTTGGAGAAGGTAGCCGATGACATTAGGCATGAAAAGAAAAAAGATGTGAAGAAGGGGATGGTAAATAAAAAAAATGTGAAGAAAGGGTTGCCAGCGGTTATTGAGGAACAGATTAAGTCCCCAAAAATAAAATTGACTAAAGATTTGGAAGTTCGTGAAGAAATTTTTATAAATACCTGCTACCCTAATTTCATTAATGATGTTAACTCGATTAGCTGTGGTAAACCTTGTACATGATGTTTTTGGTGTAGATGAAAGAACCCATGCCTGGCAACAACAATGCTGAGTTAGCACTCGTAGTTGATTCTGTAGATAATGTCGTTGCATTTGGAACCATCACTGAAATCAATGTTGATGCCACAGACCAAAAGATCCATGGCATTCCACTTGGAAAAGAAAATGTAGGTGTCTCCATCACCAAAGCTGTTGTTCCTGATGCCTTGCTACCCACTCCTATCAAAGGTGAATTTATGACAGTGCAAGATGCGCTTGGTGGTACATATATTGCTTGGTCGAGAAGCTTGATCTCCAATACAATAACTAAGAAGGTAATTTGAGTTTCTATGAATGGTTACCATGTATTCACTCTATAATAATTAACTTCACACAATGTATACTTTCAGTATTTGCTGTTACATTTCAAGTTAAAATCATGAATCCTTCACTAACAAACATACCAGTTGTTGTCACTTGGGTTATTACCATGACTTTCGCACACCATGGATTTTAACAAATGATAGTTTGATGACAAATCATTGGTGAATAAGCGTATCTTAGTTCTTTTTATATACTTAATGTAAAATAATTGATAATTTTTATGACCAGACTAGTTTGTGTAGTAGATGAAGATTAGTTTAAAGAGTGAATTATTTCCTTACGAAAAATCATTACTACTGCATCACTTGCCTAATCTGAAAATGAAGCTTCAATTAAATTATTGTGAAAATTGTTGTTTTGTTATAAAATGCCATAAGCAATAAGATTACAGTAATCATTGTAGATGATCGAGGAATATTAAATAGACAACGTTTTTCATAAGGTTAATTTATAAGTTTTTGACATAACCAATGTTTTACTTAATTGATATTTAATTGCCTAAACAACTAGATTGTTATTTACATAACTTAGAGGTTGTTAAGCCTGATGTTGTCAAGAAGAAGAAGAAGAAATATCATCTCAGTAAGCCGAATGATGCTGAAGACCTCGACACACTGCCCGCTAAACTGCCTGTAGCACTGAAGGTGGTTTGCCAATGGGCCAACACATTCGTAAAGAATGGGGTCAGCATCAACACCACTTTGGACGAGGAAATATTTGGTTTTCGAACAAAAATGGCTACCTTCAGGAGTGATATACATGTGATCACAATTTTTTTTGAGACATATGCTCAAGCCATTATTTTTTATATGAGGTAGGTGTTAATTATTCTTTTAATGATGCATTGGTGTTGCTCATGTAATTGCTGAGACATCTGCTCAAGTCACAAATTTTTAATGCTGCATTTACTGTTAACTATTCTTTTCTTATATGCTTTTATAGCTACCTTCATAAAGCGCTAAAGAAATCTAAGATTACAGACATGATTGTCTTCGTATATTATGCTTATGCAGATGCACGCGGATGTGGAAATTCAGCTAAAATAGCTTCTGGTTTGGCCAAACGGTATAAACAAGGAAAGCCTAATCAGATTTTCTTAGCGCCGTATAACTCAGGGTATGTCCAGTATGGTTCTCTATATTGATCAATCAAATTTTGTACTTAATTCATGGTATATATACTTTTTTTATGAATGTTGAGTGGAATTTTCAATGTTAGTAATCATTGGTCTTTGACGGTCGTGAATCCCACTGAAGAAAGTGTGCATTTCATGGATCCATTGAGAGGATGATTAGGTGGTGAAGAATAAATGAATGTTGTGAACATGTATGTGCAATTGCTATTTTATATTCTGACTTTTCGAGTGGTTTGGTGGTTTATGTTTGTTTACTTTGCAGTTCCATTGCAATTTACAATTAGGACAAAGTGAAAGGCAACAAGAAAGTTCGATGGACGCCTTGTTTGGTGCATACTCAACATTTCTCAAGTCTGATGACTTTTCTTTCTCAACATGATTGATTAAATTATATGTTTACTTGACATCTATGCATGCTTCAGGGAGCTCTGAAGTAGAGAGGTCAACTGACATGTTGTATGTGGGTTATGCGCTACATGAAAGACATCGTGAGGGATAAGAATCAACTGTGGGCTGCTAAGGTAATATATGTCAATGCTACATTTTAGTTAGGCATATATCGAGATCAATGTCGAACCTTTGCATTTCCTATTTGTTGCAGTGGGAGAAGGATCTAAACAATACCTTTTCCCAAAAGGATATTGTATCGTTCGACTGAAGTGGGCTACGTATGTCTACAAGTTTGCTGATTCATGGTGTTTGAATTCTATATATGCCTGCTATTATATTATGTAAATATATGCACCTTGCAATTGAACCCTGGTTAGTTAGCTTTGCCAATGTTGGTTTTGTTGTATTTTGTGTATCTATGGGTTTAGTTGCATAGTTTATGTATTGTTGTTGAACTACTGCTTGTAGGATATGTATTTGGATTTGGTGTCGATGTTGGTTTTGTTTAATATTGTATTTACTATAAATGTGAACTGCTTTGTGTTATATGAACTGCTTTGTGTCATTTCATTCAAGAAAGAACAACACATACAAAAACTGATTTTTGTTATCTTAACCGCTTTAAAACAACATTTATCTGTTGTAAGTAGCCAGTTGTAACAATTAGTAGAAATGTGCATTTCATTAAGATTACAAAAAAGTGTTATTTTATTAACTTTCAAACAACATATAATATTCATCTCTACTATTTGTAAAATAAGAACAACACATCAGACAACATACGACTTTGTTTTTATGTAGTGTGTTAGTTATTATAAGATGACGGGGCATATTTATGGTCTAATGTGCAATGAGATGGCATGGGATTTAACGACGGATAGATATGCGATCAGACAACAGAGCATATATGTTGTGTGATTTGTTTTTTCCCATAGTGATCACACAATTCATCTTTAAGTTTTGGCACACTGATGGTTAAATAGAACATCTAAATGATGATTTAGAAGAGACTATTTTCACACAACTACCAGAATGTCTCAAGTCAGTCGAAGCAATAACAAAGCTTGTGGAATTTTGGATATGATCTAGAGTTGATACAATAATAGTGTCCAAAAGGCATCTAAAGGTTTAGCAAGAATTTTAATGAAGAAATCAAATAGTTTGTTTTCAGTCAAAATGTAGAGGAAGCGTGTGTCTATAAGAAAGAATATCAAAGGTACTAAATCATTTCTAATACTATAAGTAAACAACATACTACTAATGACGTACCTATGGTTTTAAGTAAACAACACACTACTAACGATGTACCCGTGTTAAAATCACTTAAAGTTTGGTTGTTTGAATTTTTGATAAAAGGATTTGAAAGTGACAATGTTTATACTTGGTGTAAGATAATGTTGAGTTGTCCCAACCAATACACACAGACACCATATTACAATGTTTAATGTGTATCACGTGAGGTCGATTACTTATGCATCCACAATACAAATCATCCTATATGTTATGTGGTATATCAGATCTTGCTTATACACTTAGTACATTGAGTGAATATTAACTCTAACATAAAGTCATCGAATGGTAGTAAAGAGTACTCTCGAGTATTTACAAAATATAATAAAATTGTTTATGAAAACAATGAATTTATTATGAAGAAGTGTTTATATTCGAACTGTATAAGTGACATCGAGGATAGTACGTCTGTCATAAATTCATCTTCAATATTAATTATGGATATTTAAGTTGGAAATGTTCCAAACTAGAGGTTGTGGCAGATTCAACTATAGAGGCTAAGTACATCACCTTAAGTAATGCCACGGTGAAATCAGTATATGTGCGTAAATTTATAAGAGAGCTAGGGGTGTTCCCACCATTTAGAATCCAATAATGTATTCAGATACCAATAATGCAATGTTGGTTGCAAAGGGAACTATAACATCCCGTATTTTTAAGCCATTGAATTTGAACATTTAATTCATTTTAAATGTTTAATATGGGTTTAAGATTTATTTTGAACTAAAAAGAATTGGTTTAAACTAAAACAACAAGTGATAATTTCTAATGTGGAGGTTTAATGTGAGATTGGATAATAATAATTAAATATTCGGGATTGGGATAAAAAGGTGGATTTGGGTGTAAATAGTAATAAAATGATATTTAAATGTATTTTTAGGTTCGATTGGTTATAAATAATATTGTTGGATTTTTAGATGAATTTAAAAGTCGATAAGTTATTATTTGGAATTTTATATTAATTTAAAAAAAGGGAATTTAATATTATTAAAATGCAATTTAATCAGATTTTGGTCCGGAATGAGCCGGAATGATTTTTATTGTGTTTATAAATTTTATATGATTTATTATTGAGTTATTAAATTTGTAAAAGTAAAATTTTAAGCGTTTCTGATAATTTCAGAAAATCGCTAGATTTAATAGACGAGTAAAATAGCCTTCCGGGGCACAGTCTCGGAATTCGACGAAACCAGTTCCATTGGATCCGTAATAGTTAGTTATTATCGGATTTCAATTTTCGTAGCAATCGGAGTTGTCGTGTGATCGTGGCAGTTCGAAACGCATCGAAATCGATTTAACCGATTTAATTTTAAATTGATCGTTTTATTCTGTATCTCGTGCATACGATCACATTAGCTTACGAAACCTGTTCCATTGTGTCCGGAACGCGGAAAACCCCCAGGATAGCCTGTCAGAACGTGAGAATTGGAGGTCGTTTGCTTAACGGTTAAGTTGAGATATTTTGTTAATTAAATAATATTAAACTATATATATATAAACATTTTAATCCCAAAACCCTAGCTTTATCTGCAGGCCGCCGTCTCAAAGTTTTTCAATGGCCGAAAACGCTTCTTACTTCTTCCTCAAAATTCGATCAATCCATAAGTTTTCGTTAGAAATCTTCAACTAGGAAATGGTTGAGCTCGATAAGCTCTATAGATCTAACGGTGGCGATGCATTTTCGCGAAGTGGTTTGATGGCTATGGGGGTTCGAACGGAGCGCGTTCGTGCACAAAATTAGAGGAGGGGGTGACGTCGAGCTCGACCGGGTCTAGGCCAAAGGTGCGTGGCGGTCAGGGCTACGAAGTGGTGGCGGGTGATGGAGTCCGGTCGCGTGTAGTGGCGGCGATGTTCAACCCTAGTTGGCTATACGGGTTCGATTTTTAGCCTGGGAATGTCGCGTGACTAACGAAGAAGAGAAGGAGTGAGGAGCGGTCTTGATTTGTTCGTTCGTATCTACGGCTGTGATGTATTTGGTAAAATAAAATAAAAGAAAAAGAATTTGTTTTAAATTCGATTCAAAACTTTAACATTTAATAACTTGTTCGTATGTATTCAGAATTTGACGAAACTGAAACCGTTGGAATCGCAGAGAGACGTACTACGCGATGGTGCAGTTCCGGAATCATTCCGGGCAAGTAGAAATTTGGGTTAAATCGGACGTCGTCCGGTTTAATTTGAATTTCGAACGCTCACCAAAATTCAAGGTGAGTTTTTCTCACTCACATCTGGATGCTAGGCATTATAAATAATTGATATTTAAATATCTGTGTGAATGGTTGATTATATCTGTGATTATCAGTCTGGTTGATATTTATATTGCGATGTGCTAATATCTGTGATGTAGGGAGAAACAGGTTGGAGGGATCCAACTAGATTCCTCACAATGTAGCAATTATTTTATAATTGATAGTGATACCTGTTTATATGATGTGATTGATAAATCTGGAAATTTAGTTGTTCTGTGACATTGTGGTATAAATTGTAATCATAGAATTAAATTATAAATGGCTAAATTGTGTTTTTACGAAATAAAATGAATTGTTAAATTTAGAATTTCAAAGAATAAAATTTGAAATCGGATTTGAAAAGAAAAATGTAAATTGGGTCAAATTGGGATTTTTGAATATAATGGGGAGTTTATAAAATGGGTAAATGGAAAGTATAGTTTTCTGGAGATTAAATTTATGAAATTATAAATTGTTTAAAATAACGGTGTTTATTTTAATAACGACTAATGTTATCCGGAAATTAAAATATGTTAAAATGGAGTTTCCGACTATAAATAAACAAGTTAAAATGAAAAACAGAATGTTTGAAATGCCGTATTTCATTGGAATGTAACTAAGTGAATTGGAAATTTGGCTTCCATTGAAAATTCACCAAGATGTTTATTTAAAAATGTTTAAACTAATTTAAAAAAATGAATTTCCGAAAATGGGAAAAATTGTGATTTAACTTCGGAGGAAGTTATAGTTAAGTATGGAATTGGAAATTTATGTTGAAATCATAAATTGACTTGAAATAAATCAGTGGATTTATATGAAAGAGTACTTTGGAATGTTTAGAAACGGGAAAGTGTTTCCCTGGGAAAACCAAGTAAATGTTTATAAAAAGATTTTATTTAACTAAGGTTAAGTTTTAAATCGTTTTAAAAAGTATTTTTAAGAAATCGTTATTTTTAAAGAAATAAATTAATAATTTTTAATACCGTAATAATTTGGGAGTATATTAGCAATTATTTTTACAAATGGATTATTTAAAAGTTGGTTTTAGCTTAAGTTGTTAAAATTAGCATTTTTCTTCTTATAACGCTATTTTGAATTTAGTTAAACTAAAACCCTTATCTCTAAATCAAAGTTTATGTGTTAATAACTAGTTTTCTTCACATATTTTAAATTTATATTTTGAGTAAATAAATAGAAGTAATTTTCATATTTTAAAGTATATTTCAGTATAAAGTATTTTAACTGTTTTAAATGCAAATTGTTTTATACTTGGTTATTCCCGATGGGAATAAAGGGTAAAAGATTTACCTTGTAAAGGAAGAGTGGAAAATTGTTTTCAAACGAGTTTTGAAAATGTGAAAATATATCTTTGAAAGATATTAGAGGCAAATAAATAATATGGAGATTATTTATTGTGTGATGGATGTGTATGGATGTTTGTGAACATTAATTGATAGTTAAATCACCGACTATCAATATTGGCCAAATGCGTTGATCGTATCGAAGAGACCGGGATCGAGTTTCCGTATACCGGGATTCTAGGTCTGGAGACTCGAAAACCACTTCGATCCGGTTTGTACGTTTCGCGAAAACGATTTCGGAGTCGAAGATGGAGCAGTGAAGTGCAAGGGCTAGTCGCTACTAATCCTGAGGATATTTCCAAAATGGATGTAGTAGGAATAGTGCCTTCGGTTCCGTTCGGACCCGGGACGGACTTGTATGGACGAATGCTTGCGAAACATCGTCAGGTGGACGATGGGCATTCAAAGTGAAATGTTCTGTAAAGGTATCGTTTAGCCTCAAGCCTCATCAACCAGGAATGACTGAAAATCAGGGGTTATGCAGCAAGGCTTCGTGGGTAGCCCCCACTTAAGAGTAAGGTCATCCCTGTCTAGATGTCCCTTTTATTTCGGCTTAGTGGTGCGGTTGCTGATCCCAACCGTGGGGTGATTTTACTTGGAATTATCCAGTAAGGGATGATTCCGGCTTTGTGTTGCAGGGGAGCGGGCGTACTCCTCGGTACTGTGATCTAGGCCACGTACTGTGACAGGTGGTACCCCAGTGCCTAGTCATTCGTTGGAAATCCATTCTCCCTACGAGCCTGTACGGTTTTGATTGTGCCCAACTATTGTTGAAATGTGAGATGCAAGCATTTCAGCTAGATTCTATTTTACTTTCTATAGACACTATTATAATATCAGAGGATTTTAATATAAAAGTGTTTAGCTATCGTAAGGTAAAAACCCGACATGTTTATTTGTGGCGTGGTCTTACGAGATGCTTTTGTTTTTAAAGAATTTTGAAACTTTAATAATCAATTGAGTGTATTTATGATGCGCTGGTATTCCAGACTGACTCGGGTGTTATTTTATTATAATGCTCGGGTCAGACCGAGTATATTTCAGGATAGGTTGCTATGGAGCTCAGGAGAGGAGCTGGAGTTCGAGACGTATTTCTCGTACTTGTATTATTCCGCTGCTGTGATTGTTGTATTGACTGATTGACTGGATATTGATGATTGTATTGATATACTCTGATGATGATGTATTGTATATAATCAGATATAGTTTCATTTTGTGTAAAGATCTGTTCTATATATTATATTTTATACGCTGCGACTGTGAGGTTCTGATTTTGTTTAGTTCTTTCTTCTTCTATCTACTTTCTTATTCTTCTACAATCTGTCTTTCCGGCATTCGATCGTCGGCATATTATACTGTTGAGTATTTTGTGTCGATTTTCGAGGGTCGAGAAGGGCGGGTCGTGACAGTTGGTATCAGAGCTTAGATTGGCGACAACCTAGGCTTTGGTGGGAAAATTACTCATTTTTAAATAGAGTCGGAAGTACTCTATAATGAGCTGAGTGTAATAATAGCTATGAGAGCGTACTTGTTAGTGGATATAAAATTGTTTTTGTACTGTGTTGACTTATCGGTTGAGTGTTTATGAATTCTGGTCGGTGCGGGAAGTACAACCGTATCGATAGGGGTTTCTAAACTCTTAAACAAGGTAAACCGACATAGTATTGTTTTAAGTGGGTAAATGAAATAATTTTACCCAAATTTATATTTTGATATAAAGAAATAATTTTCTGAATTATTATATATATTGGATGTTTGTTTGGTTGTTTCTTCTGTAATCGAATAAGAAATTAAAATATGATCTAAAATTCGAAATGATTTCTAAGCAAATAAGAATCTAATATATTAAAAATGGTTTATAACCAAATGGAATTGACTGGATATGTTTTAAATAAGAAAAGTAAAAAAATTAAAATTTGATTTAAACTAGAATTTTGACCCCGGAAATTTTGAAAGGGATTTCAAATGGAATTAAACAAAGTTTTGGGAGTTTGACTTTGTGGAAATGTTAGAAATGTTTTCAAAAGCATTTGTAAGAATGGAGTATATTTTGGGAAAAATATTTTTTTGAATAGAAATTGTTTTGAGGTGGATTTTGGAAGTGGAAAGCACTGAACTCACTTCAGTCGCTGGAAAATAATCATGATGATGCTGGCCACATCATCAGAATTCATTTTCGAGTTTCTAAAGTGATGGATTGCTACCAAAATAGTTGGGTATGACATTGTTTGGACTTGTTTGGGAAACAAGTGATTTTGGAATTTTCAAAGGAAAATTGTTTGGTAAAAGCAGATTGTTTTGGAATTTGGTATTTGATTTGAATATCAAAGAGTAATGTGTTGATTTTTATTTCGAATTGGTTTTGAAATAAATCCGGGTAAATTGAATTCTGGGAATTCTATTTTAAAATAAAAATGTGAAAGTTGAAATGATTCAACTATATAACTTATAAAGGAAAGTTGATTTAAAGAAGAATTGAGTATATATGGAATGTAAATTTACTTTGAATAAATGAAGGTGAATGGAATATATCTGGATTTAACTTATGATAAGTTAAATAAAATTAAGAATTTGAAATTAAATTAAATCTAAATGAATTGGAATTAAAGGGAAGTTGATATAAAGGTGAAGTGTAAATGCTTATGATTGTGCAAATGAATTCATATTCTTAAGCTATTAAGTGTTAAAATTTGACATTGTGATTATAAAAATGTGGATTGGTTTGAAATGAGCAATATAAACTTACAAGTAAATAAGTTGGAGAACTTGAGAATGGAAGATTTGATTTTAACTCAAGTAAAATGGGATTATAATCACAAATGGAAATAATAAATGGAATGGTGAATTCGAACTTAATTTTAAATGGAATGCAAAGTAAGATGAAACAATTATAAAATATAAAAGAGGTAAGTGAACTGAAGTTAGTAAATAAGTTGAACTTGGATATAGAGAATTAAGATTAAATTGAATTTGGTTTAACTTCGACTACGGTGGAATTAAGCTGAATATTAAAATTTCTGTTGTGTTATGGATAAAAATGAATGTAATTAAATTCTTATTTAAAGTAGTAAAGGAAATGGTTTAAAATTCAGGTGGGCTAAATAAAATTTAGATGAGCTTGAATAAATTCTGGAAAGGAATTAAATTGAAAATGCATATATAATCTAGTTAACCTTGAATTAAAATGGGATAAGAATTGAGTTTAATGGAAATTTAATTCAGTTGAGATGATGTTGAATGGAGTAAATGTTTACTCAACTAAATCCAAAATGATTGTTTGGAAATAAATCTTGTGTAAGCTAAATTAAATGGAATTTGTATTGTAATAAATAGGATTTTGATAGTTGGTCAAAGTTTGAAAGGTAAATAAAATCCAGTTTTGGGATGGAATTTAAGTTTGGCAATAAATGTTGGAAGTGAGAATGAATAATGGAATTAGCTTATAATAGTGGTGGTTTGAATTGTAAGTAAATTCAAATGAGAGAAATAATTTAAATGGTCTCTTTGTTAATAAAATAAATTTGTACATGGATTGGATAAATAAACAAAGAGCATTAAAGTTGTAAAGGAATTGAAATTTGATTTGAATGAGAATCAAATGAAAATAAAATAAAATTGATATAAGAAGATGATGGAAATTTTGTGAAAGAACTTAAGTAACTTGGAAGAAAAACAAATGATTGTGAATGGGCTTATTTAAGTAATTCCGAATGAAATTTGTTAGGAAATAAACTGAAATGCAAGTGAAGTGAGTTTTAAATTAATTAATGTGATGAGTTAAAAATATAAGAGTTGTAAATAACTCAGGAATGAATGATATTAATATAAACTTGAATTTGGTTAATGGAAATAAAGATGTAAGGAAAATGTAATTTAACAATTACATTGGAAAGAGGAAATATTTGGTTTGTGAACCTTGTAATGGAATAAAATTTATATGAATCCAAGTTGGAAATAATTTTAAATGGTTATAAGCTTAAGTGGCAATTGTTTGCTTGAATGACATGGAAATTTGCATGTATTCAGAATTGAGTTGTTTAAAAAGCAATTGAAGTTGACCTTTGAATAAATTGATATGGATTGGAATCTAATTCAAAAGTTTGTATATAAATGCAAGTGAATTGATTTAAAGAGAGAATGGAATTAGTTTTGAATCAATCAGAATGAGTTGACATTTTAATAGGTAATATTTGCATATGAATGGAAATGGATTATAAAAGAAATGCAAATATTTCAAGTTTAAAATGAAATTTGATTGTAAATCAAATTTGGAATGTAAGTTAAAATTAAAAATGTAAGAAAGGCATATGTTAATCATATTGAGATAGAAATGAATTGGTTATAATTAATATGGATTGTATGCAGCGAACTTGAATTTAAGGCATTCAAGCGAAATAAAAATGAAGTTTGGATTTGAATAAGAAATTTAAAAAGTGATTGAAACTTTTGAATTGTTGATAAATTATGGTCAACATTGTTAAATTATGAACTATGCTTGGTTTGGTTATGAGATGGATATGTTTGGCTTGCATTTGTATTGGAAATGTTATTAAAATGCTCATATCTTTGAAATTTGATGAGTTGTTGAGTAAGTACAGGTATGGAAGGCGTTCGAGAGAGTTGGAGCGCGTTTATGCGTTATATTAGCCGCTTGCTATTAAAAATTTGCTAAAAGGTACGCCTACGCAAATATAATTGGGAAATGATATATATATTGTGATATATTTTGGTTTCCGGCCGTGTGAGCCGATGTATATATATTTGTGTATCCTGCGATATCGCAGAAGCTCCTCCGTACAAAGGAGACTCCGCCAAAATTTTCCAAAAATTTTGGGAATTAGAAAATTTTTGGGGTTTTGGAAATTTTTTATTAACTAGTAAAGTTATTTTGGAAAGGTTAAAAATAAAGGCTTTAGAGTAAATGTAGCAATTGAGTATGGGATTGGGCTAAAGGATTTTGGAAAGTGAATATAAACTTTAGCTAAGCAAATTGAGTAAGTAAATGGGATGGGAAGTATGTTCCTACCTTAGCAAATTTCGAGGACGAAATTTTTATAAGGGGGGAGGAATGTAACATCCCGTATTTTTAAGCCATTGAATTTGAACATTTAATTCATTTTAAATGTTTAATATGGGTTTAAGATTTATTTTGAACTAAAAAGAATTGGTTTAAACTAAAACAACAAGTGATAATTTCTAATGTGGAGGTTTAATGTGAGATTGGATAATAATAATTAAATATTCGGGATTGGGATAAAAAGGTGGATTTGGGTGTAAATAGTAATAAAATGATATTTAAATGTATTTTTAGGTTCGATTGGTTATAAATAATATTGTTGGATTTTTAGATGAATTTAAAAGTCGATAAGTTATTATTTGGAATTTTATATTAATTTAAAAAAAGGGAATTTAATATTATTAAAATGCAATTTAATCAGATTTTGGTTCGGAATGAGCCGGAATGATTTTTATTGTGTTTATAAATTTTATATGATTTATTATTGAGTTATTAAATTTGTAAAAGTAAAATTTTAAGCGTTTCTGATAATTTCAGAAAATCGCTAGATTTAATAGACGAGTAAAATAGCCTTCCGGGGCACAGTCTCGGAATTCGACGAAACTAGTTCCATTGGATCCGTAATAGTTAGTTATTATCGGATTTCAATTTTCGTAGCAATCGGAGTTGTCGTGTGATCGTGGCAGTTCGAAACGCATCGAAATCGATTTAACCGATTTAATTTTAAATTGATCGTTTTATTCTGTATCTCGTGCATACGATCACATTAGCTTACGAAACCTGTTCCATTGTGTCCGGAACGCGGAAAACCCCCAAGATAGCCTGTCAGAACGTGAGAATTGGAGGTCGTTTGCTTAACGGTTAAGTTGAGATATTTTGTTAATTAAATAATATTAAACTATATATATATAAACATTTTAATCCCAAAACCCTAGCTTTATCTGCAGGCCGCCGTCTCAAAGTTTTTCAATGGCCGAAAACGCTTCTTACTTCTTCCTCAAAATTCGATCAATCCATAAGTTTTCGTTAGAAATCTTCAACTAGGAAATGGTTGAGCTCGATAAGCTCTATAGATCTAACGGTGGCGATGCATTTTCGCGAAGTGGTTTGATGGCTATGGGGGTTCGAACGGAGCGCGTTCGTGCACGAAATTAGAGGAGGGGGTGACGTCGAGCTCGACCGGGTCTAGGCCAGAGGTGCGTGGCGGTCAGGGCTACGAAGTGGTGGCGGGTGATGGAGTCCGGTCGCGTGTAGTGGCGGCGATGTTCAACCCTAGTTGGCTATACGGGTTCGATTTTTAGCCTGGGAATGTCGCGTGACTAACGAAGAAGAGAAGGAGTGAGGAGCGGTCTTGATTTGTTCGTTCGTATCTACGGCTGTGATGTATTTGGTAAAATAAAATAAAAGAAAAAGAATTGGTTTTAAATTCGATTCAAAACTTTAACATTTAATAACTTGTTCGTATGTATTCAGAATTTGACGAAACTGAAACCGTTGGAATCACAGAGAGACGTACTACGCGATGGTGCAGTTCCGGAATCATTCCGGGCAAGTAGAAATTTGGGTTAAATCGGACGTCGTCCGGTTTAATTTGAATTTCGAACGCTCACCAAAATTCAAGGTGAGTTTTTCTCACTCACATCTGGATGCTAGGCATTATAAATAATTGATATTTAAATATCTGTGTGAATGGTTGATTATATCTGTGATTATCAGTCTGGTTGATATTTATATTGCGATGTGCTAATATCTGTGATGCAGGGAGAAACAGGTTGGAGGGATCCAACTGGATTCCTCACAATGAGGCAATTATTTTATAATTGATAGTGATACCTGTTTATATGATGTGATTGATAAATCTGGAAATTTAGTTGTTCTGTGACATTGTGGTATAAATTGTAATCATAGAATTAAATTATAAATGGCTAAATTGTGTTTTTACGAAATAAAATGAATTGTTAAATTTAGAATTTCAAAGAATAAAATTTGAAATCGGATTTGAAAAGAAAAATGTAAATTGGGTCAAATTGGGATTTTTGAATATAATGGGGAGTTTATAAAATGGGTAAATGGAAAGTATAGTTTTCTGGAGATTAAATTTATGAAATTATAAATTGTTTAAAATAACGGTGTTTATTTTAATAACGACTAATGTTATCCGGAAATTAAAATATGTTAAAATGGAGTTTCCGACTATAAATAAACAAGTTAAAATGAAAAACAGAATGTTTGAAATGCCGTATTTCATTGGAATGTAACTAAGTGAATTGGAAATTTGGCTTCCATTGAAAATTCACCAAGATGTTTATTTAAAAATGTTTAAACTAATTTAAAAAAATGAATTTCCGAAAATGGGAAAAATTGTGATTTAACTTCGGAGGAAGTTATAGTTAAGTATGGAATTGGAAATTTATGTTGAAATCATAAATTGACTTGAAATAAATCAGTGGATTTATATGAAAGAGTACTTTGGAATGTTTAGAAACGGGAAAGTGTTTCCCTGGGAAAACCAAGTAAATGTTTATAAAAAGATTTTATTTAACTAAGGTTAAGTTTTAAATCGTTTTAAAAAGTATTTTTAAGAAATCGTTATTTTTAAAGAAATAAATTAATAATTTTTAATACCGTAATAATTTGGGAGTATATTAGCAATTATTTTTACAAATGGATTATTTAAAAGTTGGTTTTAGCTTAAGTTGTTAAAATTAGCATTTTTCTTCTTATAACGCTATTTTGAATTTAGTTAAACTAAAACCCTTATCTCTAAATCAAAGTTTATGTGTTAATAACTAGTTTTCTTCACATATTTTAAATTTATATTTTGAGTAAATAAATAGAAGTAATTTTCATATTTTAAAGTATATTTCAGTATAAAGTATTTTAACTGTTTTAAATGCAAATTGTTTTATACTTGGTTATTCCCGATGGGAATAAAGGGTAAAAGATTTACCTTGTAAAGGAAGAGTGGAAAATTGTTTTCAAACGAGTTTTGAAAATGTGAAAATATATCTTTGAAAGATATTAGAGGCAAATAAATAATATGGAGATTATTTATTGTGTGATGGATGTGTATGGATGTTTGTGAACATTAATTGATAGTTAAATCACCGACTATCAATATTGGCCAAATGCGTTGATCGTATCGAAGAGACCGGGATCGAGTTTCCGTATACCGGGATTCTAGGTCTGGAGACTCAAAAACCACTTCGATCCGGTTTGTACGTTTCGCGAAAACGATTTCGGAGTCGAAGATGGAGCAGTGAAGTGCAAGGGCTAGTCGCTACTAATCCTGAGGATATTTCCAAAATGGATGTAGTAGGAATAGTGCCTTCGGTTCCGTTCGGACCCGGGACGGACTTGTATGGACGAATGCTTGCGAAACATCGTCAGGTGGACGATGGGCACTCAAAGTGAAATGTTCTGTAAAGGTATCGTTTAGCCTCAAGCCTCATCAACCGGGAATGACTGAAAATCAGGGGTTATGCAGCAAGGCTTCGTGGGTAGCCCCCACTTGAGAGTAAGGTCATCCCTGTCTAGATGTCCCTTTTATTTCGGCTTAGTGGTGCGGTTGCTGATCCCAACCGTGGGGTGATTTTACTTGGAATTATCCAGTAAGGGATGATTCCGGCTTTGTGTTGCAGGGGAGCGGGCGTACTCCTCGGTACTGTGATCTAGGCCACGTATTGTGACAGGTGGTACCCCAGTGCCTAGTCATTCGTTGGAAATCCATTCTCCCTACGAGCCTGTACGGTTTTGATTGTGCCCAACTATTGTTGAAATGTGAGATGCAAGCATTTTAGCTAGATTCTATTTTACTTTCTATAGACACTATTATAATATCAGAGGATTTTAATATAAAAGTGTTTAGCTATCGTAAGGTAAAAACCCGACATGTTTATTTGTGGCGTGGTCTTACGAGATGCTTTTGTTTTTAAAGAATTTTGAAACTTTAATAATCAATTGAGTGTATTTATGATGCGCTGGTATTCCAGACTGACTCGGGTGTTATTTTATTATAATGCTCGGGTCAGACCGAGTATATTTCAGGATAGGTTGCTATGGAGCTCAGGAGAGGAGCTAGAGTTCGAGACGTATTTCTCGTACTTGTATTATTCCGCTGCTGTGATTGTTGTATTGACTGATTGACTGGATATTGATGATTGTATTGATATACTCTGATGATGATGTATTGTATATAATCAGATATAGTTTCATTTTGTGTAAAGATCTGTTCTATATATTATATTTTATCCGCTGCGACTGTGAGGTTCTGATTTTGTTTAGTTCTTTCTTCTTCTATCTACTTTCTTATTCTTCTACAATCTGTCTTTCCGGCATTCGATCGTCGGCATATTATACTGTTGAGTATTTTGTGTCGATTTTCGAGGGTCGAGAAGGGCGGGTCGTGACAGGAACCGATAGCTTTATAAGAGGTTGGGATACGTTCTTCGTAATCACACATGATAAAAAAGTTTACCACTGATAGGGAAATATAACTGAAAGGTAGATACAAAATAATAATATCGCAGATCCATTCACTAAGGCCTCTTCCGAGTCTAATTTAGGTAAAATGATTGAAGGTGTGTGCATGAGGCTCCATAATTGGCCCCAATTGCAAGTGGGATATTGATAGAGTTACAGGGTGCTCTTGGGTTATTATGTAATTTGTTAGGTAACTTAACTCTTCTAAGAGAAACAAGTTCAAAATGAAATAGGATTTTGGTTTTATTTTGTATTTATTTAGTAATATAAGTAAGGTTAATTAACACGTTAAACATGTATAAATAGACAATCCTTAGAAGGTATTTTGTCGATCGCAATTAGGAATGTGTTCGTAACCATGAGTATTGAATCAATATCTAAATACTTAATTCCTTAAATGTTCCTAGTCCAGATGTATTGAGAAGAGTATATCAATACATCCGTTGAGACTAGTATACATAAAGCTCTTCATATGATGGATGTTGAAATACTTATGACCATTGGGGACACCAAGTGATTACTTATGATTTTTGGGAAAAATCATGGAACGACTCCATGAGAGTCATCTATAGGTTATTACAACCAAATTAAAATAGAAGATCTTGTGGTAATGACATACAATAGCCTTCAAACTTGAGAGTATTGCTGATCTTTGGTAGTTAAGCTTTACTTTGATTATGGTCAAGCACATGGCATGGTGATAGTGTTAAGGCTATAGTTGGGTACACATTGAACTACTTTGAATGAGATACTACTAAAGAGAGGATTCGTCTCCTTTGTTGTATAAAGTTAGTATCACCGTAATTGGTACTCAACTTAAACTCAAAATCTTTGACCGAAGTAAATTAGTTCATCGCTAAATGTTATCTGATTGAACCAAGGAATTTAATGTTGTCTACACAATTAAATACCGATATTAAAAGAGTTTTTGTCCTTAGACCAAATTCTAGATGTCTAAATGATACAATGATGATGAGAAAACACGTATATAAAGTATCGTTACTATATGAGCTTAAAATAGATTAAAGAATGAATTTTTCCTAAAGGACCAATAAGCGTTAAACTTATGCTTGATACTGTACTTCAGCAAAGTTCGTACATGTTTCAACATTTAAATTGTTCAAATATTGACTGGGACCGAGTTCACACTAGAGAATCAACACAATCGAGTTGTTAGTTATTTTTAAATTCAACCAACGTATGTTACAAATTAATAATAAATTTATATACAAATGTTATATTAAGTTTTAATATCATTTAATTATTTACATAAATACTGAAAAATTATTTAAAACGATGTATAAATGTTTATATTGATTTAATTAATGAACAACTTTGGATAAACTAATTAAATAGGTGACTTAAAGCTTTAAATCATTTTGGTGCATTGTTTAGAAATTTAAACATACCCATATAGAGGAGGCCGACCCTACAATGGGAAAGAACAAGAAAGAGTTTTGAAATATGGAAGATTAATGGTTGATTGGAAGATGGAAAGTCGTCTATAACACGTGACCCTAAATGCTTATAAATAGATCATTTTCCCTCTAACCCTAAAAGGGATAGAAAACTAAGCCTCCATCTCTCTCAAACTAAAGGAAAAACTAATGAAGCCTATAAGGGAGACCTAAAACCTCCATTCAAGGGAAAGAAATTTGGAATTCAAGGAGGAGATTACTATTACCAACATGTTGACAATTGGAGAGGATCATAGGTACATGTTTATATGTATATTCATTTATATGTAATATTAGATCTTCTCATCCTTTTCTTCTTCCTTGAGTATTTAAATAAAAAATTTAAATTTGATTTCAAACCTAATTTATTTATATACAAACATGTATGTAATTATTTTAATTAACATACACTTGTACCTACCTACATACATACATATGAGTGTGTGTATGGAGGCATGTCAATGGTACAGGCTACGGCCCGAGCCCGGCCCGAGCCCATCCTATTAATGCGGATATGGGTTTTGTCTTTCACTACTCAAGCCCGACCCAGGCCTGACCCGATTACTACTAGGGTCGGGTATGGTTTTATCAATACCCAATCCAATTACGGCCCGATTCGACTATTAGTTTTCCATCATATCAAAACATGAGTATTAATGTTATTTGTTTACCATTTTGTTTCTTTACATGTAGATAATTTTGCATACTTTTGTTGTGAACTTGACTACATCATAGCCCAATTTATATGTTAACATTGTTTGTATACAAATTTTACCAAAGTTGCAATTTTAAAATATGGTTTTAACGTAAATATTCTGAGTTAGGTATACGGGTATTACCCAACAGGTTTAAAAAGCCTGATGGGTTGGGCTCGGGTATTGGCTTGAAATACCCTACTGGTTTGGGCCGGGCTTGGGTTTTAATTATTGTAATCGGACTCGGGTCAGGGTTTTATGATACCCAAACTGAACCCGGCCCATTGACAGGCCTATATTTTATGTATACATAAATAAATAAATAAATAAATAAATAAATAAATATATACATATGTGTGTGTGTGTGTTTCATGATTGGTTTTGGCCTTGTTAAAACAAATATATAATGCAGTGAAACTTAACTTTGTTTAATTTATGTATATATTAATTGTTATTAAAAGGAAAGATAAAATTCAGTTACACTATATGTATACATATATATATATATAACAAATTTCCTTCCACTTAATGGAAAGATAAACAAAAGACAAAAAATGGACCAGATTTAATAGAAATAAAGATATCAAAGGGTTGCCAATAGTCCACCTAATCAAATGGTTAACTTTGCTGACATCGTTAACTATTCTACTTTCTTCCTTTTCAGTTTCAACTGCCACTCCATGTTTACCCACTTCCCACCATCATTCCAGGCATGTTGCACTTGGTTGAAGCTGTTGGATCCTTAATTTAGGGTAACTTTATTTTTTCCACTTCTTATCCTCAAATCGATGTATGTAAAACATAAATTTTTTTCTTCCCTAGTACAAAATCAGTTCCATGTTCCTCAATAAGATCTTGATCTTCTTTAGCACGTCCATGGTCGGTATGACACTTTAGTAAAGAACTCTATGCCTAAATTTTTTTTTTCAATTTGCAACCAATGATCCTGACAGATGATCATCTCAGGCGGAATTATTTCATGTTTTTTCGAATCTTACTTCGCTATAATGGTGGCCATTGTTCTATGGATAGTACTAGCCTCCTTTACGATGCTTTCTATTTAAGGTCAATATTCACTTACTGTTTGCGGTCCTATGAGTTTATCGCTGAGGTAAGTTCTTGATCTATGGTTTGAGGAAGTTGGTTGAACTGAATTTAGTTCCTAAATTTTGCCATTATATGATTATTAGAAGCCCGCTTGAAGTGAGAAAAATATCAATGTATTTCTGTAATCTTTTATGCTCATTCTCTTTCTTTATTGTATAAAAAGGCCAAGGCTAGGAAGAGGAGTATGAGTGTACTAACTATATAATTAGCAATTCAGAAATATCCTATCTTTGCCTTTACTCATTTTCCCCTTGCCACCGTTTCTTGTTAATTTTGGAGTTTAATTTTTTCCATGTAGTTTCAGGAGCATGCACTTAAGCTGTTTGAGTATTGAATTCTGAATTTTCTTTTAACTAACCTGTACATTTGCATAAGTTATTCACTATATAGGTGACAATTACAATAGTCCATTTTATCGAAATTAATTGCTAAAGTCTAAATTGTATTATATTTAAATGCAGGCCCGGCCCAAGCCCAAGGCATGCAAGACATTTGCCTAGGGCATCAAGACGCCATGGGGCAGCAAATTTCTTACGCTACTGTTATCTTCTACTCTTTGAAAAAATGAAATTAACTTCAATCCTCCATTACCCACATCACCGCATGCCACTATCTACTATCTCCCCTTAATCGCGCCATCCATCGGACGCCAGACGTCGGAGCATCACTTCCACCTGTGTCGCTGCTTCCATTACCACCTCAAGCTCCACCAACAAACTACTGCATCTATTAATCTGATTGCTTCATTCCCTCCATTGTCCTTATTTTAATTTCACCACCAATTTGCTCCTAAATTGTTGATTGAAGACTGAAGTGCTGACTGACATAAGAAAGTAAGTTTTTAGTTTAAGAATTTAAATGGTTTAATGATTTAGTTTTAACTAAACTCTTTGTGTTTAGATACCCTCTTTAAGCAAGATTCAAAACGATGGTATAAAAAATAGAACAAATTTTACTGCTTATTTTAATTCATGTTTTTTGATTTAGAATTTAGTGCTAACTGAAAACAAATTATCTCTATCTGTAGCAGTGAATGATTTAAAAAAACCCCTAAAATAGCAAATTAAAATGTTTATGAATGTTTTATACTATTTTCACATATTTTATGAATGGTTTAAATTGTTGTCATATATTCCGTGAATGAATTAAGTGGAATTCAACTTAGTGGAATTTCATTCATGGATAAATCAAGATCAAATAAGTCCATACTGATGTTTCTGATATGCGAAAAAGAATAATATGACTAATAATTTATATGTATATATACATGAAATGTACAAAAATTTATATAATTTCTGCACAAGTAAGTTGATGTTTAACATAAATGTAGAAAAGAAAATTTGCATAATGTATGTATGCATTCAAATAATATACATATCAGTTGCAAAGAAAAAAAAGTAATTTTGGAGACCTGATTACAATACTGCTCTATACCTCTGTTATTTGTTCCTTTGTCTGGCCTTTCTCCTCTTTTACCAAGATAACAATCAAGTCATGAATTATTTATAGATACACATGCAACATATATATTATTATGCAACATATATGATTTATCATGGGCCTTTTCACATGTAAGATTTGTCAGTAGCTATATAGATCACTAGACATACTGTCATTACTATTCACAGGGAAGTATCAAGAGAATTGTATGTCGTATAAGAAAATAATAAAAAAGATTGAGAATAAAAGAGAATTATGGTATTTTAATTCCAAAAAATTATCACACACATATATGAAATATGAATTTGCATTTGGTTTTGACATTCTATACAATATGTGTATTTCTATTTCTTTTTTAAAATGGGGCAACAAATTTGAAAAAAGAATTGTTCGTCTAGGGCATCAAATACCTTTGGGTCGGCCCTGTTTAAATGATTGTTGAATAGAACCTAATACCGTATATAATCCAAACTGATTTTAGTTATCTTGATATACAGACTGTATTTTTACTACTTTCCAATAATAGTTAATTATCGAGCGCCATCACAATGATTTGTTAAGCTAAGTTATGTCCTTTTTTTTAATAATATAAATTCTGATCAATGATTATATGTGATTCATGATTATAGATGCATCTATTAGGAGTCTATAAGCTAGAAACACAATGATGGAAAATATTAATTCAATGGAGAAATTTGGATTTTGGTGAGGAAGAAGAAGCAGGAAACATGTTAACACCATCGCGCTTATGAAGTATCATTCTAATTTCTATATTAACATGTTTTCTTAGTGTACTAAATAATAAATATGTGTTTATGTCTTTTAGCTATTGGAATGAATGCCTGCAGATTACTTGCTTAATTACCCAATATATTTATGATACTCAGTGTATATTTTGTTTTCATGTGACATGTAAATATCATTGCTAACTTAGTAATTATAACTTTGCATATTTTACAAATCTCTAAAATAATGTATGTTTGAGGTATATATGATCTATAACCGTTGTTAATTGTAACGACCTATTTTTCGTACAGTTTAAGCGGACAAGCAACCACACAAGACCCACTCAAACTGAACAAAAGGGCGGATAGTTAGGGAAAGAAAGAAGGGAGAAGGAAGAAAAAAAGAAAAAGAAAACTAACAACTCAGAATCTCACAGCGAAACGAATAATCTATAATATACAACAAATTTTTACATAAGGAAATCTGTACTATAGATACATCAATCAGAGTATACTAACCTATTTTATCCCGGACAGTTATAACAACCTGTTCTCATAATTGCTGATAAATACAATAATGAATGCAACATAAAAAAATAACCATTTACGCGAATACGTCTATGGACCTCCAGCTCGTTTCCTGAAGCTCCAAAGCAACCAAACTAAATCTGGAATATGCTCCGTCTGACCTGAGCAATATAAATAAATAACACCCGAGTCAGTTTGAAAAAATAGCATGAGAAAACACACCCAACTGGATTTTAAAGTTATAAAAAACCTTTGAAAATCAAAAATATCTCGTAAGACCGCCCCGCATATAAACACGGATGGGTTTTTACCTTACGATAACCAAAACATTTCATATGAAATTTTATGATATTATAATAGTGTCTAAGATACAAATACTTATTAATCATAGCTGAAATTGTTACATTAATTAAATTCTAGCATAATAGGTATACAACTAAAATAGTAAAGGCACGTACTGGAGAATGGATTCCATACAACTACTGGCTACTGGGGTACCACCTGTCGTAGTGCATCTCTAGATAAACTAACAGCGAGGACCTCGCCAGGAACCCCTACCAACACAGGACCGACCTACCACTTGACTAGTAGTACCGAATATGATCACCCCTCCATTAATGGACCCCAAAGCATACAAATGAGAGATAATATTGACTCTAGATAGGGATGATCATACCCTACTTGGGAGCGACCCACTTAGCCCTGCTGCATCTCTCATGTTTTAGTCATTTCCAATTGATGATGCTTGAGACTTCGTTTTACCTTTCATATAGCACTTCCCGCTTGGAATGCTAACATTGCCCTCTAGGCAACAATGCAATATCAGCATTCATCCATACAAGTTCGTTTTGGGATTGAATGAAACGCTTGAGAGCTCCATCTTCAATTCCATCATCTTTAAGATGTCTTAACTTCGAAATGATTGAGTTGGATCGAAGTGGTTTTCGGATAACATATCTGATCCCAGTCTCTTTGGAATAACATTCGATAGTTCCGGTAAACTCAATCCCGGTTCTTTAGGAAATAAACAGTCAAAGATAAGAGCGGAGATCACCACCTAACTGTTAGTGGACGGATTTCCTTATCATTTGTCCTAGGAGAACGAAATGGGACTCGCTCAGTACACCATCATCGGAGATGACTAAGCCATATAACTCATGTCTTTCTCTTGATATTTATAAAGTTACATTTTGATTCTATATTTGACAGTCGGTTATTTAACTACCAAACAACACACATTCAAATCAGGGATTTATTTCAAAAGGATAAACTAACATTGGTTAAGCACTTAAGCAACCACTAAGCTCTTTTAATTTATATTTTCATTAATAAAAATCACTTTATAATACTTGCCAAAAAAAGCACTTTTACAAAGATATATTCACAAATCCTTATATTTTCAATACTTAGAAAATATCCATATACTTATCTCAACGGTATAAGTATATTCACAAAACAGAGGAAAAATACCTTTTTACACACTAAAACCATTTATAAACTCCTTTATAAATCTCAAAAACCATTTATAAAAATATTTTATAAATCTTTGAAACCGTTTATAAAACTCTTTATAGAAACCCCTTTAAAAACCTAACCTTCATTTCCAATTATCAACATTTTATAAGTTTTAAAAACATTTATAAACTCTTTATAAATCCATAAAACTATTTATAAAACTCTTCTTATAAATTTATAAGCCCATTTCTAAAATTCTTTTATAAATATCTAAAATTATTTATAAAACTTCTTTTACCTTGTAAATAATCTTCCTTTAGGTCTCCAAATCATCATATAAAACTCCTCTTCTAAAACTCAAATCTGTTTATAAAACTCTATTTATAAATCTCGAACATTTATAAATAAATAATAATCATTTACTTCTAACACTATTACATAACAACTGTTATTAATAATAAACATTATAAATAATTAATATTAACCTTAAAATAATAATTAATAATTTCAAAGACATTATTAATAAAACACTAATATTTAATTTTCAACTTTATTATAAATAATAATAATTAATTTCTAAAACGGTACAAATAAATCATTATAATTAATTTCAACCCATATTAATTATTTAAATAATTAATCTTCAAAATATTAACATATTGGTAAATAACCTTAAAAATAGTATTAAATATAAATAAATAACTTTAAAACAATATTGAGTATAAATAAATAACTTTTTATAACAGTATTAAATATAAATAAACAACTTTTTAAAACAATATTAAATATAAATAAATAACTTTTTAAAACAATATTAAATAAATAACATTTTTAAAACAATATTAAATAAATAAATAACTTAGAAAAGACAGGTAAAAAGGTGGGAATAAAATAGAAACTAAATCCTTTAGAACAAAATATTTCCGAAACCCAATTTCGAATTAAAATCATTTCCTGTCTCAAAACAATTCCAACCCAATGGCGATTTATAGTATTTTAAAATACTAATTTGAGGCCAATAGCTATCTAACATTTAACCAATATCGATATTGATTTTCTACCACTACAAGGTTTAAGTTTTGAACATATAACAATGTCATAATCAATAGAGCAACAATCAGGTTTATATATGTCTTAATCAATAGGGCCAACAATCAGATTTAATATCCAATAATTCATATTATAGAAATATTATTGAAAACAATTCAATAATGGCGAGGAATCTCATTGGATCCCTCCAACATGTCCCCTGCATCACAAGGAGTATATGATTATATAATATGAGTCATCCGCTACTAGGCGGGTATATATAAAACGTCATCCCCTCCAAGGACGGGAATAATCCAAACCAACTGATAAAACAGTAAATCATCCAAACATCCAATCAATAATTTTTACCAACTATATAATATTACCGGTTAACCAAAAAGGCGAGTTTAACTCACCGAAGTTTTCTGTTGTCGCCGGGGCATTTCCGTTTGGAACTAAAATCGAACGATGTCCGATTTTGGCCCAAATTTTCATATGTCTATGAATTCGTCCAAACTAGTTCTATCGCGAAGCTTACGTCATCATGAGTGCAATACAAAAATCCACGCCTCGATTAGACCTCGTACGAGAGAGTTAATCAAATTTTAAGTTATTGGATTCTAAAATAAAATTAATTACTTAATTACTTTCGCTAATTCCTCATTACCCTTAAGCATTTAAACTCCTTCCCAAACATACTCGTCGCCCATTTCCAGTTCCCCTCTTCACCGTGGCCACGGGTTCCTTTGCCTCTAATCCATCAATCCCTCAACGAAACTGTCCCAAACCAAAAGCAATCAACTCCTCTACGAATTCTCCATCACCGAGACCCATCAAACAAACATTCGACCGCCCTCTAAAATTCGCAACCACCGCAGCCTGTACATGACGAGGACGAGATCGCACCCTTCAATACAGAGCCGTACTACCCAAAAATCCACTCAGAGATGCTCTTCCCCTAGCTAAACCCAAAACTAGCCTCTGATTCTCCACCCGATGACCATAGCACAAGAAAACCTAAACCCTAGTTGCTATTAGCAACTCGAGTTCACTGTCAAAACCCATGAACCACCGCCACACTTTCTATTACTCATACCACACGAAGATCCAGACCCAATGATTTCAACGAACCAACAGTTTCATTTTTTAATTAAGTGTAGATTTAGATTTTCATTTTTGAAGTTCTCTACTTTTTTTTCTTGATTTCAAATTACATAATGGTTGAAGGAGAAAGGGTGTGTGTATATATAGAATTCAGTAAAGGGTATGGGCCTCCATGTGGGTGGGTATGGTATGCACAGTGGAGAGTATGGGTAGGATATGGAATATATATAAATTAAAAATATCAAGCTTCAAATGTCCAAAAATCTCGAACTCCTATCGAGACGTGCCACCTGGTGTTCTATACTAAATACCTCTATTCCGAACACAATAGAACTAGTCTCGAGACCTAATTCGATCATATACAAAAGATAGCTTTTTAAACCCAGTTATATTATATTAATATCTGAAATAATTTATATGCGTTTCAAACTCGCACGACCAAACGATACGTCCGATCGCCATGAAATTTTTTAACATATAATAATTCGGTATTACAGATCCAATGAAACCGGTTTCCTAGAAATCTAAGACAATGCCCCGGAAGGCTATTTTCACACATTAATTAAAACGAATTATTATAAAACCAAATAAATCACTTTTATATCCAAATTAAAAGTTTTAGTATTATCATTATTATTATTTTAAATAAATCAAAATAAGATTTCCAAATCATTTTCATTCACATAGAATTCAAGATTTATTTATTTAAACAATTCAAAATATTCAAATAACAATTGTATTTGAAATTCAACTTGTTTTGCTTTTTAAATTATTATTTCAATATTTAAAATCAATCAAATATTCCAAATTCAAATGACTGAAATTCTGGGTCGTTACAGTAATATCCAATGAAAGTGGATATACGGATAAGCACGTAAAAATATAAGTTTGTTTTATCATCTTCTATGGAACAGGGCCCTCCATTTGAGTGTCATTACAGCAATCTTTCAAGTTAGTTATAAGCATGCACAGGTAGCTAATATTTGCGAAAAGAATTCGGCTATGGGAACAAGAGTACTTACGGTGGTTGCTAAATAATCATTTAAGCTCTGTAATACAACATTTTTTAATCAAATCAATAAAGCTTTGACTATCAAGTTATATTTATCACGTGCTAATAATAAGAATTTATGAAGCAACTAAAATTAATAATTTCCTTGATTTATATATTCCTATTGTCATATTTGTTCAATTTAAAGAGGTTTTATATCAGCACAGGCATAGCTGTTATACCTTTGTACATAGACTAGAGTGGATTTTGAAATTTGATTGCTTGGCTATCGCATAATACCTTTTAAAATTAATTTTACTAAGTATTTTGATCTAATTTATGTGAATAATTAGAATTAACTAATATATTTAGTAGTAAACAATTTGAGAAATATATTCAACACGAGATAGCTCGCATTAACAAAATGTTTCCCCTATGGGAATTACTGTACATATGGTAGTTTCTAATTCTTTTTAATACAACATTTTGCAATCAAATCAATAAAGCTTTGACTGTGAGTTATACTTGATCATGTCCTAATTATAATAATTCATGAAGCAAATAAAATTAATAATTACCCTGATTTGTAAATTATTATTGTCTTATTGGTTCAATCTTAAGAAGTTTGATATAAGTGCAGGCATAGCGGTTATATCTTTTGTAGTAGACTAAATTTACTATTCAAAAGGCAATATAATCCAAATTTAGTGATTATTTAATTTTAGTAATTATTTTGATTTAATTTACGTGAATAACTTGAATTAACTAATATATTTAATAGTAGATAATTTGAGTAGTATATTCAATGTTAAATAATTTGACTAATGTATAAAATCATATTTACTTCTAAATTGATTATTTGATTAGTAAAAATTGGTTTGTACATTGGTTGGAATTAGCTGCTGCAAATTGTAGTCAAATTAATTTACTCTACTGGTTTAGTGCTATTTTAATCAAATTTTACTGACTAATCTGACTAAAATTAGCATTTATTATTTCTATTCTATTATGGCTAATTAATTATCAATCTGAGTAAAAAAAACTATATTCGGTAAGATCTTAATGAATTTCAATTAGTATCAATCAATACTCAGCAGTTATAGTTGACCATTTGATCTTTCCATGACTACTTACTATAACTGCTAAATTTTCCTTCATCTATTTTATAGGTAAGATTTGATTAGTACATTTTATTAGTAAATAATGTTTGAATTTACTTTTACTCGTAATTGATCAATCAACTCGATCTATACAAATAAATCTGGATAACTTTAATTTTTGTAAAAAAAATCATATTCTTTTTCTGTCTCGATGAAAAATATCATTTTTTATGCTCATAGTTTTTTTTCCTCATATTTCTGAACTAAACAGCATAGCTACAGAATCGGAGTTTGCAAAATTTTTGGAAAAGCTAGGGCTTTTATATCAAAGTAGCAAGATGATCTGAAAAGGAAGAAAACTAAGAGTGATGAGAAAAGAGAAATGAGGAAGGGAACATCGTGTTTAGATTGTTGGAAGTTTGGCAACGATTACCCCTATTTTGTTAGTACGGTTGCTACACATGAGTTGAATTTCAGTTATCAGGTGTAGCATTTCACTTATCATTAATTTCTCCATTTTCTTCTTATACTATAAGCTTATACATATTTGTTTTCTCCCTGGTAGAAGTGCCGCCTTTAACCTGTAATTTATGTTTATGCGGTGATAAAAAATGGATGTAGCGAAATGGTTATGCATGATTAAAGTTATTATAATTGAAATCACGATAGGTGAAGATATGGTTTTAGAAGCGCCTAATCAAAAACTAACTGGGCCTAAAAACGTTATAACTCGAAGTTGGGTACTATGTTTAACAAATTTATGCATAATGCAAAATATGTCTCATTGTCAAAATAATGCTATCTATAATATTTTTGATTCTAGAATAAACAATATATAAATTTCGAATAAGCATTAGATTGATTGGCTAACATTATGAACCTACCGATTTAAGAGGTGGGACTTGAATAAATGCAATACTTATAAAGAATCTTATTAATTTCATTTACAGTACATTAAAATATTACATGTATTCGCTGAAAATATTTTTGATTCTTCCATTTTCTACAAACTTATCGGGAAGAACATACGACTAATGAATGTTGTATCAGCTGATTGTCCTAATTCTAACATACTCTATCAATTTTATATCCCTGAATAGCATTTAGATTAATGGTAAAACTGAGTTCTTGAATCCTGAAGGCAGCGTTAATGGTTGTTTATCGGTTTATAATACTAACAGGTGAGAACTGAAAAGTTCAACGGAATCAAATGTTTATTCATCATCAAGTTAATTTATCGGTTGTACAATCAATCAAAATTTTGTTTAATCTCACTTGTTACTCTTCATCATATTTGCAATTTGATATTTGAAATCTTTTATGACCAAGTTTACTTCAAACCTAAGTATGTATGTAGTTTACAATCTACTATACTTAGATTAATTAACAATAAAAAATATGGGCAATACTGACTATATTTATGCATCCTCCAACCTTGATAAGTATACACGTAACATAGTCCATTATGTACCGTCCTGAGCCATCATTTTGCATTATAGTTTAGATGCCTATGCATTTTAGTTCATAAATTTTTGCACTTTAAAAATAATAATATCATGTTTCAAAAAATACTTAGTACTAAATATTTTAAATGTATATAGTAGATTCCTTTTCAAACCTGTTGCTTCACTTTTAGTCAACAGTATAGTTAGAAACTTAGTATACCTGCCTTTTTCGTGTTCTAACTATTCCATCACCTATTAGTCTATTGTGCAACTTATATTCATTTCTAATTTTTAGAATAATTTAACTATTTTTCGCTATGAAAATCTAGAAAAAATGTCATGTATCAAGTGATGGCAATAAAAAACATCATAATCAATAGTTAGTTGTAATCTGACATGCACTTACTCTTGAAAGAATAAAATTTGGTGTGGACTATTTTAGGGTTTACACATGTCCAATCGTTCATGTTACAAACTTGGATTCTTTTTTATGTCTGCTTTGTATACAGTTAATTTTTGAAGTTGTGTTATCCTTTCAAAAATGTTACCAAACTAATTTTTAGCTACCATATTTTATGGTGAAAGAATATACGTGTACTCCTTTTACTTGACATTAGTATCTAAATTACTAAAAATTATTTATGCACATTGGGATCAAAGTTTAATTTAGTATTTGATGATCATTTGAAAATTGCCCTTACATATTCGTGTAAGCTAAGTCTCACTGTCGTAAATGCAAACTTATAAATATACGATTCAATTCACACAAATACTAGGTTGGTTAATATTCATTTTGTTGTCTAATCTTGAAATTTTTAGTGATTAAGGGGTCGTTTGGTTTATTTTGTATTTTATGTTTTGAGTTTTCAACATTAATTACAAAATATAAAAAGAATGAAGGGAGGTCGGAAGGGATGAACGGAAGATTGGAGGGGACCACGAAGTGGATGGAGGAACGACGGAAGAATGAATTGTTACTCGTGCTTCCGTTTTTCTCAAAACACGAAAAATGAAAAAAAGTTGTTTTCTATTTTGTGTGTTAAATTCGTTTTCTAAAATGACCATTTTTCATAATATACATGCGTTGTTCGTATTTTTGTATGGACGAAAACTCAAAACTAAAAACGGTAAACCAAACATAGCCTAGGTTTTTCGCTGCTATTCCCACAAACACACGGTTGGTTATGACTAGTTTGTAAGAATCTCATATTATAGCAATTGTTAAACGGTATAAATCTATACAAGGTACCTTTTTTTTCTTTTTATAAACTTATATCTTTCGAGCATAGTGGATTAAGAAAATCAAAATATAATCGAAGTTCCTACATAATTGAAATTGTTACTACCATTGAAAATTGCATATTTACATCAGTTCAACAAAGTTCTAAATATAATCACAAGCTGTAAGTTATTGACGTTATATGAAAAACTAACACAGTCATCTGTATACATAGGTAAAACATTTATTAGAAATCAAACATGATCATCACTCACACGACTTACAAGCAGTTGTGAAGAAAATCTACTCGCTGCTTGACAATTTTATGTATATAAAATTATTGTTATTTATTGGTTTAAGAATCCCAAGGGAATGCCTGCAAATGTTTGGATAGAGATCAAAAGCTTCATTTTCTAGTTTTGCCAGTGTAGCTATGATTTCAAGTACACGTATTAGTAATCAATTTATGGTTGATATTTTATGCATAACTGAATTTCATTTACATAAACATGTGGCCTTTTTGGTCCACTTAACAAGTCTAATATATCAGCTTATATCATACATGTAACTATGTACTGTTGTATTGTGTTCATTTGTTCTAAATAGAACTTTATTATTTCTATGAGTACTTATTGAAGTGTCAAATTAAAGATATTTAGGACATGATAACGTGGAGGTGTGTATATATCTTAACTAGAAATTCTACAAAACAGTTGTTTATTAGCCTTTTGTGATTTTTATTTAATGGTTTATACCATTTTTATAACAAGAACAAATAATCTGCACTAATATTTATCGCACACATGCAACTAAGTTTCCAATTTAGTATACTACGAGAGTATGAGCATTGAAATTCAAATAATCATTCATATGTGCAAATTTATAACTACGTTTAATCAACATATGTTAATTATTATAGAAAACTATATAGCCACACATCTTTTACAATTAAGGGCATACATAACTTTTGTAAAATATGCATGTCTATCAAATATATCATAATAATCTACTCATGCCTATAAACTATAACACCCATTAACCTATGCATCCGTGCAATGCACGGGCTTCCACTTGTATTATATATATTGCACATATTATTATTATTATTATTACTGCTGCTGCGGCTAATATTATTATTATTCCTAGACAAACATGTTGATTGCACCCTTACATGGACAAGGGAAAAACCAACAAAAACAAGGATAAGCTTAAAAAAACAATAAAGAAGCTAATAGGCCAAATATCAGCACCAATATAAAGAAACAACTTAACATTTTAATGTCACATTCATGTTATATTCGCTCCAACTCTATAGCTTCTTCTTTACTTTCAATTTGATGACTCTCGTTATCCCTAGAGATGAATTTATTTGACATTAAATATATGATTATTCCTTTCTGTCCATATATTGCATATCATTTTTTTTCAAAAGCAGTAGGATTATCGATTTTGGGTTACGCCAATTCATGATTTTGAAAATTATGTGTCATTCTTCAACTGAATTTCCTTTTTAGGAGGATCATAGCAGCATATATATAGCAGTATACACTCTAGGTGTTCGAAATAAAGGTTAGTATTGCTTTGCCGTTCTACCCCATATAAGTGGAAAATATTACTACCTGAGATACCAAATAATTTTAAGTTTGATAAGGGTATGAATGAAGTTTGACATGGCTTTTCAAAGCATAAAGTTGTCACTTTCAGCATCAAATGCAGACTAATCTCTTTTATGCTGGGGAAATAAAGGTGTTGGATAAAATTCCATTAGCAGTTTACAAACTCTAGAGATGGAGCGTGTCTTGCTTGGCAGGTTTCATTGTATATTACCAGAGGTTTAAGGGATGGTCGTGCTCTCAATTATGCTCAATAGCGCTCTAACTGAAGGGGAGCTAATGTACGGTAGGCAGATGGCACCATCATGTATATATGCCTTGGCTTTTTCCTAGTGAGGGATCCCAGTAAGTACTCTGAGTTCATTTTTGATTAAGTTATTGATAATCAAACCATATATGGACCATGGCAAGTGCCAGAAAGAATTGTTGGTGTATGATGGAATAAAAGGTTGTAGAGTTGCTTTTAGCTTCACTATTTTTCTCCATAGCCAGCTAAATTTTAGGCAGAGAAGATCTGTCAAAAGTCATTGTTGTGTATGCAATCTTGATTTAGTCAGGAAATAAGCTAGGAGTCTTTTGATTTGAGAAGCCGGTTTAAGATTTTGGAGATAACAGCTTTATTTCATGCAATGATATTTATTATGCCAAGATCCCCATTTTTCTTAGGCATTTGGACTTTAGCAAATGCGGTGGGTATCAGTTTCTTTGAGTGGGGATCGCAATGCCACGGGTAGTGGTTCGAAGCCCTTTTGATCATGTTAAGAAGTTTGATTGGAAGAATGAAATGAGTAGACCAATATGAAGACATGGCTGATGGTTATACCAACTAAGTTTATGGTTGTCAACCTACCGGCCTGGTTTAGCATGTTGCTTGGCCATTCAATTAGCCTCTTGATGATATTTTCATATAAAGGCATGCAAGAGGCTACTGTGATTCTAAAAGAGATAAAGGGAACACCTAAATAAATTGAGTTGCTTGCCATTTCTGAGAATTGAGAGACATTTAGCATACATAATACATATTATTATTAAATATTAAATCCATACACATATATTTACACACGCACACACACATAGACATATTTTTTATCACACGATAATATAACACAAATAGTGAAAAGACAAAAGAGTTGTTACATAGTTTTTGGTTAAATTTACTAATATGATGGTCCGCCTTCTCATATCCTTCTCATAATTAAAGACTTTTACTTTCATTTATGAACGAAAACTTTTCACTTTATTTTATTTAATTTCTTTACATATTACATATACAATGCAAGTGTAGTACTTTAATTTGGTTAACAATTTAATTTATAAATTTTTAATTCAACTTTTTTTTAATAAAGGGAAACTTACATTTACACATGTATAATTTTTTATCACATAGTTTTAGAATGAAAACAAGGAAAAGACAACTTACTTAGCCTTTTGTTAAATTAAATAATGTGATGATTCACTTTCTTGCTTCCTTCCTGTAATCAAAGGCATTTACTTTCATTTATGAATGAAAAGCTTTTCATTTATGTATATCCTTAGTTGTCATTCAAAATACATGTGTATGTACATATAAATGAATGGACGTAGACATATACTGAATACATAATAATATCAAGCATATACAAGACCGAAATTAAATGTGTCTATTAACACATACACACACAGATATATATATATATATATATATATATATATATAATGTTTTATATTATTTTAGATGTAATTACCTTCATGTATTGATATATTCTCATTAACAGCATCGTTGACATATGACCTTAATCTACATTATTGTTAACTGTAAGTCATAACGGTCAATTATACACATGTTCTCATATTACCCCTACGTTCGATAAACTCTTTTAACATTATTACAATGTCTGCTCGTGAATACGAACCTGTTGGAATATTAAAACACAAAGTTAAGTTAAAATTAAATTAATAAATCAAATTTAAATTAAATTAACAATAAAATATTATCACTAGACAATAACAAACAAATGAATACCGTAAATACAAATGAATAATTGAAAATATACCTCAAACTCTTTTATTAATGAATACTAAGTATGATTTGGTATCAACTTACAATTCATATAAACACAAGATACAATCTTGTGCAAATTAGTAGAATGGATTTTTTCTAAAATTCACTCTTTTACCCTTGATGCCAATGCACCTGATCCAACAGACTAACAATTGTCCAATGATTTCCTCCCAGACTAATTGATACCAACTAACTGCAACCAGTGCAAAAGCGACGTCCGACTTAGTACATAACATAACATACATGATAGATCCTACTGTCGATGCATAAGGAATCCTACTCATGCGTTTTCTCTCCTCGTCCGTAGGTGGGAAGTCCTTCTTAGAAAGGACAATTCAATGCCACACCAAAAAATTTCCACTCTTGCAATTTTCCAAATCAATCTTCTTAGTACGGTACATACGTACCTCGATTGGGGTAATCACAATAACCTATTAGATCTTTCTCTATAGATATTTACATTGAGTAAAAAGGGTGCCTCAACAAGATAATTCATTGAGACTATGGTTGTTATATTCATGGTAAGTTGTGAGGGGATGATAATTTAACATGAGATAGATTATTTATGTAATCAATAACAGATACATATATGTATATCTAATTTAGTTTTTGTTGGCGTCAAAAATAACCACCAACATCCAGTTATGTGAAAGCACCAATATCCAGTCACAGATCTCAAATAATATAACGTAGAGAATATAAATTGAAGAATAATAAAATTAAAACAAAAAGCAAGTAAAGAGAGACAGAGATTTATAATGGTTCGGCTAACTCTGGCCTATGTCCACTTCAAATATTTTCCTTTTATTCGTTTATGCTGCTGTTACAGTCACAAATCCATGAAATCACAGAATAAAAATGGCAGAGTATAGCCTAGGTAGAAAATAGAATGAAGCGGAAAGAAGATCCCTTGTTGATGCCATGTCCACTGTATTTATAGGAGAAGACGTGACAATATCTCGCTCAAAACCCAGATCTGGAACCCTGAAGCCAAGACGAGTCTGCCCAAAAAGTTTAGGGCCCACCGGATCCCATAATAGGGATCGGGGCCGATCCTTATTTTGGGAAATATATGAGGTGCGATCCCTATGATGGGTCCCCTATGTTGTAATGTACTTCCCCTCTAAATTTCATGCTGATCGCATTTGTAGATTTTGAGTTATTGACTTATCATTACTATGAACTTGAATATGGTTGATCCCTCATAGGGAACATGGCCGATCCTTCATAGGGAAGAGGGCTGATCCCTCCAAACTCCTCCGTATGATGTGCGATCCCTAGAGTGACTCCCTAGGGTCCCTTCTTTTTGTTCCCAATGTTTCACTTCAATCCGCCTTATGGTTGTTGAGATATAGAGCAATCATTATTGAGTTGTGTTGTGTGCATCCTGTTCAATCGATCCCTCTACTCCGACCTCTCTTTGTAGAGTGAATATTTTGATCTGATCCCTCTCCGATGGAGAGTGTTAGTTCCACATTTAGCCATTTTTTGAGTGTTGTCCATCCAAATCCATTCAACTATAGTCCATAGTTTCAAATATAATCGATCTCCAATCCAGGTAACCATCACTTCGGGCTTTCTGCCTTAATGATCAAGAAGTCTGTTGGGTTAAATCCGCCTGTGCACTGCCTTGGCAAAAGGCGGGTTAACACTTTGCCCTGGAACACATGCCTTGCGATCGGAAGGTGTGTTTTGAATTGCCATAAATCCAAAATTCGAAGTCCATAATCCATCGATAGCTATATTATCCAATCTGAATCCACGATCTCTCCGGATCGTTAGTGAAACCATGATAATTCTGAGTCGATATCCAATTCCATATCCATTGCAAATCCGCGATCTCTCTGGATCATTTTACCCAAATCCTCGACCTTACCGGGTCATTAACCAAATCTGGGACCAATCCAGGTCCATATCCAAATCTGTGACCGCTCCGGGTCCAAATCCATAGCTTTTTGAAGTTGATATCCAAATCAGTGACCTCTCCGGGTCCTTACCGAGCACAATCCATACTCGACGTCCGAGTAAGCCGATCTTGTCACTCTCCAACGAAACGGCGTTATATCCTGTACTCCGGTTCAGTGTCCCTGAGCATTAAGTGGTGTCTTGGCCTAAGTCCTAGGCCGATAGTGGTCTCTCCGGACCCTTGCCGAGCATAATCTATACTCAACAACTTGAGTAGGTTGATCCTGTTGCTCTTTGGTGGAGCGACCCTCTCCTTGCCAGACATAATTCATACCTGACGTCATGTTGGGTTATATTCTTCGGCCTCGGCTCTCCAGTCGAGGACTTAATCCATGTACGAGTCCATTCTGTCGCTCTTCGGGTAAGGGACTCGCACCTTGCGGATACCGCCCCGTCACTTCGGTCGGGACAATAATCGCGTCATGTTACTTATCATAGTAATGCAGAGCATAAATAACCTAATAAATATGAGTTCGTACATCTAGAAGTCCAAAAAACTAAAAAAGCCAAAGTGTGCCTCTCTGGGCACTACGGTTCATCATCATCTCAGAGCATGCCTAGGGACCGTCCTTGATCTCATACATGTATAAGTGACTTAGCCACCTTATTATAGAGTTTATTATTATTATGGTCGTAGTCCAAGTCCTAAACTCGACCTTTATCATCACGATCAGTTGATGACCATCCGTGACCCCGATCCAGGGTCATTCTTGTTTCCATTCGATGCAGACAGTGGTTGCTACTGTTCCACTGTCGTTGTCTGATTCCTCACGTACTGCAGCGGTCTGTTGTTCTTGACGTGCTCCTCAATCATATTCTTTAAATGTCTGCATTCATCTGTGGTGTGCCCATTCAATTCGTGGAATAGGCAGTAATTAACAGACATACGCTTTCGCTCCTTGGAATCCCTCCTTGTCGGTTTCCGATAAGGGAGTTGCCCCCTAGTGTCCAGATAAATCCGTTCTAGGCTTTCCATTAAATCCTAATAGGAGGAGAACTTTGGCTCCCGCTCTTTCCATCGCCTTTTCGCCCATCATATCCATCATTCATTTTCCGCTTGCATTTATCATTCTTGTTTACATCTCATGATGATCCTCCGCTTTGCACAACGTTCACCTCCGGCTTATCAGCTCGTGCGTCTTCCTACCGCATGAACCTTTTTTGCTTCATGATAAAACTTCCTGAGATCCATATGTGGATCTTGCGCTAATGAATCCTTGAAATCCGTGCCATCGGCAATTCCCGATACAGCTGCCATCAAAACCATGGATGGATCTGGCCGATCCACCAATGCCGCTGCGACATTAAATCGTGTCAGAAAACTCCTTAGAGACTCTTCTGTTTCAATGTTGCCAGACTCATCATATTTTTGGGTCTCGAAATGTGAACCCTGAACTGCCTCATAAATCTTTCGATCAATTTCGTCCATGTGCCAATAGAACCGCCCTCCAATTGCCTAAACCACAGTGCAGCTATATCTATTAGATACAGGGGAAAGCATTGTGTCATGACTTCCTTTGATGCCCACAGTACTTCCATGTGGTGTGTGTATCTCATTATATGCATAGTTGGGTCCGACTTCCGCCATATACTTCCAGTGTTGGTAGTTTAAACTCTGGTGGATTCCTAGCATTCCCGATATTAGGAGTGAATGGACTCCTGTTTACATCCTCCAGATTCCTGTTCGCCAGTCCTCCATGCGTAGCTCACCTGATCATCTCTGTAAACATGTCGTTGTCATCCAAAGGTAGTCTTCTTTCATCATTTCCGAAATGATCTCCGAGTCCACGAGGGAATTCTGGAATGTATTCCTATGGACGTGCATCCAAATTCTGATTTGCACCAAACTCTATAGGATCGACCGTAGGTCCTCCAGCATTGCTACCGACCAGACCCGGTGTAACCCCCTAATTTTAAATAACATTATTCAAGAGATTTAATTAGATAAATTAAATAGAATAATGTAGAGGCTAGAATGATAAGGGGATTGAGATTTGAACAACTAAAAAGAGGTCGTGCCTTAATTAAATGAAATCATAAGAATGGATTTATGAAATGATTTTATAAGCTAACTACTTAAGAGAATAAGGCAAGGGTATTTAGGGAAATAGCCGTGTACCATAATCCCATAACCCCTAAACCCTTATATCATTCTCATTCACGTTCTCACAAAATAAAAAAATAAATCAAGGAGCTTGAAGGCCGGCCACAACCCTAGGAGGAAAAAGGATCAAAATCAACTAAAAGCTAAGGATTTAAGCAAGGAAAAATTAAGCAAAATCAAATCTCAAGTTCTTTATCCAAAACAAGGTGAATAATAATCAAAACCATCTCATTTATGTCTTGATGAACATTTTGACTTCTGGTTTAAGATTTTAAAACCGTTTGGATGATTTGAATGATGATATGCTTTGATTATATGCCATAGATTTAAACAAGTATTTATGAAAAAGGATTGATTCGATTTTATGGTTAAAATCATGTAAAATGGATTTCGAATACCATGAGGATTTAATATGTTATGTAGAACATTATTTTGGAGATGGGTTTAAATTTTCATAATTATCTAAGCTATGGGTAATTTATTGTGAATTTTGAATGGAAGAAATAGATAATTTGGGTTTAAAAATTTATTTTGCCAATTATATAAAATATTTTGGGTCCGAAATTTATTTATGTTAGGAAACATATTGAAATTGAATTAAGATGATTTTTGGGGATTTTTCCTAAGTGATTTACTATGGAAATTAAATTAATTAATTTTAGGGTCTTAAATGTTTTAATTATTTTGTTAAGGGGAAAGACTTCTTTGCAAAAATATTTTAATTATTAATGGATGAATTCAGCAGCCTTTTCAAAAAATATTTTTAGTAAAGGATTTAGCAACCAATCACATTTTGACAAATAAGGCAAGTTAGGTATAAAGGAGTTTCTTTTAAAGGAATAAAATCAGTTTTGCTCCAAATTACAAGCTTGCCACTTCCATTTGCTTGCTTCCGAAATCATCCCAGATTGTCTTTCGAACTCATTCGAAACCAATACGTATGATATCAAATAGCTGGCATGTAGTGTACTGGAGAAAGGAAAAAGGGGATGTGTCAAAAGCTGGCTTTCGAAGAGGTTAATGACATTTTAATAGCTTTCGAATCAACCCACTTGCCTCTGTTTTGCTTTCGAAAGAGTTACCGCTTGTTTTCTAAGAAGCTTTCGAAAGGGTTATAGCTTTCAAAGGGATTGTCGCTTATCTTTATTTTAAAAGTAGCTTTTGATTGAGTTGTCGCGTATTAAGTTTTAAAAAGGAGCTTTCGAAAGGGAAGTTGCTTTTAAACCAAGTCGAAACCTAGCTGCCATCTTCATACCTTTTGAATGGGTTAAAGGACGCTTTACTTTATAGCCTTCTAACAATGAGTTCGAAAGGGAGGCTTTTGTTTTATTAATATTGAAACCACTTCCCAATGCTTTCGAAAGGGGTCCCTGTAGTCACTTATATTAAAGGTTTCGAAGGCAATGGTTTCGAAGGCAATGGTTTCGAAAGGACGTTTCGAAGCTATCCTTCTTCCTATTATTTCACTTAAAGATTATTGCTTTCGAAAAAGAGGTTTCAAAGCCATCTATTTCCCCAAATTATTTTACTTAGAGATTAAGGTTTTCGAAAGGGTTACTTTCGCCTATGTTCACTTTGACCCAGAAGTTATATTTAAGGTTAAACCCAAAGATTTTGAAAGAGAAACTTTCAAATGGTTTCGAAGCTATGCTTTTATAAATCCTACTTAGACTAAAAGGTTTTAAAAGATAGGCTTTAATACTTCCGAAAGGAATGTTTTAATGGTTTCGAAAGGAAGGTTTTGATGCTTTCGAAAGAGATGTTTTAAGTGTTTTGAAAGGCATATATTTAATTGTTTTGAAAAGAATGTTTGAATGCTTTGAAGGATATATTTTAGTGGTTTTGAAGGAGAAGGTCTAAGGTTTCAAAAGCTTTAGTTTTCAATACAAAGAACCCAATCTCATTTTTAATGAAAAACCCATGGCAATATAAAAGAGTTTTGAAATGACATTTAACTTTGGGTTTTTGAAGAAGCTTTTCTTGCTAAAGATAATAGGTTAGAGGTATTAACCATGTTTCATTTGAAAATGATTACAAGGGTATTAAACCATGGATGGTTGTGTTATCATGTTGTGATTAGTTATTGTATGTGCTTCTTCTATAAACATATTCACTTTATAATTAACCCATAATTGTATTTTGGAGTGTTAAGGGCAGAATAACCAGCTAGGTTGACCCAGTAGTGAATATATATATTGAACTAACTCCTGCATGAGTAGAGTTGCATCCAGGAGGTCAGGTAGACCAGAATGTAGGATGCCAAGAAACTGATCAAAGAGTTATTAATTTAGACAGGTTCATAGTAAACCCATGAAAACTATGCATGGAGAAAGTTATTGGCATGGGCCAATAGGTTCGTGGTGATCCTATGAAAACTATATCCGGATTAAGTTATTGACAGAGATCAATAGGTTCATAGTCAACCCATGAGAACTATGGCATGAGAGAAGTTATTGAAGAATCCAATAGATTCATAATGAGCCCATGAAAACTATAATTGGATGAAGCTATTGGTAGATACCAATAGGTTCTTAGTGATCCCATGAAAACTATGAAACCGGACAGAGAGTCCGTAAGCTTTGAACAGGTTATTAGTCAGCCCATGAAAACTAATAGGTTAATAGTGACCCTAGAAACTATAACGAGACATATAGTCAAATGAATGGGGATGAGAAATCCAGAATATATTGCATGTTTGCATATCATCATGATATATTTTATTATGTTATGTTCTAACCATAGTGGATGCAGGTGCATAGTATATGGTTATTATAAATTTTGATTAAGATACTAGTGAGGGAAAAACCTGTTCCACTAAGCGACGTAGTCTCACTAGATATCTATATAGTTCGAGATGGTAGTTCATACCAGACTTCTTGTCTGACTCGAAGTTTATGTTTTCCCCTTAAACTCTCAGGTGCTTAATTAATTTTGAGCAGTTTGAGAGTTAGGGTTTTCAAGTTCTCCTTTAGACGAATAAGCTTCCGGAGACGTGCAGAAGGCAAGCTAGCTATTAGGACTTCTCTTCTGTTTGATACCGCTGTGTTTTGGTTGTAAGGGAAGAATTGTTTATTTGCCTATATTTAGACTCTGATCAACCAAGCGTGCATCTTCATATGTCGCTCTTAGCATATATTGTAATAACATTATTTTCTCTGAACATGGTTCACGCATTGGGATTATGTAATGGATTTGAAATATGATTTGAAGAGGCATGACAAATTTGTTTTAAGTCGAGTTTAAAAAATTTCATATCCATGTGTTTCTGTTATATCAATGTATCTAAAATTACCGCATTTGGTCACCGAGAATTAATAACTATGGATGACTGCAGCATTCGTAGCCGTTAGTCTCCAAATGGGGGATGTTATACCCGGGGACATGCTCCCCGATCTTTTGGGATCGGGGTCGATCCCTCTAAGATGGCCGGGGACTGCCCCCGGCTGCTCTATTCCATTCCTTTGTCCAATAGCTCTGTCTCCATGGTCCTGGTTCTGCTTTCCATCGACTTCTACCGCATCAACTCCTTGATCCTAGTTGCCACTAGCTCCTGCTACTCTATTTCCTTGGTTCTGTGCTCTAGCTTGTTCAATCTGTCGGAGTAAATTCTACATCATCTCCTCCTGTCTTTTCAGCATCCTTTCCTATATAGCATCCATCATGGTTTTCATTTCATCCTTGGTGATGTAGATAGATGCTTGATTAGCTCCAGCTCCTAAGGAAGTCTCCTGACTCCCTCCTTGGTGGCTCCTTTCCGGTAGCACTCTTCTTATTGATTGTCTCACCATTGCTCCAAATCTAAGTTCTAGATCTTTTTCAAACTCTGAATCCGAATTCCAAATCCGCGGGGGCTTGCTTTCTCAGTGAAAGTACTAAAAAGTTGGCATCAAAAATGACCACCAACACCCGGTTATGTGAAAGCACCAATATCCAGTCAGAGATCTCAGATAATATAATGTAGAGAATATAAATTGAAGAATGATAAAATTAAAACAGAAAGAAAGTAAGACACGGATTTATAGTGGTTCGGTTAACTCCGGCCTACATCCACTTCAAAGATTTTCCTTCTGTTCGTTTATGCTGCTGTTACAATTACAAATCCGTGAAATTCCAGAATAAAAATGGCAAAGTATAGCCTAGGTAGAAGATAGAATGAAGTAGAAAGAAGATCCTTTTGCTGATGCCATGTCCACTGTATTTATAGGAGAAGACGCGAAAATATCTTGCTCAAAACCCGAATCTGGAACCCTGAAGCCAAGACAAGCCTGCCCGAAAAGTTTGGGGCTCACCGGAGCCCCCGATCCCTATTTTGGGGGATTTATGAGGTGCGATCCATATGATGGGTCCCCCATGTTGTAATGTACTTCCCTTCAAATTTCATGTTGATCGCATTTGTAGATTTTGATTTATTGACTGACCATTGTAGGGAAGTCCAAATTTGATGAAGCGAAAGATGACGTCTCACTCAGAAAATATTAAAAAAATTTATTGTATAAAAATATTCAGGTTTCGAAAACATTTTATTTTCATCAATTTTAACTGATTTAAATTGACATTGAAATTACACAATAAAACTAACTTCCATATTTTCGGATGAAAATTTACCATTTGCTATGTTTAAATAGACGTATTCCAAATATTAAATTTTCATTTCAAAAATTTACTATTTAATTTCAAGCAAAATTTCAGTTAATTACGTTATTAAAACCTTTAAAATTTTCGGGTCGTTACACTCTCCCCCACTCAAAAATTTTCGTCCCCGAAAAGGAAGGAGGTAGGAGAATAGAAGTAACAGAAAAAGAAAGATAGATTTGAAATACATATTATCAGATACACAATAAATTCAAAACCATATAAATTTCTTCAGTCTTTAAATGAATTTATATTAAATTAATTTGGTTTCAATCCATTTTATTTAATCAATAATATTCATTTATATTCATATTTTGTTGATTTTCAATTCAAGCTATTTTCATTCAATTTGATTTGTTTCAATTTATTAATATTTTTTACAAAAATTTCTTTCAAAACAATATTTATTTGATTTAACTCATTTATTTATTCCATTTGATTTCACCTAAGTTAATTCCTCATATAATTCAATTTCAACTATTCTTTATAATTTACCATTTATTTACAAAGATATGGATTCTTTTATTATCTGTTTAGTTTCTGAAGTTCACATTTTTTTACTCGTTCTCTATTTATTATTCAATTTGTTTTAATTTACATCTCTTATAACATAAATTAAATGTATAACATTCATTATAACAACACAATTCTTATTTATAAATTCCCTTATCAGAATTTATTTTGCACATTTTATTTCTTACATTTTATATTGTATACTGTTCAACTACATATTCTTATCACATTTTAAACCTTTGAATATTTCAGGTAAGTTTTATTAATGTTTCATATGAAATTGAGCACTATACCAATTTACTTGTTGTTTATAGTATTTTTATTAGGCAAAAGAAATTAATTTGAACAAATCTGTTGCCTAAGTTTTCTCTTATATAACTTTCAATTGCAAATTCATCTTAACATTTCAATCTTTTAAATAATTCAGGTAAGCTATACATGTTTATTAGAATGCAATTGAATATTATACAAATAAATTTTATCCTAGTTCAACTGTTTCAAGTTATTTTAAATTCCAATTTAAATTTTAAACACATCAATTTGAAATAAATCAAAAATTTGAAAACCCTAACTTAGACAGATTTAAGAATTAAATTTCCAGATTCACTTCCCACCATTTTGAAATAAATATACATATATATATTTTGTAAATCAAATCATATTCAAGAAATTCAAATCAAATTCCTCTTCCAAAACAAAAGTGTAGCAAAGCTGCTACGTGGTCTCTCCACTTTAAGACTCGAAAATGAATGTCGATGATGCTGTAGTCATTACCGAAATTATTTTTCAGTGACAAGAGAGGAGAGTACTGATTTACTTCTTTTAAGATTCTTTGAAAACAATTTCCATTTAAAAATACTTTCAAATAAATAATATATTTTATTTTTCTAAAACTTTGAAACCCAAATTTGAAAAGCACTGGAAACTTAATTCTCAAATCCCTAATTTAAATTCATTTCATTTCAAATCAAATTTATAACCCATGTTTTATAATTTCATTTATTTATATCATGTTGCAATAGTCAATGGTTTACAAACAATAAATGATAATCAAATATTATCATTTCTAACAACCAATTCATTTAATTATTTAATTTCAAAAAATTATACCTTTATATATATAATAAAATCATACACAAAATTATATATATCATTTACCAATTTTGAAAACAGTATTTTGTCAATTTGCTCTGTTCAAGTGTTTTGGAATTTCTACCGATAGTGTTAGCTAGACGAATCGATCGAAACCCAAAATTCAAACTTAACAACTCAAACAACACAATATAAAACATTTTATATTAATAACAAATACACTCCCTCACACGATGATTCAAGGATGGATTTCAAAACAAGGATAGAGATTCAAATTTAGATGAACCCTTAGTCAAAGAGAATTCTAACTACGAAAATAGACTCGAAAGGAAAAATAGAATAATTAAATTACAAAAGAAGAAATGGATAGACTTATTCCTATCGCGGCGACCTTAACCGGGTCAACCGAGATTTAGAAAAACAAGAATATCATTAATGAAAATAGGAACAAACTTGTTGAAAACATCGCGGAAAACGCGATTCATGAGATCGATGTAGAAGGCAGGAGCATTGTTTAATCCAAAGGGATGACTAACCATTCATATAAACCATTCGTCCCGGGAGGAAGGACAACAGGTCGAGCTCCAGGAATAAGATCGATGTCGAATTCAATTTCCCACTTGGAAGGGAGAGAAGCGACTTCACCAAGGACATCCCGAAATAGTTGGACAACAGTGGTGAGTCAAGATCACTAGGCTTAGCATGAAGCGAAAAAATAAAACTGTCATCAAAATTCTAAGGCAATCGACATTTGATCACAAGAGTATTTCTCGGGTCGCCTACTAGAGAAACGGTTCGGGCTTCGGAAGAAATAACAGCATCAAACCGAGGACATAGAAATCTCCGGTGAATCAATGCCGGTTGTAAAGGAGTTCACCCCTTTACAAATCATACTAAGGTTGTCGGAACAGAAATGGAGTTATGGGATGCTCCAGTATCAAGAAGAACACGAATAGGGAGAGACAAGAATGGATTTCAAAACAAAAGGAAAAGTTCCGAAATTCAAAAGAAATCCTAACCAAAGAGAATCCTAACGAAGAAATTCAAGCTCGAGCGAATATGATTCTATGATTAAATTTTTACTCCATATGCTAAGTTTTGCCCAAACTAGAGCTCTGATACCACTTGTAACGGGACAACGCCAGTGGGGTAACACCCACCGTAGCATATAATGGTACATGTGTTCTGCTTTTACGGCCAGTCTCTCGACTGCACCAACCCCGTGGGACATGTATGAGTAAGAGTCATCCGCTCGCTACCAAACCCAAATGCGAGAACCCCCTATCATTATACACCCGCCAAGTGCATAAGCAGACACACATGCCGGACTTGAATTGCTCAAAACAACAGATTGTTAATTTATATTTGGCAAAACTCAGCCTATACAGTAAATAAATCAATCACAGAATCACAGACACAGAGTAATATAACAATAAGCAGCGGAATAGATAAATAGTAGTTCATGAAGCTACTATATAAATATCAGAGTTTGAAATAAAATACAACAGAATCTCAAATACAAAGGAATCTCAAATACATAAGCAACCGACGAGTCTGAACATAAATGACCGGAATAACTAAAAAAACTGAGAAGCTGAATAGATAGATGGACCTCCAAGCGAAGCTCTAAACTCCAAAGGTGAGTCTCAAATGCTGTAACACTCAGTTTGACCCGAGCATAAAGCAAAATACAAAACACTCAAGTTAGGATTAACATTCTTATATTAATAAATTTAACTCAAGTGAAATGTCAACTGAAATACAAGTAACTTAAAGGATGTTTGGGATTTCCATCCTCTAAGGATCCGTCGAACTATCTACTATGTAGTAATATACGCTATTATAATATGTCTATAGTAAAGTAAACTATTAAAATAGCGTTAAGGCATCACCCATATCCCCCTTAACACATTTTTATATATTCTCATAGTATATACAATACCGTAATTCCTCCGTAAACTGGAGGGCTATCAGAGGGCACTCCATAGGTATGGTACAAACCAAACTCGTAGAAGGCGCGATAGGGCATGCGACATGGCACTCGAGGCAATGCTACGGTAGATATACCATTTGCACTCTCGGACTGGTGGTAACACATAGCAGCTACTACCGCCCACCTCGTGACACACTCCCAAATCAAAGGTGCACCCAATCAAATCACAAAAGCAATAGAATGGTATCGAAGAAATGTGTCCGGTAGGGGGAATGACCCCACTTGGTCCGGTATAGCTCCTATTTTAGCCACATCAAGCTGACTCACGGGAGTCAGGGCTACGTAAATACCATATAGAATCGTTGCCAAACCATCCTACTTCATTCTGGAATTTCCACCACGTACACAGTTGTTAAAGTGGTTTTTTCAGTAATGGCAAAGAGTATGACAATATCCGATCCCGGTCTCTTTAACAACCAAACGCTTATTTTTACACCATGGTCATTTTATAATTCAAATAGTTTATACTTCATATCAAAATATCATATTCATTTCAAAACCATATCAATTCGATATCAGCATTCACTTTAAATAATATTCATTTCCAGAATCGTAGCACTTTCAAAATTTATAACACTTTCGAAATCATAACACTTTCGAAATCATAACACTTTTGAAATCATAACACTTTTGAAATCATAACAGCTCCAACTTAAACAGTTAAGATGTTGAAAATAGTATATATATTAAAATATTTATAAATTAAAATAGTTTATATATTAAAATAATTTATATATTAAAATAGTTGTAAATTAAGAATAGTTTATATTTGTTTAAAGATATTATACCGAAATAGTTTCCAAATTGGAAATTTTCATCCAATTCCACAAATCGATTCAACTCGACTTAAATTCCAAAATTTAATTTAAATCAATCCCTATTCATCAATTACAATTCAATTCAAATTCTCAATAAACCATTTTTAATTTATATCGATTTCAAATACAGATTTAATCAACAAATTAAACCTTTCAATTTCAATAGGTTTCAAAGTTTAAATATTCAAACAATTACCATAACTCAATTTGATAAATTTCATTTATATTTCAAATTCAACTTTACTATTATTTAGTTTGAAATATTCACTTAATCAATCCAATAATCATTTAAATAAAATCTCAAATTACAAATTTAAATAAAACTAAATATCTCATTTCAATTTATTTAAATTTGAAAATATTCTTTTAATCACCTTAAATCAAAAAAAAATCAAGTTATAAAATCATATCTTTAAAATCTCAAATTCAATAAGTTTAAGTCTAAGTATAATTCTTAAACAAATACAATTTCAAATCAATTTCAATTTATCTTCCCAACCTTAATTCATTTTAGTTATTACAAAATCTATATTTTAAAATATAATTTTAAATAAATACCTAAACACATAATTAAATTAAATTTTATTAAATTAAATCTTATTATTAAATTTACTTTATATTAAATTTATTTTTATATATTTTAAAATAGTAAAATTATAAGTAAAATCTTAAAAATTATATTTTCAAAACTAACTTATAAATTTAAAATCTAAAACATATAATTTTAAAAATCAAAAATTTAGACATATATAAAATAACTTTTATACATATTATATTTTAAGAATCAATATTGATTAAAAATCATATATTTCATTTCAAAACTTTGGAAATCATTTTCAAAATATAGACCAACGGTGTCTGTATATAATTTTCTATCCTATGGTCAAGTGATACGGATATTTATCATTTCAATCCGTAATTTAAATATTTACGGGTATATATCATTTCAACCTGCAATCCCAAAAATTCAAAATCAATGAAAATTGCTTGGGTTTATCATTTCAATCCATAACGATTTTCCTCTATTCTACAAGATCGTTCGGGTATGTATCATTTCAACCCATAGGGAATTCTAAACTAACAGGGAACTTGCAGAGTGGGAACAAATATGATAATAATATAACATATCAACGCAGACATGTATCATCAGTAACAAATTAAATATAATATATATACAACAAGATATGGTGTCATATATCATAGGTGAACAATTACAGATAATGGCATATCATTCTTAAAAATTAAATAACTAATAATTCAAATTTAACAGCATATTCCAATCGTCATTTCTTGTGAATTAAATTTACTAAATATAAGAATGTTAATCGTGAGTGATTGCTCACCTTTCTAGGCTAGAGAAATTAGACACCACGACAAGCTACGATTTGAGTCACGATCTAGACGCTCGACCATCCAAACAACAAATTTCAAAGCGAAGTAAGCTGAACACGGATTTGACGGACAAAGCTGATAAATAGGAATCGATGAGAACAAATCAAATTGGTTTGATATAAACGGAAAATATATATATTATCATTATTATTTTATTAAAATCAATATTTTAATTTAAAACACTTATTAAAAATTCAAAATCTTTATATATCGTATTTAAAAGTCAATACCAAAATCAAACAACTTCTCAGCTATGGAAACAAACCTATATATTATAAGGATCCAAATATTTATATATTATAGTTAAAATCAAATGAGACCTTTATATAATAAAATTCAAAATCAATAAACAAATCAATATATATAACTTACAGACTTATATACATATTATATTTAAAAATCAATATTATAAAACCACATATATATAAACTTAATATATATAAACAGACGGATTATAGATATCTTATATAATCATATATATGTAAACAACAAATTTCATACAACTTATATAAGAACTTATATAAACAGATTTTATACCTTATAAATAACCACATATATTTATATACATACACTTTAAAAATCAATATTTAATAACAAATATATATGGCCTTTCAACACATTTTATACTTATGAACAAGTCTATATATTAAATATAATACAAAAGCAAGTAAAATAAACATATGGATATAAACTAACCTACGTAAAATTTATATACAAAATAACGTGTGTATATAACTTGCATAAACATATAGATACAACTAACATATATAAATAACTTCTTTTATATATAATATATTGTAGACACTAATATACAGTAACATATAAAAATAATATATACCTCATATACCTACTACTATCAAACAGTGAAGGCCAGACCGGGTGAAGCGATGCGAGGCCTGGACGCGAGCACAGGTGGGGATGTTCGGCCATGATAGGCCGATCGATGATGAAGAGGTGTGCAAACTGGACTGTCGGTGATCCGGGTGTGTCAGGCGGAGAGTGCGAGGCCAGTAGGGAGAAGACGGGGTGGCAATGGATGTCCCGGTGGAAAAATGATGTGGGGCGAACTGCTTGGAGGTGGGTCGGAGCAAAGTTGTGGGTATAACGATGCAAGGCTGTTAGGGTCGGGTTCAAGCACTGCTGTGGTCGGAGAAAATGGCTGAAGCGGGTTTCGGTGGATAAGTGGAAGGTGGAGTAGGATTTGTTCGGCAATGATAAGGTGGCAGGTTGGTTGGGTTGTCACGGCTGTCATGGTGGTTGGTGGGTAGAAGAGCACGAGTGGAGCAAGCGGTCGTTCAGTTGTTGGATGGTGAGAGGAGGTAGGCGGCACACGGTTCGTGGAGGAGGAGGCCGATGCAGTGAGGAGCGGACGTCAGTTTATGGAGTAGGTTCAGAAAATTGAAGACACGGGAAGAAGAAGCGGAGCAAATAATTTATATATATATTGAATGTTTTAAAACATGTACAGAGCAAAGAACGAAGAGACCCACGAAGATGAAGGAACTAACATTTATATCAAACCACGGAATAGTAAAGGTGAAAAGCTAAAAATATTAGGCTATGTTTGGTTTACCGTTTTGAGTTTTGAGTTTTCGTCCATACAAAAATACGAACAACGCATGTATATTATGAAAAAATGGTCATTTTAGAAAACAAATTTAACACACAAAATAGAAAACAACTTTTTTTCATTTTTCGTGTTTTGAGAAAAAACGGAAGCACGAGCAACAATTCATTCCTCCATCCACTTCGTGGTCCCATCCAATCTTCCGTTCATCCATTCCGACCTCCCTTCATTCTTCTCGTATTTTGTAATTAATGTTGAAAACTCAAAACATAAAATACAAAATAAACCATTAATTTCTTGTGTCTAGTAGTTTTCACGGTGGGTAACGAATGGACACAAGAAAATCAAAAGACTCAAAATGGATACCGATATTGTCCACCGTTTCACTGATTTTACCGTCCACCGGACACCGAAACATACAAATGAATATACTGCGGTGATCAGCACGACGAAACGATCAGAACGGTACACAGATATCAACGATACGATCGAGTTATAAAAACTAGATTTTTCGCTGCCGAAAATGCTGCTAAAACGCCGAAAATAAGATAAACGGAGTTAGAGAAGTCCAAATTTGATGAAACGAAAGATGACGTCCCACTCAGAAAATATTAAACATTTTTATTGTATAAAAATATTCAGGTTTCGAAAACATTTTATTTTCATTAATTTTAACTGATTTAAATTGACATTGAAATTACACAACAAAACTAACTTTCATATTTTCGGATGAAAATTTACCATTTGCTATGTTTAAATAGACGTATTCCAAATATTAAATTTTCATTTCAAAAATTTACTATTTCATTTCAAACAAAATTTCAGTTAATTACGTTATTAAAACCTTTAAAATTTTCGGGTCGTTACAGGAGAAGAGAGAAGGAAATGCTATAAATAGTCAACCATACACACACATATGTATGTATGTCACTATATGTATATTTTTGCTTTTAATTAAATTGTAATATATATATATATATATAATTAAATTTGGAATTTTCTTATCAATGCCCGTGAACAAAACTATTTTTTTGAAATCAAACTATTCAAATGTATACATGTATATTAGTTTTGAAAAAACAAAAATTATTATACACACAAACTGTGTTTGTATATATATGTATATGTATATGTTTATGTATATATGTGCATGTATATGTATGTGTGTGTATAAGTGTATACTAATTAAAATAATTACATATATACTAAAATAATTTTGAAATTCAATTTTTTTTCATTGTAATGGCCAAAAATAAAACATGAAGAAGAAATCGTGGAGGTTTAACAATGCATATGTATATTTAAATAAAGATGTATCGGCATTATCCTCTTTGAACTCCAAATCTCTTATCCTTGAATAGAAGTTGCAAATCTCCCTACTTCACTAATTTTTATTCCTTTCTTTTAATGATGGAGACTAGGGTTTTCTATCTGTTGTTGTGTGTGAAGAAGAGAGAAAGATGTGCTATAAGTAGTCAACCACATAGCCAAACTTTTTATATTTCTAAACCTTCCATATAACAAAATCCTAGCCCCCTCTCTTGCCCATGCATGGCGGGCCCCCCTCTTGGGCTATATAGGACCTTGAGCATGATTAATTAACGATTAGATTAATTTATCAATTCATTTAAACACTCATTTTTAATTAAATCAAGATAATAATTATAAATTGTTTTAATTAATGTTTAGGCTTCAAATAATTTATTAAAATGCTATGAAAAAATCAATACAACATTTGCATTAATTTATAACATTTACAAATTAATTTAGAAATTAAGTGAACTCTGAAATCATCTAACATCACAGTTGTGTTAACTCCCTGATGCGAACTCGATCATCAGTCAACATTAAACAATTTAAATATTGAAGCGTGTACAGACTTTGCTGAAATATCAGGCACAAGCTTAGTCGCTTATAGATCATTTAGGCAAGATCTAATTTCCAATCTTTATTTAACTACACTTTGTAATGATATTTTGTGCGCTTATTATTTTCGTCATCACCATATCAACTATATAATAGAGCTTAGCCAATGGTCAAAAACTCTAATAATATTCACAGTAAATTGCGTAGACTACATTAAAGTCTTGGTTCAATTCGATAGCATTTGTCGATCAACCGAATTAATTTGACCAAAGATTTCAATTTTAAGTTGAATACTAATTACGGTGATACTCACCTTCTACAACGAAGTAGACGAATCATCTCTTTGTCAATGCTTCATTTCAAGTAAATCAATGTATACCCAACTATAGTAGTAACACGATCGCTATGTCATGCGATAAATTATAATTAAAGTACATTCCAGCTATTTAAAGTCCACGATACCCTCAGGTCTAAAGATTACTGCATGTCATTGTATAAGATCCTCTATTTTGACTTAATTGAATTAACCAATAGAAGACTCTTGCTAAGTCGTTCTGTTATTTTTCCAAACCATAAGTACATAACCTATTCGTATCCTCAATGATCATGGATAATTCACCGTCCATCATGTAAAGAGTGTTACGTACACTAGTCTCAACTGACGTATTGATATCTTTTTCTCGATACATCTTAACTAAAAACATTTAAGAAGTAAGTATTTAAATATTGATTCAGTACTCATGATTACACACACTTTCGCAACTATGATCCATAAAAGACTTATCCTAAGGATTTTCTATATACGTATAGAGCTAGATCAATAGCCCCCATTCCCCATTTAGCACCATTTGTAGCCCCCAGACATCGACCACAAGTTTACATTTAAATATTTGGTCTATGCGACAGAAAAAAGAAAGAACAAATATTTAAATAAAAACTTGTGGCTAATATCAGAGGGCTACGAAATGGTGGTAAATAAGAGGGTTACTAATCTTAGCTTACACACACACATAATGTGTATAAGCGGTACCTATTTCCAATTTACAAAAATAGATAATGGATTGACTTACTTTATCTCGATTAAGATTGTCTTTGTTAAGTTACATAATAAATTATATAATTGTCCATAAGGCATACTTTTAACTCTATCAAACATTCATATGCATAATGATCACTGATCTCATAGAAGATGCATTGGTTGCCAATTCTCATCTATGCTACAATTGATTCTCTCATCATAAGTTAACCATAAACCATGCCCTCCATGGCCCTTTTAGTTGCAAGGTAGATCCTCTTTGGAGTTTTCGCAAGTTCTGGAAGGGGAAACCTACTTTGTCCTCCTCTAAAGTGTTTCTTTTCTCCAGCTTTCTTATCTATATTCCTCTCGCCCTTATCCTGAGACTTTTCATCCCCTGCCTGGTTGACAGTGATCAGCCATACGTGGTTGACAGTGATAATAAAAATCTTTCAAGTTTTTGGTTGGGATTTTCTTGAGTTCTCTGTAAAATTCTATCTTTTGTTGATTCTGGAGACGGCTACGTGGAAATCCTTTCACCCGATTAGCGCATAGCGGCTGGTATAGCATTGAACCGCGTAAGATAGCTCCATTTGAGTTTTGTCATATTTTTTTATTGAGGTTGGATAAGATAGACTCTAAAATAACTCATGAACTTTTCCTTCGGTACAACACAAGTGCGAATGCATACGTGCTAGGCGACTAAACCACGTTATCACCAAATCGGACAAGAATAAAGGAAAGTAACAACACATTACTTTTTCTGTAGCTTCTATTGCCTTTGTATGCAAAATATAGGACCTTAAGTGCATTGTAGGATCGATTTCCAATGTATGACTCCATAACCAACATTCTAAACTCTAGGGGCTGATTGCATATCAGATGTTTGAAGTTAACAGACTTTGATTCATCTCATCAACACCTGATCTCCTGTTCTGCTTGCCTAATGCTAGAAATATTATCCTGATGACTTGCTCCCCCGCTATTGATGTGCTTTCATGGGGTGCTTGGTGAGCCACGATGTAGTCCTTACCAATCACTTGCTGACAAGTCGGTCCAAACTCATGCAGTCCATTTCAAAAGCCAAGTGTGTAGTTCCATCGACATTGACATATGGTGGGAAAACCTCCGTTGGAGTGGTGGGAGCTACACCGATTTGTCTGCCGTCGACCTGATCAATATTGAACCAAACTTGATTGGGCCCTGATTGGGTTAGGTGTGCATAAGTTCATGTTCTCATAGTTCCTTACTACCTTGCTTGCTCTTGGGCGTCGAGATTCTGGTAGATTACCAGCAAAATTCCAAACTCGGTCTCTTTGGACATGCATTGGTGTTGTTTGCTCCGTGTGTTCAAGAACACCTCCATCATCATCTGTCGTTAGCTAGAAACGATACTTCCATCATCACCATCCTTGTTTGCATCTTTTTCTTGGTTACATGGTTGATCGATTTAACTTTAAATGGATGTTGCTTCTTGATTGCTTCAATACTTAATGATTTTGTAATTTGATGAATTTATGTGCAATTTTAATTGTGTATATTTTGGAAACTTAATTTACAAAATGAAAACGACAAGGAGATTTTATCTATTTCCTTAAATAATAAAGGTGTAACACATGTGCGTGCACATACGTACACCGCAGGTAGAAGTGTATGTGCATGTTTCAACAAATTACACTTGTAAGGTAGCAAAGAGAATGATTATCTTTGCTATCACCAAGATGCTTAACTCACTTTTTGCAGTCTAAAGGCTACAAGGTACCTCTTGGGTCATTTCGTTGCCAGAAACACCATGACATTATTATTGACCCGGCAGACTTAATACAATAAATCGCAAATGGATGGTCATCCTTTTTATATGCAGGGAGATTTCAAGTGGACAAAGGTCAAGAAAATGGAATCTGTGATGGGCGTGTGCAAATTCACTGCAAAAAACACAAAGCACAAATTATCATTATAAATAATTGAATGCATGATAATGAAAGAGAATAACTTAAATTAGATTTTTTGTTTCTTTTTTTCCCCCTTTTTTAACCTATTTAGATCATTTTTCAAAACATATGACATGGTAAAATTGTTTCTTAAACTAATTAATTGTGCTGGAGCTATTGTGACAGCATCAATACAAAATGCCACTTTCCCTACCTTATAGATCAGCAGGTTTTTTCTGTAATTGGTTTTGAAAGCTGTTTAAATTTGCTGTTTGTTTTAAACAGCTGCCAAAATGGAGTTTAAAATCCCTTCAGTCGCTTCCCTTAGCTGTGCGAATTTGGAGCTAATTGGTTAAATAACTGCACTGTCTGTATTGAAACTAGTAAACGGACGGCGCACACATGATATAGTTGGCAAAATCATTTGGTATTATAAATTAATCTGAGTATGGATAAAAATTGCGTTTTTGCTACCAATAATCACATGTCAAAAATCAAATAATATCATTAAACCTAAGTCTTGAGAATCAGCATGTGTTTTTTCTTTGAAGAATGGAATGGACAACATAGATTTACTGTAAAAAATAAACTTGCCAATGCAGAATATGAAAGACCACCAAAACTTACATCTTGCACATTGGCGAAAAAATCCAAGCGAAGTTGCAAGTTCTTCAGGTTCGAGTGCAGTCCATATTCTTCTAACTAGTTGACCTCAATTTATTATGGTTACTAACAACCAAAATTTAGTTTACTTCTAGTAATAATGTCTAATAATGTTGTTTTCTAGGGTGTTTGAAGCAAGTGGTTAGTATGTACGTGATACAACTCTTGAGTTTATGGGTGATGAAAATACTGCATGCACCAAATTTAAGGGATTGAAATTTTGGCTAAGTACTTGAATTCAGTGTACATAAATAATGTAGTGACGTTCAGCATTGTTATGATGTGTACAGTTTAGTACAGTTTTTCTGAGTAAAAATGTGCACACGGTGGAGAAATTGTCTACTTCAGGATAATGCAAAAGCGTCTCAAATTACAGCATGCTTTAATTAATATTAGTTAAAATGGTTCCACATGTTTTAGCAAGGCGGGCATATTCTAGGCAATTTTGTCTCTCGAATAACAATCAAAGGAGAGGATCTACATTTTGTCAATTTAATAGTCCAACCCATTTTTCCACGGTATCAAAAATTGCCAGTGGCACATTTTGCACTTCACATAAAAGCTAAAGGAGAAGGTTTTGGTCTCTGTTATCTGAATAAGTGTGTCTTCATTTTGATATATCTCCAATAGCCAAAATGCAAGTTTCGGATTTGTGAATAAATTAATATCAATCCTTCCAAAAAAATCAAATTAGCAAAATGCGGCGCTTATTGAAATTTTGCTTGTTATAAAATCAGGAAAAGCAAAAAAATGAAGAAGAAAAAATCGTTTTGGATCATTTAGCAAAACTCATTTCAGAAACACATTCTAAAAACTAGATATAAAACCAAGTCACTTTCTATTGGCCAGGATAGAAATACATTAGTGCAATTTCAAAACATACCAAAGAATTTTTAATCATTTTTTGCTTTCACAAAGGCACAATTTCGAATTCCACGATTAATTTCTGCATAAAATAATTGGTTTTTATATATAATTTTCAAATAAGATTTTCTGCTATTTGTTTTATTAAGTTGCTCAAATACAAAATAAAAAATAAAAGAAAATCCCTAAAAATTGTTTTCTTTTGAAGGTATTGAAATCAACATTAAATTTTAAATTTGCAATACAGAATTTTGAACCTTCGTTTCATTCAAAACAAAGGTTTTGATATACATTGTCACCTATCAAACAAGATCTTAACACAAAAGATTATTTATTAGCTTTACATTCAGTTTTAAAATCTTAAGTAATATTTGGCATTGTTAATTTGCATACAGAACTCGTGTACAGACTTGATTTACCATATAAAAATAGAAAATAACTTTTTATTCCCGTTAATCGTCATTCAGCTCAAACTCTTTTAAATGATTAACCAAACTACAATGCGTAATCTAAGCGCTTTTATACCTCCTTAAGCTTATGTTGGAATTCTCAAAAATAGTGAATGAGATATATCCCACATCGTCAAAAATAAGTCCATTTTCTTGTTTATATAGTGTACTCTCAATCCCTACATTGGCCCTTAGGGTCAGGTAATTTTGTGCGAGGGTGACGACCTATATGGTCATGGACTAACACGCGCGCCGCTCGCCCGTCCGAACCGGGTGCGGGTCCAATAAGATTGGGCTGTGTCATATGTTTTTGCTACTTAAAAAATAGACTGATTTTAAAACAGAAGTGTGTTTAAATAGATACGGATTTTCCAACGGTTGTGACCGTTGCAAACTGATGAAGAGACGCGATTTTTTCAGATGACCGTTGCAACGAACAGCAGCAGTTCTGAACCGTTGCAAACGAACGGACGCGAACCGTTGCAAATGAACGGACGCGGCTGTTGCAAACAGCAATAGTTTTTGGCATTGCAAATGAAAGGAAGTGCCTGTTGCGAACAGTAACACTTTTTGGCATTGCAAATGAAGGGACGCTACTTTTCTCAACGGGTGTAGCCATTGGGAATTCAGCTATAAATAATGAGGAAAACTGATCACTTTTCTCACTAAATTTTCAAATCGAGTTATCTCTTCTTTATCTTCATTTCTTAAAATCATAATCAGTCCTATCACACAGAAGATCATACACATCACGATCTCGAGCAGCTTACGTCTGTTGTATCTTGAGAGACTTTGAATAAAGTCTTAAGGAAATTGTTACGACAAGCCTCAGACGAAATTCCCTTCTTCAACCGGTTAGATTTCTAGTTGATTTATATTTATATATATTAATATATATATCATTTTCGTTTCTACGTTGTACTATTTCTTTAAATAGTATAACGTTTGATTTATCGCTATAGTTATCATTACTATAGTTGTTAGTTTGTTGTTGTAATTAATTACAACATACTTATTGTTATAAATAGCTAATACAGAATTCCAAAGTAGTGGAAACCTGATTTGTAAACTTGTGAGACGAGTTTATTATTTATTAGTCTCTGTTTTGGTATACTAGACGTATAACAGCTTATGTGTCAATAAAGATGCAAAAATAGCATGATTTTCTGCATCTAAATAATAATAATAATGTGATCATTATGGTTTTTAAGTTTCAAGCAGAATATTTTGCAACCTGAATTTGTGAACTTGTTGAAATGAATTAAAACTAAAATATTTGATTTGAATTTTTTTACAGACTTTATGATTTGAATAAATTGTTCTTCTAAGAAATTTTAGCATTTAAAGAAAAACATCAAACTACTTACGTTATTATTTATTTTATTTTACAATGTTATTTGGAACTGTGTATTTGAACACATTTTATTTATCTTTTAAATATATTAAGTTTTGTGAGTTACTTTGGTTTTTCTTTACCTTTTTTCAAGATTTTAAATAATTTCTTTGAAAACTAGGTTATTGTAAAGTAATTTTTTTCCAGCCTTTTTAATTACATTTTAGATTTTTTTTAATAAATAACATTTGAGATTATTTGAAAAGAGAAAAAATCGAAGAGAATTAAGAAGTGGGGAGAAGATTGGTAGAGTTATTGAGATGGCTTGTAATTTCTCTACCTTCCTATTATTTGGTTGACAATTTGTTAAGATAAATGAATTATACATTAAAGTTGTTATTATTGTTTATGTATATTATTTTGTTATGTAATCTATATACTTTTATATTCGAATGAAATTATCATTTTACTTTTTTTTTTGCTATGAGTGTGGTATACATGTTACATTGTTATTTTTATGATTTGTTAGACGAATTAATGAATATTAATTAATTAAAGTTATTTAAACATATTATATTTAAAATTAGTTAACTAATTTAAATATATGGATTAATGTAAATTATATGTGATAATTGATGAGGACCATGAAAATATGTAGAAATCGAAAAATAATATCGTAAACAATTGTAAAAATCGTAAATGGTACTCGGACTATAAAATAAAATATCTAGAGGAAATTTAGGAGAGGTGGAAAAAACCTAGAATCAACGAGAGAAGTAGAAATTCTTCTACTTTACTACTATTTAAAAGATATGTCACACTCTCCTTCCTAGTTTTGATGAGGCAACAACTTATATGGGAAAAAATAGCACATTTACACAATAATCAGAGAGTGATTTCATAAAACATTGTTCAACCCAAAGCTTGTGTAAAAAATATGTTAAATCTATTCAGATTCACATAAGTGTAAATGTATCTTCCACTTGCATCTCTCTCTTTTTCAAATCATATAAGCCAACATAAAATTGAAATTTTACAATAGGTTGAGTTGTCACAACAATATTTATAGAGCTGTGCTAAATGAACCGCACTACCAACTCCATTTTAGCCACGTTTTTGGATGGTCACAGGCTGCTGATCATTGCATAGGAGAAACGACAATAGGCTGCCAAATCTTGCACCGACTCCACAGCAATATGATGCCATTTTAATTTTTTTTTCATATTTTTTAGTTTTAGACGGCTCTCCAAAGCAGTTTGTAGTAAGCAGTGTTCGGCTATAGAACACCGATCGAAAGCTGGGTAAATTGGAGTTAGTATTATGGTGCATTTAGCACTGCTCTATTTAGTTAATACACAATAGTTGCAACACAAACCTCATTCGTCAGTATGACACCGCAAGTCAATGCAATAAAAATGTTAAAGTAAAGTGACAGTAGAGGTGAAATGATGTAAAATGATATTTTAGTCAAAACAATTCCTAGCATCCTGAAGAAACAATTTCGAGAGTACATTGTTTTATTACTACTTAATGGATCTTATGATTTTAGTTAAATGCAATCAAAACAACTTGATTTACATATATTTATACAACAGTGGTTTTCCAAAGAAAGAATAAGTTTGTAATTTCATCACCAATTAGACCCCGCATGGGACTAAGTTTTTGACTGTTTTTCCAAACTATTTGAAACGGATGGTTTAGAAAACTTGCAAATGTTGGTTTTCATAATTTCCTGTAAACGAATCCGATCAAAAATGATCAAAACCAATATAATAAAAGCTCCAATCGGAACCAAGGTAAACATGAAAGATAGCTGCAGCTTGCAACTTTTTTTATCTCTAGTTAGATGATATCTCTCTACTTGAGTCTAATTAGATGGAAAAATAAACACAACCATTTTTTTCAACCTCTAATTAGATTTGATATAAGTTTTTGAGAGTGTCCAATCGAATCAGAGCCTAATACCTGACTAGATTTTTTTTCTTAAAAAAAAACAAAAAACTACAGACTCTTGCTATTGCAGCTCAAAATGGTTTAACCATGCTTTAATAGAAATTACTATGACTGTTATGATAATGGTAAATTTATCATTACCATACCAATATCAAATAATTAGTAACCAATATTGAGCTGTGTTGGTATATCAACGTTTTCGGCATGGTAATGGTAAATTTAATGGTAAAGAACTGTCAAAATCAGCAGGAACGGTAATTATTCCAGCCATATTATTATTATTATTATTGCAATTTTAATTAGTCATGACTGTAGACAATTTTGAGGAATATCAGGTTTAAGTATATAGTTTTAGTGTTATTCACGATAATGTTCCTTTTTTAGTTTTTCTAACTTCAAAATCCGAGACTGGCAACATTATTGTTTCATACTATTGTAAATAATTTATGATTAATCAAGAAAATTTTCTATATCGACTAAAAGAAATCAAAAGGTTGATATGATCATTGATGGAGTTAGAATTAGTAATAAAATAATTGCTATTTTATCAATAAATTTTTAACATCTTTGTGTATTGGTAGATTTACCATTACCAATTAATAATTTACCGATTTATTAGTATAACAATGATCATTTTACCGATGGTAACAGTACAATATCGGTAGTCATTGTTGACTTAGCAATATTATTGATACGGTAACGGCTTTCTCGTACGATAACGGTTACCATTACAATTATAGCCCTAGAAATTATTTTGTGGACACAAGGGATGCCATGCCAAAATATTTCACTAAGTTACATGTATAAATCCATATATATATATATAGTTAGTTAGAATGGAAACATAATCTTTGGGTCCGACCGTGAAATTTCAAAAATACCCTTGTATGCAAACATGAGGTTAGGAGTTCGAATTCCACCATGAACTAAAATTAACATCTATATTCAAATAAATTTTTTGAAACATCAACAAGGTTACAAGTTCAAATCTTATTTCAACAAAAAAAATATTTTTTTTTCTTTATGTTTTTCCTTTTATTTTTATCAAACTACATCAAAATTTTAAACAATAATTTAATAGTACATGCCAAAAAATCTCGTATTCGTGGGAATTTTTGTAGGCTACCAAATAACAAGAAATAAAGTGAAATAAAATCAAATGGAGAATTTTAGGGAACAAATACCTGCGATCTGAAATTCTGAACTCCAAAATTACCACTAAAGCTCAAATTAGAAGAGCCCTGATGAATGTGCATATCCATCAAATTGTTCTTCAAGTTGTCGTCACACCCATCGTATTTCTCTTTTTTACAAAATTTACTATTGCAAATCATTTGATTGTTGGAATCAACATTACCATCGTAGTCATTAGCTCGACCACGTCCTCTCATAACAATCCTTTTCATAAAAAACTCCGACTCGCTCACCTCTGAATCCTCTTCACCTTCTTCTCCATTATAGTATTCATAATCATCAGATCTGAAAGTTCCAGATCTCTTTCTCTTCCCTGTTCTTGTCTGAGTTTCTATCGCATTGCCATCACCGTCTTCAGCAATTTCATCTATTTTCAGGACACGAGAAGCGATATTCTTCTTCAATCTTTTACCTAGGCCTTTACCGCCGAAGCTGTTGAACTTGCCCTGGAGCTTTGCTAGCTTTCTCTCTCTTTTGCGAATGTTGCGGATCTTCTGCTCCTGGTAATGCCTGGAGCAGTAGCTCCGACCAGGAGCCACCATAGATTGGCAGCGCCACTCCCCGTTTCCGGTTCTCGTGCACTGCAGAAATGGGGGGAATTTTAACCTCGCCATCGCTGAAGTATTATTATTGGTGTTATAGTAGTTGTAGTTGTTACTATTGTTTGAGAAATTCATTGTTTTGAATCTTTTGATTGATGGATTCAAGTATTACTATTTTCAAGGAACAAAAAATAAAATTGAGTAGATGATTGATTGGATCTGGATTGATTGTGAATTGAGCGGTTGGAAGTGGTTAAACAGACTAGCTAATGGAGAACCAGGACTCAACTTTGCTTTTGCGCATTTAAGGAGGATGAAGGTAGAGATATATTGCATTTTTGGACAATGATTAGATATTAAGGGGAAAAAAGCAAAGATTATTAAATCATCAATTATAAAATTGATTAATGATGGACACTTAAACGCAAGTTCAAATTCAACAACTACATCTTTAACAATGCATAAGGCCTAACATAAATAAACAAATTAATTATGCTCTTGCAATACCTTTCAGTTCTGTTTCGATTCACATGCGTTTCAATTATCTATGAATATTTCTATCGATGGATAATTTTACGACCTTGTCCACTTGCAAGCACCTTTTCCCGACATGTCACCACACTAGCTAATTTGTGATTGTCTTGTTGCGAAACATCAATACTCCAGGAAAACTTGATGATCTAAAGTGCTTTATTCTTTCGAGATCTCCGCTATCTTATGAACATCATCGTATAACATACGTTGTGAGTATCTTCAAGCAAAAAAAAAAGCAGGTTGAACAATGGAAGATTATCAAACAAAAGAATTATCTGTATCAGCATCATCCTTTGACATAACATGAAAATCGTGTTCATTTGGTTGGAAGAGTTGGAAGTGTTGAGAGTCCAAAGGATCGTTCCATTCATCGAGCAGGAACTCATTTTCCCAAATGCCTTCACGATTAGGATTTGATTACTGGTTTGGGACTTAGTGGCTACTTCATCCTTAGTCTCATCAACGAGCATATTAACATAAGTGGAGGGTGCGGTATGTTTGTTAGTGGCTACAATTTCTAAAATACTATCTAAATATTACAAATCGTTTATTAGTGTGATTCTTAATTTTAGTACTTACTACCAATGTCCTGAAAATAGGAAAAAATGTGTGAACAAATGATATTTTAATGAGTGTTAAAAAGTCATTATTGATATAATTAGGAGTATGTTTTAGGGGCAACAATGTAATTTATTACATATATCTAACTCATAACAAATTGTTCAAAATAAAAGTTGCTTTCTTTCTATTATATACTTGTTATGTTACGATATAATTAATTAAGTAATTAATTTAAAGTATATATTATATAAAAAATTCTTAAATGATATGTTACGGGATAGTAATTACAACATGTTATAATCAGCAGAACTTTATCGCATTAAAAAATAACATATAGTTTTAAATGTTCATAGTCTTGATATTTCAAGAAAGGATATCGATTCATCCGTTGAGATTAGAGTACGTAATGCTCTCCAAATATTAGGCAGTGTATTACTCACAATTGTTCGGGGCACCAAGAGGTTATATACTAATAGATATTTCATAACTATTGAATGCCTCACTTGAGAGTTTCATGTTGGTTAATATGGCTACGGTCAAATAGACAATCTCAAAGTGACGATGATACACAATTCTCTTGAGATGAGAATACTATGGAACTTCAATGTGGATACTCCACTTTGATTATAGTTAAATTGTAGCACGATATCCATCGAAAGACTATAGTTCGATCTGAATTGAAGCATTGAAAATAAAATACTCTTTAATAGAATTCATCTCCTTAGCTATATAAGCTTAATATAACGGTCAACTATATTCAACTCAAAGCCAAAGTCTCTGGCTAGGGCGATATGATCAATAATAATTGTTATTGTTGAATCAAGAATTGTGTTTGGACTTACAAAGTTTAATGTGGACGATATTGAAATTTGGACCAAAACCAAATTCCATAAGTCCTAATGTGATGTAGTTTTAACGGAGAGAATTGGTATAAATAATACTGTTAGGCACTGCTTATAATAAGTACAATTGGATTTACCAAAAGACGTGTAAGCAGTAAATTCAGCCAATTAAATGTCCCACCACTAAGTTGATGCGTGAACATTAATATTCGAATTTTTTGATATTAATCACTGATCAAATTTATACATTTGGGTCGCACAACTAAAATAATGAACACTTCGAATGAACCATACAATTTAATTAATTTATAATAATTGTAAATTAATGAATATTCTGAAATATTATGAAATGTTAATTATTAAAAAAATTGATATATTTAAATATCATTAGTATTAAATAAAGTGCATATATAAAAGTTATAAACGCACATATCGATGTATTATGTTATTAGAATATTTAAAGTGGATTTAAATAGAATAAATACTAGGTGTGATTTAAATTAGTGAAAATTAGTCACACATCCTTAAAACGGAACTTAATTTCAAAGCGGGTCTCTGTCATAAAAAATATGTATTCTACGTCCCTGTTTCTGTTTTCCGCCAATTTATTCCCCAAATTACCCCTGCGTTTCACTGCGAGCTCTAATTCTTCTTCTTATTTTTCGATTTAAATGAAAAACTGCAATTAAATTGAAGACGAATCAAGTTTTTTTTATGAAATATGATATTCTTAATATTTACAGTTATAAATAACTGCAACAAATATATGCGATAGTTGCAGAAATTTCTGCAACTATACGCAATAGTTGCAGACATTTCTGCAACTATACGCAATAGTTGCATTTGTGCAACTATACGCAATAGTTGCAGAAATGTCTGCAACTATACGCAATAGTTGCAGAAATTTCTGCAACTATTGCAAATAGTTGCAGACAATTCTGCAATTATTTGCAATAGTTGCATTTCTGCAACTATTTGCAATAGTTGCAGAAATGTCTGCAACTATACGCAATAGTTGCAGTTATTTCTGCAACTATAAGCAATAGTTGCAGAAATTTCTTCAACTATAAGCAACTATTTGCAATAGTTGCAGAAATTTCTGCAACTATACTCAATAGTTGCAGACATTTCTGCAACTATTTGCAATAGTTGCAGAAATGTCTGCAACTATATGCAATAGTTGCAGATATTTCTGCAACTATACAATATAGTTGCATAAATTTCTGCAACTATACCCAATAGTTGCAGACATTTCTACAAGTATACCATATAGTTGCAGAAATATCTGCAATTTTGTGCAATTTTTATAAATTTGAAAAAAAAAAATCGAAATGTTAAATATTTGCTAAATTGTCTGCAAATATTTGAAATAATTGCACCTTTAATACAAATATAAATTTTTGGTATCAACAATGGATCTCATTTTAAAGATCATAAAATTTGTGATTTTTTGGTGAAAACGGTATGTTGATCCGGTTTTTGTAAATAAAGTTATACACGTTTGAAAAGTTTAAAACATAAAGGGTATTTGTGTATTTTTGCGTGCGTGAATTTGAAAATAGGAGCGGAAACGTAAATGTTGGTTGTGAAGGATGTTTTATCTATTTTAAAACTTGTTAGGGATGTGAGCCAAACTATCCCTTTAAATTAAGTAATATTGATGAAATATTCATTATTAAAAAGAAAAAATATTAATTTGTTTGAATACCATTATTATTTAATAAAGTGTGTATATAAGAGTTATAAACACGTGTATCAATAAACTATATCGATATGATGTTTAAATTAGATTTAAATAGATTAAATGCTAAGTGATTTTGGAATATTTTAAGGGCCATGTGACCCCTATTTTGACCGGCCATAGAGATAAAGAAAGGGGGAGGATTTGATAAGCTTAATTGGGAATTAAATAGAGAAAATTTTAAAGAAGAGAACTGAAAGGTTTTATTATTTCATTTGAAACACATTGTATCTCATGATTCTTGCAAATTTCGGATATTGAGTTTAGAATTTTTTTTAGAGGAAATTAGTTTAAAGGAAAAAGTTTAATAAAATTTAATTTTAACGGACGTTAAAATTAAACTTTGGTCTGAAGGACAAGCGCCAAAATTTGTATTTCGTTCGTACTTCTGTAGTTTCATTTCTTCTACAAACAAAATTTCTTCTTCATCAAACAATGGCAACCCAAACCGAAATCAATTTTCTTCCTCAAACTGATTTAAAAGCGCAATCGACTTCAGAATCTAAGTCGATCGACGTAAATCAAAATATTTCAATAAATCCTGAACAAATAAACGATGAACCTACGATTTCAAAAAGTAGGGTTTCCAATGCTATGCGTACAACAGTAAAGAGAAGGCGAAAAACTACTTCATCAACGGCTGTTGATTCGGATGAGATTGACGAAGATACAAAGAGGACGAAAAAACCTAGGGCATGTAAAACTATGAATGAAGACGAAAGGAAGAAACAACAGCTTACTGATGAAAACGTCAACAGAAAAAGAAAAACAAAGGTAAAACAACTGATTATTTGATTTGTTATTGAATGATAGATCAATGTATCATTTGACTTGTTGCATGTATAATATTGATGGTAAAAAATAATTAGATGGATACTTTTTTAATGATAGTTCAGTATATCATTTGATTTGCATGTGTAATATTGAAATATGAAATGATGGATGAACATAGCATCAGTCTTTGACAGATGATAGACAATGATAAGATGAATATTTATAGAATGATAGAAATATATAGCATTGAAAAAAATGTTGGAGAAACATATCATGATAGAATGATAGTTGAATATATCATTTTATTTACAGTATTTGCTAGTATAGTATGATAAATGATAGTTCAATATATCATTTGATTTACTGTTTTTGAATGTTATAGAATGATAGTTCAATATATCATTTGATTTACTGTTTTTGAATGTTATAGAATGATAGTTCAATATATCATTTGATTTACTGTTTTTGATGGTTATAGAATGATAGTTCAATATATCATTTGATTTACTGTTTTGATGGTAATAGAATGATAGTTCAATATATCATATGATTTACTGTTTTAGATGGTTATAGAATGATAGTTCAATATATCATTTGATTTACTGTTTTTGAATGTTATAGAATGATAGTTCAATATATCATTTGATTTACTGTTTTTGATGGCTATAGAATGATAGTTCAATATATCATTTGATTTACTGTTTTTATGGTAATAGAATGATAGTTCAATATATCATTTGATTTACTGTTTTGATGGTTATAAAATGATAGTTCAATATATCATTTGATTTGTATGCATCATATTAAAATATAATATGATAGATGAACATATGATAGACAAACATAGCATTTAATATTTCGACTTTAGAAGCATACAGTGAAAAAAAGAAATGATAGACAAATATAGCATTTGAAAAAAGAATGATAGATGTATATATCACTAGTAAATTATGCTTTCATAGTTGAAAAAATTGATAGATAAAAATAAGAAAGCATTGAAAAAATGAGACATAAAAATAATATTATAGTTTGTTAAATACCGAATTATTCATTCACAGTTTTTTGTACAGGGATCAAAAGGTAAAACATTGGAGAAAGCAAAAAAAACTGAAGGAAAAAAACCAAAGAAAGTATCTCAGAAACAAATTCAGTATAGATGTAGCTTACTGCCAATGATAAAAAATTTCAAGAAAATTAAGGAAAACGGAGGTTATCTTATAGACCAATTAAATTATTTAAAACAAACACCGTTCGAAAAATTCATGCTAGTGTTTTTTAAAGAAATTTTATCCATACCTGCTTTTACAAAATCATCTACAACCTTAGATGATATAATAGAAACATTTTCTATCAATGATGAAGCTTTTAAAGTAGGGAATATTTTTTTAAAAATCAAACCTGAAGATATTGCAATTATCTTTAGCTTACCTTTGTCTGGAGTAAATATTTTTCCAGTACCGAAAATGAGTTTACAAATACTCCCAGACAATTGCAAAGATTTTGTACTGAGAAACTTTGGAACAATAGAGCACATAACAAAGGATCTTACAATTTCTAAGATAAATAATGTGCTAGAAACACAACAATTTCAACATGAAAATGATTTTCCAAAATTGCTTATAATTCTTGCAATGATAACCTTCTTCTTTCCTGATAACCAAAGATACTTACCATGGGGATATATTCCCTATATTCTAGACCAAAACAAAATGAATTCAGTATCTTGGCCAGTTACAATTCATCATTCACTGATTAGAGCTTTGACAACTTTCAAAACAAAGCCAAGAAACATGCCAGGTTGTTCCATGCTCCCTATTGTAAGTACAACAATCTAACTTTATGTTCATGCATCTATCTGTATAAATTAAATTATACACATTATATGTTTTAACAAGTAATATTTTATTTGTAGTTTTTCCTATGTGAGCATGTGAATTTGATACCTCCATTAGCAACATACTGTTCAAACTTACCTAGATTTGGGAGGTGGAATGTTGCAAGCTTGAAAAAGGTGATCTCAAGAGAAGCATTGATGAACATGGACAGTAGAAAGGTATTATTTATCACACTAGTATAACAAATATATAATGATAGATAAATATATCATAACATAGTGTATATCAACAGTTGTCATTTTGTTATTATATCATAACACTAGTATAACTAAAGAATGATAGTCAGATATAGCATCACATGAAAAATGACAACTATATATAAAATTAGTTCATCCTTGTATGTTACCTGATTCATTACTATTTATGTTATTACATAGATTTTTGTTGAAATAAGAAATCTGACTGAAGATGAAAAAGCACTTTTCAACAAAAAAGCCAACAAAAATTTGTCCAGCTGGATAATAATGAGAATATTGGGATGCACAAAATAGAAAATGTGAAAGAGACATCAAAAGACCAAGTTGAGACAATGCAACAGTACATCATACAGTTGGAAAATAAATTGAAGAAAAGTGAAAAAGAATTAGAAAAGGAAAAACATAAAAGAATACAAGCAGAAGGCACTGTCATACAATTGAAAAAGGAAATCAAGATTTTAAGATCAAAAGAAAAAGTAGAAATAGAACCACCATCATTTGATCTCAAAATAACTCAGGAAATTGAAAAGATGCGGAAAGAGAAAGAACAACAGGATCAAAACAAACCTTCAGAGGCAACAGAAAAATCACCAGCAGTGCATGAAAAAACGCAGAAGAAACCAAGCTCTTTAGTTTTGAGGGTTAAAAAGCACCAATGAAGGAGTAAAATTGATTCTGATTGCCAATATGAAATTGTGTGCAGAAAAACAAAGAAAAATGTTGACAATGAAAACCAAAAGCAACAATTTGAAACCAAGGAAGGTCAAAAAGAAAATACAAATGAACAGAAACAAGAGGAACAAAATGAAGAATCAGATTATGAACATGAATCTGAAACTGAAACAGATGAACAAGTCAGAACAACTGATAATGAAGAAATTATTGATGTTGATGGATACTCGCAATCAAGTAAAACCTACAAGAGTAAGGATATCACAAAAAGCAGTATTCTACAATTATTGAATGAAGAACAGCAAAACAAAATTCTTACTTTCTTCAACTTTAACAAAAATGAGAAGTAAGAATTCTAATATTTTTTATTTCATTATATTTGTTACTAAATAAAATTGAAGGAAAATATAGTTATCAAATATTAATTTTCAATTACAGCACTGTAGCATATGAAAAAGATGAAGGACACAAAGGAGGAATCACAATAGTTAAATCTATGCTGGAAGCTGTTCTGTTCGAGGGGGTTACAGATGGACAGGTATGCATCAAATTAAAATTATGATAACTGTCTAGGATGGGAGAATGAGTAATAAAACTAGCATTCATAGTTTTTTAAGTGCATAGAAGTGTATAGAATGAGAGAATGATAGTTAAAACTAGCATTCAAATTTCAAACTGCATATAAATGTATTGAATGAAAGAATGGGAGTTAAAAATAACATTGATATTTGTAAACCACATATAAATATATAGAATGTCCAAGATGACTGATTAAATGATCATTTGCATTTTTCAACGCATACAATGTAGTAAACATATAAATGAAAATGAATACTAGCATTAATATTCCTGATCCAAAATAAATTAATTATCCCATGAAACTTACAATCTTTGTTGTTTGGTTTAACAGATTATTGATTGGTTTTATTACAATCAAGAAATGTATGAACACAGTTACTACTTCACCACAATGATGATGGTATGTATAATCTTTTTAATATAAATGTTAAAAATTAATATAAAGTATTCTAATACATATAAATGTGCAGAATGCTTTAACACATGACCAGCAAACTGTGATCAAAGACATAGTTATACCAACAGTAGATGTCATTGTCAAAGATGAATTTACAGAGAAAATTTTCTTCCCTCTACATTACGCAAACCATTGGAGCTTGTTGATGCTAAATTATGAAACAATGCAGTGGAGTCATTATGATTCAACAAAACCAAAAAATAGATCAACAAGGACTTCAAACCCCAGCTACAACCAAGCCTTCGTTCTTGTAAGAAAAGTATATTTTTGAAATCACTCTAACATTAATATACAGCACTAATTTTACTTCTTGCAGAAAGACAAAATTGAATTGATATTCAAGACAAAATGGGCAGAATTAGGAATACTGAACAAAGAATTTCACAAACCTAAAATGCTGCAGCCAAAAAGCCCACCACAGGATTCAGATTCGTAAGTAAATAATTTCATTTCTTCTCTTGTTTAAACTATCATTTCTATTTTTAAATTGCAGAAGAATGCATGAAATATGCAAAATGATAATTAAAACTAGCATTGCTAATTAACAGTTCATTGATCTGCACTTATTGAACAAAAAGATAATGTATAAGCATGCACATTCCACACACAGCAATGTTGTCTCTATGAATGCATTGATTAATATTGTGATCGAAATATAAAGCTATGTTTTAGAATTCTGGAGTAAAAATAGCAATATTATTTTAGAATTAGGTTTTACTGTAATATGAACTAACATTTGTATATTTGAAACAGACTTGATTGTGCGTTCTTTGTCATGGTAAACATGAAAAAACTGGACAAGGATGAGGTACCAGAAAAATATCCAAAGGAAATGCTTAGAAACCTAAGAGCTGTAGTGGTGTATAGCATACTCAATGATCCACAATACAGTTGGTCACTGGAGAAACTCTGCAAAGATTCTACATAAAAAAAGCTGTTGCATTGTAACTTCGAAAAACTTTGGATATATTTGAACTCTTCGAGAAACTCTGCAAAGAGTCTGATATAGAGTCTAAGATGGAATCTGAGATGAAGTTTTATATGTTTTCCAATAATTGAATTTTGTTCTCAGTGTATAAACTGTGTAGATGAATTTGAACTTCTTGATTTGAATTTGATTTGATAATAGTTGTCTAATTTCAATGCATGAACTACAATGTATAAACTATCAATATACTCAAGTGTCATTTTTATTTGTTTTATAATGCTTTTATTGTATTTCTGATGTACCAAATGATGTTTTATACTGAAATGCTAGATAGAACTAGCATTATGTGAAAATACATTTCTCAGTGATTGAACAGTGATCAATAATGTGTGAATTTATCCATATCGAATTTTTATATCATTTCCAATGTTTCAACTCCATTTCAAATATGTTGGCTATTGTTTACACTGTAATGCTACTTATAACTAGCATTAAACTGAAATGATAAACAGATATAGGCAATTATGGATATGGTAAGTGCTGGGGTAGAAACATGGAGATAGTGGTTTTATTGTAATGAAGATATCTCATTTACAAATAACAGAAGATATCTCATTTACAAACTGAAATGATAAACAGATATAGGCAATTATGGATATGTTATTTTCTGAAACAGAGAGATGCAGTTTGCATAATGAAGATATCTCATTTACAAATTACTATTAATTATTTTTTCCAACTGCTGTTTTTAACAATAACAGAAGATATTCAGATGCAGTGTAGAAGAAATATGGGAACAGATGTTCCACAATTTCATATAAACAATACATCATCATACTGAAAAATCATTACAAAACCACTAAAATAATCTAACCAAGTAATCATATAAACAGTATATCATCATCATCAAATCCTTCATTCTTGCTCAAAAGCTTACTCAGTTGTATACAATGAAAGATGATTGATTTCAATGACAGAACACTGAATACTAATTATAATTAAATGCTAGTTACAACTAGCATTCAATTGAAATGATAAGTACATATAACATTGAATACAAATATCAATACCAAAATGCAGAGGAACAGCAGATATCACAAATTTAAAAAAAAATAACCAAAACATATCACATTTTATTTTCTAATGATTTCACAATGTCTAACTGCATTTTTCTATAAGCTTTAGCAGCTGTAAACTTAAAAAACTTCTCAATTGCAGTAACAAAACACATAGATTTTATTAAATTTTTGAAGAACCAAGACAATTCCTTTTGTTGTGGCCAACTTTATTACACTGACTGCATCTGTTTCTTTTACTTTGAGAATATCCAAATCCACCACGCCTCTTTGTAGATGATCTTCCAGCACCACGAATTTCTTTAGGAGGCCTAATCAAAACATTATTTTCAGCAACAATTGGCTTATCGAAATCTGGAATTGGATTGATAGCATTAGCATATGAAGATCTGAAAGCAGTAACAGTGAAATAGTCCTCCACAAAATCATAAACTGATAATCTACACTTGTTAATGCACTTAATTGCATGAGCACATGGAAAACTAGTAACTCTCCATTGATTACAAGAGCATAAACGATTTTTAAGATCAACAACCTATGACTTAGGAGATTTAACTTCAAACACAAATTCCGAAGACTTAAAAACTTCCCAACCAAAGCCATCTTCTACTAACTTTGACAAACGTTCCTCCATAACAGGACAAAGATATGTTGTCCATAGACAACATTCCTCTCTTCGTCTCGCCATTTGCTCCATAACTTTCACACGAATACCATCCAAACAAGAAGTTATAGGCATAACTCTATTTTCCAAAATCCAGGAGTTGAAACTTTCTGCAACATTAGAAGAATACTCACCATAACGCTTTCCTTGAAAAAACAAATCTGCCCAATGGTCAAACGGTTTATCTCTTAAAAAAAATTCTGCAGATATACCCCCCAATATCTTTAAATTTGGAAAGATATCGCTCAAAATCATACACATTAGAAGCTCTAGCACAAAGTTTAAACAACTCCACAATAGATGAATCACCTTTACCCGCCTTGACAACAGTACCAATATTCTGTTCCATGTGAAGTAAACAATAGCTATGATATGAAGAAGGAAATATTTTGGGAACACCTAAAACAAGACCCCATTGACGATCAGACATAAAAACTAAAGGCCGATCTTCATTAAGCATTCCTTTCAGATGAGATAAAAACCAAGACCAATTAGATTCATTTTCGTGCGAAACAATACCCATAGCAAGAGGAAAGAAACCTACAAAATAAATAATTAAGGACAGCTCAGTAATGAGAAACATGGATTATATTAAACATCAAAACCATTATTATAGGTTAATAATTTCTGTTATACACAGTTAAAGTAAATTCAAAATGATATATGAATATAGCATACGTTATTTAAAAGTATTTTAGGTACTGCTGCATAAAATTTTATTTCATGTTTTTGTAAACATTTCTACCATAAACATTTGTACTATAACCAGGTCAATCATTTAATAAAATAAATCCAACAATTCTTGTGTAAACATGGCTGCATTATAATTATGAACAACTTTGAACAATGATAGTTTAATATATCATCACTAGAAAAACAAATGAGTAAATAAAAAAAACTAAAATGAAACTCATACCTTGATTACCATTTTTAGCAGTAGCAGCTAACAAAACACCCGGTCTTCCCTTCAAAGCAGCTGCGTCTAAAAATATTAATGGCCGACAATGTTTAAATCCAAGTAGACAAGCACCAAAACCAATACAAACTCTCTCAAACTGATCAGTTGAACCATTAACTTCCAGGGCCACATAACTACCAGGATTATACTTTTGCAACGCTTCTAAATACCAATGTAAATCATTATATGACATAGCATCATCGCCATATATTTCTTTCAAAGCCAATTGTTTTCCGCTATAAGCATAATAATATGAAAGAGTAAAATTGTAATCTCTTCTAAATTCCTTCATTATATCTGTTGGCTTCTTCATAGGAGCATCTCGAATTTGATCAACAATCAAAGATTTAACAAATCTACTTGAAATATTAACTTTATTAACATCTCTAAGACCGCCTTCACACGAATGAGCAAAATTGTAAGTTCTAATAAAAAACCGAGAGAGTAAACCGGGATCCGAAGAAGCATTAAGATAAAACTTACAACCATCCTTCAACCAAGAGCAATTAACCGATATTCTATCTGGAGAATTTCTTATAAAAATCAAATCATAACCATTTTTTATTTGATATGCCATTAAAAACTCCCGAAAATCCTCAGCTTCATTAAAACAAAAACCAAGAAAATCCACAATAGTTTTTTGACAACCTTTCTTCAACATATCTTTCAAATAATAAGAAGAATCAGCATGTGAATCACTATTTGAACCAGAAGTACTACCAATTGAAGAGCTTTGAACACTTGCATTGCCTAAACCACAGCCAGCAATATCAGCTTCCTTAACACAATCATTTTCCTTAACAGTAAACTTAAAATATTGACTCTTCTTGAAAATTAAAAAACACACAATACTGATCAAATCTGAATCAGTATCAATGATTATATTCTTATTCTCAAGAACATAAGATATCTCAATAGAAAATGGACTTAGATGTGGCCAAACTTCACAGATTTCAGTCTTAACACCAAACAAAGAGGAGCCCGTCGTGAGATGACAAGAATAGCAATTCCCATTATGTTCAAAAATAACTAGCAAACTTTTTGATTCATCATCATAGATATCAGTACTGCAAAATAAATTAAAAAAACAGTTAACAAACTTACTTAATATTATGACAGAGCAACAACAGAAAATGTTAAATTAACATAGCATAACAAATCAAAATGATAATTAAGACATAAATAAGAGAAATATAAATCAATTAAAAAGCAGATGATAAATGAACAGAGCACAAGCAAATTACAACAAAATATGAATACAACAGCAAAAAATGCTATATAAATATAGCATAACGAAAAAAACTACATATGAAATTCACTCGTAAGATAGATGAACAGTAAAATTGTAAAACCTTAAACTATACTGAAGAAACAGAATAATACACAATAAAATCTTACCTTGCCATTGAAACAAATCCAAAATAGGAACTGAAATCTGGAAGAAGACAATCTATACAACGTACAAAAACAAAAAAAATAATTACTAATCGAACGATATTTTATCAGAGAAAGATAAAAAGAATATCGAAACAAATAAAAGTAATATACCTGAATGTAACGAAATTGTAAAGATCCAGAGCACGATGAAGATCGACGATGAAAAAACACGACGAAGATGAATGACAATTGAGAAGATCGAATACAAAACGCGTCCTTGAATCGAGAAGATCGACGAACAAAGATCAGTAATATGAAAAAGAAGGTGGAGAAGAAACACAGAGGAAAATTTAAATTTTATAGAAGTTTGTCCTTAGAAAGAAAAAAGTAAGCCCGCGTCCTTTAGACGAAAAAAAAACATGCGCGTCCGTAGGCCCAAAAACAGAAATAAAAACTTCCTTCAGCCCATTTTCCTGTTTTTGATATTCATCATCTCAAAGTTTGATCTACATGCAACATCCAAGGAATTCTCAAATTAATTAATTTATATGTTTTATCATTCATATGTTTGGATTTTGTAAGATTCGTCATGTGTTTTCATTTTGTATATGTGAATCAAAACCCTCTTCCATCTAAATTGAGTATTTGACTGTTGTATTGTTTTAATTTACATCTACGCGTGTTCTTTATCCCTTCATAATATATGTTCAGCTCAAATTGATATGTTTTGGATCCTTTATCACCTTTGCTAATTTGTTGTTATTCTATGTGTTTTTATATATGTTTGTTCCTATCATGAATTTACATATGCCCAACATATCCAATTTCTTTTCCTTTGTTTTGATAATTTAAAAAAAACTTGAAAGCTAATTTTGATTTAGATTTGTTTTATACTTTTATAAAATTTACACACATAATTATAATTGAATTGTATATGTCAATTATTTATTATTCCTTGAAAACTGATTTCTACAGTTATATGGCTAATTTTAGTTACAAAGATTTTGAATATTGTTCATATAAGAAAGAAATTTTCTTTTGGGTCTAAACTTTATGAATTGACTTTTATGCAAATTTTAAATCATTTGTCTCCTTTTAAATCCTAAAGTCTAGTTTCATTTCTAAACTACAAGTTTTATCCAAATTGTTGATTTTTAAATCCAACTTTTATGTGTGTGTGTGTATCATAAATTACAACGTTCACAAATATATGTTGTTCTAAATCTAAATGGTAAATTGTAATTTTACATACATGAAAATTTACATGTGTTATTTCAATTTAAATGTATAGAATAGATCTTGTGTAATAATGTAAAATTTAATGTCAAACCTTTCTTTAATTGAAATCAAATTCATTAATAATACAACTCATATAAAATTATCTACTGTGATTTTAATACATGCATGCATGCATGCATATATATAAGTAAATATTACGGACAACAAAGACATATGTAAATGGGAAATAGGTCTGTTGCGGTGTATATCCCAACACATATAATTTTTTTCCTATTAACTATGTACACTTCTTATCTATGGCATGTGCACTTCATACAAACAAGTATATATGATATACTTGTGAACTGAAACTTAAAAAAATCCTTTTAAACATAATTGGATAAAATTAAGATTTTATTTAAAACATTTATATTAGATCTAAAATTCATTTAGGCCTTGTAGAACTAACTGAGATCAAAAATGGAAAAAAATTGAAATTTGCTCATTCAACTCACTTCTGACTAGCATGGTTCCAACTATGGTATCGGATCCAAACAGTTTATGCAATCTAAAGTAGCAATATTAAGGCTAACTGATTAAAACTACCAATTTAGTAGGGTGTCTAGGAAAGTGGTGTTAAAGGATTGAGTTAGGGTAATCAAGTACTCTGCCCTACCTAACAACTAGCATGGCCTAAAGAATGAAGTAAGCCTAAAGATTATCCCTAATATAAAGATCCGAATTGATTTTGGGTCTCAAAATATGTTTTGAAAAGGGGTTTTTAGGCTAAAGAAAAAAGTTGAAGAAAAATTTAGTTTTAGGGGCAAGAAGTTTGCTTTTTAGGCTAAAGCACACTTTCTAATGTAAATCACAGAATGATAGTTGTAACTATCATTTTCTGTTTACACTACAAAGTGTCCTTCAAACTAAAAGCAAACTTATTGTCCCTTAGCCTAAATTATTTTGCAACTTTTTTCTTGTGTCTATTTTCCTGTTTTGAAAATATAAAAATTATATTTTAAATTTAAAGGTTAAGTTCAAAATATGACATGTTGTAAATGTTAAGAATTTTCCAAAATTGGTTTTGAAAGTTAATATATATTAGTTTTAAAATTCTTTTATCTTTATTATTTATTTAATTGGATTAAATAAATAAATAAGTAAATAATTGATTAAAAGCCAATTAATTAAATTAAAATATATATAATGATTTGTATATATTTATCTTAAAATGTTTAAGGTAAATGAAGATAAGGTTTGAATTTAATTAATTTTATTTTAATTAATAAATAATGTTCCTTCTGTAATCTCTATTTTGAAGAAATTAAACATGTGTATTATGATTCCATGGATACTTATTACATTCTGAATAATACTCTTAAAATCTTTAATTGTAGTCTTACAACTAAATTTAAAGATAGCGATCACTTTTGGAATAATTTAAGATTTAAATTCAAAAAAGGAAATAGATTATTTTACTTGATACTTTATTCATTATAATTTGTTGGTATATTTGGTTTGAGAGAAATCAGAGACTTTTTAACAATAACAATAGTCATTTTAATAAATTGATTTTTATAATATCATCATTTTTTTAAATGGATCTCAAATCCTAATTATAAATTAGCTAAAAATAATCATTTCAAAGAATATCTTAATAAGGTTAATAACAATATTAATATATTTAAATATCATAACAATATTTTTAATATTAATAATTACACCATTAACATTTTTTCAATTTGAATGATGATTTTACAAATTATAATAATGTTCTTTTGATTGAAGGGGCATAAGGATATTTTTTGGTTAATTTGTTGCATAATGAGCTTGGTTACTTTTTTAGTATGTTTTCTATTTTTGTTGCTTTTCCGTCTCAAACTATAGCTATAGTATAATTAATTTCACTTCTTTAATACATATATATGTGTATAAATCTCATCTATATACATATATGTGTATTATTCTTTTTTTTTCTTTAGTTCCTTTTATAGATTCAGGTTTAGGCCAGAAATAGTCTTAGATTTCTATTTGCAGGTTCTCAGGTTTGCTGGTGGTAGGATTATAGAGAATTGTTCTTCCTAGATCTTCCATGTTCGCTGTGAGGTGTTGTTCCCAGTTCTTCTACGTCTGCATGGTAGTGCTTTCCATTTTGGATCACTCGCTTTTGCAGCGAGGCATTCTTCCCAGTTTTTCTGCGACTGCAGAGTGGCGTTCTTCATTCTGGATCATTCACATTTACAGAGAGACATTCTTTCTGGATTTTCTTGATGAGCCTTAGATCATCCGCATTTACCACTTCTTCTGCGTCTCACTCTCAGCTGGAGTTTTCTTTTGATATCATCAGTATCGAGTTGCTACATGATTTTCGGGTACTTCTAACATCTCATTACGGGCGATGGCCTTGACGGAGCTCGATAATGAGGTGTAATGGGCGGTGGCCTTACTGGAGCTCATTCTAGTTGTACCTGAGTCCTTATCATTTATTTGTATTATGATTAGCTACATGCCAGGCATGTTGGCAGCACCTCAGTTTTCAGTGATATATATATATACACACACACACATGTGTGTTCTCCTCTATTTTAGAGGATCACGCATTTCTCTCAAAAAATATTAATAAATAATGTACATGAATAATGACATATGTTATGTAGATTATTATTATAAATGTAATAGTCCATGCTCATCTTTAAATTATTAAGGATAAATGATTAAAATTCAATAGTTGAAATTTAAATCCAATTAATTAAAATGTTAAATAAATTTATTAATTTAAATATTATTTAATTAATAAAATTAAATTAAATTAATAAGATTTAGTTAATAATGTAGGATCAATTTCACCCTAGAGGGGGGTGAATAGGGTGATACTAATAATTATAAAAATTTAATACAGAAATATATAAAATAATTGCAGCATAGATAATAGCAGAATAAAAGCAGAAATAGAACAACACAGATTTACCCAGCTTCGGCAAAACCCTAATTACGTTTTGCCCCCAAGGTTTCTACTAGAAATTAAGTAGTCAGACGCTTACACACGTAAACTTGCGACACCCGCTATCGACTAACCTAACTCTACGCTCAAAACCCTGCCACAACTCAGCCACTGAGTTGCGAATTCTCGAACTACACCACCGTAGTTCGTAACCTAGTCACACGACTAGAAAAACACAGTTTTAAAAAGAAAATTATAAAATAAATAAAAACAAACTTAAAATACAAAGCCCTACATAAAGTTGAAGCTTAAAATAGTAATAAGGATCGGCCCAATTTTAAAAATAAAAAAGAATCCCCTTTTTTCTTGTTTATGTCTTCAGCCCGTATCCTTTGTGAAAAATGCCTGCCTCTTTGCTCGTTCGTTCCTCTTTCAAAATTTTAGGGCTTTATGAAATTGGAACCGCCGATTGATTGTTGATCGATTAAGTTGATATTCTCGCATTGATTGCTTTGTTGATTGTTCATCTTGCTTAGACTACACTCGGCTGCTCCAATTAGTCGAGATCGAAAGATGCGTGAATTCGTACATGAATGCCTTTTATTGATTATTGGTTATTCTCGACTTTGATTCGAGTTTAATGATTTATTGCTCTCTATTTTTGCTTAAACTCGAATGATTTGAGCCGATGATGACAAGGGGTAATTTATAGGGTTCGAATCCCTTAATTACGTTCGTATATTTTTCTTTGAATTCTTCATGTTGTTTACACTTGTCCATTCAATTTTGTATGAGTGCTTGTGATTAATCTTGACTTGTTCAATTCGTATATTTTTCTGATGTGCTTTGCTTGATTACCACGCTTGTTTGGTTTTCTAATTTTTCGTTCATCCATACGTGTTTCTCAAAAGCTTTGAATTTGCTTTGTTTTATTTCGGCCTTGACTTGTTCATTGTACTTGCGATATTATCTGGACTTGTTCGAATCGTGTTACTTCCGCAAGTTGAATTCTTTCCTGCTCTGACTTGTACATTTTGAAATTCACCGCACCGTCACTATGTGATTACTGTAACCATATAAGCATGTATATACATACATACATGTATGTATGTATGTGTATGCTTTTTATGCCTATCCCCTTGGTTTCACGTGAGCTTGTTGTTGTGTTGATGTTATTCAAGTGGGTCTTTACTGGTTCACTGTCACTATTTGCTTGAAGTTCTATGTCTAGTATCTTGTATTCATGTTGGCGTGACACCCTATGTTTACTATAATGTGCTACTGCCTTTTTGTGTTTGGTCTATGTGAAACCGCTTTCATGTTTGGGCTCTTCTGTTCTGATACATTTTTGCATATGTTAAACCTGGGCTGTCTTGTATCTTAGTCTTATGAATGTTGATCGAGCACTTCCATACTAGTCAGTTTGCTACATGTCATTTCATTCATGTTATACCTGTACTGTTTTCAAGCTTCAACATTGCCTTGTATCTGACCATATGCATTCTCTAGTTTACCTGAACTTGTGCTAATATGTGTATGTATATTTGCATATATGCATACATATAAGTTTGCCAGTTAGTCCACTGTTCTAGTGTTTGCATTTGCTTGCTTATTCCAGTGTGTAGTGCTTGTATATTCATACAGTTCACCACTTTGTTTTTACTTGTGTATGTCACTTTGCACTTTGATTTCACTTGAATTTTTGGTCGAGGCTCGTTTATGTTGTACTGGTGGTCCTTCTTGGTTGAAGTTTCTTTGAGTCAAAATTTCCTCTTGTCCTTGTGGTATTTTCTGTTGTTGGTTGAGTTGAACCTGAACTGTGACACCTGTATATATATGTATGTTTGGGTCTGTTGCACTATGTAGTTTGCTTGAAGTTGTAGCCTTGCTTGCTTATTGAACTGCTTCCATTGTGTTCTTGAGCTTCTGTTTCACTGTTTCCAGTTGATTATGTTGCTTTGCAATTTTATTCTGGTTTCATGACTCCACTGTCGAGTCTGTTCTCATGTGTACATATTTGTGTACTTGTTAGCATGGTCCGGTTTTGGCTTTTTGTCGCATGAGAACTTGTACTCGAAATTTTTGTGATGTATTTGTATTGCACCTGAGTTGAATCCAGCCTCGGCTCGGGTTTGACCTTGTGCTCACATGTCCCTACAGTTTTATCAAGTGTATATCGATGTACACGGCCTTGTGGCATGTACAGTGATACACTGTACATGTCACAGGTTGTTCGTGTTTGATGAATTCAAAATGAAAATGATGACGAACAATCCAAATAACTGAGGAAAATAATATTTTCAAAAACACACATTTATTTTACACTGCAAAAATATTTCTTTTTCAATTTTACTACGTCAGTGTTTATTTTGCAGGTAATTCAAATGCTGGATACATATTGGAATATAGTTGAAGAACAAATATGAGTGAACGAGTGATATGTAGTGAGGTGCAAATGTAAATGACAGTTGTATAGTGAAAAATTGTTTAGTGATTTGAAATTGTATTGTAATTGAAATTTTGTATATATAGTGAGAGCATAAATTTTGTACTATTCAAAAATTGTAATAAAATATTTGTTTGAATAAAATATTTTTTTGAATATAAATTCTTTGTTATTTATTTTATTCAGCAAATATTTATTTAATTATGTGAAAATAAAATAGTACAATAAGAAATACATTTAAATGAATATATATATATATGTTTATTATCATCAAACAAAAATCATATACTAGCATATTCAACAAATAACACACACACACATATATATATATGTATATGTATAATTATGTATGTATGTATGTGTGTGTGTATGTTATATAAATGAATTTAAATATAAAAGTTATAAATTAATTAATACTTATATAACTATATATGTATAAAATTAAGTGGAACTAGAAAGAAACTCAAATTAGATTTAAGATGTAAATACATACGTATAGTATATATATCATTGTCCCAGTGGTTAAGTGATTCGATTTTGGTGCGAGATGTCACAAGTTCGGAACTTGCGTAGCGTGATTCGAACATTTATTGACACATGATTTGTGGTTTGTTGTCCTAGTGACATGTTGTATCTAAGTACCATTTCAAAAAAAAGTATGTATATTGTGATTTTAGATGTGCCTAACACTTGAATCATGAGGGTATTTCAAAATAAATACTTTATTCGCTAAATCGATATTACTCAATTAAATATATTAATGATTATGATTTTTTTTATATATAAGTTGTCCTTTAGCATTTATATATTAATAAATTACTTGTATACTCTTTGGTTGTTGATATTCTTTGAGCTGGAGATGTTATGTGTAAAACTATTGATTGACTAGACGAGGTAAGATACATTCACGTATTTTTTGATATTCCTCAAGGTGCGTGCATTAGCTTAGGCTATCATAAAATGGTAGGTATGAGTGAATAATCTCTTTCGATTTGTTGGTATTCCTCAAGCTCAAGAAGAAATTAGGACAATAACCACAGGTTAGGATTTCTCCATCGAAGTGGGCCTATGATTTATTGATATTCCTAGAGGTCAGAGTCCCAAAGCATGCAAGTCCCAACACCTACTAGAAAAATCAAAAAGATTTCTATGTTTTCTCTTAGGGTTTTGAGATACATAAAAATCTAGTAGGAGCCTTATTAAAAAAAGAAATGATAACATTTAACCTTTTTGATATGGTAAGAACATTTTCTATAAAATGTTAATAAATTGACAAATTATTTATCGGTTAAGATATATAAATGAACTAAATTAAAGGTTGGCAAGAAATATAAAATGTACTTACCTTAAATCTTTTGGCATGTTTTCACTTCAAGACCCATGCAAGAGCCTAACTATACATTACTAAACACATCCGTAACTTGGTCGCTTAAGTGTTTATTTGCCGAAGACTTTTTATTGTTTCCATGAGTTTTGAAGTCTTAAGCAATACAAGAATATATATATTTGATTGGTATTTGATCACATATAAATTTATATGATGAACGATCACAGTTTGTAATGTACAAAATTTTAACAAAATTAGTTCATTGGAAATAAGCAAATAATGCATAATGTGAAATCGTGTATTCAATACGATTGACTACAAAAGGGAATTCCTTTTAAATGGTTTGACCATTTAGATAAGAAAAGCGAGTGAACAAGAGTGAATGTAACATAGGCTCGGTTGGGATAAAGAGAGTGAATGTTAATCTACTTTATGAAGTGATACCGAAAAGGAAAATTGTATAAAATACTAGTAGATATTTAATATGGAATGAGAAATATAATTTTTAATCCAATTGTGTTTTTCATATAGAAAACTGTTTTCTATAAAGGCCATTTTTAAGAGTTTAAGATATTTGATCGAAAATTCTCGATTCTAAACTATTTATAGTAAAAGAAATAAATAGCCCATAATAAGTAGTTAAACAGACTTCATATTTCATATGCTATTATAGTAATGTCGAAAATGGTGGGAACATGCCATATAATACTTATCAGTGGATGCATCATGATACAAAAAAATTATTTTCATAAATGTACACAATTTATTTATGAAATAATAATTAATTTCAATATTTATTGAAAGAGAATATAGTTTTATTTAGTTATGAATGTTTTGAATATTCATTTTGAAATAAATCTACAAGAATAATGGTATTTATTGCATTAGCTAAATAACACAAAAGTATATATAATTTATAATGATTATTTTGCAATTAGGAACAAATCACTCGTTAATGGGAGCGAACTAAGAGTTAGTGAACCCTTTAGATTGATACATAAAGATATATATATATATATATATATATATATATATATATATATATATAGTTAGAAAGGCCAATGACACCAAAAATAGTTCTATGTACTTCGTTTAATTCAAAAATGAATTAACACAAAATGAACATGTGTATTTGATAAACAAGTAATGTATTTATGATTAGTTCGTTAAATGTAAAATGAAAGCATAATACGTAACATGCAAAGAAAATAAGAAAAATTGATTTGGTCGAGTAGGTGATTATATAGGAAATCAGTTTCAAAAGTACCTAGAAATGAATAAAGATTCGATCCCAAAAATCATGTCTCCCTATAATACATGATGATGTGTCGATAAGGAGTAAATGGACTTTGTCATACACTGTATGACAGACGATGAGTAAAGTTAAGTTAACTTCTTTCTATAGGGTCGAGTACTTAAAAGTAAGTGCATAAGGTTAAGTTCAATTTCACTTAAAACAAAGTTTACAAAATCGTCCAAGGTAAGAGATGATGAAACGACCCCTACGTATCTTAGGTCAAGTAGTTGACAGGTTGTGTGAGTCGAGAGGATACACATAACATTTAGCCATGAGGGATCTTATGTGAACTATCCTAAAGCAGTTAGGATCGATTAATTTTGATTGACCAATTTATATTATGAACATAAGTTCATAAACCTACAACAAAATTAGTTTTACACACACACACAGATATATATATATGCAACTCTTAAAATATTTGTGAATACATATTCCATTACATTTAGAAATGACTACTGCTTTAAGAAATACTGGCTTCATGATGAAGGAATTTCTTTTAGAGATTAATGGAAGTAAAATGGATTTGGATACAATCCAAAGATAAAACTTATTACAAAGGATGGAATGACAACGATGAAACTTAAATGGATACAACTAATTAGAATGTCTAGTAAAATCTATCGCACATAAAATAGAAACTACGATTTCTTATTAATGCCAAGAAAAAATTTCTTTGCTTGTCAATAAACCATTAAGATTATCGACACCACCGTAAGGCATAATACGTGGATTCAAAATGGATTCCAAGTACATTACCAAAATTTGATTTTAATGGTTCTACCCGAACGGATATGATTCATCGGTCGTAAAAGCATTTTTCAGAAAAGACCAATTCAGTTAGAATATAGTAAGCTCTGTTGAAAAGAATAACAACGCAAGTTTCAATTGTTGGAATCAACATAACATATTCATCGTTCAGTGTACTTAAATCAAATCAGATTTTACGCATGAAATTACTGCTTGATTGATGTAATACCTTAATTTTAGTTTAATATTATTTAGGAGATTTAATCAGATGTATTAAATACAATAATATAGTGGCATAAGAAGGATGAGAATTGATAATTAAATGGGTCAGGCCTTAACTAATCAATTAATAAGATTGTTTTAAAACTTAATATTGAAGGGAATAAACGAGAGGGAAAATTAGGAATATAGCCTTATTTCATATTTTAAGCCCTCCCTCTCTCACTCATTCTCATTTTACATTCACAAACAATCAAAAACAAACACTTAGAGGTCGGCCGTTCTTAAAGGGTACGAGAGAAAGGAATCAAAGGGGATTTAAAGGGCAAAGCTTAGGGAAGCTGAACTCCATCAAATCTCAACTCATTATATAATCTAAGGTGAATGATGGTTAACCATCTCTATTGCTTGTGCACGAATTTGGTTATAGTTAATTTCCAAATTGATCTTGATTATATTGTCATGTTACGGTGTTTGATCATTGTTTGGATAGAATAATGATTTATGGAAATTGTATGGATTTATTATGATAGGTTTTAAAGGTAAAACCTAAGTTTTTTATCTTTAATTAATTTGATTTTCTGGTATGTTGTATATAACATTATTTTGGAGATGGGTTTTTAATTTCATAATCTTCCTAGTTAATATGAATATTCTATGAATTTCCCAAGGAGGAAATAGTGTTTATTTTGGGTTTTAATTATTAAAAATAATTAAACAATTATTTTGGTCTTGAAATTTTTACAGGGGAAAGAATATATAAATTCTGATTTTTTGTGATTTGTGGGGAATTTTCCCAAGTGATTGTGAATTTATCATGCTAGAAAATCATTTAAATTAATATTAATTAAGGGTATTAATTAATTAAGTTGGTAAACATTTTTGGAAAGATAAAACAGACTTGCCGAAGTTTTCAGGCAAGAAATTAGTAAAGTTTTTGTAACCAATAGAAAATTGACAAAGGATTAGAGTTGGTGAAACGAAATTCCTTTATTTAAAAATAAAACAGTTTTCATATTAATTACGATGTTACCATGTCACATGTTAGAAATCCGGGTGCCTGAGGATGGCTGATATCCATGTCGCCACTATGAAATTTGACATCCACGTGAATAGATGCATACGATATCAACATATGTTAGTATGGAATGAATCTATGTAGGTTGAAGATATATAGAGACGTAAATATGAACTTTGGCATACCATCACTTCAATGTCAGTGATTTTGTAACTCACTGAAACCATTCCGACATCTCTTGTCCTTTTATTTTTGAAACCCATATCACATGGCATTGATGCTGTTAGTCTTTAACCTTGAAACTTATACTTTAAAGGCTTTGATGCCACATGTCTTTATTTTCGACGATCTTCAAGTAGCGGCGTAGTTGCCGTAGTTTTATGAAGCCAATATCGAATGTTTTAAGGTTTTGATGCCATAAGTCATCATTTTTGACATCAACTGTTTTGCACCAAAATATCTGAAGTACCATATTTTCAACATCACAGTTTTTTAAAGTACCGATGTCGTAAAAAATTGATTACAACTTGAGTAATTGATGTTGTAGCTTGTCAGCTTCGACATCACATGTTTTTCTTGTTTTTGCAAATAGGTTATGCGATTTTGATGCCGTAACTCTTTTATTTCAAAACTAATGCCTTGTGGACGAAGAAACCTTTTTTTCATGCTAACTAAAAGTTACGTTTTAAAGGCGAGATAGCCTATGTTTTAAGAAAGTCGATAACCTTATGATTTCAGCAGTATAGCCTTATACTTTATAAAATAAGAGTATTGTTTTCGAATCTCAGGTAGAGATTCGATACTGTTTTTAACGAAATGGATGTCGCAAGCCTTCTGTTTCAAATTGTTATATTGATGGCTTGATAAGTCCTATGTTTTATGAGTTTAATAGCTTCATTGGGGATACCTATGTATATTATTTTCGATATGCCATAAGTTTAAGGGTTTGAAAACCTAATTAGTGATACCAATAGACATAGATTTGGAACTTGGGTTGATAATGTTATATTCTAAGTATAAATTAATATTGGATGGGTTCATGGTCATTCTAGGAATACTATGAGATATGTGATGGATAGTCCACATAAGGCTAGAGATGGATAGTGTCTATATGGTTCATGATGGGTTCATAGTCATCCTAGGAAAACTATGACATGTGTGAAAGATAATCCACATAATTTTAAATAAATGAGAGATGTGTGATGGATAGTCCACATGAATTATAATTAGATAAACCATGTGTGATGGGTAGTCCATATGGCCTGGGATAGATAATCCACATAATGTTGATATGTGATATGGGTAGTCCATATAAATATAAGACAGATAGTCAGATTAAATTTAAACAGATAGACATTTAAATTTAGATGTATGGTCTATTAATTTGGGATGGATAATCCATTATATGATTTTGGCTGTGGTAAGGAAGTGTATAACACTATGAAGATAGATTAGTCAGACTTACCCATGTTGCATGCCTACAAATGATTATTTTGCTATGTTCGAACCATTGTGGTTGTAGATGCATGAATTTTAATTGACATAATTGGTTAAGATACTAATGAGGGAAAAGTCATTTCGCTCTGCAGCGTGGTCTCACCAGATATCTATTTTGGTATGAATGGCAGGTTATTATTCACACCAGACTTTTTGTCCGACACGAAGTTTTTGTTTTTCCCTTAAACTCTCAGATGTTCATTTAAGTGGGTTGGAAGTAAGGGTTTTTAGGTTTCCAAGTTAGACGAATAAGCTTTCGAAGACGTGCAGAAGGCAAGCTAGCTACTAAAGGGATCGACGGGATTATGTAATGAATATGATATTTTATTTATTTATGAAATGAAAAGGTTTGCTATTGAAATGTGTTTGAAAATTTTCATATTCTTGTGCTTCTGATGTTGTTAATACAATTAACATGACTGCATTTTATCACCAGAAATTAATACTATGGATGACTACAGCATCCGCATTACAAAATTTTAGGCCTCAAAATGGGGGATGTTACAGTTTGGTATCAAAGCATAGGTTTATGCAAAGATTAAAAGTTATTGAAAACATAATCCAATCAATCGGAGAATAAGATCGGGGTATGGACAATGCTATAGTAACGTACTTGTAATTGCTATATATAAGTATCTATTCTCCCTCTCTTAGGCCATTCTTCTGTATTTTATTATCGTATGCAGATTACGAGAAAGCAAGATATGGAAGCAGGAAACGAAAGAGGGAATATAGGTGGAGGAAGCACCGTAACTAATGGAAATGCTTGGCCCAATACTAGAAGGAACCAGGGTAGACTGGCAAATGCTAATCAAAATGTAAATGCTAATGTGGGTGCCGGAACCCCTCCAGCAGATATGGGGGCAATGTAAACATGACGCAAGCTGGAGCAACCGTTAGTTGGCTTGTGGGGATTCTGATAATGCGGGAGGAGCTAATCTCGTGGCACCTGTTGGCAACAACTATGCTAAGTTCAGCTGGGATTACACCAGTCTTGGAGGAAAAGCCTTTTCTTAGAACTGAAGATGTCATTGAAGCGGAGAACTGGATATTGCACTATGAGAGGATTTTTACTGATCTAGGATTAAACTATGAGCAGAAAAGAAGGTTGGCATCAAGGCAATTGTAGGAAGCTCTTTGCACTGGTGAAATGGGATGACCCTTGGTATACCAGAGGAGGAATTGACTTAGGCTGAGTTTAGAAGGAGGTTTGAGGAAAGGTTCTTGTCTGAGATAGCCAAGTCAACTTTGCTCCGGAAATTTATGGAATTGGAGCAAGGAGAAATTTCTATTCTGGAGGAGAAACTATGTTTGATAAGCTTTTTAGGTATGGACATGCCACCATTGGTACTGTGATCAAGAGGAATGAGAAGTTTATCTAGGATTTGAGGCCGGAGATTGCTAGGACAACTATGCCACATCTCAGGGATCCAAGTAACGTAGTGGTGGAAATGGCTATAAGGAATAAGGAGATGCTTTTGACTTGTAGGAAGGAGCAGCGTGTGGAGACCCAGAATTCTTAGAGTAAGAAGAGAAAGTTCTTTAAGGGGAAGGGAGCCCAGAAGGGTGGAGCTGCCAAAAAAGGGAAACTGATATCATTTGTTACAATATGAAAAAAGGGGAATTATTCTAATGAGTATCTATCTGGTGATAGTAAGACAGTTGTGGGGATGAAGAATGTGAAGTGCTATAACTGCAACCAGGTGGGGCATTATAGGAATAAATGTCTAAAAGCGACCAAGGCGGAAAAAGAAAAGGTTCTTGTTTGAGATAGCCAAATCAACTTTGCTCAGGAAATTTATAGAATTGGATCAAGGAGAAATGTCTGTTCTAGAGTATGCAACTAAGTTTGATGAGCTATCTAGATATGGGCATGCCATCATTTGTACTATGACCAAGAGTAATGAGAAGTTTATCCGGGGTTTGAGGCCCGAGATTGCTAGAGCTACTATGCCACATCTCAGGGATCCAAGTAATGTAGTGGTGGAAATGGCTACAAGGAACGAGAAAATGTTTTTGACTTTTTGGAAGGAGTAGCATATGGAAATCTAGAGTTCTTAGAGTAAGAAGAGAGTTCTTTAAGGGGAAGGAAGCTCAGAAAGGTGGAGCTGCCAAGAAAGGGAAAACTGATATCATTTGTTACAAGTGTGATAATAAGAGGCACTATGCTAATGAATGTCAATCTGGTGATGGTAAGACGGTTGTGGGGAAGAAGAATGTGAAGTGCTATAATTGCAACCAGGTGGGGCATTACAAGAATAAATGTCTAAAAGAGGCCAAGGTAGAAAAAGGAAAGGTCTTTGCTTTGGAGCCATCATCTTCTAGGCCAACAACATAAGAGAAGGGAAAGACTGTGATGGGAGGTACGCTTTTGATTCATGGCATACCTGTTAGAGTATTATTTAGTAATGGTGCATCATATTTTTTATCTTCAAGTGTTTGGTAGATAAGTTAGATTTAGAACCATCATACCTTGTTACTTCCTTAAGGGTCGCGAATCCAATAAGAGGGTATGCAACTCTTGGGATGAGATGTGACCATTTAAAATTTGACTTGTTAGGTCATACTTTTACCTACAGTTTGTTTGTGTTTGATTTTGTGGGCTTTGGGATTATTTTAGGTATGGATTGGCTGAGCAAATATGATGTTAGGATATTTTTGTAGGATAGGAAAATATCATTAAGACACCCTAATAGTAGTTGAATTATATACCCAATTCACAAATCGAATTTAGATGGTTGTGCTTTATTAGGTGCAACAGAGATGGAAGATGGGTTGAGTCGGGTTTTATTTGTAAGATAATTCACAGATGTTTTCGAACCTGTTACAAGATTACCAAAGAGGAGAGCAATTGAGTTCAGAATTGACCATGTACCTGGAGCTGAACCCGTAAGTAGACCGTCTAGCAGAACGACACCTATTGAGATGAAAGAGTTAAAGAGGCAGCTGGTGGACTTAGAAGGAAAGAGTTTTATTAGACCAATCGGTTCGCCTTGGGGAGGGCCATTGTGTTCGTGAAGAAACCGAATGGGCCATTCAGGTTGTGTATTGAATATTGTAAGCTGAATGAGAAGCGATAAAGAATAGGTATCATTTGCCAAGAGTTGATGGTTTATTTGATCAGTTCAGTAGAACCAAAGTGTTTTCCCAGTTGGATTTGGCGACAGGGTTCCATTAACTAAGGGTGGTGAAGTACAGTATTCCTTTGATTGTGTTTAGAACGATCTATGGTTCATATGAGTGGTTAACCATGTCATTCGGGTTAACTAATGCGCATGCTTTCTTTGTGGACTTCATGAACCGAATCTTCCAAGAGCAATTGGATAGGTTTGTGTTGTGTTCGCTAATGACATTTTGATATACTCTAAGAATGAAAGAGATCATGAGATTCATCTTAGAATAGTGCTTGAGATATTGAGGCAGCATCAACTAAAAGTGAAGTTTTCAATGTGTCATTATTGAAAGAGAGAAGTGAAGTTTCTTGGACATGTGGTGTCAAAGAAAGGATTGTCTGTGGATCTAGCTAAAATGAAGCTGTAAATAATTGGAAGAGACCCAAGATGGTGACCAAGATAAAGAGTTTTCTTAGATTAGTTGGCTATTATCGAAGATTCATTAAGGATTTCTCTCGAATAGCAGCACCCCTGACTAAACTAACCAAAAAGAACACCAAGTTTATTTGGTCTAGTAAATGTGAGGAAGCGTTCCAGAAGCTAAAACATTTATTAACCAATGCGCCGTGTTATTTTGTGCCAGATGGTAGTCAAGATTTGGTGGTGTATACAAATGCATGTGGAACAGGGTTAGGAGCTGAGTTGATACAAAGAGGTAGAGTGATTTCCTACGCTTCTCGATGGCTCAGACCATATGAAGTAAGGTATCTGACTCATGATTTGGAGTTGGCCGCAGTGATCTTTTCTTTGAAGGTGTGGATATACTGCCTCTTAGGAGAAAGATTCGAGCTGTTTACGGATCATAAGTCTTTGAGGTATTTATTCTCTCAGTTGAATATAGGACAACAAAGATGGCTACAGTTTTTAGTAGCTTATAATTTTGGTATTAAGTACACGCCAGGAAAAGGAAATAAAGTTCCTGATGCACTTAGTAGGAAACATCATAATATGGTGTTAGCTATGATAGTCAAATGGAAGGATTTAGAAGCATTGACTACTTATGGTATGCAGTTAAGATCAACGGCTAGTTCTAGTCAGGAAACTGCCACGTTGTCATATCTGGAAGTTTGACCAGTGATCATCGAAAGGATTGCTCCTAAGTAAAGAGATGATCCATCGCCAGCCGAAATATTAGAAGGCTTGAAGGTGTAACTAAGATTGATGATTTAAAGTATTTTAATCTTGACCATAATGGATGGTTAAAAAAGAAGGGACGATTGTGTGTTCCGGATGTTGGTGACCTAAGGAAGGAAATTCTTAGGGAATGTCATCAATCGAAGTTTACTATTTATCCTAGAGGAACTAAGATGTATCACGATATAAAGAGGAGTTTCTTTTGGGAATGTATGAAAAGAGATGTAGACTTATGGGTAAAGCAATGTTTGAATTGTCAGTAAGTGAAAGCCGAGCATCAAAAGCCAAGTGGATTGCTTTAGCCTTTAGATATACCGGTTTGGAAATATATCCATGGATTTATTAACGGGCTGCCAAGGTCGAATATGGAAAATGAGAGTATCTAGATTATAGTGGATAGCCAGACCAAGAGTACACACTTTGTTCCTATTAGGTCGACTAATACGGCACTTGTATTTGCTAAGTTGTTTATGAAGAACATTATTAGACTGCATGTGATTCCTAGTACAATCAGCGGCAGAGATACTTTGTTTACTTGTGAGTTCTGGAAGAGTCTACAAGAAGTGTTAGGTACAAAGCTTAAGATGAGTACCGCTTATCACCCACAAACAAATAAGCAGACAAAGAGAGTCAATAAGGTACTTGAAAATTTGCTAAGAGCTTGCGTACTAGATTTTGGTGGGTTATCAGAAGACCGTTTTAACTTAGTTGAGTTTTCCTATAATAATAATTATTAGACTAGTATAGGAATGGTTCCTTTTGAAGCTTCGTATGGAAGGCTATGCAAATCACCATCATATTGGTTGCAGACCAAAGACAGATTGGTTCTTGGTCCATATATGGTGAGAGAAGCCATGGAGAAGATTAAGTTAATCTGAGCTAGGATGAGGGAAGCTCTTAACTCAATCTAGGCAGAAAACTTACGCGGATAAAAGCGTAAGGATCTAGAGTTCTCAGTTAAAGATCGTATTTTTATTGAAGTTTCATCGATGAAGGGTGTGGTATGATTTGAAAAGTCAGGGAAACTGCCACCTAGATATGTTGGACCATTCCCTATTATAGAGAGGATCAAAAAGCCTGCGTAGTGGGTAGAGTTACCAAGTATATTGACAGGAGTTCATAATGTTTTTCATGTTTCTCACCTTAGGAAGTGTGTGCATGATCCAGAGACTACTATTGGTCAAACTGCATTGGAAGATTTAGTAGTGGAACCAGATCTGACTTTTGTGAGACAACCAATTCATATTATGGCCAGAGATGAGAAGAGGATAAAAAAACAAGACAGTCGGGTTAGTGAAAGTCCAGTGGAGTGACAACAAGAAAGGCTGTACTTGGGAAACAGAGGATGGGATTAGGGATACTTATCTTGAGTTATTATGAGGGTATGTTCTATACTTGTTATATAGACTTTCTAACCAGTAGGATATACTAGCATTGTTTGTTACAGTTGGCATGTTTGATATGCTTATTGTGTGGTCCTTACTGAATTTCAAGGACGAAATTCTTTAAGAAGGGGGAGTATGTAACACACCTAATTTTAGGTTAACATTGTTCATAAGATTTTATTGGATAGATTAAATAGAATAATGTAGTGGGATAAGGAAGATGAGATTTGATAATTAATTGGGTCAGACCTTAACTAATCAAGTACTAAGATTGTTTTAAAACTTAATATAGAGGAGAATAAATGAGACGGGGAAATTTAGAATAGAGCCTTATTTCATCCCTAAAGCCCCCCTTCTCTCATTCATTCTCATTTTACATTTATAAACAATCAAAAGAAAACACTTAGAGGTCGGTCATTCGTAAAGGGTAAGAGAGAAGGGAATCAAAAGGGATTCAAAGGGCAAAGCTTATGGAAGCTAAACTCCATTTAATCTCAAACTCATCACCCACTCTAAGGTGAATAATAGTTAACCAACTCTATTACTTGTGCTTGAATTTGGTTATGGTTAATTTCCAAAATGATCTTGATTGTATTGCCATGTTATGGATGTTTGATCATTGTTTGGATAGAATAATGATTTTGTGGAAATTTTCTGGAGTTATTATGATAGGTTTTGAAGGTAAAACCTACTTTTTTTATCTCCAATTGATTTGATTCTCTGGTATGTTGTGTATAACATTATTTTAGACATGATTTTTTAATTTCATAAATTTTCTAGTTTATATGAATATTTTATGAATTTCTTATGGAGGAAATAATGTTTATTTTGAGTTTAATTATCGAAAATAATTAAATGATTATTTTGCTCCCGAAATTTTTACAGGAGATAGAATATATAAATTCTAATTTTTAATGATTTTTGGGGATTTTTCCCAAGTGATTATGAATTTCTATGAATTTATTATGCTAGAAAAGCATTTAAATTAATATTAATTAAGGGTATTCATTAATTAAGTTGGTAAACGTTTTTGGAAAGATAAAACAGACTTGCGATAGTTTTCTGGAAAGAAATTATTACAGTTTGTTTTTACCCAATAGAAAATTGACACGGGATTAGAGTTGGTGAAAAAAAATTCTTATATAGAAATAAAACAGTTTTCATATTAATTACGATATTGCCATGTCGTATGTTAGAAGGCCGAATGCCTGAGGATGACCAATATCTACGTCTCCACTATAAAATTCGACAGCAACGTGAATAAATGCATGCGATGTCAACTTATGTTGATATGAAATGAATCTATTCAGGTTGAAGATAGATATAGATGTATATATATGGACTTTGGCATACCATTACTTCGACATCAGTGATTTCTTAACTCACCAGAACCATTTTGATATCCCTTGTCCTTTTGTTTTTGGAACCCATATCACACGGCGTTGATGCCATAAGTCTTTAACCCTGAAACCTATTCTTTAAAGGCTTTGATTCCATATGTCTTTATTTTCGACGACCTTCAAGTAGCGGCATAGTTGCCACAATTTTATGAAACCGATATCAAATGTTTAAAGGTTTTGATGCCGCAAGTCATCATTTCTTATATCTATTGTTTTGCGGAAAAATAGTCAAAGAATTTTCGACATCACGGTTTTTTAAAGTATCGATGTCGTAAGAAATTGATTACAACTTGAGTAATTGATGTCGTAGCTTGTCAGCTTCAACATCACATGTTTTCCTTGTTTTCGGCAAACAAGTTATGTGGTTTTGATGTCGTAACCCTTTCATTTTGACTCTAATGCTTTGTGGGCCAAGAAGCCTTGTTTTCATGCCAACTAAAAGTTATGTTTTAACGACGAGATAACCCATGCTTTAAGAAAGTCAATAACCTTATGATTTAGGCAGTATAGCCTTATACTTTATAAAATTAGAGTTTTGTTTTCAAATCTCAGATAGAGGTCTGATATGGTTTTTAATGGCGTCGTATGCCTTCAATTTTAAATTGTTGCATTGATGGCTTGATAAATCATATGTTTTATGAGTTTAACAACTTTATTGGAGATACCAATGTATATTATTTTCGATATGTCATAAGTTTAAGGGTTTGACAACCTAATTTGGGATACCAATAGATATATGTTTGGCACTTGGGTGAATAATGTTATATTCTCAGTTTAAATTATATTGGATGGGTTAATGGTCATTCTAGGGAAACTATGAGATGTGTGATGGATAGTCCACATAATGCCAAAGATGGATAGTCTTTAAATGGTTCATGATGGGTTCATAGTCATCCTAGGAAAACTATGATATGTGTGATGGATAATCCACATAATTATAAACAAATGAGACATGCGTGATAGATGGTCCACATGAATTGTAATTAGATAAACCATGTGTGATGGGTAGTCCATACGGCCTGAGATAGATAATCCACATAATGTTTATATATGATATGGGTAGTCCACATAAATATAAGATAGATATTCATATTAAATTAAGACAGGCAGTCATCTAAATTTAGAGGCATAGTCTGTTAATTTGGGATGGATAATCCATTATATGATTTTAAGTAGGGTAAGGGAGTGTATAACACTACAAAGGAAAATTAGTCAAACTTACCCATGTTGCATGCCTGCAAATGATTATTTTACTATGTTCTAACCATTGTGGTTGTAGATGCATAAATGTTGATTGACATAATTAGTTAAGATACTAGTGAGGGGAAAACCCATTCCGTTCCGCTCTATGGCGTGGTCTCACCAGATATCTATTTTGATTCGAGATGGTAGGTTATTGTTTACACTGGATTTTTTGTTTGACCCAAAGTTTTTGTTTTTCCTCTTAAACTCTCCGGTGCTCATTTGAGTAGGCCAAGAGAAAGGGTTTTCAGGTTTCCAGGTTAGATGAATAAGCTTCCAGAGACATGCAGAAGGCAAGCTAGCTATTAATATGAGCTTTTATTTTCCGCTATGTTGCTTTGTGTCTAAATGGATGTAATGACAGAAGTTATAACCGTCAAGTATTAGACTCTCATCAACCAAGGGGCATCTTCGCATTTCGCTCTCGGAGGATTTTGTCATTATTATATTTTCTCTAAATGTGGTATTGAATGGGATTATGTAATGAATATGAAATTTTATTGATGTAATGAAATGAAAACGTTTGCTATTGAAATGTGTTTAAAAATTTTCATATTCATGTGCTTCTGTTGTTATCGATACAACTAACATGACATCATTTTGTCACTGAAAATTAATATAATGGATGATTGCAGCATCCATAGCACTTAATTTCAGGCATCAAAATGGGGGATGTTATAATTGATTTTGGATTTTGGTATATGAACTAGAAATTCAAAATAATGATTTAGAATGTGTTGTTTACGCTTGATAGCCAAAGCGTCCTAAAGTTAGTGGAAGCAATTCTGAGTTTGTGGGTTATTGGATATGATCCAAGGAGTGATGCAAAAAATTATTCGATTAGCATTGGAGTTAAGCAAGTATTTTGACAAGAGATCAAATAGTTTGATTTTTGGTTAAAATGTAGAGGAAATGTGTGTGTGTAAAAAAGAATATTAATATGTATAAAATATTTTTAAAACTATAAGTAAACAACAAACTTATGATTGTTAATAATGCACTTAAGTTAATATCATGTTAGTTTGGCTGTTTAACGCTCGACATTGGATTTGAAAATGACATATTTTATAATCAAAATAAAAGGATATTGAGATTGTCGCAAATGACGTATACAGACACGATATTAAAAATGTTTAATATAGAGTGTGTAAGATGGGTTCCTTATGCTTTGACAATAGAAATTATCATAAATATTATATTATCTACAATATCACACTTCGCTTATGTATTTGGTGTATAGAGAAAGTATCTGAATTAAGATTTGTATATGAAAAGTAAGGACATTCTTGAGTATTTAAGAAATACCAGAGAATCATTTATGGAAACAACGAACTCCTTATGCAGGAGTGCGCAGACTCAAAGTTCCTAAGTAATATCTAGTAAATTGTGTCAGTCCTAAATTCTTGTTCTATCTTAGTTAAGAATTTTAAGTTGGAAATGTGTCAAATAATAAGTAGTGGCTGATTCAACCAAAGGGTGAGTGCATCACCTTGAATAATGCTACAGTAAAAGAAATATAAATGAATGCACAAATTTATAACTGATCCAGGGGCAAATGGAAATGTTGAGAATCTCATGACATTGTTATATGATAAAAATGCTACGGTGCAGTTCGTGTAAGAATCTAGAGCTCACAATAAATCGACAGACGTGTTCCAAATAGTTCCATATTATAAAAGTAGCTTATCAACGATAGAGAGAATTGATTGACAGAGTAGATAACTAAAATAAAATAGAATACCCATCACCAAGGGACTAACCCATTTGAGAAAATCGCTCAAAGAAGTTTGAAATAAGATTCCATATTCGACCCCAAGTGCAAGTAGGGGACTGATAGAGTTAAAGGCATGCTCTAGAGGTAATTATGTAATTTGTTACATATACCTAACTGGATAACCCATCTTATCTTTACTAATAATACAAATTCTCCACTTTGGTGAAGATTTTTTGAACTTCCCAATCAGTCCATGCACACCCTCCCCACGCAAGTAACTTCCCCACCAACATTGAAGAGGGCATATCAGTCAATTGTCCGCCCCCACTTCTTTCGCCAATTGTTCAACACTTCTCCCCGTTTCAACTCCTCCCACTTTCTTCTCCCCATGTTTTCTCCTAACCTCCTTCCCTTCTCCCTTCTCCGCCTCACCCAACTTTCCCAACCTACACCTTCTTCCAATCCCTCTGCACCTGCCAATTTCAGGCCTCCCTTCTTCGTCCTCCCCCTGTTGCTTTCCTCCTCAAATTTTCAATTCCACGTTCAAATCGACCGCTGATTTCACCTTCGTTATCTACGTTGCCAATTTCCGCTTCGTCCATATATGGAGTCCAATTTCATTTCGTTTACGGTGTGGTTGACGACTTCAGTTCCATGCTCTGCTCGAACCCTGTGTTTGCCGGCGGCGGGTTGGAGGTTGCTCCATTTCTGCTAACGTGCCAACCGTGCGACCTTCTGACTAGGTATTCTACAAGATGATGATCTTATAAATCTATTTGGTTTACTTTTGCTATGTTCAAATTTGTTTATTTTTTTGGCTATGGCTACATAATTAGCTACCATTTCAATGTTATTAAGTCATAGGAATAACTATGTTTCCTATTTACGTTCTATGTCAAAGTGGTGGTTCATTTTTATCATGAAATAAATGTTTCTTCATATTGTTCTACTCCTTACATACTTAGAATTTGGATAACTACAGCAAAATGTATGCTATAGATAGACATACTTTGAAGGTAATAATAAGCCACTTATGTTTTCTATAGAACCATGAACTTCATAGTTAATATGTGAATGTTCATCTAATAAAAAAGTGACATGTTTGCATTTATTTCTTTTACCGCTTTATACTTATTTATAGTTCAAATATGATTCTGTAAGACATGACATGTTTCTGTATTCTCTGCAGTACTTTAAAGTCTCTACTCATTTGTCCCTACCGTATATTTCCATTAGTTTTACTAATTAGCTATTTCTGTCCATTGCAGGTTTTAGTGATGATAAGGTTGCTAGCACTAACAATAGAACTTAACACTTTTCAGCTAAGTAAATATTATTACTTTTATTTTTATTTGTTTGATTAATTGTTATGAAAAATGTTAGTTCAAATCATTTAGACATGAATAACATTTGTTAGATGGTTGCCCTAAAAGTTGCTGGAGTTATGATATTCTATACTCCTACTAATGAATCATTTTATAATGATAGGTGCAGACCATTACAGCAGGTATTTTTTTTCCTACCAGCCCTTTTGGTTTGAGTATTATACGAAAAAATGCAATTAGTAAGTCGACACTTTTTCCATCTTTTTAGATACATAATGTAACACTAAATTATATTGCTCAAATATTGATTACATATCTTTTGTACACACAAATCATGATTATAGTTGAATTGGCTATTAAAATTGAATATTGTCATTGTAAATGGGTTTATGAACATTATTTACATATAATGGGTGAATTGCGGTAGTGTGCAAGTTTATCATAGACAATGAACTGTATAATTAATCTTATATTACTTCGCTTTTTTTTTAAGATTGACCTTTGCAAGTATAATACGTTTATATTTCTATTTTGGTGTGGTGGATCATACTAACACAAGTAGTATCTTTCAACAACGTAGGGCATTGTAGGACAGTAAGAAATTATTATATATGTATATAACACACGATTTTGAGGCATCATTTATTCTAAATTTGAGGAATAAAGAAAAGGTAAGAGTTACAAGCAACCATGAACTTTTAATGATCAACCCTCTTTGTCCTAAAACTGCATAGTTTCCTTTGCTTCAGACGTAAGTACCTTATTTGATTTCGATTACATGTTTTCATCAATAGTTCATCTTTAAATTTGATTATTAAAGATATCAAATATTGAATCTTTCTCACCTCAAGTGGTTGACTTGACCCATAGACTCTAAATTTTAAATCAAGTGAAAACTATTAATTTGTGCTTCGGATTCTATTGTCATTAGATAATCAATGCCCCCATATTACTCCCATCAAAAACCATATAAATTACTGATATTTATAGTTATTTGGTAAAGTGAAGGAGTTTTGAAAAAAAATTGATTTACCAAAGGGGTGTTATAAGAAGCACTTTAAAGTAAAAATAAATATGTTGGACTCTTGACGTAAGAAAACTGCATCAATTTTTATGGACAACAACCTAAGTTTAGCCTCAATGAAATTTTTGAATAGAATAATGGTTTTTACTTTTATTTTTGGAGAGAGGACAAGTGGATGTGGCTATATATATTGTGAAGTCACAGTTTTTGCACTTAATGGATTCATATCAGTCACTTTGCTAATTGCAGATGAACTTTCTACTGCAATTCGAACATGGGACTGCAGCAATTTCGGCTCCTCCTATAGCTCATCATATCTAAGTTCCTACTGATTATAATTTCCTAGGTAACTTTATCTTCACTTTGTTGTACTTTGCTGTTTAGACTTTTCTGAGAACTGTTATCTGACATGGTTCTTGATTTTACCGGATGCTTTGTTTGAATTATTGTTTTCCCCTATTAGGATATTTTAATTGATACATATTAATCATGGACTGTACCTTTGGATGTATATTATAGCTTCCCTATTTAACATTTTCTGCCCTACGATAGATACACTGTACTTCACAGTTAGTACTTCATACGCTCGGTTCACTACATTCTGCTGTGTACGAATTATTATGCTTACTTTACCAACCGTGTGTTCCTGATGAATAATAAGCTGTTGTTTGGAGAACTCATTTGCAGGCTCAGCTCAGTGGCTTTCTCTGTCGGCGGTGTGATGCAGGCAGTTCAATTGGTAACGATGTGCCAGCCATACGGCCTATTGTCACAGTTGACGGTGCTTGCTTTTGAACAGGTATTCCCTTTTACAAACTTACCTACTTACCATTTTGCATTATATGCTATATACAGTATACTGCAAACTCACTTCACTGTCTATGTCTACGATTTTCTTGCCACTAGATTAATTTATTGGATTTTAACTTGCATAGTTTAAATATATTTTGTTCAATATATTCCACTGTCTATGAGTTTTTCCATTTACTTACTTTGAAAATCGACTCTTTTTCCTTCATCTCAAATATCCTAATGAACAGTCTATTTTCAACCCACATATTACAGAATATAGCAGTTAATCCCTGCTGACTTAGTCCAGGTTGAACAGTTATGTTTCTTTACCCGTTCAAACTCCGAAATATCCCCTTATTTTTTCCCTTCCCTGCCTACGTACATAGATATCCACGTTACTTAACCTCTGCATCCTCCTTCCTCTGTTCACACGTCTACAATCTTGCTGCAACTAGGTATTCCACCCCCTTCTTCCCTGCTTACATCACTACTTCAAAGTTCATTTCCCCCGGTTACGATGACAATGTCGTTCCTCATTTTTTACCCACTGTTCCACAACACCAATTTTTTCCATTACACCCACTTTACCTTCCATTATTACCATGTTTATTCATCACTTACTCAGTTACATATTTTTCTTCACCTCCGACTGTCAAACAGATCAATTCTGAGCAACGCGAACACCATCGTTTGGCACAATGAGCCCGACAGCAACGAATGTCCGACAATGAAAGACAAGTTCAGCTGGCTAACCGTAAACGACAACGGCGTGCGCAACAGGTGCTTACATTAGAATTGCAGCTACCATCTACAACTGGTATGTGTTTTACTCTTTTCCATTTTGCTTTTCCTATAACTCTTTTCCTACCCCCATTACTGGGTCTGCCTTTCCTGCAGTTTTACTTCACCCTCAGTCCATAGACTCCCTACGTACATCGAAAATGTTCGTACCAATTATAAGCTTCCGCGTACGTCTTTGATTTTCAAAATTTATTAAGTACCCTATACAATTTTTTTCCCACCAACTTCTCCATCTGCAAATTACAACTGCAGTACACATTGTGACGACGTATGCCATCGACTGCGCACCGTAAAATTTGAAACTAAAAAACTTTGTTTGTGTACCGATGGATTTAAAAACCAAAAAAGGATATCATTGACTCTCATATATATATATATATATATATATATTTGTGTGTGTGCATACACATACATATATGTGTTTTTATATATCCATATATATATATATATATATGGAGTTGTGCATATACAATTATGACCGTTTTCATTTTCAGCCGACCTGATTTGGACTGCTGTCCACTTTGTACACTGATTTAGGAAACTATTATTTTTTAACTTTGCTGATTGCGAATACCGTCATCTAACTGTTTGGTTTTCAGACCGTATTTACTACCATTTACCAGTTTTCCATCATTTCTTTTTGACGATATATACCTTTGGTCGTGCACCATAAACTGTAAAAAAATAAAAACTTTGCTTACGTACCGTCAGATTTCAAAAAAAAAAGGATATCACTGACTTTCATATATATGTGTGTGTGTATATGTATACACATATACATGTGTGTGTGTGTACATTTATATAATATATACATTTACATATATATATATATGTAAATGTATATATCGAATAATACATATCAACTATTCACTGTTTCCATTTTCAGACCACTTGATTTGGACTGCTGTATGCTTTGTGCATTGGTTTTGGAAAATTTAATTTTTTTTCCTCACTGACTGCTAATAACAACATTTTCCTGCACATACATTTTTGAATATACTAAACGCAAGTTAGATCAGTTTCATAACAACATTTTACCGCACATGCATTTTTGAATATACTAAACATAACTTAAATCAGTTTCATAACTTCATATTATTTTAGTACTACAGATTTAAATCCAAACTTCCCCGGTCCTTAGGCATTGGGATATGGATTTGGCATGTACATAACATTTAGTATTCGTTGCACTGCACATGTCCTGATTTTCTTTTGGACAATATCATATTTTTGTTTACTGAGTTCGAAAAACATCATTTTCCTACATCTACACATTTTCTTATATTACATACGAATTAAATCACTTTCATAAATTCACATTTTTGCATAAACACAGTTTTAAACACACATAGTGCTATACTGCCAACACTGTCATGGACTGTTGTCAGCTTTGTTGAATGATCTGCCTACGTCTTCGATTTTCAAACTTTATTAACTACCGTATACACTTTTTTGCCAACAACTTCTACATCTGCAAATTCCAACTACAGTAGATATTTTGACGACATTTACCCTCGCACACCGTAAACTTTAAAACTGAAAAAACTTTGTTTGCATACCGACGGATTTCAAAAACAAAAAGGATACCATTGACTTTCATATATAAATATGTGTGTGTGTACATATACATATATGTGTGTGTGTGTGTATACATATGTGTATGGAGTTGTGCATATCCGATCATGCAGTTTTACTTCACCCTCAGTCCATAGACTCCAAGCGTACATCGAAAATGTCCATACCAATTATAAGCTTCCGCGTACATCTTTGATTTACAAATTTTATTTAGTACCCTATACAATTTTTTTCCCAACAACTTCTGAATCTGCAAATTACAACTGTAGTAGACATTTTGACGACATATACCATCGACTGCACACCTTAAAATTTAAAAATGAAAAACCTTTGTTTACGTACCGACGGATTTCAAAAACCAAAAAGGATATCATTGACTCTCATTTATATATATATATATATATATATATGTTTGTATACACATACATATATGTGTGTGTGTATATATCCATATAAATATGGAGTTGTGCATATACAATTATGAACGTTTTCATTTTCAGCCGACTTGATTTGGACTGCTGACCACTTTGTATATGAAGTAAAAATATGCATCAGTTCGTAACTGCCGCTTCTAAAATAAACATGAACACGATCCCATATTACTGTCATCTGACTTTTAAACAAATGACTGATATATCACCAATTTTCAACTACTTTCATGTACTTAATATTTGGGTTCCAAATTTCAAAAGGTTGCCTGCAATACGACTTCATTCTCTGTTCATTTACCACCAAGTTCGAACGTCATATTGCCTCAAACAAGTACGTGTTTCAACTATCAAACATACATCGCCAGACCTCTATTCCATGAGTACAATTTATTACCACTGTATATGGGTAAAATAATGACAAGTTTCACACCGGATAAACATGCCTGCTAATTGAACTTGGGTAGTTACCTTACTATATTCCCCACATCAATTTCCTAAAAAAAAATTGACAAAATATGCAAACTACACAACAAAGCGATATCACATAGTAATATTTTTTCCACAATACACATTCCACACAGTTCTCCTCTCCCCGACTTGATTTTACACCAGCTCGCCTTACTCACGTCCATCGGACGTGCCTTCATACTTGTTCAAATAAAAGGTATTTTCTTTCTATTATATAATTGTTATATTATGATATAATTAATTAAGTAATTAGTTTGAAGTACATTGAATAGAAAATCCTTAAACGATATGTTATGTGATATTAATTATAATGTGTTGTAACCATAAGAACTTTATCACATTGAAATATAATATATATTTTTTGAATATTCTTAGTCGACATGTTTTGAGAAAGGTTATCGATTCATCCATTGAGACTAGAGTACACAATGCTCTCAAAATGTTGGACATTGTATTTCTCATGACTGTTGAGGGGCACCAAGAGGTTACGTACTGATAGTTATTAAATAACTATGGAATTACTCACTCGAGAGTCCTCTATTGGTTAATATAACTAAGCTTAAACAGACAATATCAAAGTAACTATGCTACACGATTCCCTTGACTTGAGAATAATGTGGAACTTCAATATGGACGCTCTATTTTGATTATAGTTAATTCATGACATCCATCGAACACTATAATTGGGCCACAGTTGAAGCATTTATAGTGAACGTTATTCAATAGAGAATATATCTCCTAGGTTTTATAAGGTTAGTATCACGATCAATTAAATGTCAAAGTCACTAGCTAGAGCAATACGATTAATAATAGTTGTTATAATTGAATCAAGGATTTTGTGTTTAGACTTTCAAAGTTTAATGATGCAGGACTTTTGACCAAATCAAATTTCATAAGTCCTAATGTGATATAGTTTTGATGAAAAAAATTGGTGTAAATAATTGTTACTACCTAGTATCGGTTATAATAAGTAAAATTGGATTTTACCGAAAAATGTAAGCGATAAAGTCGGATAAAATGTCACACCACTAACTAATGTGACGTGCGAACGGTAATATTCAAATTGTTTAATAACACTGACTAAATTTACACATTTGAGTTGCACAACCGAAATGAGGAATACTCTGAATGAACCACGCGAGTTAATTAATTTATAATCATTGTAAAGTAATTAATATTTATGAAATATTTTTTTTTATTTTTTTTATTTGTTTAAATACTATTATTATCTAATGAAGTGTGTATATAAGTTATAGACACACATATTGATATAGTTGGTTGGTAAAACATTTGAATTGGATTTAAATAGAATGAATACGAAGTGTAATTTTAAATTATGTAAATTAATTAATAATTTTTAAATATTAATTGTTAAAAAGAAAAAATTATTTGATTTGTTTGAATACCATTAGTATTTAATAAAGTGCGTAGGTAAAAGTTATAGACACGCATATCAATATACGCTATCAATAGGATGTTAAAATGGATTTGAATAGAATTAATGCTAGTGATTTTGAAAAAATTTTAGGGTCATTTGGCATCTATTATGGTCAACCATAGACATAAATAAATGGAGAGGATTTGATGAGTTTTAATTAGGAATTAAGTAAAGAATGTTTTAAAGGACAGAATTGAAAGTTTTCAATATTTTGCTTAAAACATATTCTCTCCCATCCATTTCATAATACCCTTTAAATAATTCACATTTATTCCTCTCCTCTTCTATCCTAGCCTAAAATAAAGGCTTCCAAAGTCTAGAAAAAATTCAAAATAAAAATCAAATAAAGTCAAAAACAAAATAAAAGATGGTTCTCATCTCTTGATTCTTGGAAATTCCAAAGATTGATTTTTCTTAGTCTAAGAGTTTTTCGTCCCCAGTTGTGATTTACAGGCAACATCCAAGGTAATTCTAAAATTTATTTATCTATATGTTTTATCATCCATATGTATAGATTTTGTAAGATTTATCATCTGTTTAATCGATCATTTTGTCTATGTGAATCAAAACACTCTTCCATCTCAATTGAACATTTGATTATTGTATTGTTTTAATTCGGATCTATACGTGTTCTTTATCCCCTTATAATATATGTTCACTTCAAAATTTATATGTTTAGATTTTTTGTCACCTTTGTTAATGTGTTGTTATTTTATGTATTGTTTGTATTTGTTTGTTCTTATCACGATCTACATATGCCCGACTTGTCTAATTTCTCTTATTTGGTTTTGATAGTTTAGAAAAAACTTTAAAGCTAATTTTGATTTAGATCTATTTATATTTTTATAAAATTTACCTACATTGTTGTAAATGAATAGTATATATCAATTATTAATTATTCCTTGAAAATTAATTTCTATGGTTATATGGCTAAGTTTGGTTATAAACATTTTATATATTGTTCATAAAAGATGAATTTTTTTTATCTAAACTTTATGAATGGACTTTTGTGCAAATTTTAAACCAATTGTCTCCTTTTAAGTTTATTCCTTTTATAAAAAATCCTAAACTGGAAGTGTATTCCAAATTATTAGTTTTTAATTCCAACTTATTTACGCATACATACAAACAAACATACATATATGTGTATCATTATTTACCATTTTCACAAATATATGTTGTTCTAACTATAAAAAGATAAATTGTAATTTTATATACATGGAAATTTATATATGTTATTTAATTCAAATTGGTAGAATTGATCTGTATAATAATGTAGCGTTATTTAATGTTAAACTAATGTTACATTTGGATTTCAAATTACATAAAAACTATCTAATGTGATTCTAATATGTATGTGTGTATTTAAATGAATATTATGGACAACCAAAACATATTTAAAGGAGAAATTGGTCTGTTGCGGCATATATCCCAGCACCTACACATGTTCCCATTAACTATTTACACTTCTTATCTATAGCACGTTCACTTTGCACAAACAGATATATTTGATATACTTGTGAACTAAAACTTAATAAATCATTTTATACATAATTAAATAAAATGATGATCTTATCTAAAACATTTATGTTGGATCTAAAATCCATTTAGACTTCATAGACTTAATTAAGATCAAAAATATAAAAAAAATTAATTCACATATTCAACCTACTTTCGACTAGCACGGTTCCAACAATTGTGTGGATGGACTAACTTAACTCGATCAACCCATAATCGTCATTGCCAATAATAATATTTCTTTGAACAACCCAATGTGCTTTTATTTTGTTTCCCAACTCCTCCTAGTTAACGAACTCTCTTCATTATTGTCGTGTTTATTTTTCATTTCTATGGAACCCAACCCCTGAATAGTCCTTCTATAAGAGTTGAAATTTTCCATGATTTTTCTTTATTCTCTGGTATTTCGCATTTTCTGACCGATTGAAAATTCCTTCGTTGAAACTTTGGTAAAATCAATCAAATGTATAATTGTTCTATTTTTTAATTTTTTTTGGCCAATAATAATTTAAATATAATATATACACACTATTTTGATAGCCGAATTTTTTTAAAAAAATTTAAAATATGGAGGGCCAAAATATATGTGGGCAGAACTAATTAAATGGGTTAATTAATAAAATGAGATAAGATATTAGTGACAATGATCATACCTTAAATAATGGATCTGGGTAAGTTATTTTACATAGCTCATTAGTGCTATAAATATACGTCATTCTACTTACATAGAATTTTATTCTCTCTTCCAAATGAATTATATCTTAATGGTGCACTTTTTAACTCCACCATTGAGTTAGGGAATTGTTCTCTCATAAGCGAAATTGACAGTTCAAGATCTATTAGACCGACATGATTATTGAGATAAAATTTTCAAATTGATTTTAACAAAAATTGATTTTAAAATTATTTTAAATAAATTCATTTTTAAATTTTTTTCTTTTTCTTTTCTCTCCATTCATACATAAAGTGTACATACATCGTCGATATCACAACACCATACATTAACCACATCGGAGTCATGGTAGGAAAGTCAACAAAGTTGGTCGATGCATGCATAGCTGTGATTGACCAAGATCCTTGCAAGTTGCATCGATCTATAGTCCGAGTCATAATTTAATTGGCTATGAAGCTGATAGGAAGAGCAACTGACTGTAAAGTTCGATACTTGTTATAGCGAAGCAGATTAGTGGCAAAATTGGGCAGGTCAGCGATATTTAGATTCAATAAGGGCATGTTCAGAATGGAGGCGACTATTCAGATTGAAAACGAAGAAGAGGGAGGTATTTCTAGTATAAAGTCCTTCAAAGTTTATCAATTGCAAACAGACCCTTTAAACTCATAACCCTTATAATTTTCGTAGACGAGCTCTGTTTTTCAGGTGGTTTTTACCATTGGGTTAGTATTAAAATTTTGGACATTTTAATAAGATTTAATCATATAACATATACTTGAATACTAGACATTAATATAACCAGTATGCTTGACACGTTCGTTGGATGTTTGCAAAGAAAATAGAGAGCAAATTCATTTTATTCTTAAATAATAAACATATGTATAGATAATACTTGGTACAAATAAATACTTAAGCTAACTTTTATTATTATGAAATAATGTAAACAAATGCATCAATAACTCTATGTTATGTTTTTGGCATCAATTTGGTTTTTGTATCAACATTAAGTAAGAAAAATATACCATGTAAATTTATAATTTATATCTTTTCATAGGAATATTTGTAAGCTTAAATGAAAGTATAAACAAAAGTGGTTTGACTTATTTCAAATTCCATATTTTATGGTTGAATTAGATATGTTAATAGGTGATGCCAATAATCACATGATAACCTCCATTTTCATTAGAGCGGAATTTGGATATCCTCGACCTTCATTTGTACTGTGAATTGGACGTCTTTCATCTTCGTTAATCCCAAGAATAACACAAAAATTAGTGTTAAGTATCTAAGTTTGAGCATCTTCATCCATTTCAAACATTGGAGTTAGAAAATATTAAATTTTCTATATGGAACTACTGATGCTACGCTGATGCCAAAATAATGGCGTCGGCATGATGTCGGTTTGTCATAAATAAATAATTACATATAAAATTTTATCAACGTCGTGCCCAGTGTTGTTTGGGCGTAGGTAAGTCGTTGCGCCACCCTGGATTATTCCCAACCCAACTCCCATCGTCTTTCCATACTATAGTTTGTTAAAAAAGTGGAGCACGACCGCCACGACTTCTGTCGCAAACAACCATGGTAAGCCAACACCTTAATATCATCACCACCCCCAACTAGTGTCATCGCAAGCTGCGGTCAATTACTAACGCCAAGTCATAACTGGAAGCCAAAGACTCTACGCCGACCTCTATCGATTGTCGCAAGTAGTTCCACCATCCCTGCTGCCAGCTCCTCCATCGATAGTAAGCAATATTCTCCTTTTTTAGCTTTAATTTTTGATGTTGTTATTTTCTTCTGGGATTCAAACAGTTGCTTCCATACACACATACACACACACACACACACATATATATATATATATGTAATGTATTCTGTGGAATAATCTTATTCATTATATACTTTTGAGATGATAGGATTCGATTGATCTGCTAAATTTACATACCAATTACTTAAATATGTGAATGGGATACTGTATTGAAAGCATCTACTATGTTATTTCCTTTAATTAATTGGAGTGGTTGTTTCTCTCGTATACAATTAAATAATTGGTTTTATAGTTGGGTATGTGGTATGCAAGTAACCTAATCGACATTATGCTCCTTAAGTAAGAGGATTCATTTGAAATAACAGCATTTTGTTACAAATGTTTTGAAACCATTTTCATTTATCGCCCAATGGTTTGTTCAACTACTTTCAATTGCTACCATATTAATACATCTTAAGTTTGAATATATAATTTGTCTAATTTTGAATTATTATTTTTAAAATTTGGATATTTTAAGGTATGAAATTTTAAATTTTTACAACTTGAGCTCATAAATTTTATATTTTATAGAATGTTTTTAATTTTTTTATAATTTTATTTTATTTTAATTACTATAAGTTGTTTTTTTCAGAATTTTATTTATCCAAAATTTAAAAAATAATTCAAAACTAAAATTTCTCAATTAATAATAATGCTTGACATTACTTATTAATATTAAATAACATGTAAGCTTATTAATATATGATATTATGGATGAAACCCCTTAGATGTCCAATTCAGCCCTTTTAATATATATTGCATATGACCGTTATTTAGTATTCATTTTTAGCTAAACCGGAAACTGGTATTCATCTCATGTGTTATTTATCAGATTTACCACAACACTAGAAAAGTTATAAACACAATGATATTTACGTTTTGTAAATCATTACAAATTGAAAGTGAACCAAAATTTTAACAGCACCTCCATTTTGTTTTCCATGTATTTTCTTTTGCGTATGTATAATATGTGGAATAAGAGAAAGTGCAGCCAAAATTTCTTAATCGTTCGATTTAAAATGAGTTACAAAACGTAAATATCATTGCATTTGTAATGGAAAGTAGGATAGCCATCCATTTAAAATAGTTCCAGAAATCCCTGGCTTTGAAATTATTTGTAGACTCTACTGTAGTGAAATTGTTCATGAAATTCATTATTATCGATATTGCACTGATAATAAAAAATTAATAGCAATATGGTATTGATAAAAAAACAATGAATGGTATTATTAATTAAAATTAATAATATATGGTGTTAATAATAAAAATAATAATATATTTGTATATTGATAGTTTAAAAATAAAAATAATATATGATATTATTGCTTTATTAATGAACAATAAATTAATCAGATGATAGTAATATATTATATTATTAAAATTGTTTGGTTTTATTAAAAATAAATAATTACCGTTGTGTGAAAAATAAATAATGTTTGTTTACATGTACAATATAAAAGGTGAATTATTTGAAAATTCAAAATTGGAGTACTTAAAAGGAAAAAAAAAGTGGAACAATATCATTGCACTTTAGAAATGTTATGGAAGCATTCTTGAAGGTTGCAACTCATAATAAAATAAAGGGGAAATAAATCTAATGTCTGTGTTTGAAATGTCATTGCCTGAAAATTCTAGAGTATTATATCATAATGTTACATTCACACTGATATGGTTTATGGCAAGCTATAATGTTTGGAGATGTAATGGAGAAGATCACATTGTACAAGATAAGAACATAAGCATAGATATAGACTGCGATGAACCAATTGAAGAAGAAAATTGGATGTAGAAAATAGAATAACTAAATGATTCATGATGTTGTTGGTCCGAGTATGTGGATCGTTGAACCAAATTTGGATGAAGAGCTTGATTCGAAAGTGAAAAAGTTTTTAACTTGCTATATGCATCAAAATAACCACTATATAAAGGCTCTAAATGACACGCTTATCAGTAACATCTAGGTTAATTGTGATGACCCGGAATTTTTGGCAATAATTATTTGATAATCTTCATTAATAATTATTTTAATATTGGCAAAATTTATCTTTTCAAAGCTAATAAAAATGTTTTCTATTTATAATGTAAATATATGTATATACATTGTGAATAGAAAGCTTTGGTTTAAATTCAATATAATAGTTTTTCAAGAGCTATTTAAAGTTAATTCTATATTTTCAAAATCAAATATTTATTTATTTAAAAAGTATAATAACTTAAGTTTAATTTTAAATAAGATTTGATAAAAAGGTTTATTTTGCTTTCCTTTCAATTATATATGAAATAAATATGGTTTGAATGATTAATAAAATAAGATTTAAGAAAAAGATTTAATATTCTTCCATTTATAATTTAACACGAGGTAAATGAAAATTGTATATATATAAAACATTTAAGAACATAATACATAAATCTATATAAACATAAGTAATTAATAAAATAAAGGTTTAAACATTTGTAAACATTTAATTCTTGCATTTAAACATTTGTAAGATAAATAAAACATGCATTTGACAATTGTAGCTAAGATAACATGAATATTTAACAACTGGCAATTTTGTTTCCCTTAAAATTTAAATTATAAATAAGTGTTTAAAGAAGAAACCTGGCTATTTTGTTTACAGTTCAAACTTTCTCATCCTCTTTCTTTCATTCTTCTTCTAAATTTAAAACTGAAAAGAGAAACTAAAATCAAATTCAACAACCTGTTTCAAGTTTCAACTCAATAGCAAGCTAACAAGCAGAGATTCAAACTCAACATAAAGTAAATCAAGATCAGTTACAAATCAACTCATGAAACAAGTTCTAGATCAAGAACCTGTTCTCTGGTTTCTCTGTTTTTCCAATTCACTGGTGAGTAAACAAATTTAAAAGCTTAAATCTGGTTATATAATTTGATGCATGTGATGAATTTTGTAGAAATATATTGAATAATGGTTGCATGAGTGTATGGATGTGAATGCTTGTATATAAATATGATATGCCTGTGAATGACTGTGAATATGTACATATATAAGCTTTGTTTGTATTACAGGCTCAACTCCCCTAAAGAAAATTCAATTGCTCTTCATCTAATCGATTTTAGGCTCTGATCTCTAAATGATAAATGATTGTATGAATGTAATGTTATTTTTAAAAATAATTCCAAGTGTTTATATTGTGTATTTATTTCTAAAATGATAAATTACAGTAGTAATCAAATTCAATTCAAAAATCGAATGTCTAGAAATCAAGTTTGGAGATTACCACCAAATTCGTATTGGAAATTTATGAATTTTTATCATAGTTTCATCATTTTTAAGTCTATATATGTCGTGAATTTTTGAGTTGATCAGATATTGGGTTTTCGTCGATTGCCGTCGATCGGCGATGAGTTGAACGACATGATCGTTGATGGAGGTAGAGGGAAGGATGGTGATCACAGGAAAAATGGCTGGAGAATTTTCTGATGGTCGAGGCGGTTCGTCGGAGTCGATTTAGGGTTTAATGGGTGGTTTTGGTCAACGAGGTTGTCGAAGCTCGTTCGACATCGATGGTGCACCGGAGTGGATCGCGAGTGGGGGAAACCGAAGCTGGGTGTCGTGACGTTGCTTTGGATGAGGCGGCGAGGATTCTGATGGTGGGGATCGTCATCGACGAGGAGTTTTTGTCATTTGGGTTGGTTCCATTTGAGTCGGGGTGGCTCGATTTTGATTTCAGGCTAGATCATCGGATCTGGATGGTCGGGAGGTTTGTATGGGACGTCGTCGACTTGCGAGTCGTCGCGGCGTTGGTCGGAACCGAGCAGATCGTCGTGCACGTGCACATGTGCATGTCTGTGTTTGGGTATGTTGTGTCATCAGGAAGAAAGAAGATGCTCGAGTCAGGCTCGGGGTTGAAGGCGGATTGTCTTGAAGTTGAGTGAGTTCGTGGGTTGCTCGGGTTTTTTTGTTGATTTGCTCGGGTCTGTTTTTAATAAGCTAACCAGGTTTTAAAAGTAAGTAAGAACATGAACAGTTTTATAAAAAAACAAATTGTTTAAACAAGTTAACAAGTTTTTGAAGTATATTAAAATGTAAAGTTTTCAAAGGTAATGATAACCAAGTTTTCAAAGTAAATTTATTAAACAAGTTTTTAAAGTTATTTAAGTGATTAAGTTTTCAAAGAAAAGTTCCAAACAAGTTTCCAAAAGATTTAATTTTAAAATTTAATATTTAAATTTGTTTTGTTTAAAGTAATAATGATATTAGGTTAATTATCTTGTTAAATCTTTAATAGTTTTCAAAATAAAATGAGGTAATTAAGAAGTGATTAAAATAGGAGTATTTAACTTTAATTAATCGAAGAGTTCTCAAATGATTTTTATATAAATTAATTTCAAGCTTTTAATTTAATAAGATTTAATGATAAGTAAGTCATTAATTATGGTAATTAATTAAAGGATATTTAATTATAGTGTTTAATTAAGGTAAATGGGTTATCTTAATTAATTAAGTTCTTATTAATAAAAGTAATTAATGTATAATTACTTAATTAATTAAAGATAATTAATAAATGTAATTAATTTAAGATAATTAATTGGGTTAATTAATTAAGGATAATCACTTAATGAAATAAATTAAGTATAATTAATTAATGTAATTAATTAAAGGTTAATTACTTATTGCAATTACTTAAAGGATAATTACTTAATGGAAGTAATTAAGGATTAATTACTTAGTGTAATTTATTAAAGGATTAATTAATATAATCAATTTAAAGGGTTAGTTAATTTATGTAAGTAATTAAAGGATAGTTAATTACTTAATGTGATTAATTTATGAAAAAATAATAATTACAATTACTTAAAGGATAATTACTTAATGAAGGTAATTAATGGATAGTTAATTTATGTAATTTATTAAGGATCATTAATTAATGTAATTAATTATAGTATAATTAATTAATGAGGGTAATTAAAGGTTAATTAATGTGAATGGTTAAGGATAATTAATTTATAATTACTTAATGTAATTAAAGAATGATTAATTTAGAATGATTAATTTAGATAGATAATCAAGAGATGATTAATTAATTAGTTTGTAATAAGTAAGCAGGATTAAGGTAATCTAAGTGATTAAAGTTGGTAATTAATTTAATTGGAAATTAATTAAATTAATTAGGAATTATATATCTAATAAATCTTGCTTATGGATGATTGAATGATATTGAATGCCTTGGATTATGTGATATCTCTGATATGTGTTATGTGCTGCTTTGTGATATAAGATGTTTTGGTTGAATTGTGATAATATGGATTATCTATTTATGATAATGTGAATCATCTATCTGTGTGAATATGTTATTCTAAATAATATAAATTGAAGTGTTTAAACCTTAAAACAACTTGGACTTTAAAATGGCGTTTGGATTTCGGTGAGACTGGGATCGGATATCAAATTTGTTATCTGAAAACCACATCGATCCAAATTAAACGATAGGTCGTGAAATCTCAAGTGAAGATCGAGATGAAGATTCAGAGTGCAAGGCTATTGTCGTTAACTCTGAGGGTGATTCCAAAATGAGTGTAGCGAGATAGTGCCTTCGGTTTCGTTCGATCCTAGAACGGACTTGTATGGATGAATGCTATCAGACCATCGTCATCGGAGGACGATGAGCATTCCAAGATATGTGTTCTTAAAAGGTAATCGTAGCCTCAAGCCTCATCAACCGGGAATGGCTAAAACATGGGAGGTGCAGCAAGGCTAAGTGGGTAGCACCCAAGTAGGATGAGATTTTCCCCTGTCTAGAGGTCCCTTTTTATTCGGCTGTGTGAGCGGTTGGTCGCGCCAACTACGGGGTTATCTTATTCGGGATTATCCAGTAAGGGGTAGTTCCGGTCTTGTGCTGCAGGGGATCAGGGTGGATCCTCGGTACGGTGATCTAGACCACGTACTGTGACGGGCGGTACCCCAGTAGCCCTGCCATTGTATGGAATCCAATCTCCAATAAGTGCCGTACGTTTTGATTGTGCCCAACTATGTTGGAACGTGAGATGTAAGCATTCCAGCTATTTTCTATTTTACTTGAAAACCCTAGACACTATTATAATATCATTGGATTACCTATCAAATGTTTTGGTTATCGTAAGATAAAAACTTTTCCGTGTTTATGTGCGGGAAGTCTTACGAGATACCTTTGTTTCCAAATGATTTTCAAAGTTAAACAACTTTAACTGGTTTACTCACACCAGACACATGTCTGACCCAGAGTTTATTTTCTATTTTTCTTAAACTCTTGGGTACTCAAATTTTTATGAGTAGCCAAGGGATTCAGGTTGGCTTTGACGAATTTTGGAGGAGGCTTGGAGCAGGAGGCTTCGGCGTATATAGATATTGAGGTTTCGCTGTGTTAGTAGCTCTGTATTGTATTTTGAGTTGTATGATAGTCTTATGTTTTGTATAAGCTGTATGACTCTGATAGATGTTGTCTATTATGTAATAACTTATGTGATGTAATATAATTTTTTCGTTCCGCTGTGAGATTCTAATATTGTTTAGTTCTTTCTTTCCTATCTTTTCTCTTTTCTATCCCTTTCTTTCTTAATGATGATGCATCTTTCTGTGGAATGAAAGGCGGGTCGTCACATTAATCGCTGTGAAGTCTGAATATAATGCATCGGAAACCATAATGAATGCAATTCTTAGTTTTTGTAAGAAAATGTTTCCACCTAATAGAGAATCGATACTCACTTACAAAAGAAGTCTATACCTTTGGATTTCCATATGAACGCATCCAGATGAGTGCATAAGTTATGTAAACAACCAAGATATAAGTCGACAAGAACAAATGATAAAGGTGTACCTTTCACTAAAATGCATTGTTTTCTGATTAAACCTTGATTCTAAAGGTTACATGCATCTATTGCTACCACGCGGCACATGTGATGGCATAGTGAACGACAATAAGATAAAGATGTTTTATTCATCTTTTAGATGAAATATCTTGGATTGATAACATAAAGCATGATTTTGCTAAAGAATACTGTAATGTAAGCCTTGGCTTGTGTACGGATTGTTCCCCCCAATTGCTTCATTTGGCAAACCTTATTTGATGTGACCAATTATTCTATCACCTTATAATTTGCCTCTATGGATGTGTATGAAGAATCCATACACGTTTTAAAGTAATTGTTTCTGCACCGAAATCCTGAATTATGAATTATGATAGACATGTACTTGCAGCCTTTGGTTGATGAGCTGAATAAACTATAGATATAAGATGTTACGCATGACGTTTCAAAAAAAGAACGCTGGAATGTTTGCTTCATTTTTGTTTACAATAAATGATTTTTCTGTGTATTTGATGCATTTTGGATGCAATACAAGCGGCAAATTTGCTTGTTCTATTTGCATGGATTTGACAGAATCATTTCAACCTACAAATAGTGGAAAACTCTAATAGTGGAATCAACATCATTGTTTTTTACATCAAAACGATCTTTTTAGATCCGATAAGAAAATTTTCAAATATTTTTTTCTGCTCAAAAAGAAAAAACTCCAAATGAAATACAATTGTCAGTTTAGAGCCACATACCACTATGATTAGCGAACAAAAATACGAGCTCGTGCAAGATTATTCTGAAATACACACGATAAAAAAGGAGCCGAAAATTCCTAGTAAAGGAGAGTATCGGGCGCAAACAAACTATATTTTGGGAGTTACCATATTAGAAAAATCTAAAACTTTGACAAAATATAGACATAATGCATAACGAGAAAAATATGTTTGAGAACTTCTTTAATGCAATAATGAACGTGAAAGGAAAAAATAAAGATGATTTAGAGTCGATGAAGGATATCACGTTATACTGTAATCGTTCTAGGCTTAAAATTAATATCAAAAGACCAAATTTTAAACATCTAATTTCTTGTTGCAAATTAGAAAATAAACATCAACAAAAATGGTTTAAACGGATTCAAAATTTAAACTTCCAGATGTAATTGCTTCTGACATGAAAGATGTGTTGATACAAAGAATCTTCACATGTCAGGTATAAAGAGTCATAGTTGTTATGTATTTCTAGAGATTCTTTTCTACATAATATTTAAAGAGCTATTGCCTTCAAAGGCGTGGATGCCTATAATCGAGCTTAATTTGTTGTATACATAATTATGCTCAACCACATTCAATAAAATTAATTTGGAGAAAGCAAAAATAGCTATACCCAAATTATTGTGTAAATTGAAGAAAATATTTCCTTATGGTGTTTTCAATTGCATGGAACATCTACTCATACATCTACCAACTGAAGTTTTAATGTAAATATCGATGTAGTATGGATATATGTATCCTTCTGAGATGTACATATGATATAAGTAGGATTTATATTCTTTTTCACAACAAACATAATAGATGTATAATTATTAACTTTTTTGTATATTTTCATTTGAAAGTATCCAGGTCACCTCAAAAAAAGACGAAATAAAAAGTACACGTTGAAGGATTAATCTGTTAAGCATACATTATCGGAGAAGCATCCACATTTTTCAGTTATTATTTGGAAGGCCATATTAATCTAAATTCTAATAGTGGTCCATGTAATGATGATGCAATAGATTAGTCACCTGACGTTTCTCTTCCTATTTTTCAAAAACATGGATGTATGCCGGATAAATGAAAAAATGGTAGTCTTCAAACACTTATAAAGTTTGCTACAGCTAGAACAACAGTTCTTCTCAATTGTGAAGAATTAGCATATCTTATTAAGTTTGTAAATATATTTCTTCATTTACTGTCAATTGTGTTATATATCATAATTATATTTATCTTAACAATAGCAATTGTTTAACAGCCAGCTTGAGCAATAAAATCCTAGCGTTCAACGCAATAAGAAATTTGAGGCTTGGTTTTAAAAATATTTAAGCATAATCATTGAATAAATTTAATATGAAATAATACTTATTACTTATGTTAGTGTGCATTAGTTTAACAAGCTGTCTAATGGAATTAGTGATATTTGTTATAAAACTATTGCATTTGATCCATTGACATACAAAAATGCCCAACCATGTACATAAACGGCTTTAAATTCCACACAATAGAGTTTGAAGCCAATAAAACATCTAAAAACAATAAGGTATGTTAAAGGAAATGGACAAGGTGACGATTTACAAGATTATTATGGAGTGTTTCAATAAATAATTAAACTCACTTATTCAACAACACTGAAGCTTAAACTTTTTTATTCAGATGTGAAGGGTTTGATACTATTCCTTATATAGAAGTATGTCGTGTACATACAGGTTATCCCGTTATTGAGATAAACCATAAAAAGCAAAAGAGAACGATCCATTTGTGTTAGCAATGCAAACAGCACAAGTTTATTATCTGCCTTATCCTGCTATGAACAAAAAAAAGGCAAACCGGTGGACTGTCATTTAAACAAAATGGAGATGGTCATTCAATGAGAACATGATCATAATCAACGATCACCTACACTAAAATGATCCAAATGCCAACGAAATATTTCAAATAACAAAAGGTACCAATGTAGGATCACTTAACAATGAAGTGTTTGATGGAGTGGAATTAGATGAAGATGTCGAGGTTGATGAAGATAATGTCATAGTTGATGATGATGATGATGTCGAAGTTAATGAATATGGGTATAATGATGATACTGATAATGATGTTGACAATAGTATATGTACAGATTGTAAGATTTATATGCAATTAATATACAATTCACTATATTGAAAGCCGCTACGTGATGTGACTTATATGCGGAATGCAAAACGATATATAGTATGACAAAATATAACTTATAAGCTAATAATATAAGCAAGCTAAAAGAAAGCAGTAAACAAATGATCGCACTACTGATTTTTATACTTGTTCGGACTTCCCGTTCTACGTTCAGTCCCGGACTCCTTCTAGAATTTCACTAACTAATCCTCACTTGACCTGGAGGAATATATATCTACAACACTATCTAAACAACCAAACATGACTTCAACCTTTGCTTGAAGATCTCCAACAGGACTTCAACTGTAAAAGGAATGATTCCAACTCTGACTTTGATGTGTTCTTTTACAATGTGGATAAGTCACTCTTCAGTACCTCTTCCTATAATATTGTTTGATGCTTGTGAATTGGTCGTACAAAAATATAGTATGCATAGAATAATTTATAGCACTTTTGATTTCACATAGTGCATTAGAGATTTAGTGGTTTAGAAAGCAAGAGAGAGATGAAATCAACAAGTGAATCAGGTTTTTTTTTATAGTATTGAAAAGTTATGTTGAAGGAATATGATCATTCAAAGAATCATAAATTTTCAAAAAACAAACGTCTGTTCAAAATATAGTCGTCTATAGTTCTTTGAAGTCTAAGTTGTATGGTCAAACATCTGACTCTAGTACATACATACAACATACATACATAAATACATACATACATACACACACACACACAATTGAACACAAGGTCATATATCTGAATAATAGGGACATATGTCTAAACAAATTCCAGAAAAGAATATGTTCATTTTTTACCTATTTAAGACATTTGTCCCTATGATTTAGACACCTGACTTATGTTATAAAAATACTGGTTTGTACAAGGTCAAACGTTTGACTTTTTGGCTCAGACGTCTGGCCATTTTTCAAAAAATAAAATGTTTATAAAAGACATGATTCAAATGTCTAAAAGAGGTTACCGAACATCTTAGCACTAGGTCAGACGTCTGAGTAATGTTACCAGACGTTTGAGACCGTTGTAGTAAAAGCATTTGTAGTTCAGTTGGTAAGACGTGCAAATTAGTGCTTCATGACCTAGGTTCTAATCCTAGTGTTGCATAATATTTCTAAATTGGTTAGACATTCAAGTAATGTTACCAAACTTCTGAGAACCTAGTACCAAAAGTGTTTGTAGTTCATTTGGTAAGAAGTGAAATTCCATCCTTTATGACCCAAGTTCAAATCACACATGTTGTATAGTAATTTTATGTTGATTGAGTGTAGGCTATGTTCCTTATAATTTGGGTTCGAATCCCATCTTGAAATTTTCTTTTAAAAATTCCTAAGTTCAAAATTTTAATATTTTTGTGTGTGTATGTATCGTCAAAGGATATTGTACATGTGTTTTCTAGACTCACATACAATCACTCATCTAAAATATGGTCATCATCCATCGAGCTCGTTAGCTATATTTATTTGCCATAGTATGCTTATCAACTGTAGTCGTTTGCTTTGGTCTTCACAGCATGGATTTCCTTGAAATAATCAACTTGTACAACATATATCGTAATTTATAGTTGACACTTCAAAACCAGAAATGGAGGTTTGAACATTCTCCCCTTATTTGATGATGACAGCTACACCTATATATACAGATACACATATATAATTTATTTTACTCTCCTTATCGATATGCCATGTTTTTCTCCTCCTTTATCATCAAAAAAAGGTAATATTGGAGAAAAGGAAAAATACAAAAGAGTAATATGACACAAATTGCACAAAAACCTTTGAGAAATATTTTTTGAAAAAGTGCTATTGATTATATTCCAAAAGTAAAAATCTCTTTATAAATACATAATATTTAATCGATAGTTTTTATAATTAACAATTTAAAAACTTTTTATTGACTTGTATATATTAGGAAAATAATTATAAATTCTTGTTCATAAAAAAATTCCCATAAGAAATTTTAAAGTACAAACATGTTGCTAATTAAATGTGGATATTTATATCATCAAAAAACATTCATTGGGTATATTTTTATAACATAATCCTTTTATAGCACTTATACCCATAAATACAATTATCTTTTAAAATAAATCCTTTATTTTTGATAGATGCTATAGAATAATATAAAATACCTTAATTTTTGTCAAAAATCTAAATTATTTATATCTTTTCAAATTATTTGTCAAAAATAAGCAATAGCTTAAAAATAGTATTTTTCTCATAAACTATATTATATATTCAAAGATAAGATTGCGAGATTTTTGGTTTTCCTCCATTTGTAGCTTCATTTTCAAATGCATAAAAGAATTCGAAATACATCTCCCCTTAATATGTGGTGTACCTGGAAAAAATACGAAAAAATGTTATGGTGCCCACTTCCTATTCTAGGGTCCAAGGGTTAGATTTCCGTAACCATGCCCAAGAAGGTTCGGTTGAACCATTTGAAATGTAATTTAAACTTAATTGTACTTCAGAAATTATATTATTTACATATATTTATCTCTAGCAAGTGTATTATTGGTTTTGAGAACCCAAATACTAATAGTCTTAAATTTTTTTGGTTTTATTTGACTTTTAATAACTTTGGGTTTTCTAAAATTAGTATAAGATGCATATTTTTTTTAGAACTAGAATTACGAATTTAAGAAGTTTTAAATCTTAAACCATTTTTATTAATGGCATGTTTTAAGATATTTACCAAATTTTTTAATTTTGCTTTGCCTTTATTAAATTTTGAAATATTTTGTGATAAATATTTAATCTTAGATTCTAATGTAATAACTTGATTTTTAGATATATAAAGAGATGATGGTAAATTGTAATTATTTTTTGAAAGTTTGACATTCCCATCTCGGTAGATTTTTAGTTCTTCTTGCAAAGCTTGAATTTTCGATGTCAACTGTTCATCAGATTCTTGTGCTTCACGTAATTCTTCTTCAAGGATCATTTTCTCATCTTTTAACATTTCTATTTATAATTCTGCTCCATCTAGTTTTGTATAAGCTTCTTTTCTCAATTTCTTTTTACTTTTCTTATCTTTTAAAATTCCTATATTAATTTTAAGCATATTATCATAAAAGTAATACATCATTATCAAATTCCATAAACTAAACACTTGCTTGTTCAGTGTCACTTTCCACGTCAGATGAACATGACCCGTAGTCGTCTCAAGTGACCTAAAATGCCTTTTTCTTTGGTTTTTCCTATTGTTATTTTTGGACTTGTTTTCATTTTTCAACTTTGGACAATCCCCTTTTATATGACCTATCTGATCATGTTCCAAACATTTTTGGGTTGATGAGTTTCTATTTTTGAAGTTGTTTGAGCCTTCTTGGATTTAAGTACTTTTTGAACCCTTTAACTAAGTAGGCTGAATCATTATTATCAATATCTGAATCATCTTTGACTTAAAATGCTAGTTTATCTCTTTCCTTTTTCTTGTTGCTTCCTGACTTATAAATCTACTTCATAGGACATGAGATTACCGAATAACTCTTCAACCTTGAGTTTGAAAAGTTCGTTCGCTTCTTTAATAGCTATCATTTTTCTTTCCCACTCATTTATTAAAGTTTAATATTTTGAAACAATATTAATTTTAGATATATCTTCTCCTAATTACATGAGTGCATGTGTAATATCTTGTAAACATGAATATATATCAGAAATTGGCTAATTATCATTAGTTTTAAAAAGCTATAATTGATTTTTCAACATGGAAATCTTCCTTTGTTTAACCTTGTTTATTTTTTCATGTGTAATTTGTAGAGTCTTCCATATTTCATATGCAGACTTACATATACTAACTCTATTAGGCTCATTCCTATCGAATGCACAAAATAAATTTTTCATGGCTTTAGAGAGTTGTCCACGAACTAAAATCAGTAATGGGTGCTTCATAATCAGTCTGAGTCATGTTCCAATTGATACAGCAATTTGATTGCATATATATTCTCATTCTGGTGGACTAATATGCATAATTTGTGCCAGTAAAAAGTGGGGGTCGTGTGGTCAATTGGATTTATTGGAAAATAGTGAAAATTGATGTGATATTACTTCTAAAAGTGATTTTACAATTTTTGATATATTGGGCTCTAATACCAAATGAAAGTCGCTATGTTATGTGACTTATATGCAGAATGCAGAATGATCCATAATATGGAAAAATATAACTTAAGCTAATAATATAAGCAAGCTAAAAGAAAGCAATAAATAAAAGATTGCACCATCGATTTTTATACTAGTTCAGACTCCATGTCCTACGTCCAGTCCCGGACTCCTTCTGAAATTTCACTAACCAATCCTCACTTGACCTGGAGGAACATGTATCTATAATACTGCTTAAACAATAGAACAGGGCTTCAATCTTTGCCTGAAGATCTCCAATAGGACTTTAACTATAAAAAGAATAATTTCGACTTTGAATTAGATGTGTGGTTTTACAACACGGATAAGTCACTCTTTAGTACATCCTTCCTGTAATATCCTTCGATTATTGTGAATTGAACGTGCAGAAATAAAGGAAGCAAAAAATAGTTTGAAGCACTTTTGATTTCACAAGGTGTATCAGAGATTTAGAAAGCAAGAGAGATGAAATCAACAAGTGAATCTGCTTTTTATTTATAGTATTAACAAGTTATGTTGAAGGAATACGATCATTTAAAGAATAACATCTTTAATCAAAAGATATAACTTTTTAGAAAAAATGGTCCATTCAAAATATAGTCGTTTATATGTTCTCTGACGTCTGAGTTGTATGGGCAAGCGTCTGACTCTAGTATATAAAAAACATTTCAAAACAAGGTCAGACATCTGAATAATGGAGTCGGACGTTTTAACACATTCCAAAAAAGAATGCGTTCACTTTTGTCCTATTTCAGACGTCTACCCTTATGATTCAAACGTCTAACTTCTATTATAAAAAAATGGTTTTTACAAGGTCGGATGTCTAACCTTTTGCTTCAGACGTCTGGCCTTTTCTAGAAAAGAAAATGTTTAAAAAAGACATGGTACAAACGTCTAAAAGTGGTTACCATACATTTGAGCACTAGGTTGGACGTCTGAGTAATATTGTAAGATGTTTGAGACTATTATAGTAAAAGATTTGTAGTTCAGTTGGTAAGACATACAAATTAGTACTTCATGACCCAGTTTTGAATCCTAGTGTTGCATAATATTTTTAGGTCGGTCAGATGTCTGAGTAATGTCACCAGACGTTTGAGAACTTTGGTAAGAAGTGAAAATTTGTCCTTTATGACCCAGAATCGAATCCCACGTGTTGCATAATATTTTTATAATGACTGAGTGTAGGCTATGTTCCTATGACTTGGGTTCGGATCCTATCTTGAAAACTTTCTTTTGAAAACTTCTAAGTTTAAAATCTGTTTTCAAAATCAATTTGATAATAGTTTTGTGTGTGTGTATCATCAAAGGATATTCTATAAGTATTTTATAAACTCGCATTCAATGACTCTTCTGAAATATGGTCTTCATTCATCGAGCTCGTTAGTTGTAGTTGTTTACCATAGTCTGCTTATCAGTTGTAGTTGTTCGCCTTAGTCTTCATAGTTTTAATTTCCTTGAAATAATCAACTTGTACAATACATATCGAAATGTGTATTTGTCACTTCAAAGCCAGAAATAGAACATATATTTCATGCGTTAATAAATTACCTTCATATATATAATTCTTATGTTTGTGTTATATCATTACTATATTCTGTATGTATGTTTGTGTGTGTGTGTTACATTAGCAGATATGTCTAGCAGTGGTTGTAGACGCAATTGCGGTGGATCCATTCAGATCATGGTGGATCCTATCTAGAAGAGCATGATGTGCATATCACATGTCCTTTTATTTGGACCAATAGTTCTATTAATATTACTAGTCCATCCACATGTTCTTTTATAAGTTGGTATTTTTATGAAAGCTAGAGGATTAGAGTGAGTAATTAATTATTTGAATAAAAAAATTATAGATACACACACTCATACACGTAGCAATGTTGATGCACACACAAACGTTATGCAGATACACGTGCACACACACACTCGTGCATACGTATATAGTGGTACTCACACGCATACACTCACATATACACATACATACACATACACTCATATGCACACATATGTTAATACGAATTATGCATGTCCGGGGGGGCTTTAGCAACAATGCTGATAGGTTTAGGATTATGCACTATGGGCAATTATGTAATTTGTTATATATATCTAATTCGATAACCAATCCTGATTGAAATAAAATGTATTTTCATTCTGTTATATACTTGACATGATATGTTATATGTTAATTAATCATAATGGAAATAAATAGTTACAAAGTGTTGTAACCATCAGTAATTTATCATAATGGAAATAAATATATCATTTTAAATATTCCTAGTTAAGATGTATCGAGACTGGATAGTGATATATCCGTTGAGACTAGAGTATATAATGCTCTCCAAATGTTAAACGGTGTACTACTCATGGCCACTGGGGTGCCAAGGAGAAACTGTTGATAGTTACTGGATAACTATGGAATGATTCACTCGATAGTTTTTTGTTAGTTAATATAACTAAGATCAAACAAAAATATCGATGTGACTAATTTACATAGTTCTCCCGACTTGAGAATATTGTTGATCTTCAATATGGAAGCTTTGCTTTGATTATAGTTAAATTATGGCAGAGCATCCATCGAACGACTATAGTTGGGTCGAGTGGAAGCATTGAAAGTAAAACACTATTCAAGGGAGGATTCATCTTTTCAGTTATATGAGATTAGTATCACGATCTACTGAAGTCAACTCAAAGCCAAATTATCTGGCCAGATCATTTCGGTTAATAATAATTATTATTATTGAACCAAGGACTTCGTGTTTAGTCTATATAGTTCAATATGGACGATACTGGAATTTTAACTATTACCAAATTCCATAAGTTCAAAGTGGATATAGTTTTGACGAAGAGAATTGGTGTAAATAATTATTACTACCAGGTAATGCATAAATAAGCAAAATCGAATTTTACCAAGAGATGTGTAAGCGATAAATTCAGCGAAAATGTCACGCCACTAGCTAAGATGACATGTGAATGTTAATGTTTGAATTGTTTAATATTAATCGCTGACTGAATTTACACATTTGAGTTGTACAACCGAAATAATGAATACTTCGAATGAACCATACAATTTACTTAATTTATAATCATTGTGAATTAATTAAATTAATTAATATTTAGGATCTATTATTTATTAAATTTTATTTAATTTGTTTTAATGCCATTATTATTTAATAAAGTGCGTATATAAAAGTTATAAACGTGTGTACCGATATAAATGTCGGTAGAGTTTTTAAATTAAATTTAAATAGAATACATACTAAGTGGGTTTTTAATAAATTAAATAAATAATTTTTTTTTTGCAATATTGAATTTATTTTAATGACATCAGCATTTAATAAAGCGTGTATATAAAAGTTATAAATGCATGCAACAATATACGTTGTTAGTGGAACATTTGAGTTAGATTTCAATAGGACTAATGCTGAAGGGATTTTAGACATTTTAGGGGCCCACATGTCCCCACCTATAGACAGCCATGCATGTAAAAGAGATAGAAAGAGGATCTTATTGATATTAAAAAAAATTAAAAGGGGAAGGTTTTAAGGAAGGAATAAAAAAGGTTCCTATCATTCCTTTAAAATAAATCTCCCTTTATTTCTTTCTATATTAATTCTTTCCTATAAACCGGTATTCCTCTTTCTCTCCCATCATCTATGATCAAAATGTTCATGGTTTCTAAACCTTAAAATTCCAAAATAAAATATCAATTAAAACTAATAACAAAACATGGTTTTCATCTCTTAATTCTTGCAAAATTTGGAGATCGATTCACAAATGTAGGAGACCTTTGATTCATCATTCAAGTTGTGATTTTTGGGCAACTTCTCAAGGTAAATTCTAATTAATTCATTTACATATTCTCTGATTTGTGTGATTTATTTATGTTTATATTGACTATCTTATAACATGAGAATTGATAACCCCTTTTTCAATCAAAAGTATGACTATTATATTCATTTCATTCAGATCTACATATGTTCTCTTTTACATTAGAATATTTCTGAACTAATTTCTAGTGAATTGTATTTTATAATATTTACATATAAAATCACAAATGAATTATAATTTAATTCTTATTTTAAAACTAATTTCTTGTGTTACATGGTTAATGACTATATATAATCATTTTTAAAATTGTTTTTGCAAGAATAAAAGGTTTTGGAAACTCTTATTCTATTTCCAAACTAAAAGTTCAGTCTAAGTTGTTAATCTAGAATGAAATATAAACTGCCAAATTGAAATTTTAATTAGAAAGTTTTGGTTTAATTTTACATATGTATGCATATGTAAATAGATGTGTGTATACTGTAAATTATAAATATTTGTATTTCAAATTGCCAAAGCCCGATTTAAATTTTTTCTAATAATCTAAAAGTAAGACAATTACATATACATATTAATTACTATTTGATGTTATATCATTGTATCATAATTCCTTTTGCATGTAAAATGAAGGTTGTATTAATTAAATTTGCTAAAGAGGAAAAGTGAATCGATCAATGATTCCACTTTTCATCTCTTTGCCTATTAGATCCTTATATGATTGCATCTAGATTTGTTCTTGTTTATTCCTATTCAATGTCAACTATTAATCTTACTTACTTTATATTTAGCAATTTGGTTATACAATTAAAGTATGAATATATTTGATATATTCACACTTTTCATATCTCACGCTTAATTAATTTAGATTTAAATAAATAAAGAAAAACATTCTCTCTATTATGATATTAATATATTAATTATTAACATCGAAGAGGGAGAGAAATGGAAGGTTTCTATCTCTTCAAATATTGTCGTTTCTTTCTCTAAATTCATTTTTACATGTTTCTTTTACATATATAAACATTATTTATATATTCACACGATGAACATATTAGATACATTCATTATAATACCTATAAATTTAAGTTACATTTAAATTTCAAAATTAACAATTTTAAAAAAATGAGTTTTTATTTAAAACTTTATTAGATTGGATCTAATATACATTTAGACTATATATGCCCAATAGGAATCCAAAAGGATTTTTTTTTGAAATTACTCATTTCTTCTGCTGTGGACTGGCCCAGTTCCAACAATAGTATCAAAGCCCAATATCCTATACGATCTAAATTAGTCACGTTAGGGCTAACTAATTAAGCTTGCCCACTTAGTATAGTGTCTAGAAATATAACATCTAGGATTAAACTAAGTAATTAAGTACCCTGTCCTACCTGCTTACCAGTCTGGCCTGAAAGGTGAAGTGAGCCCAAAGGTTGCTCATGATAGAAAAGGCCTAATTTGAATTAGGCCTTGGGCTAATTTTTAAAATTGTTTGAAAATAAAAATAATAGATTTTAAATTTAAAAGTTAAATATAAAATAAAAACATGCTTATTATAAAAGTTATAATATAACATAAGTTTTCAAAAAGTTTAAAATGACAATGATATTTTCAAATTATTTGAAAATATTTAAATACTAATTTCAAAATTTTAAATTTATTAATAAGATTAATAAAATGAATTAATTAAATAGGTTAATAATTAATACTTATATACATGTATTATATATTGATATATGTTATGTTATTTTAAAGTGTTTAAGATAACATTAATATACATGTATGTATATAAAATAAAATTTCGAAATTAATTTAATTTAACTAAATTTTTTTAATTAAATTAATTAATTAAAGTTTAATTAATTAAATAAAAATACACATATATATGATATATGTGTAATATTATAAAGGTCATAGAGTGTGTGTGTGTGTGTGTATGATATACAGGTATTACTATAAAGGTAATAGTATATACTACAAAGGTTATACTAGACATATCCAATATAAAAGTTGTATTGGAATACTAATGTAAAGTTAATTAAATTAAAATTCATTAAATAAGATTTAATTAAAATAATATTTTACATAAGACTATTATATAAGTAAAATGAAATATAAAAGTTATATAATAATAAAAATTATATAATATAAATGTATAAACTAAACCTGGAACTTTAAAGAAACCCTAAAAAGACTTAAGAAATAAATACATACGTAAATGTATGTATACTGTGATTTTGGATGTATTTGACATTTGAATCACAAGGGTATTTCATAAAAATACAGTATTTCATAAGTCGATATCACTCAATATAATATATTGAAGATTATGAATCTTCAATATAATGTTGTTCTCTACCACACACACATATATATATATCTCTCTCTGTGTGTGTGTGTATGTATATATGTATTTATGTATATTAATAAATTACTTGCATACTATTTACACAAGAAGTTGGCACAAACACCCAAAGATTAATAGATGAGCATAAAATGAAGAAAATAAATTGAAAATGAGGAAATAGAGAATACATAACAATTATAGTGGTTTGGCTAGTTAAAGGCCTATGTCCGCTTGAACTTTGTTTTTGTTTCTACTAAGTTTTACAAAGTTGATCTTATGGATCGGTAGCCATGGATCGATGATGGTCTCTATTAGGCCTGATGAAGTGCCAACTACTCATGAAGGGAAAACAATCTCTACTAGCAAACAGCAAGTCCATGGTCTATGGGGGGACAGTAGGACACATTATCACTTACACGACACTAAACATTTTGCTTTGTTCGCAATGTGTTTTCACCTTATTAGTGCTAACTCAATTTTGTTTTATTTACAAACTCGATGGAGCGCAGGAACTTGTATGATACCACCTAAAGCCAAGGGTACAAGTACAAAAAACCTGGGTTAACCGGCCGTTCTCGTGGCTCGTCTCATGATTCTGATTCAGAAAGGGACTCAAGTAAGGTTTATAGGAGTTGGCACAGAGGTTACAGGTCTCGTGAGCATCCCCACAGCATAGGTCTTGTTCACCCTACCGCATAGTATGGATCCGTATTCTACGAGACCCGATCATGTCACGTTCATTGAGATACCAATTGCCCCCAATTTAGTTCCTTCATCGACGCAACTATCAATGTCTTCTCATGCGCTATGATGCTTCGAGCATTTGTCTGGGCTGGTTGCTTATGATGCTTCTCATTTAATAGCTGACAAGAGGCTAATTATACCCCTTGTACTATTGTAGAAACATAAATTGTTTCCAATCCTCAAATGGAGGCAATGAAACATGCATTTCCAAAAAATTCTTTGATGATGTCCTTTTTGTTCCTCAACTGAAGGATATCCCTCCAAAGGTCGTGTCCAATATTGTGGCTTATATGATGATGTATACGATCGATACTTCAAATGGAAAAGATTAGCTGAGGTTATTTTCAAAGGCGCTTACAAGAGAAAAGTGGAGCTTGATGGAGTTAAATAGTTGCAAGAATAAGACAAGCGCATCATCTCTACTCTTGATAAGGAGGTTGAAAAGCTAAATGCATCATTTGCTAGAGCTAAGAAGCTGGACAAGGATCTGACTAAGTCAACTAAGGATAAGTATCAGAACCAGCAGAGGCAACTTTTGGCAGCTTACCACAAGAGCCACACTTTATCAATGGAAAATGAATAATTCAAGAAAACTATGGAGGATCAAGCCTCGAAAATAGCTCAATTAAAAAAGTTGCTAGAAGATGAGAAGAAGGAAAAAAAAGACGCCCTCACCCTGGCTCAGAGTTATTGTGAGGAGTTGCTAGACACTCTTCAAGAAAATGATGTCACATAAGCTCGAGCGAAGGATTTTCAGGAGTAGGTAGAGGCGGCAGAGAATAGAGTTAAGTCTGAGCTTGCCTACTCTTGTATGGTATAATGCCAATGTTATCAAGTTTGGCAATTTAAAATGGTTAGACGAGGGTTATCTATAAGCTTTAGGCATGGCATGGGAGGAGATCATGAGATAGGAGCAAGAACACTTCGATAGAGTCAAGGTCAATGAAGAGGAGCTAAAACTCGACTTTTGGATGCCGAGGACCTAGAGGCTCTCAAGGCCGGTGAGTGCATCTTATACCTTGAATTGGTTGCCGAGGATCAAAGAAATCAGGGTGAGAATTATGAGTCTAGTGTCCATGATTCAATAGAAACATTATTGCTCTTTTGACTTCAAAGTCGTTGGTTATTGAAAATATCACTTCTCTTTTCGGTTTTACTACTATTTCTGCAATCGGGGCAACTCCTGATTCTTCAACTATTTCGGTACCCTCGTTGGATGCTCAACACAACCCCGATGAGTCCTCACTCCCGAAGGTGTCCATTTTACCTCCCATTCTGTAGGAAGGCTTGGGTGGCACTCCAGCTTATGTCTGGTCCATATCTCCTAGAGGTATATCATCAACCTTGCTCATATTTGAGAAGGCTCAAATGACACTGATCTACATCACTAACCTTTACTTTTATGTTTTTCAAGTCAACCTACCATCATTTCTCTGTCTGAGGGAAGCTTGCGACTAGGCGCACAAGCTTTGATAACCGAATCAATCATTGTTTCTTCCCCTATTCCGACCTCGGCCTCTTTAGCGGGTACCATTCCTAGTCCTGATGATGAAATAATCATACTTTGGATGTGGAAGCCGAAGGTGATATTGATGAGACTTAGGAGGATGAAGATATAGGCATTATCGGGGTTATCGAATGCTCATCAGAAGATTCGATGTTGGAGATACAACAAATGGGCTATGTTAACAAAGGAAATTGAGCAAGAAAAGATCGAATATTTTCCTCCTCCTTTATCCTTTTCACTACCTTTGGTGCTCATTGTCGTTCCTACCTCTGCTCAGGTCATTGGAAGTAGCCTGAGTGAGCCTCTAGACTACTTAGGAAACGATTATGATTGGGAAAAGGACCCAAAAGGTTACTTTCTAAAGAGGGTAAAAGCAGAAGTAAGAGCTAGAGAATGCAAGGGTAACCCTGACTGAGTTGAGGATCTACATCCCAATCTGCCAGGATGATCCTATCCGGATCTTGAAAATCGAGTCTTAACTCGGCATAAAGATGAAGAAGGAATTAATGGGTTTTCTCTAAGCAGATCTGGATGTGTTTACCTAGACACATTCTGACATATGTGGAATATCGTTGAAAATAGCATACTATGCATTGAATGTGAACCCTAAGTGTCTCCCTATGAAAAAGGGGTGGCACAGTCTGGGTCCGGAGTGATTCGTTGCCTTGAAGGAAAAGTGGCGTAGTGTCTCGGAAGCGAGTGACTCGGCATTACAACGCAGCAGATCGCTCCAGACCCACATTGTGTCGCTACTATTTCACAGGAAGAGACTTGGAGTTCACATTACATGCATGTCACGCTATTTCTGGCGATATTCCACACATCTCAGAATGTTTCCTGGAAAAAACATCTAGGTTTCCCTGGAGAAAACCCATCAATTCCTTCTTAATTTTTATGCTGAATTGAGACCCAATTTTCAAAACTCAGATAGGAATGTCCTGACTGAATGGGATGCAGATCATCAACTTAGTTAGGGTTTCCCTTGCATCCTTTGGCTCTTTCCTTGGATCCATAGCTTTGTGGAACCTAGTATGCCAACCGAGCCAGGGATTAGACGGTGGTTGCTATGCGTCCATTGACTTGACAGAGAGAGTCTTCTCTACGTCCTTTACTTTCATACATCATTTTGCTTCCCTTAGCTCCACGACACTCGCGTCTTAAATTTTGATCACCTTGAATGACCCACATTCCATTTTCCATGGGAAATTTCATTATCGGACACCATGGAGCCAGGGCCACTTGGAAGCTAGTGAGGGTCGTTGTCCATGAAAGGTGTTATTAGCTAAAAAAATATCTATCACCATGAAGGTCACAACCCGCATCCTCTTACGGCCACGTTCTCTTAAAACCACAGATAGGTCTACACATACAATAAACTCTGTGGCCTCTTTGTAAAATCCCTGAATTCAGAAATTACAAGGCTTAAGGTCCTAACCATCCATCATCATCTGATCATAAGCTCTCTTGAATAGTATATTGACAAATTTTCCATAATCGACAAGCACTTTCGTCATGTTTGTCGGCTCAATCACGCCCTTTATCACCAAAGGATCTAGAGTATGTGCTTTGACCCCATTTACGTCATGACTTTTGAAGGTAATGTCATCCTTCATAGTCCTTAGTTGCTTCGTTGGACGACGGTAAAGCAACTCTTTTATACCGCTTGCTTCAGAGAACTCTAGAATCAATCCATCTCATCCAACTATTCTCAGCTAGATGAGGTCCGCCAGTTATTATACTGATAACAAGTCTTTTTCCAAGCTACCTAAGCTCATCACCACTAGGCCCAACTAGCCCCGATGAAGTGGTTGCCCCTAGGATTAAGCATTTTATTGCCCACCATTTTGTGGGGCTTTCACATACTGTTGAAACTTCCTATTTCAGATCAAATCCTCAATCACATCTTGCAAATGTCTACATAAATATATTGTTCAAGTGAGCTAATTATTGGATGATGATGGATGGTCAGGACCTGAAGCCTTGTAAGTCCCAAATTCAGAGATTTACCAGAGAGGTTATAGAGCCTTTAGGATGTGTAGAGCTACCAGTGGTTTTAGGAGAAGGTAACCACAAGAGGGTGTGGGTTGTGACCTTCCCAGGGATGGATATTTTTTCAGCTTATAACACCATTTTGGGTCGACTACCCCTCACTAGCTACCAAGTGGCCCTAGCTTCATGGTGCCTGAAATGAAATTTCTCATGGAAAACATAATGTGGGTCATTCAAGGTGATCAAAATTTAGGACGTGGGTGCTACGTCATGGAGCTTAGGGAAGAAAAGAGATGTACGAAAGTAAAGGACATAAAGAAGACTCTCTGCGTCAAGTTAATGGACGCATCGTAACCATAGCCTAAGCCTTGGCTCGGTCGGCATAGCAGGTTCCATAAAGCTATAGATCCGAGGAAAGAGCCAGAGGATGCAAGGGCGGTGCCGGTTGAGTTGACGATTTACATCCTAGTTAGTTAGGATGATCCTATCCGAGTCTTGAAAATCGGGTCACGACTCAGCCTGAAGATGAAGAAGGGACTAATGGGTTTTCTCTGGGCAAACCTGGATGTGTTTGCCTGGAGACATTCTAATATGTATGGATTATCGTTGAAAATAGCATGCCATGCATTGAACATAAACCCCAAGTGTCTTCCTGTGATAATATGAGCGGTGCAGTTTAGGTCCAAAGCGATCCGCTGCGTTGAAAGAAGAGTGACATGGTGACTCGAAAGCGAATGGTTCAACATTACAATGCAAAGGTCATGAACCGGAACTTTGAGAACAGAGATCTCATTTTTAAACGAATCTGCCCAGATCCAATGAACGTGGCCCTAACTTGGGAAGGTCCATATGCAATCGAACATACGCTCAAAGATGGAACATTCAAGCTAGCAATTGTTGATGTAATTTAACTTCTACGGGCATAGAATAACGAGCATTTACGATGCTATTTCACTTAAAACTATCCTTGTACATACTTTGTTGATTTCAATGTAACAAGACATGATTTTCCATCATTGTGGATATAAAACGAATTAGCTTTGGGAATCGATGAATCTGAATTCTCACTAGCTAGATCATGCACTGTGAATAATAGCACAATTAAATAACTTACACCTATATAATGTATGAATTCAGGTGCCCAGCGATATGTGCTAATCGAATTTTGCAGTCGATGACTAGAACCGAGTAAAATGACCGTTCCAGGTATCCGGAGAAGATGCCAGTTAACTCCTCTAACCCAGATTTGGGCATTGGAGTATAAACGCATAGGGTCGAACGAGACAGTTTGCCCGAAGAACTTTGCCTAGAGATAGGCAAAGCATCAAACCTTTGCCGAAGATAGTAAAAACATCAAATCGTTACCTAGAGTTTGGCAGAAACAGCTATCAATGCCCAAAGTTAGATGGGATCTTACACAAAAGTCTGAAGATAAACGTTGCGATGCCTAGAGGTAGGCATCATGCTAATTTAGCCCCATGAATAGGGAATAAGTGATCAATGCCCAGAGTTAGGCGAGACCGAAAAAAAGGTCTAAAAATAAACATCCAAAATACCGCTCAAGTCAATCTCAGTCGATGCTCGGAGATTGGCGAGACAAAACATGGATGCCTAGAGTTAGGCACCCAAGCTATAACTCTATTGGCGCTTTGAGTTATAGACACTATAGCTTTCAGTGGTCAGACGAAGCTCGGCTAAAAATAGGAGAAATAAGCTACCAAGAGAGCTAAATAAAAACATTTCTTAATACATGAACAGATAGACATATGATTTAACAAATCTACTCTTTATTAATAAACTTTCTTGACAAAAAGCGGTGGCTGTACTCGCACAAAATCAGTCTACATACATAAGTCACAAAGCTAAAACAAGAAGAAACAAAAAGAGAGCACACAATAATTATAGTGCTTCGGCTAATCAAATGCCCCTATGTCCACTTGAACCTTGTTTATGTTTCTACTGAGTTTTACAAAGTTGATCTTATGGATCGGTAGCTATGGATCGGTGATGGTCCGTGAAATTACAGAGAAAGTACAGAAATTTGATAAACGAGCCAAAAGTCCGCTGAACAATGTCCCTTCTCCTCTATTTATAGCTGCAGGTTAACGAAACTCTCTCTATCACGTTCTTATCTACGTTCCCTGCATCCTGAAGGAGCCATTATCAAAGGATCATGGCTAACTCATCAATATTCAGGGATACCTACCGAACCATGCTCTATGGATTGGTATCGAACCATGAGATTATTCTGTGGATCATCCTTGCTCTCTCGTGAACGTTTAGTTGGCATGTATCATTGTCTTCGACATTCGATTATATTGTTATGAGCTTGAACTTGAGCGAATTCCTTAATTCAGAGATTAGGCAAAAGCACTTGACTTATTCATCGATCGTTTGGGTCTACAATAGCAGGTGAATCGTCCCACATGGCATACATTAACTAGTAACAACTCCAACTTGATGTGGCATGAGGTAAATGAAACTTTTATGGAATTTCTGGGTATAATACCAGTCCATGGTCATGGATTGGTACTGAGCCATAACTTCACTTGTTTCTTGGGTTTTAGATTTTACACTTGGAATAGGATGTTGTGTGGGCTATATTTGAAGGTTCTTAACAAGTTTATGGCTTCACTTCCTAGTTTTGCTTAACATCATAGCTTGGCAGTTATCTCTCTAGATTCCTGGTAATTTTTCTATTTTACCAATCTAAATTATCCAAATATGGCTTAATTACAGGGTTGGATAACACATACTCCTTAGTTGTTGAGCAAATTAAAGTTAGGAATGTTATGTGTAGTATTATTAATATATTAAATAGATGAGGTAAGATAACTGTATGTATTTGTTGAGCAAAATCAAGGTACATATGCTATACTTAGGCATTCATGATGTAGTGGGCATGAGTGAAAATCTTTTTCGGTTTGTTGAGAAAACTCCAGGTTGAAATGAGATTAGGACAAGGTACCAATGGCTGGGAGTTGTATATGATACAACGGGTAAGGAGTTATCCATCTTCTATGATGCTATGACTTGTTGAGCAAACTCAAGGTCGGAATTCTAAGACGGACGAGTCATAACACCCACTAGTGAAGTCAAATGATTTCTATGTTTGGATTAAGGGTTTAGTGAAATATAAAAGACTGGTGGGAGCCTTATTAGAAAAATGAAATGATAACATTTAACCATTCTAATATTGTAAGAACATATGTTATATAATGTTATAATAATCCACATTGACAAATTTGTGCATTTAAAATGATTGATAAAACATTTGTCAATTAAAATATACAAATGAACTGATATGAAAAATTGATAAATTGAAATATAACATATACATACTAATAAATGCTTACTGCATGTTAATGTTTTAACACCTATGCAAGCACCTGATTTTACAACTACTTGATACATTCATAAGTTGGTCACTAACGTGTTTACTTAGTCAAGACCATGTGATGCATTCTATGAGTTCCGAGCTCAAAAGCAATACGAGACTATGGATATTTGATTCATATACGATCATATATAAGTGTTATATAATGAATGGCCACTGTTCGTAATGTATGATACTTTGATGAAATTAGTTCATTCGAAGCAAACAAATAAACCGTACTATGAGATAGATGTAAGAAATCAATCACTGAAATGTTTGTTTAGTCATTTTATGCAAAGTGCATCATATGTGATGTGCTTAAAATTTAAGGATGTTCGGGTCCACTTTTATAAAGGGTTTGTTATGATGTTGTAGTAAGGTTATTCTTTTGAATGGTTCGACCATTTAGAAAGAAAATGAACGTAGAAGAGTAGATATGATCTAAGGTACAATTGGGATGAAGAGAGTGAATGGCCACTTCTACTTCATAAAGAAACGTCAGATACGAGAATTGTAATACTAATGAGTGATACCTGACATTGGAATAAAAAATATGACCTCTATTCTGAAATGTATTTTCGTATAGAAATTTTTTCTACGATATTTATTTCTTTGAGTTTAAGATATTTGATCAAAGAACTCTCTATTGTAAACTAGTTACAGTATATGGAATAAATTATCTATATTAAGTGAATAATGGACCTTCGAATTCAGTACGCTATTATAGTAATGGCGGAAATAGTAGGAGCATATCATATAACACTTATTGATTGTGTTAAGTTACAAAATTTTTTTTCATAAAACAAACCAAACATTATTTATGAAACAATGATTTTTTTCTGTGTCGACTAAAAATGGACATATTAATATTTCAATGTGAATATTATGAATATTCATTATGAAATAAAACTATAACATGGTATTTGTTTTCATAACAAACGTGGTACAGTGGAAAATACAGAAGTATGTAAAATAGTTTACCATTACTTTGGAATTATAGACTAAGTCGTAGTTTTGAGAAATACTTTTTATTATATGGTTACGAATCATATGATACTAGTTAATTATATCTCAAATAATTAAGGGCTATGCACCTATTTTGTAGGAGCATCATAAGAGTTGATGAACTCTTCGGATTGATCGTATAGATGTATGCAATCATAAGTCTATTAGTACCAAAATGGTTCCGCTTACTTTGTCATATTTATCGATAAGTGATCACAGACATGGATATATGTATTTGATATGCACGTATAAGTCTATGATAAACTCATAGATATAAAATGGAAGTAAATAGTATAACATGCAGAAGAATTGATTCGATTCGATTGAATGGATGAGTATATTGGAAAGAGTTCCATGTGTACCTAATATGAATAAAGATTCAATCTGAAAGGTCACTCCTCCTTATAATACATAATGATGTATTGATAAGGAATGATGGAGTTTTGTTGGACAAAGCACAATTAATAGAGAGTTAAGTTGAGTCAAATTCTTTATATATAGAGTGTACTTCAGAGTAGTACAAGAGGTTAAAATTAATATCATTCAAAAAATAGTATACAAAACCATACAATATATGGGTTTTTGAGAAATCCCTACATTTCCTTGGCCAAGGAGTTGACAGGTTGTGCAAATCGAAAGGCTGCACGTAATATTGTTAAGAGATCTTGTATTAATCGTCCTAAGAGAATTTTGGAAATGATATTCATTAAATGACTATATATTGTGAACGTAAATAATATTGTGAACTAGTGTAAAAATCAGTTTTATATAAGCAATTCATAAAATGTTTATGAATGCTTATTTCATTGCACCGAGAAACAACTGTTTTTTCAAGAAATACCAACTTCTTAGCAAAGGAATTTCTTTAAGAAATTATGGGAATAAAATAAATTTTGATACGATCCATGCGTAAAACTGATTACAAGGGATGAAATAAAATTGACCGAACCTAAATGAACAAAGTACATTACAATGTCTAATGAATATTCTTTTACATTAAAGAGAAACTGTGAGTTTCTTATCATTGTCAAAAATAAATAATCCTCGATTGTTTAATTAAACCATCAAGAGTATTGACTCTATGACACGGTACGATATGCAGATCCGAAACAGATTCCAAGTACATTATCAAAATATGATTTTGATAGTTGTACCTAGAGAGATATGATCCATTGGCCACAAATGTGTCTTTAAGAGAAAGACAGATGCAGTTAGAATATAATGAGATACATTAATAAGAATAATACCATAAATTCCAATAATTTAAATTAATGTAACAGATTCACCATTCGATGTTCTCAAGCTAGTTTGGATTTACTCACAAAATTATTGCTTAGTATGAATTTGTGTATGGTACGTATATGCTGAAATAGAAAATTCTAAATAATGATTTAGAATAGAATGTTTGCACATAACAACCAAAGCATCTCGAAGTTAATGGGAGGGATATTAAGTTCATGGGTTTTTGGATATAATCCAAGAAATGATAGAAAATAACATTTTATAAGCGTCAGAATTGAATAAATATTTTGATAAAAATATTATATAGTTTGATTTTTAGTCAAAATGTAGAGGAAGCATGGGTTCATAAGAAAGAACGTTAAACGGTACATAGATATTTCTAAGCCATAAGCAAACAACAGATTGTGGATCCTTAACAATATACGTGAATTAAAATTAGCCTTAGTTGTTATAATACTTGATGTTGGATCTGTAAATAATGTCCATTATTGTAAGTGTAAATGATATTGTGAATATCACTAACGATATGTAAGGTCGCCTTATTAAAATGTTTAATATGGAACTTGTAAGATGTATTCCTTATGTATTGGAAATAGGAATTATCATACATGTTTAGTTATCTATGATATCATGATTTGTTTGTGTATTTGATATATGAAGCAAATATCAAATCCAAATTGATAACACTAAATGGTTATTTGAGATTTTTCTCATGTATTTCATAAATACTAGAGAATTGTTTACAGAAACAACAAACCCCTTATGAAGGAGTGTATGGACTCAAATTTTCATAATTGATATTGAGTATAATATGTTAGTAATAAATTCAATTTAAGAATCTTTAAGTTGAAAAAGTTCCAAATGAAAGACCTAGACTGATTCACTGAAAAAGACTAAGTACAATACCTTGAATAGCGCCGCAGTAAAACCAATGTATATAAATATAAATGCACAAAATTATAACTGAGCTAAGGGTAATTCCAAATGTTGAGAATCCTGTAACATTGTTATATGATAACAATGTCATGATATGGTTCATAACAGAACTCAAAGCTCGCTAGAAGTGTAACGATACTGGATTTTGGACCCTCGAAAATCGACATAAATACGTTCACTGTATAGAATGCCGAGCAATCGAGTGTCGTAAATACCAGATCATTAGGGGTTTAGAAGAAAAGATAGAAGAAGAAACAGAAACAACAACACAGAATCTCACAATCGCAGCGGAACAAAATATAATATATAACAATAGATCTTTATAAAAAGAAACTGTAACTGTCAATATATATATACAATCATCATAGTACAACAATCAATATATCAATATAGACAGTTATTATAACTTGTCCTCACTAGTGCTGACTATACAATCTACACACACAGCGGAATATAATAAAGTACGTGATACACGTCTGAAATCCTCCAGCCCGTCTCCTGAGCTCCAAGGCACTCTAACCTGAATCTGTAATACTCGGTCTGACCCGAGCATTATAATAAAATAACACCCGAGTCAGTCTGGAAAACCAGCGTGAGAAAACACACTCAATTTGGATTATTACTATTTTTAAAATCCTTTGAAAACAAAGGTATCCCGTAAGACCACGTCACACATAAACACGACGGCTTTTACCTTACGATAACCAAAACATTGTATATCAAATCCATATTATATTATAATAGTGTCTATAGAAAGTAAATTAGAAAATAGCTGAAATGCTTGCATCTCACGTTCAGCATAGTTGGGCATAATCAAAACTTGTACAGGCTCGCAGTGGATATTGGATCGAAGTGGTTTTCGAATAATGCTGATATCCGATCCCGGTCTCGTCGAATCCAAAACGATAAATTTTTAAAGGCCAAGTTGTTTAGATAAACAATTCTACAACCAGAGTGTCACTATTCACATATGGAAATTCATTCCATATGTTTACTTTATCATGACCTGTCCATCGAAATTAATTCACTTGTAATCACACATTTTATGAAATTCAGAATAGTGATCAGTACAAGTCGATTTATTTCTGATAAAATGTGTCAATGTTTTATTCTATCTAATTTAATTTGTTTGGCTACTTAATGGCACAGACAATAATAATTGGAAACAATATCCAAGGGAAATATCAGCCAAAGCATTGATCACTAACTCAGTCAACAATTTATAATTAATATTGAATCAATTTACAATTCAGAATGAAATGGTTTCAATTTATCGCGTTAAATTATATTTTTAATCCATATCACTTGTTAATCAAAGAATTAAATAAAATAACTTATTCTAAATTAATCTAAAATTAAACAGTTTATTTAACAATTTATTTATTAATTAACATATAATTAATTACATAATAAATTACCTATTCGTTTACTTCAATTATTATATATCATTAAATTTTACATTGCAGAAATCTCGGCAGTATTTTTTCAGATGAAAATATTCATCGATAGAAACTTGACGCAAAAATTTGCGCGTCGATTGGATTAGAGAAGGAGAAATAGAGGTTTAAAATTTATAGATTTTAAATAAATTAATTAATTTTAAATTTCTTTAAAACAACGACCCAGCCCATCAACCCACACCGACCCATACGAACCAACTCCAGCCCATTCCCTTTTACTTCTTCTTCCAGCTTCTCCTTTCTTCCTTTTAATTTGAACAAACAAGATCGTGCATGAATCTGGGCACGTAACTGTGCACGTACACGCTGCCTCTGGCCCATACAAACCGCCACCGTCCATCCTCACTCATCGACCAGGACCCCTTTAACACGACCACCCACCTGAAACCACGACAAAACTACAGTTCGAGTTTTCGAACTTCTTCCCAAAAACTAAACCAAAGCCGAGCCCATCAAACGCCTTGTCACATCATTGCAGACCGCCATCTACCACTAGAAATCGCCCATGTCATCGCCATCACCTCCGCTGCCATTCCCCCAAAATGCGCACGTTCCTCTTTCTCTCACATCATTGCCATTATTTTCTAACCCGATACCAAAAACAACTACCCTTAAACCCTAGTTCGACTACGTCCGACCCACACACACATCTAGAAATCACCGCACTATTTTTCCTAGCTGCGGCATCACCTAACCTTCCTCCACACCCAACGCCACTACCTAAAATCCCTCATGTCGCTGTAATTTGGCAAAACACCCAAATCTGATCAACTCCAAAATTCTCCTTCCATACGCCACTAAAAATCTTGGAATTACTCTTAAAAATCACATTTTCAACATCGATCACGACTATATGATCTATTCATTAAATTATGAAAGTTGAATTTCGACCCTATATGACCCATTCACTATTAAATGTCATTCTCTCTCTCTCTCTCTCTATTTGATAAAATTGAATGAAACCAATTTTAAAATATACTATACTAAAAAACAAGCAACTTTGGTTTTGGAATCGTGGTTTAAAACTTAATAGATGTTGAATTATTGATTTTTAAAGTTAAAGGATTAACTGTTTTATTAAAAAAATGAACAGAGCAGGTTTTAAGGAAGAAGCACAGAGTTGGTGGAATTGCCTATCTCGAGCACAACATACATACACATATTTGCATATCAAACTAATAAACATTTGGCACAGATCAATAATTCATTCAAACACAGTTATATATATATATAATATCTAGTAACCATAAATAAGTGTTTTAGTCAGTGTAGAAGAAAGATGAACACTGCTTTATTTTAATCTCCTGCTTCAAGCTTCAAACACTTAGCCTATTCTATGATAATGGAAGATCCTTCTTTATAAATTTTTTATATGTAAGAACAAGTAAACAAGGCACGACTATGTATTTATAAGAGAAAGGAAGTGTACAGTGCAATGCTAGAGCGGCTAGTATACACATAGGTTGGTTGAAATATCATGTACAGGTTCCTTCACATTTTATTATTATTATTTTTTCATTTTCTTTTGCTTCGGTGGCTGATTTGATTTTATAGGGGTGATTAGATATATTATATGCTGATTTGATTTATTATCTGTTGATTTGATATATTATGGCTGAAAGGGAGTGCGGATTAAGGATCTTAAGGCTAATTTAACATTAGAGGGGGGTGAATAGTGTTTAATGGATTCTAAGACTTATATGGACTAATTTAAAAATTATGATATAAACAAATGTAGAACTTAATCACAGAACAATCATAGAATCAAACACAGATCCAGAAAGTAAATAAAAAGCAGTAAAAGGAAAGAACACACCGGAATTTATATTGGTTCGGAGTTACCCTACGTCCAGTCCTGCACCAAGGCAAACACCTCGTACAGATTTTTATTATACCAATGTCGAGATTACAATCCTCAAATTCTAAAGGCCTTGAGGTCCCTCCTGTCTTCGAGTCCGGTGCAAACTCTCTTGATTTACGGGACACAAGATCACCCAATTGATTTCCAGGCACAACCACACCTTATAGAGAGACTCGATAAACTTTTGATTACAAATTGATCCTATAACTCTGAATAGCACTTTGATCTTCGAGAGAGGGCAGAGAATCAAACAAGAACGAGATTCTAATTTGATTCACTTGAGAATTCGGCAGAATTTCGGCACGATCTTAAAAATATGAAAATTTTAGAATATGGTTTGGTGGAGAAGAAGGAGTGAAGAAAATAAGAAAATAGTTAGTTAAAAAATTCATTTGTGAAGGCTATTTATAGACCAGTAACGGTCATAACCATTCGTGAAGAGATTTAAACGAATAGACACTTCTTTTGAAAATTGAAACTTTTGAATTTAACGGCCACCATGTCGACATGGGGTATCCCGTGATGTCGACATCCCTTAGTTAAAAACAATGTAAAATTTGTTTTGAAAATGGTATTGAAAGGAAAACAAGATGAAATGATTCTGGAGTAAAATAAACTAATTTTCCTATGATTTAAAATAAAGAAGAGTAGAAAAATATATTTTTAGAATGTATATAAAAATTTGATTTTAAATCTCAAGTATATATATTATATAAGAATTTTTAAAAAATCAGAAGATGGTTTAAAAACAAACGAAGTTTAAAACAAGAGTTTATTTAAAAACAAAAACAAAGAATATTTTAAGGCTAAAACATCGTTTTGAAAATCATTTGGAAAGATAATTTTTAAGGCTAAAACATTTTGAAAAGCAGTTTTGAAAATCATTTTGAAAAACCATTTTGAAGTAGTTTTGCAAGCTTCTTCCTGCAGAATATTTCATCACATCAGGACTCGAGAACTTGTACAAAACCAGGATGTTCATGGGTTTGTAAGCCACTTGTCGTAGGTTTGTAAGCTACTTGTCGTGGGTTTGTAAGCCACTAAGAAGGTAGAAATGGGTTCCATCCCAAATGAAATTTGGAATGAAGATTTCCATGCTATTATGAAGTTTTAACATAACTAGACACTTATCTTGAAATCTTGATCTTGATACTCATGAGTCTTCAAACTTGATTTCTTCATTCTTGATCTTTATACTGTACAGTCTTCAATAATCAGTAACTGCCTTATATATATCCTGCATAATAACATTCATATATATCTAGACAATAGTGTTAGTATATAAGTTATAATAAAATAAGTTACAAAGGTTTTTGTCATCAAAACTACTATCTCCTGCTCCTAACAATCTCCCCCTTTTTTATGATGACAACCTTATAAAATATACTTACCACTTCGATCATACCATAACTACCCCTTACACCAACAACTCCCCTTACTCCAAGCCTACTATTTTATATAACTTCTCCCCCTTTGTCATCAACAAAAATAACCTATAAACCTTGAAATTAATAGAAAATGAGATAAACAAACATATGACATAAGAATAATAACTATGTATGAGTGAAATATAGCATCCTAAGTTAAATGGAATTCAAGATTTTATACACCAAATATTGTTTTTAGAAGAATATTAATTAAGATAACACTTAAATACAAATTAACAAACCAATATACAATCAAGAAAGAGAAAAACGAAAAACTCTTAATGAGGACCCTTAACTATTGGTGATTTATGGACCGAACAATTTGGATAGTGGAGACAAAAGTTTCCACGATGTTCAACCAAGTTCCCATTAGCGTCAAAAAGGACCTCTCCAACGCAGATCACGCCATCGTCTTCGTATATATGAACATCCGGATTCGGCAGAGGATGTTCTTCTTCTTGATCCTCTTGTGGTTCTTCTAGAGGCTCTTCTTCTTCAGAATCCGTGGCTTGTGATGATTCTTCGATGACAATGGGATTGGCATAGTTATCCATAAAGAAGTTTTGTAAATTCCTAAGGATTATGCCTTGCCTATCTTGTTCTCTAGCCATTCGCAGTTGACTTACTTGAATTTCCATCATCATTTGAAGCAAATCTTTCATATTCTCTTGTAATTTGATGACTCGTATGTGTGTGGAACGTTGAAAAGGGCCAGAATGAGGAGAAGAGGGTGAAGAAGGTTTATTATTAGAAGGAGAAGCCATTAATTTACTATTTTAGAAGTTTATTACAGAGAATAGAACAGAGAAAAGGAGTAAAAGTCGAAATATATAAATATATAACCAAATAACTAATTTTAGGGGGAAATTTAAATTTGAAAATCTCGGCCTGTATGTCGACATAGGGGGATGAGTCATGTCGACATGCCCAGTTCAATTTTTGAGAAATTTTTTTTATATTAATTATTAACTATACTTGTATTATTTATAATTTATATTTTAGTTAATGAACATATACCTAGTTCTCTTCTAAATTTAGTAAAGTTTTGTTCATTTAATGGTTTGGTTAATATATCAGCAATTTGTTTTTCAGTATTAATATATTCAAGAGTTATGACTTCTTTACTTATATTATCTCTAAGAAAATGATGTCTAATGTCAATATGTTTTGTTCTAGCATGATGAGTTGAATTTTTAGATAGGTTTACTGCACTAGTATTATCACAATAAATTGGCGATTTAGTTATAGTTAATCCAAAATCTTTTAAAGTTTGTTGCATATATATAACTTGAGAACAAGCCAAAGCAGCAGATATATATATTCTGCTTCAGTTGTTGACAAGGATACAATGTTTTGCTTCTTACTAAACCAGGAAACCAGAGAATGTCCTAGAAAGTAACAAGTTCCACTTGTACTTTTTTGGTCTGATTTACAACCAGCGTAATCGGCATCACAATATGAAATTAAATCAAATACATCAATTTTAGGGTAAAATAAACCATAATCTAAAGTATGTTTTACATATCTTAAAATTCTTTTAACAGCTTTTAAGTGAGTTTCTTTAGGTTGAGATTGGTATCTTGCACAGAGACAGACACTATGCATGATGTCAGGACGACTTGCTGTTATATAAAGCAGCGAACCAATCATTCCCCTATATAATTTTTGATCAACATCTTTTGATTTATCTTCTTTACTTAAAGCTACATTAGTTGTCATTGGAGTTGGTTTCCCACTAGAAGTGGTCAATCCAAATTTATTAATTAAATCCTTAGCATATTTTTCTTGACTAATGAAAATTCCTTTATCTAATTGTTTGATTTGAAGTCCTAAGAAGAAACTTAGTTCTCCCATATGACTCATTCCAAATTCTTTAGTCATTATATCTGAGAATTCTTTATTCATTATGTTATTAGTTGACCCAAATATTATATCATCTACATATATTTGTGCTAATTGAATATCATTTTTATTTCTTTTAATAAAAAGAGTTGTATCTATTTTACCAATTTCAAAACCAGATTGTAGTAAATAAGATCTTAGTCTTTCTTACCAGGCTCTAGGAGCTTGTTTCAGATCATATAAAGCTTTCTTTAATTTATATACATGATTTGGAAATTTATTATCTTCAAAAAGTGGAGGTTGTTCAACATAAACATCTTCTTTTACAAAGCCATTTAGAAAAGCACTTTTAACATCCATTTGATATAACTTTAAATTATTGCAGTTTGCGAAAGCAAGTAGAATCCTGATAGCTTCTAGTCTTGCTACGGGTGCAAAGGTTTCGTCATAATAAATTCCTTCTTCTTGACAATAACCTTACGCGACTAAACAAGCTTTATTTCTCACGACCTCACCAAGTTCATTCATTTTATTTTTATAAACCCATTTTGTTCCAATTATACTTTTATCCTCAGGTCAAGGAACAAGTTCCCAAACATCATTTCTGGTGAACTGATTCAATTCTTCTTGCATAGCAAGAATCCATGAATCATCAGATGATGCTTCCTTTGGATTTTTAGGTTCAATGGTTGATATAAAAGCTACATTACTCATACTATTTAGTAGATTTCTTGTTTTAACTATAGATTCAATATTTCCTAGTATATTTTCTACAGGATGATCTTTTAATAGCCTAATTCTTTTATTAGGTTGAATGATTTCACAATTAGTTTAATTAGGTTCGTTATTTAAAGTTACAAAATCTTCTTCATCTTCTATTTGTACAGTATCTTTAAAATTTTCATCAAAAGATACATGCATTGTTTCTTCAATAGTGTTAGTTCTTAAATTATAAACTCTAAATGCTTTACTTCTATTATAATATCCGATAAAGATACCTTTGTCGGATTTAGGTTCAAATTTATCTAAATTATCTTTTGTATTAAGAATAAAACACTTACTACCAAAAACTTTAAAATAAGCTACTATGGGTTTCTTATTGTAAAGTAATTCATATGGTGTTTTATTAGTTAATGGTCTAATTAAACTCCTATTTAATATATAACAAGCTGTAGCGACTGCTTCAGCCCAAAAGTTTTTAGGTAAGTTACTATTAGAAAGCATTGTTCTAGCACACTCTTGAATTGTTCTATTCTTATGTTCTACCACTCCGTTTTGTTGTGGAGTTCTTGGAAAAGAGAAATTATGAGTAATTCCTTTTTTATTACAGAAATTCTCAAAATTTTCATTTTCAAATTCTCCACCATGATCACTACGAATAGTTTTTATTTTTGAAGAAAGTTGATTTTGAATTCTTTTTGCAAAATTCTTAAATAATTCAAAAGCATCACTTTTAAGTTTAAGAAAAATTGTCCAAGTATATCTAGAATAATCATCTACAATTACAAAAACATATTTATTGTGATTAATTGATTGAACTTGAGATGGACCAAATAAATCTAAATGAAGTAATTCTAGAGGTTTAGAAGTAGAAATCATATATTTTAGTTTAAATGAACTTTTCTTAAGCTTTCCTAATTCGCAAGCATCACATATACTATCTACTTTAAAGTTTAACTTGGGAAGACCTCTAACTAAGTCAAGTTTTGATAACCTAGATAACAGTTTGAAATTTAAATGACCAAATCTTTTATGCCAAATCCAAGGGTCACTTGTATTAGCCAAAAGACATAAGTTATCATTTGAAACTTTCATACTAAGGATGTAAATGTTTTTCTTCCTAATTCCTTCAAAGATAATATTTGACTTATTATCTTCGATGTGACACTTATCTTTTCCAAATTTAATTTTAAATCCTTTATCACATAGTTGACTTATACTAAGCAAATTATGTTTTAAATTCCTAACTAGCAAAACATCAGAAATAAGAGGAGTTTTAGAATTACCGACATTGTCGATGCCAATCACATATCCTTTTGAGTTATCTCCAAAGTTGACCAATCCACCATCTTGATATATAATGTCATTGAGTATCTCGGGATTTCCAGTCATATGCCTTGAACAACCACTATCAATTATCCATTTATCTTTCTCAACTTGCACAGTTTGTCCATTGGTTGTTGATTCTTCAAAAGCCATGTAACATGTCTGTTCCTGCATAACAAACCAATTCGGTATATAACTTGATTTTTCATAAAAACTATATGCAGACTTATGATACTTTGATGAAATGCATTAATTCAAACTAGTATTAACAAAATTTCCTAAAAATGCCATTTTTAACTTTTCAAGTTTTAGATTATGAAAACTATGAAAACCTATGCTCTGATACCAATTGAAATGGAGTGCGGATTAAGGATCTTAAGGCTAATTTAACACTAGAGGGAGGGTGAATAGTGTTTAATGGATTCTAAGACTTATATGTACTAATTTAAAAATTATGATATAAAAAAATGCAGAACTTAATCACAGAACAATCACAGAATCAAACATAGATGCGGAAAGTAAATAAAAAGCAGTAAAAGGAAAGAACACACCGGATTTTATACTAGTTCGGAGTTACCCTACGTCCAGTCCTACACCAAGGCAAACACCTTGTACAAATTTTTATTATACCAATGTCAAGATTGCAATCCTCAATTTCTAAAGGCCTTGAGGTACCCTCCTGTCTTTGAGTCCGGGGAAAACTCTCTTGACTTACGGGACACAAGATCACCCAATTGATTTCCAGGCACAACCACACCTTATAGAGAGACTTGATAAACTTTTGATTACAAATTGATCCTATAACTCTGAATAGCACTTTGATCTTCGAGAGAGGGCAGAGAATCAAACAAGAATGAGATTCTAATTTGATTCACTTGAGAATTCGGTAGAATTTTGGCACGATCTTAAAAATATGAAAATTTTAGAATATGGTTTTGTGGAGAAGAAGGAGTGAAGAAAATAAGAAAATAGTTAGTTAAAAAATTCGTTTGTGAAGGCTATTTATAGACCAGTAATGGTCATAACCATTCCTGAAGAGATTTAAACGAATATACACTTCTTTTGAAAATTGAAACTTTTGAATTTAACGGCCACCATGTCGACATGGGGTATCCCATGATGTCGACATCCCTTAGTTAAAAACAATGTAAAATTTGTTTTGAAAATGGTATTGAAAGGAAAACAAGATGAAATGAATCTGGAGTAAAATAAACTAATTTTCCTATGATTTAAAATAAATAAGAGTAGAAAAATATATTTTTAGAATGTATATATAAATTTTATTTTAAATCTCAAGTATATATATATTATATAAGAATTTTTTAAAAATCGGAAGATAGTTTAAAAACAAACGAAGTTTAAAACAAGAGTTTATTTAAAAACAAAAACAAAGAATATTTTAAGGCTAAAACATCGTTTTGAAAATCATTTGGAAAGATAATTTTTAAGGCTAAAACATTTTGAAAAGCGGTTTTGAAAATCATTTTGAAAAACCATTTTGAAGTAGTTTTGCAAGCTTCTTCCTGCAGAATATTTCATCACATCAGGACTCGAGAACTTGTACAAAACCAGGATGTTCGTGGGTTTGTAAGCCACTTGTCGTAGGTTTGTAAGCTACTTGTTGTGGGTTTGTAAGCCACTAAGAAGGTAGAAATGGGTTCCATCCCAAATGAAATTTGGAATGAAGATTTCCACGCTATTATGAAGTTTTAACATAACTAGACACTTATCTTGAAATCTGGATCTTGATACTCATGAGTCTTCAAACTTGATTTCTTCATTCTTGATCTTTATATTGTACAGTCTTCAATAATCAGTACCTGCCTTATATATATCCTGCGTAATAACATTCATATATATCTGGACAATAGTGTTAGTATATAAGTTATAATAAAATAAGTTACAATGGTTGTTTTTTATGATATCTCCAGTTCCTAACAATGGCTTGATTTGAAATTTTGTGTGCTTGATTTTTATGCTTGCCATCATGATGCTTACATGTATATATATATACATAGATATACACATTTACAAATACATATTTTTACCATATACCTATTTTCATATTTACTATTTTATATAAACATATATGTACATACTTTTGCCATAAACATATTTACATATACACTATTTAATATAAACATATATATATACACACTTATATATAATTTTGTCATCATAAGTTTGAAATTTTCCATCATGAAGCTTGTATATATATACATATAAATAGATATTGTTTTATCATAAGTTTTTAATGGTGAAGCTATATATACATATATACATACATATATATATCCTATTCAGAAATTAGCGTTTTGAAAAATTTTGTATAGTTTCCAAAATTCATAGATTCGGATATTCTCAATATTAGAAAATTTTATTTATTTGACTTATAAAAATTAATATTTCAATATTTAAAATTAGTTAATTATCTCAATAACAAATGGTAAAAATCTGGATCATTACATTCCTCACTCCTTAAAAGAATTTTGTCCCCGAAATTAGAAAGCAAAAGGGTAATTCCAGTTATACGAAAAAGTCATATATTTATATCGTAAAGCACGTACATAAGTAATACACTAACTACCATAGCAAACAAGGCATACAACATACAAACCAACAACTAGCTATCCTGACATCATCTCTAGATAGGATTCCAAATCAATTTATCAAATTTTATTAATCCACCTTCAATTTATTCACAAAAACATTGTTTTCTCAATTTTGTGTTCAACAACAATCCAATCCATGCCAATTTATTTATGAACCATTTCATAAATTTATTTGAGCCGAGCTTCCATCCAAAAATATTAGCTTAAGTTAATTCGTTTATCTCCAATTATTTCAACTATATAGCTTAAGTTTATTTCCATTGCAAACAAATTCCATTTAAATTTAAATTGATTGTTATTCAATTTATTTATCATCGATTGGTTTGTATTTCCATTTGCTTGTCATATCTCAATTTTCACTATATTATTTGAGAATCATTTAATAAATCAATATTAAGGTTTATTCTAACCTTTTATACAACACATATATTCATTTTCCACTTCAAAACTTAATTTCATACTCGAATTTATTTAAGTAGTATCCAAAGTCATATTCAATTTATTTACATTTAAATTGAATTTATTTATAACTTAAGTCATCACCATTTCAACCCATTTCTATTTTATTCAATCACATTTCAACATATATTTAATTCGCTTATATTTAAGTCGAATTTCATTTATAACTCAAGTTCCACATTCAATTTCAATTTTAATCCACAATCCAATTTACTTAACCAAGTTAAGTTCCATTTTTTTCAACTCTTAAATGTTTGAAAATTTTCTTTGTTAAAATTTATTTATAACAAAATACTTTTATATCGAAGAAAATTTTCCTTTCGAAAATACTTTTATAACTCGATGTTTCAACAAGTTTATCCTCGTTCTTACAGAATCTAGTAATACGTCGATCAGGCGCAAGACCAGAAATCTATAAGTACTTAGCAAACCCATTTTAACACCCAGTGAAAATACTTGGAAAACCTTTAAAACATATATGGAAAGTACAATCCAATCACCGAAATCAAACGAATGGAATCGTCATGGAACGCAGTCCCTAGGGTCTCTGTCGCTAAGTTGAGAGGACAGAGCGACACGGCTTTAGGTGACTTTAGGCAGTCACTGCCCCACGTCTTACGCCATGACATCCAAAACAACCATAGATCGCAGATACACAATGGTTTCACCTGGATCCCCCAGGTAACATCTGTACCTGTAAGCAATCACTGCTCTACGAATTACGTTATGCAAAACACTCGCATGGATCATAGTCTACTTAATAGTAACACTAGTGGTTAAGTCGCTATCACACATAGACTCAAGACAATCATCTACCCCTTCGAATTATGCCATGTGGACCGTAGATACACAATGATTTCGCCTGGTTCCCCCGGGAAATATATGTACCTCAGGGCAATTGCTCTACCCAGGTGGATTACGTCGAAAACAACCATAGATCGCAGTTACACAATGGTTTCGCTTGGGTCCCCCAGGTAACATCCGTAACCTAAGCCTTCACAGCCCTGCGAATTTCGCTATGCAGCCAAGTCAAAGGAAACACATGAGTATTATGTTCGGACAACCTATATCGATTAGGACCCATTTCTAGATCCACCGAAGTCCATCTAGGATCAAATCAAGGAATCAATAGAATGTATCCACAATGTGGCCACAAAGTAGATAGTCAACAGAAGGTACTTCCCATATCTTCAATCTCAAAATGTATATCATACTACACATAGTAACTTTTCAAATCATCAATTTCGAATATTTCTTTCTTATATAATTCTGTAATATATAAGATCATCACTTTTCAGATCAAGTACCTTTCAAAATCAATAGTTTTCGAATTAACTTCATGCTTATACAAACCCTTTTCATATAAGAATCGAAAACTTTCAAATCAAATATTTTTATAGAGTCAAAGGTCTTCGAAATCAATCCATTTTCAAATATCAGTTCAGTTTCAAATCCATATATGATCACAACAATTATTTTTCCCTTTCAAATCGAATATCATTCAAAATTCAAAATTTTCAAAATTTCTAATCAATTGTCTTTCACAACTTCAGTTTTATGTTTATATCAAATTCATATAAAATCAAAAAAAATTCCGATCAAATGCATTTCAAAATCTTTTTTTTCATAAACATTTACTAGACTCAAATTATTTCTTGAAACAAATTCCACTGTAAACCTTTCAAAACTATTTTTCATATTTACGTAAAGTTGGAACTGCTTAAGAAAAATCAATTTGCAAAAAAAAAAGATTTTATAAATATTTACTACGTTCAAAACATTTCTTAGAACTCTTTTCATTTAAGAACATTTCAAAACTAAATTTCATACTTGTATAATTCAAAATAAGCTTATACAATTTACTTATCAAAATATTTAGCTTTTTAAAACTTGTTCAACTTCCATGAGTTTTTATTTTAAAATTTTCAAAACTAAACTTTATATACTTTCCAAAAATTCTTAGCTTTGAAAATTAATTCTCAATTTAGAAGTGTTCAACTATTCAGAATATTTGGAAAAATCAAATTCCAATTCAAAATTGAAAATCAGCAATTAATCATCTCAACAAGATGCACAATCAATCAATCCCAATGCATACGGTACAAGTGTTCATAATATCATTCAATCCGAAAACTCGAGAATTGAACACCGGGTTCATTTCGTATATCCTTCGAATATCAAATCATACTTCAGGGATTTGAATCAAAATTAGTTTCATTAAATCAATCGTGTAGCAAAGCTAATAAAGTGGCCTTTATCCTACTTTTGAAACTCGAAAATGAACGTCGATGATGTGGTCGTCCTCATCGACATTATTCTCTAGCAATAGAAGTGAGTTCTAGACTTTTATTTTCTTTGAAATCATTTTGAAAACATTTTTTATTCGAAAAAATACTTTTCAAATAGTATAATATATTTTTCAAAATCTAAAATCAATTTTAAGAATCCAGAATTCAGATTCTCAAATTTTCAGTTTGAATAACTTTTTGTTTATTTATTAACCATGTCTAGATAAACCATATTTCATATATCACTTTCAAGTGGCATCCATTACTCTTTAAAATGATACAGAGAGAAATTCAAATATATATTCACTTCAAAATCCATGTTTAACATGCAGTTTCTCAATTGGTTAAATATTTTTCAAAACCAAAATTTTCCAACCATAGTCAAATGCTCAAATCAACAGCCAATAGTCAATGCTCATAAACTGGCCGAGCACGACTCATCAATCAGTAAGCGATAATATGCACATCCATATTAATCGAACAACTAATCAACAAAGAGATAACATCCAATCATCATCAACAGTCACGATTGATTTTATCAATTTATAGAATTCATTCTTTTATATTCTATATAAAATCCAAGTTAAAATCATTTCATTTATCAAAATATTTTTATATCACTAACAAATATGCTCTCTCTTATATGTATGTACACTCATTGAGCTTATCCTACAGGTTTAGATATATGCTAAACAAAAGCTCGAATACCAATTGTAACGATCCGGGATTTTCGACCCTCGAAAATTGTGTCGAAAATCGACATAAATACGTTCACTGTATAGATAGCTGAGCAATCGAGTGCCGGAATTACCAGATCGTTAGGGGTATAGAAGAAAAGATAGAAGAAGAAACAGAAACAACAACACAGAATCTCACAATCTCAGCGGAACAAAATAAAATATATAACAACAGATCTTTATACAAAGAAACTGTAATTGTCAATATATATATACAATCATCAGAGTACAACAATCAATATATCAATATGGACAGTTATTATAACTTGTCCTCACCAATGATGACTATACAGTCTACACACCCAGCGGAATATAATCAAGTACATGATATACGTCTGAAATCCTCCAGCTCGTCTCTTGAGCTCCAAGGCACTCTAACCTGAATCTGTAATACTCAGTCTGACCCGAGCATTATAATAGAATAACACCCGAGTCAGTCTGGAAAACCAGCGTGAGAAAACACACTCAATTTGGATTATTACTATTTTTAAAATCCTTTGAAAACAAAGGTTTCTCATAAGACCACGTCACACATAAACATGACAGGTTTTTACCTTACGATAACCAGAACATTGTATATCAAATCCATCTGATATTATAATAGTGTCTATAGAAAGTAAATTAGAAAACAGCTGAAATGCCTGCATCTCATGTTCAGCATAGTTGGGCACAATCAAAACCGTACATGCTCGTATTCGATATTGGATTGAAGTGGTTTTTCGGATAATGCTGATATCTGATCCCGGTCTCATAGAATCCAAAACGTTAAATTTTTAGAGGCCAAGTTTTTTAGATAAAAAATTCTACAACCAGAGTGTCACTATTCACATATGGAAATTTATTCCATATGTTTACTTTACCATGACCCGTCCATCGAAATTAATTCGCTTGTAATCATCACATTTTCTGAAATTCAGAATAGTGATCAGTGCAAGTCGATTTACTTTCAATAAAATGTGTCAACGTTTTATTCTATCTACTTTAATTTGTTTGGATACTTAATGGCACAGACAATAATAATTGGAAACAATATCTAAGGGAAATATTAGCCAAAGCATAGATCATTAACTCAGTCAACAATTTATAATTAATATTGAATCAGTTTACAATTCAAAATGAAATGGTTTCAATTTACCGAGTCAAATTATATTTTTAATCCAGATTACTCGTTAATCAAAGAATTAAATCAAATAACTTATTCTTAATCAATCTAAAATAAAACAGTTCATTTGAAAATTAATTTATTAATTAACATTTAATTAATTACATAAGAAATTATCTATTCGTTTACTTTAATTATTATATATCGTTAAATTTTACATTGCAGAAATCTCGACAGTATTATTTCAGATGAAAATATTCTTCGATAGGAACTCGACACAAAAATTTGCGCGTCGATTGGATTAGAGACAAAGGAGAAATAGAGGTTTAAAAATACACAAGATCGTGCTCCTCTTTTCCCTTTTACTTCTTCTTCCAGCTCCTCCTTTCTTCCCTTTCATTTGAACAAACAAGATCGTGCACGAATCTGTGCACGTACACGCTGCCTCCGGCCCATACAAACCGCCGCCGTCCATTCTCACACGTCGACCATGACCCCTTCAACACGACCACCCACCTTAAACCACGGTAAAACTACAGTTCAAATTTTCAAACTTCTTCCCAAAAACTAAACCAAAGCCGAGCCCATCAAACGCCTCGTCACATCACTGCAGGCAGCCATCTACCACCAGAAATCGCCTACGTCATCGCCATCACCTCTGCTACCATTCCCCATATATGCACGTATTCCTCCTTCTCTCACGGCATCGCCATTTTTTTCGAACCCGATACCAAAAACAACTACCCTTAAACCCTAGTTTGACTACGTCCGGCCCACACACACATCTAGAAATCACTGCACTATTCTTTTAGTTGCGCCATCACCTAACCTTCCTCCACACCCAACGCCACTGCCTGAAATCCCTCACGTCGCCGTAATTTGGCAAAACACCCAAATCTGATCAACTCCAAAATTCTCCTTCCACACGCCACTAAAAATCCTGGAATCACTCTTAAAAATCACTTTTTCAACAACAATCACAATTATACGATCTATTCATTAAATTATAAAAGTTGAATTTTGACCCTATATGACACATTCAATGTTAAATGTCATTTTCTCTCTCTCTACTTGATAAAATTGAATGAAACCAATTATAAAATATACTATAATCGAAAACAAGCAACTTCGGTTTTGGAATCGAAAACTTAATAGATGTTGAGTTGTTGATTTTTAAAGTTAAAGGATTAAATGTTTTATCAGAGAAAAAAATGAACAGAGCAGGTTCTAAGGAAGAAGCACAGTGTTGGTGGAACTGCCTATCTCGAGCACAACATACACATATTTGCATATCAAACTCATAAACATTTGGCACAGATCAATAATTCATTCAAACACAGTTATATATATATAATATCCAGTAACCATAAATAAGGGTTTTGCTCACTGTAGAAGAAAGATGAACACTGCTTTATTTTAATCTCTTGCTTCAAGCTTCAAACACTTAGCATTTCCTTGATAATGGAAGATCCTTGTTTATTTTATTTTTTATATGTAAGAACAAGTAAACAAGGCATGGCTATGTATTTATAAGAGAAAAGGAAGTGTACGGTGCAATGCTGGAGCGGCTAGTATACACAGGTTGTGTAACATTTCGACTTTTCGACGCTCGAAAGTCGACATTAATACGTCCACTGTGTCAAATGCCGCGCAATCGAATGCCGGAAAACCGAACCATTAGGGTTAAAAGAAGAGGTAGAAGAAGACAGAAGAAAAGAAAGAACAGAAAAATAGAAACAGAAACAATATCAGAATCGCACATTCGCAGCGGAATAATATACAATAGGTAATCACTAGTCTTTTAAAACAAAGAACTGTATCAGTTTATACATACATCAATCAGAGTCAATATACAACTCAATACAACAATGGACAGTTATATAAACTTGTCCTCATACAGAATACACAGCGGAATAAATAACAAGTACGAGAGTACGTCTCGCCAGCCAGCTTGCTTCCAAAGCTCCAGAATATCCTGATAAAAATAACTCTAGGCTGCCCGTGTGGAAAATTATGGGCACCCAGAGTTTAGAAGGAAACAATAAACTCCGAGTCAGTCATGGTGATTGGTGTGAGATCGTAAAACAGTGATTTTCACAAAGAAGATAAAATTAGTTCGCAATGCTTTTGGAAAATGAAACTACCATAAGACCTCCCGCCACACACACAATGCAAACGCAGAATTGGAGGAGATTTCTTCTTATGATAGTCAAAGATACTTACTAAGCCAATCATTGGATTATTATTATTAATGTCTAGTGCAGAAAACATTTCGAAAGTATAATATTAATCTTAGCCGGCATACGACCAGTATCGTATGACTACTATAGCTACCATCTAAACAGTGGTGACCACCATAAGTAAATGGCAGGTTCTACAACTAAAACTGTACAAGTTCCGTATTGGGAAATTGGATTTCCAACAAATGGTCAGGCTAAGGAACTTCCTTTCCGACTGCCACATGGGATCGCCTCTGGCTGGACGTCCCGAGAGACAAACTGCTCTCTGCCAAACAAGGCCGGGTTACCCCTGTAACTAGGTAACTCACGAATATGCCATCCCCCCGTCCTTTGGGACCTTTATCCGAGCGCTCGGTAACATCATCACACGTAATAAATAAAGTGTGTCCACATGAGTAAGTATCTGGGCTCCATACCATGATACCACCCCTTTCCAGAAGGAAATGACATACCCTAAAGGGCGCGACCCTCATAACCTTGCCGCAACATTCCTGTTTCGACCATTTCCGGGTTGTTGAGGCCCTGACGAAGTCTCGTCCACAAAGCTACGCTTTTTCACAAAGCCACGCTTTGATCACAAATGATCAATAAATAATCATCATCACAGCAACACTCAGCATGCCACATTACCAAATTGGGAATATATCGCTGATAAATTTCAACTACATAACCTCTGAGCTCGTACGTCTCAGAGAAGGGTGTTAAGCTAAGAGAATAAATTCTCCGCCACCAACAGAAATGTATTTGAAAGAAATCAGCTTTATATCTCAAAATGTAATGTCAGACACGTAACCATACAAGTCTGTTCCGGGTTCGAACAGAACCGAAGGCACTTCCAAAAGAAGCCCTTGCAATCCGGGTATTCACAATCCCGATAAAACTTCCCATCACAAAGGAAATCTCAATACTGTAGCTAACGGTGCAGAGACAATCGATAGGTCATCCTATCGTTTTCACAAATACCCGGTCTTCATCACCGGTCTTCAATACGATCCATATCGTCGTATTATTATTCGGAATGGGTTATCTGACACAAAGGTCCTTTCCCGGCTAAACCGAATAATAAGCGTTGTTTTTAAAAACAAATTCAAGTGCCATCTCAAAGGCAATATTGATAGTCGGTGATTTAACTATCAAGAATATTCACAACAATCATCAGATTCAAATAATTTTCCCAAATTATTTAATTTCAAAATATCTTCACGAGATATATATTTTTTTCTTTCCCACACTTCATATTTGAAAAATCCATTTCAAATTACTTTTCACCTTTCAACTTTTGAAAATCAATTTCAAATCAATTTCCTTACACGGAATATATTTCCAAATATATCCTTTAAAAACCCACTTAGAACTTTTAATTTATATTTTAAAAGCTACTTTGGAATATACTCGGTTTTTCAAGGAAAATACACTTCCATTTCAAAACGGTCCATTTAAACCAATTTAATAAATCCTTATCGATTTATTTCAAATTTACGTCCCAAATCCGTAAATTTACTTTCACGCTTTAAAAATAAATCAGCGTTTATTTTTAAAACAAATTCCCCTTTCCTTTCATAAATTCCATTTTGAATTTACATTCCCAAATATTCACTTTTAACCCCAAAATCAAATTCCAAATTGATTTCTAATTTTATTTCAATATCGAATCAATTACAAATTGATTTCTAAGTTTTATTTCAATAGAACAAAACATTGCAATTTATTTCTAAGTTTAGCTCCAAATAACAAATCATTTGCAAATCGATTTCCAGATTTATTTTTCAAACACTAAATCGATTTCAAATAAATTTTCCAATGATTTATTTTCCATTACCAAATTAATTACAAATTTGATTTCAAAATTTATTTTCAACTCCAAATAAATTTCCAAATCGATTTCTCAAAGGTTCATTTTCCAATACCAAATCAATTTCAAATTGATTTCTAAAAGTTTATGACTTTTAAATAAATCCCTTTGTTCTTTCCAAATTATTCAAAATTCCATTTTTTAAATAAATTCTTCAACTTTTGAAACAATATTATTCAAAACTCATTTTTTCCCATATTTTGGAATTTATCCGGTAAGATTTCAAAAATCAAATTTTAATACTTTAAAATTCCTTCTTTCAATAAATTCAATTCTTAAAAATAAATTCATTTAAAGTTTTCCACTTTAATTTAAATATCCAATTTATATTCATTTCTGGTATCCAACGATACCAAAAATACATTCGGCTAAATTTTAGCCTTCAATAATTACAATTATCAATAAATCATCCACAGATTATCAATAATCACATCATTCACATATGAAATAATATTCAAACAATTTGAGGAATCCAGTTGGATCTCTCCAACCTGTTTCCCTGCATCCACAGATGTTAGCACAATACCAATTCCACTTCAAGATGGAATATCGCGGTATATGGGATTTTATAAAATATCATCCGCTATTATGCGGCGCAATAGGGTCTCATCCGCTATATAATGCGGGAAATCACAACTGCAATATATATTGCTATATATAGATATATCCTACTATATCTAATATCACATCCAAACATCAATCAATCAATCAATAACTGTAAAATCAACTTTACATTCGAGTGAGAAGATCTCACCTTAGTTTTTATTTTGCAATCCCATTTTCATTCTCGGCTTGATTTCTTTACAGGTTTTGACCTAGTATAAATATTTATACACAATTGATTAATATTCGAATCAATCTTCGTTATGATAGTTGTAATTAACAAATTTCTTCTTTAACCACTTCCTGTTTATAAATTCACATAACTAATGATTAAATTTCTCTTTCAATAAATTTATTAAATTCAAAATTTTATATTTAAAACTAAATTCCCTAAAAATATCATTTAGTAATTAAGATAATAAATTAAGTTTTAAATAAACAAATCTATCTCTATAATTTATATTCACAAATAAACCAGTAAGTGTAGATATCTATTTTTTTTTAAATTTCATTTCATCATTTTCATTTTCCCTTTACTGTAAATTCATTTCATATATATACATACGTATGTAAATTAAATCAAAATCGATAGCTACCTGCACATTGACGCCCAAAGCACAAATCGAAATCTGACATTTGCGAACGTGCTTCCTCTCCACGAACTCGACTGCTTGTTGTCTCCTCCATCGTCGAATAGAAATTCCACTGACTGTCACCACGCGAGCCCAGTTTCGATTTCGCGAAATCATTCTCCTCGCAACCTAGCGCGCTCGAGCTTCCAAAATAGACCCTCAGCTTCGATTCCGTGAATCCACATGTCGAGCGACTTCGAAAATTGCTTCCGAGCTTACGCCATCGAGCGTCGCCTCTGCCGTCCCACAGCTCGAAATTGAGCTGCCCCCAAACCTCGACAAACTGAACGCGACCAGACTGGGAACTCACGAATTCCAATTCGCACGCGAACGAGATGTCCCTTCCCCTCTCATTTGAATCGATTCGTTCGATTCTAGAGCCGTGGTATTAGAAGAGGGGAAACTGGGTTTAGTTGATTTATTTGTAGAGGAGGGAGGAATGAAGTTCAACAGGAGATATAAAAACTTTTCTTAGCTCCGCCATTTATTTTATCTTTTTGAACGAAATAGTTTTCGTTTACTCTAAAAGAATGGATAAGAACGAGATGTTTTAGAAAAAGGGGAGACAGGAGTACGCGATTATCAACTGGAAAGGAGGAACAAGATAACGTGATTTGGCAGAAAGTAAGTCGGCATAAAAAAAGTTGATTAAAAATTTATATTTCTATATTCAAAAATATCCTGTTATATTATATCAGCGCATTTGCTTATCGTACGATCACATGACAGCTCCAATCACCATGAAAATTTAAATCCGATAATAATTCAATATTACGGATCCAATGGAACTGGTTTCGTCGAATTCCGAGACTGTGCCCCGGAACGCTATTTTTAAATATCGAATTAAACGATAAAATTCAAAACTGAACAAAACAGTTTCAAATTCAATTCTGAAAGTTCCAGTACCTTCAGAATTATCAATATAGATTTTCCAAGCCTTCAGATTATTTTTAATCAGCTTAAACTGAAGATTCAAATTTTTACCCAGATTTAATAATTAAATCCAATAATTTAATCGCCAAATTCATTCTGATATTTGAATTTCAAATTAAATTATCATTTGAATATTTAAACTCAATTAAATATTCACATTTCAAATGTCAAAAATTCAGGGTCGTTACAATCTTCCCTCCTTAAAAGAATTTCGTCCCGAAATTACAAGTAAAGAAGAATGCTCCATCTATACAACACATACTAGACAGTTATAAACATCTGTCTAGATATTACAACTCAATTACAATACAAGACTCTAACACAGATATCAACACAGCGGAATTCTATATCTACGAACGTCGAAGCCTCCTGCTCCATTGCTCCTCCACAATTCGTCAAAGCTAAACCTGAATCCCTTGGCTACTCGTAAAAATTTGAGTACCCAAGAGTTTATAAAACATTACTATAATGTCATTTTAAATTAGAACATTATATATATATACACTTTACAAATTATATATATATATACACTTTACAAATTATATTTTCAAATATACTTTATTGTAGTAATTATATAAAAGTGATTTGTATTATATTTTAAAAAGAGAAATTTAGTTTATATTTGTAAAGTGGTTTCATTTTAAATATTTCTTAAGTATATATTTTGTTAAGGTATTAAAGTAGTTTTTTTAAATATCAATATTATTAAGTATATTTATAGTAAAGTGTTTTAAGATTATTTTAAAATATAAGTGTTTTGTACTTGGTGTTTCAGAGGAAATAAATATTTGGGAAATGTATTCCGTAAGCGGAAACTGTTTTGAAATTGTTTTCAAATGAGTTTTGAAATTTCGGAAATATATCTTGGAAAGATATTTGGGCAAATAAATAATGTGGGAAATTATTTAATTGTGTGATGGTTTCTTGTGAATGTTAATTGATAGTTAAATAACCGACTATCAATATTGGCCAAATGCGCTGATCGTTTCGAAGAGACCGGGATCGGGTTTCCGTATACCGGGATTCTAGGTCTGGAGACCCGAATACCACTTCGATCTGGTTTGTACGTTTCGTGTAACGATTTCGGAGTCGAAGATGGAGCTGTGAAGTGCAAAGGCTAGTCGCTACTAATCCTGAGGATATTTCCAAAATGGATGTAGTAGGAGTAGTGCCTTCGATTCCGTTCGGACCCGGGACGGACTTGTATGGACGAATGCTTTCGTGACATCGTCATGTGGACGATGGGCATTCTAAGGGATATGTGCTATAAAGGTATCGTTTAGCCTCGAACCTCATCAACCGGGAATGACTGAAAATCAGGGGTTATGCAGCAAGGCTTCGTGGGTAGCTCCCACTGGAGGGTAAGGTCATCCCTGTCTAGATGTCCCTTTTTATTTCGGCTTAGTGGTGCGGTTGTTGATCCCAACCGTGGGGTGATTTTATTCGGGATCATCCAGTAAGGGATGGTTCCGGCCTTGTGTTGCAGGGGAGCGGGCGTACTCCTCGGTACTGTGATCTAGGCCACGTACTGTGATAGGTGGTACCCCAGTGCCTAGTCATTCGTTGGAAATCCATTCTTCCTACGTGCCTTGTACGGTATTTGTTTGTATTACCCACTTTTGTGGCTAGTATGCTGGAATTTAATAATGTAACAATTTCAGCTATTTTAATAAGTATTTGTATATAGACACTATTATAATATCAGAGGAATTTAATAAAAAGTGTTTTAGCTATCGTAAGGTAAAAACCCGACATGTTTATTTGTGGCGTGGTCTTACGAGATGCTTTTGTTTTCAAAGGGTTGGAAACTTTAATAATCAATTGAGTGTGATTTTCTCACGCTGGTATTCCAGACTGACTCGGGTATTGTTTTATATGATGCTCGGGTCAGACCGAGTATTATAGGTTACAGGATATGATGCTGTGGAGCTCAGGAGACGAGCTGGACGACGATACGTACTCTCGTACTTGCTATTATTTTTCCGCTGTGTATTCAGTTGTATGTTATGGATGTGATGTACTCTGATGATGTATTTGGATGATGTAAATCTATAAACAGATATAGATTTCTTTTTGTGTAAAGATCTGTTAATATATTATATTTTATTCCGCTACGATGGTTAGATTCTGATGTTGTTTCCTATTTTCTTCTTCTACCTCTTTCTTATTAACACAAATGGTTCGTATTTCCGTTCTTCTTGAGTTCATTAACGGAAATTAATGTCAATTCAAGGGGTACGGATTTGGATCCAAATGTGACGACCCGGCTTTCCACTCCCGGAAAATCGCATCGACGGTAAGAAAGAAAGGGGTGAGAAGTAGAAAAGAGAAGAATAGAAAAGAAACAAACACAAATACTCACAGCGGAACGAATAAATTATATTAATAACATATACTATTACATAGTATACAACACTTTACAGAGTTACACAGCATATACATCACTTACTAGACAGTTATAACATCTGTCTAGACATTACAACTCAATACACTACAGAGATACAGACACAGCGGAACTACTATATATATCTACAACGCTGAAGCCTCCTGCTCCATTGCTCCTCCACAATTCGTCAACGCTAAACCTGAATCCCTTGGCTACTCGTAAAAATTTGAGTACCCAAGAGTTTATAAAACAGAAATAAACAACTTGGGTCAGACATGGGTCTGGTGTGAGTAACAGGTTAAACTTGCTTAACTTCAAAACCTTTAGAAAGAAAAGGTATCACGTAAGACTCCCCACAAATAAACATGGGTAAGTTTTTACCTTACGCTAACCAAAACATTTGATAGGAAATCCAGTTATATTATAATAGGGTCTAGGGTTTTCAAATAAATATGAAATAGCTGAAATTGTTACATTATTAAATTCCAGCATACTAGCCACAAAGTGGGTTATACAATCAAGTCCGTTGGCACTTATTGGATTTTGGATTCCATACAATGGCAGGGCTACCGGGGTACCGCCCGTCACAGTACGTGGCCTAGATCACCGTACCGAGGATCACTCCCAATCCCCTGCAACACAAGGTCGGAACATCCCTTACTGGATAATTCCCGCACAAGATACCTCACGGTTGGGATCAGCAACCGCACCACTAAGTCGAAAATAGAAAGGGACATCTAGACAGAGGTAACCTTGTCCTACTTGGGTGCTACCCACTAACCTTGCTGCACCTCCCCTGTTTTAGCCATTCCCGGTTGATGAGGCTTGAGGTCACGATTACCTTTAAATTAATTAATCTAATTAACTATTAAATTAATCCTATTAATTAATTATTTAATAACCCATAGTTAATGACTTCATTAAATATTATTTAATTACTTTCCTTAAGTAATTAACTTAGATTAATTATTATAAATTTAAATATGAATTTGTTTAGAACCCTTTAAATTTTCTTTATTGAATGAGTATTTCTTTAACTTGTAAAATAAAAGAGTTTTAGAAATGTTGTTTAAAACGTTGTTAAAGATAATTTGTTTTCATTTTAAATCTTTAAATTTAAAATGAAATTTTGAAGGTAAAATTAAAGTAAATTGATTTAAAATACTTTGTAAGTGATAACATAAATTAATTAATCTTTCTCTAATTATCCATTTTAATTAATCACCTTGATTAATTATACTTTAATTACATTTAAGTAATTATCTTTAATTAATTTCACAAATTAATTATTCTTAACCAATACAGTAATTAACCTTTAATTACTTTATTAATCAATTAATTACTTTAATTCTTAATCAATTACAATTAATTAGTTATCATCTGATTAGTTAATCTTAATTAATCAATTCTTAATTACATCATTAATTATAAACTAATGATCCTTAATTATATCTTTAATTATTCTATTAATTACATTAAGTAATTAACCTTAATTAAACCATAATTTATTAATCACCTTTGATTAATATAATCTGGTAATTAACTTCCTTAATTACTTCCATTAATTAATTACTTTTTTAATTAATTACCTTAACCAATAATTAATTACCTTATTAATTATCCTTAATCCTTTAATTAATTAAATTATTTAATTAATAACAATAAGTAATTAACTCTTAATCACTTTCATTAAATTACTTTCATAAAATAATTATCTTCTAATTACTTATTAAATAACTTCCCTTTATTTAATTACATCCAATAATTATTCCTTAATTACTTCATCAAGTAATTATACTAAATTAATTATTAAATGATTATCTCTAATTAATCATTAATTAATTAATTAATTATTAATTTAACTTAATCATTTAAATTTAATTAAATGATTCTTAACTTACTATATTAAAGGTTCTTAATTAAGAAACTATTATCTTAATTAAATCAATTATTTACCAATAACACTTTATAATTAAAATAATTTAATTATTTAAATTCTCTTTTCAAATTTAATTATCTTTATTTAAATCAACATTCTTAATACTTAAGAAAATTCTTATTTTAACTTATTACTAAATCTTAACCATTAATCCTTACTTAAATTAAAATATTAGATTTAGAAATAAATCATTAAACACATTTTTAATTAAACCTTTAAATCTTTAAAACTTTCCCAAAGTTATCAAATAAAATTTAATACAAAATAGATATAAAAATTCACTTATTTTATTTAAAAACTTTTACATTTCAAAATACAAGAACTTTGTTTAAAACATTAACTTTAAACAAATTTAATTTTATAAACAAAACTTGTTTACTTGTTTTAACTTTGTTTTAAAACTCAAGAAACACTACAATATAAATTCCTTTTGTTTTTAAAACTTCAAACATTTCCTGTTCAAACTTTAAGTCTGTTCCCACTCAAACCCGAGTAAACACCTAGAAAACTCGAAGCAACACTCGCGTATTCCCACTATTTCCCTACTTCGAGTCAAACTCGAAAATTCTCGAACGAACACCCGAGCCAAAGCATTCTTCTCCAAACCCATTACTTCCCTGATACACGCGAACGTGCACGTTAACGTGCACACCACGACTGAACGTCGACGAACTCCGATCAGTCCTCCGGCAAGTCGCTCTCGACCTCGTCATCCCATCGCGCAACCCAGAAACTTCACCTTGATCGAGAATCGAATTTTGATCAATCGAACCCATCCGTTCGAACGCCATTGCCAGGTAATTCGATCGCCGCCGATGATCCTCGCCACGAGATGCCACGCGATCCTTCCCTAGTCCACGTCGCAACCTCCCGCACCTCCAGGACCCCTCGCGATGGACTCCGATAGCCCCTCATCGCCGCGAAACCCAGATGAACATCAACGACAAAACACAGGGTCTTAAACCCTAATCCCTCAATTTCCGATCAACCCTTTCCTTAATAAATTCCAAATTTATTTTTCTGATGAACTTCATCGTCCCCTCATCCTCCATGCTCAAACCCGGCACCCAGATCACCATGGTTCGCCTCAAATTGCCAATTAAACCCAAAACAGAAAATTCGAAAATTCTCTTTAATGTCCGATCTAAAAATCATGATACAAGTTTCATAAATCATGGTTCACTATTTGCAATTCAATGATGAAATCAAAATTAAAAATTGAAATCATAAAGTTTTGACCCAAATTAGGATTCACTGTCATTTCAAATATTTATATCAAATTATTCAATTTAAAAACCTGAAATCATTTTTAGATAATAGCTTACTTGATTACAGACAACTTCTATTTACAATTCATAAGCTAATTCGAATTTAGAATCAGGTTATTGAATTTATTATAAAATCTGAAACTGTTTTTATAAACACAGTAATCATTTTATATTTATACAGGCATTTCAAGACGCCCAATTCAAACATGCATCCAATTTAACTCAATATTCCAGAGATCATCATGATGATTTTCATTCACCAGAACAGGTTGAAACCAAGTTTAAGAACTGTTTTTAAAATTTAAGTTTACTCTCCAGAACTTATAAACAGAGAAGCAGATTTTTGTATATATATAGGCATACAAACATTTCAGATACATAAACATGCATTCATATCATATTACTAAGTAACACATAAAACATCCATCACATGCATCCATCACAACAGATTTTTAAAACTGTTTTTAAGTGAAAATGTTTACTCACCAGTTTATGCAGAGAACAGAGACAGAGAACAGTTTTGGTTTCCAGGCTTTTCCCAGATTTTTGAATTTGATTTCTTTTTGCTTTGTTGAATTATAAACTTGCAATTTGATTCTTGTATTTAGTTGTTTGTTGATTTATTTGGAACTGCTACTGAATTTGCCTTTGATCACCTTTTGCTTTGCATTTGAATTTCCAGACTTCTCTTCTTGTTTCATTTGAAATTTCCAGATTTTGCTTTGCTTTGCTTTCAATTTAAATTTCCAGTTCTTCATTTTCTTATCATTTGATTTCCAGACTTTTTACTTTATCTTTAGATTCGAATTGTATTTTAGTGGAGAAAGAAATGAAGATAATCTTAACTGAAAATGAAAACAGATTTTTCTTCTTACATAAATTTTTACAACTTGGAGAAAAGAAAATAAAATAGATAAAGCCACTTGTCCTTTTAATTAGCTTACACATAGGTTTGCAAATTACAAATGTCACTAAACTACTCTAATATGCCAACAAGTGTTATTCTTGTTTTTAATAAATTTATTTAAGACATTTATATGTTTTTATGAAATATTTATAAGTATATAATGTATTTATCTCTTTTTATAATTTAAGCTTTTAGATTTTAATAAATATACAAATGTGAAAAACAATTATTTAAAATAACTTATGCTTATATTAATTAAATATAACATACTTATATATGCTTGAGAAATTGAGTTTAACTCTATATATATTTTTACAAACCCATTTTGACTTATATTTGAATATTAAAAGAGAAAAGATTATTAAAACAAATAAACTTCTTAATTTAAACCTTATTTAAACTTAAGCTTACATATATAATTTTAAATAACAAATTATTCTTGTTATTTAAATCTCAAATATCATTTCCAAAAGTATTAAAACAAATTACAAATTTCCAAATTAAAAATTATATATATTAAAGTTTGAAAACATTTTATTAAATTCAAATTCAATATTCTTTCCATCTTAATATATACAATATATATATTCTAAATGGAAAATACTTTTAACTTTAGTTTTGATAAATACTTTATTGAATTTTATAACATAACTTCAAATAACAATATATATATATTCATATATATTATAAATTTGAAAACATAGTTTTATTAAATTAAAGACTCCCTATTTATAATATATATATACCAATATATATATATACACATTATAAATATAAAACATTTATATAAGTTTTAGAAAGATAAATCTTTCCAATTTTAAATTGTTAGAAAAGATATTAATAAATATTGCCAATTAAATATTATTAACCTTTAAAATGAATAAACTTGTCAATTTACAAAATAAAATCAACAAATCAATTTAATTATTTATAAAGATTATTAAATTGATATTGCCAAAATTCCGGGATATCACATTCCTCCCCCCTTAAAATAATTTCGTCCCCGAAATTTAAAAGCAAAGATAATTTAATAACCCAGCAAAATTTTAATTTTAATTTCAAACAGCAACCATACATATCAATCATATTCTAACAATCATAGCAAACAATTTAATCAAACAAATTTAACTATTCAGACAAATTCTGGATAGAATTTCCTCGAGTTTCCCCAAGTATATATATATACCGGGATACTCGTTCTACAGAATCTTAACTAACTATCTACAATAATCTAGAACTCCTTCCCATCTAGATTACAAATCTGAACAAAATATCAGACTAAACTCAAAACCATCTCAACTACCAAATCCTTCTGAACTGCTGATCCCACAACCAATGACAGATCAAACACGTATTCCCTCAGAGATACGTGAAATAAAATGAATTCCAGTTATCCGAACTGGCCATTTAATCCTATAGATCAAAGAACTAATCCTCTTGGGAACATAGGAAAAATCTCATAATACTTCTGGAGCTCACTCTCCAATTTTTCCAAATCTTATATCTCCTTTGATTGGAGAAAACTTAAACAATATCCAAATTTCAACTTCAAATTCCAAATTCCATCCATTCTTAACTGTTTAACTCTTTTGACGATCCTGAGTCACTTCATCCTTCCTGATCAGGTTAACTCTTGCTGATGCCTCTTGAAATAATCTAGACCAACATCAAATCAATTTCTGGATCCTACTCAACAAAATGGTTCCCAAAAATCACCGAAATCCAGAACACAACTCTACTCCACAACATTAGAGCATTTCGAACTACTTCTCCTATATGGAATAGCCAAACAGTTGCACTTGACAACCTTACCTCCAAATCTTGAAAAATTCTTCATACTTAGAGATACACTTGAATTTCCTATAGAAATCCTCTACTCCAAGAAAATTGCAACTCCCGGTCGCTTCCACTCTAGAATAGCTGTTATCTTGCTTCCGCTGCACAACTCTGATCTGGAATATATGAGAATGCCATCGGAGAAACTCGAGCAAACTTGATCATCCACAATTCACCATATCTATAAAATCTTAGTGAACCCTTCCACTTGGTCAAAAACATCCCAATAGAATTCCTTCCAGAAAATTAGGTATGATCAATCCCTCTCCAAAGAATCCTTAGCTGCTTCACCAAATTCTTCTCTCGGAGACATCCTTCTATTAAGCTGGACCACCAGTAACTCCACGAATCAAGCCGATACGGAATCTCAATCTCCAATAACCCAAGAGAACACTCAAACAATCGCAAGTCTCTTTTGCGATCAACTCGACCTAACTTCCACAGATACTGTTCTCTCTTCACAAATTAGAATAGCTCATACTTAACTATCCAATTCATCGAAGAAATGGATTCACTCAGCTGCTTCTGGACTCCAACTTCAGAAAAACTACTCAAACTACTCAGCCAGAAACTTCCTGCTAACACACAGAACACTCCGAGCCGCACTGCTGTCACAGATACCAAAGACTTCTTATCCGAAATTCTTTGAGAAACTCGGTCTTCAAAGCAAACAGAAACACCCTGCTGGACTCAGCCATAACACCGAAGCAGACCTACTTCTTCAAACTTGCTCCAGAAGAAACATCTTCAGAAACGTCCATAGTCACCGCATCTCACCACCCAGCTACTACTTATTGAAGTTACCAAGATACTATAACTCGCTTCAGCTCATCCAATAGATCTAACTCTATTCATCCAACTTCAAAGACAAACTCCGAACCTTAACAGGTTTCCTTCAGAGATTATGAAATCCTTACACAACTGTAAAGTTCACTCGAGACGGTATTAGGTTTACAGTCTCGACAAATACACTTCCAACCTCAACACTCAGACTCCTGATCCTAGATGATAAATTATTATCATCTCAACCAATCATCACAAATACCATATACATTTAAAATGATACTTTTCTTTTTATATAGAAATTATATCTGGTAAAATTATTTCATCTACTTTTTTTTTAAAACAATATTGTGTCCGTTGGCCTGGTCTAAGTTTTTAGAGATCCCTATCAATAACATTAGCTACTCGTATTGACCAGAATCCATATACCACTCAACCGATCAATTAACACAATATAAAACCATTTTATATAACTAACAAATACGCGCTCTCGTATATATATATACACTCGGACTCAAACAGGTTGCTACAGATCCTATTTCTAATGAACAATCCTTCCGAACCTAGGTATTCACTCAACCTAGTGTTCTGATATTCACTTAACCAAAAGCTTAGGCATTCGCTCAACCTATGCTCTGATACCAACTGTCACGGGACGAGCCAGTGGCGACTGGTAGGCTTTGCAACCATCCCAGACCCACCGTGGCAAACAGTGATACCTCGAATTTGCTTTTACGGCCAGCCTCTCGACTCGCAACCAACCCAGGGCCTTCCTACCCAAAAGGGACATGTAGGGGTAAGAGTCTCCCGTTCGCCACCTAACGCAAAGCGAGAACCCCCTATCACGCTGTAATGTAGCAAACCCGTCTTTTCTGTATTCTGACTTGGATAAGTATTTGGATCTCTTACTTTACAAATTATATATATATTTTCAAATTATAAAACATTACTATAATTATCACGCTGTAAATTAGAACGCTGTAATTTGAGTTCATTAACGGAAATTAATGTCAATTCAATGTAATATCTTATTTGATTAATTAAAGATAATTAATTAAGGAATAATTAATTTATATAATTAAGTAATTAAGGGAAGTTAATTATTGAATGAGATTAATCAAAGGTAATTTATAAATGTGACTAATTAAAGATTAATTATTAAATGTAATTAATTTAAATGGAGTAATTAATTAAAGAAGTAATTAAGAAATCATTAATTAAATATAGTTAATGATGTAATTAAAAGTTGATTAATTAAGACTAATTAATCAATAATAAGTAATTAAAAAGTAATTAATTAATGTAATTAATTAAGGATTAAAGTGATTAATTATAGTTAATTAGTTTATGAAGTAATTAAAGGTTAATTACTATAATGGTTAAGAATAATTAATTTGTGAAATTAATTAAAGACTAATTACTTGAATGTAATTAAAAGATAATTAATCAAGGATGATTAATTGAAATGAATAATTAGAGGATAATTAATTAATTGATTTATAATTAATTAATGGTTAAGTAAGTAGGATTTATAGAATGAAGTAATTAATTTAATTCAATTTAAATTAATTAGAGATGATATAAATCATTACTTATGGATGGATGATAATACTGAATGCTTTGCATTGATTGATATCTCTGATGAGATATATGCTGTATGATATGGATGTTAGTTGAATTGTATGGATTATCCGATAATGTTGATTATCTGTTGTAAATTATCTGCCTTTGTGAATAAAGATAATAAATTAAATTGTTTTAACCTTTAAAACAACTTGGCCTTAAAAGATACGCTTTGGATTTCGATGAGACCGGGATCGGGTTTCCGTATACCGGATTTCCAGGTCTGGAGACCCGAATACCACATCGATCCAAATTAACGATAGGTCGTGAATCAAGTGAAGATGAAGATTCAGAGTGCAAGGGTTATTGTCGTTAACTCTGAGGGTGATTCCAAAACGAGTGTAACGAGATAATGCCTTCGGTTTCGTTCGAACCCGGAACGAACTTGTATGGATTGAATGCTTTCAGCACATCGTCAGGTGGACGATGAGCATTCTAAGATAGATGTGTTCTTTTTAAAGGTAATCGTGACCTCAAGCCTCACAAACCGGAAATGGCTAAAACAGGGGAGGTGCAGCAAGGTTAGTGGGTAGCACCCAAGTAGGACAAGGTTACCTCTGTCTAGATGTCCCTTTCTATTTTCGACTTAGTGGTGCGGTTGCTGATCCCAACCGTGAGGTATCTTGTGCGGGAATTATCCAGTAAGGGATGTTCCGACCTTGTGTTGCAGGGGATTGGGAGTGATCCTCGGTACGGTGATCTAGGCCACGTACTGTGACGGGCGGTACCCCAGTAGCCCTGCCATTGTATGGAATCCAATCTCCAATAAGTGATAACGGATTTGATTGTATAACCCACTTTGTTGGCTAGTATGCTGGAATTTAATAATGTAACAATTTCAGCTATTTCTTATTTACTTGGAAACCCTAGACCTATTATAATATAACCGGATTTCCTATCAATGTTTTGGTTAGCGTAAGGTAAAAACTTTTCCATGTTTATGTGTGGGAAGTCTTACGTGATACCTTTGTTTTCAAAAGGTTTTGAAGTTAAGCAAGTTTAACCCGTTTACTCACACCAGACCCATGTCTGACCCAAGTGTTTATTTTCTGTTTTATAAACTCTTGGGTACTCAAATTTTTACGAGTAGCCAAGGGATTCAGGTTAGCTTTGACGAATCTATGGAGGAGATATGGAGCAGGAGGCTTCAGCATTCGTAGATATATAGTGTTCCACTGTGTTGGTTTCTCTGAGTCTTTTGTTTGAGTTATATCTTGAGTTGTATAATAGACAGAAATTTATAACTGTCTATTTTGTGATGTATAAGTTGTGTACTCTGATTATGTAAAGACTATGTAATAGTTATGTGATATATTATATTTTGTTCCGTTTCCGCTGTGAGTATTTGTGTTTGTTTCTTTTCTCTTCTTCTCTTTTCTACTTCTCACCCCTTTCTTTCTTACTGTCGATGCGATTTTCCGGAGTGGAAAGCCGGGTCGTCACAGTACAGATTGTTTTGAGAGGAGGATTTGAATTACAGATTTTGTTATGAGAAAATAGGCTGAAGTTTCTTTCTTAAGTTTTGAAAAGAATGAGATAGGAAAAAAAATATCAAGATAAGAACATATGTATATATAGATTAAAATGATTTATCAAATAAAAGAAAAACAAAAATGCAAGACATGATTTTTAGAACAAAAATTTGGATTTTTAGTTAAGAGGGTATGGTGCAGTTCTGTGTTGAACAGAAAATGGAAATAAGGGATTTTTGGGTGATCTCGGGAATTTGAAGTGTTGAGTTTCTTCTGGTAGGTGGAGGAATAGTCAGTATTGCCGAGAAAATATTGGGTGGCGTTGCAGTTCATCGTGGTGGCTGCGGTGATGAGATTTTGCCAGTAGCCCTAGTTTAAACTAGGCCTCTTGTTTGAGTCAGAACTACCTGTAGGAATGATCGAGTGATGTGAGGTTTGGGTAGAGGGAAGTATGGCCATTGACGAGATGATGGTCGGAGTCGCTGCTATCCTGGTGGACGGAGGGCCGTGAATGTGGCGTTGACAGGTTAGAGATTGAAGAGGGGAAACTGTTCCAGGTTTTGGTTTTATACTCGATTTTGATTTCGCGAATTGATCGAAGAATTGATGATCGTGAGATGGTGTAGGGAGGAACGTCGACTTGTGGGGATACTCGGCGATGGTCGGAGTTGACGCTGGTGGTCGTACACGTGCACGCGATCGTGATGTGTCTGGGTGAAGTCTGTTTTTACAGAGGAAGGTCTCGCGCTTTGTTTGAGTTATTTCGAGGGAGACTCGGGTTTTTAGGGGATGCGACTCGAAGTATTTTGGTGGAGTCTCGAGTACATCAGTGTTGCCAGGTTTTCTAAAACCTGTCAGTTTAAATTTAAAACTGAATTTAAATTATGAAGTAATATTTAAACAGGGATTTAAATCAAAGTTTTAATATATAGATTCAAGTTTGGTTTTAAACTTAGATTGGAAATAAAATAATTTTTATAAATTTAAATGTTTTAAATGTTAGTTATATTTAAATGGTTTGAAATTTAAAAGGAAGTTGATTTAAACTCTTTTAAAAATTCTTTTATAAGATATAAGAAATTCTCTAACATATAAAACTTTTAATTTGGTTTTAAACTTGGATTAATTAATTGGTAATTAAGGATTATAAATTAAAATATTAATTAATAATTAATGATTAATTAATAAAGTAATTAAATATTAATTTAGTTATGGTTAACACTTAATTAATTTAGAAATTAGAGATTAATAAATTGGTTATTAAGATTTATTACTTTAGAATTAATAATAATTAATATAAGTTAATTACTTAAGGAAAGTAATTAAATAATAGTTAATGAGGTCATTAACTATGGGTTATTAAATAATGAATTAATAGGATTAATTTTGATAGTTAATTAGATTAATTAATTTAAAGATAATCAATTATAGAATTTGTTTAAATGTAATTACTTGTTGGAAGTAATTAAGAATTAATTACTTATAGTAATTAATTTAAGTTGATTTGATTTATTTAAGTTAATTAATTAAGTTTAATAAATTTAGGATAATCAAGGATGGTTTGATAATAATTACTTAATGTAATTATTAAGGTAAGTTTATTTAGAGAAGTAAATAATAAGATAATTACTGGAAGTAATTAGTTGAATAATGATTTTATTAATAGAAGTAATTTGAGTTAATTACTTTGAATAATTAATCAAGGGATTAATTAAGAAATTAATTAAGGAAGTAATTAATTTAGTTAATGAAAGTAATTAAGGATAGTTAATTATTGATTGAAGATTAATCAAGGTGATTAATAAATGTGTTTTAATTAAAGGTTAATTACTTAATGTAATTAATTTAATTTTAGTAATTAATAATCAATTTGTAATTAAGGATCATTAACTAATATAATTAATGATGTAATTAAGATTGATTAATTAAGTAATAATTAATAAATGAAGTGATTAATTAATGTAATTAATTAAGGATTAATGTAATTAATTATAGTTGATTAATTTAATTAATTATAGTTAATTAATTAATGAAGTAATTAAAGGTTAATTATTATAAGTGGTTAAGGTTAATTAATTTAAGTAATTAATTAAAGGATAAATTACTTGGATATAATTAAAAGGTAATTAATCAAAGATGATTAATTGAAATGAATTATTAGAAGATAATTAATTGATTGTAATTAATTAATGGTTAAGTAAGCAGGATTTATAGAATGAAGTAATTAATTTAATTTACTTTAAATTAATTAGAGACGTTATAAATCATTACTTATGAATGGGTAATAGTATTGAATACTTTGCATTGATTGATATCTCTGATGAGATATATGCTGTGTGATATGGATGTTAGCTGAATTGTGATGATAATATGGATTATCTGTTATATTAATAATGTTGATTATCTATTGTAATGTTGTGAATTATCTTTCTATGTGTATAAAGATAATGAATTGAATTGTTTTAACCTTTAAAACAACTTGGCCCTTAAAAGATACGTTTTGGATTTCGATGAGACCGGGATCGGGTTTCCGTATACCGGGATTCCAGGTCTGGAGACCCGAATACCACATCGATCCAAATTAACGATAGGTCGTGAATCTCAAGTGAAGATGAAGATTCAGAGTGCAAGGGTTATTGTCGTTAACTCTGAGGGTGATTCCAAAACGAGTGTAACGAGATAATGCCTTCGGTTTCGTTCGAACCCGGAACGAACTTGTATGGATTGAATGCTTTCAGCACATCGTCAGGCGGACGATGAGCATTCTAAGTGATATGTTCTGATTAAAGGTAATCGTAACCTCAAGCCTCATCAACCGGGAATGGCTAAAACAGGGGAGGTGCAGCAAGGCTTCGTGGGTAGCACCCACTGAGAGCAAGATAGATCCCTGTCTAGAGGTCCCTTTTCTTTTTCGGCTTAGTGTGTGGTTGGTCGCGCCAACTACGGGATTGTCTTGTTCGGGATTATCCAGTAAGGGATGGTTCCGGCTTTGTGTTGCAGGGGAGCGGGCGTACTCCTCGGTACGGTGATCTAGGCCACGTACTGTGACGGGCGGTACCCCAGTAGCCCTGCCATTGTATGGAATCCAAACTCCAATAAGTGCCGTACGTATTAGTTGTGCCCAACTATGTTGGAATGTGAGATGTAAGCATTTCAGCTATTTCTATATTTTACTTGAAAACCCTAGACCCTATTATAATAAAATCAGATTTCCTATCAAATGTTTTGGTTAGCGTAAGGTAAAAACTTACCCATGTTTATTTGTGGGGAGTCTTACGTGATACCTTTTCTTTCTAAAGGTTTTGAAGTTAAGCAAGTTTAACCTGTTACTCACACCAGACCCATGTCTGACCCAAGTGTTTATTTCTGTTTTATAAACTCTTGGGTACTCAAATTTTTACGAGTAGCCAAGGGATTCAGGTTTAGCTTTGACGAATATTGTGGAGGAGCAATGGAGCAGGAGGCTTCGACGTTCGTAGATATAGAATTCCGCTGTGTTGATATCTGTGTTAGAGTCTTGTATTGTAATTGAGTTGTAATATCTAGACAGATGTTTATAACTGTCTAGTATGTGTTGTATAGATGTGTAAACTCTGATAAGTGTTGTATAATATAGTTTCTTTATGTTATTAATATAATTTATTCGTTCCGCTGTGAGATCGTTGTTGTTGTTTCTTTCTTCTCTTCTTTTCTATTTTCTACCCCTTTCTTTCTTATTAATGATGCGTCATTCTGTGGAATGAGTGGCGGGTCATTACATTTGGTATCAAGTTTAAAAGTTACAAGCTTTTTCAAAAATCAAAATGGAAGCTCTGTTCTCTGTTTCTTTATGACTGGTGAGTAAATTTCTTTTAAAAACAGATTAAACTGATCTTATGCTTGATGCTTGTCGAAGTAATATAGTATGTTATGTCTATATAAATGCATAGATGTGAATGTATAGGTATATAGTGTGGTGCATGTGAAATATTTGAAAATCTATACAGACATGTCCTCAGTTTTATAACCTTGTGAGCAAACTCAACTTAAAATATATCTAAATGATCTATGAATTGAAATCTCAGAAAAGTGAGTAACTTTATTTTTAAGAGTTAATTATAAAATATGGTTGCATGCAAATATTGTTGAAAATCTGTATGTATGAATGTATTTATGTGTGCATGTCTGATTGAATATGTGTTCTCCTCTGTTTTATATTACAGAGATTAAATTTAGCTCAAATTCCAATTTCTCTTCCTCTGATCTCTGTTAGGCTGTAGTTTTCAATCAAATTAAGTTTGTTTTAAACTTGAACTTGGATCTAAAAATAGTTTAAAAATGTTTATATAGATATAGTATCTGTAAATTAAGATTTATAGTAAAAAAATATAAACATGTTAAAATCAATGGTAACAATTCTTTGATTCAAGTATATAACTTGAATCAGCTTGGGTAAATATGATTTTTAAGATGCAAATTATGATTTTTTAAATTAGAATTGAGTGTGCATTTCGGGATTGTCTGGAAATTGGTTTTTGGGTGATTTCTGGTGATCAGATTGATTTAGGGAGTCGTGGTTCTTCCTGGAGGTGGAGGAGTGATCGGAGAGAAGTGTAAAATTATCTGATGGTGATGCAATTCATTGTGGTGGCAGCGGTGATGGATTCTAGTCAGTAACCCTAGTTTTTACTGGACTTAATATTTTGATTTGTTTGGCATCTCTGGACGATCGAGTGTAGCCAAAGTTAGGGAAATGGTAGAGGATGAATTGACAATGGTATGACCAGAAGCACAAGTGTTCGGGTGATCGGAGGCGATGGCTATGGTGGTTTCTCCATCGATGGTTGGGTTCTTGAGTGTGGTCGGAAGTCTCGTTTTCATTTTTCGGCGAGTTTGACGAAGCTGAGTGGTCGAGTACATCAGCGAGTTCCTAGGCGACTGGCGGATGACCGGAGAGATGGTCAGAGTCGGGTAAGTTCAACGTGCACGTGCACGTGTGCACCTTCGAGAGTCTGGGTTGGTTGGTTTGGGAAAGAAAGAAGATGCTCGGGGATAGTCTCGGGGAAACGAGAGTGCGACTCGAAGTAAGTGGGTGATCGCGAGAGACACGGGATAGGCTCGGGAATTTTTGTTCGTTGGCTCGGGTATTTTGTAAGTATACAATCCTGGTTTTAATTGTAAAGTAAATTTAGTTGCCAGGTTTTAAAATTTTAAAAAGGGAAATCGAGTTCAGGTTTTAAAAAGCAAAAGCAAGTTTAAATTAATTAAATTTCCAAAAAGAATGTTAGTCAAGTTTTAAAAGTTGTTTATTTCTGTTTTATAAACTCTTGGGTACTCAAATTTTTACGAGTAGCCAAGGGATTCAGGTTAGCCTTGACGAATTGTGGAGGAGCAATGGAGCAGGAGGCTTTGGCGTTGTAGATAGATAGTAGTTTCCGCTGTGTTGATCTTGTTTAGATCTTTGTTTTGTATTGAGATGTAATAACTAGATAGATGTTTATAACTGTCTAGTATATGATGTGTAATCTGTGTAACTCTGATAAGTGTTGTATATGATACTATGTAATATTTATGTGATATAATATATTTTGTTCGTTTCCGCTGTGAGATTCTGATATTGTTTAGTTCTTTCTTTCTCTTCTTTTCTCTTTCTATCCCTTTCTTTCTTATTAGCGATGCGACTTTCTATGGAGAGAAAGTCGTGGTCGTTACAAGTGTAACGACCCGGCACTCATTCCACAGAATGACGAATCATCAATAAGAAAGAAAGGGGTAGAAAATAGAAAGAAGAGAAGAAAGAAAGAAACAACAACAACGATCTCACAGCGGAACGAATAAATTATATTAATAACATAAACTATTACATAGTATACAACACTTATCAGAGTTTACAACACTATACAACACATACTAGACAGTTATAAACATCTATCTAGACATTATAACTCAAATACAAGACAAGACACTATCACAGATATCAACACAGCGGAATTTTATATCTACGAACGCCGAAGCCTCCTGCTCCATTGCTCCTCCAGAATATTCGTCAAAGCTAAACCTGAATCCCTTGGCTACTCGTAAAAATTTGAGTACCCAAGAGTTTATATAAAACAGAAATAAACACTTGGGTCAGACATGGGTCTGGTGTGAGTAACAGGTTAAACTTGCTTAACTTCAAAACCTTTAGAAAGAAAAGGTATCACGTAAGACTCCCCACAAATAAACATGGGTAAGTTTTTACCTTACGCTAACCAAAACATTTGATAGGAAATCCAGTTATATTATAATAGGGTCTAGGGTTTTCAATAAATATGAAATAGCTGAAATTGTTACATTATTAAATTCCAGCATACTAGCCACAAAGTGGGTTATACAATCAAAACCGTAAGGGCACGTAGGAAGAATGGGTTTCCATACAATGGCAGGGCTACTGGGGTACCGCCCGTCACAGTACGTGGCCTAGATCACCGTACCGAGGAGTACGCCCGCTCCCCTGCAACACAAAGCCGGAACCATCCCTTACTGGATAATTCCGAACAAGATAACCCCGTAGTTGGCGCGACCAACCACACACTAAGCCGAATAAAAAGAAAAGGGACCTCTAGACAGGGATCTATCTTGCTCTCAGTGGGTGCTACCCACGAAGCCTTGCTGCACCTCCCCTGTTTTAGCCATTCCCGGTTGATGAGGCTTGAGGCTACGATTACCTTTAATCAGAACATATCACTTAGAATGCTCATCGTCCGCCTGACGATGTGCTGAAAGCATTCAATCCATACAAGTTCGTTCCGGGTTCGAACGAAACCGAAGGCATTATCTCGTTACACTCGTTTTGGAATCACCCTCAGAGTTAACGACAATAACCCTTGCACTCTGAATCTTCGTCTTCACTTGAGATTCACGACCTATCGTTAATTTGGATCGATGTGGTATTCGGGTCTCCAGACCTGGAATTCCGGTATACGGAAACCCGATCCCGGTCTCATCGAAATCCAAAACGTATCTTTTAAGGGCCAAGTTGTTTTAAGGTTAAAACAATTTAATTCTTATCTATATACATAAAGATAGATAATTCAATAGATAATCTACATTATCATCCCAAACAGATAATTCACATTATCATTATAATTCAACCAAAACGTCCATATCACATATCAGCACATATCTCATCAGAGATATCAAACAATGCAAAGCATTTAATAACATTCATCCATCCCTAAGTAATGATTTATCATCTCTAATTAATTTAAAGTGAATTAAACTAATTACTTCATTCTATAAATCCTGCTTACTTAATCATTAATTAAACCAATTAATTAATCATACTCTAAGTATCCATCTTAATTAATCATTCCTGATTAATTATAATTACTTTTAATTACTTTAAGTAATTAATACTTAATTAATTTCACAAATTAATTATCTTAAACCATTTCAGTAATTAATCATTAATTACTTCATTAATTAACTATACTTAATTACATTAATCCTTAATTAATTACGATTAATTAATTACCTTAATCACTTATTATTGATTAATTAGTCTTAATTAATCAACCCTTAATTACATCATTAATTATATAAATTAATTAATGATCCTTAATTACTTTTAAATTAATTACTCCATTTAAATTAATTATATTTAATAATTAATCTTTAATTAAACCATATTTATTAATCACCTGTGATTAATCACATTTAGTAACAACTACCCTTAATTACTCCATTACATAAATTAATTACCCTTTAATTAATTTCCTTTTAATTAATCCCTTGATTAATTATACAAAAGTAATTAAACTCAAATTACTTTGATTAAACCATCTTTAGTTAATTACATCCACTAATTAACTTTAATTACTTTCCTAAGTAATTACACTTCACTAATTACATTTAAGTAATTATATTTATCACATCTCTAAATGATTATCCTAAATTAATTTAATTAATTAATTTAACTTAATCAAATTTATTTAATTAATTACTTTAAGTAATTAATTACCTTAATTACTTCCATTAAGTAATTATACTTAACCAATTTATAAATGATTATCATTAGTTAATAAAACTAATCACATTAATTAATTATTCAAAAATCTCTAATTAATGATCCCTCATTAATTATTAACCATTCTTTAATTACTTCTTTAAGTAATTAAACTTTAATCAACTATTTATTAATTACAAATAAATAAATTCTTAATTACCAATTAATTAATTTCTAATTACTAAATTAAATTTACTTAATTAATCTTTAATCACTAGGTTAATAAATTTCTAATCATTTATTAACAATCCATACTTATTTAATTGAATGATTCTTAATCCCAAATTAATTAACCCTTAATTAGTTAACTTAAAATTCTAATTATTTAATTAAACACCCAATTCATTAATTAAATAATTTATTAAATTATTCTTTAATTACTTTATTAATTTAATGAATCTAAATCATTAAACCTTAATTACTTTAAAGTATTAATCTTTAACTACTTTAATTTATAATTAATAAAGACTTTAAAACATTTTACTTTAAAAATCTTTCTTTTAATTCATTTTAAAGATTTAAAATAAATTACAATTTAACTTTAACCAAGACTTAAATCAAATTTACAAATTCTTTTTAAATCCAAATGTTAAGAAAACTTAACATTTAAAAGATTTTTAACCAATTTATTTAAATTCAAAATCTTTTTAAAAATATACTTTTAATAATTCAAATTTTGTTAAAACATTATAAATTTTATAAACTTATTTTACTTCAACTAAATATAAATCTAGATTTGAATCCATACCTTTAAAATTTTGATTTAGAACCTGTTTTAAATCCTGCTCTACCCTTTTTAAACCCATTTTAACTTTTAAAACACTGTTAGGCTTTAAAACTGCAACATCACAACTTACCCGAGCCATATATCAAAATACCCGAGCCAAAACCCTGTTTTCCCGAGTACTCCTTCGAGTTTTCTTCTTCCCCTTTTATTTTAAACTTTGTTATAATAAAAAAAACTTAAAAACAGTATAACCCACGAGTCTCCCCTTCGAATTCCCGAGCCAAGTCCACATTTCCACGAGCACGACTTCGAGCTAACTCATCAACCTACTCGAGAACATCTGCTTCTTCCCCAAATCTCAAACCCAGACATGACTGCTACCTTGTGCACGTGCACAGGCGACTCGATCGCCTTTGACCACCGACACCATCGCCGGCACATCGTCTACGACACCCACTAGCGAGCCCAATCATTAGATCCACGAACAAACTTCTCAGTCGAATTCGAGCATTACGACTAAACCTGGAACAGAACCCATCATCCAAAACCACTTCGTTTCACCACCTCTGGTCATTAGAAAATCTGATACTCCGATCAAAGCCTCGTCGAAGTCCCAAGCTCCGTTTCCCCCACCTCCAGTTAAGTCCGGTTCACCATTGATTTCGAAATATGTCTCGAGAACAACCTCAACAAAACTGTGCCTTAAACCCTAAATCATCTTCGCCAACCCACCACGGCGATCAGAAAAACATGGCTCCATTTTTCCTCTGTCCTCCATCACCTCGACCTCCTCTGATCAGAACCCCGAGGTTCAACATCACCGTGATTGCCAGAAATCGACCATTTCCCAATTTCCGTTCATACAAGGATATCTCACTATTCATAAACTTTAAAATTGTGATTTCTCTTCTAAAAATCACAATTTAGTCTAGAGTTTCAGTTTATAATCCTGAATGGTTAAATTAACATATTTGAATTTCCACTTATCTTAAACTTGTTCTATTCTTTTGATTTTCCCTGGCCATTCAAGTTTTGTTTTTACTTAAATTAAATCCTAAACTCTAATCTATGATAAAACAAACAATATTTGTTTATAACTTAAATCATAATATTAACTAAGTTAAGAGATACAGAAATTTCAATCAAAACTTAAATTTAAAAACTGGAAACAGAGATAACAGACATGCACACCAATTTACATCCATATATACAAAATATACATTCATACCAAACATATTAAACAATCATGCAGGCATATTACATCATAGATTTAAGGATTTATAACATGCAAACAGATATACTTAAGATTTTTTTAAAAATGTAAGTTACTCACCTATTTTATGAACAGAGAAATATTCCAGATTTATTTGAAAAGCTTTTGAATTTTTAAGATCTGAATGACTTTGCTATTAAAACTTGAATGCTTGCTGGAAACTTGCATGCATGCTTTGATTATTGAGATGTTGCTCTAAATCAGGTTGCTTGCTTCCAGATTTGAAAAGATGCAGGCTACAGACTTGATTCCAGATTAAAGAATTTGCAGGCTTTGATTTAGATTTTTGAAAATGAATTACAGGCAGACTAAAAGACTTTGATTTGGAAAATGAACTACAGGTTGTTGAATTTGATTTCTGGATTTGAGGAGTTGATTTCTGATTTTCAGATTTGAGTATGAACACATTTTGTTTTGAGAGGAATGTAAATTTACTAATCGTTTTGAGAGGAGAATTTTATTCAGTTTTCTTAGCTTTTGGAATGAAGATCAGAAAAGAAATAAAGATAGAGAACAATGTTTATATAAGTTAATTTGTGGTTTAGTAAAAGTAAAAGAAAAACTAAAATTAAAACTTGACATTTGGCATTTACTCTAATTTACTAACTAACACATGTCACCATGGTTACTTAATAAATTAACACTTGTCTTTTTAATTAATTTTATTTATTGTAAATGTAATTAAAACCCTTTCTTTATTTATTAAACACTTATTACTTATCTATTTATATATAGATAATTTTTAAAGAAATAAACCAATTATGTATATAAATAAAAGCTCATCCAAATATTCTAAAATCCAAAACTATTTAAAATATTACCCTTTTGAATTTCAAATTCAAATTCAAATTATATTCTTAAAATCCAATTTAAAGTAAATTTAAAACAACACATCCAATTTGAAAATAACAATTTTATTTTATTAAAGTCTATTTGTTTAAAAACAAGACTTTATTCATTTATTAAATTTCAAACCAAAGCCAATCTATTTACAATATATATATGCACACATATAAATATATTATAAATAGAAATCATTTTATTAATTTCTAAAAGATAAATTCACTAATTAAATATCCATTTAATTAGATTATTAAACCAATTCAAATTTGTTATCAAAGATTATCAAATCAATTTAATTATTTAAACAGATTATTAAATTGATATTGCCCCAAATTTCCGGGATATTACATTCCTCCCCCTTAAAATAATTTCGTCCCCGAAATTTAAAACAAAGGTAATTTAATAATATTTTTAAATCACAAGGATGTATTATCATCCATATGCTAACAATCATAGCAACCAATCATCCAAACAAACAATTCTAACTATCCAGCGAAAAATTCTGAATAGAATTTCCTCAAGTTTCCCCAAGTATATATATACCGGGATACTCGCTCTACAACAATCCAAACAACCAATACTACTAAGCTATAAAGCTTCTACTCTCTAGATCTACAAAACTAAACAGAATATCAGACTACAGACGAGTTTGACTCAACAACCAATTCCTCCAGAACTGCTGGTTCCAAGATCAGAGATAGATCAAACACGTACTCCCTCGGAGATACGTAAAATACATTGAATTCCAGTCATCCAAACTGACAATTCAATTCAGTAGATCAAAGCACTTATCCAAATTAAAACACAGAAAAGATCCAAAATAACTCGGAGCTGACTTCCCATACTTACCCAATCTTATAGCTCCCTTTAACCAGAGAAAAACTTCACAACAACGAAGTTTCCAACTTCGAATTTCAAATTTCTTCGTTTCTTATCCACAAAATCTTCAGACGATCTCGGGCTACCTACAAATCCTTTCTGATCAACTCAACCTTCGCTGATGCTTCTAGAAACAAACTAGACCAAAAACAATCCAACACAATGATCCCCTTAAGATCAACCAAGACCAAGAACACCAACTCTACTCACAAACATCAGAAGACTGAACTAACTTCTCCTATCTGGAAAAGACAAACAGGAGCACTCGCCAAACTGCTTTCGTTGCACCACTCTGATCTGGAGTAGAATGAAAATGATGATGAAGAATACAAGCACAAACTGGACAACACATCCCAGAAAATCTCGGATAACTCAAAAGAATACTCAAACTATCGCAAGTCACTTTTGCGATCAACCCAACCAAACTGCAAAGAAACTGTTCTCTCTTTACCAATCAGAACAGCATATACTTAAATATCCAATCTATCGAAGAAATGGATCCACTCTGTTGCTTCTGAACTTCACCTTCAGAAAAATGCTTAGCCAAAAACTTTCTGCCAACCCAAAGAACACTCCGAGCTGCACTGCTGCCACAGATGCCAAAGACTTCCTTATCAAAGCTTCTTCAAGAAACTCAGACCCAAACTAAATAGAAACACCATGCTGAACTCAACCACAACACCGAAGCAGACACACTTCATTAACTTGTTCCAAAGAAAACATCTTCGGGAACATCCATAGTCACTGCATCTCATCACACAGCTACTATTACCTGAGATACCATCACTCGCTTCTGTCTAACCGACAGATCCAAATCTACTCATCCAACTTCAAAAATAGACTCCGAACCTTAACAGATTTACTTCAGAGATTGGTGAAATCCTTACACAACTGTAAAGTTCACTCGAGACGGTATTAGGTTTACAGTCTCGACAAATACACTTCCAACCTCAACACTCAGACTCCTAATCCTAGATGATATATTATTATCATCTCAACCAATCATTACAAATACCATATACATTTAAAATGATACTTTTTTTTATATATAGAAAATATATCTGGGTAAAATTATTTCACCTTCCCTTTTTAAAACAATATTGTGTCCGTTGGCCTGGTCCAAGTGTTTAGAGATCCCTATCAATAACGTTAGCTACTCGTATTGACCAGAATCCATATACCACTTAACCGATCAATTAACACAATATAAAATCATTTTATATAACTAACAAATACGCGCTCTCGTATATATATATATATACACTCGGACTCAAACAGGTTGCTACAGATCCTGTCTCTAATGAACAATCCTTCCGAACCTAGGTATTCACTCAACCTAGTGCTCTGATACCAAGTGTAACGACCCGGCACTCATTCCACAGAATGACGAATCATCAATAAGAAAGAAAGGGGTAGAAAATAGAAAGAAGAGAAGAAAGAAAGAAACAACAACAACGATCTCACAGCGGAACGAATAAATTATATTAATAACATAAACTATTACATAGTATACAACACTTATCAGAGTTTACAACACTATACAACACATACTAGACAGTTATAAACATCTATCTAGACATTATAACTCAAATACAAGACAAGACACTATCACAGATATCAACACAGCGGAATTCTATATCTACGAACGCCGAAGCCTCCTGCTCCATTGCTTCTCCAGAATATTCGTCAAAGCTAAACCTGAATCCCTTGGCTACTCGTAAAAATTTGAGTACCCAAGAGTTTATATAAAACAGAAATAAACACTTGGGTCAGACATGGGTCTGGTGTGAGTAACAGGTTAAACTTGCTTAACTTCAAAACCTTTAGAAAGAAAAGGTATCACGTAAGACTCCCCACAAATAAACATGGGTAAGTTTTTACCTTACGCTAACCAAAACATTTGATAGGAAATCCAGTTATATTATAATAGGGTCTAGGGTTTTCAATAAATATGAAATAGCTGAAATTGTTACATTATTAAATTCCAGCATACTAGCCACAAAGTGGGTTATACAATCAAAACCGTAAGGGCACGTAGGAAGAATGGGTTTCCATACAATGGCAGGGCTACTGGGGTACCGCCCGTCACAGTACGTGGCCTAGATCACCGTACCGAGGAGTACGCCCGCTCCCCTGCAACACAAAGCCGGAACCATCCCTTACTGGATAATTCCGAACAAGATAACCCCGTAGTTGGCGCGACCAACCACACACTAAGCCGAATAAAAAGAAAAGGGACCTCTAGACAGGGATCTATCTTGCTCTCAGTGGGTGCTACCCACGAAGCCTTGCTGCACCTCCCCTGTTTTAGCCATTCCCGGTTGATGAGGCTTGAGGTTACGATTACCTTTAATCAGAACATATCACTTAGAATGCTCATCGTCCACCTGACGATGTGCTGAAAGCATTCAATCCATACAAGTTCGTTCCGGGTTCGAACGAAACCGAAGGCATTATCTCGTTACACTCGTTTTGGAATCACCCTCAGAGTTAACGACAATAACCCTTGCACTCTGAATCTTCGTCTTCACTTGAGATTCACGACCTATCGTTAATTTGGATCGATGTGGTATTCGGGTCTCCAGACCTGGAATTCCGGTATACGGAAACCCGATCCCGGTCTCATCGAAATCCAAAACGTATCTTTTAAGGGCCAAGTTGTTTTAAGGTTAAAACAATTTAATTCTTATCTATATACACAAAGATAGATAATTCAATAGATAATCTACATTATCATCCCAAACAGATAATTCACATTATCATTATAATTCAACCAAAACGTCCATATCACATATCAGCACATATCTCATCAGAGATATCAAACAATGCAAAGCATTTAATAACATTCATCCATCCCTAAGTAATGATTTATCATCTCTAATTAATTTAAAGTGAATTAAACTAATTACTTCATTCTATAAATCCTACTTACTTAATCATTAATTAAACCAATTAATTAATCATACTCTAAGTATCCATCTTAATTAATCATTCCTGATTAATTATAATTATTTTAATTACTTTAAGTAATTAATACTTAATTAATTTCACAAATTAATTATCTTAAACCATTTCAGTAATTAATCATTAATTACTTCATTAATTAATTAACTATACTTAATTACATTAATCCTTAATTAATTACGATTAATTAATTACCTTAATCACTTATTATTGATTAATTAGTCTTAATTAATCAACCCTTAATTACATCATTAATTATATAAATTAATTAATGATCCTTAATTACTTTTAAATTAATTACTCCATTTAAATTAATTATATTTAATAATTAATCTTTAATTAAACCATATTTATTAATCACCTGTGATTAATCACATTTAGTAATCAACTACCCTTAATTACTCCATTACATAAATTAATTACCCTTTAATTAATTTCCTTTTAATTAATCCCTTGATTAATTATACAAAAGTAATTAAACTCAAATTACTTTGATTAAACCATCTTTAGTTAATTACATCCACTAATTAACTTTAATTACTTTCCTAAGTAATTACACTTCACTAATTACATTTAAGTAATTATATTTATCACATCTCTAAATGATTATCCTAAATTAATTTAATTAATTAATTTAACTTAATCAAATTTATTTAATTAATTACTTTAAGTAATTAATTACCTTAATTACTTCCATTAAGTAATTATACTTAACCAATTTATAAATGATTATCATTAGTTAATAAAACTAATCACATTAATTAATTATTCAAAAATCTCTAATTAATGATCCCTCATTAATTATTAACCATTCTTTAATTACTTCTTTAAGTAATTAAACTTTAATCAACTATTTATTAATTACAAATAAATAAATTCTTAATTACCAATTAATTAATTTCTAATTACTAAATTAAATTTACTTAATTAATCTTTAATCACTAGGTTAATAAATTTCTAATCATTTATTAACAATCCATACTTATTTAGTTGAATGATTCTTAATCCCAAATTAATTAACCCTTAATTAGTTAACTTAAAATTCTAATTATTTAATTAAACACCCAATTCATTAATTAAATAATTTATTAAATTATTCTTTAATTACTTTATTAATTTAATGAATCTAAATCATTAAACCTTAATTACTTTAAAGTATTAATCTTTAACTACTTTAATTTATAATTAATAAAGACTTTAAAACATTTTACTTTTAAAATCTTTCTTTTAATTCATTTTAAAGATTTAAAATAAATTACAATTTAACTTTAACCAAGACTTAAATCAAATTTACAAATTCTTTTTAAATCCAAATGTTAAGAAAACTTAACATTTAAAAGATTTTTAACCAATTTATTTAAATTCAAAATCTTTTTAAAAATATACTTTTAATAATTCAAATTTTGTTAAAACATTATAAATTTTATAAACTTATTTTACTTCAACTAAATATAAATCTAGATTTGAATCCATACCTTTAAAATTTTGATTTAGAACCTGTTTTAAATCCTGCTCTACCCTTTTTAAACCCATTTTAACTTTTAAAACACTGTTAGGCTTTAAAACTGCAACATCACAACTTACCCGAGCCATATATCAAAATACCCGAGCCAAAACCCTGTTTTCCCGAGTACTCCTTCGAGTTTTCTTCTTCCCCTTTTATTTTAAACTTTGTTATAATAAAAAAAACTTAAAAACAGTATAACCCACGAGTCTCCCCTTCGAATTCCCGAGCCAAGTCCACATTTCCACGAGCACGACTTCGAGCTAACTCATCAACCTACTCGAGAACATCTGCTTCTTCCCCAAATCTCAAACCCAGACATGACTGCTACCTTGTGCACGTGCACAGGCGACTCGATCGCCTTTGACCACCGACACCATCGCCGGCACATCGTCTACGACACCCACTAGCGAGCCCAATCATTAGATCCACGAACAAACTTCTCAGTCGAATTCGAGCATTACGACTAAACCTGGAACAGAACCCATCATCCAAAACCACTTCGTTTCACCACCTCTGGTCATTAGAAAATCTGATACTCCGATCAAAGCCTCGTCGAAGTCCCAAGCTCCGTTTCCCCCACCTCCAGTTAAGTCCGGTTCACCATTGATTTCGAAATATGTCTCGAGAACAACCTCAACAAAACTGTGCCTTAAACCCTAAATCATCTTCGCCAACCCACCACGGCGATCAGAAAAACATGGCTCCATTTTTCCTCTGTCCTCCATCACCTCGACCTCCTCTGATCAGAACCCCGAGGTTCAACATCACCGTGATTGCCAGAAATCGACCATTTCCCAATTTCCGTTCATACAAGGATATCTCACTATTCATAAACTTTAAAATTGTGATTTCTCTTCTAAAAATCACAATTTAGTCTAGAGTTTCAGTTTATAATCCTGAATGGTTAAATTAACATATTTGAATTTCCACTTATCTTAAACTTGTTCTGTTCTTTTGATTTTCCCTGGCCATTCAAGTTTTGTTTTTACTTAAATTAAATCCTAAACTCTAATCTATGATAAAACAAACAATATTTGTTTATAACTTAAATCATAATATTAACTAAGTTAAGAGATACAGAAATTTCAATCAAAACTTAAATTTAAAAACTGGAAACAGAGATAACAGACATGCACACCAATTTACATCCATATATACAAAATATACATTCATACCAAACATATTAAACAATCATGCAGGCATATTACATCATAGATTCAAGGATTTATAACATGCAAACAGATATACTTAAGATTTTTTTAAAAATGTAAGTTACTCACCTATTTTATGAACAGAGAAATATTCCAGATTTATTTGAAAAGCTTTTGAATTTTTAAGATCTGAATGACTTTGCTATTAAAACTTGAATGCTTGCTGGAAACTTGCATGCATGCTTTGATTATTGAGATGTTGCTCTAAATCAGGTTGCTTGCTTCCAGATTTGAAAAGATGCAGGCTACAGACTTGATTCCAGATTAAAGAATTTGCAGGCTTTGATTTAGATTTTTGAAAATGAATTACAGGCAGACTAAAAGACTTTGATTTGGAAAATGAACTACAGGTTGTTGAATTTGATTTCTGGATTTGAGGAGTTGATTTCTGATTTTCAGATTTGAGTATGAACACATTTTGTTTTGAGAGGAATGTAAATTTACTGATCGTTTTGAGAGGAGAATTTTATTACTGTAACAACCCGACTTTTTCTCCACAGAAAGTCGGATCATCATGAAGAAAGAAAGGGATAGAAGAAGAAAGGATAGAAAAGAAGAAACAACAACACAAAAGAATCTCACAGCGGAAACGAATGAAATATAATATACCATGTAGAATATTACATAGTATCATATACATCGGAGTTACACAACTTATACATCACCTACTAGATAGTTATAAACATCTGTCTAGTTATTACAACTCAATACAATACACACACTATCATAGAGATTAACACAGCGGAATACTATATCTACGAACGCTGAAGCCTCCTGCTCCATTGCTCCTCCAGAAAACTTGTCAAATCTAAACCTGAATCCCTTGGCTACTCGTAAAAATTTGAGTACCCAAGAGTTTATAAAACAGAAATAAACACTTGGGTCAGACATGGGTCTGGTGTGAGTAACAGGTTAAACTTGCTTAACTTCAAAACCTTTAGAAAGAAAAGGTATCACGTAAGACTCCCCACAAATAAACATGGGTAAGTTTTTACCTTACGCTAACCAAAACATTTGATAGGAAATCCAGTTATATTATAATAGGGTCTAGGGTTTTCAAATAAATATGAAATAGCTGAAATTGTTACATTATTAAATTCCAGCATACTAGCCACAAAGTGGGTTATAAAATCAAAACCGTAAGGGCACGTAGGAAGAATGGGTTTCCATACAATGGCAGGGCTACTAGGGTACCGCCCGTCACAGTACGTGGCCTAGATCACCGTACCGAGGAGTACGCCCGCTCCCCTGCAACACAAAGCCGGAACCATCCCTTACTGGATAATTCCGAACAAGATAACCCCGTAGTTGGCGCGACCAACCACACACTAAGCCGAATAAAAAGAAAAGGGACCTCTAGACAGGGATCTATCTTGCTCTCAGTGGGTGCTACCCACGAAGCCTTGCTGCACCTCCCCTGTTTTAGCCATTCCCGGTTGATGAGGCTTGAGGTTACGATTACCTTTAATCAGAATATATCACTTAGAATGCTCATCGTCCGCTTGACGATGTGCTGAAAGCATTCAATCCATACAAGTTCGTTCCAGGTTCGAACGAAACCGAAGGCATTATCTCGTTACACTCGTTTTGGAATCACCCTCAGAGTTAACGACAATAACCCTTGCACTCTGAATCTTCATCTTCACTTGAGATTCACGACCTATCGTAAATTTGGATCGATGTGGTATTCGGGTCTCCAGACCTGGAATTCCGGTATACGGAAACCCGATCCCGGTCTCATCGAAATCCAAAACGTATCTTTTAAGGCCAAGTTGTTTTAAAGTTAAAACAATTTAATTCTACTATCTATTTACACACAGATAGATAATTCACAGATTCACAATAGATAATCAACATTATCATTATAAGCAGATAATCCATATCATCATCACTATACAACCAAAGCATCCAAATCATACAATATCAATTATCTCATATCTGAGATTTCAAACCATTCAAGGTACACAATATCATCCATTCATAAGCAATGATTTATTTATCACCATCAATAATTAATTTAATAAATGTAATATCCCGGAAATTTTAACAATATCAATTTAATAATCTGTTGAATAATTAAATTGATATGAATGATCTTTGATGATAAGATTTGAATTTAATTTAATAATCTAATTAAATAAGTATTTAATTGGTGAATCTTATCTTTTAAAAGTTAATAAGATATTTTCTATTTGAATATATACATATTTATTTGTATATATTGTAAATAGAAGCTTTGGGTAAATTGGAAATTTAGATTTAAATTAATATGGAATTCTCAAAGATATTTAAATAAATAATCTTATAGTTTTAAATTACTTTAAGTAAATATTTAATTGTTTAAGAGATATTTTAACTTAAGTTTAAATAAATAAGATTTACAAAAATGGTTTGTTTTATTTCTTTTTAAATATTTCTTGATAATATAATCTCTTGTTTAAATTATAAAATATGTTATTTTCAAATAACAAGTATAATGTATTATTTTTAATATGTATGAATTTTAATGCTAAAAGGAATTGTTATTTTAAATGGAATAAATAGTGTATGTAAATATATATATTACTTAACTTTTAAATTGAATCTTAGGATTTGATTTTATTTAAACCTGAATTTAAAGTTTTGAAATTCAAAAGAATATATATTTAAATTGTTTTGGATTTTATAATATTTGTATAAACTTTTATTTATAAATGTAATTAGCTTTTGTTTCTCTTTAATATATATAGATAAGTGTTTAAATAAATAAGAAAAAGGCTTTTTAAATAACTTTTAAAATAAATAGAAATATGAGTAATTACTTATAAGACATGTGTCTTTATCTAATGCCTTGTTTTAACATGTGTTAAGTAATGAATTAATCTATGTGACAAGTGTCTTTTTATTTTCTTTTTCTTTTATTTTATAAAATCAAAAATATACATGTATATTAACATTTGCATTTCTTCATTTCCCATTCTTTTCTAATCTTCATTTTTTTCAAAGCCAAGAGAAAAACAAATCAGTAATCCCTATTTCTCAAACAAAGTATGTTCATATTCAAATCAAAAATCTAAAATCTGGAGTTAGAAATCAAATTGCCTCAAACCAAAATTTATACACTTCTCAAAACAAAATCTGAGATCAGTAAGCATCTTCCTCAAACCAAATTCATCAATCTGTAATCAAGTTCCCAAATCAAAAACTAAGGCCTGCAAACATCTTCATTTTTCAATCTGGAATCAACTCAAGAAAACCAGCCTGCAATTCTTTTTCAAAGCCTGCATGTTCTTTAGTCTGGAAGAAATCCTGGAATCTAAGCAACACACATCTCAACAAACAAGATGTTATCATGCATGCAAGACTCAGTAGCCAACATTCAGTTTAAAGTTTTCAAAATCAAAAACTATTTCAAAAGAATAAAGCTCTGTTCTCTGCTTTTTAAAAGGTGAGTAACAGTTTTTATTTTAAACTAACTTAAATAAATGTAGTTGCTTGAATTTTCCTGTGATAATCATGTTTGTAGTGATGAAATTCTCTGTAATATGTATAGTTTGGAATGCATGTATGTTTTGATATGTTATTGCCTGTTCTAATATGCCAGTTTTAAAATCCTGATCAAAATAAATTATTTCATGCTCAAATCCTTATGAGGGCTTAAGATTAAACCAAGTATGAGTATATAACATAGATTTTAGTTGAAATTTTATTTAATATAAAATAAAAACTGATATGTCTCTGTAAAGAAATATAACAGAGCAAATATCTTGTAAGTGAAAAATACAAAAGTCTAGATTCATTATTCCAGGAGTATAAGTTGATTTCTTATACTAAAACTCGATTTTTAAAACATAAATCATAATTTTTAGTTTCGAATTGAAGGAGCAGTTCTGTTTTTAGTTAAAAATGAATCTTTGGTAATTTTGTTTATCTCAGTGAAATTGGGATGTTGTATTCTTCAATAAGGGTAGTGGGATGATCAAGGGTATAGGGAAAAAATTTAGAAATCGAATTAAGGCAGTAAGGCAGAATTGATTTAGGTTTGAAATTTTTAAACCTAGTTTTACTGGGTTAGGGGAAGATGATCGAAATGGGATCTGTGGTCGATCGAGTTGAACGAGGATTTGGCAGATGGAAGTTTGGTCGTGGATGAAAGTATGGCCGGAGTTGCTAAATGTCAGATGATCGGAATCGCGAGCACGAGCGATGTGCCAGGTTTGGTCAGTGGTGATGGTTTTGTTCCAGGTTGGGTAGAAGGCTCGATTTCGATTTCGAGTATAGATCGAAGAGGTGATGGTCGTAATCGGGTTTGTGGATGATCGTCGATGGGTGGAAATACTCGGTGATGGCCGGAGGCGTCGATCTGGACCGTGCACGTGCACGAGATCGAGGATGTATCTGGTGAAGTCTGGATTTTGAGGAGAGAAAGGTCTCGAGAGATTCGAATTTTCTTACGGGTGAGACTCGGGGAATTTAGGGTTGCGACTCGAAGTGTTTTAGTGGAGACTCGAGTACTTTTATGTGTTGCCAGGTTTTTCAAAAGCCTGTTAGTTTAAATTTTAAACTGAATTTAAATGGTGAAGAAATATTAAGACAGGATTTGAAATCAAAGTTTTTAATATATGAATTCAAGTTTGGTTTTGAATTTTAGATTGGAAATAAATAAGTTTTATAAATTTAAATATGAATTTGTTTAGAACCCTTTTAAATTTCTTTTATAAGAGATAAGAATTTTTAATAAGTAAAAGTTTTAAATTGGTTTTAAAAACTTAGTTAAAATAAATTGGTATTCATTTTAAATACAGAATTTAAAATGAAATTTTAAAAGTAGATTTGAAATGAATATTTCAAATATAAATTATAAATGATAACTTGTTTATCAATAAGAATAAAGTTTATCTTAAAATAATTAAAGACTTGTGTTTATTTAATTTATTTAGAGATTTAATAGATAATTAATTTAATTTGATTAATTAATCATTTGGATTAATTAAATAGGTAATTAAAGGTTTAAACTAATTTATTTATGATTAAGATTAATTAATTAGGGATGATTAATTTGTAGTTAGGGATTATAAATCAGAGTATTAATTAATGGTTAGGAATTAATTAATAAGTAATTAAATATTAATTAAGTTATGGTTAACACTTAATTAATTTAGTAATTAGAGATTAATAAATTGGTTATTAAGATTTATTAATTTAGGATTAATAATAATTAATATAAGTTAATTACTTAAGGAAAGTAATTAAATAATAGTTAATGAGGTCATTAACTATGGGTTATTAAATAATGAATTAATAGGATTAATTTAATAGTTAATTAGATTAATTAATTTAAAGATAATCAATTATAGAATTTGTTTAAATGTAATTACTTATTGGAAGTAATTAAGAATTAATTACTTATTGTAATTAATTGAAGTTAATTTGATTTAGTTAAATTAATTAATTAAGTTTAATTAATTTAGAATAATCAAGAGATGATTTGATAATAATTACTTAATGTAATTATTAAGATAAGATTATTTAGGGAAGTAAATAATAAGATAATTACTGGAAGTAATTAGTTGAATAAATGATTTTATTAATAGAAGTAATTTGAGTTAATTACTTTGAATAATTAATCAAGGGATTAATTAAGAAATTAATTAAGGAAGTAATTAATTTAGTTAGTGAAAGTAATTAAGGGTAGTTAATTACTGATTGAAGATTAATCAAGGTGAGTAATAAATGTTGTTTAATTAAAGGTTAATTACTTAATGTAATTAATTTAATTAAGTAATTAATAATTAAGTTGTAATTAAGGATCATTAATTGATATAATTAATGATGTAATTAAGAATTGATTAATTAAGTAATAATTAATAAATGAAGTAATTAATTAATGTAATTAATTAAGGATTAATATAATTAAATATAGTTGATTAACTTAATAAATTTTAGTAAATTAATTAATGATGTAATTAAAGGTTAATTACTATAAGTGGTTAAGGATAATTAATTTAAGTAATTAATTGAGAATAAATTACTTGAATGTAATTAAAAGATAATTAATCAAGATGATTAATTGAAATGAATTATTAGAGGATAATTAATTAATTGATTGTAATTAATTAATGGTTAAGTAAGAAGGATTTATAAAATGAAGTAATTAATTTAATTCAATTTAAATTAAGATGATATAAATCATTACTTATGAATGGGTGTTAGTATTGGATACTTGACTTTGATTGATATCTCTGATGAGATATATGCTGTGTGATATGGATGTTAGTTATGGATTATCTGATAATGTTGATTATCTGTTATCTTCCTTTGTGAATAAAGATAATGAATTAAATTGTTTTAACCTTTAAAACAACTTGGCCTTAAAAGATACGCTTTGGATTTCGATGAGACCGGGATCGGGTTTCCGTATACCGGATTTCCAGGTCTGGAGACCCGAATACCACATCGATCCAAATTAACGATAGGTCGTGAATCAAGTGAAGATGAAGATTCAGAGTGCAAGGGTTATTGTCGTTAACTCTGAGGGTGATTCCAAAACGAGTGTAACGAGATAATGCCTTCGGTTTCGTTCGAACCCGGAATGAACTTGTATGGATTGAATGCTTTCAGCACATCGTCAGGTGGACGATGAGCATTCTAAGTGATGTGTTCTTTTCTAAGGTAATCGTGACCTCAAGCCTCACAAACCGGGAATGGCTAAAACAGGGGAGGTGCAGCAAGGTTAGTGGGTAGCACCCAAGTAGGACAAGGTTACCTCTGTCTAGATGTCCCTTTCTATTTTTGACTTAGTGGTGCGGTTGCTGATCCCAACCGTGAGGTATCTTGTGCGGGAATTATCCAGTAAGGGATGTTCCGACCTTGTGTTGCAGGGGATTGGGAGTGATCCTCGGTACGGTGATCTAGGCCACGTACTGTGACGGGCGGTACCCCGGTAGCCCTGCCATTGTATGGAATCCAAAATCCAATAAGTGATAACGGACTTGATTGTATAACCCACTTTGTTGGCTAGTATGCTGGAATTTAATAATGTAACAATTTCAGCTATTTCATATTTATTTGAAAACCCTAGACCCTATTATAATACAATCGAATTTCCTATCAAATGTTTTGGTTAGCGTAAGGTAAAAACTTACCCATGTTTATTTGTGGGGAGTCTTACGTGATACCTTTTCTTTCAAAAAGGTTTTGAAGTTAAACAAGTTTAACCTGTTACTCACACCAGACCCATGTCTGACCCAAGTTGTTTATTTCTGTTTTATAAACTCTTGGGTACTCAAATTTTTACGAGTAGCCAAGGGAATTCAGGTTAGCCTTGACGAATTGTGGAGGAGCAATGGAGCAGGAGGCTTCGGCGTTGTAGATAGATAGTAGTTTCCGCTGTGTTGATCTTGTTTAGATCTTTGTTTGGTATTGAGTTGTAATAACTAGACAGATGTTTATAACTGTCTAGTATGTGATGTGTAATCTGTGTAACTCTGATAGATGATGTATATGATACTATGTAATAGTTATGTGATATATTATATTTTATTCCGTTTCCGCTGTGAGTATTTGTGTTTGTTTTCTTTCTCTTCTTTTCTTTTCTACTTCTCACCCCTTTCTTTCTTATTAGCGATACGACTTTCTATGGAGAGAAAGTCGTGGTCGTTACAGCTCCAATACCCAATAACTATTTTACCAAAACCAAATAGTGTTATCAAATTTTCAAAACAAATCTTTTTATTAAAGATTCGTTATCACTTCAACTAATTTTCCAAACACTTTCATAGTTTTCAAACAACTTTATTCACTTCACAATTCAAATTCAAATTCAAATTCAAATTCAAATTGTGAATTCAAAATTTTCTCAAAATTTTTCTAACACTCTAAATTTTTGAAATTTTTTGCCAGCGTCTCCTTTGCGCGGCTAACACGGTACGACTACAAAACGTCCCTACGGACTCTCAAATCCCAATAGAAAACAAAATGCCAAGTGGCAAAACCAGAATCTCATCAAATTTCATACTGAAATTTAAATACATACCTTTTGTCGAACAATTTAAATTATCTTCAAAATCAAAATCCAAAATCCATTTTCCTTAGCCTTTACAATTCCTGTATATTTTACTTAACAGCAATATCCAAATTTACTTATTGGATTTCCATTATCGATTTACTTAAGAATTTCATTCACTCATTTCTTAAGTGCAATATAAGTATTTCTTATATTCGTTTTCACTTCACGAACAAAGTTGTATATTCATTTCCTTATACTTTGCATTTTCAATTTCATTTGAATTCAATTTACAATTTCAACTCTATTTGAATTCAATTCAAATCTCAATACTTATATTTCCAAATTTTCATTCAGATTTTCATTTTGAATTTTACTTGAATTAGATTCATCTTCTATTTCTGAATATTGAGTTTCATTTACCTTTATCTCAAATTCAATTTGAAATCACTTGTCGTTAAGTGAAAATTTTTCAAAAATTCTAAATTTTTCTAACTCCCAAAATTTTCGGAAAATTTTGGCAGAGTCTCCTTTGTACGGAGGAGCTTTTGCAATATGACAAAAGATATGAATATATATACATCGACCCACTCGGTCGAAAAAGCAGAAAAACAGTTCATATTTCCTATTTTTATTGCGTAGGCGTACCTTTTTAGCATTTTTAAGCAAAGCGGTTATTTTTAAGCATTTACGCAACCAAAAATGCAGATAAACGGCTTCAAAAACCTGTACTTACTTAATTTAAACAGGTAAGTGACAAATATAGGAAATATATTTAACAATTCACTTATTTCAATAACAAATATATAAATTTCATTAGCCATACATCCAAAATAAATTCCATTAGCAATTCATAAGGTTTCAATTCAACTTAAATTGCTTTCATCTAATTCACCTTCAATTTCTATTCAATTCAAGTGATTAACAACTCACTTTCTGTGATAACCTGGATTTTTGACAGCTGTTAATCTGTAATTAAACTGGATTTGATTTATTAAAACACTGATTTATTAATTTAACAAATAAATCCGATAATAAATATTTATATCTGGATAAATATTTACTTGATAATCTCCAAATATGATTATTTAAATTGGCAAAATTATTATTTTCAAACTAATTAAACAAGTGTTTGTTTAAATATATATATGAGTTGATTTTAATTAAATTGAATTTGAATTTGAGATTGAAATTTTAAAAGATAAAATATCTTAAAATAAATTGGATTTAAAAATAAGGTATATTTGATTTTTATTAGTATATAATTAGTTCTATATTATTTTCTTTAAAGGATTTTTATAAATAAAAATTAAGAAAATGTATTTACCAAATAGATATCTTAGAAATAAATTAGATTGGAAACTCTACATTTTTAAACATTAGTATATATATATATATATATACTTAGTAATTGATTTAAAATATTTATAATCTTAGTTTAAATTTAAATAAGGATAAATAAAAAGACAAGGTATTAAGTAAAAATATAAAATATAACATAAAAACATAGAATACATGAAATAGACATTTGTAAGCTAGAGGGTGATTCGTGTGTACAAGTGTCTAGTTTATTAGTTTTCTTCATTTTTAAAATAATAAAAACAAGGCTGTACATTCTTATATACATTTAGCTCTACTCCTACTTCTTTCAATTTTCTCATCTTCAAAACCAGAGAATTAAAAAGAACAAAAATCTGAGAGGGCCAAACTAGAATAAGTATAAAACAACTAAATCAACAACATCTTCAACCTGGGATTCCAACATCTGAAACAAGAACAAACATTTAAGCTTAAATTCAGAATTCAAGTTAAGAAGCAAGCTTACAAATTTCCAAAGATCAACTCAGTTTCAAAATTTAAAGGGCTAGCAGCAAAATCAACCTGAAGCAAATTCAAAATCAGTTTCACATTTAAAATCTGGTTTGAGAACAATTTGGTTCTCTGTTTTCAAAGGTGAGTAAACCTTTCTTTTCAAAGCTTAAATCTGATTTTATCCTGATGCATGTGATGATTCTTGAATGTATGATATGAGATATGTTTTGCATGGTCGTGTAAATGAAATTTCATGTATATATGTAGGCTGATAGTTGTGTGCATGTCTGTATATTTGTATATTTGCTCTGTTCTCCATTTACAGGCTTCAAAACCTATTCAAAAATCAATTCCTTCTTTCCTGATCTTCTTTAGGTTAGGATGAATAAACAAAGTCTGTTTGTAATATCAAGATATTTGATAAAAAAATATTTCCAAGAAAGATTCAAAGGTAGTTTTCATAAAAAGGAAGAAGTACAGTGAAATTCAAATCATATCAAAATTTTCAACTTAAACGATTTTTGGTTTCATGTATATAATCATTTTTGTTTTCGAAAACTAAGATTTTTAAGATTGAAATCATGATTTTTAAGTTTGTAAATCGTGGGGTTTCTCGAGTTGATCAATTTGGGTCTTTTCGTCTATTTCCGACCATCGGCGATGAGTTAGATGACGTGATGGTTGCTGGAGGTGGTCAGGGGTCTAGAGATCACCGGAAAAATAACAGTTTAATTTATTGGTGGTCGAGGTGCATGGACAGCATCGATGTAGGGTTTATCGTATTGTTTGGGTCGTCAATATTCTCGAGGGTCTGGAGACGCCGTGGGTGGACCGGAATTTATCGCAGGTAGGGGAATCGAAGCTCGGGATCGTGACGCAGCTCTGGGTGGAATGGCGTGGATTCTAGTGGTCGAGATCATCGGAGCAAGGCAATTTCGTTGAGGGGTTGGGTTCCAGTGAGTGGATCAAGTAGCTCGAATTTGAATTCCAGTCGAATTCGTCGATCTGGGTGTTCTGGTTGATCAGCGTGGTCGTCGACGATGTGCTGGAGGTGGCATAGATGGTCGGAGCCATTTCGTTCAGGCGTGCACGTGTACGCTTGTATATTCAAGTCTGGGATGTTGTGTGTTTTGGAAAGAAGTGGTTTCTCGGGATTGACTCGAAGTTGATGGTGGTTTGTCTCGAAGCAAGAAAAGATATGAGTTACTCGGGTTGGGCTCGGGTAATTTACGAGTTTGGCTCGGGTTTTTGTTTGGGTTTTCATAACCAGATTTTAATGATAGTATAATCAAGTTTTTTTTAAAATAAAAAGATGAAATTAAGGAAGTGGTTATGGTGAGTGTATTGAACTTTAATTAATCAATATTTTGGTATAAAATGATTTCAAGCATCAAATTTAGATAATGCAATTAAATAATGAATTAAGATAACAAGGTTTATCTTTAAATTAATTAAGGTGGATAATCAAAGGAATAATTAATTGATTAATTAAGGTAATTAATTAAAGATTTACTTACTTAATTACTTAAAGAATAATTTGTTAATGTGATTAATTGATGGTTAATTTAATTATGTAATTGATTAAAAGTGATTAATTAAAGTGATATAATTAATTAAGATAATTAATTAAATAAAATTTAATTATTTAATAACTAAAGGAAAATTGAATTATTAATTAAGGTTGATTAATTAATGAACTTATTATTAAAGATTAATTAATAAAGGATTAAAGGATAATTAATTAAAATGGTTTGAAATTAATTAATATTAATTAACCCGGATTAGAAATTTATTCATAAGTAATTAATCTGGTTTAAGTTAATTAAAATCAGATAATGAATTGATCTTACTTATGGATGATTGAGTAATATTGAATGCTTTGGATTATTCGATATATCTGATATGGGATTATGATGCTTTGTGTTATGAAATGCTTCGGATGAATTGTGATAGTGTAAGTTATTTATCTGTGATAATTGCTATGTGAATATGATATCCTGAATTTAAATTAAATTGTTTAACTTAAACCTCTTAGCTTAATAAGGATCACATTTAAATCCGAAGAGACCGGGGTCGGATATCAGTAATATCCGAAACCACTTCGATTTGAAATCTTCTATAATTCTTTATAGAATGATATGTGAAATTAATAGGACGGTTTGGGATAATATGGACCATTTAAACTAAGTTGGATACTTAGATATTGTTTTGTGAAAATAAGTGTTGACTATATAAGTTGTTTACTTATAGAAAAGTACGAGTTACCCCGGGTTTAAATAAGTTCTATGGATTTAAATTTCATGTTAGATAAGTTTACTCACGCTGGTTTCCAGCCTGACCCGGGTGTTACTTTGATGTAATGCTCGGGTCAGACCGAGTATTACAGATTTTCAGGAAAGGACGTTCTGGTGTTCAGGTGGCGAGCTGAATGGCAGAGACGTATGGAGTGTATTCCGCTATGTATTTGAGAGTTGTGTTGATAGTAGTATGGGGCAGGTTGATATAACTGCTCAGTCTATTTGTAATGATTGTAACTCTGATGAATTGTATGTAAAGTAACAATTACAGCTTTCTTTTATAAATGCTATTATTTGTTATTATATTTAATCCGCTGCGAATGTGAGATGTTGTGTTTTCTGTTCTTCTTTCTTCTTTCTGTTCTTTCTTCTATCTCTTTTCTTTTCCTCATAACTATCTGGAATTTTCGGGTTCGAAAATTCCGGGTCGTTACAGTTGGTATCAGAGCGAGGTTAAGCGAGAACCTTGGCTCTGTTGGGGATTACTCGTTAAGGATAGGGTCAATGGTACCCTAGAACGAGTTGAGTGTATATATATATGAGAGCGTAATTGTTATATTCTTATATAAGGATTTTAAATGATTTTATATAAGAATATATTTTGATATATAAAATGATATTTCCTTCTAATAAATATTAAGGTAATTGGTTGTTAAAATATTGGAATTAAATTAAGTGGTAATAGAAATAAAGCCAAATTAAAATTGAATGAAGATAAGTTTGAAATGAATTCAAACTGAAATTAAAATCTTGAATTTGTAGAAATGTTATCAAGAATAAAGATAATAATAAATTGGTTTCCAGATATGATAATTTTGGTTATTATCATAAATGGTAATTGTGTTTAATAATGAATGTTGTTAATGATTTAGCAAAAGGAAATGTTTAGGGAAGTAAACATTTAAGTGAGTATAATTTTTAAATTGGAATTGAAGATAATTTAAATTTGTGAAATTTTAATCTAAATCCAGAAAACTTGAAATTGTTTTAAAGAAGTTTGTTTTGAAATTAAAAACCAAAAATGGTTTAAAATTTAAAGTATGATTTGAAGTACAAATGGAATAAATATGTATAAATGAGGATATACATTATATCAAAGATGTTTGAAATAAACTCTAAGTATTGAATTTTAAATTTTCCTTGGAATGTGATGTGAAAACCCAAAGTGGATAAGTTTTTAAACTTAAGTAGGAAGATTACTAATATAAGGTTTAAAATTTGAATGGGAATTCAAATTGGGTCTAGTTGACTGAATTAAATTGAATTTAACTTAAGGAAAGTTAAATGAGTTTAGAATAAACAACTTGAATTGGAAATTTCAAAATAAAATTTAAATTTAACTTGGGTAGTTAAATGGTTAATTTAAATGGGAGTTATGAGTAATCTCAAAATGGGTTTGAGATCTGAAAATTTAAAATGGATACTGTAAATGGGTGTTAGGATAAATTTGGATGTTTATTTTTCCTGATATTATTCTATTGTTATAAATAATCAATGAAATTGAGAATTGGTTTTGAAAATTGAAAATGGATAATAAATTAGAATCTAAAAATTTAATTGTTTTTGAGTCCTTATTTGAACTTTGTAATAAGTTAAGTAAAATTTTAAAATGAAATTTTGGAATTTGGATTCAAAATTAAATGGTTTAAAAATTTAAGTTGTTAAATTAAAAATTAAGGTTGATTTGATTTAAAAAGTAAAGGTTAATTTAATTTAAAGGATTAAATCAACATTTAAAATATTTAACTCGAATTTATATAATTCGAGATAGTTTTAAATTGAGATTTGAATTAAATTAGTTCAAATTGAATTTGATTTGAATTAATTAGAATTGTGATTGAAGATGTATAAGTTTAAAAATTCAAATGGTAAATTAGAATTAAAATGATTTGAATTTGGAAATTGAAGCTGGTTCAATTTGAAATAAATCCAAATTGAATTAAAATAATTTGGAATTGTGATTAATGTTAAATAGGTTTAAAATTCAAATGGAATTTGATTTGAATTAGGAAAGAAATAGAGGATTAATTCAACTTGAATTGAGGTTAAATCAATTTCAATGGAAATTGAAGTTATTTAAATTGGAATTGAGTTAATTTAAATGGAGGTGGAAATTTAAATTGGATTGATGAGAATTGAACAGTTTGGCTCTGGATTATTTTCAAAATAAATTGTTTTAATACAAATATATTTTCCAAACTATTTACTATACAATCTTTCTTCTTAAACCCTAAACTATCCTATACTTATTTTACAATTATTTTAGAACTATTTAACTATTTTGAAACTGTCTTATAAACTAATTACTATTTTTCAGATTATTTATATCTAATCACTATTTTTAAAAACTATTTTGCAATTATCTAACTATTTTATACCTACTTAACTATTTTACAGCTATTTTACAAACTAATAACTATTTTTCAACTGCTTATCTATTTTAAACTTTTTCAAGTTATTTTTAAATTTAAATAGGTCAGAGTTCAGACTGTTTGTAATTGAAGTAATAACTCAATTGGAAATGGAAGCAATTGAGAATAAGTGAATGGAATTGAAGGAAATGTGAATAGAAAAGAGAATTGATTTGGCTAATAACCAAAAAAGATAAAATACGTAGGATATACGTATATTATTCTATTCGCATAGTGATTTGATCCAGATTCGAACACAGAATTTCGAGATAGTATTATCGATCCGAGTTGGGATTTTTCGCTCGATTTTCGACGGCGAACCTGGATATGGGTTTTGATTGGTTCTGGATATTCTCTATCATAGCTACGACTATGCAAGGAGAATGACGGTTTCTGATCAAGAAATCAGATCTGAGTCCGCACTAGGAAGTCGGGTGGACGATACTAGTTCGGAAGTGAAATTATGTGATCGATTGAGCGATCAAATTGATATTGCGTACAGATGATATGTGTACATCGTACGAGTTTGAATGAAATTGATATTGTTGTTTGTGGATAAGGATTATAAAATGATCTTTGAAATGAAAAGTATATTTGTGAAATATAATGGAATTGGATATTTCTTTGGTTGAAATTTACTTTATTGGGGTAAGTAAATGATAAATAACTTCATAAAGAAATCAAACTTGAATGTTTGATTAACAATAAATAAAGTTATATTTTGTAATATGATAAACTTCCCTTATTGAATCTAGCCAGAATAAAAAGGGTTTTGAAATATTTGAAGTATAAATGAGGTTTTATACAAGTTTGAAATGATCCAAAGATTTTCAAAGTTATATATATCTATATATATATAAAGAATTTTATGAGAATGATTTTGGAAAAGGTTTTGGGAACCTATATAATTTGGAAAAGGCTTTTGATTTTTGGAAAATCAATTTTGGATTTTGAAAAGCCTAGTTTGAGAATTATCGATTTTGGTAATCGATTTTGTGTAAAGGAGATTTTGATAAATCATAAAGGGTATGATTTGAAGATACTATAAGTATATAGTATAAAGTGTTTTGAGAATAGCTCTGGGGAAAAAGGCGCTTCCTTGAAATGAACTTCTCAGGAGTACCACTGGGTGGTACTGCCTTGAGCCCCAAGGGGGGTTTCTAAAGTTGATCCTGTGAGGAGTCCGGACAAAACTAGTTCCTGAGGATTATTTGTGTAGCGAAAGTCGAGGGGCTGGTGCCCACAGAGGCATTTGAGTTATGCTGTGACAACAATTTAACTCAATGTCACTGCGATCTACTGCAGACCATAGCGGAAGTCATGTGTGCCGCTGAGAGCCAACTGTCTACGTTTGATTTTATATCGGTAGACTGTGACACTATGGTAACATAGCGAAAGTCGTTTGTGCCGCTGAGAGCCAACAGTCTGCGTTTGATTTTATATCGGTAGACTGCGACCTATGTGGGAGAAGTTTCATTTTGACAGCGAAATCGTGTGTGCCGCTGAGAGCCAACAGTTACATGGACTTTTGCTGCGACGGCAACGTAACCCTGGAATGTAACTGCGATCTGTTGTGGGTTCCATGCTGTTATCAGTTACATGGACTTTTGCTGCGATGGCAACGTAACCCGTGATGTAACTGTGACCATGGATGGAGGTGATGATTTCCAGAGCATTCTCACCAAAGATATTTCCTCTATTTTCAAAATGTTTCCTATATTTTCAAAAGGTTTTCAATAAAATTATTTTTCAAAGTATTTTCACTGGGTGTTGAAAATGGGTTTTCCAAGTACTTATAGATTTTCAGTCCTACGCCTGATCAACGTATGACCGAATTTCTATGAGAACGAGGATAGATTTGTTGAAACATCGAGTTATAAAAAGTATTTTTATTTTAAAATATTATATAGATTTTTAAAAGTGTTTTAAAAATAATCAAAGAAATTTTTTTATCGGATTTTAAGTATTTAATAAATTCTGGTTTCGTTCCTTTTCGAGGACGAAAAGATTCTAAGGGGGGAGGAATGTGATAACCTGGATTTTTGACAGCTGTTAATCTGTAATTAAACTGGATTTGATTTATTAAAACACTGATTTATTAATTTAACAAATAAATCCGATAATAAATATTTATATCTGGATAAATATTTACTTGATAATCTCCAAATATGATTATTTAAATTGGCAAAATTATTATTTTCAAACTAATTAAACAAGTGTTTGTTTAAATATATATATGAGTTGATTTTAATTAAATTGAATTTGAATTTGAGATTGAAATTTTAAAAGATAAAATATCTTAAAATAAATTGGATTTAAAAATAAGGTATATTTGATTTTTATTAGTATATAATTAGTTCTATATTATTTTCTTTAAAGGATTTTTATAAATAAAAATTAAGAAAATGTATTTACCAAATAGATATCTTAGAAATAAATTAGATTGGAAACTCTACATTTTTAAACATTAGTATATATATATATATATATACTTAGTAATTGATTTAAAATATTTATAATCTTAGTTTAAATTTAAATAAGGATAAATAAAAAGACAAGGTATTAAGTAAAAATATAAAATATAACATAAAAACATAGAATACATGAAATAGACATTTGTAAGCTAGAGGGTGATTCGTGTGTACAAGTGTCTAGTTTATTAGTTTTCTTCATTTTTAAAATAATAAAAACAAGGCTGTACATTCTTATATACATTTAGCTCTACTCCTACTTCTTTCAATTTTCTCATCTTCAAAACCAGAGAATTAAAAAGAACAAAAATCTGAGAGGGCCAAACTAGAATAAGTATAAAACAACTAAATCAACAACATCTTCAACCTGGGATTCCAACATCTGAAACAAGAACAAACATTTAAGCTTAAATTCAGAATTCAAGTTAAGAAGCAAGCTTACAAATTTCCAAAGATCAACTCAGTTTCAAAATTTAAAGGGCTAGCAGCAAAATCAACCTGAAGCAAATTCAAAATCAGTTTCACATTTAAAATCTGGTTTGAGAACAATTTGGTTCTCTGTTTTCAAAGGTGAGTAAACCTTTCTTTTCAAAGCTTAAATCTGATTTTATCCTGATGCATGTGATGATTCTTGAATGTATGATATGAGATATGTTTTGCATGGTCGTGTAAATGAAATTTCATGTATATATGTAGGCTGATAGTTGTGTGCATGTCTGTATATTTGTATATTTGCTCTGTTCTCCATTTACAGGCTTCAAAACCTATTCAAAAATCAATTCCTTCTTTCCTGATCTTCTTTAGGTTAGGATGAATAAACAAAGTCTGTTTGTAATATCAAGATATTTGATAAAAAAATATTTCCAAGAAAGATTCAAAGGTAGTTTTCATAAAAAGGAAGAAGTACAGTGAAATTCAAATCATATCAAAATTTTCAACTTAAACGATTTTTGGTTTCATGTATATAATCATTTTTGTTTTCGAAAACTAAGATTTTTAAGATTGAAATCATGATTTTTAAGTTTGTAAATCGTGGGGTTTCTCGAGTTGATCAATTTGGGTCTTTTCGTCTATTTCCGACCATCGGCGATGAGTTAGATGACGTGATGGTTGCTGGAGGTGGTCAGGGGTCTAGAGATCACCGGAAAAATAACAGTTTAATTTATTGGTGGTCGAGGTGCATGGACAGCATCGATGTAGGGTTTATCGTATTGTTTGGGTCGTCAATATTCTCGAGGGTCTGGAGACGCCGTGGGTGGACCGGAATTTATCGCAGGTAGGGGAATCGAAGCTCGGGATCGTGACGCAGCTCTGGGTGGAATGGCGTGGATTCTAGTGGTCGAGATCATCGGAGCAAGGCAATTTCGTTGAGGGGTTGGGTTCCAGTGAGTGGATCAAGTAGCTCGAATTTGAATTCCAGTCGAATTCGTCGATCTGGGTGTTCTGGTTGATCAGCGTGGTCGTCGACGATGTGCTGGAGGTGGCATAGATGGTCGGAGCCATTTCGTTCAGGCGTGCACGTGTACGCTTGTATATTCAAGTCTGGGATGTTGTGTGTTTTGGAAAGAAGTGGTTTCTCGGGATTGACTCGAAGTTGATGGTGGTTTGTCTCGAAGCAAGAAAAGATATGAGTTACTCGGGTTGGGCTCGGGTAATTTACGAGTTTGGCTCGGGTTTTTGTTTGGGTTTTCATAACCAGATTTTAATGATAGTATAATCAAGTTTTTTTTAAAATAAAAAGATGAAATTAAGGAAGTGGTTATGGTGAGTGTATTGAACTTTAATTAATCAATATTTTGGTATAAAATGATTTCAAGCATCAAATTTAGATAATGCAATTAAATAATGAATTAAGATAACAAGGTTTATCTTTAAATTAATTAAGGTGGATAATCAAAGGAATAATTAATTGATTAATTAAGGTAATTAATTAAAGATTTACTTACTTAATTACTTAAAGAATAATTTGTTAATGTGATTAATTGATGGTTAATTTAATTATGTAATTGATTAAAAGTGATTAATTAAAGTGATATAATTAATTAAGATAATTAATTAAATAAAATTTAATTATTTAATAACTAAAGGAAAATTGAATTATTAATTAAGGTTGATTAATTAATGAACTTATTATTAAAGATTAATTAATAAAGGATTAAAGGATAATTAATTAAAATGGTTTGAAATTAATTAATATTAATTAACCCGGATTAGAAATTTATTCATAAGTAATTAATCTGGTTTAAGTTAATTAAAATCAGATAATGAATTGATCTTACTTATGGATGATTGAGTAATATTGAATGCTTTGGATTATTCGATATATCTGATATGGGATTATGATGCTCTGTGTTATGAAATGCTTCGGATGAATTGTGATAGTGTAAGTTATTTATCTGTGATAATTGCTATGTGAATATGATATCCTGAATTTAAATTAAATTGTTTAACTTAAACCTCTTAGCTTAATAAGGATCACATTTAAATCCGAAGAGACCGGGGTCGGATATCAGTAATATCCGAAACCACTTCGATTTGAAATCTTCTATAATTCTTTATAGAATGATATGTGAAATTAATAGGACGGTTTGGGATAATATGGACCATTTAAACTAAGTTGGATACTTAGATATTGTTTTGTGAAAATAAGTGTTGACTATATAAGTTGTTTACTTATAGAAAAGTACGAGTTACCCCGGGTTTAAATAAGTTCTATGGATTTAAATTTCATGTTAGATAAGTTTACTCACGCTGGTTTCCAGCCTGACCCGGGTGTTACTTTGATGTAATGCTCGGGTCAGACCGAGTATTACAGATTTTCAGGAAAGGACGTTCTGGTGTTCAGGTGGCGAGCTGAATGGCAGAGACGTATGGAGTGTATTCCGCTATGTATTTGAGAGTTGTGTTGATAGTAGTATGGGGCAGGTTGATATAACTGCTCAGTCTATTTGTAATGATTGTAACTCTGATGAATTGTATGTAAAGTAACAATTACAGCTTTCTTTTATAAATGCTATTATTTGTTATTATATTTAATCCGCTGCGAATGTGAGATGTTGTGTTTTCTGTTCTTCTTTCTTCTTTCTGTTCTTTCTTCTATCTCTTTTCTTTTCCTCATAACTATCTGGAATTTTCGGGTTCGAAAATTCCGGGTCGTTACACTTTCTTACATTCAATTCATTTCTAAGTGAATCTAACTCATATCTATTTCAATTGATACAAAAATCAATTTCTAATTGCTTTTATTAACTCATAGAATTTATATAATCTCGTTTTTGTCAAACGATAATTCTTTCTATTCAGATTTGTTAATATTCATGCAACTAAATGATTACTTGAGCAATCATTTAAATTGATTCCATTCAATTTAACTTACATTCCATATTCTCATTCATTTCATTTGAACCATTTCACAAAAATTTTCTTAAGTCGAGCATTTATTCAATATTTACTCAAGCTATTTCACTTCAAAATTCAAATTCATTTTCTTGTAAACAATTTCCAATTTCAATCTTTGATTTGATTTTTCATTCATCAAATCTGTAACGACCCATAAATTTTGAACATTTGAAATAGAATATTTAATTGAATTTAAATATTTGAATGTTGATTTAAATTGAATTTCAAATATAAATATGAAATTGGCAATTTAATTTGTAAATTTAATTGTTGTAATTGGGTAAAATTTTGAGTCTTCAGGTTTAAGCCGATTTAAAAATATTTTCAAGGCTTAGAAAATCTATATTGATAATTCTAAAGGTACTGGAACTTTCAGAATTGAATTTAAAACTGTTTTGTTCAATTTTGAATTTTATCGTTTAAATTGAATTTGAAAATAGCATTCCGGGGGCACAGTCTCGGGTTTCGACGAAACCAGTTCCATTGGATTCGTAATATTGTATTATTATCGGATTTCAATTATCATAGCATTTGGAGAGATCGTTTGGTCATACGATAAGTAAACGCATTGAAATTTATATCGAAAATTTAATATAATAGCTGGGTCCAAAATGCTATCTTCTCCATATGATCGAATTTGGACTCGGAACCTTTTCCATCACGTTCGGAATAGGGGTTTAACATTATAAACGCCTGGCGGCGTGCCTCGATTGGAGATCGAGATTATAAGTTGCGGAAATCGAGACGATTGGGATTTGAATTTGAAGATTTAATGAGAAGATTTAACACGTGCTTCCCCTAATCTAACACCTGTCTTCAATTTCAACACGCGTCTAAAATAAATAATAAGAAAATGGCCGAAGGATCCTCTTCTCTTCCTCTTTAAAAATCGAATCCCTCTACCTTTTCATTCAGCCGAGAAACATTTTAAACAAAAAGGGAATGGCAATTTTAAACTTCACAAAATCAAAACTATACGAATTCATTGGAATCGATTCCCATAGCCGACTTCAGCAAAAATAAAATCGAGCTAGGGCGCTCGCTCGCTCGATCAACGAATCGAGTTCGTTCGAATCACTCGCGCACGAGAGAGTGAAGGTGGAATCGCGACTTGCGATAGCGCGTGGGTTTTCGAGCCTGTGGCGATGCAGGCGAGCGATTCGATCGATGGGGCAAGAAAAGCACGGCGAGCTGGTGACGTCGAGACTAGGATTTCGACTTCCATAGTTTTGAGGGCATGGATTGGTCGAGTGGGTCGATCGAGGAAAGTGGGTCTGATGTCTGGCCTCGCGAGGTTCATCGGCAAATCGAAGAGGGCAGTAGCGAGTTCGTCAATAAGGTATATATATAGATACATGCAAATTTATATGTATACGTATGTACAGGAAATGTAGATACAGTCTGTTTAATTAAATATATATATATATATAATCTCAGAAAGTATATATATATATGTATATGAATTTATACAGTTAAACATAAAATTTTATATATATATATGGATCTAGATTAATAAAGTTATAATATATTTTAAATAGAAATTTAAACCCAGTTTCTATTTTTACCAAAACAGTGAATATACATATATAAGGTTTTGTGAAAATTAAATAGAAAATATATATATTATAAAGATAGTTTATTTAATAAAACTTATTTAGTTATTTTTACCAAAGGTGATTTTCTTAAATTTGGTGTAAATCCAATTTGTTATCTAAAATAAATAACTAATGATTAATTGTTTGACTAATTCAAAATATTAATCAACCGTATATAAATTGTTTATACAAGGTCTAGAACTGTGAAGAAAACGATATGGAAAATGGATTGCAAAATAAAAGCGAAGGTGAGATCTTCTCACTCAGATTTAAAATTGAATTGCAGTTATTGATTGTGTTGATTACTGTTGGGATGTGATATTAGATATAGTAGGATATATCTATATATAGCAATATATATATATATATATATATATTGGCATATGTATATATTGATGATTGATTTTCCCGCATTGTATAGCGGATGAGACCCTATTGCGCCGCATAATAGCGGATGATATTTTATAAATCCCATATACCGCGATATTCCACCTCGAAGTGGAATTGGTATTGTGCTAACATCTATGGATGCAGGGAAACAGGTTGGAGGGATCCAACTGGATTCCTCAAATTGTTTGGATATTATTCCATATGTGAATGATGTGATTTATTGATAATCTGTGGATGATTTATTGATAATTGAAATTGTGAAGGCTAAAATTTAGCCGAATGTATTTTTGGTATCGTTGGATACCAGAAATGAATATAAATTGGATTTTGAAATTAAAGTGGAAAACTTTAAATAAATTTATTTTTAAGAATTGAATTTATTTGAAAGAAGGAATTTTAAAAGTATTAAAATGGATTGTCGAAATCTTATTGAATAAATTCCAAGATATGGGAAAAGATTTTTATAAATGAATTTTGAATAGTATTATTCGGAAGTTGGAAAATTTATTTGAAATGGAATTTTAAATGGTTTGGAAGATATAAAGGAATTTATTTTAAAGGTGATAAACTTGTTGAAATCCCATTTGATAATTGATTTTGTATTGAAGAAATAAATCTTTGGGAAATCGATATAAAAATCTATTTGGTGTTTGAATGAAAATCGATTTTTGGTGTTGAGAATAAATTTATAAATCAACTTGTAAAATGATTTGGTATTTGGGATTAAAATTAGAATCAATTTGAAATTTGATTCGGTGTTGAAATAAATTTAGAAATCAATTTGGAATTTGATTTGGAGTTTGAAATAAAATTGAGAAATCAATTTGAAAGTCGATTTGGTGTTGAAAGTGAATATTTGAGAATGTAAATTCCGAATAGAATTTATAAAGGAAAGGGAAATTTGTTTTAAAAGTAAACGTTGATTTATTTTTAAAGTGTGAGAAATATGATTTGGAATCGGTTTTCAAAGTGATGAAGTGTGGAAATAAATTTACAGTTTTGGAATGTAAATTTGAGACAAATCGATAAGGATTTATTAAATTGGTTTAAATGGACCATTTTGTGATGAAGTGTGAAAATGTGATTTGAAATTGGTTTTCAAATGTTGAAGTGTGGAAATATATATATATATATATCTTTCGAAGATATTTGAAATTAAATAATTTGGGAAAATTATTTGAATCTGATGATTGTTGTGAATATTGTTGATAGTTAAATCACCGACTATCAATATTGCCTTTGAAATGGCACTTGAATTGTTTTTTAAAACAAACGCTTATTATTCGGTTTAGCCGGGAAAGGACCTTTGTGTCAGATAACCCATTCCGAATAATAATACGACGATATGGATCGTATTGAAGACCGGTGATGAAGACCGGGTATTTGTGAAAATGATAGGATGACATATCAATTGTCTCTGCACCGTTGGCTACGGTATTGAGATTTCCTTTGTGATGGGAAGTTTTATCGGGATTGTGAATATCCGGATTGCAAGGGCTTCTTTGGAAGTGCCTTCGGTTCTGTTCAAACCCGGAACAGACTTGTATGGTTACATGTCTGACATTACGTTTTGAGATATAAAGCCGATTTCTTTCAAATACATTTCTGTTGGTGGCGGAGAATTTATTCTCTTAGCTTAACACCCTTCTCTGAGACGTACGAGCTCAGAGGTTATGTAGTTGAAGGTTATCAGCGAGATATTCCCAATTTGGTAATGTGGCATGCTGAGTGTTGTTGTAATGATGATCAATTATTGATCATTTGTGATCAAAGCGTGGCTTTGTGAAAAAGCGTAGCTTTGTGGACGAGACTTCGTCAGGGCCTCACAACCCGGAAATGGTCGAAACATGAATGTTGCGGCAAGGTTATGAGGGTCGCGCCCTTTAGGGTATGTCATTTCCTTCTGGAAAGGGGTGGTATCATGGTATGGAGCCCAGATACTTACTCATGTGGACACACTTTATTTATTATGTGTGATGTGGTTATCGAGCGCTCGGATAAAGGTCCCAAAGGACCAGGGGATGGCATATTCATGAGTTACCTAGTTAAAGGGGTAACCCGGCCTTGTTTAGCAGAGAGCAGTTTGTATCTCGGGACGTCCAGCCAGAGGCGATCCCATGTGGCAGTCGGAAAGGAAGTTCCTTAGCCTGACCATTTGTTGGAAATCCAATTTCCCAATACGGAACTTGTACGGTTTTAGTTGTAGAACCTGCCATTTACTTATGGTGGTCACCACTGTTTAGATGGTAGCTATAGTAGGCATACGATACTGGTCGTATGCTGGCTAAGATTAATATTATACTTTCGAAATGTTTTCTGCACTAGACATTAATAATAATAATCCAATGATTGGCATAGTAAGTATCTTTGACTATCATAAGAAGAAATCTCCTCCAATTCTGCGTTTGCATTGTGTGTGTGGCGGGAGGTCTTATGGTAGTTTCATTTTCCAAAAGCATTGCGAACTAATTTTATCTTCTTTGTGAAAATCACTGTTTTACGATCTCACACCAATCACCATGACTGACTCGGAGTTTATTGTTTCCTTCTAAACTCTGGGTGCCCATAATTTTCCACACAGGCAGCCTAGAGTTATTTTTATCAGGATATTCTGGAGCTTTGGAAGCAAGCTGGCTGGCGAGACGTACTCTCGTACTTGTTTATTATTTCCGCTGTGTATTCTGTATGAGGACAAGTTTATATAACTGTCCAGTTTTGTATTGAGTTGTATATTGACTCTGATTGATGTATTGTATAAAACTGATATAGTTCTTTGTTTAAAAGACTAGTGATTATCTATTTTATATTATTCCGCTTCGAATGTGAGATTTGATATTGTTTCTATTTCTGTGTTTCTTCTTTCTTTTTCTTCTGTCTTCTTCTACCTCTTCTTTTAACCCTAATGGTTCGGTTTTCCGGCATTCGATTGCGCGACATTTGATACAGTGGACGTATTAATGTTGACTTTCGAGCGTCGAAAAAACGCATCGTTACATTTGGTATCAGAGCATCCGGTTAAGCGACAACCTTGCTCTATTGGGTATTACTCATTAGAGATAGAGTCAGTAGTACTCTAAAATGAGTTGAATGTAATAATAGATATGAGCGCGTATTTTTTAGTGAATACAAAAATTTGTTTTGTATTGTGTTGACTTATCGGTTGATTGTTTATAGATTCTAGTCGGTGCAGTCTAGCTAACTATAATCGATAGGGGTTTCTAAACTCTTAAACAAGATAAACTGACACGGTTTTGTTTTAAAATAGGGTAAATGAAATAATTTTACCCAAAACTATTTTTGTATGGAAAAGAAATGATTTTCTATGAATTATTATAGTATATGGATGCTTGGTTGTTAGGAGGTAATAACATTGAAATATTATCATTGTTATATTGAAATTGAATAAGAAATAAAATGTATAACCAAAGATTGAAGATAAATTCATTTAACAAATGAAATTTATAAATATGAATTGAAAGATGAGGAAATGAATTCATATACAAATGTGATTTGTAAAAGGTAAATTGTAAATGAGATTTATAATTGGAAATAGAATTCCAGAGAGAATATTTGAAAATAAAATTCACAAATGGAATGTAAAATAAGTTGATAACTTATAAAATATTTGAAAGTTGATTTGGAATAAAAATTCAAATTGAAAATGAATGAATTTGTGAATGAACAAATAAGTTTACATTTGTAAATAAATGAATTAAACAAATGGAATGAAATTTGATTTGAATAAAGTTGAATAAAAATCCAAACTTAGGAAAATAAAATAAAATGGATTGAGTTTTAGTAAACCGATTTGATAATTTATTAATTCACGAAATAATGAATTGGAGATTGAATTGGTTAAACTAAAGTTGAGTTATAAGCTAAATTTAAAATGGGTTGAATTTGTATATAAATTCAAGTGGGTAGTAGAAATAAATTGAAAATTTCCTTGTTATTGTTAAAATGAATTCACGATGAATTGAATATGGAAGTTGAAATTCAAAATGAATAAGTGAATATACTAATTGAATTAAATTAGTGAATGGAATAAATTTGATAAATGAGAATCAAATCAAGAATTGAAATTGGAAATTGTTTACAAGGAAATGAACCTGAGTTTTGAAGTGAAATAGCTTAAGTAAATATTGAATAAATGCTCGACTTAAGAAAAGAAATTGTGAAATGGTTTCAAATGAAATGAATGAGAATATGGAATGTAAGTTAAATTGAATGGGATCAATTTAAATGATTGTTGGCTAAAGTAATCATTTAGTTGCATAAATATTAACAAATTTGAATAGAAAGAATTATCGTTTGACAAAAACGAGACTATATAAATTCTATGAGTTAATAAAAGCAAATAGAAATTGATTTTTGTATCAATTGAAATAGATATGAGTTAGATTCACTTAGAAATGAATTGAATGTAATAAAGTGAGTTGTTAATCACTTGAATTGAATAGAAATTGAATGTGAATTAGATGGAAGCGGTTTAAGCTGAATCGAAACCATATAGATTGCTTATGGAAATTGTTTTGAATGCATTGCTTATGAAATCTATATATTTGTTATTGAAAATAAATGAAATGTTAATAGATTTCCTATATCTGTCACTTACACATTTAAATTGAGTAAGTACAGTTTTTGCAAACCGTTTGGCTGGATTTGAGCACGCTAATATGCTAATAATAAACCGATTTGCTTAAAATTGCTAAAAAGGTACGCCTACGCAATACAAAATAGGAAATATGAACTGTTTTTCTGCTTTTCCGACCGAGTGGGTCGAGGTATATATATTTATATCTTTTGTCATATTGTATCAGTTTATACATACATCAATCAGAGTCAATATACAACTCAATACAACAATGGACAGTTATATAAACTTGTCCTCATACAGAATACATAGCGGAATAAATAACAAGTACGAGAGTACGTCTCGCCAGCCAGCTTGCTTCCAAAGCTCCAGAATATCCAGAATATCCTGATAAAAATAACTCTAGGCTGCCCGTGTGGAAAATTATGGGCACCCAGACTTTAGAAGGGAACAATAAACTCCGAGTCAGTCATGGTGACTGGTGTGAGATCGTAAAACAGTTATTTTCACAAAGAAAATAAAATTATTTCGCAATGCTTTTGGAAAATGAAACTACCATAAGACCTCCCGCCACACACACAATGCAAACGCAGAATTGGAGGAGATTTCTTCTTATGATAGTCAAGGATGCTTACTACGCAAATCATTGGATTATTATTATTAATGTCTAGTGTAGAAAACATTTCGAAAGTATAATATTAATCTTAGCCAGCATACGACCAGTATCGTATGCCTACTATAGCTACCATCTAAACAGTGGTGACCACCATAAGTAAATGGCAGGTTCTACAACTAAAACCGTACAAGTTTCGTATTGGGAAATGGATTTCCAACAAATGGTCAGGCTAAGGAACTTCCTTTCCTACTGCCACATGGGATCGCCTCTAGCTGGACGTCCCGAGAGACAAACTGCTCTCTGCCAACAAAGCCGGGTTACCCCTGTAACTAGGTAACTCACGAATATGCCATCCCCCGGTCCTTTGGGACCTTTATCCGAGCGCTCGGTAACATCATCACACGTAATAAATAAAGTGTGTCCACATGAGTAAGTATCTGGGCTCCATACCATGATACCACCCCTTTCCAGAAGGAAATGACATACCCTAAAGGGCGCGACCCTCATAACCTTGCCGCAACATTGCTGTTTCGACCATTTCCGGGTTGTTGAGGCCCTGACGAAGTCTCGTCCACAAAGCTACGCTTTTTCACAAAGCCACGCTTTGATCACAAATGATCAATAAATGATCATCATCACAGCAACACTCAGCATGCCACATTACCAAATTGGGAATATATCGCTGATAAATTTCAACTACATAACCTCTGAGCTCGTACGTCTCAGAGAAGGGTGTTAAGCTAAGAGAATAAATTCTCCGCCACCAACAGAAATGTATTTGAAAGAAATCAGCTTTATATCTCAAAATGTAATGTCAGACACGTAACCATACAAGTCTGTTCCGGGTTCGAACAGAACCGAAGGCACTTCCAAAAGAAGCCCTTGCAATTCGGGTATTCACAATCCCGATAAAACTTCCCATCACAAAGGAAATCTCAATACCGTAGCTAACGGTGCAGAGACAATCGATAGGTCATCCTATCGTTTTCACAAATACCCGGTCTTCATCACCAGTCTTCAATATGATCCATATCGTCGTATTATTATTCGGAATGGGTTATCTGACACAAAGGTCCTTTCCTGGCTAAACCGAATAATAAGCGTTGTTTTTAAAAACAAATTCAAGTGCCATCTCAAAGGCAATATTGATAGTCGGTGATTTAACTATCAAGAATATTCACAACAATCATCAGATTCAAATAATTTTCCCAAATTATTTAATTTCAAAATATCTTCACGAGATATATATTTTTTTCTTTCCCACACTTCATATTTGAAAAATCCATTTCAAATTACTTTTCACCTTTCAACTTTTGAAAATCAATTTCAAATCAATTTCCTTACACGGAATATATTTCCAAATATATCTTTTAAAAACCCACTTAGAACTTTTAATTTATATTTTAAAAGCTACTTTGGAATATACTCGGTTTTTCAAGGAAAATACACTTCCATTTCAAAACGGTCCAATTAAGCCAATTTAATAAATCCTTTTCGATTTATTTCAAATTTACGTTCCAAATCCGTAAATTTACTTTCACACTTTAAAAATAAATCAGCGTTTATTTTTAAAACAAATTCCCCTTTCCTTTCATAAATTCCATTTTGAATTTACATTCCCAAATATTCACTTTTAACCCCAAAATCAAATTCCAAATTGATTTCTAATTTTATTTCAATATCGAATCAATTACAAATTGATTTCTAAGTTTTATTTCAATAGAACAAAACATTGCAATTTATTTCTAAGTTTAGCTCCAAATAACAAATCATTTGCAAATCGATTTCCAGATTTATTTTTCAAACACTAAATCGATTTCAAATAAATTTTCCAATGATTTATTTTCCATTACCAAATTAATTACAAATTTAATTTCAAAATTTATTTTCAACTCCAAATAAATTTCCAAATCGATTTCTCAAAGGTTCATTTTCCAATACCAAATCAATTTCAAATTGATTTCTAAAAGTTTATGACTTTTAAATAAATCCCTTTGTTCTTTCCAAATTATTCAAAATTCCATTTTTTAAATAAATTCTTCAACTTTTGAAACAATATTATTCAAAACTCATTTTTTCCATATTTTGGAATTTATTCGGTAAGATTTCAAAAATCAAATTTTAATACTTTAAAATTCCTTCTTTCAATAAATTCAATTCTTAAAAATAAATTCATTTAAAGTTTTCCACTTTAATTTCAAAATCCAATTTATATTCATTTCTGGTATCCAACGATACCAAAAATACATTCGGCTAAATTTTAGCCTTCAATAATTACAATTATCAATAAATCATCCACAGATTATCAATAATCACATCATTCACATATGAAATAATATTCAAACAATTTGAGGAATCCAGTTGGATCTCTCCAACCTGTTTCCCCGCATCCACAGATGTTAGCACAATACCAATTCCACTTCAAGATGGAATATCGTGGTATATGGGATTTTATAAAATATCATCCGCTATTATGCGGCGCAATAGGGTCTCATCCGCTATATAATGCGGGAAATCACAACTGCAATATATATTGCTATATATAGATATATCCTACTATATCTAATATCACATCCAAACATCAATCAATCAATCAATAACTGTAAAATCAACTTTACATTCGAGTGAGAAGATCTCACCTTAGCTTTTATTTTGCAATCCCATTTTCATTCTCGGCTTGATTTCTTTATAGATTTTGACCTAGTATAAATATTTATACACAATTGATTAATATTCGAATCAATCTTCGTTATGATAGTTGTAATTAACAAATTTCTTCTTTAACCACTTCCTGTTTATAAATTCACATAACTAATGATTAAATTTCTCTTTCAATAAATTTATTAAATTCAAAAATTTATATTTAAAACTAAATTCCCTAAAAATATCCTTTGGTAATTAAGATAATAAATTAAGTTTTAAATAACAAATCTATCTCTATAATTTATATTCACAAATAAACCAGTAAGTGAAGATATCTATTTTTTTTTAATTTCATTTCATCATTTTCATTTTCCCTTTACTGTAAATTCATTTCATATATATACATACGTATGTAAATTAAATCGAAATCGATAGCCACCTGCACATTGACGCCCAAAGCACAAATCGAAATCTGACATTTGTGAACGTGCTTCCTCTCCACGAACTCGACTGCTTGCTGTCTCCTCCATCGTCGAATAGAAATTCCACTGACTGTCACCACGCGAGCCCAGTTTCGATTTCGTGAAATCGTTCTCCTCGCAACCTAGCGCGCTCGAGCTTCCAAAATAGACCCTCAGCTTCGATTCCGTGAATCCACATGTCGAGCGACTTCGAAAATTGCTTCCGAGATTACGCCATCGAGCGTCGCCTCTGCCGTCCCACAGCTCGAAATCGAGCTGCCCCCAAACCTCGACAAACTGAACGCGACCAGACTGGGAACTCGCGAATTCCAATTCGCACGCGAACGAGATGTCCCTTCCCCTCTCATTTGAATCGATTCGTTCGATTTTAGAGCCGTGATATTAGAAGAGGGGAAACTGGGTTTAGTTGATTTATTTGTAGAGGAGGGAGGAACGAAGTTCAACAGGAGATATAAAAACTTTTCTTAGCTCCGCCATTTATTTTATCTTATTGAACGAAATAGTTTTCGTTTACTCTAAAAGAATGGATAAGAACGAGATGTTTTAGAAAAAGGGGAGACAGGAGTACGCGATTATCAGCTGGAAAGGAGGAACAAGAGAACGTGATTTGGCAGAAAGTAAGTCGGCATAAAAAAAGTTGATTAAAAATTTATATTTCTATATTCAAAAATATCCCGTTATATTATATCAGCGCGTTTGCTTATCGTACGATCACACGACAGCTCCAATCACCACGAAAATTTAAATCCGATAATAATTTAATATTACGGATCCAATGGAACTGGTTTCGTCGAATTCCGAGACTGTGCCCCGGAACGCTATTTTTAAATATCGAATTAAACGATAAAATTCAAAACTGAACAAAATAATTTCAAATTCAATTCTGAAAGTTCCAGTACCTTTAGAATTATCAATATAGATTTTCCAAGCCTTCAAATTATTTTTAATCAGCTTAAACTGAAGATTCAAATTTTTACCCAGATTTAATAATTAAATCCAATAATTTAATCGCCAAATTCATTCTGATATTTGAATTTCAAATTAAATTATCATTCGAATATTTAAACTCAATTAAATATTCACATTTCAAATGTCAAAAATTCAGGGTCGTTACAGGTTGGCTGAAATATCATGTACAGGTTCCTTCACTTTTATTTCATTTTCTTTTGCTTTGGTGGTTGATTTGATTTTATAGGGGTGATTAGATATGTTATATGCTGATTTGATTTATTTTGTGTTGATTTGATATATTATGGCTTGATTTTAAATTTTATGTGCTTGATTTTTATGCTTGCCATCATGATGCTTACATGTATATATATACATAGATATACACATGTACAAATACATATTTTTACCATATACCTATTTTCATATTTACATATTTACTATTTTATATAAACATATATGCATATATGTACATACTTTTTCCATAAACATATTTACATATACTCTATTTAATATATATATATACATATATATATTTTTGTCATCATAAGTTTGAAAATTTTCCATCTTGAAGCTTGTAGATATATACATATAAATAGATATTTTTTTATCATAAGTTTTTAATGGTGAAGTTATATACATATACATATATATATATATATATATGTATATTTATCATATTCAAACATTAGCATTTTGAAAATTTTTGTATAGTTTCCAAAATTCATAGATTCAGATATTTTCAATATTAGAAAAATTTATTTATTCCACTTATAAAAATTAATATTTCAATATTTAAAATTAGTTAATTATCTCAATAGAAGATGGTAAATATCCGGATCGTTACAAGAAGTCGAGAGACATATTCAGAATTATTGCACATGATAAAGGTAGTTTATCAGCATCAGACAGAGTTGATTGATAGAGTAGAAAATTGAAATATAATGGCATACCCATTCGCTGAGGGAGTAACCCAATTGGTTTTGAGAAAACTGATCGGAGAAGTTGCAATGAGATTCCATAATTAACCTTAAGTTCAAGTGGGAGATTGATAGAGTTAGGGGTATGCCCTAGGGGCATTTATGTAATTTGTTATATATATCTAACTCGATAACCAATCTTATTCGAAATAAAAGATGTTAATCTATAAAGAAATGTAAACTGACAAATTGAAATTTTAATTAGAAAGTTTTGGTTTAATATTACATACATATGCATGTGTAAATATATATGTGTGTGTGCATGTAAACTTTAAGTATTTGTATTTCAAATTGCCAAAGCTGATTTTAATTTTTTCTAATAATTTAAATGTGAGTCAATTACATATACATATTAATTACTATTTTATGTTTATGTCATTGTATCATAATACCTTTTGCATGTAACATGAATGTTGTATTAATTAAATTTTCTAAAGAGGGAAAGTGAATCGATCAATGATTCCACTTTTTCCCTATTAGATCCTTATGTGATTACATCTAATTTATCCTTGTTTATTCCTATCCAATGTCAACTATCAATCTTACTTACTTTATGTTTAGCAATTTGGTCATACAATTATTGTATGAATATATTTTATATATTCACACTTTTCATATCTCACACTTAATTTAATTAGATTTAAATAATTAAAGAAAAACATTCCTCTATTAATGTTATATAATATATTATTTACTAGAGTTAAAGAGGAAGAGAAATGATAGGTTTTTCTCTCTTTATGTATTGTTGTTTCCTTCTCTAAATTCAATTTACATTTTCCTTTTGCATATATAAACACTGTTTATATATTCACACAAATGAATATGTTTGATACATTCATTATAATACCTATAAATTAAAGTTGAATTTAAATCTCAAATTTAACAGTTTAAAAAAATATGAGTTTATTTAAAATTTTATAGATTGGATGTAATACACATTTAGACTACATAGGCCTAATAAGAATCCAAAAGGCAAACTTTTGAAATTACCCATTTCTTCCGCTGCGGGCTGGCCCAATTCCAACAAATGCCACATCTGATGCCATTCATGAAGGCATGCTGAACGTATCACTGATTATAGCCTACATTCATTAACACCCCTGATGACGTAAAGAGGGTCATGTTTGATGGTTCCATGATGAAATAATTTTATCATACAACACGACATTAATATTTATAAGTCTTATAAATATCTATGTCATTTTATTCAAAAAACATACAACTGCATTTGTGAAGAAAATTTGCTTGGAAAGAGGACATCTCTGAAGAAATGGTGGGAAAGGGTTGGATGCCTAAAACAAGCCATAAATATCAGAAATGGACCTATGTTATGCACAAGAAAGGCAAAAAGCATGCATCCCTTGCACAAGAGTTATGTTAGAAGTTTTGGCACTTTGGGAATCAAAGGGATTTAAATCGAAATTGAAAAAAATCATGAAATTCGAAATAGAAATGCCAAGTTGCATTATGAAGGTTCTAGATCATATGTAGATTATCACAATGATGTGGTTTGTATTTGTTTGTTAAATTTATTTAACATTTGAATAAATTAAAATATGCATTTGGAAATTTACTTAATTTAATTTTTTAGTATGAAGAACTGCATAGTGAACCTACCTATTGGAAAGTCTACTATAGAACTCATAAGATTTATTCAACGGATGGGTCCGCCGCTGATAGTTGGATGGAGTTTACAGCAAGTTATCCATAAAATTTTGTTTAAATAATATTTGCATATATATATACATGTACAAAAATTCTAATGAATATTTAAAATGTAAAACGGATGAAATACCATGCTAGGAGTGATGAGCTTCAAATTAAAGGTGTGGTGATAACAGATGAAGTGTCAGAAGAGGTATTCAATGCACTCGGCATAACTATTGCCAAAAGGATGGATCATAAGCCCAACTATGGCAATATTTCAAAGGTAATTGCTTAACTTTAGTTAGACTTCAAACTAGTTTTTTTTTATTAGAGTTAATTTTAGTGCATAGTTTAGTGTCAGAAGATTTAAGTTTAAATGAGCATTCATATTTATAGTTACAGTTGCATTCTAGTTTGATCCATTATCCATTGCATTAATATTTATATTTTTAGCTAATGATCCATTGGCTACAATAACCAGATTCAACCTAAACAAACATATGCTTAGCACTATCACATTTTTGGTTTCCTACAAACTTCCAATAATATGGAGAATATAGGCATGTACTCGTCATTACTCGCATTAATATTATAGGTCCTGACACATGCCAAAGATATCGTACTTGGTAGTGGTGTCTGATTACCTTCACAATACCTAGATAGACCAATAACTTTTTTTACATCTAATACTAACTAGTGAACAACCACTTCGAGAACTACATGTGATCTTTTGGGAAACAAATTCTTGGCTTTGTCATGTGATAGAAATGTTTAAGTTGAATACAATATCTATTTTTTGTGGCTGTAGCGGATGCATGAGCTAAACTAATCGAGAAACTAAAATGGTAGGAAATGGCACCTCAACAAGGTGATGAACAATAGTTATAATTGAAAAAAGTGGCAAAGCTATATTCTTCATTTTTTAACTTCGTACTAGTTAATGGCCTACTTTGAAATTTGATTATTGGTGGCTATTTAAGGTTTAAGTTCTAACGCCCTCACTATTGTTCCAATTTAAGCAGGCAATTACATTTTCACATGTTACTTGTTTAGAAAATTAAGTTAATAGTAATGATTATTATTGTAAATTATCGCATGTAAATATTTATTACTTACAAAAGTTTTTGGTTTAATTACAAAGATCAACAAAAATAGGAGCCACATTCATCGTCGTAGATCTAAAATAAGAAGAATTAAAGTTAAAGGTGAATTCTTGGAAAAGAAATATGGAAGACTTGAGAATATGTTGATTTGATACTTCCCAAATGATGATATTGATGATGATGGAGTAGAGGGTGCAGGGAATTAGTAAGTATTTAAGTTTGAGTTGTATATTGATATATAATGTACTATTGATGGATTTCGTTGGATTATACTGTTGACAATGTAGTATTTGAATGTGGATGATGTTGCATTATAATTTAATGTTGTTGGGTAATGAATTAATTAGTGGTCTTTATTTATGATGATATTGTTGTGGTGCATTGGTATACTGTTGTGTTGTTCAATGATGATTTGGTCAAAGTACCGTGAAGATATGTGAATGTGTGATAGAAGGTAAGAAACTGAGCGGTAATGCTACAACAGGGATAGTGTCGGTATGGCATCATTAAATTTGCTTTTGACATTTTAAAATGGCGTCAGTAAATATCTTTTCATGGGGTCTACTTGTCATCTACAAAAGGTCACCGCGACCTCATCGAATTGATGTCGATAAACTATTATTGGTATGGTATTGGCATGTTAGCAGTGGTTGGCATTGGTAATATGATTTACAAAAGTAGTCGAATTTTTTTGTCTTGCTTTTTTCTCATGCTATATATGGTATTGGCACAACATTGGTAATGTGTTTACCAACACCGCACTAACGCCATATCGGCATAAGTAAATCGAATGAATGTTACAGCGATTGTGATGCTTTTTTCTACTATTTTCTTATACATTTTCTACCTTAGTATGCACTTTATTATGCACCAGGTAACTTTGTAAAGTACCACATTATGAGCAATGAATAACCTAGAAAAAAAATTAAATATATATTTATACTATATTCATGCTATATATATTCATATATATCAAAAAATAATCACATAGAAAATGAATGCGGCAAATCAGAAACTAACATATCTCTTATATAAATAATTCCCTCCCATTCTCTCCTTTGTATTTAATTGTATGGTCCCCACTCTATCGAACTAATACTTTAGCTAAAAATGGAAATACTATCGAATTATCCATCAATTTGGTTGGTGGCTTTGCACCTTGAAGAAAGCTAAAACCTCAACTGTTTGTGACAAAACAAGTTATGTAACCAATACAATTTGAAATCAAAGCTAAGAAGATAATGGTAGTGCATATGGATCTTCAAACCCCTTTCATAAGCTTCTCCTCATATCTAATTTTATCTCATGAATGAGATTAGTCACTTTTGATGAAGGAGATTCATTCTATGTTGGTTGTCTTATGATTGAACATATTAATTCTGAGTTGAAATTTATTTTTGAGGTGTGATTACCAAAAATTAAAACCTCATTTTTAATCAGAGAGTAATTTGAGGTGAAAAGAGATGAATTATTGTTATAGTAGAAGCGATCTACTAGATCAAAATGTTTTGAAATAGAGTTACTGTATTTTCCTTAAATTCTCTTTGGTAATGGAGAATAATAGTTATGAGTGACTTGTGTAACGATCCATATTCTACGTATCGGAAGATCGTAGAATATTAATATTATATATATATATGAGGCTATATGATTCTATGATTTGGGAAATGAATACTAGAGCCATTTTCCATCCTTATTATTTTAATCAGATGATTTTGACCCTGAAAATCTTACATGGTGTATAACTTTTAATAGGAGCCGAACTGGAGTCTAAAACCATTTTTATTAGATCAGGATGATGGTTTCTTTTTTCATAAAGTGGTCGTAATAGGAAAACGGACTTACCATGAGGAAGTTATGGCTGTTTGAAGTTTCACTTGGTTTTGGACAGCTTGAAGGGTAATTAGAAAGTTAGTGGGTATGCCTAAAGCTCATTTCGGGATTAGCATGAGATTAGGACCGATGGAGCATCTCTCCATCACTTCACACTTCCCAAAAATAGAGAGAAACCTTCTATTATCCATCTTTTTAGCAAAAAGTTACCATAATCCCTTATTTAGTTAGCCAAAATGTTTCATTACAGGAAGATTAGAGAGTTTAGTACCTTGTATTGGAGATCTACTGCTAGAAATAACCTTAAAATTGTTGTTCATCTCGAGTTTTGTGCATCTTTGGGCTTTTATTGGATTGCTTTGAATTTAGGTGAGTGTTTTAAGCCTCTACTCACTAATTAGCCACTATTAGATGTTTAGTGATGTTTTTAAATGATTTTCAAACTCTAAAATATGTTTTAAACTCTCTTTAATAATATGTGCAAACTTCAAATGATTTCGAAATTTTTTGAAAACCAATGTTCTTATGGATCTCCTTTTTCTTATGGATACCACACATAGATTTGGGATTCAAATTGATGTGTATGAATATGTGTTTGTTAGGACCTATTGTATGTTATGATTGCTTGAATGTGTGATGTTTGTTTGGTTGAAAATATCGATCGAATGGCGACGTAGAATAGGAATATGTTGGAGATCACTGCCGACCGATTGGTATAGGGTCAAATGAGACGCGATCGATGTGGGGCAATAAGGAAGGCCCATAAGGCCACGTTTTAAATTTCAAATCATTTGGAGTTTGTATGCCTAAGTTATGGATGGATTGTGGTAATTCGAAGATGATTGATTGGTGGAAGCTTACTTCGAGACATGTTCAAGCTAAGGGATGGTTCGCTTCGAGTTCATAGGGATTTTCTTTGAGTCGCAAATGATAGGGGACGGATAGCTTGAGATGAATGGAAATTTCCAAGTGATGGATCGATATGAAGCTGCTCAAGCTATGCTCCAAGTCATGTAAGGGATGGTTCGGGGTTACTTCGAGTCGTGAGTAGTTTTTCTTGGAGGTATGGGTTAGTGGAGTAGAAGAGGATGACATTTGGTTAAGTCTGGGATCGGTGGCCATGGATCGGTACTGATCCATGGATACCGATCAGTGTAGATGTTGGATTAATGTGGGGACATGAAGGCATATTGCCTAGTGTGTGAAGTGTGGGGTAGGCGTGGGTTAGTAGTAATGGTTCTACACATGATGGGGTTTCGCCCGAGTCTTGGGTGTGTGATCGCCCGAACTCATGACATGCCAGATACTTAGACAAATATGGCTAAGTATAAGGCTTGATGCCGAACCATAGAGTTCGATGGCGATTTTGACGATGATGACTCCATGATGGGAAGAGACGGCTTCAATGATGGATAGCTGCACTTTGATACTATAGAGTAGGGAACTATGAGTCGGATTGAGGGAACTGTTGGAGGAATGCTACGAGACACATGATGATATTCTACGATTAATGATGATTGTAGGGAATCATCCCTACCGCGGTGACTTTATTATGAGAGCCATGAGATCAGTTCCAGGATGTACTCTGCTATAGATGAGATCTGCAAAGGGATAACTGAGACTCGAGGGTTGGTAGAATACTCATGAAGTGGAGGTATATACCAGGAACGTGATGGTTCTTGGAATGGGATGGCTCTTTATTCTAGATATGACGTTTATTTACCCTGGACATACATGATGATTAGTCTATTTCCTGACAATTGAGTGGTATGGATTTGAGTACCGAGGAACTAGGACGTCAGATATCGTAGTGGATGGTCTAATCTTTGACTGTGATGGGTCGATGAGTGATTTTGTATCCAATGCACTAAGTGAGTGAATGTGAAGATGGATGCTATGTTTGTTTGATTTTTTATCACCCTAGGGATGTCACATGATGCTAGTATTATTGATGTATACATTTGGGCACTCCTTAGTACTTTGATGTATGGTACACCCATAATGACTATGATGTAGAGTAGCATATATTTTATATATGTGTTAACTCTGTGGATGCAGGGACAGGTCAGGTAAGATTCTTCGTACCATTTGTCCTATTACATTGATTTATTAGTGTTTAGATGTTTACTGTCGCTCACACCAAACTGTTGTCCGACTCAAAGATTTATGTTTTGCTTCATATTACTCTGGATACTCTTAAATGAGTATATTATGGATGTCAGTACCTATGGAGCTTGCTAGTACCTTTATTACCTAAAGACGGTTATTTATGAGTTGTTATTTGATGTATTATTCTATTTCTTATAATATGCATTGTATGGATTTTTGCACTCTGATTCTGTGATTCATTCGGTTATTCACTGTCTCCTCTATTTTATATCCGATATGTTTACTATTATATTTTATTCAATGCACTATGAGATATACAATTGGTTTTGTGATGTTTTATTTACTTTACAACCTTGAATATCATCCCATGTCAGACGGGCACAGTTGCAGTGCACTATACAGGTATTATTGGGTGTCGACGGTGTAGGGTGGTCGTCACATTTGGCATTGGAGCCGAGGTTGCATAATTTAACCTAAAGGATACCGTGATCCAGTAGAGATAGGATAGGAATTCTCACTCTAGACTGGATCGGGAGTGTGTATGTGTATATATGAGAGAACGTACTTGTTATATATTTTGGTTTTCAAAACTATATAGTGGTATATAGTGTATAAGTCGCACTACACACACGAGTACTACTTAAGTGGAATTCCTGATGGAGATACTGATCAATCTTATTACAGACTGAAGGATAAGTCGTCAAACAAGAAATGCCACTAGGAACTCCGTCTTTGGAGTCGAAGAAGGAGCTGGCTCAGGAGCTCCTAATCCCGATTTGTAGATCATGTTCAATACCATGATGCAGAATATGCTGCAAAATTCATAAATGGCCACTCTAAATGCTGCTATTGTTGGTGGTGCTCCAGTGTAGGCGCCCAGATCCGATTTCACTAAGCTGAATAAGGACTTTCTAGTCTTAGTGGCAAACCGTTCTAAGAAATGGAGTCGGTGACGAAAGTGCATGATTAGCTTGATACGTGCGGAAGGATCTTCCACGACTTACAACTGAATGATGCTATGAAGAGGCGATTGGCTTCCCGACAGCTTCATGGGCGAGCCATGAACTAGTGGAATGCTATGAAGGTTGCTACTATCGAGGACTACTTCACATGGGACCAGTTCAAATCCAGATTCGAAGAGAAGTTTATACCAATAGCTTTGAAGCTGGTCTTGTTCCATAAGTTTGGAGATCCGAAGCAAGGAGAAATAACTGTCCCCGAATATGTTGCTGAGTTTGATGCCCTATCGAAATATGAGATGTCTTTCATCGATACTCCATTAAAGAAGCATGAGAAGCTCATCGTCATCTTGGATGACTGCGTAGGAAAGAAACTCGTAGGCCATATTGACAAGACTTTCGAGATATTAGTCAAAAAGATCTTGAGGCATGAGGTTCTTTATTCGAAGCCGAGGGCTATTGTTCCCAAAGAAGAGCCAACGCTGCAACTAGGCAGGGAGGCAAGAAAAAGTGGAACAATAAAAGGAAGCAGTTTCAGAAAAAAGGCAGCCATAAGAAAAGTAAGACCTCACTTGTTTGTTATAACTATGATGATAAGGGCTACTATTGTAGAGACTGCAAGGCTGAGGGGAAGAAATGCTATAATGGAAACAAGCTTGTGCATATTCAGAAAGATTGTCCAGAGCCGTTGAAGTAGAAACGATGGTGAAAGCATAGCTATCAATGTCGTTCCGACTTCGTCAAATGCTTCATCGGAGAAAGAGAAGGGGAAATGCATCATTATTGAAGGTATGCTTTCAATTTATGATGTTCCTATATGAGTGTTATTTGATACCAGGGCTTCACATTCCTTCATATCTAGTGATTTTGTAGGTAGATTGGGATTGTGACCCAAAATTGTTAACCGACCTTTGATTGTGACGAACCTTGATGAAGGATTACTAGCCCATGTATGGTTTGTCGTAGTTTGATATTATCGATTCATGGATTTTTTTATTATGTTTGCTTTATTTTGGGTTTTGCTGGGTTTCATGTTATTCTGGGGATCGACTGGCTTCACAGATATGGAGTAATGGTGGATTATGGGAAATAATTGGTGACGATATGGATAGATGATGTGCTGACGATAGTGTTAGGCTGCATGCTAGATGATAACATGATGGTCATTTTTTTATATTCACTCGATATCCCACATAATGAGTTGTCATCGATGCCTATTGCTAGGGAGTATCCGGATGTATTTGAGGAGGTGACCATACTTCCTCCACTTGGAGAGATTGAGTTATGTATTAATTTAGTTAAAGACGCCAGAACGATAGTGATGCATTGAGGAGGATGACACCTAGAGAGTTGAGAGAGCTAAAGGTGTAAGTGAATAACCTATTGCGATGAGGGTTCATTCGTAGGAGTATTTCTGAGTGGCTAGCACCCGTAGTATTTTCCACGGAGGTAGATGGTTCCTTTAGATTTTCCATTGATTACCATGAGCCGAATTAAGTAATGAGGAAGAACAAGAATCCACTCTCATACATTGATGACTTGTTCGACCAGCTTTATGGTGCTATAGTATTTTCTCAGTTGAATCTTGCGATGGGATTCCACCAACTAAGAGTAGCGAAGGGGAGTGTGCTGATCACAGCATTTTGTATGCCGTCTGGTTTCTATGAGTGGTTGGTTATGCCTTTCGGGCTAGCCAATGTGCCAACATACTTTGTTGATATCATAAACCGTGCCTTCGGGGGTTAGCTAAATAAATTCATGATTGCATTTGTCGATGATATTCTCGTTTACTCACGGACAAAGGAAGAAAACAAGACACATTTAGGGATCATGCTTGAGGTGTTGAGAGAGCAATGACCGTAAGAAAAGTTTTCGAAGTGTCACTTTTAGAAGAGAGAAGTGGGATTTTTGTGTCATGTTGTTTCTGAGCAGGGATTGCCGTGGATCCTGCAAAAGTCATAGCAGTCCAAGATTGGACTAGACCCAAAACGTAACAGATGTGAGAAGTTTCTTGGGGTTGGCTGGATATTATAGATGATTCATCCAGGACTGCTCCAAAGTAGCTGTACCATTGACTCATTTGACGAAAAAGAATCAGAATTTTATTTGGGATGCAATATTTGAACATGCATTCGTGAGTCTGAAGGAAAAGTTGACGAGTGCACCGGTATTTTACCATTCTGAGCGGGAATGAAGAGATGATGGTATACATTGATGCATGTGGTATCAGATTGGGTGTGTTATTGATGCACAGAGGCAAAGTTGTTGCATATGCTAGTCGACAACAGAAGCCACATAAGAAGAATTACCTGACCCATGATTTTTAAATAGCAGTGATTATGTTCGCACGGAAGATTTGGAGGCACTATCTTTTAGGAGAGAGGTTCGAGTTACTCACCGACCATAAATCATTAAAGTACCTCTTTTCGCAAAAGGATCTTAACTTTCGTCTGTAAAGATGGTTAGAATTCCTATCCTTCTATGACTCTGATATTGCATATACCTCGGGAAAAGAGAATGCAGTTGTTAATGCATTGAGTATGAGACATGCCAGATTAGGAGCTATGTTCCTATAATGGATGCAGCTAGAGTATATTGCTGGTTATGATTTCCGAATAAGATGCGAGCTAGTGCTAGAAATATTGACGAGCTTGATTATCAGACTTACTCGGATTAAGAAGATTGGTACTAGTCACATGTGTGATATCAGACTAGCTGAGATCATTTCTAAGAGTAAGGCAAGAGTAGAGCCTAAAGAGATAAGACAGTACAGATTTGATCGAGACAGTTAGCTCTATAAAGATGAAAGACTGTTTGTTCCCGATGTCGATGTGTTGAGGGATGAGGTATTGTGAGAGTGCCATCACTTGAGATTGACTATTCATCCCAGCGATAACAAAATGTACCATGATATGAGACAATCCTTCTATTTGGAAAGGATGAAGAAAGACATTGGGATGTTCATCTCGAAATGCATGAACTGCCAGTTGGTTAAGGCAAAGCAGAAGAAGCCTAGTGGTTTGATGCAACCGCTAGAAGTTCCCGAGTGGAAACAAGAGAAGGTGTTGATGGATTTCATCGGTGTACTGTTGAGGACTAGAGCAGGGTATGATAACATTTAGGTCATAGTTGATCGATTGGAGTGCCAGATTTATACATGTCAAGTCAAGTAGAGTGTTAGCCAAACTGGCTGAATTATATGTGAAATGGATAGTACAATTCCATGGTGTGGCGAAGAACGTTGTGGGTGAACGATGGCTGTTGTTCGCTAGTTGGTTTTGGAAGAGCTTATAGGAGGCGGTAGGGATAGAGTTATACCTCAGCACAGCTTATCATCCTCAAACTGATGGCCAAACTGAGAGAGTGAGTCGTATCTTAGAGGATCTCTTGCAGGCTTGTATACTCGACTTTGGAGGCTCGTGGGATGATCACTTACATATCGTTGAGTTTGCATACAACAACAGTTATTAGTCCAGCATCGGTATGACACCATTTGAGGCGTTATATGGCCGACCATGCAATGGTCCTTTTTTTTGGTGGCAAGCGGGCGAGAAATAGATATTTGGGCCAAATATGATTAGAGAAACCTCGAAGAAGATCGAGATCATCTAGCAAGGGATGAAAGCTGCTCATGACTGACATAAAAGCTATGCTGATAAGAGACGTTGAGATCTAGAGTTCTCTGTCGGCGATATGGTATTTGTAAGGTTCTCCCTATTAAAGAATGTAATTCAGTTCCATAGTAAAGGGAATTTGGCAATGAGATTCATAGGTCGTTTTTCGATACTAGAGAGGATTGGGAACCTTGCTTTAGAGTCGGCCTACCTCAAAGAATTACGGGAGTGCACAAATATGTTCCACGTTTCTCACTTGTGGAAGTTTGTGCACAACTCAGGTGTAACTATCGCACCCGATCAACTAGATGATATCGAGATTAAGCCAGAGGCTTTGAGACCTTGTAGGCCTATTCGTATCGTCAAACATGATACAAAGCAGCTTAGGATAAATACGATAAAGCCGGTGAAGGCTTGGTGGAGAAAAAGCAAATGCGATTGCACTTGGGAGACCGAGGAGAGCATACGGACAGCATATCCAGAGCTCTTTACTTGGTGAGACTTTCTATATATCGCTTTTACTTTCACTTATGATATCATAAAGTATACCTTAGTGTAGTGCCTTGTAAGCTAGGATAGGTTTGGGTGTTTCCTCTTCCATTTTCTGTTGTGTATGCATGTTTGATATGTGATGCTTGCTTATGCTTGTATATGATTTTTAGGCATGCGGGATGACCTTATTGATTTTTTACTTGGGATTTCAAGGGAGAAATACTCAAAGGGGGAGAATGTAGCGATTTGTATTCTACGTAGTCTAGGATCATAGAATATTAATATTATATTTATATGAGGTCATACGATTTATGATTTTGGAAAATGACTACTAGAGCCATTTTCCATCCTTAGGATTTTTATCGAATGATATTGACCCTGAAAATCTTGTATGGCCTACAATATTTGATAGAGGCCGGAATTAGGGTCTATAACAACTTTTATTAGATCGAGATAATGGTTTCTCTTTCCATAGAGTGGTCGTAATAGAAAAACGAACTTATCATTAAGGTGATATGGCTATTTGAAGTTTCACTTAATTTTTGACAGTATAGTGGGCAACTAACAAGTCAATGGGTAGGCCCAAAGTCCATTTTGAGATTACATGAGGTTAGGGCTTATGGGGCTTTTATCTATCACTTCACACTTCCTAAAAATAGAGAGAAACCTGGATAATGTTGTAGTGGAATATAAACAACAAGAACATATCCCCACTATCTTTTATCTTATGCTCAACCATTTATTGTTGGATGCACAGTTTCAGTAGCATCTTTTTATTGAAATCAACTTCCTTTTTCTTCAGTTACGAATTTTATTTGAATTTCGAGTGTGAGACCAATAATGTTTACACTATTGCCCTGAAATTTATAGTCTTTGGTGTGTTATTTGACAAAACCAAAATTGGGTAGAGTAGCATTTTTGCAAGATTTTTTAGAACAGCTTAAACTATATATCTGGACCAATGGTCATAGGGATATATGCAAAAGTCACTCTTTCTTGAGCATTCGCTAGATAATTATGGAAATGTTAATGTTTTTTTTAAAGTAAAAATAATATTTTATTCAAGTAGAACACTTATTTTAATGTCTTGAAAACTCAACTACAAAAACTTTAGAAACTCAGTACAGAGCATTATAACACTTAAGTTGATTATCCTTAACTTGGAAAAAAATGAAGGAAAATTAACATGAAAAAGTTAATGTTAATAGATTTGATAATAGCACATTTAGATCAACAATATAGAGATTTAGCATTGTTCCACCATTCTTTCCTTTGTCATGTCTAAACTTTATTTTGATTGAATAACATTGACCCTATTACCTTTGAATTAAATTTTAATCTAAGAGTATCTTGACATAAAATTATGTGAAATACAAATGGTTGTGTATAATGTAAGTGCAGGGCCTGCTTTAAGTGCTTAGATTTCCCTAGGCAGCTCAAAATTCAAGTGGAAAAAAGGAACTGAAAATTAACCAAGGAATCAAACCAAAGACCTCACCATGAACAACCATATTAATCACCACCATTTGACCAAGACACATTTGATTAATGAAAACCACTTGACCAAGACACATTTGCTTAATGGAAAAATACAACGGTATTTTTATAACTTTCCATTTGTCTAACATCTTTTCTCCACCTTGTTGCCCCCACCCGGGGGTTGCCCTAGGTGGCCGCCTACCTAGCCTAACCATGAATCCGGGCCTGCGTAAGTGCAAACTCATATTACTCTATACAAATTGCCGGTTTGGAGCAATAATAATCTCTTGCTTGCCTTCACTCCTAATTTTATCATCGTAGGCAGTCGTTACAGTAATTATGTTGTTTTTCAAATTGGATCAAACAAAATTCAAATTAAATTTGGAAGAAGATCAAATTCGTAAGTGTTTGAAATTTTCAGGATACAAAATAACTTTCTATTGAACGATCAACAAAAATACAAATCAGAAGTGTAATTTTTGAAGGCAACTTCAAATAAATGTACCAGACTCATATTGCATGTATATAGAGGTGCCAATATTATACCAGAAACAAAATAAAATAAGTTGATATAAATCTCATTCCATGAATTTATGTCTCTTACATAATATTATTTTTGATGCATGACCTGCAAGATTATGCAACTACATGGCTGCATTTTATCTAAATAAATACTGAAGAGGTCTGATTTTCCTTGAGCATTGTCTCCTATAAAATTCATCATCTTATTTCTGATATATCAATTCAATAGAAATCATCAAACTTATTTCGCGATTTTGTTAAATTAAATATAAAAATCATCAAACTTGATTTACCATTCTTTTAGTTTAATTCTCGCGATTTTCAAAATATTATTATTACACTTTTCAGATTTTGTTTTTCCTAATTTTTGGAAATTTCTTTTTTAATGGATGTAAAGAGCAGAAATCATCGAATGATACTGCATCATTTTAATGGATGGCTACTTTTTCTCTAGATTTTTAAATGCTAGAAATCTACCCTAAGTTTGCTGGAATATTTAGCAGCCTGAAATGTCATATATTGAAACTGATATATTTTAAAGTAGGAAGCATTGTTAAATATAAAACTTGCTTAGCATTAAGTTACATAAGATATTTTCCATTTGTCAACGTTTTATAAGTGACACAATTATGTAGAAATTTGTTTCATCATATATTGATGATTGATTGAGGGAAGGGTATAACTAATATTCACACCGAAGCTGAAACTAGATATATATACTCTATCTTCAATGTGTTATCATATATAGTACACAAACTAGTCAAAATAATTACAAAGCATATGTAAAACTTACATATGTTTTAGCAGCACATGGAAGCACTTCTATATTTTTTTTACTTTTATGTGCCGCCTTCCATGCCATAGTTCTTGTAACTTTCTCTTTTGGATTTGCAATAGCCTATAAGATAGTCATAGTTAACAAAGCATAATAATCTTAATTATTAATTGTTATTTGTTAAAAAACAAGTTGCATACCATTTCTTCATATACTCTACGGTATGGTTTTCTTCCCAAGGTATGAGTAATTGTATTTTTAGCTTTATTTTAAGCATTTTGCATACATTGTTTTCTCTTTTTATCGATGTACTCACTGTCAACAAACTTCTCCCACCATGTTTTATCAATGTCATCAGGACATGAATTAATGGCAACGCTCTTAGGTATGGTCTGTCGATTGGGTCTTAGGTATTTATTTCACAAATTAGACTTTACTGTACGAAAATATCGAGGAAACCTTTTTTCCAATATTGGTCGAGCTAGCTCGGGATCCATATCCATTTCAAATTCAGTCTGTTAAATCAAAGAAAATAATAACAAAGCAATACAATAAGAATTTGTTTAATTATTTTCTATCTTCTTAAAAGATTGAAACAAAATGAATATGAAAGGTATGCATATTCTTTTATTAATGTTTCTGGTAACTACTTCTTACATGTTTCCAATTTAACTCCTTCCTATATGAAAAGAATCAGTTAATATGAAAGGTTTGTTTAACTGCTTACTATATGTTTCCAATTTTGATGCTTGCATGAGTTTTTAATGTAATGTAGCAAACCATTTAACAAAATTAATTTCAGAATCCTTTTCCAATAGATAATTTTGGTAATATTATCAGTATTATTGAGTATAAAAGGATCAAAATAGATAAATACAATAGCTCATTCCATAGATTTTCCCTGTAGTAGTCATCTACATTCCTCCATTCATCATAACCAATAGGTATGTGACAACGAATCAAAGCACCACATCGGGAACTCCATTTAGCTTCATCTTTACCTTTAGCTCCTTCCAAACCAACCATTATTGAGTACTTCTTACCACGTGGTGGAGGATGATCAGACGTATTTTTGTACATATAAATGCCAGAGGACTAAATCAATCATGTATTTAAAAAGTTAAATCTTAAAATGCAAGACAGGAAAGAAAAATCATAATCAACACTTTAAATTGTATTTTAAAAACAAGTTTAAATATATATTTATGATAATTATTCTTTAATATATATGTTTTTAAATTGGGTGGACCCGTAAGCTTAATTTATTTGATAAGTGCAGCAGCTCATGTTGGTTGCTGCCAAACAGCATCCCACAAGCTGCTATTGTAGCAGCCTGTTGTTTGCCAACAGCCCAAAGGGCTACTGCATTTAGTAAATGAGGTGGGCCTGCTATCCCACCTTATTACAAATACTGAAAAAATTATGAGAAAAAATCTAACAATTGCATGGGTTTGAATAATTCATCACAGTAGACTTTTTGTTATCTATAAAAGCACTTTGCCCTGGTATTTTTAGAATGTTTGTTATTGAATCTCTTTTCCATCATACAGAGATTTCCTTGTTTATTCAAAATCTACAACAAGTCTAAAGTTTTAGTTCATGAATTATATATGGAAGAAAATGAAGTTTTTGAATCCACAAAAGCCTAAAGTTTTAGTTCATGTAGGATGGTTGCATTAAATAAAAACATCCAGAAATTGTACATCCCTAAAAGTACATAGTTTACTGCACAATAAACATGTTTATTCTGATATCAAATATGAAACAAAAATTGGATTATAATCAAATACTATCAGCCAAACAATATGCATTTTTTATCATATTTCATTATAATTATTTTTACATGACTCAACATTAGCAAGATCAAATGAGCATGCTCATAAAATGATATATGAATTGAAAGTACCTTGGAACTTTGTGGAGAATTAAAATATCAGTTAAGCAGCAAAGAGGTACTTGTTACTTAAAAGAGATCCGCGGCGTTATGCTTAAATTTAAAACCTGTACAATAAACAAAATTGCATTTAGGTATAGCATATGAATTCAAAGTACCTTGGAACTTAGCATAGAGTTTGAAATCGCATTCAAGAATTGATGAGATGTTTGCAATTTAGAGTACTCCATAATGTATGCTTAAGTTTCAAGCCTGTAAAATTAAGAAACTGGACATCATGAATATAATTTAGAGGCATGAAAGTTGAACCTGCATATGAGCTTATAATATATATATATAGGTTAAGTCTCAAGCATATACATATACGTACAGGTAATATATGAATATAAACAGCAACTCCGTAAAATGTCAAGCATTTTGATATAAAAGAAAAATGACAAAACTAGCTATTTATACATTTTATTTATTTCAGTTCAGCACATTTCAATAATGGTGCAAGGTTAGGCAGTTCATTCATAACAGACTGAAAATTTGTTGGCACAACTTAATCATCTATGATATCTGTCATACGCTTTGGAGAGCGTCGAACAACGGACCAATCAACATTTTGTGTATCATTTATGTAGAACACCTGACTTGCTTCAGTTGCGAGTATAGCTGGCTCATTATATTCACCATTAGAATTTTTGAGCCTTTTCATGTTCACCATTAATAAATTAGAATCTGGACAGATCTTACAACCATTTGTCTTATCTCCAATATTCACCCAATCACAATAAAATACCACATGTTGAAAGTCGTAGTAATCAACCTCTATGATCTCTTTAATAATGCCATACCAAGTAGTATCATCATCAGTGGGATTTATATCTCTCGCACTTGCAATGAATGTAGTAATTGCATCCATACAAACACCATTGTCTTGTGTTGAAAGAGTATCGTCATAATATTAAGGAGAGAATAGATAGTCGTTCACTCTATACTTGAGATATGTTTTGGCTTCCCATTTTGGACCACTGCATAGTGCCATAACATTGTGCCCATGCATTTTTCATCTACTAGATGTTACGATTAACAAATTTTATAAACAACATAAATAAAAATTAAACTATAGTTTTCGAATAAAAGTAGCACACCTTTTTGTGTAACCAATCAATAAATTTGGATTGTACTATCACTTCTGTCTTTGTGATACCTTTTCGTTTACCACGATGAGCACCTTCTAAAGATAAGCGATATGCACTACAAACTAAAAATCTAGTGTAAATATATGAATATAAATATAGATATAAAAATATGGATGTATATAATCTTATACTTTATATCAAAAGTACTAAGAAAAAAATATCAAACCTATAATATTCATCTCTATATGGAATATCCATTCTAAAAAGTATCCATCTTCGAATCTGTATGCGTTTCACCCTAGATAACTTAAGGGATTTACCCTCAATAATAGCGCGCTCATACGTGTCATCTCCGTTCTCGTCTAAAAAGGATGCTTGTGTAGAACTATGATTTCCAACACACGGGTTTGGCATATATTCCATTGCATATCTAACTGATTCTGAAACAAGATATGCTTCAGAAATTGATCCTTCTATATAACGCTTATTGCTAGGTATATTCTTGCATTCTTTCATGGCCGTAATACATATATAATTGCAGTTAGATTAAGTATTCAATAATATTCATAACCTAACTAAATTAATTGAACATTTCATACCTTTCAAATGGATACATCCATATATAGTTCGTAGGTCCACAAAGTAGAGCTTGATAAGCTAGATGTACCATAAGATGAATACTTATGTCAAAAAAGTCTATGGGAAAATAATGCGCCATCACACATAATGCCTCGGGAATCATATCTTTGGCAGCTTGGACATGTTCTTGAACTAAAACTTTCGAACAAATTATGTTGAAATACAAGCTTACTTGTAAAATAGCTCATCTCAGCGCACGGAACTTTGAATATGCATGTTGAACCATTATAGGGAGAAAGTATTGCATAATAAGATGATAATCATATGTTTTCTTGATATGCAAACAGGGTGGTTGAATACTTACAAGGTTACCTAACTTGGTTGCAAGGGAAGATGGAAGTTTTGCATCTTTTAGAACTTGACAACATTGTACCTTATCAACCTTGTCCCATGAAAACTTAGAATGTTGGTTTCCCTTATCAAATAATAAGTTGATAATATGTTCTGCAACATTCTTCTCTGTATGCATCACATCAATCGTATGTCTTACTTTGTGGGTACTCCAATAACTTAAGTTGTATAAAATTGACTTCTTATACCATTCCGACCTTTCTTCATTGCCATCCTCTTCCATGGAGGAATATGCATTGTCATAAACATCACATATAATTCGTTTCTTACTTTTGGATATTTTTTCAGGTAAATACTTGATACGATCAATCTTTTCTAAAAGAGAAGAACCCCTTAACCTTATTGGAGGTTCTTTGTTTTCAATGTCTTTGTACCAGCCATGTTTTAGTGCTCTATATAGGTGACCATCCTTCAAAAATCTTCTATAATTTGGATAAACAACCTTATTACCAATTTACTCTGACTCCGTCCTGATAGCACAAACTGGACATGCTTTATAACCATGTATCACACAACCTGACAAATTATCAAATGCTGGTAAATCGTGGATTCCCCATAACAACATTACTTTCATAGTGAAAATCTCCCCCTTATCCATATCAAAAGCAGATACTCCTTCCCAAAGTTGTTTCAACTCATCTACAAGAGGTTGTAAATATACATTAATGTCCTGGCTTGGTGCTCTTGGCACAGATATCAACAAACTTAGCATTTGAAATTGTGACTTCATGCATAATGAAGGAGGTAGGTTATATGGAATTATCTACACAGGCCAACAACTATAATTATTCAAGAGAACTGCATTTGGATTAAATCCATCGGTAGCAATACCAAGCCAAACATTACGTCCCTCGGTAGAAAATTCTAGCCACTTGCTTTTGATTGACCTCCATTCAGCTGAATCTATAGGATGGCGCATGGACTCCCACGAAGGTTCGGCTTCTTTATGCCACTGCATTTTACGATCTATCCATGGTATAGTATATAATCTAGTTAACCTAGGAATTAGAGGAAAGTGTCTTAAAACTTTTCGTGGTTGGGTTGTTAATTTAACTTCCCCTGATGCAACGTTCTTAACTTTAAACCTTGATGTATGGAAATAAGGACATTCAACTGCATTTGCATTCTCCTTCCAAAATAATATGCAATCATTCTCACATGCATGTATGCAATTTACCTTCATACCTAAATCTTTCAACATTTTCTTCATTGTGGGATACTTGTCAGGTAGTGTATTATCTTTTGGAAGCCAGCGTTTCATTCGCTTTAATAATTCCGTCATACTATTTCCTGACCAATTAAACTCTTTCTTCAAATTATGAAGTCTATGATTACACTTAATGTTGTAAGTCTATCTTCACAAAAAGGATATAATTTCTCATTTGCTTGCTTTTGAATTCATTATACTTTTTTCTATGATCAAAATGTGAAGAAAAATTATCACCATTACTTACATGTGGCTCTTCAAGATTCTCCTTATTGCTAGCTTGTGATATATTATTCACTGTAAAAGCATCATTAATAAGATTTTCAAGAGGACCGTCTACACAGTCTTCAACTTGGATTTTATATAGAGAAGAAGAATCTTGTGTTGGTTTTGATGTAGGATTCATCCGCATAGTAGTATCATTTCTTTCTCCATGAAAGAACCATTCATTGTATGATGGATTCATACCAAAAATTATCAAGTGCTTCTCCAGAATTTCTAGTGGGAACTTTTTAGAGTTTATGCACTTTACACAAGGGAAAACACATAAACTAATATCATGTGGTGAGTGATTTTTCACAAAAGTAATGAAGTTTCGAACACCTTCCTTATATTCTTCCTCATTTCTGTGTGGGTTTCTAATCCACTCTCTTGAACTTGGTTCTGACATAAATTAATTTGATCTCCTAAAAATCGGTCAATATAAAATACTCAGATAAATCCAGTTTAGTGCTTTATTATAAGAATATCTAACTGCTGAAATATCAATTTGTAATATTATATTATGAAAAAAGTTCTCTTTATTGTGACTTTTTGAAACTATGCTAGATGGTGACAAATTATTGGGTATGGTAGATAACAATGGAATAGTATTATTAAATGGTCGATTTTATTATCACATTGATGTACTAATAGAAATATTTTGATATGATGTGCCTCAAGAAATATGTTAAACCTCTTGTATGTATGAATGAAAACTAAATTTTTTGGACAACAAGCAAGCATACATGAATCTCAACCATTTGAAAGAAATCTGAAACTAATATGACATGAAACTAGATAATTTATAACACATTACATACACGAAATGTGAAGATCCTGAACTCGGCCTTCGAAAATCGACACTCGTACTTCACTTTTACTCAAAATGCCGCAGATTCAAACGCCGAACCTGGCTCTCCGGAGCTTATAACACAGTAAGTATAACAACACAGCGGAAGAAAGAAATAGATGATATCATATACAACTCCAATGAATACAATATCCAGAATGATATACAACAATGATATCAATATGATACAACAATATCAGAGATAAATAATGATACAGCGGAAAACAGAAGTGATAACTCCAAATGATCTGAAAAGAGAATGAGTCCAACGACTCCTACATCAGCTCGAACCACCATCACGTTGCACCAAGATAAGCAATGTCAGTCATGGACTCCAAAACTGAACTAGCTCCCGATAATCTACTCAACCTGAATATCTGAAAAAACCCAACTCTAAACTGCCCGTGTGGGAAATTGTGGGCACCCAGAGTTTAGGAAGGGAACAATAAACTCCGAGTCAGTCATGGGACTGGTGTGAGCAACAAAAACAGTTTATCTTTAAACAACAGCAAAAGAATTTTAAAACATTGAAATCCGCAATGCTTTTTGGAAAATGAAACTACCATAAGACCTCCCGCCACACACACAATGCAATCGCAGAATTGGAGGAGATTTCTTCTTAAGATAGTCAAACATGCTTACTACGCAAAACAAAACTCTTTTGATATTATTACTAGTGCATAGTGTAGGAAAACCTTTCGAAAGTATAATATTAATCTTAGCCAACATACAACCATTATTGTATGCCTACTATAGCTACTATGTTCAATAGCAGGTTACCGCCACATTCCATAGCAGGTTATACAACTAAAACCGTACAAGGTTCGTATTGTTTCTTTGGATTTCCAACAAATGGTCAGGCTAAGAAACTTCCTACTGCCAATGGGTACGCCTCTGGATGGACGTCCCGAGAACTAACTAGCTCTTTGCCAACACAAGGTCGGGTTACCTCTTACACTAGGTAACTACTACATGAATATGCCACCCCCCGGTCCTTTGGGACCTTTATCCGAGGCCTCGATCACACAGCAACAATCACACAGGTAAATGAGATTGGAGCAACCACATAGGTTAAATATCAGGGCTCCATACCTGATACCACCCTTTTCCAGAAGGAAATGACATACCCTAAAGGGAGTGACCCTCATAACCTTGCCGCATCTTTTCTGTTTCGACCATTTCCGGTTTGTGAGGTTCGATGAGGTCTCGTCCACAAAGCTACGCTTTTTCACAAAGCCATGCTTTGATCAACAAATGATCAACGAATGATCATCAACACACAGCAACACTCAGCATGCCACACTACCAAATTAGGAGTATATCACTGATAACCTTCAACTACATAACCTCTGAGCTCGTACGTCTCAGAGAAGGGTGTTAAGCTAAGAGAATAAATTCTCCGCCACCAAACAGAAATGTATTTGAAAGAAATCAGCTTTATATCTCAAAGTGTAATGTCAGACATACAACCATACAAGTCTGTTCCGGGTTCGAACAGAATCGAAGGTACTTCTAAAGAAGCCCTTGCAATCCGGATATTCACAATCCCGATCGGACTTCCCATCACTTAGGGAATCTCTATACCGGGGCCACTCGGTGCAGAGACAATCGATAGGTTATCCTATCGTTTTCACAAATACCCGGTCTTCAACACCGGCCTTCAAATGCTATCCATTTACGTCGTATCACTTATTCGGAATGGGTTATATGACACAAAGTCCTCTCCCGGCTAAACCAAATAGTGAGCGCAATATTTTAAAACATATGGATATTGGGATTTCAGTTAAGTCACACTTATTACCCAAAATTTCTCTTTCAAATGGTTTAAACACATTACCATTTTAATCTTTTACAAAAAGATTCATCTCACAAAGTTCACCCAGTTTCACAAAGATCTATTCATAGATTTCCAAATCGATTTCCATTTTAATTGGATTAACTCATTAAATCTTTAAATCAAGATTTAATTCATAGCTTTCAAAAAGAATTCACTTATAATTTGGAAAACCATTTTTTTTCAATTCAAACTTGAAATTCCTTTAACTTAAATTGGAATTTCATTTCTTATATATGAAAGCTTTTATCATTTGAAAACAAACAGTTTTCATTTCGGAAAATCTGATTCATTTGTACGAGTTAAAGTCTTTGGGTTAAATTCAAATTCTCAAACCAATAGTTTTAAAATGGTTTAAATTCATATAAACACATTTATAGCATCTTTAACCATAATTTCCAAACATGGAATTCAATTCCAAATTTTGAATCCAAATTCAAATTTAATTATTTAAATTGAAAAACTTTACCAAGTTATTCAAAATAACTTTTCTCTTAAAACTCCTTTTCGAAAGCTTTAACATTTAACCCAAATTCATTTCCAAAATAAATTGAAATTAAAATTTCAGTTTCAAAAATACTAAATTTAAATCATCTGTGACTTAACCGATTTCCTTGTGAAATCCATATTTGTGTGTGTAAAAGTGTGGTCAAGGGGTTTAACACAATAGTGAAACATCATTCAACCATCACAGATCAAATACAGAAATATAGTTGATAAGTGGTATAACTATAACGCTTATCTTTTATTTACAGATCACAGATATATAAATTACAGATAATATATTACATTCATCCCAGATAAACGAACTACAGTACAGATCACACACAAATCAGAATATATCACACAGCATCACATATCAGGGATATCAAACAATTTAACATCCAATACAATCTAAACATCCATAGATAGGATCAATTTAATTATCTGATTGATTCAAATCAGATTAATTTCTATGAATAAATTGGCTAGTCATGGTAAATTAATAATCAATTAATTACAAACATTTAATAAATTGTCCTTTAATTAATCATTAATTAACCCTTAATTAATTATTAATCCTTAATTAATTATTCTTAATTAATTTCAATGAAAAATTAATTTCTTAATTACTTCCATAAAGTAATTACACTTACACAATTTCATAAATGATTATCATAAATTAATCTAATCCAATTGATTGTTACAATTAAGCACATTAATTAATTATTTAGATAATCTTAGTTAATGACCTTCATTAACAATTAAAATTTCTTGAATCACTTTTCTAAAGAAATTTCTTATATTAATCATTATCGATTATAATTTGATTAACCATTAATAACTCATTAATTCAAATTATTTAATTTATTAAATGTTAATTGTAAATTAATTAGTTCTTGATTACAAATTAATTAATTTCCAATCATTTATTAACTTAAACCTTAATTAATAAATCTAAAACTTATAATCACTAATTAACTTAATACAAATCATTAATTATCATGATTAATTAACTTAATAAATAAATGAATTACAATTCATCAAATCTTCATTTACTTAAGATAAACTCATCTTTTTATTTATGATTTAATTATCACTTATAAATATGGTTGAAACCATTCATTTCAAATTTTCATTTTAAAATTCAAATCTCCTTTTCAACACTTAAACATTTTTAAGTATTTAAAACAATTTAAATTTGAAACTTTATTTGTTTCCAAACTAAATTCTAATCTAAACTTGAATTCATATTTACACTTGGATTTAAAATTCTTTTTAACCCTTAATTTAAAAATTTAAATCTCAGTTTAAATTTGCAGAAACAAATCAGGTTTGAAACCTGAAACAAATTTCTACCCGAGTCCCCCACTATTTTACTTCGAGTCCTTTCCCTCAAAACTTCGAACACACCTTCGAGCCTTCTTCTTCTCCCACAACTCAAAACAACCCAGATATATAATGACACGCGTGCACGTGCACAGTGCCTCGGCGAAACTCTGATGATTGGCGAAACCTCCGGCAAGTCGCGAACGATCACGAAATCGAACCCCGATCGTTGAAAACCCCCACACAGATCCGCGAACGAAATCGAGTATATCTCGAGTAACTCGAACCAGACCTCCAATCAAAACCATCCTCGCCGCCGATGAACCACGCCACCAGAACCTCTGCAATTCCATACAGAGCAACGTCGTGCCCCTAAGCCTCTATCCCCCTAGGTCCGATGACACTCGATCGACCATAGACTCCACGACAACTCAATTTCCAAACTCGACCAAAACTAGGGTTATAAACTTTAATCGTTCGTCGCCGTCACCACGTTCGTCTGACCGCCACCGCACTATTTTTCCAAGCTTCACCGATCATCCCTCCACCTCCAGGAGGAAACTCGTCCCCTCCGATCAATGGGATCACCTACGGCAACCCAAAATGCCCAAAACAATCAAACCCAAACTGCTCTTCGATCTTTGCTCTAAAAATTATGATTTTTACTCTAAAACTCGAGTTAAAGCATACGAATTCGATCTGCATACCTGAATTCGAGAATTGAGAAGTTGGAATTTTGATAAATTTAAAGTTGTGCACAGTTACATTGATTTCCAGAGCTAATACTAATTTATGTTGACTTAAATAGATTTTTAAGTTAAAGCTTATAATAAAACAACCCAGTTTTATTTAAGTCTTGCATCCAAATCCTTCCTTAATCAAGACAAGAGGAAATGATTTTTAAAGTTAAAACTGAAGTTGAACAGGGGGTATAATGTCACTGGAAACAACTTTGCATACACATACATCCATATTTTTTTAAATATACAGAGAGGACTTATATGTGTATATAATTATACTTATCCATAGATATACAAGCAACAGATACCTATATTTTTTTAATTTTAAAACAAGTGTTACTCACAGTGGTTTATTCCAGAAGAAAGAACAAAGTTGCTATGTTGGAAACAGGCTTGAATTTTTTTTCCTAGTTGAAGCTTCCTTCTTTGATTCTCTGGCTTGAATCAGTTTGTTTAATGTTTTAAGTTGGAGATGATATACTTTAGTTTTTTTTTCTTTTCACAGTTTAGAATGATCGAAACTGAAATGAGAGTTTGATGTGTATAAAATGAAGCTACAGGGTATTGATATTTTTGTTTGAACTGGTGATGTTATTGGTTTAGTACAAGTTGATACAAATTTGTACAATAGAAACCAGAGATTTTTCTTTAGCAAATGGTGGCTGATGAAAACATCTTGGGTGCTGCATTTATTATCAGCTGTACAAATGTATATTTTATTTTGTTTCTTCTTTAGCAAGCCAACACATGTATTTTCTTGTTTCACTCATTCACATATACTTGCCTACTTGTTCACATACTTTATTTCTTCTTCTTTTGTGGCTGAAGTGATGTTGTTGTGGTGGCTAAAGATATTTGCATTGATTATTTTGTACAATCTACATATACTTATATTTTTATCTTTTCTTTTTATATAACCTGACCTTGCTTTGTTTTAGCCCTTCATTTATTTATATCTTTTATATGTTCGGATGTGAGCTGTTTTCCTTTGCAGGTCAAACATATAAAATGTTTGAATACTTGAATGTATATTCTTTGTTTTTACATACTTACCTTTTTATTGTTCACACTTGAATATATCGTATTGTCTTCTTTTATTTTGCTTTGTGATAAAAATGACATTCTATAGCTAATATGCTGTTATAATTTAACTAATTTGTTTACTATATATATTTCCTATAATTTATCTTATGTATTGGTATTTTTACTTTTATTTATTTCTATTTTTTCTCTTTAGTCTTTTTATTTTGTAATATGAATAATTTCTATTTTAACTTGTTATTAAAATTTTAGCAATTGTATTTACCTTATATCTCATAATTTACCTTTTACATATTTATTTCTAGCTTAAATTTTTTTTATTTCTAACATAACCCATCAATTTCAAATTTAAAGTTATTTATTTTTAAACTTGTATCAATTATCTATATTTTTATACTTATCTTTAAACCATTTATATTAAGATTTAAATTCAAATTTCAATGTATATATATATATAAATTCAAATTTACTCATATATGCCCATATACATATATATTCAATATTTAAATTTTAAATGATTTAACATAGAATTTATTAGTTGCTCGGGGAAACTCGCTTCAATTTACAATTAATTTCACAATTTTAATTCAAAAATTCAATTAATTATTAATTTAAATTTAATTAAAATCCGGGGTCGTTACACGAAAGGTATTTTTATCCTATCTATGAAACCAAATACTATGCCATGATGATAATTTATGAAATATTAAGCAATCAAAATAATTTATATCTTACCTTTGAGTAATAAAAATCCAAAAATTCTGATGATTTCTGGAAAACTACTCTATGAATCAAAGTTTCTATTCTTTGCACAAAAAAGAAAGAAAATTAAAAAATATCAGCCAATTTATTTCATAATAAAAGAGAAATTTTCTAACATCTAGGTAACAATCATTTTGTAAAATTGTAATTTGGAGCATTATACATCTATTAAAACTCCACTAAATCCAATGGATCAAATTTAGTTTTTAGATTAATAAAATTGTAATTTGAAGCATAAAGATGGAGAGAACATTAAGTTCACTAAACAAAGCTATGAAAAAAATTCATATACAAAGAGGGTAGAAGTTTTGATCAACGTGTTGGCTTTAAGGAAACTAATTGCAGTATTTATGGATTTCCATTATACCCATCTTTATACTGATTGCATTTCACTCCAAATAATTATGAATGTGAGTCTGTGACCACCTTTGTTTCAAAAACTATTATGATATCTTTTGACGATTATGATATCTAAACACCCAATTGGAATCTCTAACTAGTCTTGCGAAGACATCAAGTATGAGTACTAAAAGAATAATCATGATTACTTATACCATTCAAACTCCTGAGTTATATGCTTAATGATTAAGTAAACATAATTATTGGATAGCACCCTCAATGTCATACATCCATTATCGAATTGTTACCAACAAGTCATCATTAAATTTACTAATCATAGTCAAATACTCAGCCCTCAACATTAACACTTCTTAAACATCACTGCATAGCAATCCAAATGTAAACAAACGTACATCACATTTTATATGACTAGACAATTTAATATAGAGAATGAACACCTAAGTAAAATAGCAATCCAAGTCGTATGTATTGTTTTTACCACAAACTACCACATAAATTACTTTCTAGAGTTTCTGTTCCAATGAAGCTACCAACATGAGGTATGTACAGCAATATCCTAGACTTCTTACTCATTACTTCATCATCAAAATTTCAACCTGCATGAAACCTTTTAGCCTACAAGTCTCCCTTATAATCGTAAAGAAATTGAAGCAATCCCTTGATCCTAACTTGGTGAAACCCAGAAATATTAAATTGTATAAGAGAATAAGATGAAATTAAAGTTCAGAATGTGCAAGTTACTAATATATAGAAACTGCTTTTTATTTAACTAAACTCGGTCGGATAAACTACAGATCACATATGGAATTTAACATACACATATGAATGCATAAGAAAGGGTACATCCATATTAATACAACTTAATCCAGCCCTGTTGTTCAATGTTTTTTTTCCTTTTCTTTTGATTTTTTTTTGCAGCAGCCTGAATGCTGCTGCTCTGCTGTTGTTAATTTTTTCTTCTCAAGCTGTTATGTGTTGCTGCAGCATGTAGCAGTAGCTCAGCGTCGCTGCTATGCAGTCGCATAGTGTTACTGCATTTTTTTCCCGGAACTTAGAGTGCAGGGGCATGTACCTAATAATAATGTATATAGTATATTTGAAATGGCATTTTTCAGTTTTAACTCGTTGCGTCTAACTGAACATCTAAGCTAGTATTAAACTACTTCGATACTTCTTAATCAATTATGATCAGTAGCAACGGAAACACAACATCTATTTGATATTAAAAAAAATTCAATGAAACTAACAACACCAGAGTTGGTTACAACTATTATAGTTATTATGTTATGCTGTTAGCAAATAAAATAATCAAACCAGTATGTATCTCCTACGTCGTCTAATGTAAACGTTCACACTAATCTACTTAGTAATGCTCTAAGCTATCCAGGACAGAGCAGAGCATTAAAGACGTCTCTAGTGCCCAGATGGAGCGTTTACGTAGGCAAAGAAAGAATGAATTTGAGAAATATGTATTACCCAAATTATGCACATCCAATTTGTTTTTGAGTTTGCAAAGAAAGAAAGAATTTGAGAAATACGTAATTTTTCATAGATAAAAAAAACTTATATGCATGTAAAACTTATGAAATCTTTAGTATGTAACATTATAAGAAAAAAAATCACAACTAAGTAATATTTGTCTAACAATCAATTTATTAGTATAAATGATCACAAAGAAACTGGTAATCACTTGAAAGTTGAAATAATCAATTCAAGGCACAATTTTCCCAATTTAATATATAATAACGAATAAATAATTTCACCAACCAATTCAATGCATTTCCTTAACCCCAAATCAGTACTAAAGGGATAAATTTCTTGAAAATCTTAAGCTAAAATCAATTTTGTGCAGTTCCCATCGATCTAATTTATAGCAAAAAGAACATTTATTTGAATGAGCAAAATGGTTATTAACTAATTTAAGCTAAACATCTATTATAAAATCACTTAATAGTGCGCCCAAGTACTTTAACCTAAAATAATTACAGGATTTGGTGGTTGCTCAATAAATGGTACTAATAAAATATGCAATATATATCTATAAAAATAGTTACATAAATTAATTTCAATATCCATCTTTGCAGTTAAGGAATGAATTAATTTGTATGTTTTCCATTTAAATTAGTAAATCAACTTTGGAAACAAATTATTTATAAGGAACAAATTAATCATAACAAGCAATAATTGAGCAACCATTTATCAAATTATGTATATTGAATTTTTACTGGATTTACAAAGAAAAAAAGAGTTTGAGAAAATGCAAATTATTACATAATATTAGAATTTCTAAGCAATGATGGAACTAGTAATTATTTTTGCATAGGTAAACATAATAAAAGACAGTTTTAAGCTAGTTGTATTTATGTATTCTTTGGGCACTGAATTCATTTATAATGTAACAATATAAGAAAAAATTTACCATAAAGTAACAATGGTCTAAAAAGAAAACAATCAATTCATCAACACCAATCAGTCAGTTTCTCCAATCAATTCGACGCATTTCTTTAACCTTAGTACATTCATCATTGTCATGCTACCTTGCAACTATGGTCATCATTCCATACTTGGGTGGTTGATCAAAACTTCAAATGATGGTTATGCTGTGAGTAATCATATTTTGTTTTTGTATATGGTGTAAGGGACTGAGTTGCAAATGGATTAGGGGGCAAAAAGTATATGTGGTTGGATGGTTTCTTTAATTTTTGATGGTGATTGTAACAACCCGGGAAATTGTGAAAATTTTATTAGCATCAATAAACGATTAATGTTGACAGCTAATTGATGGGTGTGTTGGAGTTTTGGAATCGGTTGATATTTGTTTGAAATTGGCTAAATTGTTTTACGGGCTTTAAAATTTATAATGGGCCACTTTTTAATTGGCGTGTGAAATTTATCCAAGGCCGATATCACCAGCCCTATACCCGGTTTCTTTCATTCGAAAACCCTAGGCTAAAATCCAACAGAAAAATGGTGGCTTCGTTTTCGTTATCAAATCTGAAAATCTAGGGCTTTTCGAAGTGTGATCGCCAATCAATTATTTGACGTTCTATTGCTTGCGATCCCTTCCAGTTAGTTCGTTCTTCGGGGATTTCTACTTTGGCTCTTCGTTCTGAAAAGTAGGACTTGTGGGAATTAAAGACGCCGTTCTTGTCGAATTTATTGTGACGCTCGCGACTGCCTCTCCGAAGAAGGTGAGTGACCGCACACTCACATCTAATTCAAACAGTATTAGCTCGTTTGTTGATTTGTTCTCCTTGGGCTTCGGCCATTCGTTTATGGTTTAAATACCTGAGATGATTTCGACTGTGTAGATTCATATATATGATGATTTCGTAGTACTTAAGGCCTTGATCGATTCTTTGGTCACTGGAATTAATGGGTTGGTTTTACGAAAATTTATTTGAAGATAATTTGCTGGGCTTAGTTTTGCATATCTGATTTTCTTGAGTTTTGAAGCCTCGTCTAGTTTGTATTGATCAGTGTTAGATCACTTGTTGTTCCATGATTTTGGCATTGCGCCTTGTTCTTAATTATGTTGCCAAGTACTGTCCAGTTTACAGTGCTATATATGGTGCATTTTGATGATTCGAATGGGTTACTGTCACTGCATCCAATCCCTATACATGTATACATATACGTGCCTATGTGTATACATGTGGTTGGAAGAAGTAGTCTTTTGATTTTAGTTTTCTTGAGTGATTTTCATTTCTCACGCGTCTCTAATTCATTCTGCAATCCCTGAAATTGTTAATTGGTTTACTCGGCAGTTCGATTTGTTCGACGTTGATGATTTTTGATTGGTTTGTTTACTTGGCTATTACGACATTGAGCCTTGGCTTTTGTCTGTCTCTTCAATTCAAACTTGCCACAGTTTTGTTTTTAGTTGCTACTTTAAATTCTTTGTTCGATATTGCCTGTATCAAGGTAATATTCTCACTGCTGCATTGATTTAGAGGCTGCGGCATCATTTTTGCTACATCCCCAGAGATGTGTTATTCATATGCATCGCCCCCATACCTAAGTTGCCTGGTTTCATTATTCTTGCATTGAGTCATACATATTATTCATATGCATTGATGTTGACTTTTGTCATTTGAAATAAAAGCTGTTGTTGGACTTTGGGTTTTGATTTGGGTTTTCACTGACCTGTACACATATATTTGCCTGCATCTATGTGGTCGCTGTGTCTTGTATGATATAGTTGCATTTGAGCTGTATCACCGCCTTTGTTCTTGAGTCTGGCACTTGCGCTGCCCAGTTTCATTTAGTTGTTCACTAGTCTGCATTAGCTAGTGAAGTTGAACTTGGACAGTTGCATTTGCCTGTGTCCTGGTCATTTGTTCACTTGTTCACTTGTGCACTTGAATCATTCATTGTGGAATCTGTCTTACTGCATATAGGTTTGAGGCTGTACATTGGAGTCTTTTGCTTTTGATTCACTGAGCTTTTGAGGAATTCACCACTGTAGTGGCAAGGCAGTACACGCGTGCGTGTACTGCAGCCCTAGCAGGTTTGACAAATTTAGCTGATACTTCGATTGTTAAATTGTTCCGTTGGTTTAATTCAATAATTTGAAGTTGTATTTTGAAATGATTCATTTTGATTTGAGTTGGATCCGTTTGCTTTTGAATTCATTGATCTTCTGAGTATTTCATAGGCTGTATTGGCGCGGCAGTACACGTTAGTATGTACTGCAGTCAATCAGCATTGATGTTTTTAAATTGACATTTCAATGGTTTAAATTGATTTGGATTGCTGATCATTGTTTAACTCTGTTTAGTGTTATATCTGCCGATATCCGATTCTTTTATCGAGGAGTCGGGTATATGAGATTTTTGTGACTGTCGTCTATGTGATAATTGATTATTATTGCTTCTGTGCATTAATAACTGAGTTTGAATTAGACTGACCCGTGTATTATTTTCTTTTGAATTTAATACTCGGGTCAGACCCGAGTTATTTCAGGTTGTAGATTTTCTTCTTTGAGTTGCTGTTCAGGATATGAAGACTTTTCACATCTTCTGAAGTTGTCAGTGTCATTTTGTAGTAGTCGTGTCATTGTATAGAACGATATGTATTCATGTATATTAGTCGATAATGTACTTGTATATATAACTTCTAGAGTCGACAGTTGTAGTTGTATCATACGTATCGTGTCAACTATATTGTAACTGACATCGGTTATATATATATATGAGATTTTTGTTAATCTGTGTTCCGCATTTATATTATCTGTGTTATTGTTATATCTAATGTCCTAAACTATTATGAACTATCGTAGTTTGTTTTATACTGATAATTGGATATGTCGATGGGAGTAAATAAATAATAGATGAAAAATAAATAAAAAAGTATATACCACTCCTACCGAGATAATTAATATTAGTGTAAGGCCAATTACGGATGGTCGCTCCTATCCAGCCTTATTCTTCGTAATAATAGACAGTATTTCTTTTAATACTCTTTGTTATTATGAGCATAGAGGTGGGGCATCACAGTTGGTATCAGAGCTTGGGGTTTATGGACATAAAATAAAACATAACTTGGATGGAACATATGTTACAACTATTAGTCGATGTTTTATTGTGATTTGAGTCAAAACTAAAGTTTTGAAATTTTGATGCAAGTTTTTAAATATCATTATTTAAAAATAAAAAGTGAAACTGTGTTTTGTTGATTTGATTGAATTGCGTTCTGTTTATCAGAGTGGCGCAGCGGAGACAGTGAAACTGTCTTCGCTGAGTACAACTGACAATCTTTTGATTTAAAAATCAAAATACGAAATTGATATGAATTCCAATTGTTGTTTACATAGCTGTAATTATTTGTTTCTTTGAGAATTTCGAATCCAAATTGAGGATTCGAAGAAATTGCAGATATGTGATTTTTGGCTGGTTTCTTTTGAGCAAATCATATATTGATTAGATTTTTTTGGCTGTTTTGAATTATTCTCGTTGAAGAGATATTTGAATGATTTCTTTGTTTATATTGTAATGAACGTGCAAAATTTGAGTTGCACGTCATTGCATTTATTTTACGTTGAACCGATGCTTGGTTATGATACGTATTTTGTTGCCGTTATTTTTATAACGGGATTTTTACACTAATGCTGAATTTTTGAGGCACGGTGTTTTGTTGACAATTTTAATGAATGAAAATTCACTGATGTCACATTTTGATGTGAATTCTTTTGATGAGATATTTGATGTTTTAAAATTACTGTCGCTTTGACTTCAGTAACAGTCAAATTTTTAAAAGTGGATTTTCAAGCGGTTATTCCGCAATACTGATGTGTAACCGTTTTTACGGTATTTTGAGAAGTACAATTTCCTTATCGAAATTGTTACTGATTTGCTGTTTTAATCACGTGATTGGAAAATCGTTTTAAAAATGAAATTTTTTTTATAAATTTTTAACAGTTTGCGTTTTCAAAAGAATGAGAAAGTGACTTAAACGATTCAGCAAAATCGAGGATTATGACCCCTTTCTTTTACTCTTTCGCTTAACTCCGGACTTGTCCAGTTGAGAATGTGAATTGTTATTTTTACAAAATAAATAAAATTGTTTTTAGAAATTTTAACAGTTTGCGCTTTCAGAAGAATGAGGAAGCGATTTAAACGTTTCAGCAAAATCGAGGACTATGACCCCTTTCTTTTACTGATTCGCTTAATTCCGGACTTGTCCGTTTGAGAATGTAAAGTGTATTTTTACAGAATACACAATTTTGCACTTTCAAGGAAACGATGAAGTGATTTAAACGATTTAGCAAAAGTGCGGAGTATGGAACCACACTTTTACTATTTCGGTTAATTCCGGACTCGTTAATTGAATATCTGTTGTTTTGATGAATTTGATGATTTCACACTTTCAAGGAAACGATGAAGAGAATCAAACGATTTAGTAAAACACGTGGTATGGGACATGTGCGTTTGCTATTTCGGTTAATTCCGGACTCGTTAATTGAAACATTTTGATGCTTTCGTGTGCTTTCGAGCCACTATGAGGACCTTCGGGTCATTTGTTGGACCTTCGGGTCATTTGTTGGGCTTTCGGGCCACTCTGCGGACTTTCGGGTCAAATACCAGTACTAGACCTTCGGGTCACTCTGCGGACCTTCGGGTCAATCTGATGGGCGCCAAAATTATGTTGAGTACTTGGTAGGCTTCGGCCATTTGTTGATGCACGTGCGGCGAATTAAAAACTCGCCATCTGATGGGATCGATCCAAGCTTTTATGTTGATTTTCTAGTCTTATTAATTGATTTCTAGATATTTGTTGCATCCAATTATCTGCAGGTAATTGGATATTTGTTGATATGAGTTCTGATTATCGTTTTTGATAACCAGATATTTGTTGTTTCTAATTATCGCTTGTGATAATTAGATATTTGTTGATATGAGTTCTGATTATCGTTTTTGATAATCAGATAATTGTTGTTTCGAATTATCACTTTAGATAATTCAATATTTGTTGATTTGAGAAATTTGATTATCGTTTTTGATAATCGAATATTTGTTGAATTTGAAATCTGATTATCGTTTTGTGATAATCAAATAATTGTTGGATCTGAGAAATTTGATTATCGTTTTTGATAATCGAATATTTGTTGAATTTGAAATTTGATTATCGTTTTTGATAATCGAATATTTGTTGAATTTGAAATTTGATTATCGTTTTGTGATAATCGAATATTTGTTGAATTTGAAATCTGATTATCGTTTTGTGATAATCGAATATTTGTTGAATTTGAAATTTGATTATCGTTTTGTGATAATCGAATATTTGTTGAATTTGAAATTTGATTATCGTTTTTGATAATCGAATATTTGTTGAATTTGAAATTTGAATATCGTTTTGTGATAATCGAATATTTGTTGAATTTGAAATCTGATTATCGTTTTGTGATAATCGAATATTTATTGAACCGTTTGTGGTAATTAGATATGTGCTGATTGTCTTCCGATTATCGTTTTTGATAATTTGATATTTGTTGATTTATTTTCCGAGTATCGTTTGGATAATTGGATGTTTGTTGATTTTATTGATATGAGATTTTCTAGTCTCCAAATTGATTCTAGATTATATTGAATCACTATTTCTATCTATTTCTATTGATAGTTAGAGTTTGCTGATTATGAAGTTCGTATTTTCTATTTATCTGTTAGATAACTAGATGTTTGCAGTTTTGCGATTTGCGAATTTTGTTTTCTAATTATCGTATCGATAATTAGATATTGCTGTTTTGTGAATTTCTGTATTTTTAATTATCTAGTTGATAATTGAAGTTTGCTGATAATTGTATTTATCCAGATATTGCTGTTTTCTGATTATCTACTGATAATTAGATTTTGTTGAGGATTTGTGAATCTCTTTTATTGGAATTAAAAGATTCCTTTGGCATTTGAATTCTTGACTTTTATTTTCTAGCTTAACCAGTTTATGTTAAAAAAAATTATTGTTAATAACGACCTTAATTATGAAAATTGCGGGGACGCAATTTTTATAAGGAGGGGAGTCTGTAACAACCCGGGAAATTGTGAAAATTTTATTAGCATCAATAAATGATTAATGTTGACAGCTAATTGATGGGTGTGTTGGAGTTTTGGAATCGGTTGATATTTGTTTGAAATTGGCTAAATTGTTTTACGGGCTTTAAAATTTATAATGGGCCACTTTTTAATTGGCGTGTGAAATTTATCCAAGGCCGATATCACCAGCCCTATACCCGGTTTCTTTCATTCGAAAACCCTAGGCTAAAATCCAACAGAAAAATGGTGGCTTCGTTTTCGTTATCAAATCTGAAAATCTAGGGCTTTTCGAAGTGTGATCGCCAATCAATTATTTGACGTTCTATTGCTTGCGATCCCTTCCAGTTAGTTCGTTCTTCGGGGATTTCTACTTTGGCTCTTTGTTCTGAAAAGTAGGACTTGTGGGAATTAAAGACGCCGTTCTTGTCGAATTTATTATGACGCTCGCGACTGCCTCTCCGAAGAAGGTGAGTGACCGCACACTCACATCTAATTCAAACAGTATTAGCTCGTTTGTTGATTTGTTCTCCTTGGGCTTCGGCCATTCGTTTATGGTTTAAATACCTGAGATGATTTCGACTGTGTAGATTCATATATATGATGATTTCGTAGTACTTAAGGCCTTGATCGATTCTTTGGTCACTGGAATTAATGGGTTGGTTTTACGAAAATTTATTTGAAGATAATTTGTTGGGCTTAGTTTTGCATATCTGATTCTCTTGAGTTTTGAAGCCTCGTCTAGTTTGTATTGATCAGTGTTAGATCACTTGTTGTTCCATGATTTTGGCATTGCGCCTTGTTCTTAATTATGTTGCCAAGTACTGTCCAGTTTACAGTGCTATATATGGTGCATTTTGATGATTCGAATGGGTTACTGTCACTGCATCCAATCCCTATACATGTATACATATACGTGCCTATGTGTATACATGTGGTTGGAAGAAGTAGTCTTTTGATTTTAGTTTTCTTGAGTGATTTTCATTTCTCACGCGTCTCTAATTCATTCTGCAATCCCTGAAATTGTTAATTGGTTTACTCGGCAGTTCGATTTGTTCGACGTTGATGATTTTTGATTGGTTTGTTTACTTGGCTATTACGACATTGAGCCTTGGCTTTTGTCTGTCTCTTCAATTCAAACTTGCCACAGTTTTGTTTTTAGTTGCTACTTTAAATTCTTTGTTCGATATTGCCTGTATCAAGGTAATATTCTCACTGCTGCATTGATTTAGAGGCTGCGGCATCATTTTTGCTACATCCCCAGAGATGTGTTATTCATATGCATCGCCCCCATACCTAAGTTGCCTGGTTTCATTATTCTTGCATTGAGTCATACATATTATTCATATGCATTGATGTTGACTTTTGTCACTTGAAATAAAAGCTGCTGTTGGACTTTGGGTTTTGATTTGGGTTTTCACTGACCTGTACACATATATTTGCCTGCATCTATGTGGTCGCTGTGTCTTGTATGATATAGTTGCATTTGAGCTGTATCACCGCCTTTGTTCTTGAGTCTGGCACTTGCGCTGCCCAGTTTCATTTAGTTGTTCACTAGTCTGCATTAGCTAGTGAAGTTGAACTTGGACAGTTGCATTTGCCTGTGTCCTGGTCATTTGTTCACTTGTTCACTTGTGCACTTGAATCATTCATTGTGGAATCTGTCTTACTGCATATAGGTTTGAGGCTGTACATTGGAGTCTTTTGCTTTTGATTCACTGAGCTTTTGAGGAATTCACCACTGTAGTGGCAAGGCAGTACATGCGTGCGTGTACTGCAGCCCTAGCAGGTTTGACAAATTTAGCTGATACTTCGATTGTTAAATTGTTCCGTTGGTTTAATTCAATAATTTGAAGTTGTATTTTGAAATGATTCATTTTGATTTGAGTTGGATCCATTTGCTTTTGAATTCATTGATCTTCTGAGTATTTCATAGGCTGTATTTGCGCGGCAGTACACGTTAGTATGTACTGCAGTCAATCAGCATTGATGTTTTTAAATTGACATTTCAATGGTTTAAATTGATTTGGATTGCTGATCGTTGTTTAACACTGTTTAGTGTTATATCTGCCGATATCCGATTCTTTTATCGAGGAGTCGGGTATATGAGATTTTTGTGACTGTCGTCTATGTGATAATTGATTATTATTGCTTCCGTGAATTAATAACTGAGTTTGAATTAGACTAACCCGTGTATTATTTTCTTTTGAATTTAATACTCGGGTCAGACCCGAGTTATTTCAGGTTGTAGATTTTCTTCTTTGAGTTGCTGTTCAGGATATGAAGACTTTTCACATCTTCTGAAGTTGTCAGTGTCATTTTGTAGTAGTCGTGTCATTGTATAGAACGATATGTATTCATGTATATTAGTCGATAATGTACTTGTATATATAACTTCTAGAGTCGACAGTTGTAGTTGTATCATACGTATCGTGTCAACTATATTGTAACTGACATCGGTTATATATATATATATGAGATTTTTGTTAATCTGTGTTCCGCATTTATATTATCTGTGTTATTGTTATATCTAATGTCCTAAACTATTATGAACTATCGTAGTTTGTTTTATACTGATAATTGGATATGTCGATGGGAGTAAATAAATAATAGATGAAAAATAAATAAAAAAGTATATACCACTCCTACCGAGATAATTAATATTAGTGTAAGGCCAATTACGGATGGTCGCTCCTATCCAGCCTTATTCTTCGTAATAATAGACGGTATTTCTTTTAATACTCTTTGTTATTATGAGCATAGAGGTGGGGCGTCACAGTTGGTATCAGAGCTTGGGGTTTATGGACATAAAATAAAACATAACTTGGATGGAACATATGTTACAACTATTAGTCGATGTTTTATTGTGATTTGAGTCAAAACTAAAGTTTTGAAATTTTGATGCAAGTTTTTAAATATCATTATTTAAAAATAAAAAGTGAAACTGTGTTTTGTTGATTTGATTGAATTGCGTTCTGTTTATCAGAGTGGCGCAGCGGAGACAGTGAAACTGTCTTCGCTGTGTACAACTGACAATCTTTTGATTTAAAAATCAAAATACGAAATTGATATGAATTCCAATTGTTGTTTACATAGCTGTAATTATTTGTTTCTTTGAGAATTTCGAATCCAAATTGAGGATTCGAAGAAATTGCAGATATGTGATTTTTGGCTGGTTTCTTTTGAGCAAATCATATATTGATTAGATTTTTTTGGCTGTTTTGAATTATTCTCGTTGAAGAGATATTTGAATGATTTCTTTGTTTATATTGTAATGAACGTGCAAAATTTGAGTTGCACGTCATTGCATTTATTTTACGTTGAACCGATGCTTGGTTATGATACGTATTTTGTTGCCGTTATTTTTATAACGGGATTTTTACACTAATGCTGAATTTTTGAGGCACGGTGTTTTGTTGACAATTTTAATGAATGAAAATTTACTGATGTCACATTTTGATGTGAATTCTTTTGATGAGATATTTGATGTTTTAAAATTACTGTCGCTTTGACTTCAGTAACAGTCAAATTTTTAAAAGTGGATTTTCAAGCGGTTATTTCGCAATACTGATGTGTAACCGTTTTTACGGTATTTTGAGAAGTACAATTTCCTTATCGAAATTGTTACTGATTTGCTGTTTTAATCACGTGATTGGAAAATCGTTTTAAAAATGAAATTTTTTTTATAAATTTTTAACAGTTTGCGTTTTCAAAAGAATGAGAAAGTGACTTAAACGATTCAGCAAAATCGAGGATTATGACCCCTTTCTTTTACTCTTTCGCTTAACTCCGGACTTGTCCAGTTGAGAATGTGAATTGTTATTTTTACAAAATAAATAAAATTGTTTTTAGAAATTTTAACAGTTTGCGCTTTCAGAAGAATGAGGAAGCGATTTAAACGTTTCAGCAAAATCGAGGACTATGACCCCTTTCTTTTACTGATTCGCTTAATTCCGGACTTGTCCGTTTGAGAATGTAAAGTGTATTTTTACAGAATACACAATTTTGCACTTTCAAGGAAACGATGAAGTGATTTAAACGATTTAGCAAAAGTGCGGAGTATGGAACCACACTTTTACTATTTCGGTTAATTCCGGACTCGTTAATTGAATATCTGTTGTTTTGATGAATTTGATGATTTCACACTTTCAAGGAAACGATGAAGAGAATCAAACGATTTAGTAAAACACGTGGTATGGGACATGTGCGTTTGCTATTTCGGTTAATTCCGGACTCGTTAATTGAAACATTTTGATGCTTTCGTGTGCTTTCGAGCCACTATGAGGACCTTCGGGTCATTTGTTGGACCTTCGGGTCATTTGTTGGGCTTTCGGGCCACTCTGCAGACTTTCGGGTCAAATACCAGTACTAGACCTTCGGGTCACTCTGCGGACCTTCGGGTCAATCTGATGGGCGCCAAAATTATGTTGAGTACTTGGTAGGCTTCGGCCATTTGTTGATGCACGTGCGGCGAATTAAAAACTCGCCATCTGATGGGATCGATCCAAGCTTTTATGTTGATTTTCTAGTCTTATTAATTGATTTCTAGATATTTGTTGCATCCAATTATCTGCAGGTAATTGGATATTTGTTGATATGAGTTCTGATTATCGTTTTTGATAACCAGATATTTGTTGTTTCTAATTATCGCTTGTGATAATTAGATATTTGTTGATATGAGTTCTGATTATCGTTTTTGATAATCAGATAATTGTTGTTTCGAATTATCACTTTAGATAATTCAATATTTGTTGATTTGAGAAATTTGATTATCGTTTTTGATAATCGAATATTTGTTGAATTTGAAATCTGATTATCGTTTTGTGATAATCAAATAATTGTTGGATCTGAGAAATTTGATTATCGTTTTTGATAATCGAATATTTGTTGAATTTGAAATTTGATTATCGTTTTTGATAATCGAATATTTGTTGAATTTGAAATTTGATTATCGTTTTGTGATAATCGAATATTTGTTGAATTTGAAATCTGATTATCGTTTTGTGATAATCGAATATTTGTTGAATTTGAAATTTGATTATCGTTTTGTGATAATCGAATATTTGTTGAATTTGAAATTTGATTATCGTTTTTGATAATCGAATATTTGTTGAATTTGAAATTTGAATATCGTTTTGTGATAATCGAATATTTGTTGAATTTGAAATCTGATTATCGTTTTGTGATAATCGAATATTTATTGAACCGTTTGTGGTAATTAGATATGTGCTGATTGTCTTCCGATTATCGTTTTTGATAATTTGATATTTGTTGATTTATTTTCTGAGTATCGTTTGGATAATTGGATGTTTGTTGATTTTATTGATATGAGATTTTCTAGTCTCCAAATTGATTCTAGATTATATTGAATCACTGTTTCTATCTATTTCTGTTGATAGTTAGAGTTTGCTGATTATGAAGTTCGTATTTTCTATTTATCTGTTAGATAACTAGATGTTTGCAGTTTTGCGATTTGCGAATTTTGTTTTCTAATTATCGTATCGATAATTAGATATTGCTGTTTTGTGAATTTCTGTATTTTTAATTATCTAGTTGATAATTGAAGTTTGCTGATAATTGTATTTATCCAGATATTGCTGTTTTCTGATTATCTACTGATAATTAGATTTTGTTGAGGATTTGTGAATCTCTTTTATTGGAATTAAAAGATTCCTTTGGCATTTGAATTCTTGACTTTTATTTTCTAGCTTAACCAGTTTATGTTAAAAAAAAAATTATTGTTAATAACGACCTTAATTATGAAAATTGCGGGGACGCAATTTTTATAAGGAGGGGAGTATGTAACAACCCGGGAAATTGTGAAAATTTTATTAGCATCAATAAATGATTAATGTTGACAGCTAATTGATGGGTGTGTTGGAGTTTTGGAATCGGTTGATATTTGTTTGAAATTGGCTAAATTGTTTTACGGGCTTTAAAATTTATAATGGGCCACTTTTTAATTGGCGTGTGAAATTTATCCAAGGCCGATATCACCAGCCCTATACCCGGTTTCTTTCATTCGAAAACCCTAGGCTAAAATCCAACAGAAAAATGGTGGCTTCGTTTTCGTTATCAAATCTGAAAATCTAGGGCTTTTCGAAGTGTGATCGCCAATCAATTATTTGACGTTCTATTGCTTGCGATCCCTTCCAGTTAGTTCGTTCTTCGGGGATTTCTACTTTGGCTCTTCGTTCTGAAAAGTAGGACTTGTGGGAATTAAAGACGCCGTTCTTGTCGAATTTATTGTGACGCTCGCGACTGCCTCTCCGAAGAAGGTGAGTGACCGCACACTCACATCTAATTCAAACAGTATTAGCTCGTTTGTTGATTTGTTCTCCTTGGGCTTCGGCCATTCGTTTATGGTTTAAATACCTGAGATGATTTCGACTGTGTAGATTCATATATATGATGATTTCGTAGTACTTAAGGCCTTGATCGATTCTTTGGTCACTGGAATTAATGGGTGGGTTTTACGAAAATTTATTTGAAGATAATTTGTTGGGCTTAGTTTTGCATATCTGATTCTCTTGAGTTTTGAAGCCTCGTCTAGTTTGTATTGATCAGTGTTAGATCACTTGTTGTTCCATGATTTTGGCATTGCGCCTTGTTCTTAATTATGTTGCCAAGTACTGTCCAGTTTACAGTGCTATATATGGTGCATTTTGATGATTCGAATGGGTTACTATCACTGCATCCAATCCCTATACATGTATACATATACGTGCCTATGTGTATACATGTGGTTGGAAGAAGTAGTCTTTTGATTTTAGTTTTCTTGAGTGATTTTCATTTCTCACGCGTCTCTAATTCATTCTGCAATCCCTGAAATTGTTAATTGGTTTACTCGGCAGTTCGATTTGTTCGACGTTGATGATTTTTGATTGGTTTGTTTACTTGGCTATTACGACATTGAGCCTTGGCTTTTGTCTGTCTCTTCAATTCAAACTTGCCACAGTTTTGTTTTTAGTTGCTACTTTAAATTCTTTGTTCGATATTGCCTGTATCAAGGTAATATTCTCACTGCTGCATTGATTTAGAGGCTGCGGCATCATTTTTGCTACATTCCCAGAGATGTGTTATTCATATGCATCGCCCCCATACCTAAGTTGCCTGGTTTCATTATTCTTGCATTGAGTCATACATATTATTCATATGCATTGATGTTGACTTTTGTCACTTGAAATAAAAGCTGCTGTTGGACTTTGGGTTTTGATTTGGGTTTTCACTGACCTGTACACATATATTTGCCTGCATCTATGTGGTCGCTGTGTCTTGTATGATATAGTTGCATTTGAGCTGTATCACCGCCTTTGTTCTTGAGTCTGGCACTTGCGCTGCCCAGTTTCATTTAGTTGTTCACTAGTCTGCATTAGCTAGTGAAGTTGAACTTGGACAGTTGCATTTGCCTGTGTCCTGGTCATTTGTTCACTTGTGCACTTGAATCATTCATTGTGGAATCTGTCTTACTGCATATAGGTTTGAGGCTGTACATTGGAGTCTTTTGCTTTTGATTCACTGAGCTTTTGAGGAATTCACCACTGTAGTGGCAAGGCAGTACACGCGTGCGTGTACTGCAGCCCTAGCAGGTTTGACAAATTTAGCTGATACTTCGATTGTTAAATTGTTCCGTTGGTTTAATTCAATAATTTGAAGTTGTATTTTGAAATGATTCATTTTGATTTGAGTTGGATCCATTTGCTTTTGAATTCATTGATCTTCTGAGTATTTCATAGGCTGTATTGGCGCGGCAGTACACGTTAGTATGTACTGCAGTCAATCAGCATTGATGTTTTTAAATTGACATTTCAATGGTTTAAATTGATTTGGATTGCTGATCGTTGTTTAACACTGTTTAGTGTTATATCTGCCGATATCCGATTCTTTTATCGAGGAGTCGGGTATATGAGATTTTTGTGACTGTCGTCTATGTGATAATTGATTATTATTGCTTCCGTGAATTAATAACTGAGTTTGAATTAGACTGACCCGTGTATTATTTTCTTTTGAATTTAATACTCGGGTCAGACCCGAGTTATTTCAGGTTGTAGATTTTCTTCTTTGAGTTGCTGTTCAGGATATGAAGACTTTTCACATCTTCTGAAGTTGTCAGTGTCATTTTGTAGTAGTCGTGTCATTGTATAGAACGATATGTATTCATGTATATTAGTCGATAATGTACTTGTATATATAACTTCTAGAGTCGACAGTTGTAGTTGTATCATATGTATCGTGTCAACTATATTGTAACTGACATCGGTTATATATATATATGAGATTTTTGTTAATCTGTGTTCCGCATTTATATTATCTGTGTTATTGTTATATCTAATGTCCTAAACTATTATGAACTATCGTAGTTTGTTTTATACTGATAATTGGATATGTCGATGGGAGTAAATAAATAATAGATGAAAAATAAATAAAAAAGTATATACCACTCCTAGCGAGATAATTAATATTAGTGTAAGGCCAATTACGGATGGTCGCTCCTATCCAGCCTTATTCTTCGTAATAATAGACATTATTTCTTTTAATACTCTTTGTTATTATGAGCATAGAGGTGGGGCGTCACAGTTGGTATCAGAGCTTGGGGTTTATGGACATAAAATAAAACATAACTTGGATGGAACATATGTTACAACTATTAGTCGATGTTTTATTGTGATTTGAGTCAAAACTAAAGTTTTGAAATTTTGATGCAAGTTTTTAAATATCATTATTTAAAAATAAAAAGTGAAACTGTGTTTTGTTGATTTGATTGAATTGCGTTCTGTTTATCAGAGTGGCGCAGCGGAGACAGTGAAACTGTCTTCGCTGAGTACAACTGACAATCTTTTGATTTAAAAATCAAAATACGAAATTGATATGAATTCCAATTGTTGTTTACATAGCTGTAATTATTTGTTTCTTTGAGAATTTCGAATCCAAATTGAGGATTCGAAGAAATTGCAGATATGTGATTTTTGGCTGGTTTCTTTTGAGCAAATCATATATTGATTAGATTTTTTTGGCTGTTTTGAATTATTCTCGTTGAAGAGATATTTGAATGATTTCTTTGTTTATATTGTAATGAACGTGCAAAATTTGAGTTGCACGTCATTGCATTTATTTTACGTTGAACCGATGCTTGGTTATGATACGTATTTTGTTGCCGTTATTTTTATAACGGGATTTTTACACTAATGCTGAATTTTTGAGGCACGGTGTTTTGTTGACAATTTTAATGAATGAAAATTCACTGATGTCACATTTTGATGTGAATTCTTTTGATGAGATATTTGATGTTTTAAAATTACTGTCGCTTTGACTTCAGTAACAGTCAAATTTTTAAAAGTGGATTTTCAAGCGGTTATTCCGCAATACTGATGTGTAACCGTTTTTACGGTATTTTGAGAAGTACAATTTCCTTATCGAAATTGTTACTGATTTGCTGTTTTAATCATGTGATTGGAAAATCGTTTTAAAAATGAAATTTTTTTTATAAATTTTTAACAGTTTGCGTTTTCAAAAGAATGAGAAAGTGACTTAAACGATTCAGCAAAATCGAGGATTATGACCCCTTTCTTTTACTCTTTCGCTTAACTCCGGACTTGTCCAGTTGAGAATGTGAATTGTTATTTTTACAAAATAAATAAAATTGTTTTTAGAAATTTTAACAGTTTGCGCTTTCAGAAGAATGAGGAAGCGATTTAAACGTTTCAGCAAAATCGAGGACTATGACCCCTTTCTTTTACTGATTCGCTTAATTCCGGACTTGTCCGTTTGAGAATGTAAAGTGTATTTTTACAGAATACACAATTTTGCACTTTCAAGGAAACGATGAAGTGATTTAAACGATTTAGCAAAAGTGCGGAGTATGGAACCACACTTTTACTATTTCGGTTAATTCCGGACTCGTTAATTGAATATCTGTTGTTTTGATGAATTTGATGATTTCACACTTTCAAGGAAACGATGAAGAGAATCAAACGATTTAGTAAAACACGTGGTATGGGACATGTGCGTTTGCTATTTCGGTTAATTCCGGACTCGTTAATTGAAACATTTTGATGCTTTCGTGTGCTTTCGAGCCACTATGAGGACCTTCGGGTCATTTGTTGGACCTTCGGGTCATTTGTTGGGCTTTCGGGCCACTCTGCAGACTTTCGGGTCAAATACCTGTACTAGACCTTCGGGTCACTCTGCGGACCTTCGGGTCAATCTGATGGGCGCCAAAATTATGTTGAGTACTTGGTAGGCTTCGGCCATTTGTTGATGCACGTGCGGCGAATTAAAAACTCGCCATCTGATGGGATCGATCCAAGCTTTTATGTTGATTTTCTAGTCTTATTAATTGATTTCTAGATATTTGTTGCATCCAATTATCTGCAGGTAATTGGATATTTGTTGATATGAGTTCTGATTATCGTTTTTGATAACCAGATATTTGTTGTTTCTAATTATCGCTTGTGATAATTAGATATTTGTTGATATGAGTTCTGATTATCGTTTTTGATAATCAGATAATTGTTGTTTCGAATTATCACTTTAGATAATTCAATATTTGTTGATTTGAGAAATTTGATTATCGTTTTTGATAATCGAATATTTGTTGAATTTGAAATCTGATTATCGTTTTGTGATAATCAAATAATTGTTGGATCTGAGAAATTTGATTATCGTTTTTGATAATCGAATATTTGTTGAATTTGAAATTTGATTATCGTTTTTGATAATCGAATATTTGTTGAATTTGAAATTTGATTATCGTTTTGTGATAATCGAATATTTGTTGAATTTGAAATCTGATTATCGTTTTGTGATAATCGAATATTTGTTGAATTTGAAATTTGATTATCGTTTTGTGATAATCGAATATTTGTTGAATTTGAAATTTGATTATCGTTTTTGATAATCGAATATTTGTTGAATTTGAAATTTGAATATCGTTTTGTGATAATCGAATATTTGTTGAATTTGAAATCTGATTATCGTTTTGTGATAATCGAATATTTATTGAACCGTTTGTGGTAATTAGATATGTGCTGATTGTCTTCCGATTATCGTTTTTGATAATTTGATATTTGTTGATTTATTTTCTGAGTATCGTTTGGATAATTGGATGTTTGTTGATTTTATTGATATGAGATTTTCTAGTCTCCAAATTGATTCTAGATTATATTGAATCACTGTTTCTATCTATTTCTGTTGATAGTTAGAGTTTGCTGATTATGAAGTTCGTATTTTCTATTTATCTGTTAGATAACTAGATGTTTGCAGTTTTGCGATTTGCGAATTTTGTTTTCTAATTATCGTATCGATAATTAGATATTGCTGTTTTGTGAATTTCTGTATTTTTAATTATCTAGTTGATAATTGAAGTTTGCTGATAATTGTATTTATCCAGATATTGCTGTTTTCTGATTATCTACTGATAATTAGATTTTGTTGAGGATTTGTGAATCTCTTTTATTGGAATTAAAAGATTCCTTTGGCATTTGAATTCTTGACTTTTATTTTCTAGCTTAACCAGTTTATGTTAAAAAAAATTATTGTTAATAACGACCTTAATTATGAAAATTGCGGGGACGCAATTTTTATAAGGAGGGGAGTCTGTAACAACCCGGGAAATTGTGAAAATTTTATTAGCATCAATAAATGATTAATGTTGACAGCTAATTGATGGGTGTGTTGGAGTTTTGGAATCGGTTGATATTTGTTTGAAATTGGCTAAATTGTTTTACGGGCTTTAAAATTTATAATGGGCCACTTTTTAATTGGCGTGTGAAATTTATCCAAGGCCGATATCACCAGCCCTATACCCGGTTTCTTTCATTCGAAAACCCTAGGCTAAAATCCAACAGAAAAATGGTGGCTTCGTTTTCGTTATCAAATCTGAAAATCTAGGGCTTTTCGAAGTGTGATCGCCAATCAATTATTTGACGTTCTATTGCTTGCGATCCCTTCCAGTTAGTTCGTTCTTCGGGGATTTCTACTTTGGCTCTTCGTTCTGAAAAGTAGGACTTGTGGGAATTAAAGACGCCGTTCTTGTCGAATTTATTGTGACGCTCGCGACTGCCTCTCCGAAGAAGGTGAGTGACCGCACACTCACATCTAATTCAAACAGTATTAGCTCGTTTGTTGATTTGTTCTCCTTGGGCTTCGGCCATTCGTTTATGGTTTAAATACCTGAGATGATTTCGACTGTGTAGATTCATATATATGATGATTTCGTAGTACTTAAGGCCTTGATCGATTCTTTGGTCACTGGAATTAATGGGTTGGTTTTACGAAAATTTATTTGAAGATAATTTGCTGGGCTTAGTTTTGCATATCTGATTTTCTTGAGTTTTGAAGCCTCGTCTAGTTTGTATTGATCAGTGTTAGATCACTTGTTGTTCCATGATTTTGGCATTGCGCCTTGTTCTTAATTATGTTGCCAAGTACTGTCCAGTTTACAGTGCTATATATGGTGCATTTTGATGATTCGAATGGGTTACTGTCACTGCATCCAATCCCTATACATGTATACATATACGTGCCTATGTGTATACATGTGGTTGGAAGAAGTAGTCTTTTGATTTTAGTTTTCTTGAGTGATTTTCATTTCTCACGCGTCTCTAATTCATTCTGCAATCCCTGAAATTGTTAATTGGTTTACTCGGCAGTTCGATTTGTTCGACGTTGATGATTTTTGATTGGTTTGTTTACTTGGCTATTACGACATTGAGCCTTGGCTTTTGTCTGTCTCTTCAATTCAAACTTGCCACAGTTTTGTTTTTAGTTGCTACTTTAAATTCTTTGTTCGATATTGCCTGTATCAAGGTAATATTCTCACTGCTGCATTGATTTAGAGGCTGCGGCATCATTTTTGCTACATCCCCAGAGATGTGTTATTCATATGCATCGCCCCCATACTAAGTTGCCTGGTTTCATTATTCTTGCATTGAGTCATACATATTATTCATATGCATTGATGTTGACTTTTGTCATTTGAAATAAAAGCTGTTGTTGGACTTTGGGTTTTGATTTGGGTTTTCACTGACCTGTACACATATATTTGCCTGCATCTATGTGGTCGCTGTGTCTTGTATGATATAGTTGCATTTGAGCTGTATCACCGCCTTTGTTCTTGAGTCTGGCACTTGCGCTGCCCAGTTTCATTTAGTTGTTCACTAGTCTGCATTAGCTAGTGAAGTTGAACTTGGACAGTTGCATTTGCCTGTGTCCTGGTCATTTGTTCACTTGTTCACTTGTGCACTTGAATCATTCATTATGGAATCTGTCTTACTGCATATAGGTTTGAGGCTGTACATTGGAGTCTTTTGCTTTTGATTCACTGAGCTTTTGAGGAATTCACCACTGTAGTGGCGAGGCAGTACACGCGTGCGTGTACTGCAGCCCTAGTAGGTTTGACAAATTTAGCTGATACTTCGATTGTTAAATTGTTCCGTTGGTTTAATTCAATAATTTGAAGTTGTATTTTGAAATGATTCATTTTGATTTGAGTTGGATCCGTTTGCTTTTGAATTCATTGATCTTCTGAGTATTTCATAGGCTGTATTGGCGCGGCAGTACACGTTAGTATGTACTGCAGTCAATCAGCATTGATGTTTTTAAATTGACATTTCAATGGTTTAAATTGATTTGGATTGCTGATCGTTGTTTAACACTGTTTAGTGTTATATCTGCCGATATCCGATTCTTTTATCGAGGAGTCGGGTATATGAGATTTTTGTGACTGTCGTCTATGTGATAATTGATTATTATTGCTTCCGTGCATTAATAACTGAGTTTGAATTAGACTGACCCGTGTATTATTTTCTTTTGAATTTAATACTCGGGTCAGACCCGAGTTATTTCAGGTTGTAGATTTTCTTCTTTGAGTTGCTGTTCAGGATATGAAGACTTTTCACATCTTCTGAAGTTGTCAGTGTCATTTTGTAGTAGTCGTGTCATTGTATAGAACGATATGTATTCATGTATATTAGTCGATAATGTACTTGTATATATAACTTCTAGAGTCGACAGTTGTAGTTGTATCATATGTATCGTGTCAACTATATTGTAACTGACATCGGTTATATATATATATATGAGATTTTTGTTAATCTGTGTTCCGCATTTATATTATCTGTGTTATTGTTATATCTAATGTCCTAAACTATTATGAACTATCGTAGTTTGTTTTATACTGATAATTGGATATGTCGATGGGAGTAAATAAATAATAGATGAAAAATAAAAAAAAGTATATACCACTCCTACCGAGATAATTAATATTAGTGTAAGGCCAATTACGGATGGTCGCTCCTATCCAGCCTTATTCTTCGTAATAATAGACAGTATTTCTTTTAATACTCTTTGTTATTATGAGCATAGAGGTGGGGCGTCACAGTGATAGTTTTTAAAAAGCTAGACTTTTCTACTTTTGATATCTTTACTTTGGTAGGGACTTAAGTTTAACAGCATTAATGCTTGTACATAAGATTCCTCGGCTTTCAAGTAAAGTACGAAGATCTGCTACTTCACTAAACCTGCTTTCTTAATCAGGACATATTGTAACACCTGGAAAATATATTATCACAAACCCCAACTTATGGAGTTGTTTATTTCTACTAGGACATATTTTGTAAGAATGTGATTCTGTACCCATTTTTTTAAAGTTTCCATTACGCTCTCATGACTTATGTATGTCAATCAAAACAGCTTTCTAATTAAACTATGTACATGATCTTTGAACCTTATCCTTGTATTCAAATACCGGATCAAAATTTCGCATAATTCAGGATTTTATTTTCTTTACGTAAATACATCTATGTCAACATGTTTATCAAACTACGGTTCTTTTTTTCCTCAGCTAATATCAAAGATTATTGACATCGGTGCTATAACTTTCCACGAGCATAGTATTACTTTATATAATTGTACGAAAATTATTAAAATCCGTTTGAGCAGTTACATTTTCATGTAGTATAAAAAACTAAACCTATAACATATTGTGAAGTACTATTGTCCAAGATGCCAAAATTGGTGAGTTAATCAAATTATTTGCTACCATATTGAACAAATCAATCAACTAACACAATATAGAGTACAAATTGGAAAGAACAACTGCAGTAAAATTAGAAATCGAAGTTAAAATGGAAGAAAAAAAACATACCCAAAATAAGCGATGTAGAAACAACTGGAACAGAAATCAATCACCTTGATATAAAATTGGTATACTTACGGCCAATCGAGGAAATGTTAAAGTCGGAATTGAAATAACTTTCACTATAGAGTCGATGCAATGAAATTTTACACAGTCGAAAATTGAAAAGCGTTGGAATTAGGTTAAAATTGATATGGAATACCAAATTACCATCTTGACCTCGTTCATTTCTCTTAATTTCAGTTGTACAGGCTTTCCTAACCCATTTCATGCGTTACAATTGCACTGGAGAAATTAAAAAAATATATAGTTTTTTTATTAACGCTTTTTTTAATTTACTAACGGGGCCGGACGGTTGTTATATTATAACGGAAAAATAGGGTTACGGATGAGAGATACAAAGTGTTAGGAAATAACTGTTTTGGTGTAGTGTTGGGAGTGTGATCGCCCGAACTCATGACAAGCCAAATACTTAGCCAAATATGGCTAAGTATAGGGGTTGGTAATGAACCATAGAATTCGGTGGCGATTTTGACGACGATAACCCATGATTCGATGATGATGATTTCATGATGGGAAGAGACTACTTCGATGATGGATAGCTGTACTTTGAGATGCAGAGTAGAGGACTATGAGTTGGATTAAGGGAACTATTGGAGGAAGGCTAGTGGACACATGATGGTATTTTACGATTGATGATGAATATAAAGAATCATCCCTACCGTTGTGACTTCATGATGGGAGTCGTGAGATCTGTTCCTGGATGCACTCTGCTATGAATAACATATGGAAAGTGATAGTTAAGACTTGAGGGTTCATATGGTACTCATGAGGTGGGGGTATATACCGAGGATGTCATGGTTCTTTATTCTAGATATGACATTTATTTGCTCCAGACTAACATGATGGTTAGTCTATTTCCTAGATGATTGAGTGGCATGGATTTGAGTACGAGGAACTAGGACTTGGGCTATCATGATGGATAGTCTAGTCTTTACCATGATGGGTTGGCGAGTGATTTTGTACCCAACGCATTGAGTGAGTGAATGTGAGGATGGATGATGGATGCTATGTTTGTTTGATTGTTTATCACCCTAGGGATGTAACATGATGTTGATATTATTGATATATATATATATATATATGTGTGTGTGTGTGTGTATTCGGACACCCTTAGTACTTTGATGTATGGTACACCCATGATCACTATAATGTAGAATATCGTATATTTTGTATATGTGCTAACTTTGTGGATGAAGGGGCCGGTCAGGTATAATTCTTCATATCATTAGTCTTATTATAGTGATTTATTAGTATTTAGAGATTTACTATCGCTCATACCAGACTTTTATTTGACTTGGAGTTTTATGCTTTGCTTCCTATTACTCTGGATACACTTAAATTAGTAGATTAGGAATATCGGGTCTGGTGAGCACGTGGAGCTGGACAAAGGAATGACAGGAAGTCATACTCTCGTATTATTACATTGTTCCATTGTACAACACTATGGAGCTTGCTAGTGCCTTCATTACCTAGAGACAGTTATTTATGAGTTATTATTTGATTTATAACTCTATTTATTATCATGTATGTTGTATAAATCTGTACAATTTGATTATGTGATTCATTCATTTTTTTACTGTCTCGTTGGTTTTATATCGGAGATGTTTACTATTATATTTTATTCGATGCGCTGTGAGGTATATGACAGGTTCTATAATATTTTATTTACTTTACAACCTTGACCATTGTCCTACATCGATCGGGCACCATTGCTGTAACAACCCGGTATTTCGTACCGATTAATTATCGTCTTTAGACGATTGCTTTTCCTAGCAAATCGCTGTTTGGAATTTTAATTTAACCAGTTGAAACTCTTTTGAAAAATCTGTTAAATGTTGACAGGCTTTAAAATAAATTCTCGGCCCACGTTTTCAAATGTTTGAAGCCGTGAAAAATTTGCAAAACAAATGTACCCGTCCCATTCTTAAAGAAATTCGACCCGTTCCTATTTCTTTTCATTTTTCGTTCTCAAGCCCTAAATCAAACGAGATAAAATAAATGGCGGCATTTTTCTTCGTCTTCGTTTCCTCCGCTTCGTCAAAATTAGGGCTTCGTTCCACTTCATGATGACGTGCTGCCGATCTGCTCGATCGAGAAAGGGATCACGTGAATAATCGCGAGTAACTTCGATCGATTTCTTCTTGGTTGCTTCTTCGACTACTCCAATTCGTGGCAAAGGTGAGTGGTTAATTCCCTCACATCTAATTCGAATTCGTGTACTGGTGATTTTGTTTCAGTCGTGATTCTTGGCTTAGTTGGGTTTTTGTTTGATGTTGATGATTTTACTCGTTTAGTTCGATTCTTGGATTGCTTAGTCTCATAGCCACCACAGCTTCATATGGCTTCGATTTTGAACGTGCAATTTTACTTGAATTTCACGGTATCGAAAATTTCCTGATTCTCAAATCTTTGACCTTTTCAAAAATAAGATTTCGGCATTGAATATTGTTATGACTTCGACACTTCCATTTGTTCATCTCTGTAGCATTGATTTATTGACTCACGTCTGCATTTTTATTCTTCGATTTCTATAAACTTCTCTGATCATTTGACACTGGTCATTCACGACTGTTTATTATGCTGCATCACTGGTAGTTCTGTATATGCTTGTTTTGATGTACTTTGGTCATTTTGTTCGTTGAACTTGCTTCTGTTCATGGTGATGTTGACACTTGATGCACTGAGTATGTACATTTGTTTCTTTGTCAATCTACTTGAGAATTGACTTCGGTCTGTGATGTTGAGCTGTTATTTGATTCTCGGACTCGGCTTCGATTATTTTGTCTTTGACTTCTGCTTTGATCACTTTGTCATTACAGTGTTGATTCTTTAGCCACTGTCTTCACTTGAGTTTGCAGTTAAGTCTGGTTGTATTGATTTGTTGTAGTAGTCTGATGACCTGACACTTGTAGCTTATGTACCCTGAGTAGCTCTGGTTACTTGATCATCTTGTTCAACACTGTTTTACTTGAACACTTGCCACTGTACGTCTGTTCTTTGTGCACTTACCTACACTATGTACTTGCACATAGTTGCAGTAGCTTTGTTGATGTTCATCTGGTTCTGGTCTGCACCCCATTTGCATTCACTTCCGTAGTTGTTGTTGTGTCCATATTGTCGTTGAACCTTAAATTAGTTGATACTGTGTAGAGCTTGGGGTTTATGGACTTTGAATTGTTCGAACTTGCTCTAGTTGACTTCGGCATTTCCATTGCTAGTTTGAAATCCCCTGCTTTGGTTCAAAACTGCTATGACTTATGTTGTTTTTAGGAGACAGTAGTGCCATTGACCTTTGAGTCTTATCACCTGTTGTTTTCACTTGTATTGGGGTACATTGCATATTGAACAGAGTGTAGCTTCAATTTGTTTAACATCTGCATTGGATTCGAACTTGCCTCCTGATCTTTGTCACCTTGGTTCTCGACATTGCACACCTGTAGTCTTTGTGCATATTGTTGTCACTTGGACCTGGTTCTTTTGAAGTGTAGTCTGTACATTTGTGTTTGCAGGGAGCATTATGTATACTTGCACTTTTGGTTTCCCATTGCTTCATAAGGTCACTTGATTGTTTCATTTGAGTTGTACCACTTTCTTTTGCTTTCGGGTATGATACATCTGAATTGCCCGGGCTGCAGCTTCGAGTAAAGTTGGGCTGCGTTGACTTTATGCATGCCTGATGTCTTGAATTTTATTTTCTTCACTGGGAATTGTTACGGTGATGTCGTATTTTGGCGTCTGCACTCATTTGATTTTATACTTTGTTCATCGTGGCTTCAGTCATGAGCATTGTATAGATGTACATCACTGTCACTTGCTCTTTGTTTTGGACTGCTGTTGATTTTGAGTGGTAGTTGTTGTTCTTGGTTTCGGGATGCACCGCCACATGATGCATGTTCGATTCTGACTCTGTTTTGTGTACTTTGGCAAGTACAGTTATACCTCATGGGTTCACTGTTCTTGATGACTTGGGCTTGATTATGTTTAATTTAGGGTTGTTCCCGAATTCACTTGAGTTGAACCCGCTATGGTGGGTTTGATCTCGTGACCCTTTATGATTTTCACTGAGCTTTGGTGTACCTCCTATGATAGTGGCGAGGCAGTACACGCGTGCGTGTACTGCAGCCCTATCAGATTTGACAGTTTTAAATTGACGTTTCAATTGTTTAAATTGCTTTGGATTTCTGTTTTGGGGATTAACACTGTTTAGTGTTATATCCGCCGTTATCCGGTTCTCTTATCGAGAAGTTGGGTATACGAGATTTCTGTGACTGTCGTCTATGTGATATTAGATTATTACTGCCTATATGCACTAATAAACTGGTTTGAATTAGACTGACCTGGGTATTATTTTCTTTTGAATGTAATACTCGGGTCAGACCGAGTATTTACAGGTTGTAGATTTTTAGCTTTGGGTTGCTGCTAGAGCTATGAAGACTTTTTATATCAGTTGAAGTGGTCTTCGTCTTGTTGTAGTAGTCAGTGTGTCTGTTTTAAGATGAAAATGTATTCATGTATATTAGTCGATAATGTACTTGTATATATAACTTCTTGAGTCGACAATTGTAGTTGTATCATTTGTATAGTGTCAAATGTATTGTAACTGGTATCAGTTATTGTATATATGAGACTTTTCGTTCCATCTTTATTCCGCATTTATGTTATCTGTGTTATTTTTATATTTATTGTCCTAAACTATTATAGCCACTGTGTAGTAGCTTTGAGTTTGTAACGGTATGTCGGATTTCCTCTAAAAGATGAAATGCATGTTATTCTATCTGACATATCGGTGCTCGCACAAAGCAATTACATGGATGGTCGCTCCTCAACAGCCTTATTCTCCGAGCTAGTTGACAGCACTACACCGTAGTGTTCTTGGCTAGCGTGGGTATAGAGGTGGGGCGTCACAGCTTGGTATCAGAGCCTGGGGTTTAGGACAATTATAAAACATAACTTAGATGGAGCATGTGTTACAACTATTTGTCGATGTTTTATCTCTCATCTTTACATATGATTATTTTTGACTGTTAGGTATGAATTCCTAACGCTTATTTTTGTGTTTTCCTAATCTGGATTTCCCTTCGACTTCGGTCACTCTGTTTTTGGGAAATTGCTAATTTCTTGATTTTCAAGACTCTGATTTTGTTTGCCGTTGGTTTCTTTGATAATGATGATTGATTCATTTTGTACTCGACTGCGGCTATTAATTGTTGACTTCGACATTGACTTGATTCTTACTTTTGTTGAAGTCATTTATGCATTTCTGCTCGATTTGCTTTGTTTTTCCAGTTGATAATCGATTCTTCTTTTCTAATTAGTTGTTATCACCTTTGTCGATTTTGATAACTTCTATTTCTGGAATTTTTGGGTATTCCTACTTTGATGAATTTGGAATCGAATTCTTTGGATTTTATTCACGTCTTCGAATGTGAAATTTTAGTGAACTGACTTGGTTTCCTAATTTAATCGATTCTTGATCATTTCCCCGATTTGTTGCTATCATTTATTAGCAACTTTGATGACATTTTCTTCGGGATTTTTGTGAACATACTTTCTGATGGATTCAGTATCGATTTCTCTGGATTCCATTCACATCTTCGTATGTGAATTCTTGTGATTGATTGTTTCTACAATCATTTTTGTGATTTGTCACTTTAAAAAATATAAAGGTTTTCTATACTAGTAGTAAATATTAAAATCCCTTTTTCCAAACGATTTCAAAACTATTTTACTACAAAGTTCTTTTTCTTGAACCGTTTTCCAATCTATTAGTATATACAAGCCTTTATTTCACTCGTATGAGAAATTGAATTAAACGGCCTAGTAAAACAAGTGGTATGAAACGCTTGCGTTTACTTCGTCGGTTAGCTCTTGGACTTGTTCGATTGAACCCTTTTTGTGACAATTTCCTAGTGAAAATTTACAGCTTGTTCGTAAATATTTAAGTTAAGCAAGTGGTTATGGGACATGAAGCTAAACTCATATATTTACTAGCTTGGTGTGATTGACACTTCCTTATGATCATGACGATCATTTTTGTGATTTAGACTAGCGATTGTGCGATGTCTCTTCGTCCGTGTGTCGGACTTGCCTTCGGGCCATCCGTGTGTTCGGAAAATTAAATGGATAGCTTTCCATCCGTGTGTTCGGAAAATTAAATGGATAGCTTTCCATCCGTGTGTTCGGAAAATTAAATGGATAGCTTTCCATCCGTGTGTTCGGAAAATTAAATGGATAGCTTTCCATCCGTGTGTTCGGAAAATTAAATAAATAGCTTTCCATCCGTGTGTTCGGAAAATTAAATAAATAGCTTTCCATCCGTGTGTTCGGAAAATTAAATAAATAGCTTCCCATCCGTGTGTTCGGAAAATTAAATAAATAGCTTTCCATCCGTGTGTTCGGAAAATTAAATAAATAGCTTTCCATCCGTGTGTTCGGAAAATTAAATAAATAGCTTTCCATCCGTGTGTTCGGAAAATTAAATAAATAGCTTTCCATCCGTGTGTTCGGAAAATTAAATAAATAGCTTCCCATCCGTGTGTTCGGAAAATTAAATAAATAGCTTTCCATCCGTGTGTTCGGAAAATTAAATAAATAGCTTTCCATCCGTGTGTTCGGAAAATTAAATAAATAGCTTCCCATCCGTGTGTTCGGAAAATTAAATAAATAGCTTCCCATCCGTGTGTTCGGAAAATTAAATAAATAGCTTCCCATCCGTGTGTTCGTAAAATTAAATGGATAGCTTCCATGAGATAGTTTCTCGTCCGTGTGTTCGGACTTCCCCCTTCTTTGTGTTTTCTGGATTTCGTGTGTAGATTTCTAGAATTTGTGTTTTCTGGATTTCGTTTGTAGATTTCTAGAATTTGTATTTTCTGGATTTCGTGTGTAGATTTCTAGAATTTGTGTTCTCTGGATTTCTTGTGATAAAATCTGGAATTTATGCTTCACCAATTTTAATGATTTCTATTGATATGTTTATCAATTTTTGTGCATTGGTGAATTCATGTGTTATTGACTTGTTATGAATACAAGTTTAGGGTATGATATCCCTTGCTATCTTTGAGAAGATTCTTGTGACATTTTTGATGAACGAAAATTCATTTGGCATTATATTTTGATGCCAGTTATTTTGATGAGATTTTGACGTGTTAACTTCAGTACTCGTCAATTTTGAAATGGATTTACAAGCGGTTCTCCCGCAACACTGATATTGCTAATTTAATCACGCGTTTTCAAAATTCTTTATTTTTAAAAGTTGTTTCAAAAATATAAATTAAAGTTGTTTTCAAATTTTTACAGCTTACATTTTCAAAAGAACGAGGAAGCGATTTAAACATTTCAGAAAAATCAAGGACTATGACCTCTTTCTTTTACTGATTCGCTTAATTCCGGACTTGTCCGTTTGAGAATGTGAAATGTTAATTTTTTTTAAAACACACAATTCTGCACTTTCAAGAAAACGATAAAGAGATTTAAACGATTTAGCAAAAGTAAGGAGTATGGAACCATACTTTTACTACTTCGGTTAATTCCGGACTCGTTAATTGAATATTTATGACTTCTGATTATCGTTTTTGATAATTAGATGTTTGTGTTTCTGATTATCGTTTTTGATAATCAGATATTTGTGAAATTTAATTATCGTTTGAGATAATTAAATATTTTTCGATTTGATAATCGAATATTTGTGATTTCTGATTATCGTTTTTGATAATCAGATATTTGTGAAATTTGATTATCGTTTGAGATAATTAAATATTTTTTCGATTTGATAATCGAATATTTGTGATTTCTGATTATCGTTTTTGATAATCAGATATTTGTGAAATTTGATTATCGTTTGAGATAATTAAATATTTTTTCGATTTGATAATCGAATATTTGTGATCTCTGATTATCGTTTTTGATAATCAGATATTTGTGAAATTTAATTATCGTTTGAGATAATTAAATATTTTTCGATTTGATAATCGAATATTTGTGATTTCTGATTATCGTTTTTGATAATCAGATATTTGTGAAATTTGATTATCGTTTGTGATAATTAAATATTTTTCGATTTGATAATCGAATATTTGTGATTTCTGATTATCGTTTTTGATAATCAGATATTTGTGAAATTTAATTATCGTCTGAGATAATTAAATATTTTTCGATTTGATTAATCGAATGTTTATGTTTCTGATTATCGTTTTTGATGATTGAATATTCGTGAAATTCGATTATCATTTTTGATGATTGAATATTTGCGATTTTGAGACTTGAGCTTCGTCTTTTTCTCTGTCGATTCAGGTGAGTAATTTGCTTTACTCACATTCAATTCGTGCAGTATGTGAATTCTGCTCTGTTTTCCTTTTCTTTTAAATACTGGAACTCGATTGATTCCTGCTTTAGCAGTCGTCTGTTTTTGATTCCTTGATCCCCTCGATGTTGATTCTTTTGATTTGAAGCAGTCGAACCTTTTGATTTTATATCTGATGCTTCCATAATCCCAATACTTCCCTGTTGACCTTTGCTTTGCTTATGCATTCGACATTGCCATGCTCTTATGGTTGCTACCTTTTGTCCATTTATTCCTTATGATTGCGAGGACGCAATTCCTTTAAGGAGGGAAGTCTGTAACAACCCGGTATTTCGTACCGATTAATTATCGTCTTTAGACGATTGCTTTTCCTAGCAAATCGCTGTTTGGAATTTTAATTTAACCAGTTGAAACTCTTTTGAAAAATCTGTTAAATGTTGACAGGCTTTAAAATAAATTCTCGGCCCACGTTTTCAAATGTTTGAAGCCGTGAAAAATTTGCAAAACAAATGTACCCGTCCCATTCTTAAAGAAATTCGACCCGTTCCTATTTCTTTTCATTTTTCGTTCTCAAGCCCTAAATCAAACGAGAGAAAATAAATGGCGGCATTTTTCTTCGTCTTCGTTTCCTCCGCTTCGTCAAAATTAGGGCTTCGTTCCACTTCGTGATGACGTGCTGCCGATCTGCTCGATCGAGAAAGGGATCACGTGAATAATCGCGAGTAACTTCGATCGATTTCTTCTTGGTTGCTTCTTCGACTACTCCAATTCGTGGCAAAGGTGAGTGGTTAATTCCCTCACATCTAATTCGAATTCGTGTACTGGTGATTTTGTTTCAGTCGTGATTCTTGGCTTAGTTGGGTTTTTGTTTGATGTTGATGATTTTACTCGTTTAGTTCGATTCTTGGATTGCTTAGTCTCATAGCCACCACAGCTTCATATGGCTTCGATTTTGAACGTGCAATTTTACTTGAATTTCACGGTATCGAAAATTTCCTGATTCTCAAATCTTTGACCTTTTCAAAAATAAGATTTCGGCATTGAATATTGTTATGACTTCGACACTTCCATTTGTTCATCTCTGTAGCATTGATTTATTGACTCACGTCTGCATTTTTATTCTTCGATTTCTATAAACTTCTCTGATCATTTGACACTGGTCATTCGCGACTGTTTATTATGCTGCATCACTGGTAGTTCTGTATATGCTTGTTTTGATGTACTTTGGTCATTTTGTTCGTTGAACTTGCTTCTGTTCATGGTGATGTTGACACTTGATGCACTGAGTATGTACATTTGTTTCTTTGTCAATCTACTTGAGAATTGACTTCGGTCTGTGATGTTGAGCTGTTATTTGATTCTCGGACTCGGCTTCGATTATTTTGTCTTTGACTTCTGCTTTGATCACTTTGTCATTACAGTGTTGATTCTTTAGCCACTGTCTTCACTTGAGTTTGCAGTTAAGTCTGGTTGTATTGATTTGTTGTAGTAGTCTGATGACCTGACACTTGTAGCTTATGTACCCTGAGTAGCTCTGGTTACTTGATCATCTTGTTCAACACTGTTTTACTTGAACACTTGCCACTGTACGTCTGTTCTTTGTGCACTTACCTACACTATGTACTTGCACATAGTTGCAGTAGCTTTGTTGATGTTCATCTGGTTCTGGTCTGCACCCCATTTGCATTCACTTCCGTAGTTGTTGTTGTGTCCATATTGTCGTTGAACCTTAAATTAGTTGATACTGTGTAGAGCTTGGGGTTTATGGACTTTGAATTGTTCGAACTTGCTCTAGTTGACTTCGGCATTTCCATTGCTAGTTTGAAATCCCCTGCTTTGGTTCAAAACTGCTATGACTTATGTTGTTTTTAGGAGACAGTAGTGCCATTGACCTTTGAGTCTTATCACCTGTTGTTTTCACTTGTATTGGGGTACATTGCATATTGAACAGAGTGTAGCTTCAATTTGTTTAACATCTGCATTGGATTCGAACTTGCCTCCTGATCTTTGTCACCTTGGTTCTCGACATTGCACACCTGTAGTTATTGTGCATATTGTTGTCACTTGGACCTGGTTCTTTTGAAGTGTAGTCTGTACATTTGTGTTTGCAGGGAGCATTATGTATACTTGCACTTTTGGTTTCCCATTGCTTCATAAGGTCACTTGATTGTTTCATTTGAGTTGTACCACTTTCTTTTGCTTTCGGGTATGATACATCTGAATTGCCCGGGCTGCAGCTTCGAGTAAAGTTGGGCTGCGTTGACTTTATGCATGCCTGATGTCTTGAATTTTATTTTCTTCACTGGGAATTGTTACGGTGATGTCGTATTTTGGCGTCTGCACTCATTTGATTTTATACTTTGTTCATCGTGGCTTCAGTCATGAGCATTGTATAGATGTACATCACTGTCACTTGCTCTTTGTTTTGGACTGCTGTTGATTTTGAGTGGTAGTTGTTGTTCTTGGTTTCGGGATGCACCGCCACATGATGCATGTTCGATTCTGACTCTGTTTTGTGTACTTTGGCAAGTACAGTTATACCTCATGGGTTCACTGTTCTTGATGACTTGGGCTTGATTATGTTTAATTTAGGGTTGTTCCCGAATTCACTTGAGTTGAACCCGCTATGGTGGGTTTGATCTCGTGACCCTTTATGATTTTCACTGAGCTTTGGTGTACCTCCTATGATAGTGGCGAGGCAGTACACGCGTGCGTGTACTGCAGCCCTATCAGATTTGACAGTTTTAAATTGACGTTTCAATTGTTTAAATTGCTTTGGATTTCTGTTTTGGGGATTAACACTGTTTAGTGTTATATCCGCCGTTATCCGGTTCTCTTATCGAGAAGTTGGGTATACGAGATTTCTGTGACTGTCGTCTATGTGATATTAGATTATTACTGCCTATATGCACTAATAAACTGGTTTGAATTAGACTGACCTGGGTATTATTTTCTTTTGAATGTAATACTCGGGTCAGACCGAGTATTTACAGGTTGTAGATTTTTAGCTTTGGGTTGCTGCTAGAGCTATGAAGACTTTTTATATCAGTTGAAGTGGTCTTCGTCTTGTTGTAGTAGTCAGTGTGTCTGTTTTAAGATGAAAATGTATTCATGTATATTAGTCGATAATGTACTTGTATATATAACTTCTTGAGTCGACAATTGTAGTTGTATCATTTGTATAGTGTCAAATGTATTGTAACTGGTATCAGTTATTGTATATATGAGACTTTTCGTTCCATCTTTATTCCGCATTTATGTTATCTGTGTTATTTTTATATTTATTATCCTAAACTATTATAGCCACTGTGTAGTAGCTTTGAGTTTGTAACGGTATGTCGGATTTCCTCTAAAAGATGAAATGCATGTTATTCTATCTGACATATCGGTGCTCGCACAAAGCAATTACATGGATGGTCGCTCCTCAACAGCCTTATTCTCCGTGCTAGTTGACAGCACTACACCGTAGTGTTCTTGGCTAGCGTGGGTATAGAGGTGGGGCGTCACAATTGCAGCACACTATATAAGTATTATTGGGTGCTGGAAATGTGAGGCCATCATTATAATTTGGTAATTTCAAAGCTTTATTTAGATGTATTCCTATTATATATAGATTTGGTAATCGATAATAGTAGTTATGGGCGATTCGGTAATTTCAAAATCTTCATTAAGATGAATTCCTATTGTATCCATGTAATCTTTAAATAAGCCATCTATAAACTAATATCGATAAGAAAACAATACGTTAAGGCATTAATAATTATTTGAAAATTTCACATCAAAAAAAATTACAAATTATTTATTACATACGTGTATTTTATATATGTATATTTTGTTGAACATTATATTTAAATAAATATTATCTAAGATTAATAAAATTATTTTGGTAAATATTACATTAGAATAAACATTATTTAGATTGATTATATATGTATATGTTTATATGTATATATATTAAATACATCACTTTAAATTATTATTTTAGTATAAATACACTATGAGATTATTTTAGTAAACAACATACCTGAATAAGTGTTATTCATATTAATACTAATATTTAAAATTAAACTCAAATTAAATTTGTTCAACACAATATTCAACATGTTAAAATTAACGGTTTCGTTTTAGATAATAATTAAAGATCTAGTGCATAATGAATTAAAAATAATATTTTGAATTTTGCCCCTTTTACCCCACTTTCCAATGTACCTGATCGAACAGCATAACCTTTAAATTGCCATATTCCTAATGAATAGTCACATCCTTATAGTTTAGCTATTTTGTTAACATGAATAATGATAATAATAATATAATATATACCAAAGCAATATGTGATTGATAAACAATGTGCATATTATGATGAAAATTAATACATCATAACTTGTCCAAGTTTGTTTATGCGAATAATGGTGAAATGAGAAGGAGTCATTCTTTTAGTCAATATGTGTACACGTATGGTGTGGACTGGGTTAGATATTAGATATATTAGTTATTTAGTAACTATACAACCGTGCGTCAGACACGGTTCATTTTAGGGTATACTCTTTAAGTCTTATCTATCAATATTTAGATAGTATGAACAATTGATATGTATTTTGCATATGCAAACTAAATTTTAAGTTGGGAACATTAGTGAAATATATTCCAAAACTTTTACAATTAGAATAAATATTCAGTAATGCATATGTCATTGGTCATAACATGCCGGTACAAGTGAAACGGTGTATTTCTTGATCTTCTATTAGCTTATTTCATTTTGATAAACTGTCAACATTATGGAATAAAAAGATCACTAATAGGTAAATCATCCAAATTAGTTGTCTATGATCAAACCTACTTTTATAAAGTAAGCAATGTGATATATATGATTTAAAAGTGTGAGGAACATAACAAAAATCATACATAGACAGTAAGACAATTACCAATAACCAACTTGTCTGCTTACCAATTTTCTCCTACTTTTCGCTGAACAAATGAGCTCTGCATCTAGAAGAATAATAACTAGCCTCCAGATCGGTTTTTCAAATAATTTGAAGCAAAACCAAATGGCAAAAAGTTTTCCATTTTATTAAAATGGCAAGCTCTTCACCGCTTTATATGTAAAAAGGCGAAGTCTTTGCCATTTTAAATAATTTTAGTCGGCTTCCTCTACATCACGTGTCATTTAATTTTTTCTTATATTTCTCCTTCCACCATTTTCAGATCCGAAACAAAACCCAACCCCTCCCCCCATTTTCACTAGTTTTACACCTCAAATTTCAAAATCTAATCCAAAAAAAATAAAATTATTTTTGTGATCTACACTTCTTGAAATGTTTATACTGCTTATAAAAATTATAGAAAAGTTCATACATGAAGAAGTAGTAGTGGCGGAGGCGGTGGTGTGTAAAATATGATTGTTCCGATTGGGTGTGAATACAGATTAGAAGGCTTGTTTGATGCTACTTCAGTCAAAAGGAATGAAGAAGCCACCTATAAAGGAAGGGTATGCAGTCGTGAAGAAAGAAGAGGTCGCGGAGGCTGTCAAGGTGGTAGGGAAGGTATGAGTCATAGGGAGTGACATAGATTTTTGGTAGATTTGCTGAGCTAAGTGGTTGTGAGGATCTCAATTTAGGTGCACAAATGGTTCTTACTAATTTTCAGGTATTTCCGAATGGTGAAGTGCATGTTATCATGTAGGCTAGCTTGACGATTAGTATTTTTTATCTATTAGTTACATTTAGACTACATTGTCTTGTTGTTACGAATATTTAATGTTTCATTTACGTAAAAAATGTCACATAATATTCATTCTCAGGGTTCATTAGATAGCACTTTGAAATATTACCATAATCACTTGGTAAACATCCCTAAAGTAGTACAGTTTTTGCATGATCTTGCATTTCATCACTTTTTATTTTATTTATTAGCTGACTCCAAAAATATTTGTCATTGTAGTACAATTACATTAACTTTGTTATGCAATTTAACATTTAGGCATATGCAATGTTACAAAAAGTGATGTTCAGTTGTATGCTGCTATTGCTCTTCAATGGTACAAAACCACACATACATTTTATTTTCCATGAAGGAAGCTAGGGATTACACCTTTAGAGTTTACTATTCTTATCGACATTTGCATAGGAGTAACCGGTTTTCCTTCGCTCCTATATGATAATAGGTGGGGTGATCATATGCTTATTTATGGCATGTTCCCTCATTTAGACTAGTAGAGCTAAGGGGATGCCTTAGGAAAAATTGTATACTATTTTACATATATCCAACTCTATGATCAATTTTGTTCATAATAAAGATATTCGATTTCTATTATATACTTTGTTATATAGTGAAATAATTAATTAAAGTATATAAATAAGAAAATTCTTAAATGAAATGTTATGTGACTGTAGTTGCAAATAGTTGCAATCGTGAGTAATTAATCAAAATATGAAATAACATTTTATTTTAAATATTCCTGGTCAAAATATCAAGAAAGAGTATGATACATTCGTTGAGACTAGAGTAAGTAATGCTTTTCAAATGTTAGATAGTGTATTACTCATGGCTGCTGGAGGGCACCAATGTGCTAAGTACTGATAGTATTGCATAACTATAGAATGACTCACTCGAGATTTTTTTATTAGTTAATATAACTAAGATCAAATAGAAAATCTCGAAGTGACGATATTACACAGTTCTCTAGACTTGAGAATACAGCTGAACTTTAACGTGGGCACTCCACTTTGATTATAGTTAAATCATGGCATGGTAATCCATCAAGCGACTATTGTTGGGTCTAAGTTGAAGCATTGGAAGTGAAACACTATTCAATAAAGAATTCATCTTATCGGTTATAAGAGGTTACTATCATAGTCAACTGTAGTCAACTCAAATAATAATTGTTATTATTCAACTAATGGTTTAGCGTTTGGGCTAACCGATTTGAATATAGAAGATATTGGAATTTTGACCAAAAGCAAATTCCATAAGTCCTAAAATGATATAGTTTTAATAAAGAGAATTGGTATAGATAATAATTACTACTGGGTACTGCTTAAAATAGTAAAGTTGGATTTACAGAAATGATTTGTAAGCGATAAATTTAGCCAAAATGTCACACCACTAGTAAAGGTAACGTGTGAACGTTAATATTCTAATTGTTCGATAATTAATCGTTGATTGAATTTACACTTTTTAATCGCACAACCGTAATGATGAATATTCCAAAACACCACATGATTTAATTAATTTATAATTATGAAAATTAATTAATATTTATGAAATATTAATTATTAATATTTTATTTTATTTTTGAATGTCATTAGTATTTAACGAATTACATATATATGTTATACAATACCGATAAATATTTAAATTTGATTTAAATCAATTATTTACTAAATGGATTTTTGGATTTTGAAGGCCTTTCTAAGGCACATCATGGTCGACCTAGGGTGTAAGGAGAGGTAGAGTTTAAATGCTCAATAATTATTTTGAAATGGTACTAAATGAATGAATAAAGGAAAGAGAAAAGTCCTCCACCTTTTACTCTTCTTAAATGCTTATATCAATTGTCATTATTTTGCATATCCTCCTCTAGCTTACTCCAACCGAAAATAACATTGCTAGATAGGATTTGAGTGTTCAATTTTTTTTGAAATGGTATTAGTTGAATGAGTAAAGAAAGGAAAAAAGTCCTCCACGTTTTCCTTCTTTTAAATGCCTACTTAAAAACATTATTTTGTTATTGTTTTTGGCACCTCTCTCTTTATTGTTTTTGGCACCTCTCTCTCATTCATTCCATTCAAAATTTCCATTGCTCCAAGGACATAATATTTCAAAAAAAATCAAAACAAAATAAATTTAATACAAGGTGGCATTTGCTTCTAGATTATAGAAAAATCTGGATGTTGATTCGGCCAAATCTAGGAGTTATTCAATCGTTCAAGGTGTCAACCTTAGGCTACTTCATAAGGTGATTATACAATCTCATTTTGACTATATATATTACATCATTTTAGTATAGTTTAGATCTCATATCTGAATTCATATATGCCTATGTTGTCCAATCTATTGTTTGCTATTGTTCTTGAAATGAACGTTTAATAACAAAAGGAAAAAAAATATAATAATACTCGTAACAATATTATATTGAAATTGTTTGCAAAAAAAATTCGGATTTAAAACTATTTCAAACAAGTTTATAACATGTAGATATACATATATGTGACGACCGCCCATGACCCCTGCACCGAATGAAGAGATAGAGCGCTGTAAAGTGTGCCAGGCGACCATGGACGATTGTCAAGGTAAGATTAAAACAACAGGATCTATCGTATTACTCACAGCGCATGGACAAAATACAATAGAACATATGTATAGTGAAGCTTTACAGAACAAAATGACATCATATAAAACTCCATAATAGTTGAATACAAGCATCCACATAGTCAATACATCCAGCCTCACTACATATCTCTCAGAGAATACAAAACAGCGGAATATCCAGTACATATAAGAAGATAATATGCAACCCTCTAGCTCGTCTTCGATATCAGCATCGTGAGAAGAGAACAGCACCTGTCACCTGCTACCTAGTCTGCCCGTCCCAAAATGGACGAACAGCCCAAGGCAATAAGAATTAAAACATAAAGCCTTGAGTCAGACAACAGTCTTAGTGAGCAGTAAATTAACTAACAACATACCAAAAGAGCATAAAGGAAAAGGAATAGGAATACAACCCTCCCACTCCAACCTCATTCTACAGTGATAGCCTCTAGACACACACTAAGCAGAAGCAAACATAGCAGAGCATACAAATTTAAAGTAAAGCTACTATCACTCGAGTCAAGGGCGATGTTTTCCAAGTACCAAGGCCTAAATCAGATAAGCACCCAGAAAATACCGCTCTTGAGTCCGAATGACGATACAACCAAACATCCATGACTCTGGCTATCACTGTTATCATTGCTTCGATATCACCGTTAATTGAATGACCGGCACATTCTTTCAGCCGTCCGTCAAGGGCTAATGAAAACCCCGGTTCTAGACATAACTCCCGCACGTCGTCGCAGCCCGTGCCTAGGACTATCGAATCTGCCCAGAGTACTCGACCATCAACAGTTGGCCGTTGGGACTATCGAATCTGCCCAAACGTACCCTTGCTTAGAGCATGCTAGAACCTTCAACAACGATGTTATCCAAGCCTCCTAGTCATCCTCCTCGACGACTATTCTCATATCCATTCATTATCTTCAACTCGAATCATATCACCGAGTTATCAACATGCTTGGAATGATCCCGTCTGGATTAGACCAAGTCTTCATCATATGATTGCCTCGCTTCATTACATCCTCGCAAAGCCTCATCTCATCATCACATCATCGAATCTATGCATAAGAGCTTCATCATCCCGCTACATATGCCACGAGCAGCTTTTCCAATTCAAGAGCCTTTCCCTTAGCTTTTGAATCATCTTCGATCTAATCTAATCATCAATCATCTAGTTCATAACAATCAATCAAATCAAACATCAATCCAAGCAATCAAGCATTCAAAAATGATCTAAGTAGACAATTATAACAATAATGGCATTTTCGTAATTAAAGAGTTGAAAGTCCAATAAGCATGAAAACATGGATTATATCTCTACAAACTTGATGAATGAACTTGCATAGGTTATCATATGATAAAATGGATGCAACATCATCATGAACAATGGATCTACATGGATCTATACATAGGATGAAGAAAATGCATGGAAATCACTATTTTAACACCAAATCGAGCCAACAACCCGATATACTCCTTTGGATCCGTGTGAGAGATAATCACCACTCACCAAATCACCTAAACAATCCAAAAGATATCAACTTCAGATCTGGACAGCGAAGAACCAAGCTAGATCTATCACAAATCCGCTTCAAATGGAGAAATCTCTCTTGAAAAGATGAAGATCTTCAATCTAAGCTCTTGAATCTTCAATCTAGATCTTCGATTTGGATGGATGGAAGCACTAGATTAGAGTGGAGAAAAGAAGTGAAGAAGTGTAGAAGTCGAGCTCTCAAAATGGCAGCACTTCGTCGCTTCAAAAATCCGGATCCCAAAAAGTGAGAACAACCCCTCCTATTTATAGCTGAAATCTGTCCTTAAGTCGAAATCTGGCTATCTCCCTAAGTTGCTTCCGACCTAAGCCTCTCCGACCTAAGCCTCTCCGACCTAACAGATGTACGACTTAACTCCTTTGCGACCTAACACTTAGGAAACCCAGCGACCTAACAACCTAACGACCTAACTACCTAAGACTCAGTTGGGTTGCGACCTAACACAAGTCGACCTAAAACAACACGCGACCTAACACTTGAACTATCCTAGCGACCTAACAACTTAGCAACCTACGCGACCTAACACAACATACGACCTAACAGTGTTACGACCTAACACATAGCCTAACTCCTAAGGTCGCTAACAAGCTAACTCCTTAGGTCGCTAACAAGCTAACTCCTTAGGTCGCTAACAAGCTAACTCCTTAGGTCGCTAACAAGCTAACTCCTTAGGTCGCTAACAAGCTAACTCCTTAGGTCGCTAACAAGCTAACTCCTTAGGTCGCTAACAAGCTAACTCCTTAGGTCGCTAACAAGCTAACTCCTTAGGTCGCTAACAAGCTAACTCCTTAGGTCGCTAACAAGCTAATACCACTAGGTCGCTAACTCAGAACCACTAGGTCGCTAACTCGGCAACTACTAGGTCGCTAACTCGGCAACTACTAGGTCGCTAACTCGGCAACTACTAGGTCGCTAACTCGGCAACTACTAGGTCGCTAACTTTCCCAGCCGACCTAACACTTAACAAAACTTAGGTCGCTCACAACATTTTCTTAAGTCGCAGACCTTCTCTAAGTTGCCAACAACCCTTAGGTCGCGTACGACCTAGGACTTAGACAAATCTGCCTAAAAATCTGAAATGACATGAAAGTGCTAAAATTCCAGATTTTGACGAACATGTCGATCCGTAAAAATACGGGTCGTTACATTCTCTCCCCCTTAGAAATTTCGCCCCCGAAATTCCAAGCAATCAAAACTATTCTGTACGCCTACCATCCATAACAATCAACAAACCATGCATCCAATTCTAACTTAGCGTACAGAATTCTAAAACTTAGAACAAGTTACAATATCGCGAGATGAGACGACACCTTAGGGCCATACCTTGAAGAGTTCAGGATGAGCTGCCTTCATCCTCTCTTCCACTTCCCACGTACAGTCGTTATCATCATCACTCCATTGTATCTTGAGCAACTTAACTACCTTCCTCCTAAGCTGTTTCGTGTCGGTTTCAACAACACGAAGCGGCTTACGAGGTCTTCTATCAACTGGATCAACTTCTAAGTCTTCACAGCTATCAGCAGAAACCACCGTACTCGAGTCGTGCACATACTTCCGTAGATATGATACATGAAAAACATTGTGCACACTCGACATCTTCTCTGGTAACTCCAATCTGTAAGCGAGCTTTCCAATTCGCTCGATAATCGGGAATGGTCCAACAAATCTCGGAGTCAATTTACCTTTCTTCCCGAATCGGATAACATTCTTCAGTGGAGAAATCTTCACAAAAACCATATCTCCTACGTCGAATTCCAAATCCTTCCGACGCTTATCAGCATAACTCTTCTGACGATCTTGGGCTGCTTTCATTCGTTGCCGAATGATCTCTATACAATCTGAAGTCTGCCGAATCATCTCTGGCCCAAGCATCAGCTTTTCTCCAGTTTCCAACCAACATGTCGGAGAGTTACACGGTCTTCCATACAACGCCTCATACGGTGCCATACCAATACTTGACTGGTAACTGTTGTTGTACGCAAACTCCACCAAATGAAGGTGATCTTCCCATGATCCTCCGAAATCTAAAACACAGGCTCTGAGGAGATCTTCCAAAACTCGGTTGACTCTCTCAGTCTGGCCATCTGTCTGAGGGTGATAAGCTGTACTCAAACACAACTCGGTTCCCAAGACTTCCTGGAAGCTCTTCCAAAATCCACTAGTGAACAATGGGTCTCGATCGCTCACTATACTCTTCGGAACACCATGGAATCGAACTATCCACTTAACATACAACTCAGCCAACTTTGATGCCGTTCTAGTCGATCGAACAGGAATGAATCGTGCACTCTTAGTCAGACGATCCACAATGACCCAAATCCCTTCATTTCCCGTTCTGGTTCTAGGCAATCCATCGATAAAATCCATCGACACTTGTTCCCACTTCCATGTAGGAACTTCTAAGGGCTGAAGCAATCCACTTGGCTTTTTCTGTTCAGCCTTTACCAACTGACAGTTCATACACTTGGAAATGAAATCTCCAACATCCTTCTTCATGCCTTCCCAGTAGTAGGTTCTCTTCATATCCCGATACATCTTGTTTCCACCTGGATGAATTGTCAACTTCGAGTGATGACTTTCCTTCAGAACTTCACTCCTCAATTCATCTATATCGGGAACAACTAGTCGTCCTTGCTTTCGAAGCCAACCTTCTCTATCGACCTCGAATCCTTTATCCTTTTCTGGATCCAATCCAGATTCCAATCCACGGATAATCTTGACAAGCTTATCATCTCGCTTTTGACCCTCGCCAATCCTTTCCACAAGAGTGGGTCTTATCGATAAGTTTGCCAACATCTCAGGTTCCAATTCACATCTAGGCCTGAAGTCAAATCCAGCTAAATACTCGAGACTCTTCCATTCGGAAAACATGGCTCCCAATCCTGCATGTCTTCGACTTAACGCATCAGCCACTGCGTTACCTTTTCCCGGAGTATAAGCTATACCAAAATCATATGATGCCAAAAACTCTAGCCAACGTTGCTGCCGAAGATTCAAATCCTTTTGGGAGAAAAGATACTTCAACGACTTGTGATCCGTAAACAACTCGAATCGAACTCCCAACAGATAATGCCTCCACATCTTCAGAGCAAATACAATCGCCGCTAACTCCAAATCATGAGTAGGGTAATTCCTTTCATGCGGCTTTAGTTGTCGACTGGCATACGCAACAACTTTATCCTTCTGCATCAGCACTGCTCCAAGTCCAGTACCACATGCGTCGGTGTAAACCACCATCTCATCATTCCCACTTGGAATAGTCAAAACAGGAGCACTCGTCAATCGCTCTTTCAGGATTCCGAAAGCTTGCTCACACTTAGCATCCCAACTGAACACTTGGTTCTTCTTCGTCAATCCTGTTAATGGTGCAGCTACCTTGGAGAAGTCTTTGATAAACCGTCGATAATATCCTGCTAATCCAAGAAAACTTCTCACATCAGATGCATTCTTAGGTCTAACCCAATCCTGGATTGCTGCCACCTTAGCGGGATCAACCGCTATTCCACTTCCAGAAATCACATGGCCTAAGAACCTCACTTCACTCTTCCAGAAGTGACACTTCGAAAACTTAGCCTTCAGCTGATGTTTCCGCAAGATTTCCAAAACGATACGCAAGTGCGTCTTGTGCTCTTCTTCAGTTCTGGAATAAATCAGAATATCATCCACGAACACAAGTACGAACTTGTTCAACTGATCTCTGAACACTCTATTCATAAGATCCACAAAATATGCCGGCGCGTTAGTCAATCCAAACGGCATTACCAGCCACTCAAAGAAACCGGATGGTGTCCTAAAAGCAGTCTTCGGCACACTATCCTTAGCCACTCTCAACTGGTGAAATCCCGTTGCCAAATCCATCTGAGAAAACACCTTAGCTTCGTGAAGCTGATCAAACAAGTCATCTATTCTCGGCAATGGATACTTGTTCTTCTTAGTCACCTTATTCAGCTCACGATAATCGACGCACAGTCTCAATGACCCATCTGCCTTGGTTGCAAACACAACTGGTGCACCCCACTCGGACACACTACGCCGAATGAATCCTTTCTGTAAAAGGTCATCAACTTGCACCCTCAACTCTTGCTGTTCCCTAGGCGCCATCCGCCTTAGAGGCATCACAACTGGTCTGGCTCCTTCAACTAGATCTATACGAAACTCGATCTCTCTATGCGGCGGCAACCCTTTGACTTCGTCAAAGACATCCTCGAATCCATTTGCGATCGGCACTAAAGACAGTCCATCCCGTGGAACAACTAGCGAATACATGAAGCTCATGAAGACGCCTTCCTCATGCTTACATCGTATCACAATCTTTCGCCCCTCCACATTCTCGACTGTCACCTCCAGCCTCTCACAATCAACCTTAGCCGCATACTTTCTAAGCCAGTCCATACCCAAAATAATTCCGAACCCCGCAAAGTTCAGAACAAAACAGTCACAAACAAAAGAGCAACCATGACTCGATACAACTAGACCACGGCATAACATACACAAACAAGACGAACCCCCAACTGGATTAGTCACAACCAATGGCCTATCAACAATATCCGGCTTCAAACCTAACCGGTCTACTAGTTCATTACAAACAAACGAATGCGACGCTCCAGTATCAAACAGAACTCTAACTGGAACACCACATAGGAAAAGAGTACCTTGAACAACCACACTCTTTCCCTTCTCTTCAGCAGTAGGAGCTTTCGAAGACGACGGAACAGCCCCCAAAGCATAGGCTTGCACAATCTGCCTGTCCTTCCTTGGTTCTGGACAATTCTTCCTGAAATGCCCCGGCTTGTCACAGTTGTGACACTTCATCGGCACCTTAGGATTCTTACAATCCTTAGAGAAATGGCCCTTCTGCTGACAATTGTAGCAAGTCACCTCGCCTTTCGGCTTCTTCTGGCCATCCTTACCCTTCTGCTGCTGCTGCTTCCTCTTCTGGTTTCCACCCTGTTGTGGTTTAGATTCTCCCTTGGTAACAGCAACAACAGGTCCTTCCTTAGGAAACAGACTCTCATGCCTAAGAGCTTTCTCCACAAGCTTCTCAAATGAATCGTCCAAATGATCCACCAACTGTCTCCCAAGATAACTATCCAAGCCAGTCACGAACTTCTCATTCTTCTGGTAAGCATATTCAATATATGACCGGGCATACTTGGACAAAGCTTCGAACTCAGAAACATACTCAAGAACTGATCTTCCACCTTGCTTGAGCTCCACAAACCTCTTGAACAGAACAGACTTCTGAGCTGTAGAAATGAACTTAGCTTCAAATCTAGCTTGGAATTGCTCCCAAGTAATCTCTTCCTCCGCAGTATCGATGGTAATAGAGTTCCACCAATCAGAGGCTCTCCCTTGAAGCTGCCTTGATGCCAACTTCCTCTTAGTTGCATCATCAATTCCCAAATCATCAAAGATCCTTCTACAAGCATCTATCCACCTCTGGACCTCAATAGTTGATTCTGTTCCCAAGAAAACCTTCCCTCCAAGAGCAGTATAATCCTTGCACAGCTTAGCAAAATCCACTGGTTTCGGAGTTTGGACTTGAACTCCAACATCTACTGCCGCCCCCGGAACTGGTATCCTCCTCATGATCGAAGTCATCATAGCTTCGAACATGGCTGCATAATCAGCAGTCTCTTCAGTAGCACGGCCTTCCCTAGCAGCTGGTCTCCCCCTTCGACTCATTCTCAATATCTATAAAAAGGAATGATTAGAACATCTAGAGAAACAACTGCATAAAGGACTCAAACCCTACTAAGTTACTATATTATATATAGTAATCATCCATCAAAATACAATTACGTCTCTCATACGTAGTTACTTCAGCGAGCGTTGGGTAAAATCGATTAACCAATGCTCTGATACCAAATGTGACGACCGCCCATGACCCCTGCACCGAATGAAGAGATAGAGCGCTGTAAAGTGTGCCAGGCGACCATGGACGATTGTCAAGGTAAGATTAAAACAACAGGATCTATCGTATTACTCACAGCGCATGGACAAAATACAATAGAACATATGTATAGTGAAGCTTTACAGAACAAAATGACATCATATAAAACTCCATAATAGTTGAATACAAGCATCCACATAGTCAATACATCCAGCCTCACTACATATCTCTCAGAGAATACAAAACAGCGGAATATCCAGTACATATAAGAAGATAATATGCAACCCTCTAGCTCGTCTTCGATATCAGCATCGTGAGAAGAGAACAGCACCTGTCACCTGCTACCTAGTCTGCCCGTCCCAAAATGGACGAACAGCCCAAGGCAATAAGAATTAAAACATAAAGCCTTGAGTCAGACAACAGTCTTAGTGAGCAGTAAATTAACTAACAACATACCAAAAGAGCATAAAGGAAAAGGAATAGGAATACAACCCTCCCACTCCAACCTCATTCTACAGTGATAGCCTCTAGACACACACTAAGCAGAAGCAAACATAGCAGAGCATACAAATTTAAAGTAAAGCTACTATCACTCGAGTCAAGGGCGATGTTTTCCAAATACCAAGGCCTAAATCAGATAAGCACCCAGAAAATACCGCTCTTGAGTCCGAATGACGATACAACCAAACATCCATGACTCTGGCTATCACTGTTATCATTGCTTCGATATCACCGTTAATTGAATGACCGGCACATTCTTTCAGCCGTCCGTCAAGGGCTAATGAAAACCCCGGTTCTAGACATAACTCCCGCACGTCGTCGCAGCCCGTGCCTAGGACTATCGAATCTGCCCAGAGTACTCGACCATCAACAGTTGGCCGTTGGGACTATCGAATCTGCCCAAACGTACCCTTTCTTAGAGCATGCTAGAACCTTCAACAACGATGTTATCCAAGCCTCCTAGTCATCCTCCTCGACGACTATTCTCATATCCATTCATTATCTTCAACTCGAATCATATCACCGAGTTATCAACATGCTTGGAATGATCCCGTCTGGATTAGACCAAGTCTTCATCATATGATTGCCTCGCTTCATTACATCCTCGCAAAGCCTCATCTCATCATCACATCATCGAATCTATGCATAAGAGCTTCATCATCCCGCTACATATGCCACGAGCAGCTTTTCCAATTCAAGAGCCTTTCCCTTAGCTTTTGAATCATCTTCGATCTAATCTAATCATCAATCATCAATCATCTAGTTCATAACAATCAATCAAATCAAACATCAATCCAAGCAATCAAGCATTCAAAAATGATCTAAGTAGACAATTATAACAATAATGGCATTTTCGTAATTAAAGAGTTGAAAGTCCAATAAGCATGAAAACATGGATTATATCTCTACAAACTTGATGAATGAACTTGCATAGGTTATCATATGATAAAATGGATGCAACATCATCATGAACAATGGATCTACATGGATCTATACATAGGATGAAGAAAATGCATGGAAATCACTATTTTAACACCAAATCGAGCCAACAACCCGATATACTCCTTTGGATCCGTGTGAGAGATAATCACCACTCACCAAATCACCTAAACAATCCAAAAGATATCAACTTCAGATCTGGACAGCGAAGAACCAAGCTAGATCTATCACAAATCCGCTTCAAATGGAGAAATCTCTCTTGAAAAGATGAAGATCTTCAATCTAAGCTCTTGAATCTTCAATCTAGATCTTCGATTTGGATGGATGGAAGCACTAGATTAGAGTGGAGAAAAGAAGTGAAGAAGTGTAGAAGTCGAGCTCTCAAAATGGCAGCACTTCGTCGCTTCAAAAATCCGGATCCCAAAAAGTGAGAACAACCCCTCCTATTTATAGCTGAAATCTGTCCTTAAGTCGAAATCTGGCTATCTCCCTAAGTTGCTTCCGACCTAAGCCTCTCCGACCTAACAGATGTACGACTTAACTCCTTTGCGACCTAACACTTAGGAAACCCAGCGACCTAACAACCTAACGACCTAACTACCTAAGACTCAGTTGGGTTGCGACCTAACACAAGTCGACCTAAAACAACACGCGACCTAACACTTGAACTATCCTAGCGACCTAACAACTTAGCAACCTACGCGACCTAACACAACATACGACCTAACAGTGTTACGACCTAACACATAGCCTAACTCCTAAGGTCGCTAACAAGCTAACTCCTTAGGTCGCTAACAAGCTAACTCCTTAGGTCGCTAACAAGCTAACTCCTTAGGTCGCTAACAAGCTAACTCCTTAGGTCGCTAACAAGCTAACTCCTTAGGTCGCTAACAAGCTAACTCCTTAGGTCGCTAACAAGCTAACTCCTTAGGTCGCTAACAAGCTAACTCCTTAGGTCGCTAACAAGCTAACTCCTTAGGTCGCTAACAAGCTAACTCCTTAGGTCGCTAACAAGCTAATACCACTAGGTCGCTAACTCAGAACCACTAGGTCGCTAACTCGGCAACTACTAGGTCGCTAACTCGGCAACTACTAGGTCGCTAACTCGGCAACTACTAGGTCGCTAACTCGGCAACTACTAGGTCGCTAACTTTCCCAGCCGACCTAACACTTAACAAAACTTAGGTCGCTCACAACATTTTCTTAAGTCGCAGACCTTCTCTAAGTTGCCAACAACCCTTAGGTCGCGTACGACCTAGGACTTAGACAAATCTTCCTAAAAATCTGAAATGACATGAAAGTGCTAAAATTCCAGATTTTGACGAACATGTCGATCCGTAAAAATACGGGTCGTTACAATATATATCTATATGTGTGTGTGTATTCACACAACACACACATATATATATTTATGTGTGTGTGTATAATTTCAATTCAGAATTTATCAAGGGCTTTTGTTTAAAATCATAAATCTAATCTTGCATTCTTCCTAAGTCAAAACTAGTTTTAAATTTGTTCATTATTTATTTCAAAATATAGATAATTAGTCAAATTAACTTTAAGGTGCTTATGTGTCTGTATATATAAATACATATGTGCATATATACACACAAAAATACATACACATAATTTCACAATGAAAGCATAGACAACAATGGCATATATAATGAGTGAATGTGTTTGTTGCGGTGTAAATCCCAACACTTACAAACGTACACATTAACCATGTACACTATTTATATATTGTAGTTGCACTACATTCTCATGAGTATATTTAAAATATACTCATAAAAAAACAAATACAAGTTTGGTGAAATCTATAGTAGTTAGTGTAATTACTAGTTAATTGCATATTTATGACGTATTAAATAGCATCCATAAGCAACAATTTGATTGTTCACTTACCAAAATTATAATACAAAACAACTAACTATTACACACATATAAACAAAAGAGTAAATTTGATATACTTTATTATATATATAATCAAATTGATAAAAATAAATCAATTAATTCAACTCCTTTTAAATAAATTTATAAAATTAGATTTTTTTTAAAACAAATTTTAAATCGGATCTAAAATTAATTAGACTTCATAGGTCCAACAAAGATTCAAAATGAAATAATTTTTGAAATTCATACATTTAATCCACTTCTGACTGGCCAAGTTCATTCAATGATATTAGAGCCCAAATGATCTATGTGATCTTAATTAGCAATATTAAGGCTAACTCATTAAAGCGTACCCATTTGGTAGTGTATCTTAAAAGGTAGTGTATAAGGTCGGGATTGGGTAATCAAGTACCCTGCCCTACCTAGCTATTAGCTTGGCCTAAATAATGATATAAGCTCAAAAGTTATCCCCAATATAAAAGCTCGAATTGATTTTGGGCCATGAGCTAATTTTCAAATTCACTTTGAAAATTTAAACTATATTTTGAATTTAAAAGTTAAATTTAAAATATAAAATATTTTTGTAGTTATAAAATAACTTCAAAATGGTTTTGAAAATAAATTTAATAATTTCAAAAGTTTAATATTAATTAATTGGGTTAGTTAAATAAACAATTAGATGAAAGTTGATTAATTAAAATAAAACGTATATAATGGTATATGTATGTGTGTGTACCACGTTTATCTTAAGTTATTTAAGGTAAAAAAATAAATTAAATTTTCAATTTTTTTAAAATATTTAGTTAAAAATGTTTTAATTAAATGAATATTTATTTGATTAATATATTAATTAATAAATATATATGTATAAGACTGTAAATATTATAGTTATATTCATTTAAAATTGTTTAGGATGAATAAAATTGAATTTTTTAAAATAATTTAATTAATTTTAATTAACTTAATAAATTAAATAAGATTTAATTAATAATATACATAAGAATATTATATAAGTTAATTAAATTATAAAAGACTATAAATAAATTAAACTTGCACGGTCACTAATCACATTGACCTAATTCCATTTTCCACACCTGCATGATTTTCTTGGAAAATCAAATAAAAGATGCCTGAAGATTGTATAATGTCAGATTATATTTCTAATCAAGAGAAAACAACAACCGAAATACCTCCATGAGTTAATTCTAGCAAAGAGAGTTCGAGCCAGCTCACCTGAAGAAGCTGAATTGATGACGACGCTTTTGAATTCAAAGCTAGCATTGAAGAGGGCGTTATAGATAATCCTACATAGGCAAAATTAATTAGTCGATTTAAAAAAAAATCGAGGGAAAGTAAGCGGAGCAAAACGAGTTCTACCCTCAGTAACTCCAATACCAAGAGACCTTCCAAATCAAATAATTAATGTCATTCCTTATATGGAATGTTACAAGAAAATTGGACATTATAGAGCATATAAATAATTATAAACCTTTAGTGGTAGCTTTAATCGAACGCAAGCTTAATCATGATGCAGTTAAGGTGTTTGTTAAGAGTTATATGCCAGATTGGTCATATGCCCATCATTCTTTTTCTAAAGACAAAAGCAGAATCATTTTGATATGGGAAGCTAAGGTAGTGTTTGGTTTAAAAACGAATTTTGTGTTTTCGGTTTTCAATATATATGAGAAGAATGGAGGATGGACGGAGGGGATGAAAGAAAGACGGATGGGAGAACGAAAAGGATAATGGAACGACAAAAGAATGGATTGCTTCACGTGCTTGTGTTATTTCTCAAAATGTGAAAAATTAAAAAATGTTGTTTTCTATTTTGTATGTTAACTTCGTTTTCTAAATTGGTCGTTTTCGACAATATACATGCGTCGTGTGCATTTTTGCATGGACGAAAACCCAAAAATAAAAATAACAAACCAAACATTATCTAATATTTTGAATTTTAATACTTTAGCAAGTAACGATTAAGCTATACCAGGCATACCGCAAAATAAAGGGGGATTATCTCTCCTTTTTAATGTGGTCTATGGACTTCGTTCTCAAAATAATAGATCTGGCTTGCGGCAACACACCAGAATAGAATCACCTGTTAACCATATCCCTTAGATTATTTCAAGGGACTTGAATGTTGTGCTTTTTAATTCATATGGAGTGGGACTAAGGAATAATACTAAAAATGCTGATGAGGACTTCTTTAGTACAGTTTTGACACTGGGTCTAATGGATATGCAATGCACATGCAATTGACATGCGTGGAGAGGAGGTAAGAACCAGTGTTTTAATGACCGAATCGGGCCGACGGTCCAACCGCGGTTAACCATGGGCCATCAAGCTTCACGGCCCGGAACTAGATAAAACCTTGATTGTTCAAAAACCGGCTCAAAACCTTCAAAACCGGTCTGTACCGCGGTTTTATGCACAAAAAACCAGTTTATATTTTGTCTTCAGCATTGATTACAAGGCCCAGCCCATTGCTGCATGACTTAGAGAGCCCACTGTAAACACTTTGAGCAGCTACCTTGTTTATAAAGAGTGAACGCAAAAGCTATATGTCTTTGGTCTATGATGTGGGACATTTTAAATCAACTTCTGTCTTCTTTTCCTCCACACGTAGGTTTTTTACTCTAATTTCTGCACATTGCATTGCTGTTTGGAAAACTTTACTTAAAAAGACAATTGTTATACTAACCTTTCATTAAATCAAAAGCAAATTTTGATCAAAATAAATATACAAGTATGAATCATATATAGATAATTAAAATTAATATACAAGAATAAATCTTTTTTAATCAAAATTAATAACAAATCAGACGTATAAACAACTCAAAAAAATCCACGGTTTTGACGGTTCAACCGGTCGGACCTTTAAAACCTTAAACCTTGAGTCGTTACGGTTCAATTCGCGATTCGGTCATGAAAACTATGGTAAGAACATTAGTACACATAGTAAATTAAAAAAAACTTTTTTTAATACTTATTTTCTACTCATTTTTCCTCATGCTTATGCTTGATTTTATTTCAGTCCACAGGTGATCATTGTCCTACCTTAATGCATTTGACTCATTCTTCAACCCAACAGAAGAACATTCATTTCAAATTTTATAATGCTTGGACAAATATGAAAAGTAGTCTGGTAAATCATGCATGGAATATAATATTTACATGAAATGATCTTTTCAAAGTCATTCAATAGGCTCAAATGTGTCAAAAAAATCCCTCAAACAGTGGAATAAAGGCAGACAATCAATAGGAAAATGCAAGGAAAAAGTTAGAGATAGAGATAACTGAAGAGGAAATTAAAAATGCAATTTTTCAAATTTGTGATGATGGTTGCCCAGGTCCAGATGGTATGGGTGCTAAATTTTATAACCATCATTGGGATAGCATCAAAGAAGATCGAACAGCGGCTATTAAAGGCATCTTTGCAAGCGGTCGTATAATACAAGAAATAAATCACGGCTTTATTACATTGGTGCAAAAAAAACTCTTGTTCCATATCAGATTACCGTCTAATTTCATGTTGTAATCTCATATACAAAACCGTTACAAATGTGATTTGTAACTAGGTCAAAGGACTCATGAATGACTTAATATCTACAAATCAAAATGCCTTTATTCCAGGAAGAAATATAAGTGAGAATTCTCTTCTTATACATGAAATGGTTCGAACTTTTAATAGAAAGGATTCAAATAGCATGTGTTTGAAAGTGGATCTCCAAAAAGCTTTTGGTAGGATTAATAGAGAATTTACGTCACATTGGATTTCCACTGAAAATGGTGAATTTGATCTACACCTGCATTTCCTCTCCAACTATTTCTATTCTTATTAAGGGTAGTGTACATGGTTATAAAAGTGTTAGGGGACTAAAGCAAGGAGATCCACTTTTTCCTTACATTTTCTTTTTGGCAATGGAATATCTTTCAATCTGGCTTGAATTGGAACACGTAAATGGTAATCTTACCCAAATTTACAGATGCAGTCCTGTTGTAAATCACCTTATCTATGCTGATTATTTATTCATATTTGCCAACGCAAGTCTAGAAAACTATAACATTATAAAGCATGTTTTATGCAATCTAAAAGGAAAAACTGGGTTGGATATTAATAAACAGAAATCCAAAATTAACTTTAGTAGAGCAGCGGTTAAAAAGCAGGATATTTATACATCTTATCAATACAGAATGAAATTATGACTATTATTTATCTTGGTGTCCCATTAAGTAGCTCACAATTGAAACTATTTGGTTATTATAGGCTATTTTACAAAATTTAAAAGAGACTAAATATCTGAAATGGAAGACTTTTCACAATAAGTGGTAGACTAGAACTTATCAAAACTTAATCTAACCCATGATATTTTTTGGCTACAATATGTCAAATGCCACCAGGTGTTATTAAAAAATTTGAACCACTTTATTCAGACTTTCTTTGGATGGGAAAATAACATAAAGTCAATTGGGACTGTGTACATAAGTTAAAAAAAGAAGGGGGTTTGGGATTGAGAAAAATACAAGATATGAAATCAGCAATTGCACTCAAATTGCTTTGGAAATTTTTGAAAAATAACAATTTATGGGTTGTATGGATGAATGGTAGATACTACATAAACAAAAATTTCTATATTCTTACTGAAGACCCAAATACATCCTTTACATGGAAATTTCTCTTAAAACCAGAACAAACAGTAAAGGATTGGTTAATAGAATTATAGAAAATGGAAGAAACACTTATATATTGGTATGATATGTTAGGGTAGATTTCACACATATGGCTGCAAATCAACCCAAATAAATATGGAAGCAATAAGATCGTGTTGTAGTGTGACATAACGAACAGAAACAAGAGAATAAAACAACAAATTACAGAAGAAAGTAAATAGAGAATTCACAGACGAATTTACAGTGGTTCTATCGCGATATAGCGTACATCCACTTTGGGGAGATGAGGTTTTGTTATTTCTAAGAAAAGAGAGTTTTACAAGATTGATAATGGAGGATACGAAGAAGAATAAGAAATACAACTTGAGATGATGATTCTACTCATACTAATTTATGCCTTTATATAGAGATTATTATTTGGGGTTGAATGCATTGATTTATTGTCATAAATCAATGCCTCATCAATTCTCCTATTCATACGGGAAATGTTTATTCACTTGATTTTCCAGTTACCCTAATTTATATGCGCCTGATAAGATTTCTTCTTTAATAAGCTAATTAGAGAATTAATTGATTACTTCAATCTCCTAAAATAATTCTTCTTCTCATGTAGGTAATTTATTGCTCTCTTTAATGTTATAAAAGAGACAATATATTTGAGTAATTATCTCAAATATCTTCCAAATGTTCTGCTACTGGAAATATTGTATCATTATGATCAACAATATCTTTCAAATCTTCTTTAGTATGGAAATATTGTAACATCAAATCTAACAATCTCCACCCTGATACTATATTTCCCCGAAAGCCTACCAACTCCATATACATCCTTTTACTCCAAGCAGCTCTCGGACAAGACACCACGGATACTTCCCTAATGAGCTTCGGCATGGCCATCACCCGTTGCATTTTGTCAACGAATTCCGACAAGGCCACCGCCTACCAACAAAGTGTTGAAAGTACCATCTCCATGTAGGACCTATCAATATCCAAAACAAACATCTCAATCTACCAACTCACTCTCCCCTTATGCTACCAAGTGGCACCTAGCACTTCAGTAAGCGAATCAAGTTCGACCAATGCTCGAACTTTGCAATGGGTCTAGCCTTGTATCTCGTGTCTTCCTTTACCCTATATGTCCACTTGCATCCTATGGCTCGGCTTCCTTGAGGGGGTGGTACCAATTCCCAAGTCTGATTCTTCTTCAATGAATCCATCTCCGCCTCCATAGCATGCATCCATTTTGAGTTGATAGTCAAACTGGTAGCTTCTTCAAGGTCGACGGCCTCATCTTGCACTATTTGCAGTGCGTAGCCGAACTGATCATCAAAGCTAAGATTTGCATAGTTCCAGTCTCCATACCTATTTGGTGGCCTTCTAACTCTAGAACTAGCTCGAATATGTGTAACTTCGCCTAAGCTTCTATCAACTCCATCTTGAACTGAATCATCTCTAGCTTCATGACCATCACCATCATTACTAGAGGAATTTTATGGACCTTCATGTGATGTGTCAACAACTGCAATTACTCTGCCTTCTTTTGCAGCTCTAACTCTACTACTAGGCCGATATGTGGGAATATTTTCCATCTCCTTAGGCCTTTTAGCTTCTGAATCCACTGAACTAGGTGGATACAACTTCGGCTTGAATACAGCGGACTTATCAAATGTGACATGTCTAGAGTGCACTATCTTCGTATCAGCAGGGTTCCAAATGCGATACCCTTTAATGCTTTCTGTATATCCCAAAAATATGCCTTTATAGGCTCTAGCCTCCAACTTGTCATTTCCTGTATGGTGAACATACACAAGGCTACCAAATATACGAAAATAACTGATATGTATAGATATACCTTTCCACCTTTTCTCTAGAGTCTTCCCATCAATGGATAAGCATGGAATTCGGTTGATAACATACGCCGTAGTCGATAAAGCTTCAGCCCAAAAGCCTCTAGATAAACCCATTGTCAATCTTAAACAACGAGCTTTCTCCAGTAGAGTCATATTCATCCTTTCGGCGACTCTGTTTGATTGCAGATCTCTGGGTGTAGTAAAGTGTCTTCGGATTCCATGCTGCTTACAGAAATTTATGAACTCCTTAGAAACAACCTAACCACCATTGTCAGATCTCAACATCTTCAACTTCCTTCCAACTTCATTCTCTACCAATGCCTTCCAAGTTTTGAACTTCTCAAACGACTCCGACTTATCTTTCATCACGAAACCCAAACCTTTCGAGAGTAGTCATCAATAAAAGAGTTAAAATACTTAGCTCCTCCGATAGAAGCTGTAGCTACTGGTCCCCAAACATCTGTATGGACATACTCTAGTACTCCTTTGGACTCATGTCTACTGACACCGAAATAAACATTTGTCTATTTCCCTAATACACACTCCTGATAGAATTCTAAATGGTTGAAGCTTTCACCCTCGATCATCTTCCTTCTACGAAGCAAATTCAAGCCTTTCTCATAAACATGACCTAATCTGACATGCCAAAGTATAGTGGCATCTAAAGCTCGTGAATTATCAACTCCAACACATGACTCTTCAAGAACTGTAGATCCTTTCAGTGGATAAAGATCCAGACCATTACTCCTTTCATCAATACAAGAGCACCATGTGTTACCTTCAAGCTATCCAATTCTATTGTAATCCTAGAACCCAAAGATTCTAGTTGACCCAAAGACAGAAGAGATTTCCTTAAACCTGGAATATAGTAGACTCTAGTGATACTGCACACCACACCATCATGCATGTGAATACGTATCGATTCTTCTCCTAATGACTTGCAAGTAGCATCATTTCCCATCAATATAGCACTTCCCTCCTTATCTTCTTAAGAACGGAAATACTCCTTCCTAGATGTCATGTGGAAAGACGCCCCTGAATCCATCATCCAATGGTCTGATACATCGAAAACAAATGCAGTCAGTGCATCATCAAAAACAAACTTCTCCACCGCAATAGATGAAAAACATCCGCTTCATTTCTCTTCCTTAAATATGGACAATCTTTCTTCATGTGGTCATGTTTCTTACAATAATGACACATGTTATCTCTAGACTTGCCCCTCCAACCACTTTCGAGCTTTCTTGACTTAGAATGCCCTCTGAAATTATTCTCCTTCTTCTCCTTTCTTCCTCTCTTATGAACAATCTTTGGCTACTACTAGCTTCTCCACTTTCGCTCATAAGCTTCATTTGACCTCTTATCTCTTCACTTAGGAGTCCCGCCTTCACATCTTCTAATGTCAGCATGCTTCTTCCATAGATCAAACTTTTATCGAATTCTTTGCAAGGAAGCACAATACACCATTGCCTTTTGCTCCTCGTCCACATTTAAATCAATAGCTTTCATCTTCATCATCAAGTCATCAAAGAAGTTCATATGTGCTTCCAACGACGTACCTTCCCGCATCTTGTAAGTGAGGAAATTCTTCAATAAAATCAGCCTATTCGTGAGTGACCTCTTCATGTAGAGGTCCTCCAATTTCTTCCACAAGCCTCTAGAGGTAGTTTCACTGCTAATCTCTAGGATGACATCCTCACTATGTCTGATTAGAGGGTAGTAAAGGCCCATTCTTCAATCTTCTTCCTTTCTAATTCTGAGATATCTACCGGCAATGATTCTACGTCAAACACAACCTGATGAACATAATTTCTTCTCAATGCCGCCTTTATCTTCCACTGCCACTTCTCAAAATCATTATCTTCGTTTCACTTCTCTATAGCCAGCTGCGAACCGGATGCTGCTTATGAACCTATGGTGTAAGGTGCATACTCCTAGGTAGTCTAACCTCACTTCCATCTCCAGATCCTGCCATCTTATCGATCACCTTCTAGACCTAGGTTTCATCAACAACTTTCAATGCTTTGATACCAGACTATTGGAGTAGATTTCACACAAATGACTGTAAATCAACCCAAATAAATGCAAAAGCAATAAGATCATGCTGTAGTGCGATAAAATAAACAGAAACAAGAGAATAAAACATAAGTCGCATAAAAAGTAAATAGAGGGTTCAAACACAGATTTATAGTGGTTCCATTATCGCGAGATAGTGTACATCCATTTTAGGAAGAAGAGATGTTATTATTTCTAAGAAAAGAGAATTTTACAAGATTGATAATAGAAACTAGGAAGAAGAATAAAGAATACAATTTTAGATGATGATTCTACTCATGCTAATCTCTACCTTTATATTGAGATTATTACTTAGGATTGAAGTAATTGATTCATGATCATAAATCAATACCTCATCAATTCTCCTATTTACAAGAACGTTTATCCATTTGATTTTCCAGTTTTCTTCAATTTACATGCGCCTAATAAGATTCCTTCTTTAAGCAGCTAATTAGGGAATTAATTGATTACTTCAATCTTTCAAAATAATTCTTTTTCTCATGTAGGTAATTTATTACTCTCATTTATGCTATAAAAGAGGCAATATATTTGAATAATTATCTCAAATATCTTCCAAATCTTTTATAACTGGAATTATTATATCACTAAGATCAAATCTTCTTTAGTATGTAAATGTTGTATCACCAAATCTAACATAATCAATGGATACATGGTTATTCACTTATTGATAAATTAGGGTAGCAGTTACTGTGCAATGCTAGTGGCAATAGTAGTGAAGTATCTACACTCGTTTCTGATTCTAAATGACGCCTCAACACTTCAAATTCACCTCTCAGTGTATGCAATGTTATATAAAACATCAACATTGATAAAGAAGCTAAAGAGGACTACTGGTGGTGGAATCCTATCTCAAATGGAAAATTTTCCTTAAAACCAACTTGGGATAATGTTAGGATTAAATATACTGCTATGACTAGTACCATCATGTATGGAACAAGGTATGTGCTCCAAAACTGTACATTTGCGTGTATTTTAGGCTAAAAATAAACTAAACACATTAGACAAAGTGCGTAAATGGAACAACAATCTAACATTAGCATATAGACTTTGTAATAATTCAAAAGAAACAAGAGACCGCTTATTCTTTGAATGTGAATATTCAAAGAATAAATGGAACCATATCAAGCAATTCTTCAACATTCAGAACTTATAATCATTTAAATTACTGAAAATTACAGGTCTACTAGCAAGCATACAATTACCTACTGTATATAAGAAAGACTTGATAGATGTGTGCTTAGTGGCGACTATGTGGCACTTATGGTGCGAAAGAAAGAGTAAGATGTTTAACAATAAAGACCTACCATTTCAGACTAGGATAGAATTCATCAAGCAAGATTGTCTAATATTTATTACCAAATCAAAAGAATTCCATAATTATATTAAATCTACTGAAAGATAGATACTTATTTGTCAACAAGGTCGAAGTAAGCTAATTTGGAGTTGGAAACTATAGACCCAAGCCCGGAAACTCTGGTGAAATCTAGCATGAAGCATGGAGTTCACAGCTTGAGAAGGGGAGTGGATCTAACCACGATTTTCAATGTGGAAAAATGAGTTGCCATGAATCTGCCATTAATTAGTTTTTGAAATCTTACAAAAAGTATGGTGGTGTGCAGTTAACAAGGTGTTTACAGCTGTTGGGTTCTATTATTTTGTTGGCAGATATTATTTGCAAATGAGTTTTTTGCAATTTGCTATTTGATAGCTCACATTACTTATGTGATATCAAATAGGAATTGCAAATGATTCTTTTATCTCTTGAGTTTTTTATTTTTTTTACTTCAGTACGAGTTTTGTATTTGGATAGTTGGTTTTTTCACTTGTTTTAAAGTTGTAACACCGAAGATGTATAATCTATTTATATATAATAAAGCACCAATTTTATAAAAAAAATGAACGTATAATATAAGTGAAACTGTAAGAAACCAAACTTAGGTTTAAGGAACAAATACATATGTATTGTATGTATACTACGATTTTTGATGTGTTCGACATATGAATCACGAGAGTATGTCATATGAAATACATTGTTCTCTAAATCGATATCACTCAAAGAATATATATTAAAGATTATGAATTCTGAATATATTAGTTGTCCTCAACCATTTATATATTTATAATGTACTTTCATACTCTTTAGTTGTTTTTCTTAAGCTAGAGACTTTATGTGTAGTACTATTAATATTGACCAGACGAGGTAAGATACATGCATGTATTTGTTGAATTCCCTCAAGGTATGTGTATTATACTTAAGCCATCGCGAGATGGTGGGTATAAGCGAATGATTTCATTCAATTTGTTGAGGTTTCCTCAAGGTCTAGATGAGATTACGACAAAGACCTCAAGTTAGGAGTTATATATGATATAATAGATAAAGAGGTTATCCATTGCATATGGGCTTATGATTTGTTGAGTTTCCTTAAGATTAGAATCCCAAGGTACGCGAGTCCTAACGCTCACTAGAGAAATCGAAAGATTTCTATTTTTTCTCTTAGGGTTTTGAGAAACAAAAAGATTTATTGTGAGCCTTATTAGAAAAATAAAATGAATAACATTTAACCTTTATAATATTATAAGTAAGTATGTTATACAAGTTGAAATAATATACTTCGATAAGTTTGTGCAATTAATATAATTAATAAAATGTTTAAAAGTTAATTATACAACTAAATGAATTAAGATTGACATAGAAATAAAAAATATACTTACCAATTACCAAATTTTTTTTTACATATTGTAACTTCAAGGACCTTGCAAAGGCAAATTTACAAAACCACAAAAACATTCATGCCTTGGTCGCTTTAGAGTTTATTTGTTCGAGACTATGTATTATCTTTTATGAGTTTTGAACTCTTAAGCAATACAAGAATATGCATATTTGATTTATATTCGATCATATGTAAATGTTATATGGTGAATAGTCGCGATTCGTAAAGTACAAAACTTCGATGAATTTGTTCATTTGCAATAAGAAAGTAACCATATTGCGAGATCGTGTATTCAATACGATTGCTTATAATGAGGACCTTGTTGTGTTAGATATAGCATTACACCATGAGCTACAAGATGGACTTTGGAATTAAATCGATCGTTGAAATGTCTGTTTGATCAGTTTATGGAAAGTGTAACCTATTTCCTTAAATGTTAAGGTAAATAAAGTGCTTTTTTAAAGAGTTTATCACGGTCTTGTAATAAAGGTTTCCTTGATAGTTCAACCATTTGGAAAGGAAAGTGAATGTATGAAAGTGGATGTAACTTAAGACGTATTTAGGATGAAGAGACTGAATATTCACTTATACTTCATGAAGAGATATCAGAAACGAGAATTGTATAAAATACTAGGAAATACTTAATATGGGATGAGAAATATGATTTCTCTTTCAAATTTATTTTCATATAGAAAATTATTTTCTATAAAAGTTATTTCTTCGAGCTCAAGATAACTGATCTGAAACTTATGACTGTAAACTCATTACAGTGAATGAAATAAAATCCTATAATAAATAGTTAAATGGAGCTTCGTATTTCATATGTTATTATAGTAATGGTGGAAATAGTGAAAGAATACCATATAACACTACTTAGTGGATTTATTAAGCTACAAAAAATGGTTTTCATAAACATACCAAGTATCATTTAAGAAGTAATAGTTATTTTTAGTATTGACCGGCATAGTTTTATTATGAACATTGTGAATATTTGTTATAATATAAAACTATAATAATAGTATTTGATATCATAAAAAAATAAAGCATTGGAAAATACAGAAGCATATGAACATTTACAATTATTTTAGTATTATGGTCGAAGCCACGGTTTTGATAAAAAATTCTTTAATCATATGATTATGAATCATATGGTATTGTAATGATTAAAGGAAAAGCATGCATTCAGTGAGAGCGACATAAGAGCTGGTGAATTCTTAGGATTGATACATATGAATGTATGCAATCATAGATCTAATAATATCAAATTAGTTCCACATACTTTGTTAAATTCACCAATGAATTATCCAAATATAAATATATATGTATTTGATACACATGTAGTATGTCTATGATATGTTTATAGAATACAAAACGGAAGTAAATAAAATGACATACAAAAGAAAATAAAACGATCTGACTCGATCAAATAAGTGATTGTATTGGAAAAGAGTTCAAAACGTATATAAAAACAAATGAGATTCGATCTCAAAAGTCACTCTATCTTATGATACATAATGATATATCAATAAGAACTAATCAGACTTTGTTGGATAAAGTACGATTAATAATGAATGAAGTTAGGTTAACTTCTTTTTGTACGGACATATACCTAAAGTAAGTATATAAATTAAAATTTAGTTTCATCTAAAACAAAGTCTACAAAATCATACAAGATAAGCATTGATGAAACAACCCCTACATATCCTTAATCAAGTAGTTGATAGGTTGTGTGAGTCGAGAGACTACACGTAATACTTATCGTGAGGGTTTTTGTTGTGGACCACCACAAATGAGTTTAGGACTGATCAACATCGATTAACAAATTTATGTTATGAACATAAGTTTTGTAAACTTAAAAAACAAAATCGATTTTATACGGGAAATTCAAAAAATGTTTATGAATACCTATCTGTTGCATTGAGAAACAATTATTATTTCAAGGAACACCGACTTCATAACGAAGGAATTTTTCAAAAATTATTAACAGTAAAATGGACTTGAATACGATCTAATGATGAAATTGATTACAAAGGATGAAATGAAATTGATCAAGCCTAAATGAACATAACTAATTACAATGTCTAATAAGTACTCTCGCACATTAAGGAGAAACTATGGTATTTTTATCGATATCGAGAAAAGAATTTCTTCTGTTGTCAATAAGCCATTAAGAGTATTGACTCTACCGTATGGCATGATGCACAAATTCAAAATGGGTTCCAAGTACATTATCAGAATACGATTTTAATAGTTGTACCCGAAGGATACAATCCGTTGGCCGCAAAAGCATCTTTACGAAGAATATCAATGCAGTTGGAATATAATAAGCTATGTTGACAGAATAACATCGTAAATTTCAACTGTTTAAATTAACATAACAAATTTGTCATTCAACATACTTAAGTTAATTCATATTTTACGTGCAAAATTATCGCTCAATATGGTTTTGAGTTTTGGTATATGTACGTTGAAATAGAAATTCTAAACAATCATTTAGAATATGCTAGTTGTGCTTATTAACCAAAGTATCTCGAAGTTAATGGGAGCATTTTTGAGTTTCTAGATTATTGGATAGGATCCAAGAACTAACAAAAGTATCGTTCAACAAGCATTAGAGTTGAGCAAATAGTTTGATAGAAAAATCAAACAGTTTAAATTTCAATCAAAACGCAGAGGAAGCGTATGTCTGTAAGAAAGAACTATATATGTACTAAAATTTTCAAAACTATAAGTTCAAGGCCGGTCCTAAGAGTTTTGATGCCTAAAGCCAAAAGCGAAAACTAGACCCTTATACAGAAACTAATATACTATCGTTAATTAAATCATCAAAGTAATTTATATTGTTTATAAATAATGAGAAGAGAAAAAAAGAAATAACTTCATTCGTAACAATAATTATTAAAATAACAAAAACATTTTGAATTATGGGTGTTTAATCTACTAGTTATAATTTAAAAAATTCCAATGATAAATTAAAGTAAAAAATACTGTTTACCTAATCGATTTGACTAAAAAAAATTAACTATACATCCTGCGAAAACATAGTTACTTATCGATAAATTTTTCATTAACTATCCGCTAAAAATCCATCATTATTACCAAATAAATCATTATTGTACAATTGTCTCAAATAACAATTTGAATTTACCAATTTTGATTCAATCCTTGTTAATTAATATACAGATCAATCGTTATATTATTATTTATTAACTAACCTAAAATTAGAAGATACGACCAAAATTGAATCGGTGAATAGTGGAACATAGATGCTGGCGCTGGTTAGAAACAAATTACAGGACAATAACAATAACTGCATATAATGGTGGGAAAATCAAAATCAATACATTTGCAATACCAATACCCTTTCAAATACTACAGACAATAACAATTTGAATTCTTTGAAATTTTCCGATTGAGTAAATTTCAGAGAATCGGAAAATTAAAACTTGTTTCAACTTTGAAATACCAATACATTTTCAAATACTATAGACAATAACTATAGCAACTTGTTTCAAATTAAAACATTTATAAACCAGTACCTTTTCAACTTTCAGAGAATCAGAATCAATAGACAATAGCAACTTGCCCTGAGTGACGGTGTTGAATTTGTGCCCTAGATCAGCCTTTGCTTCTGCTGCCATGTCGATTGATTTGGAATTGGAGGAGATGATGCTGAGTGGGAGTCGTTTCTGCCACCTCGCCTCGCCAGATGCCAGCCGTCGCCTCGCCAGTTGCGATTCTTTTCCGTTGTGTCGCGTTTTTTCTTTTCTTTTGTTCTTGCACGCGGTGGTTGAGAAGATGGTGCCCTAATTTTTTTGAGGCCCTAAGCGAACGCTTTACTTGCTTTGGGGAAGGGCCGGGCCTGTATAAGTTAATAATAAGCCTATGATTGTTAACGATGTACTCGTGTAAAATTCATTTTAGTTTGAATTTTTTAATTCTCAATGTTGGACTTGAAACTAACATCTTTTATAATCAATATAAAAGGATGTTAGGATTGTCCCAAAACAACACTACAAGAAACTGGACTTTTAATAACGTTTCAAAAATGCCATAATAACTTTTTATAGCATTTTAAAGAAGGCTGTGTAATGACACGCTATAATAGATCAATAACCTATAATATCACTTAAGCAAACACTATGAACAAATAGATTTTCATATCATTTACTAACACAATAAAGATCAAATGCTATGGAAGAAAGGAAACGCTATAGGATGGTTTTATAAGGTTTATTAGCATGCTACAGAACACCTTGTGTGCAGTATATTCTATAGCATTTCTGCTTTTCTATAGCATTTACTAAACGCTATAAAAACTATGAAAATATCTTCCTACCACCTTCATTTGCATCCCCCTGCAGCAGGCATCTTCTCATGCCTACCATGATGCTTGCAGTAAACTTTTCTAACACTTCCCTACATGTAGTTGATTCCTTTGTAGTTCATTTCCAAGTAAACATTTCCCTGGCATTTCCTTCGCTGACATGTAGCTGGTACCCTTCCTTCTCAATGTATCACTTTAGCAAGCAACCATGTCCAAGCAATAACCTCCTGTGGCATCAACTGTTGGTGCAAGCATCTCACAATAACACTTGCTCAATACAAAAAATGCAGCCTGCCAATGCACTATATATTACCTCCTATTGCATTTTGTTTCTTTGCATAGTTTAATGTATATATTACCTCTTTACTATGTGCTCTTTTTTTGTCGATCATCTATGTGATGATCTTTTTGGACTTGAGTTTTGTTTCGTAATATTTTGATAATATTTAAAATAAAATGCGAGTGCTCTCCTCATTTGAGGATCACTCTTTCATAAGAAAAAGTAAATAACTTCCTAAGCTTTTAGTAAACGCTATGAAAAAATGTTGTAATGATTTTGTTAGCATTTATTAGGATACTACAATACACATTGTACAGTATTCTATTGCCTTCCTACTTTTCTATAGTTGTTGTTAAACGCTATAAAAGCATCTGGTTTTCCTGTATTGTTACTAATGACATCTCCTACCACCAATTTTTTCGTTCCATATTATTCAACATTTCCACATTATTTGACAATATTTCATATACATAGATGGAATAGCTTTGATATGTATATGGTCAAATAAAATAAAATAAACACATTTTAAAATAAAACAAACATAAATATTTAATATAACTATGTTCATACATAATATTACATCGAAAACATTTATAAAAACATTAAAAATTACATAATCACCATCAGATTCTTCGAGATAAAATATCATACTCTAATAAACACCATGATCGCAAAATCTCTAACCATATTAAGTAATATCTTTGCCAAAATCTTTTATGCAACTTCCTTTTTACCTACATTTCAACATTGATAAAAAAAATTCAAGTATGGTAGATACAATATCTGGGTTGAATGGAGTTGTTGATAAAGCTGCTCTTGCTTGTCGATAACCTCGTAAGATTGTTACTTATACTCCTTTGATGAGATGAAGATGAGTACTTGACAAAATTAGTTTATGAGGGTAGATCTACGAACCTGCAAAGAAGATTGGCTAAAATACTCTATTTTATGAGATTGAAGATAGAAATAAAATCACGTTGCTATTGATAAATGGATGAAAAGCAAAACGAAAACTACATCAGTGCCTAGAAATAGAAGAAGGCTATCAGAACTAAAGAAAAGCTGAGAAAATTGAAAATATCAAAGAGACATGGAAGGCCGGGATTGAGAGAAGATTTAAAAAGAGAAGAATTCTTCAGGGTTTGGCTTTCAGTATTAGGACCGAGAGAAGACTTCTTTAGAGTTTCATCATTTTTTAGGTAGGGGGACGAAGGACTTGGGGTGAAAGTAGGAAGGATAAAAACCATTGAAATAAAAAAAAATTAACGGCCTTATGAAAATTTGTAAGGGAAACCAAAAATAGCATTTATTTATTTTATCCTTTTTTGCAAAATGACTAAAAATAGAATATTGCATCAAAATGTAATATCTAATGATATTTTAGTGCTATAATTGACAAATTTTCCTTTAGTATGATATACACAGACACCATATTCTATTGGAAGCGAAACACTACTTGATAGAAAATTCGTCTTCTTGGTTATAAGAGGTTAGTATTACGGTCAACTGTAGTCAACTCAAGTCAAAGTCTCTAGATATGGTAGTATGGCTAATGATAATTGTTATTATTGAACCAAAGATTTTGTGTTTGGGCTAACCGAGTTGAATGTAGACGATATTGGAATTTTGGCCTAAACCAAATTATAAAAGTTCTAAAATAATATAGTTTTGACGAAGATAATTGGTGTACATAATCTTACTACAGGGTATCGCTTAAAATAGTAAAACTGGATTTTACCAAAATGATTTAAAGCGATAAACTAGGAAAAATTGTCATATACTAGCAAAGGTGATGTGTGAATGTTAATATTCACATTGTTTGATACTAATCACTGATTGAATTTACACCTTTGAGTCGCAGCCGTAATGATGAATACTTTGAAATACCATACAATTTAATTAATTTATAATTTGTAAATTAATTATATTAATTAATATTTATGAAATATTAATTATTCAATTTTATTTTATTTTTGAATGCTATTAGAAGTCAATAAAGCATGTATATAAAAAATTTCTGTATGTATATATATGTGTGTGTGGGCGTGTGCAAATCGATATATGATATCGATAAATATTTAAATTTGATTTAAATCAATTAATTAATAAATGTGTTGTTTATTTATGGTATTAAATAAATGAGCAAAGAAAGGAGAAAGTTTTCCACCTTTTACTCTTCTTAAATGCCTACTTAAACACATTTATTGTCGTTGTTTTGCCTCTCTTCCTGCGGTTTATTCCAGTTGAAAATGACATGCTAGATAGAGTTTGAGTGTTCAAAAACTATTTGAAATGGTATTAAATGAATGAGTAAAGGAAGAAGAAAATTCATCCACCTTTTCCTTTTTTTTAAATGCCTACTTAAACACATTATTTGTCATTGTTTTCGGCAATTCCATCTTGTTCAGCCCTGCCGAAAATTCCTTGGCTCCAAGGCCATAATATTCCTAAAACAAATCAAAACAAAATCAAATTAATATAAGGCGATGTTCGCCTCTAGATCATAGCAAAATCCAGAGGCTGATGTGGTTAAATATAGGAGTTATTCAACCATTCAAGATGTGAATCTTAGCCTACTTCATAAGACGATTATCCAATCTAACTTTTATTATATATATCGCATCATATTAGTATAGTCTAGATCTCATATCTTATACAATGAATTTATATGTGCCTATGTGGTACAGTCTATTGTTTGTTATTATTGAGGAAATTAATGTTTACTAACAAAAGAAAAAAAACCTATAATAATATTCATAACAACATTATATTGAAATTGTTTCCAAAGAGAAAAACAATTTGGAATTAAAACTATTTTAAACAAGTTTAGAACATACTATATATATATAATTGAATGTAAGTTATATTTTTTTTTTCAAAATGAAGTGTGTGTGTGTATACATACATACATACATATATATATCTGTGTGTGTGTTGAAATTGTTTTCAAAAGAGAATTTTTTTTTGCAATTAAAACTATTTTAAACAAGTTTAGACCATACTATATATAATTGAATGTAAGTTATATTTTTTTTTCAAAATGAAGTGTGTGTGTGTGTATACATAAATACACACACACACATATATATATAAATCTGTGTGTGTGTGTGTTTTTTTTATTTTCGAATATAAAAATATATTTTGTTATTATTCACATACATGTGCGTGTTATTTCAATTCAAACTTTATAAAAGGGCATTTGTTTATAATCATAGATATAATCTTAAACCCTTCCCTAGCCAAAGCTAATTTTCAAATTGTTAAATTTCAATTTCAAAATATATAAAATTAGTCAAACTAATTTTAAGATGTGTGTATATGTGTGTGTTGGGTGTGTATATATATAAATATTATTTTACATAATTTCATAATAAAACATGGACAACAAAGACATAAATAAAAGGGCGAATATGTCCATTGTGTTGTAAATCCCAGCATCTACAAATGTAGACATTAACCATGTATACATTTATGTGTGCCTCTATTCTGAGGCCTAAAACTAACTGTTATGGATGTTGCAGTCATCCATAGTTATTAATTCTTTATGACAAAATGCGGCTATGTTAATCATATCAATATTCAGAAGCACATGAATATGAAAAAATTTCAAACACAATTCAGAAATAACTTTTACATTCCATTTCAAAATATGATTTCATATTCATTACATAATCCCATTCGCAAACCCAGGTTCAGAGGAATTATAATCATTATAAAATACTCCAAGAGCGACATATGAAGATGCCCCCTTAGTTGATCAAAGTCAAATACTTGGCAATTATACAACTTTGCCATTACATCCAAATGGACAAAACCAGACTACACAACAGAAATAGATAAAGCTCCTAATAGCTAGATTGCCTCATGCACGTCTCCAAAAGCTTATTCGTTTAACTGGAACCTAAAATCCCTTACTCCCGACCTACTCAAACGAGTCCCCTAGAGCTAATGGGAAAAACGAAAACTTTGGATTAGACAACAATCTAATGTGAATAATAACCTGCCATCTTGAACCAAATAAATATCTAGTGAGACCACGCAGTTGAGTGGAATGGGTTTTCCCCTCACTAGTATCTTAATAAAAACTAATTATCCATACTGTGCTCCTACAACCACAATGGTTAGAACAAAATAGCATTTATAGTTATGCAACATATATTGGATTACCCATCCTAATTTATCAGATTGCCCATTTTAATTTCAGATGGCTACCCATCCCAATTTAAACTAACTATCTGTCTTATTTTAATCTGACTACCCATCTTATAATTATGTGGACTACTCATCCCACATTTAAACATCTTCATAGTTATGTGGGCTATCCATCTCACATGCAATTATTACTTGGATTACCTATCCTCTGCCATATTGACTACCCGTCTCATATGGTTCCATTATTTAAATTATGTGGACTATCCATCATACATACTCTATTCATTTATAATGATGTGCACAATCCATTACACATTCTATGATTTTCCAAGGATGACTATGAACCCTTCATTAACCTCATACATTGGTATCCCTAAATGACATGCATTGCTATCCCCCTTTTAAGCTATAACATTTCAAAGTATCATTTATTGTTATCCCCAAATGATCAATGTTGAACTCATTTAGGAAAATGCATTATTATCCCCAATGATAAAGTTTCATTTATAAAATATTTAGTTTGTCGAAACTAATCTACTTTGGTGTCCCCAATGATAGCGTCGACATCTATAATCAAAATAGCATTGGTATCCCCAATGTTTAAAGTCGAAGTCATAAAACAATAGGCTCGCCACCCTTATTAGGTTAATATAGATCAATATCGAAGTGAAAACATTTAGCATGTGTCAAAGCTTATCAACATTGGTGTCCCAATTGGTAGTGTCGAAATTTATACTTTACAATGTATTGGTGTCCCCAATTACAACGTCGAAGAAGAAAGCTAAAGGCTCTCCACCCTTAATAAAAGATAGGCGACAACCTTGCCGCACTATATCTCATTGAACTTCTACCTAAGGTTTAGAAAAAAATAAAACTTAAATTTCCTTTAAGTATATAACTCTTTGTCGAAAATGACGTTGCCGACTTTCATACTCGATAGGTTATCCACCAATTTAAAACAAAGTCGACGCCAATATTCACGGCAACGATGCCACACGACATCGTAGCCAAAACAATGAAAAAGATCTCGTCAACCTTAATGAATAGCGGCATCAAGACAGTCGATGACATTATAAAATAGTTTACTTAACTCGCTTTGGCTATTATGTTGCCAATTGTATAGGGTCGACTTCGAAAGCATTCAAAGTAGTGATATGCGGCCTCTCTTTAAAACATACTTAAATACTTCGGCTATTATGATGCCCAGCGTGTATAAGCGAAGTCAAAACATAGACGAAGAGAGATGAATAACGACGCTGCAATGCCGCCAGTTCTAGATTGATGTCGATGTCCACATCGATCCAGTTGGAATCACTCCATAACTACCTAAGTAGTTATCATGCACTTCCTACCTCATCGATGTCGACACCCATGGATGCAGCCATATATTAAGCTCGGAGACGGTATTGGCAACATGGCATTATCGTAATTTACATAAAAACAGATTTATTTCCAATAAAAGCATATACTTTTCACCAAATCCAATTTCTTGTCCAATTCCTATCGGATAAAACAATACTTTAACCATTTCTTTATTGAAAATCCGCCACATACATTTTTCAAGTTCCAAAACATTTTCCAACCTTAATTAATCAATAACTTTAATTAATTATTAATTTTAATGCTTATCTAGCATAACAAATTCATAATAAATCATATTCACTTGGGAAAAATTCCAAAATTCACATACATTCGAGAATATCCTTCTCTTTGCCATATAAAAGTTTCAGGGCCAGAAATCATATTTGATTGTTTTAAATAATTAAAACTCAAAATTAAGATATTTCCTCCTTAGAAAATTCATAAAATATTTAATTTAACTTAGAAAATTATAAATTTAAAAACCCATCTCCAATTTAACATTTTACATCACATATCCAAAGATTAAGTCTGTTGGAGATTTAAAACCACTGTTTTACCCTTGAAACCCAACCAATTAATTTCATAAAAATCCATTATTTATTATTCTATCCAAACAGCAATCAATCAACCAAAACATGGTATAATTTATCATAATAATTCAGGTATTACCCAAAACCAATTCGAAAGCAATTAAAAGAGACGGAAACCTTATTATTTACCTTAAAATCAAATGTTGGAGTTGAGATTTGATTTGGGTTTAGCTTCCTCTAAACTTTGCTTGAATCTTCCTTTGATTTTGTGCTTCTTCCTCCTAGGTTATGGCAAGCCTCTTTAGGTTTTTCTTTGGATTATTTTTGTTTGTGAAAAATGAGAATGATATGAGGGAGAGAGGGTTTAAGGGATATAAGATAGGTCTATACCTAAAGCGCCCTTCTCATATATCCTTATATATATATATTAAGTTTTCCAAAACAATTTCATTAGTTAATTTATTAAGGCACGAGCTTATTAATGACCAAATTTCATTCTCCTTAACTATTTATATTATTCCACTTAATCTATCAAATTAAGTATCCTAAATAATGTTAAACAAAAATTAGAGGTGCTACAGGCTCTCCTCCTTAAAGAAATTCATCATCGAAATTTAGTATAGACTACTTAACAAGCATATCAAACATGCAAACAATGCTAGTATATCCTACCACTACTAAGTCTATAAACAAAAAATATAGAACATACTGTGATGACCCAGCTTTCTATCACCAGAAAGTTGCATCATCTTTAAGAAAGAAAGGGGTGAGAAATAGAAAAGATAGAGAAGAAAGAAGAAACAACATCAGATGCTCAACAGCGGAACGAATGAAATATAATATATCACATAAATATTACATAATATACAACATCAATCAGAGTTACACAGATAATACATCACATACTAGACAGTTATAAACACCTGTCTAGTTAATACAACTCGATACAACTCGAATACAACACAGAGATACCAAAACAGCGGAACACTAAATATATATCTACAACGCTGAAGCCTCCTGCTCCATTGCTCCTCCACAATTCGTCAAAGCTAACCTGAATCCCTTGGCTACTCGTAAAAGTTTGAATACCCGAGAGTTTAAGAAAACAGAAATAAACTCCGGGTCAGACATGGGTCTGGTATGAGTAACAGGTTAAAGTTGATTAACTTTGAAAGTCCTTTGAAAACAAAAGGTATCACGTAAGACTTCCCACACATAAACATGGAAAAGTTTTTACTTTACGCTAACCAAACATTTGATAGGAAATCCAGTTATATTATAGTAGGTCTAGGGTTTTCAAATAAATAAGAAATAGCTGAAATTGTTACATGATTAAATTCCAGCATACTAGGTTTACAATCAAATCCGAGGGAGCTTATTGGATTTTGGATTCCATACAATGGCAGGGCTATTGGGGTACCGCCCGTCATAGTACCTGGCCTAGATCAGCGTACCGAGGATTACTCCCAATCCCCTACAACACAAGGCCGGAACCATCCCTTACTGGACAGTCCCGAACGAAACAACCCCACGGTTGTCGCGACCAACCACACACACGGCCGAAATAATAAGGGACATCTAGACAGGGGTATATCTCGCTCTCAAGTGGGTGCGACCCACGAAGCCTTGCTGCACCTCCCATGTTTTAGCCATTCCCGGTTGATGAGGCTTGAGGTCACGATTACCTTTAGAGAACACATCTCTTAGAATGCTCATCGTCCACCTGACGATGTTCTGAAAGCATTCAATCCATACAAGTTCGTTCCGGGTTCGAACGAAACCGAAGGCATTATCTCGTTACACTCATTTTGGAATCACCCTCAGAGTTAACGACAATAACCCTTGCATTCTGAATCTTCATCTTCACTTGAGATTCACGACCTATCGTTAATTTGGATCGATGTGGTTTTCGGACTTCCAAATCTGGAAACCCGATCCCGGTCTCATTGAAATCCAAATCGCCATCTTTTAGGTCCAAGTTGTTTTAAAGTTAAAACAATTCATTTTATTATCCATACACACACAGATAGATAATTCACAATATCACAGATAGATAATTCACAATATCATCACAAATAGATAATCCATATTATCATCACACTTCAACCAAAGCAACCATATCATACAGCATTATTTATCTCATATCTGAGATTTCAAACCATTCAAGGAAATCAATATCATCCATCAATACATAAGCAATGATTCATAAACACACCATTTATAATTAATTTAAAATGAATTAAATTAATTACTTATCTCTAATTAATTTAAAGTAAATTAAATTAATTACTTCATCATTATAAATCTTGCTTACATAACCATTAATTAATTACAAATCAATTAATTAATCATTCTCAAATTTCCATTTTAATTAATCATCTTGGATTAATTATCCTTTAATTACATTCAAGTAATTATCCTTTAATTAATTTCACAAATTAATTATCCATAACCAAATATAGTAATTAACCTTTAATTACTTCATTTATTAATTAACTATAATTAATTACATTAATTAATTTCTCAAAGACACTTATTATTGATTAATTAGTTTTAATGAATCAATTCTTAATTACATCATTAATAATATAAATTGATGATCCCTAATTACAATTTAATTAATTATTCTACTTAAATTAATTACATTAAGAATTTAATCTTTACACAAACCACATTTATTAATCACTCTTGATTAATCACATTTCAGTAATTAACTACCCTTAATTACTTCATCAAATAAATTAATTACTTCTTAATTAATTATCTTAATTAATCCCTTAATTAATTTCACAAAGTAATTTAATCCAAATTACTTTCCTATTGAAAATCCTCTTCAATTAATTACATATAGTAATTACCATTAATTACTTCATTAAGTAATTATACTTCATTAATTACATTTAAGTAATTACACTTATCAAATCATCCAATGATTAATTTAAATTAATTAAACTAAATTAATTAACTTAAACTAATCAAATTTAGTTAATTAATTACCTTAAGTAATTAATTCCTTTAATTACACTTAAACAATTTCACAATTGATTATCTTTAATTAATTAATCTAATTAATTATAAAAATTATCACATTGATTAATTATTAAACAAATCTTAAGTTAATGACCTACATTTACTATTTATTAATTACTTCTCTTAAGTAATTAATTCAAATTAACCATTATTAATTTCAATTTAATTACCTTACCCTTATGTAAATAATTAAACCCTTAATTTCTTAATTAAATTAATTAATTAATGATCCATTTAATTACCTTACTAATTTAATGAATCACAATTCCTTAAATCTTTATTCACTTTAAAATAAGAACATTTCTTATTAATGATTACATTATTTTTAGCAACCATTTAAAATAATTTACTTTTAAATTTGTTTTCAAATCTCATTTTAAATTTAAGATTTAAAATGAAGATAATCTTAACTTCAACAAAGTTTAAAAACCATTTAAAAACCTTTAAAGTTATTTAAACACTTAAATTTTAAAAACTTCCTTTATTCCAAGATTATGATTCAAATTTGGTTTTGAATCCAGATTTAAACTTAGGTTTAAATCTCTATTTTTATTTAAAGCTTTACCTTTAAATTTAAACTATTTACCATTTTAAAATTTTTCAACAGTTTAAATTTTAAAATTTTATTTTATTTTAAAAATGAGATTCAAACTACATTTGAATCCAACTTGAACTTTGATTTAAATCTAGTTTTTAAAACTCTAGTTCACCTCTTAAATTTCAGTTTTTAATTTTTTTTTTAAAACTTACAGGATAAAACCTGTAACTAAGAATTTACGCGAGACATTCTAAATTTCCTCGAGCCAAACCCTACATCGCTTCGAGCAAACACTCGAACTACTCGATACGAACTCGAGTAAACTCCCTCCCCACATCTACATCACCAGGCACAACCCAAAACAACTGACACCGTTTCATCACCGTGCACGTGCACAGTGCCTCGACGACCCACGCACCCTCCAGCGAATCACGAAACTCCCCGATACTCGACTGCAATGATCGATTCGATGCAAAAATCTCCAGATCGAGATTTAGCCATACGCTCGAAATTCTGGACTAAAGCGCCGACCCAAAATCATCTCGGAACCTCGTCGCTGGCCACCGGAACCCTCCAGATTCCAACCACGTCCTCGCCAACCTCTACACTTCCTTCCCCTTGATTTTCACGAAGCTCGATCAACCAGAGGTGGCAAAATCACCTCGTCTTCTACCTCGCTGCAACCCTTGAGCTTAAACCCTACTTTGGGTTCGATCAACAAATTTACGCATTCGAAAAAAAATTCGACAATTGTCCCATCATCTCCGAAGCTCAACCAAGCTTCAATCCAAATTTTAATGCTTACAATTGAATCGTTCACCAGAAATTGAGAAAAATGCAATTTTAGTTTAAATTCAAACTGCTCCTAAACCACTTAAGTAAAAATCATCATATTGCTTTTAAAAATCATATTTTCAAATGATGATTCCACTTATATACTTGATCCAACAACTTATTATATTTTATTTTATTATGTTTATACATGCACATCTGTTCTATGGAGTATCAGGTTCATCCTACCTTTATTTTGCTGGAAATAAGTTTTTAACTTTCATTTTTAAATCAATTAAACATATTATGTTCACATCTTTTAGCTTAACAAGGATCAAGGATTTGATTTGTGGGTCTTTGATCGAGCCTTAATGCTCTGAACCAAAGGAACAAAGGTGATTCAATCTATACAGGCATATACACATACACATGGTTATAACACAGAGAAAAATCCAGATATATGCATAAACAAAGTAACCTAAGTCTCAGACTTCACAAGCAACAGATAAATATATATATACTTAGCTTAAATTTAAGTTGTTTACTCACAGATAAGTATTCAGCAGATTCATACTTTTAAGTTTTAAAACAAAAGTTACTCACCTGAAAGAAGATGAAGAACAAAGTACTAGATTTTGAAAACAGGCTTTGAATTTTTAAAACTGAGCTTTGATCTTCCTCTAAATCATCTAGCTTGCCTTTGTTGTTGTTGATGTATAAGTTGTAAAAATGGAAATGCTTGCTATGTCTCTTGTTTTTTTAACATGATTTTACATATCTTGTTTGAAACTTTTTAAAAAAAACTGGAAAGGCTAAGTTTCTTGTAAACGAAAATAAAATAGAGAAGATTGATATATAGAATAGAGTTCACAGGTTAATGTTTATTTTATTTGTACAAGATTTGTTCAGAGATTTTTATCTTCTCTTGGAGGCTGATATGATCTATGCTGGTGTACTAGAGATGTTTTGCATTTATGAAGATGTCCTTGTGTCTACAAACTTAATACTTTACTTCATTTCGTATGGTACTTATAATAGTTTTCTTTATTTTCTTATGTACAAAGCCATATCCCTGAGCAAACATAAAGACATATATTTTTACTTTTATACTTTGTTTTATTCTTGCCTACAACATGAAGATATCTTTTCTTTGCAAGCCATTTATATATTTTTCTTTGGACATAGGTTTGTAAACACTAAAATGATTTTAAACATCTCGAATTGACTTTCTTTGTTGGCTGAGATGAAGGCATTTAATGCTAATGTCCTTTTGCTTACCCTTATCTTATTGGTCTTGTATGGACATAGATCTTTGTTCTTGTCTTGCAAATTTATTTTACAGGCAGCATACATATTTACTTGCCTGCTTGCTTTTATACTTTATGTACATAACATAAAGTTGTTTTAGTCCTTGTTATCAATTTTTATTTCACTTAAATTTTTAAACTTAAACCATTAAACACTTATATATGCTTATGTTTTCTATTGATAAGATCGATTTTATTTTAAATATTTTTAATAGACTTTATTTTAAATATTCAAACCATAGTTCCTCCCAAAATACACATATATATATATATATATAAATAAATTTGAAATAACAATTTCTATTTATATATAAAAGTCCATTTGTAAAGACATTACATTATTAATATTGTTTAAATATAACTCATTATTAAATTAAAATAATTCATAAAAGAAATTACCTCTTTATTAATAAATTACTTATTTTATCAAGCTATATTTTAAAAAGAACAAAACAAACCTTTTTGTTTAAATTTAAACTCAAGCTAGAATCATTTTAAACCATTAAACTTTTATCTTGAGTATTTTAAAGTCATATGGTTATTTATTTAATAGCTTAATATTAAATTCAATCAAGTTTCCAAATTACTAAAAATATTAGAATTAGGAAACATGCCTTTATTTATTAAATTTAAAACCAAGCTTTTCTATTTATAATATATACAAATATATATACATTATAAATAGAAAACAATTTATTAGCTTTTAAAAGATAAATTATCGGTTAAATATTTATTTAAAAGAAGATTATTAAATCAATTCAAATCTCATTAACAAATATTATCAAATCAATTTAATTTTTAATGCAGATCATTAAATTGATATTGCCCAAAATTCCGGGATGTCACATTCCTCCCCCCTTAAAAGAATTTCGTCCCCGAAATGTAAAACAAAGGTAATTTAATAACCTAATTAAAAATTAAATTTTTTAAAACACAAGCATATATTAATCATATTCTAACAACCATAGCAATCAACTCATCCAATCAAACAAATCTAACTATCCAGACAAAATCAGGATAGGACTATCTAGAGTTTCCCAGGTATAAAACACCGGGATACTCGCCCTACAAAATCCAAACAAAACTATACTACTAAGCTACAAAGCTCCTGCTCCTCTAGATCTACCAAACTAGATAGGATATCAGACTATAGACAAGTCTGACTCAACAACCAAACCTCTAGAACTGCTGGTTCCCAAAACCAGAGATGGATTATACACGTACTCCCTCAGAGATACGTGAAACACATCAAATCCCAGTTATCCAAACTGACAATTCACTCCAGAAGACCAAACACTTATCCTTACCAGAACATAGAGAAAATCCAAAATACCTCGGAGCTAGCTTCCCAGTCTTACCAAACTTGAAGCTCCTTCGATCTGAGAAAACTTATCCAAAATCAAATCTCCAACTCCGAAATCCAAATTTCTCCGTCTCTTATCCACAAAACTCATCTGACGATCCAGGGCTGCCTACATCTCTACTGATCAGCTCAACCCTCGCTGATGCCTCAAAAACAACTCATCAAAATGATCCACTCACAATCAATCCAAGAACATAAACTCTACTTCCCAAACATCAGAAGACTGAACTTACTTTTCCTATCCGAAAAGATAAACAGATGCACTCCCAACTGCTTCCGCTGCACAACTCTGATCTGGAGAAGATGAAAATGCCGATGATACACACGAGCACAAACTGGACAACACCTCCCAGAAATATGGTTCAACAAATCCATAAAGAGAAAACTCAGAAACCCCGAAAGATTCTTTGACAAATCAAGAGAACACTCAACTATCGCAAGTCACTTTTGCGATCAACCCAATCTAATATCCAAAGAAAACTGTTCCCTCTTTCCCAATCAGAACAACTTAACCCTATTTAGCCAATCCATCGAAGAAATGGGTCCACACTGCTGCTTCTGAACTTCACTTCTAGAAACTGTTGACAGATGACCTCCTTGCCTGCACACAGAACAATCTGAGCTGCGACGCTGCCACTGATGACAAAGACTCCCTAATCCAAACTCCTTGTGAAACTCAGGCCTCAAAGCCAAACAAAAACACCCAGCTGAACTCAGCCTCAACACTGATGCAAACACACTTCCTTAAGCTTGTTCCAAAGAAAAATCTTCGGAGACATCCATAGTCACTGTGTCTCATCACACAGCTACTAATTCCTGAGGTATCAAGATACCATCACTTACTTCTGCTCAACTGTCAGAATCCAAATTCTTCTCATCCAACTTGCACTTTAAAAATGGACTCCGAACCCTAATAGATATCCTTCAAAGATTGGTGAAATCCTTACACCACAACAAAATTTCACTCGAGACGGTATTGGATCTACAGTCTCAGCAGATACACTTCCAACATCAACAAACTCCAACCATTGGTAGTCGTGTTACACACACAACTACCCTATCTACCTTTATATCTTATATTGGAAAACCCGAACAGATAACCCAACAGATAGGTAGAAATAAATAAATATATTTATATATATCAAATTACAAATACGCTCTCTCAAGATAGACACCACTCCAGAGCCTAGGTATTCACTCAACCTATGCTCTGATACCAAGTGTGACGACCCAACTTTCTATCACCAGAAAGTTGCATCATCTTTAAGAAAGAAAGGGGTGAGAAATAGAAAAGATAGAGAAGAAAGAAGAAACAACATCAGATGCTCAACAGCGGAACGAATGAAATATAATATATCACATAAATATTACATAATATACAACATCAATCAGAGTTACACAGATAATACATCACATACTAGACAGTTATAAACACCTATCTAGTTAATAAAACTCGATACAACTCGAATACAACACAGAGATACCAACACAGCGGAACACTAAATATATATCTACAACGCTGAAGCCTCCTGCTCCATTGCTCCTCCACAATTCGTCAAAGCTAACCTGAATCCCTTGGCTACTCGTAAAAGTTTGAGTACCCGAGAGTTTAAGAAAACAGAAATAAACTCCGGGTCAGACATGGGTCTGGTATGAGTAACAGGTTAAAGTTGCTTAACTTTGAAAGTCCTTTGAAAACAAAAGGTATCACGTAAGACTTCCCACACATAAACATGGAAAAGTTTTTACCTTACGCTAACCAAACATTTGATAGGAAATCCAGTTATATTATAGTAGGTATAGGGTTTCCAAATAAATAAGAAATAGCTGAAATTGTTACATGATTAAATTCCAGCATACTAGGTTTACAATCAAATCCGAAGGCGCTTATTGGATTTTGGATTCCATACAATGGCAGGGCTACTGGGGTACCGCCCGTCACAGTACCTGGCCTAGATCAGCATACTGAGGATTACTCCTAATCCCCTACAACACAAGACCGGAACCATCCCTTACTGGACAGTCCCGAACGAAACAACCCCACGGTTGTCGCGACCAATCGCACACACAGCCGAAATAATAAGGGACATCTAGACAGGGGTATATCTCGCTCTCAAGTGGGTGCGACCCACGAAGCCTTGCTGCACCTCCCCTGTTTTAGCCATTCCCGGTTGATGAGGCTTGAGGTCACGATTACCTTTAGAGAACACATCTCTTAGAATGCTCATCGTCCACCTGACGATGTTCTGAAAGCATTCAATCCATACAAGTTCGTTTCGGGTTCGAACGAAACCGAAGGCATTATCTCGTTACACTCATTTTGGAATCACCCTCAGAGTTAACGACAATAACCCTTGCATTCTGAATCTTCATCTTCACTTGAGATTCACGACCTATCGTTAATTTGGATCGATGTGGTTTTCGGACTTCCAAATCTGGAAACCCTATCCCGGTCCCATTGAAATCCAAATCGCCATCTTTTAGGTCCAAGTTGTTTTAAAGTTAAAACAATTCATTTTATTATCCATACACACATAGATAGATAATTCACAATATCACAGATAGATAATTCACAATATCATCACAAATAGATAATCCATATTATCATCACACTTCAACCAAAGCAACCATATCATACAGCATTATTTATCTCATATCTGAGATTTCAAACCATTCAAGGAAATCAATATCATCCATCAATACATAAGCAATGATTCATAAACACACCATTTATAATTAATTTAAAATGAATTAAATTAATTACTTATCTCTAATTAATTTAAAGTAAATTAAATTAATTACTTCATCATTATAAATCTTGCTTACATAACCATTCATTAATTACAAATCAATTAATTAATCATTCTCAAATTTCCATTTTAATTAATCATCTTGGATTAATTATCCTTTAATTACATTCAAGTAATTATCCTTTAATTAATTTCACAAATTAATTATCCATAACCAAATATAGTAATTAACCTTTAATTACTTCATTTATTAATTAACTATAATTAATTACATTAATTAATTTCTCAAAGACACTTATTATTGATTAATTAGTTTTAATGAATCAATTCTTAATTGCATCATTAATTATATAAATTGATGATCCCTAATTACAATTTAATTAATTATTCTACTTAAATTAATTACATTAAGAATTTAATCTTTACACAAACCATATTTATCAATCACTCTTGATTAATCACATTTCAGTAATTAACTACCCTTAATTACTTCATCAAATAAATTAATTACTTCTTAATTAATTATCTTAATTAATCCCTTGATTAATTTCACAAAGTAATTTAATCCAAATTACTTTCCTATTCAAAATCCTCTTCAATTAATTACATATAGTAATTACCATTAATTACTTCATTAAGTAATTATACTTCATTAATTACATTTAAGTAATTACACTTATCAAATCATCCAATGATTAATTTAAATTAATTAAACTAAATTAATTAACTTAAACTAATCAAATTTAGTTAATTAATTACCTTAAGTAATTAATTCCTTTAATTACACTTAAACAATTTCACAATTGATTATCTTTAATTAATTAATCTAATTAATTATAAAAATTATCACATTGATTAATTATTAAACAAATCTTAAGTTAATGACCTACATTTACTATTTATTAATTACTTCTCTTAAGTAATTAATTCAAATTAACCATTATTAATTTCAATTTAATTACCTTACCCTTATGTAAATAATTAAACCCTTAATTTCTTAATTAAATAAATTAATTAATGATCCATTTAATTACCTTACTAATTTAATGAATCACAATTCCTTAAATCTTTATTCACTTTAAAATAAGAACATTTCTTATTAATGATTACATTATTTTTAGCAACCATTTAAAACAATTTACTTTTAAATTTGTTTTCAAATCTCATTTTAAATTTAAGATTTAAAATGAAGATAATCTTAACTTCAACAAAGTTTAAAAACCATTTAAAAACCTTTAAAGTTACTTAAACACTTAAATTTTAAAAACAACCTTTATTCCAAGATTATGATTCAAATTTGGTTTTGAATCCAGATTTAAACTTAGGTTTAAATCTCTATTTTTATTTAAAGCTTTACCTTTAAATTTAAACTATTTACCATTTTAAAATTTTTCAACAGTTTAAATTTTAAAATTTTATTTTATTTTAAAACTGAGATTCAAACTACATTTGAATCCAACTTGAACTTTGATTTAAATCTAGTTTTTAAAACTCTAGTTCACCTCTTAAATTTTAGTTTTTAAATTTTTTTTTAAAACTTACAGGATAAAACCTGTAACTAAGAATTTACCCGAGACATTCTAAATTTCCTCGAGCCAAACCCTACATCACTTCGAGCAAACACTCGAACTACTCGATACGAACTCGAGTAAACTCCCTCCCCACATCTACATCACCTGGCACAACCCAAAACAACTGACACCGTTTCATCGCCGTGCACGTGCACAGTGCCTCGACGACCCACGCACCCTCCAGCGAATCACGAAACTCCACGATACTCGACTGCAATGATCGATTCGATGCAAAAATCTCCAGATCGAGATTTAGCCATACGCTCGAAATTCTGGACTAAAGCGCCGACCCAAAATCATCTCGGAACCTCGTCGCTGGCCACCGGAACCCTCCAGATTCCAACCACGTCCTCGCCAACCTCTACACTTCCTTCCCCTTGATTTTCACGAAGCTCGATCGACCAGAGGTGGCAAAATCACCTCGTCTTCTACCTCGCTGCAACCCTTGAGCTTAAACCCTACTTTGGGTTCGATCAACAAATTTACGCATTCGAAAAAAAATTCGACAATTGTCCCATCATCTCCGAAGCTCAACCAAGCTTCAATCCAAATTTTAATGCTTACAATTGAATCGTTCACCAGAAATTGAGAAAAATGCAATTTTAGTTTAAATTCAAACTGCTCCTAAACCACTTAAGTAAAAATCATCATATTGCTTTTAAAAATCATATTTTCAAATGATGATTCCACTTATATACTTGATCCAACAACTTATTATATTTTATTTTATTATGTTTATACATGCACATCTGTTCTATGGAGTATCAGGTTCATCCTACCTTTATTTTGCTGGAAATAAGTTTTTAACTTTCATTTTTAAATCAATTAAACATATTATGTTCACATCTTTTAGCTTAACAAGGATCAAGGATTTGATTTGTGGGTTTTTGATCGAGCCTTAATGCTCTGAACCAAAGGAACATAGGTGATTCAATCTATACAGGCATATACACATACACATGGTTATAACATAGAGAAAAATCCAGATATATGCATAAACAAAGTAACCTAAGTCTCAGACTTCACAGGCAACAGATAAATATATATATACTTAGCTTAAATTTAAGTTGTTTACTCACAGATAAGTATTCAGCAGATTCATACTTTTAAGTTTTAAAACAAAAGTTACTCACCTGAAAGAAGATGAAGAACAAAGTACTAGATTTTGAAAACATGCTTTGAATTTTTAAAACTGAGCTTTGATCTTCCTCTAAATCATCTAGCTTGCCTTTGTTGTTGTTGATGTATAAGTTGTAAAAATGGAAATGCTTGCTATGTCTCTGGTTTTTTTAACATGATTTTACAGATCTTGTTTGAAACTTTTTAAAAAAAAAACTGGAAAGGCTAAGTTTCTTGTAAACGAAAATAAAATAGAGAAGATTGATATATAGAATAGAGTTCACAGGTTAATGTTTATTTTATTTGTACAAGATTTGTTCAGAGATTTTTATCTTCTCTTGGAGGCTGATATGATCTATGCTGGTGTACTAGAGATGTTTTGCATTTATGAAGATGTCCTTGTGTCTACAAACTTAATACTTTACTTCATTTCGTATGGTACTTATAATAGTTTTCTTTATTTTCTTATGTACAAAGCCATATCCCTGAGCAAACATAAAGACATATATTTTTACTTTTATACTTTGTTTTATTCTTGCCTACAACATGAAGATATCTTTTCTTTGCAAGCCATTTATATATTTTTCTTTGGACAGAGGTTTGTAAACACTAAAATGATTTTAAACATCTCGAATTGACTTTCTTTGTTGGCTGAGATGAAGGCATTTAATGCTAATGTCCTTTTGCTTACCCTTATCTTATTGGTCTTGTATGGACATAGATCTTTGTTCTTGTCTTGCAAATTTATTTTACAGGCAGCATACATATTTACTTGCCTGCTTGCTTTTATACTTTATGTACATAACATAAAGTTGTTTTAGTCCTTGTTATCAATTTTTATTTCACTTAAACTTTTAAACTTAAACCATTAAACACTTATATATGCTTATGTTTTGTATTGATAAGATCGATTTTATTTTAAATATTTTTAATAGACTTTATTTTAAATATTCAAACCATAGTTCCTCCCAAAATACACACACACACACACATATATATATATATATATAAATAAATTTGAAATAACAATTTCTATTTATATATAAAAGTCCATTTGTAAAGACATTACATTATTAATATTGTTTAAATATAACTCATTATTAAATTAAAATAATTCATAAAAGAAATTACCTCTTTATTAATAAATTACTTATTTTATCAAGCTATATTTTAAAAAGAACAAAACAAACCTTTTTGTTTAAATTTAAACTCAAGCTAGAATCATTTTAAACCATTAAACTTTTATCTTGAGTATTTTAAAGTCATATGGTTATTTATTTATTAGCTTAATATTAAATTCAATCAAGTTTCCAAATTACTAAAAATATTAGAATTAGGAAACATGCCTTTATTTATTAAATTTAAAACCAAGCTTATCTATTTACAATATATACAAATATATATACATTATAAATAGAAAACAATTTATTAGCTTTTAAAAGATAAATTATCGGTTAAATATTTATTTAAAAGAAGATTATTAAATCAATTCAAATCTCATTAACAAATATTATCAAATCAATTTAATTTTTAATGCAGATCATTAAATTGATATTGCCCAAAATTCCGGGATGTCACACATACCATCATAACAGCTTAGGATAAGTATCCCTAATCATGTCCTCTATCTCCCAAGTATAGTCTTTCTTATTGTCACTCAACTGGATTTTCACTAACCTGAATATCTTGCTCCTTAACTTCTTCTCATTTCTCGCTACACCTTGAACTGGTTGTCTCACAAAAGTCAGATCCGATTCTACTACTAAATCTTCCAATGCAGTCGGAGCAATAGTAGTCTCTGAATCATGCATATACTTCCTAAGTTGAGAAACATGAAACGCATTATGGACGCCTGCCAAACTACTCGGTAACTCTACTCGAAACGCGAGTTACCCGATCCTCTTTATAATAGGGAACGGTCTAACAAATCACGGTTTCAGTTTCCCTGACTTTCCAGATTGTATCACACCCTTCATCGATGACACCTTAATGAAAACACGATCTCCAACTAAGAACTCTAAATCTTTATGCCTTTTATCTGCATAACTTTTCTGCCCATACTGAGCTTCTCTCATCCTACCTCAAATTAACTCAATCTTCTCTTACCATATCTGAACCGAGGACCAATCTGTCTTCGGTCTCTAACCAACATGCTGATGATTTGCACGGCCTTCCATACAAAGCTTCGAAAGGCTTCATTCCTATATAACTATTATTATAGGAAAAACAACCAAATGCAAATGGTCTTCCCACGACCCACCAAAATCTAGTACACAAGCTCTCAATAAATCTTCAAATACCTTATTGACTCTCTTTGTCTGCCCATTCGTATGTGGATGATAAGCGGTACTCGTCTTAAGCTTGGTACCTAATACCTCCCGTAGACTCTTCCAGAATTCACTAGTTAATAAAGCATCTCTGTCACCGACTATAATACTAGGAATCCTATGCAGTCTAATAATATTCTTCATAAACAACTTAGCCAATACTGGTGTCGTCCTGGTTGACTTAACAGGAATGAAATGTGCATTCTTGGTTAGTCTATCCACTATGATCAAATACTTTCATTTCCCTTTTTTGACCTTGGCAACACGTTAATAAAATTCATGGAAATCAAATCTCATTTCCAAGATGCTATATCTAAAGGCTAAAGCAATCCACTTGGCTTTTGATGTTCGGCTTTCACTTGCTGGCAACTTGCACATTGTTTCATCCATAAGCCGACATCCCTCTTCATGCCTTCCCAGAAGAAACTCATCTTCGTATCTTGATACATCTTGGTTCCCCTGGGACGAATCATAAACTTTGATCGTTGACACTCCCTAAAAACTTCCCTTCTGAGGTTTAGGTTTCCAACATCCAGAACACATAATCTTCCCTTCTTCCTTAACCATCCTCTTTGGTCAAGACTAAAATTTTTTAGATCATCGATCTCGGTTCTACTTCCCAATCTTCTGATCATCTCGGCTAGCAATGGACCATCTCTCCGCTTAGAAGCAATCCTTTCGATTAACACAGGTCGAACTTCCAAGTAAGACAATATGGCTGTACTTTAACTAGAACTAGCATTCGATCTCAACTGCACACTATAAGTAGGCAACGCCTCTAAATCCTTCCATTCAGCCAATATAGCTAACACCACATTCTGATGTTTCCTGCTAAGTGCATTTGCAACTTTATTCCCTTTCCCTGGTGTATACTGAATACCAAAATCATAAGCTGCTAATAGCTCCAACCACCTATGTTGTCTCATATTCAACTCTTTCTGAGAGAATAAATACCTCAAAGACTTATAATCCGTATACAATTTGAATTTTTTATCCTAAGAGGTAGTGTCCCCATACCTTCAATGCAAAAATCACCGCTGCCAACTCCAAATCATGAGTCGGATATCTAGCTTCATGTGGCCTGAGCTGTCGAGAAGCACATGCAATAACTTTACCATTCTACATAGGCCTGTCAATAGATGCTTTTGGATGTGGATAGTGCCATATCCGCATCTGCATCCGTGGATATGGATGGATAGCGGATAATTATCCTATCCGCTAACAACCGATAAATAAAGAATTACAAAAAGAAAATTTTAGTTTAACATAAATATTTTTCAATCTCATTGATTATGAAAGTGTTAAAAATTAACAAATATTATGATAATAAATAGTTTCGAGCAGTTAATAAGCATTAACTGCATATAATATAAACTACTAACTTAATAAAATAATAAGTGAATATCATTTACTACATTAAAATACACATAATTTGAACTATAATCTTGACACAAACTGGACGGATAATTTTCGGATGCGGATGTCTTCGTATCCGCATCCGCATCCATTTTTTCAGATATCGGATATTATCCGCTTTTCGGATGCGGATGCGGACGAATTTCGGATTTTTCGGGTATCCATTGACAGCCCTACTTCTACATTAACACAGCTCCTAATATAGGTCCACATGCATCTGTATACACCGTTAAATCTCGATTCCCATCTGGAACTACTAACATGGGTGCATTGGTCAACAAAAGCTTTAACTCAAGGAATGCTTCCTCACATTGATCAGACAAAATAAACTTCACGTCCTTCTTGGTTAGTTTAGTAAGGGGTGCTACTATCCGCAAAAAATCCTTGATAAATCTTTGGTAATAGCTAGCTAGTCTAAGAAAACTCTTATCTCGGTCACCGTCTCGGATCTTTTCCAACTATTGATAGCTTCAATTTTGGCTGGATCGACTGACAACCCATTCTCTGAAATTACATGACCAAGAAACTTCAACTCTTTCTTCCAGAAATGACACTTCAAAAACTTTGCTTTAAGTTGATGCTACCTCAATGTCTCAAGCATTATTCTAAAATGAATCTCATGATCTCTTTAATCCTTAGAATATATCAAAATATTGTCAATGAATACCAACACAGACCTTTCCAAGTGCTCTCGGAATATTCGGTTCATCAAGTCCACAAAGAAAACAGGCACATTAGTCAATCCGAATGGCATTACTAACCACTCGTACGAACCATATCTCATTTGAAATGTTGTCAAAGGGATACTTTCCTTCGACACTCTCAATTGATGGAACCCTGTCTCCAAATACAACTGGGAAAATTCTTTGGCTCCACTCAATGTCCTTTCGTTCAGCTTACGATAGTCGTGCACAATCTTAACAACTTGTCCAGTTTGTTTACGAATATCGCGGCCTCTCCCCAAGGCGAACTGTTTGGCTTAATAAAACTCTTTACTTCTAAGTCCACTAACTGCACTTTAACTTCTTCATCTCGGTACGTGTCATCTTGCTAGGTGGTCTATTTATGGGTTCAGCTCCTGGTACAAGATCTATACAAAACTCAATAGCTCATTTCGATGGTAGTCCTGTAACTGGCTCATAAAAATCTACAAATTCTCTTACAATTAAAACTCGATTCAATCTGCTTCCACTTCTGTGGCACCCAATGAAGTACAAATTTTTTAGCTCGAATTCTCAACTGAGTATACTATTCAGTCACTACTATCAGGGTGTCTCAATGATATTTTCCTATCCTGGCAACATATCCTAGCATCATATCTGCTCAACCAATCCATACCCAAAATAATCCCAAAACCTGCAAAATCAAACACATACAAACTGCATGCCAATGTATAACCTAGCAACTCAAATTCTCGATAGTCACATCTCATCCCAAGAGTTTCGTACCTCCCTATTGGATTAGCTATCCTTAGGGAAATAACAAGGTAATGGTTCTAAACATAACTTAGCTACCAAACACTAAGATATAAATGAATGCGATACACCGGTACCAAACAGTACCCTAACTGATAAGCTATGAATCAAAAGCATACCTTCCATCATAGACTTTCCCTTCTCAGCTACTATTGGCTTAAATGATGATGGTTCCAAAGCAAACACCTTTCCTTTGTTAGCCTTGGCCGCTTCTAGACATTGTTCTTATAATGCCCCATTTGGTCGTAGTTAAAGCACTTCACATTCTGCTTCCCTACAACTACCTTGCCATCACCAGATCGAAACTCATTAGCATAATGGCTCTTCTTATTACACTTGTAACAAACTATATCATCTTTCCCCTTTTTGGCAGCTTCACCTTTCTAAGCTTCCTTGTCCTTAAAGAGTTTCATCTTCTTATTCTAAGAATTCTGATTCTCCACCGACTTCTCTTTCCCAAAGGACAAAAGCATTTCTTCATTCTTGATAACTATCTCCACCACCATATTCGATTGGATCTCTGAGATGTGGCATAGTTGCCGTAGCAATCTCTGGTCTCAACCCCGGATAAACTTCTCGCTCGTCTTAATAATGGTGTTAATAGTGGCATACCCATATCTGGAAAGTTCATCAAATTTAGCAAAGCACTCTAACACTGACATTTCTCCCTGCTCTAATTCCATAAACTCCTTAGCAAGGCTGACTTGCCTACTTCAAACAAAAACCTTTCCTCGGATCTCCTTCGAAATTCCACCCAAGTCAATTTCTCCTCTGGTACTCCTACGGCTACCCCGTTCCACCAGAGCAAAATAGCTCTTTGCAACTGCCTCGAGGCCAATCTACTTTTCTACTCATCATTCAAGCCCAAATCAGCAAAAATTATTTCACAATGTGACAGCCAGTTCTCTACTTGTATTGCATCTTCAGTTCTCAGAAAAGACTTCCCACTCAAACTGGGGTAATCCCGACTCATCTTAGCATAGTTATTACCAGCTAGCACTATGGGATTGACTTCTTCCACATTAGCAGCATTTCCTTCAGCTACTACTGCGCTGCTCCAACTTGCACCAGATTGATGAAGAACTGATACATAACCCCTATATCCACCACTGTTGGGGTCACAGAACCAACATTGGCATTTGCATTTTGATTAGCATTTGCCTATTGACCTGGATTCTTTCTAGTAGTGGGTCGAGAATTTCGTTGGTTGTGGTGCTTCCTCCACCTAGATTCACTCTTCCGTTTCCTGCCTCCATATCTTTCTTTCTTATAAATCTACATACGAGCCTTTGTAAGATAAAGAAGAACGAACTAAGAGAGATGGGAGAATACATACTTATATATAACAAATACATGTAAGTCACTATAGTGTAAACCCAAACCCCAATCTTATTCTCTAGTTCATTTGGATTATGTTTTCAAAAACTTTAGGTTTAAATATTCTTTTAATTATAAACCCATGCTCTGATACTAACTTGCGACATCCCCCATTCCGAGGTCCAAAACTAACTGCTACGGATGCTGCAGTCATCCATGGTTATTAAGTCTCGATGACAAAATACGGCTATGTTAACCATATCAGTAATCATAAGCACATGAATATGAAAAATTTTCAAACACAATTCAGAATAACTTTTACATTCCATTTCAAAATATGATTTCATATTCATTACATAATCACATTCGTAAACCCACGTTCAGAGGAATTATAACTATTACAAAATACTCCAAGAGTGACATATGAAGGTGTCCCATTGGTTGATCAGAATAAAATACTTAGCAATTATACAACTTTGCTATTACATCCAAACAGACAAAACCAAACTACATATCAGAAACAGATAAAGCTCCTAATATGTAGATTGCCTCCTACACGTGTCCGAAAGCTTATTCGTCTAACTGAAACCCGAAATCCCTTACTTCCAACCTACTCAAACGAGTACCCGAGAGTTTAAGGGGAAAAACAAAAATTTTGAGTCAGACAACAATCTGGTATGAATAATAATCCACCATCTCGAACCAAATAGATATCCAATGAGACCACGCCGCCGAGCGCAATGGGTTTTCCCCTTACTGGTATCTTAATCAAAACTAATTAACCATATACTGTGCTCCTGCAACCACAATGCTTAAAACAAAAATAGCATTTATAGTTATGCAACATATACTGTATTACCCATCACAATTTAAACCGACTATCCATCTTATTTTAATCTGACTACTCATCTTATAATTATATAGACTATCCATCTCACATTTAAACATCTTCATAGTTATGTGGACTATCCATCTCACATACAATTATTACTTGGATTACCCATCCCCTGCCATATTGACTACCTGTCACGTATAGTTCCATTGTTTAAATTATGTGGACTATCTATCACACATATTACATTTAATTTACAATGATGTGGACTATCTATCACACATCTCATAGTTTTCCAAGGACGACTATGAACCCTTATTAACCTCATAGAGACTATACATCTCCGGAATGATGTGGACTATCCATCTCACATCTCATAGTTTTCCTACGATGACTATGAACCCATCATTTAACAATTTGATTCATGCTAACCACATGTTTAACCTATGTCTATTAGTGTCCCTAATTAGGTTATCCCCTTTAAGTTATAATATTTCAAAGTGTCATACACTGGTATCCCCAAATGATCAATGTCGAACTCATTTAAGAAAATGCATTGGTATACCCAATGATAGAGTCTCATTTATAAAACATTTAGTTTGTCGAAACTAATCTACTTTGGTGTCCCCAATGATAGTGTCGACATCTATAATCAAAATAGCATTGGTATCCCCAATGTTTAAAATCGAAGTTATAAAACAATAGGCTCACCCCCTTATTAGGTTAATATAGATCAATGTCGAAGCGAGGACATTTAGCATGTCAAAGCTTATCAATATTGGTATCCTTAATGATAGTGTCAAAATTTATACTTTATAATGTACTGGTATCCCCAATTACAACATCGAAGAAGAAAGCTAAAGGCTTTCCACCCTTAATAAAAAGATAGGTGACAACCTTGGCGCTGTATATCTCATCAAACCTCTACCCAAGGTTTAGAAAAAAACAAACCTTAAATTTCCTTTGAGTATAAAACTCTTTGTCGAAAATGATGTCGTCGACTTTCATACTTGATAGATTATCCGCCTATTTAAAACAAAGTCGATGCCAATATTCACGGCAACCATGCTGCACGACATCATAGCCAAAAGAAAGAAAAAGATCTCACCGACCTTGATGAATAGCGGCATCAAGACCGTCGATGACATTATAAAATAGTTTACCTAACTCTCCTCGGCTATTACGCTACTAATTATATATGGTCGACTTCGAAAAGTATTGATATGTGGCATCCCTTTAAAACATATTTAAATACTTCGGCTATTATGCCGCTTAGTGTATATGCGCGATGTCGAAACATAGACGAATCATGACGCTGCAATGTCGCCAAATCCTGATTATTGTTGATGTCCACATCGATCCAGTTCGAATCACTGCATAACTACCTAAGTAGTTATCATGTGCTTCCCACCTCATCGACGTTGACACCCATGGATGTGGCCATGTATCAAGCTCAGAGACGGTACTGACAACATGATATTATCGTAATTTATATAAAAATGATTTATTTCCAATAAAAGCATATATTTTGCACCAAATCCAATTTTTTCTGTCTAATTCCTATTGGATAAAACAATACTTTAACCATTTCTTTACTGAAAATCTGCCGCATACATTTTTCAAGTTTCACAACATTTTCCAACTTTAATTAATCGATATCCTTAATTAATTATTAATTTAAATGCTTATCTTGCATAGTAAATCATATTCACTTGGGAAAAATTCTAGAAATTCATATAAATTCGAGAATATCCTTCTCTTTGCCATATAAAAGTTTCAAGACCAAAAACCATATTTAATTTTCTTAAATAATTAAAACCTAAAATTAAGTTATTTCCTCCTTAGGAAATTCATAAAATATTTAATTTAAATTGGAAAATTATAAAATTAAAAAACCATCTCCAATTCAACGTTTTACATTACATATCCAAAAATCAAGTCGGTTGGAGATTTAAAATCATAGTTTTGCCCTTAAAATCCAATCAATTTATTTCATAAAAATCTCATAATTTATTGTTCTGTCCAAACAACAATCAATCAACCAAAATATAGTATAATTTATCATAATAATTAGGGTATTACCCAAAAACAAATTCGAAAGCAATTAAAAGAGATGTAACCATATTATTCACCTTAAAATCAAATGTTAGAGTTGAGATTTGATTTGGGTTTAGGTTCCTCTAAACTTTGCTTGAATCTCCATTTGATTTCATCCTTCTTCCTCCTAGGTTATGGCCGGCCTCTTTAGGTTTTTCTATTGATTGTTTTTGTTTGTGAAAAATGAGAATGATATGAGGGAGAGAGTGTTTAAGGGATATAAGATAGTTCTATACCTAAATTGCCTTTTTCATATATCCTTCTATATATTAAGTTTACAAAAATAATTTCATTAGTTATTTATTAAGGCACGACCTTATTAATGACCAAATCTCACTCTCCTCAAGTATTTACATTATTCTATTTAATCTATCCAATTAAATATCCTGAATAATGTTAAACTAAATCAAGGGTGTTCCAATATGTTACAAGTGCACCACATTTACATGAGTATATTTAAAATGTACTACTAAACATACCAAAAATGAATTTGGTCAAATCAATAATAGTAGGTGTAATTCCCAATTAATTTCACATTCATGACATTTTAAATAGTACCCCATAAATAACAATTTGACTCTTCACTCATCAAAATAATAATACAAAAAAAGTAATTGTTACACAGATACATACTCACAAGAGTGTATTTGGTATACTCTACAATTGATCAAAATAAATAAATTAAACTCTTTTTAAATACATGAAATAAAATAAAATTTTTGACACAAAATTTAGATTGAATCTAAAATCAATTAGACTTTATTGGCCCAACAAAGATTCAAAATGGAATAAGTATTGAAATTCATCCATTTAACTCGCCCTCGACCAGTCCAGCTCCTTATAGACAACACACTGATAACTATTTATTAGACCAACGATGATTTTAGAACTAGCACGATTACAGCTATCACAAACAACATACTCACACTTATGAAGTATAAACTAGAGCATAACTTGGAACTTTCGCAGTTGTTTATGTATATCTTATTGACATCTTGCTCTTTAGAACCATTAGCAGTAGTATGTAGGTTAGTTATATTGAGATTGTAGTAGGTTTCAACTTTGATTGCACTATCATGTATGACTAGTGTATCCTATACTTGCCTACATGTACATATGTTTGGATACACATTGTGTTGTTTCACAGTCACAGGTTTATTTGTGAGTCCTTAAGTATTGATATTTTGAGTATTCTAGAAATTTCCACTTCGTCGCAATGACTTTTGATTCACCTGCTTTTTTCCTCGTATATATTTTGGTGTGTAGATAATAGGAGGAGTAGGGAAAATGAATCTCGTTATGTTTATTCGGTTTCCTATAATCAGATTGACCTGAGGATGCATATGGCAGTTGATATGGCAACCATTTGATAGTAGTGACTCGATAGACATGGAGTTTATTCAGTCATCTAGGATGCTTATGGCAGTTGATGTGGCAACCATTTGATAGTGGTGACTCGATAGACATCGAGTTTATTCAGTTATCTAGGATGCTTAGCATGCGATGATTTTCTTTAGTTTCATACCCTCTAGTGTTTGTTTGTTACTGGTATCTTGGTGAGAGGTGTTGGAGATAGTTACATGATGATGAGGTATTGAGTTGTATACTTTTGTACAATAATTTACTAATAGTAGTAAATGGAGTTTTATATTTGTTTCTTACGCAAATTTTGACAAACAAAGAATCTTATCTTGATATACAAAACATATCTTAAAAGGAAAAATATAAGTACAAATATATGGATCAAACAAATACATCATCAATAAAACAAGCACTATAAGACCAGAACCAATCTTTAGAAGTCATCTCTAAAAGTGTCACTTTTAGTCCCACTTCCTCTTTCTCTTCGATATGATTATAATACTTTAATAACTATTTTTTGTTAGAGAGGAGAAAGCTTTCTAAAATTGCAGGTGATAAGTTTAATCATGTTTCCCTCACTATACCTAGCTTTCATTCTTGTTTCAATTTCTTGCTTCAACTCACAGACCTGCATAAACATTTACTGAAATTCTTTCCTTGAATGAAGCTGACTTTCTTGGAAAGTTTGCCTACTTTCTCTAGTTTCAGAAACAAACTTTTCTTGACCCTCCATGAATCTCACAAACTCTACATTCTGTTACTCCAATTGAATAGACTTATTTCTACCAAGTGACGACCATTGGCATTTCCAAACAATGGCAATCTTTCTTGGGAACTAGGCCCACTACCTGGACTAATCAGAGTAGTTCATTCTCCTTGCCTTATTCTGCTTCTCATGGATGAAACTGTTTGGATTCTTCCACTTTGTAAGACATGAAAGAAGTTCAAAGCACTTTTGAAACTTGAATGGATGGTCATAAACTTCTCCCCTTTCATATTACTCCTTGTAATATTATTATTTGAAATTCTAATCCAAGATTTAGCGAGTGATAGATATTGTTGGAGAGTAAATTTTACTTGTTTTTTCCTCGAATCAGTCGGTTCCGCTTCATCTTCACCAGCTTTAACTTCTTTGGTGTCTTCAATTTCAGTCGAAGTTGAACAGCTACCAAGTAATCTAAGCATATCACTTAAAGATTTCCACTTCTTTTTTCTTGATGTATTCTAGACTTCAGGTAACTTGCATTTCTCGCGCACCTTCTTCATTACCATCTTCAGCATTTCTTCCTCTACTTTAGCTGATCCATTTATGCATCTTCTTGTTCTCCATCGCTACTTCTATCTTCGACATCAAGGTTAGTGGTTGGGGCATTGTAGATGTAAGAAAATTATCTTACTAAGTTTTGCATAACATCATTGTTGAGTGCTAAGATGATGTTGTTCTTGATTACCTTGCATCATCACAACATGAATAACAAATTGTCTTTATACACATCGATTTGATGAGGGGCTGATTGGTGGTAGTATAGCTGAGGCGCAGTAGAATGATAATACGATTGTTGATGAAGAGGGATGCTATATGGAATGTGGCAATGATAATGTTGAGTGTGGTGGACATTTAGATATGGTATATAGCTATGTTCGTGTTGTGGTAAAAGGATACGTTATTTACCATATAGCCATGTTCATGTTATAGTAGAAGGATATGTTATTTATTATGAGAACGAACATCTCAGTAACCGAGGGAGGGTGCGATAGGTTCACCGCTTGAGTTTGAGGAAGCAAATTGGTTTTTTTGTTTTACTTTTGTTGCTTACTGTTTTTTTGCTAGATGATGACTTCTTTGTATAGTGTACTAGAGGAAATTGAGTTACAGAAGAAGAACGTGTTGAATAATTTTGTTTTCGTAATTTGTTGTTAGGTACCCTTTTGGTAAAACTATATGACGCTATACAATATTTTTAAGCGGATTGATTATGTTTGTATGTATACTTGTTATATGTACATTATTCTTTGATGCTTCACGATGCAAAATATTTTGATGCCCTAATTGATCTTCCTTGAATAAATTTTGTTGCTAATTTACTTAAATATTTTGGCTTGGATGTTCATAGTATAATTTAAAATGAAAACTTTTACATCCAATCCAGTTACCCTATCTTAAATAGTCATTTATTCAAAACTACCCTATCTTAAAAGGTTATTTTTTTTCAATTAAAGGTAAGGATTATTTTGGAACTTGAGTATTCAAACAGCTACATATCATTGGTTTGACTAAACTTTAAATACTATTAAAAGATATAGAGAATGTCAACACGTCTGGCTCAGTTGGTTGGTAGTTTAGACTACGAGATTAAAGATCACGAGTTCTACCCTCAAGATCGACACTTGTTGGTATAAATGAAGCATGTTTTAAAAAAAAGATATAGGGAATACGACATGCCATCGGAGGAGTTAGGGTTTTCTAAAAGAAAGCATAAATGGGGATGAGCTCTATCGAGTATATGTGTCTGTGTGTAATACACACACCTACACACTATGTATGTGTAAGTATATAGATTCTAATATATCAACTGAGATAGATGATATAAGTTCAATTTCATTTTTACTCATAGTATTGTGATGTATTTATCTATCATTTGAAATTAAAATTATATATTTTTTGGTTTCATAGGTTAATTGCTATATTTGATCTGAAAAAAGTCATATTTAGTCTTGTTACCATTAAGATTATCCAAATAGTCAACTTAGCTTGCACTTCATGTGATTTTTTGGTGGATTAGCAAGTCCCTAAGAATTTAAAATTTATTTAAGAGAAGATATTGCCTCGAAATGGTGACATTTCATTGCCTTTGTTTCTTCATATTGGCTAGATGTTATAATCTTTTATATAGCCTATGAAATTTTAGGCATGTGGTGTAATGTAATTCATTAATCAAACTCACTATTAGTGAAGTTTGTGTGTGAGCCTATAAATCAAACAATGTGAAGTAGAAAATTAGCTCTTCCAAAGATTTTCTTTGACATGTTTTCTCAAGTGTTAAATATTATTTGCTTGATTCATTTCACAAATATCTCAAATTAATTTTCTCCTACATACTTTGATATGTAAATATATTTACCATTTAAACAAAAAAAATTTGGAAGTTCAAATATTTTTGAAGGTCGCATATTTTTCGAATGAAAATCATATTTGGTTTTCAATAAAGTTTGATTATTTTCAAAAACTTCATTTTTTCTTGTTTAAAAACAAAGAATTTCAAATATACTTTTCTTAGTACGTTCAATTTTTTCACTAAAATGAGTGATCCTCTCAAGAAGGAGAGCACTCATATAATTTTATGCCACACTTAAAAGAGGTGTTGCCAACAAATCTAGCAGATAGCAAAAACCCCTACATATAAAAGAAAAAAAACACAATCTTATAGACTAGTGAACTAACGAAGATACTAAGGTCGTAAGAAAATACGCTCTAAGTAAAATCCTACAAGGCACAATATAGTAGAGGTCGGAGCATTACGTGCGGGTATAGCTAGCATTTGAAGCAGAAGCCTTGATTTATCGGCAGGTGTATCCATCGAGGAAAGTTGGCATGACATCAACTGTCCAAACCATAAAAGCTTGCTAGACTTGAAAATCTGAACAAAAGATATGAGCCCTACACACACACACACACACATATATATATATATATATATATATATATGCATATAGAAATATTTATATACATATATTTGTGTTGGGGTAAAAGTATACAAATAGAAAGTAGACTTGGTAATCAAGCGAATGTGCGGTGCTCGAGTGGTATCTTCGGTAATAGGATCCACTAGGTCGGTGCTTTGGGCCATATTATGTTACCCATTGTTGTGAACAATTTTTACCCTTAAGGCATCAATCATACTTTTTACCTTTTTACGAAATTATTTAAATGATATATGTTTGGCTAATTTGTGGCTAGGGTTCACAATCTAATTGTAAATGAGCAGTGCAATAAGATAAGTAAGGTTATCAGAAGGGGTACTAGCATCGTTGAATATCTTTATTTTCTTTCAAACCAAAGGTACCAGTAGGTAACTATGAAAATAGTGTCCAACAAAATTCTATAACAATGAGCATATAGATTTATGAGAATGTTCCAGTAGTGGTCACAAATGAAATCGTTGTTAATTATCGTATACTCAAATATGAAGAGTGTTTACAAGTATAGAATTAGTCAGTAGGCGGTTATAATATAAATGAGTTATGTTTTTCTAAATTTGAGTTATAAAAACACATTTTTTAATCCAAAATTATCTTCTTTTTCTTTAAAAACTAAATTGTGTTTAATTTGTTGCGTAAGGTTAGCCATATGTCTAACTTTGTTTTAGGAGGTGCATTAACTTTCTAAATTAGTCGAAGGTCATTTCCTTTGTTCCATAGAAATTTAAGAATTTATAAACTAAGTTTGAGGAATATAATTTATTACTTTCCGAACATCAAATTTCAGTATCACTATTATTATCTAACTTATACGATTCAAGCATTGCACTAAATGTTACAAAATGAGTCAATGTAGTACCTTCGAGGGCATGCTTGAAGTTAAAGTTCTACGAAAATTCATTATAAGATGTGGAAACCTCAAAAATTAAGGCATTTTTGAAATTACAAATATCATAAAGGTTTTTGAATTCCACTCTCAAAGGTATAGCTGAAATCCAACTATCTTGCCAAAAGGAAGTATTATTTTTAGAGTGAACTATCTGACTAATACCAAGATTAAAATGTTAAAGTTTTTTAAAATGGATTTCCAAAAGTAAGACATATTGTTGGGATTAGAGGAGGTATGATGAAGGTGGTAAGTTCCACCATAAAATTGGTTAGAATTCATATATTTCCAAATTAGGTTTTCGTTATTATCAAATTTCCAAAGTCATTTTCCTAGCAAAGATACATTGAGATTACGAAGGTTTATGATTCTTAGGCCTTCTTCCTGTTTGGATTAGCACAGTTTTTCCCAGTTGAACAAATGGTTAATGCTACTCTAGGAACTATCATCTCTCTGCAGGAATTCTCTTCTAATTTTATCTATTTCGTCAATTACTTATTTAGGAAAGAGATAATAAGACATCCAATGTATGAAACTACCGATAAGACCGAGTTTATTAAGATGATTCTGCCCATTCTAGATAGAAGTTTGCTGTTCCAATTTGATAACTTTTGTTTGATTTTATCGATTTTCACCTGTCAATCCTCCGTTTTTAGCTTTGTTGGCCTAATCTTGAAGCCAAGGTAGTCTGTATGAAACTTCATGACTTTACAGTTGAAGGTATCAACCATAAGATTTTCTACCTTGTTTACATCATTCAAAATTACAACTAAACTCTTGTCGGAGTTGATTTTAAGCCCTGAAAGCATTTCAAAGCTATACAAAATAAACTTGAGAGTTGTAACATGGCAAAACAAATGAGCGGTAAAAAGCATGGTATCATCAACGAACTAGAGGACTAAAAGACCGCCGCTAGTGATATTGTTGTCTAGGCTATCTAGAACCTCGTTTTTAATAGATAGCTTGACGATTGCAGCGAAGACGTCTGCCGCTAGTACGTTTGTAATATATTAGTACGTTCAATTTTTTATAATGTTTCTTCTCCAAAAAAAGTCAAACAGTTCAAGAATACGCTTTTCTTATTTTGAAAAAACTAAATATTACTCATAAAGATTTGGAATTTGACAAGCATCATTGTCCCAGTGGTTAAGTGATTCGACTTCGGTGTGAGAGGTCACAAGTTCAAAACTTGTGTAGCATAATTCGAACGTATATTAACAAGAGATTTGTGATATGTTGTCCCGGTAACATGTTGTATCTAAGTACCATTTCAAAAAAAAGATTTGGAATTTTTCAATAAAAGTTAAGTTTGTTAATTAAGATTCAAAAATATTTAAGAAATCGACGAATAGTACTATGTTTTGTCTATCATATTATCATGATATGTTTTATTGTGGCTAACATAAAATTATAATAAACATGTTTTTCAAAATTATACGATTAGACGGTTGGTTTCTTATGGTCATGCAGTACCACTAGCGTACATTACAAGGGTGCATTCACAGACTTGAACTAAGCAGTTCAATTTTTCGATGCGTTGGAAATTCCGAAATGGGCAAAGCTCCATTTTATCGGTTGTTGGAACATGGAGAAATTGGACTGTTTGAGGATCACGCATCTGAGACGTCCATTATTTTGTTATTAAATAATAACCTTTTTATTTTGATAGTATGATATAATTTAAAATCAAATAATAAAATTTAAATTTTTAGTAATACTTATATTTTGTAAAATTATTTATTTATAGTAAAATAATAGTAAAACTAAACATATTTTGTAAAATTTAAAATAAAATTAATACTATTGTGATATATTTTCGTAAAGTACAAATTACATCGATAAATGTACCTTTTTTCGATGGACGTGACCTGACCGATCGAGTTGACCTAGAGGGTCGCCACCTAGAAGGTTGCTACCCTCGGAAAATTCCCACACATCCCTACCTAAAGGGTTGCTATCCCTAGATCTCCCATTCGTAATGGCAATTCTACGTAGTGGCAATAATTTGCGTAAAAATCATTACTCGTTTTCAATCATATTAATTTTTTTCTTATGTTTTCTTTCGTAAATTTGTATTATGTTTGTTATAATTTTTAATCCCGTCGTACTAATTTTTTTTTAAATGTATTTATTTTCAATTTCACAATTTTCGCATTATTTTTTAATTTAATATCAATTATTAGTATTTACCCAAAAATGAGTGGTATGTCGCTATAGGATGAGTTCCTAACGCTCATCGATCCAAATTTTGAGACATTAAAATGAGTATTATGCTTAAATAAAGTACAACTCTTATTATCAGCAACATTTATCCAAAAATAACTAAAACAATTAAAAAATACAATACAAAGAAACAATTATTCCTCCTTCACGGGCCTCCACAAAGATGCATTTCCATTTCGCTCAACACATTACTTGCTTAGGATGTGTTTGCAACGAATGAGAACATGATATTTGAGTGGGCCATTTGAGCGGGGAAGTTGAGTGAACAAGGAATGCGTTTAGGGCTACGAATGTGGTATTTGAGCGGGTATTTAGAATGTGATTTATAATTTAATTGATTTATAGTAAATTAATTATTTGTTTTGTTGTGTAATATGTGTTTAATTAAAATGAAATAACACTACAAAAATCGAAATACATGCAAATAATTATAATACCATAAAAAATACAATGATAAACTGCATATGTAAAATAACAGAAATATAATTATAGTAAAAATCATATTTGTTGCCACCATCTTGGTTTATCAGATAAGTTTGGTACTCTATGGCATACCGTTTTTCCACAACCACTGACGACAACCAATTTTTTGCTAAGTCGTCGCTAAGAGCATTGAATAAATTTCTATTATCAGACTGCATAACAATTAACATCACTTCAACAAAATCAAATTCTCCTCATTCTCCAAGATGGTGAATGCGAGCAGCTATATTTGCGTAGTTTATAGAATTTCCTATTGAGTATACACTGTTTCTGTTCGAACTGTTTGAATTCGTATGAGATTTTTTCATCTGTCTCTCGTGAATTATGTCAATGATGTCGTACATCTTCTCATCAGCTTCTCCACGACGTCTCCTCGAACTAATATGTGCAGCGGAAGATGAACCATTGATTTGGGGAAGTTGGAATGGAGCTTGTTGCAATGAAGTTTGTTGTAATGAAGAATTTGTTGGTGAATTCAAATTTAAAAATTTTCCACCTTACATTTCATCCGGTTGATTAAAAAACTTATCAAAAGCTCATTTCTATCTAAGTTGGGTATGTATGGAAGGATAAGTAATTTGTTGCGGTGCTTCTTGAATGACAGCAGACGTATAAGATGTTTGTCCAGTTGCATTAGTCGCTCGCAACAGTTGTTGCATTGACTCTGAATTCTCAAATGGTCATTTTCTATATTTTACCACATTGGATCCAAATTCCTACAAGTAAAAACAATAATAATAATTACAAACACAAAATTGCATGTGGAAAAATACCTTAACACGATCACTCCACCATTCCTCGCTGTCAGTAATAAGCTTATATGCGCTCATCCCAACCAACACCAGTTTGGTTGCACAAACTTTTCCATTTTACCCAATCTCTTCGAGAGACTATTGTAGTTATGTTGGATTTTACCTTCGTCTATCGGTTCAATGGACAAAATGTTTTCTACAGCTCGGTTGAATTTTTCCGCTACAGCTTTGTGCACTCCTTTTTTGTTAGTAACGCAGATGGAATATGTTTCTACAGCACATTTCAACATAATCTGAGTAGCGCCAGACGACCATTGATGTGAAGCCTTTTCAGGTTGACATTCTGAATCGAAAAAATTATAAAAAAATATAGAATGTAGGTAGAAAAAAAATATAGACAAAAACATAAAAACATACCTGAATAGCCTTTCGGATCGACGGATAAAATATAGAAGCGTTGGTTTGGAAGTGTGGGATGTTGAAGATGAAGGGGATGAATTATATAGAAGGGGAAGGAAGATGAGTCGTTGGAGGTAAAACAAGTAAAAGCAACCGACGACAACGTTGTTTTTACAATAACGTTCAACGGCTGAAATGGGGCTTAGTTGGAAAAAAGTAAGGGTGTGTTTTTTTTGAACCGAAAGGGACAAACGAAATGAACACGAGAAAGTGGAAAGGAAAAAGGTTGGTTCGCGAAATAAGAATGGGCATTTTTGCACATAAAATGGGCATGGAGAGGAGCACGGGTGTAAATTAGATACAACATACCAATCCAATTAGATATCAACACCTGTAAAATCCATGTCACCCTGTTTCCTTCCGACAAAAGCTTTCACTCTTCAGCTTTCCCGATTAGCCATCATATCTTCCCTTTTCTTCAATTCATCTCAAATCATCATCATCATTCACTCATATGACCATGCCTTCTTCATCTGTAGTTGCGTGCATGATCACGTTGCTCATCTTCTCTCCGTATTCGGTTGAAAGGGCAATGTCGGCTTCGAGATTCAGCGATGCCAAGAGACTCCGAATGGGAGAAAAGGTCCGAACCATGTGAGTTTTAACTCTGTACAATTTAGTTTTATATTTTTATATTTTTCTGATTGTAAAATTTAATTCTTCTACTGAATTGTTTCTTTGTAGGTTTTATCACGCCTACGAAAATTACATGGCTCATGCGTTTCCGGTTGGTTTGCTATCAATATAATAAACTTTCTTCATTTTCTTCAAAACTTGCGTACTTAGTTCTTAAAAAAAAAAAAAAAACTGTTTTCTGCAGCACGATGAGTTAAAGCCATTAACAAAATCTTTCACTGACTCTTTAAGCGAACTTGGAAATCTGAAGGTACATTTACAAACTATAACCCATGTGTTCTAACTCATGCTTTATGAACTTTATATACTTTGTAACGACTTGAATGAAATTTATATTTATATTTTCTTCGAACTCGCAGCTTGAACACTTGCCCCAAAATTACAATGGATCAGCATTGACTCTTATAGAATCACTATCGAGGTAATTAATATTTTCAAGCTAGTATAATCATTTTTCAGTAGAGGTCTAATTGATTAGAGTACATTAAAAAAACATTATTTAGTTTTAAACGTGGATACGTATGATCTTTTGTCAAAAAAAGATAATCTGTCAGAACTGATCATGTGCACTATGCTCTTTTCGGTTCATATTATTATGAATGTACCACTAAGGGCATCTCCGGTGGTACACTTACATCCTGAATTCGAAAAAAAACCCCCAATCGTTGAATTCAAACTTAATATTAAGCTGAAAGTTCAGGATCCAATTTAGGATCTTGAACTGGACTTGGACGCCCATTTAATGGGCGCCCAAGCCCTGGCGCCCATTAAATGGGCGCTTGAGCCAGGCTCCCATTTAATGGGTGCCAGGAAATCAGGCGCCCATTTAATGGACGCCTGAGACCAGGCGCCCATTAAATGGGCGCCTAGCCATTGGGTGCCCACCTCGGATTCAGGGCTGAATATTCAGCGGGCTGAATATTCAGTCCTGAATCCACTGGAGATGCCCTAAGAACTCACTGTCTATAAACAAATGTTAATGTCCTTTTTAATGTTCAAATTTTGCTTGTTTTTTACACAATGTGCACTAATCAACAAATATCTCTATGAGATTCAATGGTTAGCTCTTCAACAAGAGAGTATTTGATTGACATATTTGGTTTGGTCTAAATGAGAAGTGGTGGAAACATATCGATAAAGCTATTGGTTAAGACAAGGCCGTTTTTGAAATTAAGAAGTTAAATAATGACAACCATTACATGATTTAAGAAAGTTTAAAATCCAAAACTTACTCGGAAATACCCAAATTTATGTTACATATTCTATAATGTGGTGGAAGCATGAAAACATAAGAGAAGAATATTGCTCTTTCATTCGCATACTTTCTTATGATTTTTTTTTCTTTGTTGATTGGTTAGTTAATTACAAACAGAAGGATAGTGTACGACAAGAACTCAAATATATGGACCAAAACAAATTATAGTGAGATCTTGTATATTATTTAAGAGTAGGAGTTATTCGTACCTAGAGAACAATGTTATACATACAACAAAGTGTTGTAAATCCTTATATTATTCAAATGCACCAATCAAAAGAGGAGAGAGATACAAAAATAAACAATGTCAAAACCAATCAAACTTACGATACTTTTTGTTGTATGTGTACATTTTTCTTTCCTAGAAGCTATAAATGTACTTGATACAAAATTAATTTGATATTACCAGAATAATTTAGTTGAGCGTAGATTATTCTTTTAACATCCCCTATAATGTGTACTTTCATGACTCTTAGTTTCTCTCTCGTTTTGAAAAAGTCATGTCTTTAATGCTTTACAGGGGAACTCTTAAAGTGAACGTGGATTAGTCTAAAGAGAATAAATTATAAGAAGCATTTTTTCTTAAAAAATATTTATAGGGGGAATAGCCAAAATTGTGCCTAATTTTTGTACAAAATTGTCTTTTTTTTTCCATCCTTACCCTCTCATTCTCTCTCTCGTTATTTTTTCTTCTTCAGATTTTTTAGGTGAGACTCCTTCCCAAGCCGTTGGCCTCCCTAGACCCATCGGCCTCCCATCTTCTCTTTGACGATTTTCTTCATGCTCCGTCTTTTGCTTTGTGCATACTCGATCTCCTCCTATTTCCTCTCCATTACTCATTAAATTTTAGTCAATTTTGAAAAATTCAAAAAACTCTAATTTGTAAATTGAAATTAAAGATGCCTAAAATAAAAAATGTGTGAATTTATTTTATTTTTTTACAATATTTTTCTTTAAATGTTTTTTGTTTAAAATTGGTATTATTTTTGAGATCAGTTGTAACTAGTTTGACAAAAAATCAGAAATTGATAGATTGGTTGCATAAATGGATGTTCAAATTTTTGTATAAATCAAGGTGTGAGGTATCGAACGGTATTTTGAAATTTCGGGTACCGTACTGGTACTTTCGGTCACCGAGCCGAAACTGTCCAAAAAATTCAGTTTCGATTAGTGTTTTGAAAAAAAATCGAAGCCAAAATAATACAACCTCTTCGTATTCAGCAAATCATTACCTGAGAAAATTCGATCGTTGTCTTCATCTTTAGCGACTTTGACTTTGGCTTTTTTCCTTGCCTTAGTTGTTGAGGTCAAATTTGGGAGGAAGGAAGTGACGATGTCGACAACAACTTTGAGAAGACATTAGACTTTGAGATGTCAAAGACATCGACTTTGAAGACATCAACTTGAGACAATGTTGAATTAGAGTTTAATATAGATTGGGTTGGTCAGGTTACTTAGTGTTACGATCAAGATTTTAAATCTCGAATTTCGGTCACGTTCCGTCTTGAAATTTTCGCACAAGCTATCTCGTATTGGAGGAGATCTCAGACGAGATAAGTGTATCTTGAGTGTACATCTCGGGTCTTAAAGTACATCTCAGGAATATCTTGGAGTAATTTATGTGTCTAAAATTGATGTTTTAATGAGGTATTTTTAGGGGTGGGCGCGGTCGGTTAACCCATTCGAACGGTTAAAATTTTCGGTTAACCGCTTGACTTAGTCGGTTCGGTTAACCATTAGGCGGTTAATTGTGAACAATTGGTACCGACCGAACCGTTCTATTTTAACCGCGGTTAACCATTTATTTTAAACGGTTAACCATCCAATTTAATCGGTTAACTGGTTTGCCAGTTAACCGATTAAATTGGATGGTTAACCGTTTAAAATAAAATGTAACTAACTAACTATTAAAATCTGGAGACTGAATCTGTGAATCAATACCTAAATAGCTTACACATTACAGTTCATAATTAAATAACTCAAGCTGTCAAAGCACTCACAGTTATACATTACACTAACACTATTACAGTTCATATTAAATAGTAAATACTACCGCTGAAATGCTGAATAACACTTACAAATACAGCTTATGCCTTACACTCATACAGGTCAGTGCAGTGCAGTGAGTTCACAGTCACACTTCACAGAATCAGAATCACATACATATACATCATTGCAGTTGCAGTGCAGACAGGCAGGCAACAGATAATAGATATAATATATTACAAGGCTACATTAATAGTTTAGTACATTACAAGGCACTAACTGAACTGAAGGGCCGATTCTCGAACGCAACATGCCAACAGCTAGCTAGAGACTCAGAGAGCATTAGAGAATAGAGATTCAGAGCAACTGGAAGAGCATGAGCTACAACCTACAACAAAACAGCAACCACAAATGAATAAATAGGCCTGAATTTAGCTATAAAGTATAAACTGCTAAAGGAGGATAAACAGCAACCACAAAATTATGTACAAGTAACAAAATGTCAAAATCACTTAATCACTTAGAGTTATATTTAATTGTAACTCAGTTTCCCAGTAAAAAGAAAATCATCAAAATCCTGCTTTGGGTTGTTACTGGAACCTAGTGCAACTGTGCAAGTTCAAAAACAAGACTTCAACTTGTTTTTTTTTTCAATTCATTTACAGAAGAAATGGGAAAGAGGAAGATTTGAGTTGGCTTTTGTGTATGATTTACTGTAAATCAGAGAGTTAATGAAACAAACAGGGAAAGGAAAAGTCATTTCCAGGCCTGCATTCTTGGTTTTGATTCATACAAATACATTTTTTTGTTTCAAATTCAATTAGATGCATCTGAACCATTTTTCATTTCAACATTCTAATGAATCTATTATCTATACAGAACTAGCACAAATCAAACTTGGGGCTAAAATTTCGTATAGTCAACATGACAAGCCAAGCATTCAATCATACATTCAAATCTCTTGCATGCAAACAAGGTTTAAGCTTCCTATATCATCCAAAACATTCACACAGCAACCATTTTGTTTTGTGTAAGTTATGATATTTACTCAGATGCTACTCGAAACTGAGATGAAGTAAATATAAACTAAGAAGAGTGCAGGGTTGTTTATCATTTTTGTGTAAGGTGATATATAGGAAAAGTGTACAGGTTGATTATTTGTTTATAAAATAGGGTATGGCTGAAGATGTTGCTGTACATTGCACTCAATCACTTATATGCACAATACAACCAACTGACCAAGTCAACTTATAGTTTAATTATAGAAAGAACTACAAGAAAGTTAAAGTAAAAATTATGAACCTGCTCGTAGGCCTAATGACATATGGATGGCGATCGATTCTCCGACAACGACAATGTTTCCACAGTTAAAGAAGTTCTCGAACCACGTCCGTGTACAAAATCTGTAGGCAAATAACTAATAAGTGTACAAAATCTGTATCCAAATAACTAATAAGTGTGTGACTGTGTAATGTGTGTATTGTATGTACTGATTAAATGATAATAATTTACAAACTAAAGAAATATTACCTGAAAAAACTTCATCATAAAAATTCACATCGTCTAAAGGAACTTCAATTCGATGGTCTACAAAAATAGGTTTAGACCTAAGCCAATTTTGGGTAGTTACCAATGCCTCAACCATTCTTGGACTTAAAGTACTACGAAATGGATCTATAACCCGTCCTCCGGTGCTAAAAGCGGATTCTGAAGCGACCGTGGATACCGGAATTGCAAGAAGATCTCGTGCGACCAAAGATAAAATACGATACTTTGGACTATTTACCTTCCACCATAATAAAATATCAAAGTTATTTTTTGGCAATTCAACCGGCTCATTTAAATACCTATCTAATTCATTACTTTCATTATCTTGTTGTCGAACTTGTTTAAGATAAGCATCCATTCTTCTAGAATAAGCACTACCACTACTATTACTATCGGTACTTCCACTAATAAATGATGAACTATGTTGTTGTTCATCACAACTTTCACTTTGCGTCCCAAATGTAGGATCGATGGCATAAAAATCAAAAAATCTAACAAGAAGGCGTTTCACATCCGCTAATATATCTTCTGCCACTTCTTTAGCGTACATTTCTTCAAGACATAACCTCAAAAATTGGAATTTATATCTAGGATCAAGCACACAAGTAATAAACAGAACTTTGTTCATGCTACCAATATTCCCCCAGTATTTATCAAATTTCTCTTTCATACTTCTTGCCATTCGTGAAAGAGTAGGATCCGTTTTTCCAATCAAATCTTGCAATTCTTCTTGAATTAAACTCAACTCCGTAAAACATACATTTGAGGTAATAGATAAAGTGCTGCTGAACTTTAAAGTAATGTCATAAAAAAACTTCAAAAATTGAACAAAAAAGTCAGCATTTTTCCAATCTAGTGAATTCGGAGGTTGAGTTTCATTATTAAAGTAGGCAATATAAATACCATCGCTTTCTTTCATTTCATCAAAAACTTTCTTATATTTCAAAGCGGCTTCCAACATCAAATACGTAGAATTCCATCTAGTTGGCACATCTAAAGCAAGCATAGACTTATCATCAATTGATAAATTAACACAAACCTCCTTAAATTTTGCCAATCTAGCCGGGGACGATCTTACAAATCTAACGGCGGTACGAATCCCAGCAATAGTGCTACTAATTTCTTTCAAACCATCATTAACAATTAAATTAACAATATGAGCACAACAACGTATATGAAGGAATTCACCATTCAAAACACAACCATTGCATCCATCATAATCATTCAACGCATTTTTCACATAATTAATTGCGACTTCATTAGCACTTGCATTATCGACTGTGATAGACACTATTCGCTTAAGTTCCCACTTTTTGATGCAAGAAACCATAAGTTTTCCAATGTTCTCCCCTTTATGACTAGTGATCACACAAAAATTTAAAATCCTTTTGTGCAATTTCCAATCGTTATCAATGAAATGTGCAGTTAGAACCATATAATTTACATTTTGACAAGAGGTCCATGTATCGGTAGTAAGACATACTCCATGCAAATAAGTAGAAAACATGGTTTTAAGATAATCTTTTGTGTCGCCATATAAGTTAAGAACATCCCTACAAATTGTTCTACGTGAAGGTACGTCAAAGCTAGGACACATTTTCCGACAAAAATCAAGGAACCCTTCACCCTCAACAAAACTAAAAGGAAGCTCATCAATAATTAACATCCGAGCAAGAGCCCTTCTACACTCATCTTTGTTAAATGTCCATGTAGTAAGGGTGTTACTACCTTCACTTTCACTATTGTTTGTAAAAGCTAAAGTTTTTTGTCTTTTATCGTTTTCTCGAGGAATTGATTTACAAGCTGTCCTTATATGATAGATTAAATGTGAAGTACCATTCGCTTTACCATCACAAGCAAATTGTGCATGACAATGATTGCAAATACACTTAGGATGTAAAGGGTTTACCGAATTCTCTTTAGTAAAATGTTCCCATACCATAGATGGTTTCCTAGTAGAGGCTTTGCGCTTAGGAGCTAACGGAGGCCTTCCTTCATCAATACGCACTACGTCCGATTCTTCTTCTTCCTCCACCCAATCTTTGTCCAATAAATCATCAGCTGCGCCAACTTGCACCTGAAAATAATATTATAATAGTATGAACATCAATCAGATTAAGACTAAAATTAACAATACTTATAGCAAGTTAGCAACAATGATACTTATTATTATTACATAATGCAAAACAGGCTCAGCAACAGCAAGCAAAATTTCAAGCAAAATTATACACTTTGCTTATATTTCAAGTTCAAGTTCATATGTTTATAGCTACAAAACAGCAAGCAAGACAAACATTTGTATTATCACAACTCACAAGACCCTAAATCTTTAATGTACATATGAACTTCGGCCATATATAACCCTAAATCTTTTTTTTGAGAAAACAGCAGGCAAGTATTTGATTCATATGTTTATTACAATTTACAATTATCACAAGACAGCAAGTTCAAGTTCAAATGTTTATTACAATTATCACAAGCAAGACAACAAGCTTTTCAGTTTTCAATTATCAGAGATTCAGAATGTACATTTGTATTATTACAATTATCAGAGATTACAATTACCACAAGCAAGTTCATATGTTTATTACAATTATCACAAGAAAGCAAGTTCAAGTTCATATGTTTATTACAATTATCACAAGCAAGACAGCCATGAAGGCATGAACTATGAAGTCTCGACTGCAATTGAAGTCTCGACTCTCGATTGATGTCTCGAGTCTCGACTGCAATTGAAGTCTCGACTCTCGACTGCAATCAGCAAAGCAAAAAATTAATAATTTATAAACTCAATACTTACATGCTTTCTCTTTCTCACTGATGTCGATGCCATGATCTCGAAGTCTCGACTCTCTTTGATCTCGAAGTCTCGATGCTATGTCGAGTCGCGGCTGCTCTGTTACCTATTAGAGATTGGAATTTGGGAATTGGGATTATGAACGCGAGGCGGCTGCTCAGATTTAGAGTTAAAAACTTAGAAGTTAGAATACTGAATAGTGTTATTTAGGAGGCTAGGGCACGAACACGAAGCGGGTAATGGGTTTCAGGGTTTGCATTTTGCAAGGGACTCGGGTGTAGTTTACTGCTGGTCTGCTATGGTCAATGACTCAATGGTGCTACCGTGCTACTATTTAGTATTTTCTAATTTCTAATTTTCTAAAGCTAAATACTTGTTTGGTTAACGGTTAACCGACCGACCATATTTTCGTTAACCGTTAACCGAACCGAAAATATCGGTTAATGTCGGTCGGTTAACCAAAGATGTCGGTTAACTGATTTTGTCGGTTAAATCGGTTCGGTTTAGATCGGTCAAGGCGGTTAAGTCGGTATGGTCGGTTAAATGTCCATCCCTAGGTATTTTAGCAACTATAACTTTCAAAGTAAAAATATAAATTGTAACATTCTTGATTTACATAGAAAGAGTTATAATTAATGTTTTGGAGAAGAGGGGTAGCTTGATAACTTAATTTATTTGGTAATAATGGAATAATATCCTCTTATTTGAACATAAAAAACAAATGAAGTCTTTTGTTGTGACTCGTTAAGTTAAAAAGCAAAAAATATGTTCAAGGAGTTGGTAAGTTAGTAATTGGACTGAATAGTTTCTTTTGTATTTATATGAAACGAGAAATATTATGTAAAAGACGAAAATTATATAATTTCGGATGAGATCTCGGATTGAGATTTTGGTCCATATCTCGGGTGAGATTTGAATATTTTGGACGAGATGAGTGTCGGAAGAGATATGAAGGAGATTTGTTGTCTCGTTTCGTGTAAGTGTGATAAGGAGATCTCAAACAAGATATAAAAGATTTAAAACTATGGTTACGATCAAATTTTCCAATCTTAAAATAGACTCAAACAGATGAAATGAACTGCAAACTAATGAAGGAACGAGTCAAGAAGCTTGGAAGATGTCAAGATTGAAGAAATCAAAGATTTGACCAAGTTTCAGAAATAAAAATCAGGTTGGCACCGACATAATTTATGTTAGTACTGGCATAATTTTCACTAACATGATTCATGCCAGCATGATTAAAACTATCTAGAATGATGGTATGAAGAAACTCATAAAGTTTGCCGAACTTCCGAATAACACCGACATGATTTTGAGACTTGAAATGGCAAGCGCATAATAGTTAAGGTGCAAGCCTTAAGCCTTGGGTTTTTGAGCCTTTGGTCTTTTTGCGTGTCTTTCATACACGTTTGATCTACTATTTTGCTAACTACAAATTAAATTTTACACCATAATTTATAATTCATTCAACTATTTAAATATTTTATTATCTAAATTTTAAATTTTAAACCATATTTTATAATTCATTTAACTATTTGAATTTTTTATGTAACTAAATTTAAATTTTGCAAAAAGACGCTCTAAACTGCAAAATGATACTCAAACTGCAAAAGGATGCACAACGTGCGCCTGAGCCTTTTCTGAGTCTAGGCGCACGCCTTGATGACTATGGGCAAGAGATGGATGAAATAAGCTTAAATATAAAGAGAGAATCGACTTTGGATGCATAATTCAGGTCGGTACCAACCTCATTTTCTTTCTGATATTGGTATAGCATGACCTGTTCTACCTGCTGGATTATCGAATCTTGAAGATTTGGATGAATCCAAACTTGGATAACGAGTTTGGTGTGTGGAATCACCTATAAATAGCAAGCTATCTACAACTTGGAGATGACTTTTTTCTTTTTGGACTTCTTTTCCTATCTTCTTCTTCGAACCCTTGTAAATCCGAGATCTACCAGATTGTGGTCGGATTTGAGTGGTAATCTTTTGTATTTTGGAGAGAAAACATAAGATAATAAAATTAAAGTGGACGTAGATTGGAGAATTTGCCGAACCACTATAAAAATCGTGTTTTTGTCTTTGTTTATTTGGATAGATTTACATTTTCGGTGCTTTCATCTGATATTGGGGTGTTGTGTCATTTTTTGATGCAACATTTTTGGTGCTTGCACTGAGAAAGTACTAAATTTGAAGACTTAAAGCTTGGATCTGAAGTTTGGAAGAGATGAAGAGACCTTCTACCAAAGCTGTTGCAGGACCAAAACAACCAGAGCATGAGGCAGGTATGAGGTGTCCTTAAGTTCAACCTATCCGTCTACGTGACCAAAGAGGAGATGGAAAGGATGATGAAAGAGATCCAAGATGGAATAATGACTTGATAGTAGGAAATGCTTAAAGGATTTTTAGAAGGATAAATCAATAAAGAACAGTCGAAGCGGTTGTAACTCGGAACCAAATGCCAAAAACCAATGCATGAGCATTTGAAGTTAGAACAGAGCAAGCTAGACTAAGCCTTCATAACCAATTCATATCGGTACCATATCGGTACCGACCAAAATCAGACCTGTACCGACATGAATATGCAAGGGGACATAGTGGATCTGAACTTAGAAGGAGGCTGGTATGCCAAGAGCGGACGATGCTGGAGTTAGAAATGCAGATGAGAATGCGGATGCACGACAAAAGGAGTTGGAACCAGAAGTCTACCGTAGGAACATGAGGCAAAGCAAAGTTATGGATCAGAGATTTCAATTAGATGACAACGACCGAATAGCTGAAATGATTATGAGAATTGTGAGAGGTGGACCTTCAGACCAAAGTTTGGAGGACGTGAATAAGAATCCATTTACCCCCAACTCCGGTACGCGAGGAATCCACCTGATTTCAAGCTACCGACACTGAAACCGTGCAACGGAAGGACAGATCTGAGCGTTCATCTGATGAGATACATCCGATGTATAGAGATGTTTGGTGCATCTGAAGAGGTAATGAGATGATGTTTTTCATTATACTTGACAGAGTTGGCTGCTACGTGGTACAGACAATTAGAAAATGAGTTCATTAGCACGTAGGCTGGATTGGTAGGCAGATTTTTAAAATAGTTTAGCACGTGGGCTGGATTAGTAGACAGATTATTAAGACAGTTTAGAGTTCACATTTCTCGATCGAAGAATGCGATGACCCTTTCAATCATGAAGAAAAGGGTCGGAGAGACCGTAAGAGTTATCTGACTAGATTTAACGTAGCAGCCAATGTAGTCCATAAGCTGGATCCATCAATAGTTCTGTTGGCGGCATTGTCAGGAGTTGCAAATAAGATCGACTTCAAAATTGCTTTTCAAAGGGATCTACCGATGGATCTTACATGAAGCCGAGAGATATTTGCATCAGGACGTTAAAGTTGATGCCGTGGATGATGGAGGACCATCCAGAGCAAGATATAGTAAGGACAAAGGTAAGCGGAAAGTCGACAATAGCTTCAGAGAACTTAAGCGATAAAGGAGGAAACCAAAATTCTCTCATATACTGATCCAACTGAAATCCCTAAGAGGATGTACCTAGATACTACGGGGCAGATCCCCTATCCGAGGCCAACTAAGAAAGAACCCACAGATCGAGAGAGAAGGTATAGAAATTTTTGCATGTTTCATGAGCTGGATGGATATGAAACAAACGAATGCAGATATCTACGAGATCTGATAGAAGAGCATGTTTGGAACAACCGGTTGCAAGAATACGTGAGGAACCAAACTACAGCGGTGCAGCAGGAGCAGCCACCATCTATGGCAAATGCATCAGGATACAACCGTGGATTTGGGCCAGGAATGATTATCCCATGATAGGGATGAATATCGGTCATGTTCGATTCCCTTTTGCTTTTTATTCCAAGTAAATAAGATGGAATTACTATTAGGCCGCTTACACGTGTACGAGACCTTGATTAGTCTCTAGGCACGCTCTGAGTTGAGTTGGATGCCCGATGGTAATAATTGATAGTATGAATGTTTAGGGTATTTGCTTGTTGCTGTGATTTGGATTTAGTAAATAAATATTTGATTTTGTAAATCATTTGAGCATGATAACCGATGTATAAACTGATTGGACGTGATTTTCCTGATCGAAGAGACGTGACAATAAACCATAAGATGCAAGTCCCCTTGCCAGAGAGCGAGTGGATGAACTTGTATAGAAAAGTAAGTCTCTTTGTCAGTGAGCGAGTGGATAGACTTGCTTGGACGTTTGATTCCTTCACAGAGAGCTAGCGGATTGGACTCAACATGAAAATACAATCCGGTGAGGTCAGACCCTAGATTGGATGTTGATAGCATGATCCGAAGAGATTAGACCTTAGTATTTAAACGTCTTATAATTGAATAATGATTACTGATTAATTAATGATGGTCATTGCCTCGATTCGGTTGGGCTTACTTATAATGAGATGTTAGATGATACTAGACGATTTATAAGTAACGTTCCAATCGGTGGCGATGCACTCCTCCAATTAACAACGCATGATTTCATGATATATATATATATAATTAACCTAAATCCCAAACGAATAAGGGACGACATTGAAATAAGATAACTTAACCCTGAGCGAACACCGTATGGCTTTGATAATGATATGTGATAGCTTAACCCCGGGTGAATACGGGTTGGCTTTGGAAATAATATCTTATATAATAACTCCGGACGAACACGGAATGATTATGATTTATGACTAACACTTAAAGTAAGGACTAGAGTCCTTAGCTCTTATGGTCTAGAACAATCCTTGATTTGCAGGTGGATCTGAAGGAATCGGATGATTCACCTCAACTTGGATCGATGGATAGTCGGAGAACTCAACTACCAATGATTGATCACGCCTACGACTTGTTATTGAACAAAGCACAACTTACATACATAAAGCGTACTTTGAAGGGCAAGTGTTACCATTAAAATTTTCACCGTCTTAGAATAGACTAAAACAGATGGAAATTGACTGTAAATTAACGAAGAAATGAGTCAAGAAGCTTGAAAGATGTCAGGATTGAAGAAATCAAAGGTTTGATCAAGTTTTAGAAATGTAAATCAGGTTTGTACTGATATAATTCATGTCGGTACTAACATGATTCACGTCAACATGATTAAAACTATCTAGAACGATGATATGAAGAAACTCAGAAAGTTTGACGAACTTTCGAGCAACAAAATCATGTCGGTACAACATGATTTTGTTGGTACCGACATAATTTTGAGACTTGTAATAACAAGAGACGGATAAAAGGAGCTTAAATATGAAGAGAAAATTGACTTTGGATGCATAAAGTTAGATCGGTAACGACATGATTTAGGTCAATACTGGCCATATTTTCTTCCTGGTATTCGTGCGGCATGACCTGTTCTACCTACTGGATTATTAGATCTTGAAGATTGGACGAATTTAGGCCCGGATAGCGAGTTTGGTGCATGGAATCATCTATAAATAGCAAACTACCTACAACTTGAAGAGATTTTTTTACTTTTGGACTTCCTTTTCTATTTTTTTCCTCTAAACTCTTGTGAATCCAAGGCCTACTAGATTGTGGTCGAATTTGAGTGGTGATATTTGCATTTTGGCATACTTAAAAATTTCTTGTCAATATGAAAGGGTATACTCTTAGTGAACCAAATTAAGTTCATGGCTAAGCAATGTAAATTCAAAAACGATTATTTTCATAACAAATAAATATTTATATATTTCTTTAAATATACTTGAGTTTAGAATCCAATTTGACATGGAGGGACGATCATTTGATTTGGGTATGACCTATAGAAATTTTAATAAATATGATTATTTTCATAGTTCTCTCGCTTAATCACCTGATAAAGACCAAAAAGAGTTGTCCAGTAGAAATAATGTTTCATTTTATTTTCAATCATGTTTTCTAATTTTTACCCTCATCTAATATCAGTTAGAATTATGTTCCCAAAATGATACCAAATCAGTGATTTAATTAAGGTTTGTTTGCCTCCTAGAAGGTTCTAACTTTAGAATTAACACTAATCTTGATTACATCTTATAAATGGGAACATGCATGTTGTTGAGGATCGTCCCATCTCTAATTAATATACCGATCATCTACAATTATTAGAGGTCACTATTCATACCACCAATATGTTTTGACGGTTTTATGATAACTAGTGATTCTTTAACATGATATTGGAGCTAAGCTCATCCGTGTGCATGCGTAACTGCCTTTGTCACCCAATATAAATAGCCACGTGTTAGACTCAGGATATGCCACATGTGCAGAAATGGTTTGAGAATAGTCTCACATCCTCTAATTAATTAACATAATTAACCCTATGTACAAATATTAAGAGATCACCCTTCATATCACAAATTGGTTTTGTGATAACTAGTGATTCTCCGACACATGTTTCAACAATATCTTGCAAGGTATAGTGATTCTTTTTATGAGGTCCTGCATCTGTTTATCTTTCAAAGTGACCATATTTGGTTGGGAATCGTTATGGTGACATCCCCATTTTTGTATGTTGCAGTCATTTCATAAATCAAACCTTGTTAAGATTGAGTAACGTATTTTATCTTTGTTATTACAATATTTGACTGTACCTCTGCTTGCTTATTGCAGTCTTGTTGTTTTAGGTAACGTCACAGAATTTGAAAGAGGGGTTCTTTGGCTTTCTGATAAACTATCGTTTGATGTAGATGTGCGAGTAAATCTGTTTGAGGTACATCTCTTTTGCTGTTTGTTTTCTCATGAACACGGGGGAGGGCTTACAGTCATTTGCTTTCAGCCGACTTTCCAAATTACGTGCTGACTGTTTTACCATATGCTACTGTTCTGTAGTGCAATATAAGAGTTCTTGGAGGGCTTTTATCTGCTCATTTACTGGCAACTGACTTGAAGAATAGAATGACACTTGGGTTTTACAACAATGAACTACTCATTCTTGCCGAGGACTTGGGAAACCGCTTTCTGCATGCCTTTGATACCCCAACTAGTTTGCCGTATGCTTGGATAAATCTAAAGGTGTTATTTTTACTTTTGTTCATTTAATCTAATTTTATATATCTTTTTAATTTGCAAAAGAAGGCCATGGAATTACTGAACTAGTTCTCAGCCGTAGAAAATATAAACAGTGTCTGACTAATAGGTCAATGAGGCATTACATAAAAGTACACCCAGTCATGGATTAGGGAAAAAGAAACAAGGATAACTAGAATTCATAGACATTTAATATAACTTCCAAACAAAAAGAAAAGAACATGATAAAGCCGCAACATAAACCCAAAAGCTGAACATTATTATGCCACCAGATTTCAAACATTATTATCTCTTGCTATTCTCCCATCAAGTGCCACTGTCTACCCCACAGTTCCAAGCATAAGTTGATAATCAACCATAACATCAAACTGCTTTATCCTTTTAGAGCAACCTGTCCAGAGCAAGACATGACTTGTAATTGAATTCATAACTACATTAGGAGTCCTACGCTTATTTTTGAAAAACTTTTTTCTTTCAAACCAGATGATCCAATGAAAAGCAAGGTTAAGAGCATCAAGCAATTTCTTCTCCTGGATACACTTCCTAATACTATTATTGATCTATCTAAAATGAGAAATCTCAAACGAAAGTCAAAAAATGTTAGCCTTCTCCCTAAGATATCGAGAACCAAGTGACAACCTGTAAAAAAATGACACATTGATTTCTGTTCTGAACCACAATAGAAACACAACCGACTAGTTTGCAAAATTTTCTAAGGGAATCAACTGTATTTAGTTTTTTTTTCCGTATGAGGAGACATTGACTTTCAATTTTACTTATGAAACAACATATTCATTCCTGAAAATGGAATAAATAATCACTTAGCAGAAAGAAACTTCACTTGCCACCAAAGCCCGAAGGGGAATTAAGTTGTCTTTGTACGTTTCAACTCATGGCATCTATAACCTCCGGATACTATTTTTTGCGAGAAGTATGTGCAAGACAAGACTCGAACCTGGGTTTGTTACCAGACCTAGACATCCATTTTCCATTGCGCCACATCTGCAGACATTTGATTAAAATTACATCCTCCAAAAATCTATCAAAAGTCAAAATTTACTTGAATCCTAGAGAATCGAGGACATGAATATCCTATATTAAGGCACTCTTATTGTTACTAATAGTAAATAGGTCAAAAAAATTCCGTGAATGAAGAAATCTGTAACAACCCATTCTCTCCAAAAATTATATGTTATCTCCTACACTGAATATGTTCTTAACTTTAGTTCTATAGATGGGAATCAGACTTAGAATGTCTTTTCAAAAATGAAAAGGTTGTCCAAAATACATTGTAAAACAACCTTTATAATACAAACAAGATTTTAATCTTCCATAAAGAATCTTTTTTCCTAACATTTCCTATAACAACTTGGCTAGCATTACCTTATTCCATTTTACTTAGCTTTACATTCTTTCTCTCAGATCACGAAACAATTAATTGCACGACCATCCTTATTTCATTTTCAAAAATTATTCCTTCTGACATGGTCAAATTATTATTAAAAGGTAAACCGGGTGCGCGAGGCTCCCGTACGATAGCGGGCTTTGGGGAGGTCGATAATGCACGCAGCTTTTTCCTCGTATTACGAAGTGACTGTTTTCGGACTCGAACCTGTGCGTCTAGATCACCATGCGGGTGACCTAACCATTGCGCCAAGGCATCACCTCACGTGGTCAAATTATTATTATTATTATTTTTTAAAAACAACACAATGTGAGAATTTATAAAATGACAACCAACACACTGGTATAGTATTAAGAACCGAATTAACAAGAGCTAGCCTCTTGATTTGCCAATCTTTTGTCCGCTCAATAAATATGAGGCAACCAATTATTATGATGTAATTTAATTATGAATTTTGAGTTGTCTCCTGTTGGCTTATTTCTTGGAATGACATGTAGGTTGGGGGTCTAAGTCCGGTCAAATATATAAATTTCCGCCAAATTTTGCCTTTTGGAATTTGTTCAAACTAACCGAGTTTATATATCTAGTGCACTCATTTTTTAACTCGAGCTTGATTATATCTAAATCTTTGTTTCCACATATCCCATCAATCAACTTATTCGCTCTTTATATAAGATTTGCTATCTTTTCCCCATTTAATTCTCTCTGTGACTCCTATATGTTCAAACCTGAGAACTCCACTGTTAAATTTACTTTCTTTACTTAAGATTGTCCATGCATTTTTTTGCCGAAGTCCTAAAATATTTTCTCAACGTTCTGAATGTAATGGTAATATTATATGTTGCATTCCTTTTGCTTTAAACGACTTCCATTTATCCTCTATCAAGCCATCATATCCATTTTCAATTATCCATATCTTCTCAAATTTAGAAACTTTTTGATATGTTGATATCATCATCAATGTCTAATACGAATTCACACCGACTAGCGCTTGCATATCAGATTTAAAAGCTAAAGGATACATGTTTTCCAAATGCAAATCAATGGAAATTAGTTAAGAAATTGAAAAAATATGATTTATTGCTTTTTGATTTCTTTCTGTACAAGACCCTGAACAAGCTGTGACGTATTTATATACAAAGATGGAAAATAGATATTTACAATAATGCCCTTATTATACAAGTATATATTATCTTTTCCACTTCAGCCGTATACTTTATTCATTCATTTTCCCCCTTCAAATCGATCTAGGGTTTCCTCTTGAACTCTAAAATGTCGATCTTCATCACCATGCTTTCTGAAAATAATAAACTTAAAGTTTTGATTGCGAGAATCAGTCGATCTTCTAGGTTGAGAAAAGATTCATCTTTCACCAGCAGTGATGGATCTGGTTAGTCTGATAAAATCACAAGTATCTGTAGATCTGAAGCTGCTCTTAGATCAATGAACCTCCAACTACTAATCAATGGAGTTACTTGAGCCCGAACTCTGATTTGGTTTCTGTTGTGATAGTGAGTTCATTGAGCTATCGTTTTGAGGTGTTCAGGAAGTTTTCCATTCTGACTTGAGGTTTTGTTGACTATGATGGATCGATTTGGCTTATGGTATGAAGTGATGATGTTGGTCTCGCTGTCGAGGCTTTTGACTTTCAATTCATCTCTGAACCGACAGAAATTCTGGGCAGATAAGGCCTTTGTGAGTATATCTGCCCTTTGGTAGGGAGCAGGTATATGATTTATTTCTATTTTGTTCTGATTTACTTGTTCCCTTACAAAATACAAATCTATCTCCATGTGTTTAGTCCTTGTATGCAATATTGGATTTGCTGATAATGCCACTGCACTTAAGTTGTCGCACCATATCACTGTTCTTTTGCTGATTTGAATCTGTAGTTCACCGAGAAGAGATTTGGTCCAAATCACTTCTGCTGTGCAACTAGCCAGACTGCGATATTCAGATTCTGTACTTGATCTGGATACCGTAGGCTGCTTCTTTGAGCACCATGATATAAGATTTTCCCCCAGATAGATACAATACCCTGATGTTGATCTACGATCATCAGGATCTGATGCCCAGTCAGCATCAGTATAGCTAGTAATTGCTAATTGTTTGCTTGATTTCATGTTTAATCCATAGTCTAGAGTACCATTTAGATATCTCAGGATTCTTTTTACTGCATTCCAATGTTCGTCTAGAGGATGATGCATGTACTGACATACTTTGTTGACACTAAAAGATATTTCTGGTCTGGTAATGGTTACATACTGTAGAGCTCCAACAATACTTCTATATTCTTTTTCAAAAGTTATTGTGTCTCCCCTGTGTCTTGATAGATGCAAGTTACTAACCATAGGTGTTGGCATGGGCTTTGCTCTCTGCATTTTTGCTTTGATGAGTATTTCTTTTATATACTTTCTTTGACATAGATGTATTTCTGTCTCTGATAATCTGTTGACTTCTATACCTAAGAAGTAGTTGAGTGTGCCTAGATCTTTGATGGTGAACTGCTTGTCAAGATAATGAATTACATAATTGATTTCTTCTTTACTATCCCCTGTAATGATGAAGTCATCAACATAGACTAAGATATAAGTCAGTTTATTGTTATGCTCTTTGATGAATAATGATGTGTCAGACTTGGCTTGTTGATAATCCAGTTTCATAAGTGTTGCCTTTAATTTGTCGAACCATACTCTTGGGGCTTGTTTTAGTCCATATATTGCTTTATTTAGCTTGCATACCATTGTATTGTTCTCTGATTGAATGAAACCTGGTGGTTGCTGCATGTAGACTTCTTCTTGAAGTTCACCATTTAGAAAGGCATTGTTTACATCTAATTGCCTGATATCCCATCCTTTATGTAGAGCTATGGTTAGGATTACCCTTATTGTAGTTGGCTTTATCACTGGTGAAAATGTCTCATTGAAGTCAAAACCATATTGTTGACTATAACCTTTTGCTACTAGTCTTGCTTTATATCTTAGTATAGTTCCATCTGGATTCTTCTTTATCTTGTAAGTCCACTTGCATCCAATTATGCCTTTATGTTTTGGTGGTGATACGAGATTCCAAGTTCTGTTTTTCATCAGTGCACTGTACTCCTCTTGCATTGCATTTTTCCAGTTTTCATTGGTGAGAGCTTGTTCGAGAGTCTCTGGCTCTTCATCTGTTGTACATGTAGCATATAGCTTTGGTTTAAAGATTCCACTCTTGGATCTTGTTATCATTGGATGTCCCCTGTCTTCTGATTGTTGGTGTGTGGTTGAAATTTCCTTTGTAATTTGATCATGATTATTGTCTCTGCTGCTGGTTTGATGATTGCTTGAGATTATTGGAGATTCATCATTTTCTTGTATTTGTTTAGATTGAGACTGACTTGATTCACTGTTGGATTGTATACATTCAGTATCTGACTTTGTCTCTTTCTCTTGAATGTGAGGTGATCTCTGATGATTATCATACACAGGTATGAGAGGAATGGATACACTTGGATTGTACAACTTCTGAGTAGTTTTTACATGTTGTGTTGCAAATGGAAACACATGTTCATTGAACACAACATGTCTTGAGATAAATAACTTTCCACTGCTATCCAAACATTTATATCCTTTCTGATTTACACCATAACCTAGGAAGGTGCATGGTGTAGATCTAAAGTTTAGTTTATGAGAGTTGTATGGCCTTAGATGAGGGAAACACAGACATCCGAATGTTCTGAGATTTTGATAATCCGGTTTCTCATTAAGTAAGACTTCATAGGTGTTTTGTCCTATTTTACCTTTGTGGGTAGTCTATTGATTAGATAGACTGCAGTTCCAAAGGCATCAGGCCAAAACTTCATTGGTAGTGAAGCTAGAGCAAGTAATGTGAGACCAGTTTCTACTATATGTCTGTGTTTCCTCTCAACTAGCCCATTTTGTTCAGAGGTATAAGGACAAGTCATTCTATGTGCTATTCCTTTTACTTGAAAGTATTCCTTCAATGGCTTGTACTATGTACCTCCATCAGTTTGTATTACCTTTACTTGCATACCTGTTTGTCTCTCCACCAGTTTTATGAAGTGAATAACAACATTTTGTACTTCTGATTTGGATTTCAGAAAATAGATCCATGTGTACCTGGAATAGGCATCTACAAACGATATATAATATCTAAAACCATAATCTGAGTTTACAGATGCTGGACCCCAAAGATCTGATGCAACAAGTTGCAATGGCCTGCTAAACTCAGATTGTGATTTTGGAAAAGCCAATTTATGGCTCTTTCCCATCTGACAGTAGGTGCATACATAAGAAGAAGGTATATCAACTTTTATATTATTATCAAACAGTACTTTCTTTACAATTTTTACATTTGGATGTCCCAACTTACAGTGCCAAACATCAAATAAGCTTTTATCATTTTGACTTGATTCATTTTCAGCTAAGTAGCAGCAATTTCTTGAACTGTTTGAACATTTATCATTTGAGTTTGAAAGGTTGAATCTGTATAACTCATTGTGAGTATTACCCTGCAATAATATTTGCTTGGTCTGAATATCTCTAACTAGACAATATTTGGGATAAAATTCAAAGTACACATCATTATCCTGTGCAAATTTTGACACACTGATAAGGTTTTTCTTTATTTTGGGAACTCTCAATAAGTTATTGAGATTAAGTATTCTTTGTCCACTAATTCGTGCATTACCAGTGTGTGTAATGTTAATATTATAGCCATTTCCCATACAAATAGATCGAGTACCTTTATATTCCTTGCTGCCAATGTTTAGGTTCTGAAGATTGCTGGTAACATGATGTGTTGCTCCTGAATCTGGGTACCAACATTCATTGCAGTAGTCTTCTGACCTTCCTGATTCTGACACATTCAGGTTATGTATCTTCTGTTCCTCTGCAGTGTTTCTATTTTCATGCTGCATGCTTGCTATGTTTGCATTAATGGCATTGTTTTTCTGATTTGTTGAGTTTTGGGCTGCACTGTAATTGGCATCAAACCTAAAATAACATCTGACTGCAGTGTGTCCTAATTTTCCACAAATTTGACATTTCGGTCTATTATTGTTATTGCTCCATCTGCCTCCTCTTCCTCTTGATCTTCCTATTTGGTTTCTTTGATAATTTTGATCATTTCTTGATCCCTGATTGTTTCTTGCTTCATTATTTCTGTCCTGAGTTCTGTTTCTTGAATTTCCTGCATAGTTAATTGATAAGTCTGCATCAAAAGCTTTCTTGTGTTCAATCCTTCCCTCATGAGCAAGTAATGTAGCATGAACAGATTGCATGGGAGGAATAACTTCTTGAGATGACATTACAGCTACAACAGCTTCATATTCATTGTCTAGACCATTCATGATGGTTAGGATCTGTTCTGTATCTGAAACCTTATGACCAGCAGCCTCTAAAAGATCACAGTAGTTCTTGATTTTACCCAAGTATTCTCTCACTCTCATATTATCTTTTCTGATTGTTTGCATCTGTCTTTTATAATACATAATCTTTGCTGCTGATTGAGAATTGAATACTTGCTGAATGGTTGTCCAGATTTCGTTTGATGTCTTACAACCAATAACTTGTGGCAAGATCTCTTTACTGATAGATGACAGAATCCAGGAACTCAGTAAATGATCTTGTCTTAGATGTGCTCCATAGTCTTTATTGTTGATCAATTTTCCATCAATATCGGTTATGAATTTGGGCGGAATAGTATTGGTTCCATGAATGTATTCTTCTAGACCATAGCCTTTTAATGCTGTTTCAACTTGAAACTTCCATAACAGATAGTTTCCTTCATCTAATTGTATTGTTATCAACTGACTCTGTGGACTTATTATGGTTTTTATTAAATCTTGCACAGGTTCTGGCCTCTGCTGTGTCTGATTTTCCCTTCTTGATGGTGAAGAAGTGGATGAATCTTGACCAGAAATGGTTGGCGAAACATTAGTTGGATTGTTGAGATCATCTGCCATGATTTAGCTTCTGAATTCTTGATGCAAATGAGCAGATTGTATATGATCAATGTGCAGCCAGGTTCTGATGAACTTATGGCGAGGCACACACACGGATTGGTTAGAACAGAATTGATACTTTCTTGATCTTGGCAAACTTCTCAGATGATGAAGCTTTTCTGATGAGAAATTCAAAACCACAGCCAGTGTACGGTTTCAGATGATGAACTTATTCTGATGAGCCGCCTTGGCGAGGTGGATAGCCGTGAGGCAAATAGCTCTGATACCAAGTTAATAAATTGAAAAAATATGATTTATTGCTTTTTGATTTCTTTCTGTACAAGACCCTGAACAAGCTGTGCCGTATTTATATACAAAGATGGAAAATAGATATTTACAATAATGCCCTTATTATACAAGTATATATTATCTTTTCCACTTCAGCCGTATACTTTATTCATTCATTTAAATTTTATCATGTTTGGCAAGAATTGTTTTTTCTTTTTTTAGTCTAGGTATGCTTTTTATTAAACATTGACAAATCTATTAATTCACCACCCTTAAAAAAGTTCTCAAAACTTTCCATGTCAACAACACTGCTTTCTCTACCATTCTTTTCTCAATAAACTAGTAAAACAATAGTCACCCTTAATCAACCAAGCACCTTGATTCTATCGTTGAAAACAAGCAATCCTTCCACATGAGTCCTTTTCATCTCTATATTGTGGCTCATAAACAATATAAAGAAGAAAAAAAATTTCCATTACCTACATTCGACAATGCTTTGAGTGCTTGAACCAAACTCCACAATGTTTCATTCCAACCAACAAAAGTTTCTCTAAAATTATCATTCAACTCCAAATAATTCCCAATATGTATATACTATATACACTACCTCCTAATGTTCTAAATACTAGATCATCTGAGTTTTAGATCTTTATCTATTGCAATATTATTAAATCTACATAGATACTAAAAGTAGAAATCTTAATATAGGTGCATTCCTCTCTTACGTTCAAACTCAAATCTTCATCACAAAGAGAAAGGACACTTTTTCAATGATCTTAGATTTAATACTTTCAGCATCACACTTGGGATAATGAACTTAGCTATCTTAGTCATGGCATATATTTGTAAAGCAGAAAGGGAACTTGGAATCGTTGGAATGTGTACTGCCTATTAAAGGATCAAAGTTTGTCCCTCCCACATTTACGGGATGATATTATTTTTTCTTCAAAGATTTAACCTTCTTTGGACAATGTACTGCTTGTCTTCTCAAGAAGACCTTTTTTAACCATATTAACTTTGTTTGGCTCAGCTACAATAGTCTTTGTTTATATATTTTGCTAACAATCATCAAAAACAATATTCTGAACCGATGTTTTCCCAGTTATTACTTTCTCAACTAAGTTTTTTTTTTCCTCCTTCTCCAATGTGAGCTTTCTCTCTTGATGCTATTTCAAAAAGCATCTACACTTACTGTTAAAATCAGGAATTTGTATTTCTTGGAAAATTCATATTTTTAGGATATCTTGTACAGCTGTAAATCTCATACTACTTTCTAGGAAATAATATAGTGCAGTGATTATTCTAGTTTTCTATTTTAGCTCTAGATTTCCTAGGAAGTTTCCTATTTTCTAGATTTCTTATTCTTTGTACAGCCTATAATGCTGTGTAACTATACAGATTTTTTAATGGGGATTTTAGATTTTTTCCTCTAAACCTTTATGATATCAGAGCTGTAGGTTTAGGTGTTTTTTTTTTCTACCATGGCAAAAACTCCAGAAGATCAGACCTCTGCCTTTATTATTCCCGAAACTCCAGCCACCCAAAACCTCACTGAAATCAACCCAAATGTCTCCATTTAGATCACTACCGTCAGACTGGATGTCCTAAATTTTTTAAAGTGGACCCAGTCATTGAAATTAGCTATTAATGGCTGGGGAAAGCTAGGATTTTTAACTGGTGAAGAACCACAGCCAAAGGAAGCTGATCCTCTGTTCAAATATGGAGTTCAGGGAACTCCCTAATCACCACATAGCTTCTCTAGTCCATGGAGGAATCAATTAGGAAACCCTATTTGTTTATGACAGCCAAACAAATATGGGATGTTGTTCAGGAGACATGCTCGGATTTGAAGAACCATTCTCAAGTGTTCGAGTTGAAGACAAGACTATGGAACACTAAACAAGGAGATGCGGACGTTACCTCTTTCTTCAATCACATGCTAGCCTTGTAGCAGGAACTCGACTTGTGTTACAACGAGGAATGGGAGAGTCCCAATGATTTAGCAAGGTTCAAAAGACGTGAGGAAATTGATAGAATTTCATGTTTTTAGCAGGAATTAATTCAAGCTTCGATGGCATGAAGGGAAAAATCCTTGGACACCAGCCATTACCCTCAATCTGAGAAGATTTTCCGAGTTGAGACATGAGGAAAGTTGGAAATGGGTGATGGTGAGATCACCATTTTTCCTATTTATGTAACCTTAAAGATTGATAATTTTCCTTTTGTATTTTCAAAGTAGAATTACATTTAAAAAATAAAACAAAAATAACCCTCCCTTTTCTGAGCGGGAACAATGACATATCTACATATAAGTTTCACTACTAGGATTTCAGCAATTATCACTTACCATCAGATTTTGGAAAGGATCATGATTATTATCTTTCTAAGAACTCTTTAAACCAATATCATTTTCTCTCATCTCTTAAGCATTTACGAGATGTTTATTTTTCCGGTTTCATGGAATTTTCAACGGTTTTAAGGGGGCTTTATTGTAAAAGGCAAAGCAATGAACTGCATCCAACTTGAATGTATTTTCATGAATCTTGGAGGGGCGATGCTTACAGATGAGAGTACCATACCTTGCTAGTCTTTTTTCCTAGAGCATTTTGATATGGTCTTGATAGAACCAAGTGGGAATGAATTTAACTGCAACATGAGCCCCTAAACTCAATGTATTTAGGTGACTTCAAAACTTACCTTCATAACTGTTTGATTGTTCCATTCAACACCTTCGAAGACTCTTGATATTCTGTATCACTGAAAAGGGGTTCTATGTTTAGTAAGTCTACTATGGTCGTGACTGTTGGTTTGACACCTTCTATACTGTCCTATAGTGCTGACATGCATTTTGCCAAAATTCTTGGATTTCTTCAGGTTTCTTATCCATAAAGGACTGTAACTTTTTAAACATCGGTCAATTGATGCCAATTAAATTCGATCCCAAGACCTCTAGATAAACAATGTAACGACAAAGAATTTTTTTTTTAATCTTGTGAAAAATGCCTCTAGTTAAGTGAGCGTTGTTTTTTATCCCCCTTCAATCGGGAAATTCCTTCATGCGAACCTTTTAGTTTCACTTGGTAAAACTTGTTTTCTTTGTAGGAGGTTTCCTGTGACACTTTATGTGTGCATCCAAAATTGCAGCAATACATTTTTGCTTTGGAATAACTCCATCTCCCTTTTACATTATTAGTGACTTAGAGAAGATTCCTTCTAGGTTATGTAGACACGTCATAGGCCTTTTTACCCATAATTTATTTGAAATTTCTTTTTAAAAAAAATTCATACCACATAGGGTGCCTTTTATCATCGTAATCTTTAGGGGTGTTGGCTTGTATCCTCTTCTTTCTTTGTTAATACTTTGATTATTCGGCATGTCCTCGAAATACAAAGATGTAATGTTTAGCCTTCTGTCATTAATCATGTGCTTTGATAATTGCACTAGGTTCTATGTGTACACGATAAGTTGAGAAAAAGTAATTTGAAAAGTAATTTCATTAATAGCGATGGATTTGACATTTATGAGTTGGATTTTGATATGGGTATTTGTTTTACATGGTAATTTGTTACAGTCAATGCTCTAAAGTTTTGCTTATATAAGAAACATCCTTCATTCTTTTTATGAAAACACGCCTTTCTTTCCTTTTACCCTTTTTAGATGTTCTCTTTAACGGACATCATCATTTTATGATTCTAATGATCCTCTGAGAAGTGGCACGGTGGTGTTGCAATGGTTTCCCATTGATCCCTGCTTGCTGGTGTATTTTTTCCTCCATACTGTAGGGGTGGGCGCGGTCGGTTAACCCATTCGAACGGTTAAAATTTTCGGTTAACCGCTTGACTTAGTCGGTTCGGTTAACCATTAGGCGGTTAATTGTGAACAATTGGTACCGACCGAACCGTTCTATTTTAACCGCGATTAACCATTTATTTTAAACGGTTAACCATCCAATTTAATCGGTTAACTGGTTTGCCAGTTAACCGATTAAATTGGATGGTTAACCGTTTAAAATAAAATGTAACTAACTAACTATTAAAATCTGGAGACTGAATCTGTGAATCAATACCTAAATAGCTTACACATTACAGTTCATAATTAAATAACTCAAGCTGTCAAAGCACTCACAGTTATACATTACACTAACACTATTACAGTTCATATTAAATAGTAAATACTACCACTGAAATGCTGAATAACACTTACAAATACAGCTTATGCCTTACACTCATACAGGTCAGTGCAGTGCAGTGAGTTCACAGTCACACTTCACAGAATCAGAATCACATACATATACATCATTGCAGTTGCAGTGCAGACAGGCAGGCAACAGATGATAGATATAATATATTACAAGGCTACATTAATAGTTTAGTACATTACAAGGCACTAACTGAACTGAAGGGCCGATTCTCGAACGCAACATGCCAACAGCTAGCTAGAGACTCAGAGAGCATCAGAGAATAGAGATTCAGAGCAACTGGAAGAGCAAGAGCTACAACCTACAACAAAACAGCAACCACAAATGAATAAATAGGCCTGAATTTAGCTATAAAGTATAAACTGCTAAAGGAGGATAAACAGCAACCACAAAATTATGTACAAGTAACAAAATGTCAAAATCACTTAATCACTTAGAGTTATATTTAATTGTAACTCAGTTTCCCAGTAAAAAGAAAATCATCAAAATCCTGCTTTGGGTTGTTACTGGAACCTAGTGCAACTGTGCAAGTTCAAAAACAAGACTTCAACTTGTTTTTTTTTTCAATTCATTTACAGAAGAAATGGGAAAGAGGAAGATTTGAGTTGGCTTTTGTGTATGATTTACTGTAAATCAGAGAGTTAATGAAACAAACAGGGAAAGGAAAAGTCATTTCCAGGCCTGCATTCTTGGTTTTGATTCATACAAATACATTTTTTTTTTCAAATTCAATTAGATGCATCTGAACCATTTTTCATTTCAACATTCTATTGAATCTATTATCTATACAGAACTAGCACAAATCAAACTTGGGGCTAAAATTTCGTATAGTCAACATGACAAGCCAAGCATTCAATCATACATTCAAATCTCTTGCATGCAAACAAGGTTTAAGCTTCCTATATCATCCAAAACATTCACACAGCAACCATTTTGTTTTGTGTAAGTTATGATATTTACTCAGATGCTACTCGAAACTGAGATGAAGTAAATATAAACTAAGAAGAGTGCAGGGTTGTTTATCATTTTTGTGTAAGGTGATATATAGGAAAAGTGTACAGGTTGATTATTTGTTTATAAAATAGGGTATGGCTGAAGATGTTGCTGTACATTGCACTCAATCACTTATATGCACAATACAACCAACTGACCAAGTCAACTTATAGTTTAATTATAGAAAGAACTACAAGAAAGTTAAAGTAAAACTTATGAACCTGCTCGTAGGCCTAATGACATATGGATGGCGATCGATTCTCCGACAACGACAATGTTTCCACAGTTAAAGAAGTTCTCGAACCACGTCCGTGTACAAAATCTGTAGGCAAATAACTAATAAGTGTACAAAATCTGTATCCAAATAACTAATAAGTGTGTGACTGTGTAATGTGTGTATTGTATGTACTGATTAAATGATAATAATTTACAAACTAAAGAAATATTACCTGAAAAAACTTCATCATAAAAATTCACATCGTCTAAAGGAACTTCAATTCGATGGTCTACAAAAATAGGTTTAGACCTAAGCCAATTTTGGGTAGTTACCAATGCCTCAACCATTCTTGGACTTAAAGTACTACGAAATGGATCTATAACCCGTCCTCCGGTGCTAAAAGCGGATTCTGAAGCGACCGTGGATACCGGAATTGCAAGAAGATCTCGTGCGACCAAAGATAAAATACGATACTTTGGACTATTTACCTTCCACCATAATAAAATATCAAAGTTATTTTTTGGCAATTCAACCGGCTCATTTAAATACCTATCTAATTCATTACTTTCATTATCTTGTTGTCGAACTTGTTTAAGATAAGCATCCATTCTTCTAGAATAAGCACTACCACTACTATTACTATCGGTACTTCCACTAATAAATGATGAACTATGTTGTTGTTCATCACAACTTTCACTTTGCGTCCCAAATGTAGGATCGATGGCATAAAAATCAAAAAATCTAACAAGAAGGCGTTTCACATCCGCTAATATATCTTCTGCCACTTCTTTAGCGTACATTTCTTCAAGACATAACCTCAAAAATTGGAATTTATATCTAGGATCAAGCACACAAGTAATAAACAGAACTTTGTTCATGCTACCAATATTCCCCCAGTATTTATCAAATTTCTCTTTCATACTTCTTGCCATTCGTGAAAGAGTAGGATCCGTTTTTCCAATCAAATCTTGCAATTCTTCTTGAATTAAACTCAACTCCGTAAAACATACATTTGAGGTAATAGATAAAGTGCTGCTGAACTTTAAAGTAATGTCATAAAAAAACTTCAAAAATTGAACAAAAAAGTCAGCATTTTTCCAATCTAGTGAATTCGGAGGTTGAGTTTCATTATTAAAGTAGGCAATATAAATACCATCGCTTTCTTTCATTTCATCAAAAACTTTCTTATATTTCAAAGCGGCTTCCAACATCAAATACGTAGAATTCCATCTAGTTGGCACATCTAAAGCAAGCATAGACTTATTATCAATTGATAAATTAACACAAACCTCCTTAAATTTTGCCAATCTAGCCGGGGACGATCTTACAAATCTAACGGCGGTACGAATCCCAGCAATAGTGCTACTAATTTCTTTCAAACCATCATTAACAATTAAATTAACAATATGAGCACAACAACGTATATGAAGGAATTCACCATTCAAAACACAACCATTGCATCCATCATAATCATTCAACGCATTTTTCACATAATTAATTGCGACTTCATTAGCACTTGCATTATCGACTGTGATAGACACTATTCGCTTAAGTTCCCACTTTTTGATGCAAGAAACCATAAGTTTTCTAATGTTCTCCCCTTTATGACTAGTGATCACACAAAAATTTAAAATCCTTTTGTGCAATTTCCAATCGTTATCAATGAAATGTGCAGTTAGAACCATATAATTTACATTTTGACAAGAGGTCCATGTATCGGTAGTAAGACATACTCCATGCAAACAAGTAGAAAACATGGTTTTAAGATAATCTTTTGTGTCGCCATATAAGTTAAGAACATCCCTACAAATTGTTCTACGTGAAGGTACGTCAAAGCTAGGACACATTTTCCGACAAAAATCAAGGAACCCTTCACCCTCAACAAAACTAAAAGGAAGCTCATCAATAATTAACATCCGAGCAAGAGCCCTTCTACACTCATCTTTGTTAAATGTCCATGTAGTAAGGGTGTTACTACCTTCACTTTCACTATTGTTTGTAAAAGCTAAAGTTTTTTGTCTTTTATCGTTTTCTCGAGGAATTGATTTACAAGCTGTCCTTATATGATAGATTAAATGTGAAGTACCATTCGCTTTACCATCACAAGCAAATTGTGCATGACAATGATTGCAAATACACTTAGGATGTAAAGGGTTTACCGAATTCTCTTTAGTAAAATGTTCCCATACCATAGATGGTTTCCTAGTAGAGGCTTTGCGCTTAGGAGCTAACGGAGGCCTTCCTTCATCAATACGCACTACGTCCGGTTCTTCTTCTTCCTCCACCCAATCTTTGTCCAATAAATCATCAGCTGCGCCAACTTGCACCTGAAAATAATATTATAATAGTATGAACATCAATCAGATTAAGACTAAAATTAACAATACTTATAGCAAGTTAGCAACAATGATACTTATTTTTATTACATAATGCAAAACAGGCTCAGCAACAGCAAGCAAAATTTCAAGCAAAATTATACACTTTGCTTATATTTCAAGTTCAAGTTCATATGTTTATAGCTACAAAACAGCAAGCAAGACAAACATTTGTATTATCACAACTCACAAGACCCTAAATCTTTAATGTACATATGAACTTCGGCCATATATAACCCTAAATCTTTTTTTTTGAGAAAACAGCAGGCAAGTATTTGATTCATATGTTTATTACAATTTACAATTATCGCAAGACAGCAAGTTCAAGTTCAAATGTTTATTACAATTATCACAAGCAAGACAACAAGCTTTTCAGTTTTCAATTATCAGAGATTCAGAATGTACATTTGTATTATTACAATTATCAGAGATTACAATTACCACAAGCAAGTTCATATGTTTATTACAATTATCACAAGAAAGCAAGTTCAAGTTCATATGTTTATTACAATTATCACAAGCAAGACAGCCATGAAGGCATGAACTATGAAGTCTCGACTGCAATTGAAGTCTCGACTCTCGATTGATGTCTCGAGTCTCGACTGCAATTGAAGTCTCGACTCTCGACTGCAATCAGCAAAGCAAAAAATTAATAATTTATAAACTCAATACTTACATGCTTTCTCTTTCTCACTGATGTCGATGCCATGATCTCGAAGTCTCGACTCTTTTTGATCTCGAAGTCTCGATGCTATGTCGAGTCGCGGCTGCTCTGTTACCTATTAGAGATTGGAATTTGGGAATTGGGATTATGAACGCGAGGCGGCTGCTCAGATTTAGAGTTAGAAACTTAGAACTTAGAAGTTAGAATACTGAATAGTGTTATTTAGGAGGCTAGGGCACGAACACGAAGCGGGTAATGGGTTTCAGGGTTTGCATTTTGCAAGGGACTCGGGTGTAGTTTATTGCTAGTCTGCTATGGTCAATGACTCAATGGTGCTACCGTGCTACTATTTAGTATTTTCTAATTTCTAATTTTCTAAAGCTAAATACTTGTTCGGTTAACGGTTAACCGACCGACCATATTTTCGTTAACCGTTAACCGAACCGAAAATATCGGTTAATGTCGGTCGGTTAACCAAAGATGTCGGTTAACTGATTTTGTCGGTTAAATCGGTTCGGTTTAGATCGGTCAAGGCGGTTAAGTCGGTATGGTCGGTTAAATGTCCACCCCTACTCCATAGTACACTTCCATTATACGATCATTACTAATTTACTACTAAGTAGCATGCTTTGATCATTACAATAAATTTTATTTCATAATGTGACTATTTCATAATGTGACCATCATAAATATTTGAAATTAAACGCCCACATGAACTAAAAGCTCTTTCTGATGCAGTTATGACGCTTGCACACTTTGACAGTCACGAGCAATGTTTGCCAATCGTTTTGGTGTATCAATATCATAATTGCCTCTTATCTCTGCCTTTGTAGATGTAGGTCTGATTCCGAGTTATTTTACTTTGCTTCTTACCCAAAAAAAAAAAAAAAACAAAACAAAACAAAACAAAAACAAACTGAACCTTTATTTGATGAAGTTTCCCTTTAAATGGGTGAACTAGTCAAAGTTTCCACAACCTACACATTATAATCTAGAAAAAGCGTTCTTTTGTCGCTGAAAGAATAGGATCATATTATTATTTTTTCATCATATGCACCATAAATGATTTAAGCCTTTTTTTTCAACTGCTTAAAATTCAAATCTAGGATCTAAAATAGAGGCTATGTCAAAAACAACAGAAAATAATAATAATAATAATAATTATTATTTTTTGAAGTTTTCGCAGAGTTTTTGGGTCCAAACACAAAGTATTAAGGATAACTTTAAGATGTAGGATGGTAGGTTATCGAGAATGAGTAGATCCAGAGTACGCAAAACAGTTTGGCTTCTATGTTCTCTTGAAAAAACGGTGCAATTTCAAAGCGTTTACTAGCAAATATTATATAATATTAAAGATTGTAAATACATAATGTCATGATCAATGTCAAATGTCATGTTTCATAGCTGAGGAATTATTGATTCACTATTTAATAATTGCATTAATTAAAATATGATATAATTTTTTAGTATTCCGTAATTATAATTTACTATATATAACGATCATGATATTTTAAAACAGCCATAAATATCTGTACCATCAATATTTCTTAATACAGATATTATTTCGTATTTTGATCATTACATATTTTAAGATATAAGTTTTTTTTAACAATCTTTTTCTTCTTATATATTTAACTTGTACATCTGTAAGCTCTAAATTTGGACCATCTAAACAAGTACAGTAACCATCTGGCCTTATTTGCGTCTCGATAGTCCTAGATGAACAAGAAATTGGTACAATCCCTTCGATAGGCAATTACAATGTTTTTCATTTTCTTTAAAACCACTTTACTAAAGTTCATTTTATGAAACATGATAAGACCGCTACACTGTGATCAAGCAATGTATGTAACATCTGTGGCCATCAGAGGTCATTGCATCTATATCCTCAATCCTCATTTTGAATACACTTTAAAAAAAATCAAAAGACAGCCGATATCAATCAATACATGACATGGTACATCAAGTGGGATCCAACCCAAGTCGTGGCTTATTTCAAAACAATGAAAGTTTTTACATATTTCGCTACTAATAAAAAAAAGTTACTACATTCCAGTTTTTAATTCCTAAAACTTCTTCGCAAAAATCATTTATGCTGAGTGATCCATACTCATCAAGAAAATCTTCAGATTGTATTCTATTTCCCTAGCTTTCAGTCGTAGCTATTACTTTATTCAATTTCATACCCAGCTCATCACGCCCAATGTTTGGACAACCCACCAATAAAGGACAACAGTAATATTTTCGATAGTAAGGTAATTTATATAATAAGTAATATAAAGACTGATAATGGTTAGAATGCTATTCTCTAGCTCAGTTTGTTTGTATTGGTTTTTCCCTGCTGGTGTGGTAGCTTCAAGTATCATGTGCTGATTGATTTTGGCCTTATTTTTTCCATTCTTTCATTAAGGACAAATTTTCAAAATTGGCTTCTTTTCAAATCAATTTCGCGATCAGCGTTGGTTTTGAAACTTATTACCAAACAGGGCTAGTTTATGTCAAGTCAGCTGTTTTCTAACTGTCAGGAAAGAAGCGCAACTCTTAGTTGTGCCTATGACAATTGGAATTTTTTTACGGTGCGCAACTCTTAGATGCGCACAAATTTTTTACAACTGTGCGCATCTAGAAGTTGCGCGACTTTCCAATAAGCAGGCGCAACTCATAGTTGCGCCTGCTATAATATCGTGCAGGCGCAACTATGAGTTGCGCCTGCACAGATTGCTGCTGTTAAAATAGAGGCAGCAGCAACATTTTGCTCCAACCCCTTCAAAACATTTCCCAACCTCCTTCATCTTCTTCATGGCCGAACCCAACATTCCCAAATCCATTTTTTAGCCAATTTGCATAAAATTATCACAAAGTTTCTAAATTTCTTCTTTATTCTTCGATTAAACCAAATTGGATTACTAAGATGTACAACAAGTTATTCGACAATATTTCTAGCAAATACAACCAAATAATTAGCAAATTAGAAATTAATCAAAAAAACTAGGGTTTAGAAATTACCAAAATCTATTTGTGTTAAAGAGAATCTCGCTTTCATTGTTGTAGCTTTGGTTTAATCGAAAAATGAAAAAGAAATTTGAAAATTTTGTGATAATTTGGTGGTAATTGATTAAAATTTGGGTTTGTAGCTGGTGGGTTCGAGCATGGAAGAAGGGGTTGAGGTTGGGAAATGTTTTTGGGTAATGAAAGGAAGGGTTGTTGCTGCCTCTGTTTTAACAGCAGCAACCTGTGCAGGCGCAACTCATAGTTGCGCCTGCTTATTGGAAAGCCAATGCGCAACTTCTAGATGCGCACAGTTGTAAAAAATTTGTGCGCATCTAAGAGTTGCGCACCGTAAAAAAATTTTAATTGCCATAGGCGCAACTAAGAGTTGCGCTTTTTTCCTGGCAGTTAGAAAACAGCTGACTGAGCTGCTGACTGGGCAAAAACTAGCCCTGTTTGGTAATAAGTTTCAAAACCAACGCCGATCGCGAAATTGATTTGAAAAGTAGCCCATTTTGAAAATTTGTCCTTCATTGTTCTGTTTTTATTTATATACATCTTTTGTTGCTTTAATTTGATTATTCTTACTTTTTTCTTTTGATTTTTTTCTCATTGCTTCTTCTGTGCTCTATTTTTCACATTCGGTTTTTAATATATTTCGTTTATGATACAGTTACTAATTTCCTTTCATTATGATTTGTGACCAATGATCCTTTTTTTATACAGCATGGAATAATGAGAGATGAAACTGCAGAAACAAGTACATCAGGGTGCGGTGAGAGGCCTAACTGTTTTATATTTATGTTGAAATTCACATACATATATTGTTAAAAAAAAAAAGTGCAGGCTCTCTTATTCTTGAAATGGGAACACTTTCAAAATTAACTGGTGATCCTAGATTTGAAGCTGCTGCACTTCGTGCTCTTAGAAAATTATGGAGCATGAGGAGTTCCTTGAATCTTTTAGGAACCACTCTTGATGTGACAAATGGGCAGTGGATTGAGCATTCAAGTGGCATTGGTGCTGGTACTTTCTCCTGCTATACATATTAAATAATAACTTATTCGAAATACAATTTACTACGTTCATGTATGAAATCATTCCTCTGTTTAACTTTCAACTGCAGGGGTTGATTCGTTTTATGAATATCTACTCAAAGCCTATATCCTTTTTGGAAAAGATGAATACTGGGACATATTTCATTCTGCATATATTGCCGTGCAAAAGTATTTCCGTCATGGTCCATGGTAAATGTTGAAGTTTTCTCCTATTTTTAAGAGAACTTTAGATAGCGTTTGGTTTGAAAACAAGTTTTGTATTTTGCATTTTCAACCGTCTACTTTAAAATACATGGAGGAGGTGAAGGGGATGGAAAACGGCCGATTTGAAAAACAATTTTAACATATAAATAGAAAATGATTTTTTCTTGTTTTCTGCCTTTTAAGAAATATCAACAGCTTATCTTCTCTGCTACAATTCCCGTCTTTGTTGAAATGATTAGGATTCTCCAACTCCTCTTCCTCTCCCACATCATTTGACATGCATATTGAAAACACAAAACACAAAATGCATTTTTTAACCAAACACTATCTTAGTTCTTTATTTCTCAAATACGTTACACACAACACAAGTAAATTCGGCTGTTAAATGTGAAAGTGCAACTTAGTTATTGCATTTTACAACTTTTCAAGCAAAATGATAGTCTGATGTGAGAGGCATTGGTTAGTGCTTAATTCATTGCACATCAGCATGATTCACTATGTTTAAATTTGAAGTTGAGGAAATATTTTGAAATAAAATGTTTTGATTTTCATACAATATAATGTTACCCCATCTTTCATGGGTATCAGGTATCATGAAGCTGATATGAGGTCTGGAGAAGCCACCTATTGGCAGCTGACTAGCCTACAAGCATTCTGGCCTGGCCTTCAGGTGTTTATATTTTGTACAACAAACATTTCAATTGATATTATACTATTTTAAGGTAAACATGTCTAAATTATTAACAGATTCTTGTGGGAGATGTTGCATCTGCAAATTCATCACATCGTGAATTTTTTCATGTATGGGAGACATTTGGTGTGCTTCCTGAACGGTATGACTGGTTCTTATTCCTTTATATGTTGCAGTAAAAAATGAATTTACTCCTTAGAACAGAAAATCGTACATTGATTATATACAGACTCCGGAATTTAACATATTTTACTTTTAACTGTTAGGAAACTGCGCAAATTTCTTCATAGTCAGATCTGTAAGAAAACGAAATAAAACGCAGAATAGTAAGAAACACAAATTTGATAATGGAGTTCGGCCAATTATGCCTACGTCTTCGGGCTACTGCAGATCTTTTATTTGAGGAAAATATTACAAAGTGATTGCAAAACACTTTCAACTCAATACTCAATCTCACACTCTAAAGCTTATTTTTGATTTTGGATTGACGATGAGATGAATCTTATGAAGAAGAAGATAATGTATTTATAGGGTGAGAAGATAGTTGGTGAGGGTTGGTGCATTATCTTCTCATTCTATAAATACATTATCTTCTTCTTCATAAGATCCATCCCATCATCAATCCAAAAGCAAGAGAAAAAGATTTAAAAAGAGTGAAATTGAGTATTGAGTTGAAAGTGATTTGTAATTATTTTGTAATATTTATCTAAAATAAAAGATCTGCAACAGCCCGGAGACCGAACTCCGTTATTGTAACGCCCCACTATTTTGGACCATTCAAATCGACAATAAAACCACACATGTCGGACTTGAATAATACAAAACAATATATTATAATAAATTTGGAGCAAATAAAACGAATCACAGACACAGAATCACTCGCAGCGGAAAATAAAATAATAGTGGTTCATGAAGCCACTACAATACATAGTCTCAAAACAGATTCAAAATACATAGTCTGAAAAATAGATACAACATAAGTCTGAATACAAGATTTGTAATTATTTTGTAATATTTCTTTAAAATAAAAGATCTGCAACAGCCCGGAGACCGAACTTCGTTATTGTAACGCCCCACTATTTTGGACCATTCAAATCGACAATAAAACCACACATGTCGGACTTGAATAATACAAAATAGTATATTGTAATAAATTTGGAGCAAATAAAACGAATCACAGACACAGAATCACTCGCAGCGGAAAATAAAATAATAGTGGTTCATGAAGCCACTACAATACATAGTCTCAAAACAGATTCAAAATATATAGTCTGAAAAATAGATACAACATAAGTCTGAATACATAAGCATAGTAGAAATCCCAAATACATATGTCTCTAATACAAAGCTGACATAGAAATACTGAATGGAAATAGATAGCAACTAAATAAAAGATGATCTCCAGCAGTCCTAGCTGCAGAAGGTGAAATCCAAAGCTGATACTCAGGCTGACCCGAGCGTAAATAAAACACAAACACTCGAGTCAGGATATACATACTTATACAATGTAAACCAACTCAAGTGAACTGTAATAGAAATGCACAAGTAACTTAAAGGATGCTTGGGACCGTCCATCCTTTAAGGATTCGTTAAACTATTTACTATGTAGTAATATTCGCTATTATAATAATGTCTATAATAAAAATAAACTTACATTTAAATAGCGTTAAGGAGTGACCCAACATTCTCCTTAACACATAATAGTGCCAATAGTCTATACAGTACCTACATACCTCGAGAGCCTACGAGAAGATACTCCATAGGTACGACATAAATAGAAACTCGTAGAAGGCGCGCTAGGGTAGGTGACACGGCATAACTAGGCAATGCCAGGGTAGATATACCAATTACGCATCCAGGCTGGTGGAAACGCATAGCAGCCACTACGTATGTCCATATCTGATCCTGGTCTCTTTAACAACCAATCGTTATTATAACCCGTGGTTATACTTTCAAAATGGTTTATATTTTAATCAAAATAATTCATTTAAACCATTTAAAAATAAAGTCATTATACTTACAAATCAAATATTCAATTCCCAAAAATTTAGCCTTTTCTGAGCTCATTTATTCACTTAAATACTTTAAAGCATTGAAATTTCAGCTTTCGCACACTTAGAAAATGCTGCGGTAAGTTATATTTGAAAACAATTCATTTCAGCAAAGACAGCATTTATAAACTGCTGCAGTAGTTCAATTACATTTGAAAACCTCATTTCAGCAAACTGCAGCACTTATCAAGTGCTACTGTAGCTCTTTTAATTAATTTCAGATTTAGATTTTCTTTCTGCAACCACAACACTTACCAAGTGCTACAGTAGCCCTTAGTTAATTTAGCTTTTGTTCATTTGCATCAACCACAGCACTTACAAAGTGCTGCAGTATCTATTAGTTCAGATTTTAAGTTAATTCCAGAAACGATAGCGTTTCTGAAGTGGTACTAAATAAATTTCCAGATTTATACAAAAATTCCAGAAACAATTAAACTTCAATTTTAACCATTTTAACTTATAAAAATCATATTTTTTCACTCAAAAATGTTCATTTGAATACCCTTTAACTTATGATTTTTATAAAGTAAAATTCATAATTTAACCCAAAATTTCCAATAATTCACTTATTAAATCCAAGTGTAAATTTTCCTATTCTTTGCATTTTTAACAATTAACTTAACACTTAAATTTAAATTACCATTTCGAAAATAAAACTTAATTTCCATTTTATTTACTTAACTTAAACTTCACTTTTAAACCAAATCTCAAATTTTCAAATTAAGTTATATTTTAAATTACAATTTAACTCTTCATTTATTTAACATTTTAAACTTATAGAAAAATCACTCACACTTTATTAAATCATTTTAAATTCAATTTAAATCAAAATATCATATTTACATTTTAAAATACTTAAAAATTTCCAGAAAAATATATAAAATAACCATGGGTCTATATAATATTTTCTAACCTAAGTCAAGTGATACGGATAATATATCATTTCAATCCGTAATTTACGAAGAAAAATCCGGTTTTATCATTTCAAACCCGCAATCCCAAGTCAATATAATAAATAAAAATCACTCGAGCCTATAATTTCAGCCCGTAATGATTTTTCCCTATTCTAAAGTCTGTTTGGGTATGTTTCATTTCAACCCATAGTGATTGTATTCTACAGGGAACTTGCAGGGTGAGAAACAGAAATAAAATAAACAATATAACAAGGTATAACATATCAGATGATGTGGCAGGTTCATAAACAGATTTTTAACATCATATAAATCGTATCACAGGCATGTATGGGTTTATTAATATAACATATCAATTCTACATATCCACTTGTCATCATTTCACAATTCTATAAGTACGAATGTCTAGAGTGAATAACCTACCTTTTCAAGCTGGAGTTAGCAAATCAAAACACACAAATAAATCCAGAAAGCACGATACAACACGACTTTTGATTCAAGTGGAGAGAGAGCCAAGATATTAATTTTGTATATAACAAATAAACAAAGCAATATAAATATATCTTCAACAAATATAACTTGAAACAAAATTGGAAATTTGAATAGACAAATGACTTAACCAAGCTTTTAAATCAAAATTGTTTGATCTCAACTTAACTTTTGCTTGGCCATACATGTTTATAGGCTCGACCATCATGTTTTATTTGTGGTAAGGCTTGGGTATGGACTCACCAATACACGACTATGCTAGAGAATGTGAAGGGTTTGGAGTTACAAGTGAAGGAATACAAAGGGACAAGGCAAAAGAGAGGGGTTTGGTTGCAACAAGGCTCGGCCTAGGGCAATATTTGGGCTCGGCCATGCCACTACAGGTCACGTCAGAGGCTGATGTGATGGTTAGGGGTGATGGCACTTGCTGGTGGTGGAGCTAGGGGTGATGGCCGAGGCTAACATGAAGGGGATGGTGGAGATATTTGGCTCGGCTATGCATATTTCAACGGGTTTTTGCAAAGTTTGTGGTGTTTGCTTCATATGGTGGTCACGGCCAGATCTGGTCAGAGGAGAGGGGTGGTTGTTGGCCATGGATGATGAGGAGGAGATGATGGTGGTGGTCCGTAGAGGAGTGGAGGGTTATGGCCGAGCAAAACATGAAGAGATCAAGGCAAAAACAAGCAAAAATGAAGAAGAAAAGTGGGAAAAAGTGGAAGCCATTACTTACAATTTTTTTTCCAGAAATGAGATAGCCGTGAGTTGTGAAGGAATGAGAAACTTTCCACGTTAAAAGTAAAGAGAATACACGGCTACAATAATAAAATGAAAGGCCAAGCAAACGAAAAGACTAGCAATTGAAAAGTCACAAGTTTTAAAAGCTTTTGTCTCTTTGAATTTCCACTTTCTTTTAATTCAATATAAACAAATAAAAATCAAGTAAATAAAATAAAAAGTTAAAACAAAATAAAGTGGAAATAATAAATAAATAAATAATGTCTTAGGAAAATAGAAAATAAATAAAGAAATACTTTATTTAATTGAAACTAGAATTAAAAATTGTAAACAAAATACACTAATATTGGAAAATTACAACCACACTTTAAAAATGTTTAAAGATAAAAATTTGAAATAAAAATCTATTTTAAAAATATTTGCAAAATCTTAGGTTGTTACACTCTTCCCCACTCAAATCTTTTCATCCTCGAAAAGAACGAAACAAGGAAAATAAGGAAAAGCAAGATAGAAAAAAAACAAATAGTACCTGAAACGAACAATTCCGGATTCGAAGCACGAATGCTCTCCTCCGTCTCCCAGGTACAGTCTCAATCATCAGTACTCCACTGTACTTTGACCAGACAAATAGATTTCCTTCTTAGCTGCTTCGTACCTCTGTCGACAATACGAAGTGGCTTCCTTTCGACAGTCGGATTAGGCTCTATATCCAAACTATCAAGAGCAAAAGGCTGGACAATAAGAGATGGATCATGCGGTTAGCGACGAAGATGCGAAACGTGGAATACATTATGCACTCCAGAGAACTTCTCAGGCAAATCCAGGCGATAAGCTAAAGAACCAATCCTCTCTAAGATGCGGAAATGACCAATGAACCTAGGACCAAGCTTCCCTCTATGACCAAATCGAATAACATTCCTTAAGGGAGAGACCTTAAAGAAAACCAAATCACCAACAGAAAACTCCAAACTCCTACGTCGATCAGCATACTTCTTCTGCCTATCCTGAGCAATCCTCATCTTCCTCTTAATCTCCTCAACCTTCTCCGAAGCTTCCAAAATCATATCAGGACCAAGAACTAAACGATTACCAGATTCAATCCAGCAAGATGGAGATCTACAAGATCTTCCGTAAAGAGCAGCAAACGGAGACATCTTAATGCTGGCCTGAATTCGAAGATATAAATGAGATAGATATAAGATTAAGACAAGATCAAAACTAAAAGATAGAAATTATACCTGATAACTATTGTTATAGGTAAATTCGACAAGATGGAGATGGTCTTTCCAAGATCCTCCATAATCAAGCACACAAGCACGAAGAAGATCTTCTAGAATCTGATTCACTCTTTCCGTTTGACCGTCGGTCTGTGGATGGTAAGCAGTGCTCAGATTCAAGTGAGTACCCAAAGATTCCTGGAAAGCTTTCCAAAACTGACTAGTAAAGATAGGATCACGATCACAAACAATACTGAGAGGGACACCATGGAGACGAACAATCTCCCTCATGTAGATCTCGGACAAGCTAGAAGCAGAACGAGTAGACTTGACCAGAATGAAATGAGCGGACTTGGTCAGTCTATCCACAATAACCCAGATACTCTCATTACCCCTCCCAGTCCTCGGTAATCCATCAATAAAATCCATAGAAACTTGTTCCCATTTCCAATTGGGAATCTTAAGGGGCTGCAATAAACCAGGGGTCTTCTGAAGATCTTCCTTGACTTGCTGACAAGTCGCACACCTACTAACAAAGATAGAGATATTACGCCTCATACCTCTCCACCAATACAACTTCTTCATATCCTGATACATCTTCGTCACTCCCGGATGAATAGAAAGTCTGGATCGATGATTTTCCCGAAGTAACTCCTGTCTCAATCCATCAACATTTGGTACACAAATATTAATCCTCAAAATACCTCTAACATCGATCTGAGCACCACTGCCATCAAGACTACTACTACCAACCCTACTACGAACATTCTCCTTCATCAATCTAAGCATCTCATCCTCATCCTGCTTAGCCATGATACGATCCAAAAAAGGAGAAGAAACAACCAGCTAACACAACATAGCCTTCTTCCGACTCAAAGCATCTGTCATAACATTAGCTTTCCCAGGGGTATAGTTGTTGTCGAGGTCATAAGAAGCAAGGAACTCTAACCACCTAACTTGTCTCTGATTCAAATCTTTTTGGGTGAAAATATACTTTAAAGATTGATGATCCATAAAAAGCTCAAATTTACTTTCCAAAAGATGATGCCTCCAAAGCTTCAAAGCAAAAACCACAGCAAACAATTCCAAATCATGAGCAACGTAATTGGCTTCATGGGTCTTCAACTGACGACTGGCATAAGCAATGACCTTCCCATTCTACATCAGAACAGCTCCCAAACCTTCACGACAAGCATCAGTATATACCGTTAATCCCTCATTTTCATTTGGAACGGTAAGAACTGGTGCGGAAGTAAGCTTGTGCTTTAACTCATTGAATGCAGCTTTACACTCATCACTCCAAATAAACTTAGCATTCTTCTGAGTTAAAGCAGTGAGAGGTGCAGCAATCCGAGCAAAATTCTCAATGAATTTCCGATAATAACCGGCAAGGCCCAGAAAACTACGAATATCAGTTGGAGTCCTAGGAGTTTCCCAATCCCGTACAGAATAGGGATAAATAAGGACAATAGAAAAGATAGAATAATTGAATGACACAGAGGAAAAGAAGGGAAATAAAGACTTACATTGATCGCAGCGATCTTGATTGGATCAACAGAAACTCCATTACTAGAAATAATATGTTCGAGGAATCGAACTTCATCCTTCCAGAAATGGCATTTAGAAAATTTAGCCTTCAACTGATGATTTCTAAGAGTCTCAAGAACAGATTTCAAATGCGACTCATGCTCTTTCTTGGACTTAGAGAAGACAAGGATATCATCAACAAAGACCAGAACAAACTTATTCAGAACATCACGGAAAACACGGTTCATCAAATCAACAAAGAAAGCTGGGGCATTAGTCAACCCAAAAGACATGACTAACCATTCATAGAAACCATTCTCAGTACAGAAAGCAGTCTTGGGAATACTTTCCTCAGCAACTCTGAAATGGTGAAAACCTGAGGCAAGATCAAGCTGAGAGAAAACAGTGGCGCCATAAAGCTGATCGAACATATCATTGATGCGAGGCATTGGATATCTGTTTTTCATAGTGAGCTTGTTCAGCTCCCTATAATCAACACACATCCTCAAAGATCCATCGGACTTAGTGACAAAAATCACTGCTGCTCCCCATTCAGAGTGGCTAGGTCTGATCAGACCCTTGGAGAACAAGTCCTCAATTTGATTTCTCAACTCAACCTTCTCACGGGGTGCCATTCTTCTAGGAGGAAGAACTACAGGTCGAGCTCCAGGAATAAGATCAATACAGAAATTGATTTCCCGCTTAGGGGGTAAAGCAGTGACTTCACCAAATACATCGGGATAAAGTTTGACCACACGAGTCGACTGAAGATCAACAGGAGAAGAATCCAAAGAATAAATAAAGCTACCAGCATAATCATGAGGCATACGACACTGAATAACCAAAGGATTTCCCCGATCATCCTCAAGAGAAACAATTCGGGATTTACAAGAGATATGAGCATCATGCCTCCTAAGCCAATCACCTCCAAGCAACAAATCAAAAGCATCGAAACCAAGAACATAGAAATCACCAGAAAATTTATGGCCAGAATAGAAGAGTCTCACTTGCTTAGAAATCCTATTAAGGTTCGCGGGACCACCAATAGGATTTTTAACACACAAAGATTCAACAACATACACAGGAGAAAGAAGATGCTCAAACTTATCACAAAGATCCACATAAATAAAACTATGCGAAGCTCCAGTATCAAATAAAACACGAACATGATGATTAAATAAAGAAAAGGTGCCTGGATAGTACCTTGATTATCACTAGGAGCAGGAGCAGGTGCATGTGGAGCAGGTGAAGAAGCGGAGGTAACATCAAAAATACCAGATGGCTTGCCCTTCTGATACAAAGGACAATCATTCTTGAAATGACCAGGCTGCAGACAGACATGACATAGATTGTTCCTGGTATTCTGAGGTGGAGGAACAACAACACCAACTGAAGTAGGGCAACTATTTGCATAGGGTCCCTTCTGATCACACTTGAAACAGGTAATAGAAGATAAGTCGATAGGCTGCCTCTGAGAAAGAGAAGATTAAGATCCCAATCCTGGATACTTGAGCCAATTCTTCTTCTGCTGATGGAAATTTGGCTTTCTCTTCTTAGAGTTGGCAGAGGAAGACTGAGATGAAGGAGCACTAGCAACAGCAGGACCCTTGGAAGTAGGGTTCTCATACCTAATAGCCATATCCATAAGTTCGGTGAAAGTGCCATGAACATGAGAAATGAGACGATCATAGAACTCTGGGCGAGCTCCAGCTATGAACTTTTCATTCTTCTTAAGTTGGGTGTCAACAAGGCCAGGACCAAACTTGGAAAGTTCGTTGAACTTCCGCTCATACTCAGAAAAGGACATGGTACCCTGCTTGAGATCCATAAACTCACAATAAAGCTGAGATTTTCCGGCTTCTGGCATCCATTTTGCCACAAAAGCCTCCCTGGAAAGAAGATACAGAAACAAAAATTAAGATAGATTCAAAAAAAAGGAAATGGGAACAAAATTCTAGATAACACAAAGGATACCTAAACTGCTCCCACGAAATATCACCCTCGTTAGTGTGAGCTGTAACAGACTCCCACCAATCCAAGGCTGACTCTTGCAGCTGCCAAGCTGCTAACTGACGCTTCTGGGCATCAGAAATCTCAAGACCGGTAAAGATCCTCTCTAAACTCCGTAACCATTGCTGGGCTTCAATAATGCTCTCTGAACCGGTAAACTTGGTACCACCCAGTTGAGAGAATTCCTTACAGAGAACAGTAAACCTAACAGGTGCAGCAGGTTGAGGAGCTGGGGCGATACCACGACCTCTACCTCTGGCATTCCTACAATCCATCCCGAAAAAAATCGAGAATGAATTTTAGGACAAAGGTAAAACAAAACGACAAAGATAAGATAAGATAAGACAAGATAAATTCACTTGGATGAATATCCTAAAGAAAGAAAATACTAACAAGGTAGATACGAAAGGAGGAAAGTTTAGAAAAAATTTCCTTTAAAACAAGAAAAGTTTATATCAAAATAATCTTGAAAAAAACCTTTGAAATCATCAGAAAAACATTTATACTTTGAAAATACGTTCTCTCACAAAGAAATGATTCTGAGGTTGATTTCACTAATTCTAGGGTATTTTCTACCCTATCTCTAATGAGTTTTTGCTTCATAGGCTAAGGTTTGCCTAAAAATCAAAGCTCTGATCAAATGTAATGCCCTACTATTTTGGACCATTCAAATCGATAATAAAACCACACATGTCGGACTTGAATAATACAAAACAATAGATTATAATAAATTTGGAGCAAATAAAACCAATCACAGAATCACAGACACAAAATATCAGAATAACTCACAGCGAAAAATAAAATAATGGTGGTTCATGAAGCCACTACAATACATAGTCTCAAAACAGATTCAAAATATAGTCTGAAAAATAGATACAACAGAAGTCTGAATACATAAGCATAGTAGAAATCCTAAATACATATGTCTCTAATACAAAGCTGACATAGAAATACTGAATGGAAATAGATAGCAACTAAATAAAAGATGATCTCCAGCAGTCCTAGCTCCAGAAGGTGAAATCCAAAGCTAATACTCAGGCTGACCCGAGCGTAAATAAACACAAACACTCGAGTTAGGACATACATACTTATACAATGTAAACCAACTCAAGTGAACTGTAATAGAAATGCACAAGTAACTTAAAGGATGCTTGGGACCGCCCATCCTCTAAGGATTCATTAAACTATTTACTATGTAGTAATATTCGCTATTATAATAATATCTATAATAAAAATAAACTTACTTTTAAATAGCGTTAAGGAGTGACCCAACATTCTCCTTAACACATAATAGTGCCAATTGTCTATACAGTACCTGCATACCTCGAGAGACTACGAGAAGATACTCCATAGGTACGACACAAATAGAAACTCGTAGAAGGCGCGCTAGGGTAGGTGACACGGCACGACTAGGCAATGCCAGGGTAGATATACCAATTACGCATCCGGGCTGGTGGAAACGCATAGCAGCCACTACCGCCCACCTCGAGCCACACTCCCAAATCAAGGGGTGCACCCAATCAATCACAAAAGTAATATAATGGTATCGAAGAAGTGTGTTCGATCAGAGGTGCTATCTCATTGGCCCGTCAATCGCTCATGTTTTAGCCACCTTATGCCAACTCACGGGAGTTGGGTCCTCGTATATACCTCAATAGGATCGTCGCCACCATCCTACTTCATTCTGGAATCTCCACCGCGTATACAGTTGTTAAAGTGGTTTTCGGTATCGACAGAGAGTATGTCCATATCTGATCCTGGTCTCTTTAACAACCAATCGTTATTATAACCCGTGGTTATACTTTCAAAATGGTTTATATTTTAATCAAAATAATCCATTTAAACCATTTAAAAATAAAGTCATTATACTTACAAATCAAATATTCAATTCCCAAAAATTTAGCCTTTTCTGAGCTCATTTATTCACTTAAATACTTTAAAGCATTGAAATTTCAGCTTTCGCAGCACTTAGAAAATGCTGCGGTAAGTTATATTTGAAAACAATTTATTTCAGCAAAGACAGCATTTATAAACTGCTGCAGTAGATCAATTACATTTGAAAACCTCATTTCAGCAAACTGCAGCACTTATCAAGTGAAGTGCTACTGTAGCTCTTTTAATTAATTTCAGATTTAGATTTTCTTTCTGCAACCACAGCACTTATCAAGTGCTGCAGTAGCCCTTAGTTAATTTAGCTTTTGTTCATTTGCATCAACCACAGCACTTACAAAGTGCTGCAGTATCTATTAGTTCAGATTTTAAGTTAATTTCAGAAACGATAGCGTTTCTGAAGTGGTACTAAATAAATTTCCAGATTTATACAAAAATTCCAAAAACAATTAAACTTCAATTTTAACCATTTTAACTTATAAAAATCATATTTTTCCACTCAAAAATGTTCATTTGAATACCCTTTAACTTATGATTTTTATAAAGTAAAATTCATAATTTAACCCAAATTTTTCAATAATTCACTTATTAAATCCAAGTGTACAATTTTCCTATTCTTTGCATTTTTAACAATTAACTTAACACTTAAATTTAAATTACCATTTCGAAAATAAAACTTAATTTCTATTTTATTTACTTAACTTAAACTTCACTTTTAAACCAAATCTCAAATTTTCAAATTGAGTTATATTTTAAATTACAATTTAACTCTTCATTTATTTAACATTTTTAACTTATAGAAAAATATCCAACACTTTATTAAATCATTTTAAATTCAATTTAAATCAAAATATCATATTTACATTTTAAAATACTTAAAAATTTCCAAAAAAATATATAAAATAACCACGGGCCTGTATAATATTTTCTAACATAAGTCAAGTGATACGGATAATATATCATTTCAATTCGTAATTTACAAAGAAAAATCCGAGTTCTATCATTTCAAACCCGCAATCCCAAGTCAATAAAATAAATAAAAATCACTCGAGCCTATCATTTCAGCCCGTAATGATTTTTCCCTATTCTAAAGTCCATTCGGGTATGTATCATTTCAACCCATAGTGATTCTATTCTACAGGGAACTTGCAGTATGAGAAACAGAAATAAAATAAACAATATAACAAGGTATAACATATCAGATGATGTGGCAGGTTCATAAGTAGATTTTTAACATCATATAAATCGTATCACGGACATGTATGGGTTTATTAATATAACATATCAATTCTACATATCCACTTGTCATCATTTCACAATTCTATAAGTACGAATGTCTAGAGTGAATAACTCACCTTTTCAAGCTGGAGTTAGCAAATCAAAACACACAAATAAATCCAGAAAGCACGATACAGCACGACTTTTGATTCAAGTGGAGGGAGAGCCAAGATATTAATCTTGTATACAACAAATAAACAAAGCAATATAAATATATCTTCAACAAATATAACTTGAAACAAAATTGGAAATTTTGAATAGACAAATGACTTAACCAAGCTTTTAAATCAAAATTGTTTGATCTCAACTCAACTTTTGCTTGGCCATACATGTTTATAGGCTCGGCCATCATGTTTTATTTGTGGTAAGGCTTGGGTATGGACTCACCAATACACGGCTATGCTAGAGAATGTGAAGGGTTTGGAGTTACAAGTGAAGGAATACAAAGGGACAAGGCAAAAGAGAGGGGTTTGGTTGCAACAAGGCTCGTCCTAGGGCAATATTTGGGCTCGGCCATGCCACTACTGGTCAAGTCAGAGGCTGATGTGATTGTTAGGGGTGATGGCACTTGCTGGTGGTGGAGCTAGGGGTGATGGCCGAAGCTAACATGAAGGGGATGGTGGAGATATTTGGCTCGGCTATGCATATTTCAAGGGGTTTTTGCAAAGTTTGTGGTGTTTGCTTCATATGGTGGTCACAGCCAGATCTGGTCAGAGGAGAGGGGTGGTTGTAGGCCGTGGATGATGAGGATATGATGGTGGTGGTCGGTAGAGGAGTGGAGGGTTATGGCCGAGCAAAACATGAAGAGATCAAGGCAAAAACAAGCAAAAATGAAGAAGAAAAGCGGTAAAAAGTGGAAGCCATTACTTACGATTTTTTTTCCAGAAATGAGATAGCTGTGAGTTGTGAAGGAATGAGAAACTTTCCACGTGAAAAGTAAAGAGAATACACGGCTACAATAAGAAAATGAAAGGCCAAGCAAATGAAAAGACTAGCAATTGAAAAGTCACAAGTTTTAAAAGCTTTTGTCTCTTTGAATTTCCACTTTCTTTTAATTCAATATAAACAAATAAAAATCAAGTAAATAAAATAAAAAGTTAAAACAAAATAAAGTGGAAATAAAAAAATGTCTTAGGAAAATAGAAAATAAATAAAGAAATACTTTATTTAATTGAAACTAGAATTAAAAATTGTAAACAAAATACACTAATATTGGAAAATTACAACTACACTTTAAAAATGTTTAAAGATAAAAATTTGAAATAAAAAATCTATTTTAAAAATATTTGCAAAATCTTGGGTTGTTACAGTTATCAAGTTTGTGTGTTTTACTATTCTGCATTTTATTTCGTTTCCTCACAAATCTGATTATTATGAAATTTGTGTAATTTCCTAACAACTGGTTTTGGAGTCTTTGTTGCGTTTTTCCCTTTTTTAGGAAATTATGAGAAACGGTCCACAAAAAGTTAGATTCGAGTGGGAGCAATGGCCACAGATGAAGGAAATGTGAAAATTGAGAAGTTCGATGTTGCAGACTTTGGCTTTTGGAAAATGCAGATTGAAGATTACCTATACCAGAAAAAGCTCTATCAACCTCTCTTAGAAAAGAATCTAGGGAGTATGAAGTGAAGACTAGGCTCTTCTCGATAGGCTGGCTCTCAAAGTTATTTGATTGACGTTATGTCGCAATAATTCTTTCAACATAGCAAAGGAAAAGACCATAGCAAGTCTTATGGCAGCTCTCTCCTGTATGTATGAGAAGCCATCGGCTCTAACAAAGTTCACTTGATGAGGCGATTGTTCAATTTGCGGGTGACAGAAGGCGCATCTTTAGCTTAACATCTCAATGAAATGAATATAATTACATCCCAACCGAGTTCCGTTGAAATTGAATTTGATGAAGAAGTATGAGCATTGATACTTTTGTCTTCTCTGCTAGAAAGTAGGAATGCTACTGTCAAGGCTATGAGTAGCTCGTCAGGAAGCAATAAGTAAAAATTTAATGATGTCCTTGATCTGGTTTTCAGTGAAGAGATCCGACGGAGAGATTCAGGTGAATCATCAACCTTTTCAATTTTGCATACACAATTAAGAGAAAGAAATTCAACTAGAGGGAATGTACACGGCAGATCGAACTACCGAGGTAGATCAAAGGACTGGAGGTCTAAATCCAGGAATCCTAATAATTCTCATAGCTCGAAGACCGTTGAGTATTAGAATTGTGGAAAGACCACACTATAAAAATCAATGCAAAAGTGCAAAAAGGACCAGAAGGCGAAGACATAGGCAAATGTTACTTCCACCTCATGAGGAGATAATGTGCTGATATGCTCTTTGGAGAGCAAGGAAGAGTCATGGGCGTTGGACTCTGAAGCATCGTTCCATGCTACTTTACAGAAAGAATTCTTCGAAAGGTATGCCCCTGTGAATCTCGAAAAGGTATATCTTGGTGATGATCAACCTTGTGATATTATTGGTAAAGGTGCTGTGAAAATTAAGTTAAACAAGTCTGTTTGGGAGCTAAAGGATGTCAGACATATACCCGACCTAAGAAAGAACTTGATCTCTATAAGGAAGTTGGCTAGTGAAGGCTACACTACGATTTTTCATGATGATAATTAGAAATTTTCAAAGGGTGCAATGGTGGCTGCTCGAGGAAAGAAGAGTGGCACTCTTTACATGACAACTGGAGCACGATGATCGATCACAGTTGCAACTAGCAATGAAAATTTCTATCTGTGGCACCAGACTAGGCCATATGAGTGAGAAGGGAATGAATATTATGCACTCGAAGGGAAACTTCCAAGTCTATAGTTAGTGGGTATAGACATGTACGAAGATTGCATACTTAAAAAGCAGAAGAGAGTCAGCTTTCAAACAAGTGGCAGAACCCCACAGAAGGAAAGGTTGGAGCTCGTTCACTCTAATGTTTGGGGGCTAATGACCGGCTCATCCATTGGTGAGAAACACTACTTCGTGATTTTCATTGATGATTGCTCGTGAAAGGTATGAGTTTGCTTTCTAAAGCATAAGCCTAAAGTGTTTGAGGCTTTCAAGAGATGGAAAACTATGGTTGAAAATGAAACAGGTCTAAAGATCAAAAAGCTTAGAACCAACAACGGGGGTGAATATAAATACATCAGATTCAAGTTCTGCTATGAGTACGAGATCAGAATGGAAAGAACCGTGTCGGATATGCCTCAACACAATGGTGTAGTTGAGCGTATGAATCAAACGTTGACAGAAAGAACTAGAAGCATCTGTATATAGTTAGGTCTATCGAAGCATTTTTGGGTAAAAGCAGTTAACACAACAGCTTACTTGATCAACCGAGGTTCATCGGTTCCATTAGAGCACCAAATACCAGAGGAGTTATGGAATGGAAAAGAGTTAAAACTATCACAAAAAGTTTTTGGTTGTATAGCATATGTGCATATCAATGATCAAGGTAAGAATAAGCTTGATCCGCAATCAAAGAAATGCACCTTATCGGCTATGGTAAGGATGAGTTTGGCTACCGCAATCGTGATGATGAAAACAATAAGGCAATCCATAGCATAGATGTGATTTTTAATGAAAGAATGATGTGCAAAGACATGCATAAAATAGACACTGACAACTCATAGCAAAGTGAGCTAGTATTTGCAGATGCAAATGATATCCCAGATAGTCTTGTGACGAAATCGACTGTAGCAAGTCCTCAGCCAAAAGAACTCATTGAACAGAGCAATGTGCACCAGTCTGACACACTACAGCCTCCTACTGCAGCTCCTGTATTGAGAAGGTCTTCTCGGCCTCATGTGCCTAACATGAGATACATGAACTATTTGTTGCTGATTGATGCAGGGAAACCCGAATGCAATGATGAAGCTTGTCAGACTGGAGATGCTAGCAAGTGGGAGTTTGCCATGAAAGATGAGGTGAAGTCTCTGATTTCCTTCCAGACATGGGAACTGGCTGAGTTACCCGTTGGAAAGAACGCACTTCACAATAAAAGGGTATATCAGGTGAAAGAGGAGCATGATGGTTCCAAGAGATACAAAGCCAGACTAATTGCCAAATGATTCCAACAGAAGGAAGGAGTGGACTACACTGACATTTTTTTCATGTTGTGAAGATCAATACTATCGGCTTGGTATTTTCATCTTAAACAGTTAGATGTGAAGACTGCATTTTTCACGGAGACTGGACGAGGAAATATACATGCACAATTAGAAGGTTTCTTAGAAAAAGGAAGAACATGATGTGCAGACTTAAGAAGAGTTTGTATGGCCTGAAGCAAGCCTGAAGACAGTGGTACAGAAAGTTTGATGGATTCATGTACATGGACGACATCCAGAAGTGCAACACTGATCACTTTTTCTACTTCAAGAGATAGGTCCAATTATATATCATTTTACTGCTTTATGTCAATCATATGTTAGTAGCAGGTTCAAATATGGATGATATCAGAAGGTTGAAGCAGCAATTGTCAAAGGAGTTTGACATGAAAAACTTGGGTCCAACAAAGAAGATTCTCAGAATGCAAATCACTAGAGATAAGCAAAAATGATTCTTGCAGTTATCTCAGGCAATGTACATCAACCGTGTTTTGTAGAGATTCAACATAGACGATGCTAAGTCATTCAGTCCTTGGCCAGTCATTTTTGCCTATCCAAGGATCAGTCCCCTCAGACGGAGGAAGAGAGAAATTTCATAGTTCCCTATGCCTCATCTATTGGAAGTCCGGTGTATGTCATGGTTTGTACGAGATCAAACATTAGCGATACAATGGGAGTTCTTAGCAGGTTAAAAGCACCGTAGAGAACAGTTTGTACTTTGGTAAAGGAAATTTAAAAGCACAAGGCTAAGTAGACACAGACTTTGAAGGTGAAAGTCGATCATAAGCATCACTAGTTATATATTCACTACAGCTGTTAGTTGGATGTCACGGATACAGAAGATTGTCACTCTAACCACTACAGATGCTGAATATGTAGCAGTCACTGAAGCTAGTAAAGAGATGATATGGCTTCAAGGTTTGTTAGAAATTCAAACAGGAGAAGAATGTTTTGTACAATGATAGTTAGAGTGCGGTACACTTGACGAAGAATTCGGCGTTAAATTTTAGAACCAAGCATATTGGGCTTCGTTATCACTTCATCGGATCTCTATTGGAAGATGATGTGTTAATCATAGTTATTAATGCTTCATGGTGCAAAAATGCGCAAAGCCTCCCTGAAGGCTTGGCGCACGACGCAACAAATGACGCACAACTTTTTAATTTACTATGCATTTTAGAATATATATTTTTAAATTTAATATATATCAATTAATTTAAAAAGTTCAATATAATTTATATTTTATATTTAACATATATGCAATAATTTTTTTCTTCGACATTTTACAAAAAACAGCAAATATAATATCATAAGCATGTAATTTCAAGCATAATAGTCTTTAAAACTAGAACCCAAGATAATAATACATATTACCGATAAACCAGATATCTAAATTTAATTTGGCAATCATATTTTCAAAACAATATATGCATAATCAGATTTATAAGATTTGACATCTTCCTCGTCTGTCTCATATCAATTGATAATTTATTCGGTATGACTGTAATAGGAACAACAGTTCGAAGTTCGTTGGAAATTAAAAAACATTCATTAAAAACTATTTATTCGGTGCGATAGTAATTAGAACAAATAGTTCAAAGTTCGTTCAAGATTAATTTGGAGAATGCGACGAGATTATTTGTTCGGTGCAAGGTGGTGATTAGACCCGTCGGGTCGGATCTGGACCCGACTCGGCAGATCTCGATTCCAGTCCGGTTGAATTTTGTTGAGTCTTACTTGTATAGTTTAAACCTTGAAATGACCCGAGGTTCGATTCAGATTGGGTCGGTTTGGGTCCAATTGGATAATAACACTAAAAATATGCACATGTTCTCGCTTTTTTTCTTATCTTTCGGATCGGCTCTTCATGTTATTTTTCATTGACTAGACCTGACCTAGGATCCAGGTTCGAGTCGAGTTCAGATCGGTTTCGTTCAGAATTGCGATCTTGGTTCTAGTCTCTCATCGTAGTTTGATGCGTGCAATAATATAAATAAATAGTTCATAGTTTGTTGGAGATTAGTTCGAAATGTAATCGTATTATTGTGTAAAATATACATAATATATTCAACCATTGTTGGAGATTAAAATTATAAAAAATGAAAAATAAATAAAAAAAGAAGTAAAAACACAAAAAAATAACGAAAAAGCGCGTCATTTTTGCGCCGTGCACCATTTGTACCATCTGCTGCGTCTTTTCATGTGTGTCGCGCTATATAGAAGAAAGGCGCAAACGCTGGACCGCGGCTTAGGCCATGGCGCACGCCATAACGCACCTTTCATGACTATGGTGTTGATACTGGAGAAGATCAAAAGAAGCAAGAATCCAACGGATATGTTGACAAAGGCGGTTAGTATCGACAAACTGAAGTTGCATTCAACTTCAATTGGCCTGCTAGAATAACAATATCAGAATGGCTGCTGGATTGATCAATGTGTGAAGACGAATTGAAATCAGTCTTCAAGTGAGAAATTGTTAATGGGTAGCAGCCCATGAGAAAATTGTGTGGCATCACCAACCATGCCACAAACCAAGCCATCACCAACCATGCCACTAACCATCTTCTCACCCTTTAAATACATTATCTTCTTCTTCGTAAGATTCATCCTATCATCAATCCAAAAGCAAGAGAAAACGATAAACTTAGAGAGAGAAAACTTTAAAGAGTGAGATTGAGTATTGAGTTAAAAGTGTTTTGTAACCACTTTATAATATTTCCCACAAATAAAAGATCTGCAGCAGCCCGAAGACGTAGGCGTGATTGATCGAACTCTGTTATCAAGTTTGTGTCTTACTATTTTGCATTTTATTTCTCACAAATCCGATTATAAGGAAATTTACGTAATTTCCTAACAACTGAACGGTATGACTGGTTCTTATTCCTTTATATGTTGTAGCAAAAAGCGAATTTACTCCTTTAAACAAAAAATCGTACATTGATTACGTACAGACTCCCTAATTTAACATTTTTTACTGTTAACCTCACATGTAATTGTTGATTGTTAATAACTTTCCTGCATTGCATTTCCATAGCTGTAGGAAAGTTCTAACCTTAACAAAATCATCGGTAAAACCATAAAATGAATTTGTTTGTGGAGTATAGTAGTGAATGTGAACTTTCTATGTTAAACTGAGTTTGAATTAAATCATCTAAAAGTTACAGGGATATCCAGTAAAACATCTAAATTATCTACCTCAAAATTCGAAGATGGAGTTGGGTCATCTTGGCTTGCGTTTTTTACACTTGATATGTGATGCATATTGCATAATTATTTTCTACTTGTTTAGCATATTCGTCAATTATAAGTTCATGTGTAGCATGATATTTTATAAGCAGCTTATGCCTATTTGAAATGGATCCCATACCATGGTCATTAATGTCACATCGCACTTGTGACACAAAAAGACGCAAAATCTTTCTGAAGCCTTGGCGTATGGCATGACCAGCAACGTTAACATTTGTCGATTTATTGCACATTTACTAAAACTAATTATATGTTTGTCATATATCATAATTAATAAAAACAATTTTTTTAAAACTAATACAGGATTATGAAAACATATTTAATTGTTTTACAATAGTGGATATTTGGACACAAATAGATGATGCAAGTAGTGACACAAGAGATGTCAACCATAGATCTTCCTCTGAGTTCAATTCCTAATGAGATCTAACGGTCAACATTCGTTGTGTTTCCATTTTGTGTTCCAATAGCCGACCTCATTATTAATAGACGTATTGTCAAAGACAGAATATCATCTTATATTAGACCTTTCAATGTTTGATCATTCTTTGAAGTAAAATTTTAAATCAAAAACTTATAGTTATTTTATAATAATTAAATATCAAGGATAAGCTAATAGCTAATTTTGTAAGTCTAACGGGAGAACAAATGTGAATGTTATGTGCAAATTTGCATAGCCTCAGAGCAGACTCAAATCAGTTGGAGAAGAAACAAGCGAGACATCAAGGAAGATTTGATCTTCTGGTAAAAAGAATGAAGTCCCAAGATATTCTGGATATGGTGCAGTTCACATTGATATTTTTCCCTGTTTCCGTTGGTGACTCGTACAACGCGTTGGACGCCCCGACATTACATACCCCTTCCCCTACTCCGTTTGTGGTCGTTGGAAATTGGTACGTTGGCGTTCGACACGTCCGATGTATCGAACGCCAACGTATTACTACTATCTCATTCCCCTTCCCCTATAAACCAACCTCCTCCTTCTTCATCTTCTTCACACCATTATTCTTCTCCTCTCTACTTACATATTTTCTTCTATACCAACAATGTCTAATTCAAAAACATATTCCGACTACGAAGATGCATAGGATTTGATCGTTATATCAGCGTATCTATATAGAAAAAGGAGCCATATACCTGAATTCACACGTTATGCAGATTTAATGTGGGTGGACGATATATCAACCGAGCATTTAGAACGTTGTCAATGAAATTTTCAAGCGAAAAGGTTGTTTCTCTCATATGCGATAGACTGCAAAATTATGGTCTGACTACAACAGAAGAAATTAGTATCATTGAAACAGTTGTCATATTCATATATACCATAGCTGCATTGCTCTCAAATACACAAATGAGCAAAAGATTTCAAAGGTCGGGTATCACAATTTCAGTTTGTTTTCATGCTGTTTTGGATGTTGTACAATTACTTGCTATAGATATTGTCAAGCTAGATGATCTTCAATTTAATACTTCCAGATCATATTAGAATTTCAAACCGGTACTACCCATATTTTAGAAACTATGTTGGTATTATAGACAGTACGCACGTAATGACACACTTACCTGCGGATTGAGTTATTCCATATATATAGAACAAAATAATTATGCTACATAGAATATCTTAGCAGCATGCTCATTTAATTTACAGTTTACTTATGTTATGACTGGTTGGGAAGGTACTGCGTATGATAGTAGAATTCTTTATTCAGTTATAAGTGATAGAAACTCCAACTTCCCCCACCCTCCACCTGGACAGTATTATCTAGTTGATTCAGGATATTCACTTCAACCTGATTATTTACCACCTTATTGGAATATTCGATATGATATTTCTCATTTTCGTGAAACCACTAATTAATCAAAAGCCGCAAATGAAAGTTTTAATTTCTATCATTCAAGTTTACGTATGTCAATTGAGAGAACCTTTGGAATATGAAAGAAAAAGTTTGTCAGTTTGAAGAATATGTCAACATACCCATTTGAAACTCAAGTAAAAGTTGTATCTCAATGGTTGTACACAATTTCATACGAAATACAATAATGGTGATCCATATTTTATGGCTTAGGGTGATGATCCCGATCTTATTCCAGAGAAATACCATGAGGAATGTTAAAGTATGAGAACTGTACCGAACAAAGCAACTGAGCCGGTATAATGACATGTAGGCCATGAAATGTTAACAATTTGAGATAGCTTAAGAGATAAAATTGTTACAACAGGGTTGCACTGAAACATTGTATTATTTTATCTGTACTTACTACTATTGTATAATTAATTTCATTTATTTAGATTTTTGTATTATTTTGTCATTTTAATTAAACACATTACACATCAAAACAAATAATTAGTTAACTACAAATCAAATAAATTAAAAATCATATTTTAAATACCTCGCTCAAATACCATGTTCGCAGCACAAAAGCGTATTTTCCGTTCACTCAACTTTCCCGCTCAAATATCTCATTTTCGTTCGTTAAGAACGCACCCTGTCAGTCGTTATCCATCCAACCATTACCGATTCAATTATTTGGATCGGTAGATATCAACAGTTAGAATGTTTCCTATTTTACTTGGGTATGACCATATGGATTGGACCGAACCACCGCTCCAACACATTTTTTGTTTTTCGATAAAAAGTAATGAAGCTCTAGAATATTTCCTATTTTACTTGGGCACTTCATCCCCTTCCAATCCAACTTGTTGAAACTGCACCCAGTTAACATTTTGACCTATTCTTTTTTCCTACAACTCTTGATCTCGAGTAAAAAAGTATATCATTACTGAGTGTATTAACGATGAATGTAACACGTCAAAACTCCATTGAGTAGATTCTCAAGTCAGTGTTAGACCAAAGGGAATAAGATCGAACGGGATGGTGCAAGGTGAGAATGAAGCAGGCATTTCAACAAGCACCTGGTAGACTTTAAATAAAATAAGTAAATCAACACACTTTTGTTCCTGAGTCCTAATTCAATGCCGACGATCTAGGGCAAGAGGACACACCACCAACACCAATCAGAAGAGCTTGACAAAGCAAACAACTCTGCATCAAGAATTAATTCTAGTAATGACCGGGAGGACTGTGCACATGCACTGGCCGTGCACGTGTGCACGTGACCATAATGAATAAGGCTAATCTGAGTTGTTGAGCTTTTAATTCAAAATCTGTTGTGTATTTTGATGATGTGATCATTGTATTAATTGTCTAACATCTTCTATAAATAGGCAGAAGGATCAAATTGTAAGATCATGAGTTTACGAATTAATAAAATTTCTCCTTTAATTTTCTAAAAATATGTTATTCTCCCTGTTATTTTCTCTTCTAACTTTCTGAAACACTTCTCCTCTTCTTTCTGAAACTCTGCTTGCTTATTCCATGTGTTCACTTATCTTAAACCTCTTCTTGAAAACTTTTCTTGATCCCTTTTTGTATTTTCAACCCCTCTTTATTCCACCAGAACATAGCTTATGAAAATAAGATCCATGGTGAAGCCAAAAGGATCTAACAAATTGGTATCAAAGCTTACCGAATCAAGTGGCCTACCTAAACTTTCTGATGATGAAAATGTGGATAAGTTAGGTGATACATCAGATCAATCCCTTGAAGATACAAGGCAGGATCAAATTAATCTCAAAACTGCCTTAGCCATTAGGGAACTTCAAGAATCAAATCAAACTCTGCAAGAAATAACTCGAGATCTTAATGTTAAAATGGACAGCATTAGTGAAGTTATCAATGGCATAGCAAAAGAATTGGAAGAACTTAAGAGTCTGCCCAGAGCACCCCATATCCCTCATGCATACAGAAACCCGTCCATATATGATCAAGAATCAATTGTAGCTGAAACCCCATTATACAATCAAGTTCCACCCTTAAGAAACCACCATCAATCTCCCAATGACATGTCAAGAAACTCAGCAGGAATACTAACCAATCCCAACCTACCTGTTTGCCAAAGCACCGCACCAAAGCTTCTCCAAAACACCACCATCAAGTTAGAATTCCCACAGATAATAGAGACAGTGGAGTGATAGAATGGGTCAGTCAAGTGGAACATCTCTTCCAGTACCACAACACACCAAAAATAGAATGGGTACCCACTTGTTCTTTCCATCTCAAAGGTGAAGCCACTTATGGTTCGGATGGCTTATAAAAAAAGTTGAAAATTATGAACAGTGGACAATATTCAAGGAGGAATTACTAGTGAGATTTGCACTAGAAGACCTTCGAAGACCCTATGGGGCCATATCCAACCTGAAACAAACATCCAATGTCCGCACTTACCTGACCAAGTTTGAACAACTACAAGGATTGTGTGATGCCCTACCAGATCAATTCTTGTTAGAGAAGTTCATTGATGGTCTTAAAGAAGAAATAAGATATGATGTTCTAGCACTACACCCTGTTGAATTTAGAGAGGCAGTGCGTCTTGCCAAGATATTTGAATGTAAATGAGCTAGCAAGAAGAATAATAAATTAAGTAATTTATCAAGAAGTAGGGCACATGGTAGTGCAAATAAAGAGGTTGGTACAAATAGAAATGCTAAAGAATCATTTGCCAGAAGTAAAGGCCTTACTCCACAAAAGATAATTGATAGAAGAAGGAAAATTTTATACTTTGGATGTAATGAAAAATGGCATGCTGGCCCTGTGCGTAAAAATAAACAAGTATATATCATAGAAGGCCTCATGCCTCTTCATGATGAAGGTGTGGTAATCCCAGAAGATGACTCAATGTCAGACAATAAAGAATTAAGTGAAATATCCACCCTACCCGAGGAAAACAAGGAAGAGTCCTATGCCATAACTCTTAATGCCATGTGCAGTATCCCCACTCTTTATACTAGAAGAGTACAAGGCCTAATTAATGGCAAAACAATCACTGTTCTTATAGATTTAGAGTTCACTCATAGCTTTATAAACACTGAGCTATCAAAATGATTGCATTTGAATATTCAAGACTTTTAGAGTACTCAATGCAAATAGCCAATGAGGACAAAATCAAGGCAAGGGTATATGCAAGGGCGTCATTTTCAAATGCCAGGGTTGTACTATGCCTATTGATTTGTTGGTGATACCATTAGAGGGTTGTCAGATCGTCCTAGGCGCACAATGGATGAAGGAGTTAGGAGATGTATCTTTTAACTTTGCAAAATTACAAGTTAAATTTCATTTCCAAGGTCATATATATTTGGCGGGAATTAAAGATAACGACAAGATGGTGAATGATAAGGACATAACCAAAGAATGTGCATAAGGTTAATTGTCACTGCTACTGTATTCTAAGGATCTGCATGCACAGGCAGCCAACATTTCCACTCTCAATCTACATCCAGAAGTACAACCTATACCACATCAGTAATCTTCTGTCACCAGCATTCCACCACCTCTACCAACCAAAAGAGATTGTGACCACAAAATACTTTTAGTATCAAATTCCAAACCAGTCTGCCTTAGACCCTATAGACACTCCTATTATATTGAAAATGAGTTAGAAAAGCTCATCAAGGAGATGCTGGAAACAGGAATCATTAGGCCTAGCACCAGTGACTACTCATCTCCGGTAATCATGGTCGGAAAGAAGGATGTATCATGGAGAATGTGTGTTGACTACAGATCACTCAACAACCAAACAGTCAAAGATAAGTTTTCAATACCGCTAGTTGATGATTTATTGGATGAATTACATGGTTCAACCTATTTTGCTAAACATGATTTAAAATCAAGTTATCAACAAATTCGAATGCCTGCTTCTGATATACATAAAACTGCCTTTAAAATACATGAGGGAATGAATTTATTGTAATGCCATTTGGTCTTTCAAATGCACCTTCAACTTTTCAGGCCTTAATGAATGATATATTTAAATCTTATTTAAGGAAATTTGTCCTTGTATTTTTGATGATATCTTAATCTACAGCCAAACTTGGTCTGAGCACATGTTGCATATCAAACTCACTTTGCAGGTACTTGAAAAAAAATCAGTTGGTCATCAAAATCACAAAATACACATTTGCTGAGAGGCAAGTATCATATTTAGGCCACGTTATTTCACAAAATGGTATTGCTGTGGAGCCAGAAAAAGTTGAAGCTATCAAACAGTGGCCACAACCAGAGAGTATCAAAGGCTTAAGGGGATTCTTAGGGCTAACTGGTTACTACATAAAATTTATAAAGAACTATGGAACCATTGCTAAACCAGTGACAGATTTATCAAGGCAAAATGCATTTAAGTGGAATGAACAAGCTACAGAAGTCTTCATAAACTCAAGCAATGTTTAATGGAATCTCCAGTACTTAGTATGCCAAATTTCAACAAGGACTTCATCATTGAATGTGATGCTAGTGGGGTGGGTATAGGAGCTGTTTTAACACAGAATGACAAACCTATAGCTTATCTTAGCTAAGCACTAAATGGAAAAAATCAGTAGCTATCTACCTATGAAAAGGAGCTTTTGGCTTTAATTTTAGCTACAAAAAATGGTCTAAGTACTTAATGGGGAGAAAATTTATAATTAAAACAGACCATCAAATATTAAGGCATCTGCTATCACAATGGTGACAACATGAATTCAGGGAAGATGGCTGGCCAAATTACATGGGTTTGACTACAAAGTCGAATATAAAGAAGGAAAGGAAAATACTGTTGCAAATTCTCTCTTTAGGTTACCAGAAGAACAAGATTTGACCACATCGTCAGCCTAGTGTTTTGCCATATCAACTGTTGAGAGTAGCTGGTTACTTAAGCTAAAAAAGTACATGTTACAGTCAGAAGGCTACAAAGAAATGCAATAGAAAATTTCTGAAGGAAAGTTAAAAAATGATATAAAATGGTGGATGACCTTATATTTTATAAAAAAAAGAATTTATATAGACTTCAACTGCAAAGAGTTAATTACAATCATACTTAAGGAGTTTCATTCTTCACCACTAAGGGGTCATGCATGAGTCAAGAAAACAAGACATAGACTTAAACATGTATTCTATTGGAAATGAATGAGGGCAGACTTGGAATTTTTTTTAAGGAATATGACACTTGCCAAAGGAATAAACATGAAAACATGCCAGTACCTGGTCTCCTTAGACCAATGCATGTCCTTGAAACTATTTGGAGTGATATCTCCATGGATTTCATTATTGGTTTACCATAGAGTCATAAATATACAACCATCTATGCGGTGGTTGATAGACTTACTAAGTATTCACATTTCTTCCCATCGCAACATCTATACACTACCAAAGACATAGCCAGAGTTTTCTTTAGAGGGGTCTTTAAACACCATGGTATGTCTAAAAGCATAGTAAGTGATAAGGATGCAATTTTTACTAGTGCATTTTGCAAGAACTTTTTAAGTTACAGGGATGCACGCTCAAACTAAGCACAGCTTATCATCCCTAATATGATGGACAAATCGAGGCCGTAAACAAAATTCTTAAGGGTTATCTATGATGTTTTGTAGGCCATAAGCCACAAGAATGATCACAATGGCTTGCGGCAGCCGAATATTGGTGCAATACTAACTGGCATAGCTCCACCAATACCACACCATTTATTGCAGTGTATGGTATCCCACCACCATCACTTCTATCTTACGTTCCCAACACTGTCAAAGTTTTGCAAGTTGAATAAGAATTATATTCAAGAGACCTGGTACTGCAATTACTAAAGGATAGCCTATCCTTAAATCAAGAGAGGATAAAGAAATTCGCTGATGCAAAGAGGTCAAAAAGGAAGTTCAATGTAGGAGATTGGGTTTATCTCAAATTACAGCCCTATATGCAAATTACCGTCAGCAATTTGAAGACTACCAAGCTTCCATCGAAGTTTTTTTGTCCTTACCATGTTATACAAAGAATTGGTGAAGTCGCATATAAACTAGAGCTACCACCCGAGGCGAAAATTCATCCAATTTTTCATGTTTCACAACTCAAACGAAAGTTTGGTAGAGGAAATATTATACAGCTTGATGCTCTAACCTACATTGAAGAAATAATTGATGAACCAGAAGCACTTTTGGACGGAAGGATTTTTTTCCAAGAATAATAAGGTTATGACCCAAGTGCCGGTTAAATGAAAGCAGTGGCTTGAAAGTGAATCAACTTGGAAGGATTATTGGTATTTAGTTAAACGATTTTCAGCATTTGACCTTGAGACAATGTCAAATTTTGAGGGGGAAGGGAATGTTAAACTAGAGGGAATAAGATCGAACGGGATGGAGCAAAGTGAGAATGAAGCAGGCATTTCAACAAGCACCTGGCAGACTTCAAATAAAATAGACAAATCAACGAACACTTTTGTTCCTGAGTCCTCACTCACTGCCGACGATCTAGGGGAAGAGGTGACCCACCACCAACACTAATTGGAAGAGCTTGACGAAGCAAACAACTTTGCATCAAGAATTAATTCCAGTAATGACTCGAAGGACTGTGCACGTGCACATGACCATAATAAATAAGACTAATTTGAGTTATTGGGCTTTTAATTTGAAATCTGTTGTGTATTTTGATGATGTAATATTATATTAATTGCCTAACATCTTTTATAAATAGGCAGAAGGATCAAATTGTACGATCATTGAGTTCATGAATTAATAAAATTTCTTCTTTAATCTTCTAAAAATCTACCATTATCCCTGTTATTTTCTCTTCTAAATTTATAAAACACTTCTCTTCTTTCTGAAACTCTGCTTACTTATTCCCTGTGTTCACTTACCTTAAACCTCTACCAAGGAACTTCTCTTGATCCCCTTTTTTATTTTCAACCCCTCTTCATTCAACCAGAACCCAACCTATGAAAACAAGATCCATGGTGAAGCCAAAAGGATCTAACAGTCAGCCTCTCCAAATTTTATGATTTGAATGTATTACAATTCATCGTAATTATCAGAATTAACAGCAAAGAGATCAAAGTGGATGTAGACCAAATGATGAACCACTATAAATTTTAATGTATTTAATTTTTCTACAGTATTACTAGATTGTTTGATCTATTTTTGCTTTTTGTTGTTATACATTGTTTGTGATTTATAATCTGAATTAAGTTAGAACTTAATATTTCTTACCTATTGTTCGCTTTTCGGATAATGTAAAAGTATTAGAACAACTTTCCACCAAAATAAGATATCCAAATCTCTAGAAAACTAGAGTTAGAATCACACTCAACATCCTATTCTCTATTAAACTCTATTGGAACTGGTAGGTCGTTATCGATCCAAATATTGTGTGCTTTCATTGAGATATTAGTTCAAATCATGAAGCCACCAACTAGAAAGTAAGGATCTAATAAGGCACTGTTGAATGAGGCGCATTCTGCATATGAAAGCGTTAGGTAGGAACGTCTTATCAAAGTAACTATCTTACTTGAGATGAAGTCCATACTTTGATGACAATAATGGAAGCCTCCTTTTTAGCTAAACAACAAGAGATGATGGACACATTAAGATAGTTCGAGGATAAGACCCCTATGCAAGTGCTCAGAAATTAGAATGGATTAGGGAACTCCTTTGGGTAACCTAATGAAACTGATGTCAGAGAATATAAGAATTCAAGGCAAAATAAACAAGAAGTACAGACATTCAGATGGTCGAATTGAATTAGAATTAAACCAAATCAGGTTGATTTCGAACCAACTAGAACCAATCCAATTGGTATGCTACTGGCCCAGAGAACGAAATTCCACTTGAAGCTACTTTAGGCATGGGCGATGCATCCTTGGATGCTGAGAAGGGACCTCACAATCATGGGCCAATGAATCCATTCATGGTGACGTCGAGGCCCATCAAGCATAGTAGGGAAACGCTTCGCTAGTGGAAGAGCATGTAGATGAGATGATGTGCCGGATGACACACAATCAAGGCGGTAGATCAAAAAATTAATGATATGGACTAGAGCCCATTCTCTCCCAACATTCGGTACGCTAGAAATCCCTTGGTGTCCAAACTATCTACCATAGAGCCATATGCTGAAAAAACTGATCCCACAATGCATTTAAAGCGCTACATCCAACATATGGAACTGACAGGGTAACAAAGAAAGTAACCCATATCTAAGCTAGCCACCATGTGGTTTAATCATTTGAAACATGGGTCCATCAATACTTGGGCCGCGTTAAAAGAAAATTTTATGATCTACATTAGGATTTACGTCATTCAGCCGAAGGATGAGATGCCATTAATCGATATAAAGCCAAACGATGGAGAAACTTTGTGAAGCTACTTAGCCCAATTCAATGTTGCAATTGTTGTTGTATGCTGACCCGGATGAATGGATAGTTTAAATAGATGTTTTTGGAATCAATAAGAGAATGAAATTTTGCAAGGAACCGAAGAAGAACCAACCACTATGGAGGTTTTTTCCACCAGCCGGACAAATACATATGCTTGGAAGATGCTGATATCAAGGTGAGAATGCTTACGATCAATTAACTAAAGAAATCCTAATGATAAAGGCAAGAGAAATGTGGATAAGAGGATTGGAGGAACTTTAGCACACCGAACTTACCGAAACTCCAGAGAACATTTATCTTACAACTAGAAACATTGTGGATTACAATGAACCCCGGGCGGGGAGGCAATTGAAATGCAGAAGAATTCAAATGGATACTGATGTGGAGTATAAACTAGTGAATGGGTAAGTGGGTAAGAACTTATATTCAGATGGATATAAATGGACTTACGGATGCTCCAAAAACATAGCACTCTACCTCAACTCCACGAGAGATAGTAGAGTATAATCTATCTCTAAACTTAATTATGTTGGAGATATGATGTGGAAACTAACTTAACTCTGTCGATGATAGCAGGGTATACACTAACTTAATTCTATTAGAGATAATGGAGTATAAACTGAACATGACTCTATCAAAGACGGTGGAGTATAAACTAAATTTTACTCCGTCAAAGATAGTGGAGTATAAATGCATCAACTCTAGAGACATGGCTAACTTTATTATAATATGTAGTATTATTCCCTTGTACACTCTAGAGGTTGAATATCCTCATAGAGTGGGAGAGTGAAAACAACACAATAAAAAGGTACAAATGTTAACTTTCAAATATAATTATGATGAATACCCGGGGAGATGACATAACTTTGCACCTTGATCATGTGAAACCCAAAACATCAAAGTAATGACTTGAAACTAATGACTAAGAAAGAACGGATGTTCTTGATCTTGATCGGTCGAATAAGACCTCTTTTGATTTATAGGTTGAGCTGAACGTTCTACCCTGAGCAACTTTAAGTGACCGGTTTGTTCACTATAATCTCTCTGTTGACCATAATTTGCAAATTTTCCATTTCGATTGAATCAAAGTATGCCTTGCCTCCACCAAAACATACTTTGATGGGAAAGGATTATGGGAAAATTTTCACAAACTCAGAGCACTCAAATCAATCATAGAAGAAAAGAGCGAGGAATCAATGAAGATTGGTTTTTTCAATGAAAAGGAATTAAGCTCCAGAATATTCTAAGTATGAGTTATTATCGACCCATCTCGATGAAAAGGAATTAAGCTCCAAAATATTCAAAGTATGAGTTATTATCGACCCATCCTCTACCAGTCTAATTATTTGGATCGGTAGATATCATCACACTTAGAATATTTCCTATTTTACTTAGGCACTTCATGACCATATGGATTGGACCGAACCAAAACTATCTATCCAACATATACAATGGTTCATCACCTTTCGATCCAACTTGTTAAAACTACACTAGTCAAGACCTGATATATTCTGCCTATTTCTCTAGATCTCAAGTAAAAAAACAGTGGGTGGATTGATCAAAATATTTTGCACTCTACAGCAAAGGGAGACTCCTACCCTTCCTGTAAATACGCTTTAACATCCAACATATCCGGATGAATGAGAGAGACGTTAAAACTCTACTGAATAGATTCGTAGGTCTCTCCATATTATATGATTTGAATGGTTACAACTAATTGTAACTAAGAGATATAACAGCAATAAAGAGATTAAAATGGTGTAGTATAGAGATTATCGAATCGCATTATGTTGTATCGTTTAATTTTTCGGCATTGTTTGATCTATTTTTGCATTTTGGTATATAATGCTTTGATTCATGATCCAAACTAAGTTATTTCTTATCTGCTGCTTGGTGCTTGAATAATATAGAAGTGTTAGAATGAACTTTCCACTAACTAGAGATCTAAATCCTTGAAAATTAGCGCTAGGATCACATTTAGAATCCTAGACTCTACCGGATATGTAGTTGAGGTGCTTGGTCATTTTTGATCCAAACAGAGAAGATACAATATTTTGTCATATTTTGCTTCGTATGATGTTATTTTGATAAACTTATTTTGTTTCGTGTTATCTGATGTGTTTTTTATTTTGCATTTTTTACTTAATTTGTTGATAGTTATTCCGTAGATTTACTTTGATCACTTCGAACTACAAAAGTTTATAACATAAATTTTATCTGTTTATTACATCATCGCATGAATAAATATGTAATCCTTCAAACATCTATATTGGTTTGTGTATACATAATCAATACTATATTACAGTTTGCTTTAAGATATTAAGTAAATGAACTAGTTTTTGCATATCAATAGCTACATGTGGTAGAAGTAGTCTTAAGTTGAGCTATTACTTAGGCATTGGTAGTGTTAGTTGTACTTGTGTGTGTGGCTATCTTAGTGGCTTGCGTTTAGGAAGTAGTTTGCAATTTATATTCTTACTTCAAAGCTTATGGAACATAACCGAGTTTAATAAGTTAATACAATGTAGTTCCTTAACGCTTATTGTTGAATCTCTCTCACCCTTTTCTCTATACCAAATTGTAACAACATGTGTTTGTCTTCAAGCAAAAAAACAAGAAAAAAAGGAAGGAATTTTTTTTATTTTAGAGCCTAAATTAATAAATTAATTTGTAGCACAATGATATGATGAACACTAACTTGTATGACAGAAGCCTGTGTATCCTGATGGTAAAATACCAAATTCAAAGATGGAGGTCACTAGTTCACACCATGGTAGGAGCATGGACTGCAACATTTCTAGAACTTGTATGTTCGAAAGCCGTTTATCTGCTAAAACTAATAGCTCATGATATAAAAGGATATCAATTAATTTTTTTTAAAACACCAATTTTTATGAATTATTGAAAAGCCAATTTATGTGATGATCATATCATGAATTTAGAAACACACACCTTTCTGCGGTTTTATGCCATTTAATGGACCTTTTCATGTGGGCCATAAAGCTAAAAGACACAATCGTTGTGTTTGACCACACCTTGTGCCATGATGCCTTTCGTAACCGTCTAATTGAATCTTATATGCATCCCAATCCCAAAAAACAAAAACAAATATGTTATAAACTATGTAGAGATGAGAAGCCATTAGATTAGATAAAGAGAGAAGAGAAACTTTATTCATTACAGTTGTTAGTACCGTCATTTCTATTACATAGGCTTCTTTATATATAGGCTTTGGAGCTTGGTATTAAACTTATCCCACGGTGTGAGATTAAGCAAAAATATAAAAGCATATCTACTCTTATGTATTGTAACACTCTCCTTTGAATATGGGTCTTTAAAATCTTGAATGCTCTGGTAACTTGAAATTGTCCCTTTTGAAACGTGAATGATGATTGTTCACCCTCATTATTATCTTGCTTGCATATATCCATTCCGTCGATATAAATATTGTTTGTTGCCTCATTAAAAACCTTTATTAGGAAAACTCAATGAGAAAAAACTTGAACGAGGAAAAGAGTGCAACTTGTAAAATTATAGATATCATATTAAAAGTGATATTCTTTCTAAATGATTTGATACTTCAGGATCAAAACAATGTCTCATTAAAACTTTACTAAGAAAAACCCAGTGGAAAAAATCTTAGCGAAGGAAAAAGAGTACAATGACATATTTTAATATTTTATTTCATCAAATGAATTTTGATACTTCAGGATCGGGATAATACCTCGTTAAAACCTTACTAAGAAAAATCTCGTGGGAAAAAATCTTAGTAAAAGAAAAGGAGTACAATATAGTATGACATATTTCAATAACTTACTGCGTCAAATAGAGTTTGATACTTCTGAATCAATGTAATGTCTCGTTAAAAACTTACTAAGAAAAACGCAGTGGGAAATTTTTTAATGAAGGATAAAGAGTACGTTGTGATATACTTATGTATGCTTCCCTAATTTTATATTTTTCCCTTTAAGTCTGAATATATATCATTATAATTCAAATCAGTTACAAATACTTTTGTAACATAGCTTAGACAAGTGTTAAGAAAATTAAAATCCGAAGACAATAATTCTACCTTCTTTCATTTAGATGTTCATCATTTATAAATAGTTTCCTTTGATACAATCGAATTTTCCAAAATTGTTTCTTTCAAATATGATTTGCATTTTATGCATTTTGTATGCTACTTTTATGAAAACACTTCATGTGCTTTTATTTTTATGCTTCAAATCAGTTTTGCATATTGCAGCTACATCTTTGGTGAATATTAAAAGTTTCATTGCAACAATACTTAAAACTAGGAAGTAATCTACTCATCATGAATTATATTAAAATTTTCAATACAACAATACTTAGAAGAAGGTTGTAATCTACACTCCATGTTCTCTGCATTCTTTATAACCAACAAAGTTATTTATATTCTTTAGGAACTTGTATATTTTAATATGTTTTGCATATCGTAGCTACTACTTCAATAGATATTAAGAGTTTCATTACAGCAGTACTTAAAAGCAGGAAGTAATCTACGCATCATGAATTATCAAGATTTTCATTACAACAATATTTAAAAGAAGCTTGTAATCTACGCTCGTTATTCTTTGCAGTCTTTATAATTAGAAAAGTAATTTATATTCTTCAGGAACTAGACACTTTCATCATTTAGCATGATTTAACCAATATTTATACCTTCAAGGTATTTTAAGTATTTCAGACACTTCCACTATTTCAAACAATTCAATTATTTCTAAAATTGTCATGTCTTGGGCATTTAACATATTGTTGACAATATATGTGCTTCAATAATTTCATTGTGCTTTTGCCACTTTATATATATTTATATATTTAATTATATATTTTGGACACAGGTCCACATTTCTCATTTAGGGAAGATTTTATGATGGTCAATCATGTTTTCCCCTAATTTAAGATCTTTGATTTATTTATATAAATATAAGTGTTTTATTATTTACAAATTTATTATCGATGATTATTTCTTGTCAGTTCCAAACATAATTTATTGAGATCTTTTTACTTATCATATTTTAGATACCTAAACCACTACTTGGGTTATTTAATAATTATGTCATGAGTCTCTTCTAGAGCACCGTTAAGTGTTTCTTCAAGAACACCCATCTCATTTATTTGACATCTATATTACTTCAAAAATATTTCGAACTGACTTCTCTACCACACTTCAGATGTGGCTATAACATTTTGATTCTTTAGGGATTTAAATCTATATTGGAGCAAGTTTACTAGGGATGTTATCAGTAATTCGTTTAAGCTACTCAACATTTTGCAATATTGTATATGTTAACAAATATTTAATTTTAATAATCAAAATGAACCTGTATCCCTTTTATCCTTCCCCTCAATGTTGACGAACATTCTCGCATTAAATAATTATCGTTTTTGGATTCTCATTTTGATCCATGATGATCTTGCTACTAGCAAATACATCATACATATAACATATGAGAGAAAAATTCTCTTATCAATTGATAAGATGCATTCAAGTGATGTTGCTTATTTTTAGAGCTTGTTCTCATTCGTTGATCTAACCAATTGGAGAAATTTACTTATTATGTAGATCATTTGAATACATACACGACTTCAGGTCATTCAACATTTATGTTGATTGAATTTTAAATCATTAACTAAGTTCTATGCATAATCTATAGGATGAGCTCATATCAGTTTAATCTGACAGTCTTCAAGTTGTTAGTTAAATATCTGCATGTATTGATATATACATGCATCCACGTATTATATATTTATAGATTTGCATATTCTTTCTCATATGAGTTAATGATTTTTAAACAAACTGTTACAAGGATCCAAAATATTAATTTTTTTATCAATCGATGTCAATGTGAATCCTTAAAGACTATATGATAACGTTCTAAACATCTGGTTTGAAAGTATATATGCATCTAGTTTGACTTACCAATAATAACTTTAATAAGTTATTAGAAATATTATAACTTCTAGTTACTTTTGACTTATCAAGAATAAAGATCTTCAAGATCTAAGTCTTATAGTTTGTCAGAACTTCGTAGATTAATATTGAAGTTAAACTTTTCATTTAACTTCTTGTTTATTTCCATTATCAAACTTCAAACTTTATGTTCCTTTTTTCAACTTAAAGTATGAATCTATGCGGATATATAATATAATTGAGACTTTCCGCATATTTTTATTCGCATGTGCTAAAGAACAACATCCTTCGAATTAATAATTCAAATATAACTCAATGGTTTTCAATCCAAACCAGGTTGAACGTCTGGTTCAAATAAATTATGTATACAACTTTGAATTGTTAAACTTTATTCTTTATATTTCAAATATCTCTTTTGAACATTATTTATAATTATTTATCAGAGAATAATACATGGTTCGAATTATATATTGACGTCTCTTCTGGAGAGTCCAATAAAAAAAATTATTTACAACAGAAATAAAAGTTTCTTTTGGACACTTGAAATGTTATAGAAATATGCAGTTATATTTGTTACACTTAAAGATCTTTTGAAGACCGTATTTTATTTTTCTTGAAAATTATGATATGACATAGATGATCTCTTCAGGAGGATATCTAAAGATATTTCTGCAAGAAGTGCTATATCATATTTGAAAATGTTTCACAGACGATGCTTTTGTAGTGCTATACAAAAATATTATACATCTTCTGATGATATTTTATAAACACCGCTTTTGGAGTGTACTGGTAAAATTATATACCAATAGTCTACTTGTGGAGTATTATAGTAATACATATTTTCTTCTTTAGGGACATTATATAAATCTCTTTTAGAGATATTATACCATCACCGCCTGTAGTGTTATATATCTCTTTTAGAGATACTTTACATGCACTACTTTTTAAATGACATGCCAATATACAATATATTTTTTACATAAATTACATAGTTACTATTTTCAAAGTAGCATACAAATCTTTACTGGAGATTTTTGTTGTAACTACTTCTGAAATACATACATAAGACCTTTTTATGTGGCATTACAAAGTGTAGTAATTGATTTCTTGTTTATTTTGTGTGGGTGTGAGGTTAGTTGTTAATAGCAGCACCTTAAAAAATTATGTACTATCAACTTCATAGTTTTATATACAATGGAAAAAAAATATAAACAAAAATGGTTGCGTTCTGATGTATACTCAAATTGCTAAGCAAGACAAAGGAACAATCTAGCTGATATCAAATGTAAGCAAATTAACAAATTACAATTTCTCCATGTTGCCATCTTTATTGCGTGGATCTTTTTATGCTGCATATTTATGTATGTAGATTCACCGCTTTTCAGTGATACATACTCTGGTTAAAAAATAATAATAATAAATCTGTCTGTGGTGCACGTAATTCAATATTTGTATCCTCTAACCAATTAAGACCACAAGGAGGATACTCTAAGGTTATGATATAACAAACATCAAACAAACCGAACTTATAAAGTCTGTGACTACAATAACATAGAAAAAAAATTATATTGAATTCATAGCAACATAATTAAATTCAAAATTGTAATTACATTAAAAGTTAAGAACAGAAAAAAAAGGGCCAACAAGATGAAACATAAATAATTAGAATGGGTACTTGTTCTTAATGCATGACATGCGGTTGTATAAATCTAACTTTGAGTCTATCAAGAAACGACTCCATAAAGTAATCAAGATGAGAGAAAAATATATCATTGAGTTTATTAGAATTTTTATCACCGCTAAATGCCTTTTGTATGTCATAGTATAATACTTTATTATAATTACATTTCCCAAAAACACCTTCAGTACATTTAAGAAATTATGAAGAACCTTTCAGTTTTATTAGAATAGCTAATAATTTACATGTGTGCAAAGACTACCAGAAGTCTGTGTCATTTAGAACTTAAAGAATCCATGAACAAAGTTCGAAAACAAAGGAGTGATTATATGTTGTTATTATCCAACATATAACAAAACGTGTTAGGGATCATGACTTGGTCTAAAAAAATAAAAATAAAGCATCCACTCATATCTACATGCTTCATATGTTGATATAAACAATATGATATGGGTGTTGAATCCAAATAAAAAAGTAAGCAAATTATGTTGTTAATTTGCTAGAAAATTCCTTGACCGAATCTGTGTAATTTTACTTTTAAGACCTAAGGAAAAAAAACTTAATTTAATATGTTCTCAAACAATACAAGTCAAATTTTCTCAATCAAATCAACAGTAGGTGGCTCTCATACCAATTCTTAGATTTTTAATATACTTTAGCAACAATCAATTATAAACCCTAGATCTAAATATATAACCAATATTGATTTAATTGAGAATAAGCGGAAGCATACAAAAATAAGCAAGTTTTAAATCAATTCAAACTCAAATTCAAAAATCATTACGTTCAACATTTTATTTTTAAAACATGTGCAGATCTCAAAGATAAATCATTTAAGCATGATATTAAGATCTACAGTATAATAAGATTTGAAAAGTAAGAACTAAAAAATAAGATCTACGGTGGAATGGATCTGAAATATAAGAACTAAAAAAAATGTACAATGGAATGAGATCTGTAAAATTAGATCTATGATAGAATGAGATCTATGATAGAATAAGATCTTAAAAAATATATCCATGGAACGAGATATGGAAAATTTCTTCCATTATAATATATATGTAAATCAAAGGTTCATAAAATTAGATTTGGAAAAACTCAAAACTAGATCCGAAAAGGGTTGAAAATACATCTAAAACATATTTAGGATTAATAAAAAAAAGATTTGAAGAAGTAGATCCATTAAAACTCAAATCCAAATCTTAAGGAAGTAGGACATAGATCTAGAAGCGAGAATCAAAAATACTCAAATCAAAATTAATTACATAACAAATTTAGATATGAAAATTTAAAAATAATACTACAAGAATCTCATGCTGATAACGTGTTATAAACTATGTGGAGATGAGAAGCCATTAGATTAGATAAAGATAGAAGAGAAACTTTATTCATTACAGTTGTTAGTACCATCATTTCCATTACATAGGCTCCTTTATAATAGGCTTTGGAGCTTGGTATTTAATTTATCCCACGATGTGGGATTAAACGAAAATATAAAAGCATATTCACTCTTATGTATTGTAACAAAATAATAATAATAATAACTAAATAAATAAATAAAAGAAAGAAAGAAAAGGTAAGATAAGAAGTAACATTATCGAAGTAATCCTGAGATAAGCTGTCGACGGAAACATACTAGAATGACAAAACTTCAGCCTTGTAGACATATGTTGCACAGATAGGGAAGCCCACCTATGATTTATCCATTGAGGTATTACGCGAAGAACAAGAGGATAGCTATTAGAAAATGATGTTATAATCTATGAAGATTTAGAGTCAAAACACAGGATGTTCCATAAACCACGACTTTATGATGTATTTACGAATTAGTTCAAAAGTAGAATTCATTCCGTTCTTAGTGTAATGAGATTTTTGTTAACCATTAAAATTTGATATAAATGATGAATAACAATATATTTTTTATGTTTAAGGAACGGTACATCAAATTTGATAACTGTCTTGATGTAGACTTAAGTTAAGATTGTGCAAGGAAAATTAATGCCATTTGGGTATCTTCTATTCTAATAGGTATCTCTATTCTAACAGGTATCTCTTGGATCGAGCCATGTTGCATCCTACAGAGAAATATTATCCTTTGCGTCCTGAGCTTGCAGAGTCCACATTTTACCTTTATCAAGCAACCAAAGGTCCAAAAATATTTTCAAGCACATTGACAAATATGTATCTCTACCGTCTCTTCTGAATTTGCAAATATCTTATTTATTCATACATCTAACTTTAAGAACTGTTCCATGCTACCATGGTGATACTTCATTGGATTATGAAGACATGATCATATATGAACAATATACTGCTACAGTTCAACATCACAACACAATTTTGCATTAACTCATTTTTGGGCATTATGATTGAAGTAAATAGATGATGATAACCACGACTTGTTACACATGCAGATCCTTGGTATCTGGAAGTTGGTGAAACCATAGTAAACTCTTTGAATCATTACACCAAAGTAGATGGTGGTTTCGCAAGTATAAGGGATGTCACAACTATGAATCATGAAGATCATCAACACAGTTTCTTCTTGTCTGAAACGTAAGTGATCTTATTTATACATTCGCTATCAAAAGAACAATTCTTATTATTTACACATCACTCTGAAAGCGATACTCACATTTTATATCCTGTTAGGTGCAAATATTTGTATCTTCTATTCGATGATACCTTCCTTGCTGATCAAAATTACATATTTACAACCGAAGGTCATCCACTTCCCATACGAAGTTCATGGCATGAAAAGCTTCCTGAAATGTACATTTCAAACAATTGGACTTCTGCTAAGGTTATTATTTCTTTGAATGCTTATTTTCGTATTGCATTCATGGATGAAAACAAAAGCGTAAGAAGTAATGATGTTTATTGTTTATGCAGACCGCAATTCAACCAACTCGTAAAAGTGCATTGACGCAGAAAGTATGTCCAACAATTATAAGCAGCATTGAAAAAAGCGGCTTAAAAGTTGAAAGTGCATGCCATATTCCTGATTTATACTGGAATCATAGGTGTAAAAGAGATGAAGATTGTGGCACTGATTCCACATCATGCAAACAGAGAACTTGCAGCATTGCTGGCTACTGTGGTTTGTGGTCCTTTGATTTTTAAATCCTACCGCAGCCAAATATACTAACAACAACAGGGAGAAACAGCAGGAAAGAATAAAAAGAACCTGTACATTCAGGAATAACTACAAAATGAAGATGCAGTTTCTAGTTAATGAATGAATCATGAACGTATAAGCTTTTACTTAATGGTTTATGTGGATATGTATATTCATATATATATATATATATATATATATATATATATATATGTGTGTGTGTGTGTGTGTGTGCGCGCGCGTGCGTGCGTGCATGTACGTGCGCGCGCGCGTGCGCGTGTGTACATGTTATATTGAATATACATCTTAAACTACAGTTGAGCATAATACAGAAAGCTTCATCCAATGAATTCCATTTTATTTGTTTATTTTAATAACATCACCTTTTCTAGAATGCAAGTAATGTAATCAATGTAAGGTGTCTAAGAGCATCCCAAACAAAAATGGGTGCAGATATTACATCCTATTCGCTTACAAAATGTAAGCACGCGTACTATCTAACAAAAAAGGGAATTAAGCGCTTGTTTAACCTACGTTTGGGCTTCAGACGCAAAAAGCGCTTGAAACTTAGGCGCCTATTGAACAAGCGTTTGAGCTCATTCAAAGCTCGGGCGCTTGTTCAACAAGTGCTTATGCTTCACCGAACGTAGCGTCAATATGAGGCGCAATTTCTCACTGTTCAACTCATTTTTTACCATTCACCTCTTTTTTACCGTTTTCTTTTTTATTCATCGAAACATCGAAATGCCGTCACGATCCTTCAAAGGTGCTAGATGGACCGTCTGTTACACGATCGATGTCAATGCTGGTGCAGCTTATATCATTCTACATGCTACCGTGACTGCAGATGATCTAGATGCTTGCACGAGCTGCCTTCGACCAAAGCACATCGACTTACTGCAGCGCTAGCCACGCAAGAGGTATAATTTTAATACGTAATTATTAGATGAACATGTCTATCACAGATTATGAATGTTATTGGTTTGCTTAGTTTATTGTTAACGTTAAATAATTACCTATATAGGTTCGTCAAATAGCTATGCACGGTAGTTGACATATATGCATTACTGAGTATTTTGTTATATTACCCGAGCCGATTAAGGCTAGGCTATGCATCACTTTTCGGTGATTTTCTACCGTTATCTATATTGCATACGTCGACCATTGTAGTAGAGGCCCTTATTGATAGATGGTAGCCTACTACTTACGCATTTCATTTTCCAGATTTTGAGTTGGGATTGACTCCTTTAGATTTTTTTTTATCTTGACTGGTATAGAGGTTGGTCGATCAGACCACACGTTAGTATCCTTTGATAGTTCATTTGAGGATTTTGAACCATATTCCGCTTATTTACCGGCTTTGACCGATGATAAGGTTAGAGGAGGTGCTGTTACACTTACATGTCTATAACGGTATATAGTAGGCTATAGGGACGTTGAAGAGATCCACACTCCTGTTATGTCTTTTTATTATATATGTTTGGTTCTACATTTTTCTCAAACAATAAGTGCACGATTAGATTTGGATATCTAGCTGGATCGGTAGATGTGGGTGGAATTCATATATACGACTACGGTACTGCCATCCTTGGTTATTATATGTAGCATTGGATAGCTATGCGCTATAGTAGTCCCGTCAAATGTATGGTTTACGGACATTCTCCATTTTTGGTACTACGAGTATACAGCCAACATGCACACATGACTCATTGCTGAAGCGAACACTACACCTTATATTTACTTCCCCAAATTACGTTGTTGGGAGAATGTTATGCATGTGCACCGTACTACACAAGGGATGCATAATGAGTTGATGGAGGACAGACAGCAGATGGATATATGACGGTGCGGCAACATTATCATTTGTCCCTGGCAGGAGTATAATTAGTTTATGGAGCCCGACGATGATCATCCCCTCACTTTCCAGTTATGCTCTTTTGAGACGTAGGGTTTGCTTTCAGCCTCCTGCATGTTCTTTCATATAGTATTTAGAGGAGCAGTGTTGGATGCAGTTGTATGGTATAGTCAGCATTCCTTTTGATTCGCTTCCATCTGATGATATGTATGGATCTATTCAGGCTGGCCCGACTTATACTGCTGGCATGAGGGTCGCGGGATGGGTGGATGGTGAGCCTTTTACTGTATCCAGAGATTTTGATGCATATTGGGCTCGAGTAGCCCCACGTGCTTACTCGTTACCAAATTATATACGAGGTTTGAACTCGGGCCATATTGACCCGCATATCTCTTCCGGTGTAGTTCCATTACCACCAGCTACTTTTGAGCCTACGTCGTCATAGTACACATAGCCTCACATGTTCGATCCCCCTCAGCATGTATTCAGAGTATATACTTTACAGGGTGAGGTCGTTAAGTTTCCACTATAATTTCTTGCAGATGACGATGTTCAAGGTGTACCCTTTGCTGTTTTTTTATATCATCTGCATCAGGTACGTACGACATTAAAATTTTGTATAGTTTACTAACAATTACATTCCCGTATATGTATAATCTTTTTTTATACATCGTAGTTTGCTCGGTACATGGATTATGATAGACGGGTGCTTGCTGCATTTAAGCATATGATGCTTGAGTATACTCAACTTATGTATCAAGGGTATAAGACTGCTTTTCAGCAACAACATACTCAGTATGAGGCTCAGATACATGAGTATCGAACTTAGATTTAGCAGCTTAAGCAGCAGCCTCCACATGACTTTGATGACGTTAATGATGATAGCGAAGATGACGACGGTAGCAACGATGAGGGGAGTGGTATTGGTTCCCCTTATATTGACTGATGTTGTTTTTGTTTTTGATGCATGTATTATTGTTTCGTACATGTATTTCAGACTAATGTATTTGGGATGTTGATGATGATATTTATTTATGCTCGAGTATGTATTCTTATTCTGTTGATGGTTCTTATTCTTCTGATGATGATGGTTATTATCTGTTGATGATGATATTTTGCACTATGTCCATGGCATAAATAAAAATAATTGTGAAGAAATAAACACACATGTGTTTGTTTCTCCACATGTTCGCGGATGTTTGCCACGTGGTCGTTCAGATCACACTTGATTTGTATGAGGTGGATTATGAACTGTCTATTTAAGTGAAAATTTTACAGTGAAAGTTCACAACGTATTCAATAGCAAATGAAAGTTGAACTCCATAAGATTATTTAGTACTAATCAAAGCATGCATAAAAGTTGACCGTAGACACATGGAAGAGGAGTTGGATCCAGATTTTTAGGTTACTCTAAAACAAAGCATTTAATAATCATCTTGATTGTAGATTAATTCGAAGGATTCTGAAAACTCAGAGTACTTATGTAACGTTTATAAGAGTTTATTGAAGATACAGAAGCATTATAAATATAGTGGAGGAAGAAGACCGATTTCAGTTGACACAAACTACGTTGGATTCATGATATTTGTCGGAGTATCGTATTTACTTTTATTGGACATGTTGCATATGATCTTTGGGTTAGCTACATTCGACAATTTGAATGATGTTTGGGTTAGCTATTTGAATTAAATAAGTTATTTACCTTCAGTAAGTTCTATGTACTTTTGAATTCAGATAAGTTAGTTAAGTTATTTAAATTAAGTAAGCTGTATGTACTTTCAATTTCAAGTAAACACTTAAGATAAGAAACTAATAAACACTTAATTAGAACAACACAAACAAGACAACCAACATTGAAATAGAAATGATAACATAGATAAAAAACAAACACACAGATTGGTTAAAAAACTGTTTTCGACCACTTGATAACTGAATTGAACCCAGTGTTCTCTGGAGCATTTCAATTTATTCTTCAAATCCAGTTGCATACACAACTGCTCGATGAGGTAAAGGGTCATCAAGCCATTGCTAAAGTTCACAATCATTTGGAAAATTGTGGAATCTATGGTGGCGTTGACCGATGTTGGTACCGTTTTTTATGACAGACAAAACAGAAACTCCACAGTTACAGTATATTGCTCCAAAGTCAGCCTCTTGATCTGTTTGATGTACTTGGTAGCTTGTTTCATGTCTTCTTTGCCTGCTTCCATTGTGGCTACGCCGCTCTGCTCTTTGCCTTCTTTTATCATCCAGAATCCCGCGCTCTTGCAATTCTCTCGCATGCTCTCTTACATCTTCATAGTGTTTTTCCTCCATTTCAACATACCACTCGGCTGGTGGTTAAGGGGAAGACGTATTCGGCAGAGTGTCGTGACTTATAGGACCTTCATATGATAAAGATTAAGGCAAGGAAGTATGTTTGTAATCCACCATTTTCTGTATGCTAAGCGGATGATATGATTATAGAGCGGTATGGCTAGAAATACGATATACATAATAGAATACGTTAACCAAGAGGAGCCACTATGTCTCCATTAAGTAGGTTGGCATGTGAAGAAACTTGTGCAACATGGCTATAGTGTATGGTTCCGACAAGACACTGAGCCACTCTGTCTCCAGTAAGTAGCCTAGCATATGAAGAAAATTGTTTAACGTGGCTATAGTGTTTGATTGTGTCAGGACACTGAGCCACCATGTCTCCATTAAGTAGACTGGCATGTGAAGAAAGTTATGCAACGTGGCTACAGCGTGGGAGTGTGATAAGACACTGAGCCACTCTGTCTTCGTTAAGCAGCATGGCATGTGAAGAAAGTTGTGCAACGTGGGTACAGTGTTTGATTATGACAGGACATTGAGCCACTATGTCTCTATTAAGCAGCCTGACATATGAAGAAAGTTATGTAACGTGGCTATAGTGTGTGATTGTGATAGTACATTGAGCCACTCTATCTCTATTAACCAAGCCGACAGTGAAGGAAGTTGTGCAACGTGGCTACATTGTGCGATTATGATAGGACATTGAGCCACTCTGTCCCCATTAACCAAGCTTGATCTCTACTACTATAAATACCCACGATACTTGTTCATTCATTCTCATTTATATCTAATATATTTCCAATCACAAAAATAATGTCAGTTGAAGATCTTATATTTTTCGATGATAGCTTTGATGAATTGATGAAAGATCATTTCTGTCGTGAAAGAGTGCTAATAACCATACCAGCGCTATAACTTGGTCAAATCCAGTGGGCAACATGGTGGATCGGTTGTTGGTCGTTGCTACAAAAATCATAGACATTCCTGGTATAATGAAAGACTGATGAAAAACCATTTTATTCCAAATCCTACTTATACCGATGGTGATTTTAGAAGAAGATTTCACATGCGCCGACCTTTGTTCCATAGAATCCTACAATCAATTAAACAACATGATAAATACTTTGTTTTCAAACCCAATACATCTCGTACTCAAGGATTGACTGGTATCCAAAAAATGAGTGTTGCATTGAGAAAGCTTGCATATCAGGACTAGGAGACGCACTCAATGAGAATTTTTGTTTGGGGGAAAGCATAGTACTAGAATCGTTGAACCATTTCTTTTAAGCTATCGCCGACATTTACGGCGGTCAATACTTACGAAGACCAAATGAAGCTAACATACCAAGATTAATGGGGATGTATGGTAGTAGAGGATGGTCGGGAATGTAAGGTAGTATAGATTGTATGCATTGAGAGTGGAAGAACTGTCCAAAGGCATATGTCGGAGCTTATCTAGGTAAATCTCATAGGTCGACAATTATTTTTGAAGCGGTAGCTTCATATGACTTATGGATCTAGCATGCCTTTTCTGGAATGCCAGGCTCTAATGATGACCAAAACATAGTCAAACGAACTACTTTGTTTAATGATTTAGCCAATGGTAAATAAACTTCGTGTTTCTCCAATTTAGGAGGTAATACGTACGATCATGGATATTATCTTGACGATGATATATACCATAATTGGAGTACCATTATAAAGACAATTCCTAACCCATTAAACAATAAACAATTAAAGTTTGTAGCAATGCAAGAAGGCCAGAGAAAGGATGTTGAAAGAGCATTTGGTGTTCTTCAATCAAGATTTGCCATAGTCAGCAATTCATTTAGACTTTGGTCACCACTTAAAATGACAAAAATAATGTACACGTGTTATTTTACACAATATGATTATTGAGGACGAAAGATACATGGAAGACGACTTAGTGTACGAGGGTGCTCCAACAACACCGAATATATGGCGCAATGTTATGATTGGAAACACAATGGAACTCGAGTTTCATGTTTCTAGCCAAATGTCATACCATAGTGTTCAAGTCCACCAAAGACTACAAAACGATCTAAAAAATCATCTTTGGAACTTTTGTAGCAATCGGTAAAAGTTTATTATTGTTGTTAAGTTTGTTGTTTTTATTTTTCATGTTGTTGGTGTTGTTGTTCTTAATATTGTTTTATTGTATTTAAGTTGCATTTCATATCAAGTAATGTATCGCAATTTGGTATTGTTGAAATTAATGCATCGAAATTTCATTTCATATCGAGTAATGCAATGCAATTTCATTTGGTTATACTTATAAAATTACTGGATTAAGTTCAGATCAGTACATCAACTAAACATTCAAGGATATAGTAGTTCTAGAAATACAAATACAACTATAGCTCCTATTCATGCCTACGTCTCATAATTTCTCTCATCCTGGATTATGTATACTCTCGTTGTTCTTCAGACATATTCGACGTATCCACGAACATTATTGTATCTTCATCTCTCTATTTGTTTCCAGCAAGAAGTCGATCCAGTTTCAACTTTTTTTTCTTGGTATTGAGCAGCTTGAAACTCCATTACACGATTATATCTATCTTTGGATTCAGGTAGGAGTTTTTTATTTCTGCTTGAGCCCCAGCAACCTACTTCTTTTTGGCTGCTTTGACTGCCTGAGGCTTAACAAAATCATCTTTGGTAGGAGTTAGTTGCTCTTCTGACCCCGTACCCTGACTTCCTAGCAGTACTATTGGGCTAGAGCATTCTTTGACTCTTGGCGCTTTACCTCGGGCGCTACTTGATTGGGTGTCTTGAATGGTTTTCTGAAGAGGGGATTTTCATTTTACATGCTCAACTAGTATGTCATAAATGTGCATGAACTGATAAAAATGAGGTACGTATTTATTGTCTTGTCTGTTGATTTGTTTAAACTATTTATTTGCTGCCATCCTCTGCAGAAAACATCATTTAAATAACTGAAGAATTGTAAAAAAATTCGGACATATGAAAATTTAGGAAATCCTATCAAATTCGTTTCATTTGCAAATCCAATAGGATTCGTTTGCTTTAACTTGAACATTTGTGAATCAAATGTTTGCTTTTGACAGTTGATTTTTCTAAAATGACCTTTAATCGAAGAAGGCGATCTTTTGCAATCAATGTTCTTTCGATTGTAGCAATTTGTAATTTTTCCTAAAATGTCTCACCGCTTTGGTCGACACCTTGGATAGGATCGCTTGAGAGTGCACATCAAATTTAACATCAAACATAGTCTTCCACCGAAGTCCAACTACCGGTAATACTCCGCCAATCAGACCTGTATTATCTTCTAAATTGAATCCTTTGAAATTGCACCTTGCGCTATCGACGTCAAAATCGAAAAACGTTATGAGATTAAAGAAGTGAGAGTAGGATGTTTGGAAATGTTGCAGAGTGTTGTATGGAAGGAGAAAAGATGAAGGTTGATGGTATTTGTAGAGGGTAATAGAGCCATTGATATAGTCATTTTATGGCCGTTGGGGAGAATATACTTGGGTGCCTGTTCAACAAGCACCCGAGGATATTACAAATCCTGAACCAAAATAGCTGAATATGCAAGCGATCCTATAATCTACAATCTGTTGCAATGCTCTTTAGATGCACATCTCCAATTTTGTAACATATCATCTCTTGTTAGAGATGCTCTAAATTTTGTGTGTGTTATAGATCAACGGGTCTAGCCCTGTCAACGGATATCTGAAATTCATCGGAACCGTGTTAACCCAGAAAATGGATCAACGCCTAGAAATCAAATGAAAGCACCAGTTCTATTAAGGGTAAAGAAAAAAGCAAAAGGAGTAAAAGTGGAGACAATAATTTTTATAGTGGTTTGACGTACTCTCTGGCCAACGTCGACTTTATTCTTTTTTATTAGTTGTTCTCTCTTTTAATTACAACTAATTATCTCATATCTGATCACAATATAGTGGATCTCAGATTTACGCTGATGTTTCTAGAGAGTATGAGAGTCACTACTACTGGAATATATTGATCTAAGTCCTAGAACAACAAAGAGTGGCTTCCTAGATGACTCTAAAGGAGGAGAGGTAAGATGTGAAGCAGAAGAAGTCTCCAATGGTAAAGAGATCAGATGTCGTTTTGGTTACAGCTAGGCTTGTCTTTATAGGGAAACATGTGTATAGGTCCAGAATCCCGCTTGCATTGAAGTCCAGGTGATAGCCAGACACTGCACAATATAGCACATAGCTTCATGAGTTAACAAAATAACTTGGTATCGAGTTAAATGACTCGGTGCCGAGTTATTTTAACTCGTCCAATTGGAAGTTCGTCAACTTGCTAACTTTTCTATCCTTTTTTGAATTGTTCCAAGCCCTTTTCCTTCTACTTTGAGTTGATCCTTATGAACTTTTTGATAGCTATTTCTTTCGCTTTCTTCTCGTCAATCCATGGAATTGCTTGTTATTGGAAAATTACTTGACCACGAGTTATTGGAGTAGCATAAGAGGTGTATGGTTCTCGGGAGGCAAAAAGTGGAACCAAAATAATGCAGGGCCGACCTATTTAACTCTGTGTTTAGTTAAATACTTAGCCAGTTTTTCTCCCAAACTTCCAAAGTCCAATTCTCTGGTCCTTCTGATCGTGCTTCCAATTTCATGAATCATTCGTCCTTATTTTGATCTTTTAAGTCCAGTTGAAATCTGCTTTCACTCAAAAGCAGGTTAACAGTTGCCCCCCCAAAGTACGCCTTTTGAATGTATGTTGTGCTTTGTTCAAGAACAAGTTCTAGTAATCGATCTTCGATAGTTGAGCTCTCCGACTATCCATTGATATCAAACTTGGAGAATCGTCTATTTCCTGCGGATTCTCTTGCAAATCAAAGGCTGTTCCAAACTTGTTATAGCGAAGGACTCCAGCCCTTGCTTAAATGTTGTTCATACTTCATAATCATTCTGATTTCATTCGAAGTTATTACATCACATATCAAAATCGTCCCGTGTTCATCCAGGATTTATCTGTTTTATTCTAATTACAAGGCGCTCAATATCAAATCTATATCTGTTTTGAGGGTTCGATCTCTCCGGATCATTTTACATTCAATTTAAACTGCGATCTCTCCGAATTGTTTTATATTCAATCTAAGGTTTCGATCTCTTTGGATCATTTAACTTTCAACATAGGGTTCGACCTCTTTGGATCCTTGTCGAGTCTTCTTGTTTATTCTTTGGCAAAAGAACTCGAAGACCAAGCAATCCCATTTGCTCACTCTCCAGTGAGGGGACTTACTTTTGTACAAGTCCATCTACACGCTCTTCGGCAAAGAAACTTGCACCTTGCACTCCGGTCCTGACTCTCCAGCCGGGACATAACACGATCAATACAGTACAAGTCCATCTACTCGTTCTCAAACAAGGGAGCTTGCACCCTACACTTTGATCCCGTCTCTCCTTATGGGACTTAAAGCAATCAATTTCGAACAAGTCCATCCACTTGCTCTCCGACAAGGGAACTTGCACCATGCACTACGGTCTTGTCTCTCCGGATGGGACTTAAAGAAATCAATATCAGTTATCACATTTAATATGGATTTTTCAAAAGTCAAATATTCAAATCAAAGCAAACAAGCAGAAATCCTAATTATCCATCACAGACATTTGACTTAGAGCGTGCCTAGGGACCAATCTAGGTCTCGTACACATGTAAGCAGTCCGAGGTTATCATTGTCCTAAATAGTCATCCCAGACATCTAACTTAGAGCATATCTAGAAACCAATCTAGGCCTTGTACACGTGTAGGTGGTCTGAAGTCATTATTATCCTAACAATTCAAAGCAAGAAAAAGCAAAGCGAGGGAGTCGAACCTGACTCCTGACCGTCTCGATCATGGGATTTCGAATCTCAGACCAGATCTCAGGTTATTCCTTGATGCATTAGCAGTAGATGGTGGTTGCTTTGAATGCACTATCGTATTTTGGTTCCTCACATACTACTGCAGCTTCTTTCTCTGAACCATTTACTCCATTATGCTATGAAGGTGGCGGCACTCATTCGTTTCATATCCCTCAATCTCATGAAGATGCAAAACTTTTCAGACCCTCTTTCCTGATCAGTGGGTTCCCTTCTAGCTGGCTTACGATAGGGGATCTACCCCCTAGTGTCCAGATATATCTTCTTTGAGGTCTTTGTTAAATTAGTGTAGGAGAAGAATTTCGACTCCCTCCTTTTTTGTTTTGATTCCTCGACGTCATCGTCAGCTCTTCTCTTTCCTTTGTTTTTTTGTTTCCTGCTCTGAATAGTCCTCTATCATATACAACATTAATTTTAGCGTTCTCAGCTTCGGTGTCTTCCTGACGCAAATATCTCATATCCATAGTAGAATTCTGCTAGATCCATCGCTGGATCCCTTTCCAGTGCAACTTTGAAGTCAGTCTTGCTCACGACTCCAGATACTGCTGCCATAAAGATTATAGAAGGATTTGGTTTATCGATGGCTGCAGCTGCCACATTGAATTTTGTCAAAATAGCTTCTCAATGTTCATATGGGCCTTTGTTTCATGCTTGATAGCGTCATCACGTTCTTTGGTCCTGAGACATGAACTCTGAACTATCTTAAAGTCTTATTCTCCAAATCAGTCCACGTGCTTGTGGACCCATTCTCCAGTTGTTTGAACCACATCATCACCAAGTTCGTTCAGTATAATGGGAAGTAATGCCCCATCACCACCTCAAAAGTGCCCAACACCTCCATATGCCAGATGTACCTCATCAAATGAACCATCGGATCAACTTTCCATTATATATTTCCAGCGTTGGAAGCTTGAAATCACATGGATTCCTTACATTTAGGATATTAGAAGTGAATGGATTTATGTTTATTCTAATCACCTCAGTCATCCTGTTGTTATCATCTAACGGATGTCCCAGACCACCAATTGCATTCTGCCCCTGCTTCTATAGAGGAACTCCGACATATACTCTAGCACATAATCCTTTGGCTACACATTAGCATTATGACCTGTTCCTCCGGTCTCCTTCTATCCTCCATTCCTACGAGGAAGTTCTGAAACATATTCCTCTGGTTGTTGACTATTCACATTCTGATTCGTGTTTCTAGCTCTAGCATTATGCATTCCCAGCATCCCAACAGTCACACCAACATTGCCCCGAGTATCATTCTCTCGGTACATAGCAGACTTAGGTCAGTACCGAGTTGTTCTGCTTGTAGGGGCATTGTTCCAGTTATTGTTCCAGTTTGCTCTGCTCCAACTCCAGATATTTTTGCATTAGCTCCTTTGGTCCAAATTCCAGTAGTCATAACTATTCCCTGTTGTCCCATGCTTTGCAAAAATCCTTCATGCATTTCCTGTCGTCGAGTCATTAATCCATCCTGCATATTCTTCATCATTTTCTCCATCTCTTCTCTAGTCATATAGATGGATTGATGAGAATTTGAGGACACCTCCAGGCTTCCCTCATGCACTGGTTGGCTTCTTTCAGCCTTTGGTCTAGTGTTAGGTCTCTTTATCTTCTTCAAATTTCAGATCCAAGCTTTAGGTTGTGAAATTTTTCTTCCTTCTTAATGAAAGCACCAAAATGTTAACTTAGAAAATGGATCAACACCCAGAAAACAGATGAAAGCACTGGTTCTATTAAGAGTAAAGGAAAAAGCAAAAAAAGTAAAAGGAGACACAATAATTTTTATAGTGGTTCGGCGTAATCTCTAGCCTATGTCCACTTTAATCTTTTTTGTTAGTTGTTCTCTCTTTGGGATTACAACTAATTATCTCAAATCTGACCATAATCTAGTGGATCTCAAATTTACAATGGTGTTTCTAGAGATTTTGAGAGTCGCTAGTACTAGAGATTTGCTGATCCAAGTCCTAAAACAACAAATAGTAGATTGCTAAATGACTAATGGAGGAGGGGTAAGATGTGAAGAAGAAGTCTCTAATGGCAAAGAGATCAGATCCCATTGACGTTGCAGCTAGGCTTAGGGAAACGGGTTTGCAGGTCCAGAAGCCTGCTTGCATTGAAGTCTAGGTGATAGCCAGACACTACAAAGAGAGCACGAAGGCCCTCTAGTTAACTGAATAACTCGGTACTAAGTTAAGTGACTCAGTGCCGAGTTATTTTAACCGCCCAATTGGAAGTTCATCTACTTGTTAACTTTTCTATCTTCTTTTTCAGTTGTTCCAAGCTCCTTTCCTCCTACTTTAAGTTGATTCTTGTGATCTTTTCTATAGTTGTTTTATTCACTTTCTTCTTGTCAATCCTGGGAATTTCTCTTCAAAATCATTGGAAAATCACTTGACCACAAGTTATTGTGGTAGCATAAGAGGTGTATTGTGTTCGGGAGACAAAAAGTTGAGCCAAGATAACTCAACGCCGACCTATTTAACTCGGTGCTATAGTGATATAGCTATTATTGAACCATTACCAAATTCCAAATTCCATAAGTCCAAAGTGATATAGGTTTGACAAAGAGAATTGGTGTAAATAAAAGTCACAAACCGGGTAACGCTTAACAAAGTAAAATTAGATTTTACCCAAAGCAAGTAAGCATAAATTGGCCAAAATGTCACAACAATTGCTAAGTGACGTGTGAACTTTAATATTTGAATAATTCGATATTAATCGCTGACCAAATATACATGTGACGAGTCACACAACCGAAATGATAAATTCTCTTTTGACCAAAATTATTTAATTAATTTATAATTGTTATAAATTAATTAAATAATATTTGTGAAATAATATTTATAAATTTGATTTTGGTTGATAAATGAATTTCTAATGTACTTGTAAATGTTATAAATACATTAATCGATATAGGATATCGATAAACCTTTTAAATCAGATTTAAAATGCAAAATATCCATACGGGCCTTAAATAGGTTTATGGCCCATCATGAGGGCTGATAATTTTGGCAACAACATTGGCTAGGGGGTGGCTCATTTAGGGTTAGATAGGTTTGAATTTGGATGGCTCGTATTAAAGGAGAAAGAATATGAGATTAGATCCACTTTTCTTTCCTTTCTACCCACTATTTAAGCATCCCTAATCCTAATTAAATTTGATCTTTTTTTGGTTGCCTCCTCTTTCCTTCTTTGTTGGCCGAATTCATACTCTAACCTCTCCATCAATACAAATTCAAATCAAGTCAGATTTTAACGATATTCGATAGCTGAAGGTCAACGGTTCATTGACTAGCAATCTACTGAATCGGAAAAGGTTACAAATAGAAGAATTTATCTTTTTAAGGTGTACTTCAAGAATTTGGGACTAAGGTATGATTTTATAGTTAATGATTATTAGTATAATGTTTTATCATACATGGATATGTATATTATATTGTTAGTTATGTGGCGATTCTGATATGCAATCAATTTGGTTAGAAGCATGTATATATTTTGCTTAATATAAAAAAATTTAATCATATGTCAAATCAGTGCAGCCATATAAAATACTATAATTATTATATTTTATAATATATATATATATAATTAGTTGTAATATTATACCATGGTTAGAATTAGTCATATAATTTTTTTATAATGTATTTAGTAATATTAATTTTCAATAGCAAAAAAAAATTATAAATATTTTATTATTATTTAATATTATTTAAATCATTTTACTTCTTTAATAAATTATATTAATTCAAAATTGTTATGAAAAATTATTTTTAAATTTTTAAATTTATATTAGAACCAGATAATCTTTTGACCAATAAATTAAAAACTAAAATTTATTTTTCTATTTTTAAAATTTTATTATTCAAAACGATCGTAAATAAATAAATTATTAAAAATAAATTTAAGTCGAAAAAAATCTTCAACCCATAAAATATTAGTTAGGATTTTCTGGAATTATAATATTTGAAAAAAAATTCTAAAATTAATTTCTAATTAAAATGCATTTTAAAATAAAAATAATAAATAATTATTTTTTGTGCTGTGAGCATGACATGAAAATTAAAAACAATTGTCTTGAATAATGTTATTAACTAAAATATATATGTATGTATGTATATAGTGTAAATATATTATATATATATAGATAATTATTTTATGATTTTATATATGTATACACATACTATTCACGGCTTATAAAATATGAATGTAAATTTTAACATTTAAAATAACTTATATATATTTAAATTAATATATTATAATAATATGTATATGCATAATATTAATATTTTATTTATTAGATAATATATATACAAATATTTATTTATATATTTTAAATATTATATATATAATTATTTAAAATAACTTAATATATATATATATAATTTATAGTAGTTATATAAAATAATAGCATATATACATATATATATTTGGACAACATATACTTGAATATTGGATGAGCTAACAAGTCCGTTGCGATGAAAATCCCAAAATCTATACACATGCATGGTATACCTTATATGAGTTGATATGTAACACATGCACACACATATATATGCGTGTACGATACATAAAAAGATATATGTTTATATATATATAAGTTAAACAAAACTATCAGCTTATAAATTTAAATAAAATAAAAGATTTTATTAAATTTATAAATGTTTTAAATAAATTAGATTTCATATGCCCAATAAAGATCCAATAAGAGATTTTTTTTGAAATTCACCCATAACTTCGACTTCGGACTGGCCTAGTTCTAACAACAGGTAAAGTCCTGATTGTCCTCCTAGCTATGTCGACTGGGGGCTTTTCATGATCTCTTGCAAGATTTGATTGGAAGGCTTCGAAGATGGTAGCACGCTCCATTTTCTTCAATAAGTTCTTGATCGTTTGGAGTGCCAAAGGAGCTCATCTTTGCATTTGAAGTTGAACCTTCTAAAGTATTCCACCGATGTGCTTCTTCTTCTCTCTTTCTTCTTTTCAACTAGCTAGCAATAAGAATATCATTGTAAGCCTAACGGGGCGGGCATTGTGCCTCTACATTCTATGAACTGAATAAAACTAATCTTTTGTTTCAAACTTTGATTGAGAATCTTGTTGTTCTTTTACTTGTTTATCTATGTATGACTTGTTAATTAGAGCGCTTTGAATAGCCAATAGCTCATGTATTTATTTTGCAAAAATGTCTTTTTTTAGGTTATGTTAAATTTCAGTGTGGTAATAAGGCAGTCTAGGTACAGTCATTAATGCAGACCAAGTACCGGCCGAATGTAGGTGGCGGTTTACACTAGCTTAAGCCGAAACGCAAGTTTGCTCATAGGTTCTCTTGGGTTCCAAGTGGTCAAACGAAGAGTGGGAATGATCCTAGGCTCGAACCTGAGCGCATAGGGCTGTAAGTTTCTCCTAGGTGACACATCGCCAGTCGTATAGCGACCCTTGATCCTGAATCAAACTGAAGCGCATTGCTTAGCTCAGACACTCCAGTATAAGTGAGCTGGATGATGGTGAGGTAGGCTATATATCCATGGTCATGAAGATTTGTAGATGGAATTTTTTTAGAACTTATCTATAATGGTGGGTCTGAATCAAGGTTGCAATGCTCCCGGTTTTAAGATGTGGCGGTCGAACACAGGAGAGTAGGAGCAGCTGCCAATGCTTTGGGGTTGGGAAAGGTCTTGGAAAGAATTAAGGCATTGGCCCGCCCGTTGGATCTATTGAGAAACCCATCGTTGATTGTTGAATACTCTTGCTACAACATGAGAACGCTCTTTTTTGCTTTCTTAAGGGAAGTCACATAACATTCCCTTACCTTTTTCCGATTGCTCTTGATTTCTCTGACCCCATCCTGAACATAGGACTTCATGACAAGGCGTTGTAGGAGACGACGACATCTAGCTCAACAAGCGCTGGTCATCCTATTAATAAGTTATAAGCAGATGGGTAATCAACCATGACAAAGTTTACCTAGATCTTTGCGGCCAGGGGCCTTTGGTCGAAATTTGTTACAAGTGATATCATGTCCATAAGAACATTTCCTACACTCCCAAAGCCATAAATGGGTAGGGCGCATAAGATGAGGTTGGAGGCAAGGAGCCCGAGAGCTTCAAAGATATCTTGAACATGACATTGACTGAGTTGCCCCCATCCACGAAGGCCCAATGCAGATTGGAGCTGGCCAAGGAAAAAGTAATAGCCATGACGCCATTATGGGAATATGAGACCGCTTCCCTATCTTCGGCAATGAGAAGCTGATTCGTCAATTTGATCTTAGCCGGGGCATTTGGGACGCCCGAGATTCCAAAGAATAAATTTGTTTAGTAGTACTCACTTTTCTTTGATACCGAGACTAGCCCCCCGACTGCTGTCGGCCACATGTTGACCGTCGCATATGGTTAGGACCTCAGTGACGGCTTGCATATTGGCATTAACGGGCCAAGGGGGCCGATTTTGCCTCTCTTCATAGTTTGCTCTTTCCTTGACCTGATGTCAAACAATTTCCAAGAGTATTCCTTCCTAGACGAGTCTTTTGATTTCATCCTTGAGCACACGACAATCTATTATAGAGTGGCTATTGATTTGATGGAACTTGCTATACTTGTAATTGCGATGAGGTTCCTCCTGCTTCCCGTCCCTAGGAGTGGCAGGCCTTGGATACTATATTTGGTTTCTGGTGGCAAGATAGATTGTGCCCATGTCCCTGCTCAAATGAGAGTAATTATTGTACTTGGGTTTGTACCGAGGACCGGCCTTTAGACACCTTATGGCATAGGCTTGACGACCGCTGTTTCTAAGAGTGTTGTTGTTATGAGGGCAGGCTTTGGCTGGACGCCTTGTCTCGTTGCCTCATTAGCCAAACTCAACCTTCGACACTACTTTTCTACATACCGTACTAAAGTGGTACACTTTAATAAGTTAGCCGTAATATAAATAATTTAGAACATGTAGGCGATTAGGCTCCAATACCATTGATAGAACTATGCCAGCACGCGGCGAGTTAAATGAATGAATTAAAAAAAATTCATTTTAGATCTTATTAGACCTATGAAGTCCAAATTAATATATGTCCAATCTAAATGATTTTAAATAAAGTTAAATCTTTATTTTATTTAATTATATATATATATATGTAAGTATGTATATATGTATATACATATACACATACATACATATATGTGTGTGTGTGGAGCGCTCAATGGCACCTCTATTTTACAGTACCACTATAGCCCCTATTTTCCACCACATAATCTGAATTAAATAATATGGCTAATGGAAAGAGAGAAAAAGCCATACTATTTAATTCAGATTGCATGTTGAAAATCAAGGGGCTACAGAGGGGTTGCAGTATTTGGGGTGCCATTGAATGTTCATATATATACACACACATATACATATACATATACGTATACATATACATATACATATATTAGTAAAGCTCGCAGGGTTAAATGGGCCCTTACCATTTTTATTAATGCACATAGAAGATTAATAAAAGGATCATAACATGCTATGATCCCCAAACAACCAGAAAGTAAGAAAGGAAGAATACAAGGAGGAACAAAATGCAAACAAAAATCAAACAAACAAGAGAGACAAACAAAAAAGCACACAACAAACAAAAGAAAGGATCAGCACCACTGGAGCAATATAGGATCATCAACATTTAAAGAGCACCTTAGACCATTCTTAATCTCAAATAGTATTAGGTTAAATATTGTAACCTAGATTTAGCTTTATCCAAAAGGACATGACTATTTCTTTCCTTCCATATCACTTGAATATATTTCTTAAGAATTATCAACAACAAAACAACATGATTATTCCTCCACCTAGTTGATTTGTAAATTAAGTTCCATTCTATGGCACCGTCTCTACTATGATCAGATCTACCAGCGTTTATCATCAACTTGTCCCGGTGATAGTAAGTAAATTCACAATTTAAAAAGAGGTGCAACATTTTTTTTCTATTGTCATGCAGAAAGTACAAACATCATCAAACGACATTCCTTTATCAACGAGCCTTGCTTTAGTATGCAGAGCATTTCTGAGAACCTTCCACAACATCAGGTTATCCTTTGGCTTGTGCAGGGAGAACCAAACTTTATGGATCCAAGCAAAATACTGAGCCTCCTCAAAACAGAATAAGGATTCATAAACAGTTGCGATTGAATAAGATTTAGACTTATTAGACCAAACAGTCAAATAAGTTTCAGTCATAGGATATATAGAAGTTGAAGCTTTTCCATAACTGTCTAATTTGCAGATTACTATTATAGAGCAGAGAAATCCTACCATTATGAATAACTCATATGCTTTAGCTCCGAAGGAGATACCAGATTGAATTTTTTGCGAATAAGACAACACTTTACTCAAAACAAGCTCATTCATAGACCAGGGGTCATTCTAGAAAGATACTTTTCTACCTTGAGATGTTATAATTTGAAAATGTGGGAGAAGATTATCCCTTAGCTTCAAAATCATATGCCAGACGGAGCTGCAATTTTAAGGGATCTCCATCAGCCAGAAGTCCTTTCTTCCTATATTATGAATCCATGACCAAGAGACCCAGTCATTATCCATTCTGCTGATAAGATTATCAACATGCTTACCAAAATCTATCTTGCACTAGATCATATTTTTAACTCCCAGACCCCCATATTTATAAGGAAGTTCAAGCTTGGAGAAGGAAATAGGCATCAGGTTATTGGAATGCATGCTCCCAGACCAAATAAACCGATTCATAGCCCTTCTGATCATACTGAGTAATCTATTAGGTAGAATGAAGGTTCTGCACCAATATACGGACATGGAGAATATTATGGACTTAATTTGTACAAGCCTGCCTTCCTGACTAAGCAATCTGGTAGACCAACCTTCCTTAGCAGCTTATTAAATAAAGGAAGGCATTGGGAAGTGGTTATTTTAGTTGTTGCGGGTGGGGGATATCAAGATAAGACATATAGTTTTCCATTGGTTAGAGCCCTGGAATACGAAGTAAGTTGGCTTTAATGTGATTTGGAATCCCAGCAACAATAAAACAAGATTTTTGGATATTGATGCAGAGGCCAAAAAGCTTGTATAAATAAATTAGAAAATTCAAGATACCACTTATTAATCCAATATTAGGCTTGGTAAAGATTATTAGGTTTTCAGCAAACATCAAGGAGGTGATCAGAGGGTTTTTGCATTTAGGGTGCAGCTTTATCCTTTTGGAGGACACATAGGATTTAAGTAAGCTAGTATAAACTTCCATAACAAGCAAGAATAAATAAAAGGAAATGGGATCTCCCTGCCTAATACCCTGCTTACTTTTGAAATATCCTACTTTTTTGGCATTAAAACATAATGAATAGGTTAGGAAAGATATACAAGAGTAAATCCATGCAGCAAAAAGTCTTGGGAAGTTCATCTTGGCTAAAATTCTGATAATAGTGCTCCACTGAATTGTATCAAATGCTTTTGTAATGTCGAGCTTCAACATAACTCGGGCAGAAATGTTTGATCAACTATATCCATTCAACAATTCATGGGAAAGGAGAACATTATTAGGAATATTCCTATTAGACGGGAAAGCTGCTTGATTTTCGGGGATAAGAGAAGGCAAAACACTCTTAAGTCTATTAGCAATAATTTTAGAAACATATTTATAATTAATGTTACAGCATGATATAGGTCTATATAAAGAAACTTTGCTAGCATTGGCATGCTTAGGAATAAGAGCCAAGAAGGTAGCATTAATTCCATATGTAAATTTACAATGTCTGAAAAAGCTGATGACAACTTTGTTAAGGTCAAAGTCAATGATGTTCAAACAGGAAGTGTAGAAAGTTGCAATGAATCCATTGGGGGCCCCACATGACTTCTTATTGATATCAAAATTGCTGATTTGATTTCCTCATGAGAAATAGCATTAGATAGAGAGTTATATTAGTCCATACCCAGGCAAGGTAGTAGGAGATCATTCAGGTCATCAAGAGATGGCATGAAGTTACCTGCAGTACCAAGCAAATTAGGAAAAGTATTGGAGAAAAGCTTCATCAATCTTCTCAACAGAAGTGTGCAAGATTCTTTGTCATCAATTACGTGAGAAATGTGGGCCCTGAAATTCTTTGATTTGAGAGCAGCATGGAAAAATTCTGAGTTTGTCACCAAAAGCATCCTACTTATTGTTGTTGCTTCATACTGGATTCAATACACAATGCATTATTAGGATAGACAATATTTCATGCTCATACCTTAAAGCTTCAACATCATCAAGGTTGGCTAACATGAAACTTTGAGCTGTTGCAAGTTTATCCTTCGGAGCTGAAGATTACAAAGTGCCATCTCCATATTTATGTTTTGACCAGGATTTGAGAGCACTTTTGGTAGCTTTTAATTTATGTTGAAAAAAAACATAGGATTACTGTAAAAGTTAGAAGACCAAGCAATTTGAACAACATTTAAAAGTTGTCTTTAATCCAAGCATTAAAAAATTTAAAATTTGATTTATCTTTTTATAGTGCATCATCACCAAGTGAAATTATAAGAGGGGAATGATCTGAGAGCAAAGGCTGAAGGAAATTAATTGTTAGTTTAATTTCCTGAAGTGAAAAATAACACGAACCAGAAAAGAAACAATCTATTTATTATATTAACTCAAAAAACACAGTACACTTTTATAGGTGTAAACACACGTGCACTATAAACTTGCTACACAAACTTAGATGCAGAAATAAAGCTAAACATGCCTAAGAGTTAGCCACTTCCAACTAATGCTGATCGAGTCCTGATCTTTAGGCAGAATTATTCAAACTAAGAACACCAACAAAAAACTGCAATCGAACCTTATGAGTTTGAGCTTACATCAATCTCCAACATCCTCCCTTAAGCTCAGACTGTCAAGACTACACACACCTAGCTTCTCCCTCAGCCTGCAGAAAGCTTCAGCTTGTAAAGGCTTGGTGAGAATGTCTGCAACCTGGTCCTCGGATTTACAGAACTCCAGGTTAATCTCTGAACCTTTTACAAGCTCACGAATATAGTGATACTTGATGTCAATGTGCTTACTTCTGCCGTGAAACACAGGATTCTTTGTGAGAGCAATAGCCGACTTGTTATCACAGAAAATTGTCGTAGGAGCAATCTGTTCATGATGAAGTTCAGCAAGTATCCGCCGCAACCAAACAGCCTGGCACGCACAAGAGGCAGCTGCGATGTATTCTGCTTCGGCTGTGGACAATGCGACTACTTGCTGTTTCTTCGAGGACCAAGACACAACCCCCGAGCCCATGTGAAACACAAAACCAGAGGTGCTTTTGCGCTCTTTCACATCACCTGCCCAGTCGCTATCAGTGTACCCAACAAGAGTACAATGACTATCAGATCCATAATAAATACCATGGCTGGAAGTGCCTTTAACATAGCGTAAAATTCGCTTTGCAGCCTGTAAATGCACTTGACTTGGTTTCTCCATAAATCGGCTGATAATGCCAACTCCATAGACGATATCTGGTCTGGTAGAAGTTAGATACCGCAAAGTACCTACTAAACGTCGATAGTACGTTGGGTTTACGGACTCGCCATTGTCACACTTATCCAGCTGAAGCCTTATTTCAACAGGAGTCTTGATAGGATTACATGTGTCTAGATGAAAACGTTTCAAAATGTCCGTTGCATACTTTGCTTGAGAGATAAAGATACCATCTGAAACCTGCAGCACTTCAAGGCCGAGAAAATAATGCATGAGCCCAAGATCTGTCATTTCAAATTTACTAGACATAGCCTCCTTGAATTCTTCAAACATGTTTGAATTATTGCCTGTGAAGATTAAATCGTCAACATACAAACAAACGAGAAGAAAATCTCCATGCGAGTTTGCTTTGACATATAACGTGGGTTCATTAGGACATTGAATAAATCCAGTTTCCTGAAAGTAGCTGTCAATTCGAGTATACCACGCCCGCGGTGCTTGCTTAAGTCCATAAAGAGCTTTCTTCAACTTAAGAACTTTATCTTGACAACCTGGCTGCACATATCCGACGGGCTGATCCACATAGACCTCTTCGTCAAGTAACCCATTCAAAAACGCTGATTTGACGTCCATTTGATGAATTTTCCACTGATTCTGCGCTGCTAAGGCAACTATCATACGAACAGTATCCATCCTAGCCACAGGAGCAAAAACTTCAAAATAATCAATTCCTGGTTTTTGCTTATACCCTTTGACGACCAACCGTGCCTTCAACCGATCCACTTGTCCATCGGGTTTATACTTGGTTTTGTAAACCCATTTGACGCCGATAGATTTTTTTCCTTTAGGAAGAGAAGTGAGCTCCCAAGTGTCGTTCTTTTCGATTGACTGAATTTCATCATCCATTGCCTGAACCCAACCTCCATCTTGCACTGCATCTGAAAAATTCAGCGGATCACAGTCTGCAAACAAAGCAAAATTGACAATCTCTTCATCTGAAGCATCATTATCACTTGCGAGAACATAATCATGTAACCGAGAAGGTATAACACGGGTACGTGAGGATCTACGAGGAGTTACGACATGAGTTGTAGAAGTATCAGGTTGGAGTAAACTGCCCTGGGTGCTAGTGAACAGTGGTATATTGGAATCTGAGTCGATGGGAACATTGACTTCTAACCTTGCATTGTCAGCAACAGCCCAGTCCCATGCTTTGTCTTCACTAAATTCAACATCTCGGCTCACTATGACTGCACCTGTAGATGGATTAAACAATTTGTATCCTTTAGTTCGATCACTGTAACCCACGAATATACACTTCTCACCTTTCCCATCAAACTTTTGCCGCTTTGCATTAGGTACATGTGCGTAAGCAATACAACCAAAGACTCTAAGGGCTGCTACATCTGGCTTGAATCCGGTCCATGCCTCCTCGGGTGTCATATGTAGAACGCTCTTTGTAGGGCATCTGTTTAAAAGATAAACTGCACAAGCAATTGCCTCAGCCCAAAAGATTTTCGGTAACCCTTTTCCTTGTAACATGCTACGTGCCATTTCAACGATAGTTCTATTCTTTCGTTCTGAAATGCCATTCTGTTGTGGTGTATAACTTGCAGTGAGCTGATGCTTAATGCCTTGATTCTTACAAAAATCAGCAAATGCATTAGAAGTATATTCACCTCCTCTATCTGTCCGAAGCAATTTCAAGCTATAACCACTTTGTTTCTCAACATGTACTTTGAAGTCTTTGAATATAGTGAAAGCATCAGACTTTTGCTTCAAAAAATAAACCCAAATTTTTCTACTGTAATCATCTATAAATGTAATAAAATACCGATTACCTCCATGTGATTCAGTTTCCATTGGGCCACAAATATCTGAGTGCACTAGTTGTAACGGCTGAGTTGCTCTGCGAGACTTTCCAACTGCAAATGGATCTCTGTGTTGCTTTCCTAAAACACATGCCTCACACAACTGATTAGAACTCTCCAACAATGGTAATCCAGTAACCATTCCTTTTCTTGCTAACAATTTCAAGCAGGTAAAATTCAAGTGACCGAATCGGAAGTGCCATAACCAGTTCGGATCAGTCACAAGAGCACTGAATGCATACACCATTTCAGTTTGGAAATTCAAAGGAAACAAACGACTCTTACTCATGCGAGATGCAACAACGATTTCTTGTTTATGATTTTCAATAGTGCATACACCATTGTGAATTACAATCCGAAGCCCCTTCTGAGAAAGTTGCCCCATACTTAGCAAATTCCACTGCAAGCTAGGAACATAATAGATTTCGGAAATAAATTCATGAGAACCATTCTTTAGTTGTATAAGAACTTTACCTTTGCCCATAATGGATACGGTTGAATTATTTCCGAATCGCACTTCTCCACGAACAGATTCATCAAGATGAGAGAAAAATGTCTTGTTCCCGCACATATGGTTACTGCAACCTGTATCCAAGAACCATGTGTGTTGATCAACCTCTTCAGCCTCATTGCAGGCTAAGAACATAGTTTCTGGTTCTTTGATCTCGACATAGTTAGCATTCTCAGAAATTTTTCGAGGTAATGTAACTTTGCACTGCGAGCGATAATGACCGTAACCTTTACAATTCCAACACTGAATGGAGGACTTGTCGGTTCGCGGATGCTGAGAATGAATAGGACCAGAAACACCCTGTTTGGATATTTGCTGACTGCCTTTACCTTGCTTTGATGCTTTTCTGTTGCTTGGGCTGCCTTTTTCAGTGACACACACTTTGTTCTGAAAAGCACTTTCAAGTGTACTGCTATTGTTTCGCTGATTCATTCTATGCTCATAGGCACATAATGATCCTTCCAAACCTGCAATAGTTAAGCTTGACATCTCCTTACCTTCTTCAATTGCCGCAACAACATAATCAAAACGGCAAGTTAATGAACGCATTATCTTCTCAACAACACGGATTTCTTGTAACTTTTCACCATTAAGGCTCAACTGATTAACAACCAATTGAATGCGTGAAATATAAGAAGAAATAGATTCAGAAACATTCATGGACAAAGATTCGAATTCACCTCGTAAGGTTTGCAACCTTACACTCTTCACTTTCTCATCGCCTTTGTAGGACTTCTGCAACAAATCCCATGCAGCCTTAGATGTTGTCGCACTCGAGATTTTTTCAAAGACTACCTCGTCTACAGCTTGGTAAAGAAAGAACAAAGCTTTTTTATCCTTCTTTCTATTCTCTCTCAAACTGTCCTTCTGAACTTGAGAAAGAGTTGCTGCTGCTGCTTCATTCGCCGGTTCAGTGTACCCACTTTCGATAATCTCGGCAAGTTCCTGAAAGCCAAACAAGGCCTTCATCTGGATACTCCATTGCTCGAAGTTCTTACCGCTGAATCTCGGAAGCTGTGGTTGAATCATTCCATTCATTGTTGCTATATGCTAGCTAGCAATTTAAGAACAACAATAAGAACAGAGAGTTGTGGCTCTGATACCAATTGAAGGAAATTAATTGTTAGTTTAATTTCCTGAAGTGAAAAATAACACGAACCAGAAAAGAAACAATCTATTTATTATATTAACTCAAAAAACACAGTACACTTTTATAGGTGTAAACACACGTGCACTATAAACTTGCTACACAAACTTAGATGCAGAAATAAAGCTAAACATGCCTAAGAGTTAGCCACTTCCAACTAATGCTGATCGAGTCCTGATCTTTAGGCAGAATTATTCAAACTAAGAACACCAACAAAAAACTGCAATCGAACCTTATGAGTTTGAGCTTACATCAATCTCCAACAAAGGCAAGGGAAGAAATGATAAGATATTGGGCTAGGTAAGAAGGGAGGAATAGTTGCAAAAAGCATAATCAATCGGACTAAAGGTCCTGACACCACTTCTGGTTTGTTGTTCCAAGAAAACCTTTCACTAAAAGATGGCATATGAATTAGAGAAGAATAAAAGATGGCTTCATTAAGAGGCCTACTATTTCTCAATGATAGGGGATTTCCTCCTTTTCTATCATTCAGGCTCAAACTGCTGTTGAGGTCTCCTAAAATAAGCCATGGATGGCAATCCTGCCTGAAGTGAGGAAGGTAGTTCAACATTATTTGTCTCAAGGATGGGGAGTTCTCAGCATAAATAAAGGTGAGATAGAAAGAAAATGAAGATAGCAAATGAATGATCTTACTATAGATGAATGTAACTTCCCCTACTTGAAGGTTCAAAACTAACTGCTATAGATGCTGCAATCATCCATAGTTATTAATTCTCGATGACCAAATGTGGTAATGTTAGATACATTGATATAACAGAAGCACATGAATATGAAAAAATTTAAAATCATAAAACAGAATTCTTCTTCAGCTTCAAATCATGTTTCAAATTTATTACATAATCCCAATTCGTAAACCGTGTTCAGAGAAATATAATTATTTCAAAATATGCCAAGAGCGACATATGAAGATGCCCTCTTGGTTGATCAAAGTCTAAACATGGGAAATTAAACAACTTTGCCATTACGTCCAAAACACAGCGGAATCAAACAGAACGAACTCCTAATAGCTAGTTTGCCTCATGCACGTCTCCGGAAGCTTATTCGTCTAAAGGAGAACCTGAAAACCTTAACTCTCAAACTACTCAAAATCAATTGAGCACCCGATAGTTTAAGGAGAAAGCATAAATTTTAAAATAGAAAAAATCTTAATGTAAATAATAACCTACCATCTCAAACCATATATATATCTAGTGAGACCACACCGCATAATGGAACGGGTTTTTCCCTCACTGGTATCTTAACCAAAATTTATAATAACCATATACTGTGAACCTACATTCACAATGACTAAGACATAACATAATAAAATATATCATGATAATATGTAAACATGCCATATGTTCTAGATTTCTCATCCCCATTTGTCTAACTATCTGTCTCAAGTTATAGTTACTAGGGTCATTAGTAACCTAATAGTTTTCATGGGCTAACTAATAACATGTTCCAATCTTACGAACTATCTGCCCGGTTTCATAGTTTTCATGGGTTCATTAAGAACCTAGTGTTATCTACCAATAACTTCATCTAATTATAGGTTTCATGGGCTCACTATGAATCTATTGGGTTCTCCAATAACTTCTCTCATGCCATAGTTTTCAAGGGTTGACTATGAATATATTGATCTCTGTCAAAAACTTAATCCGGATATAGTTTTCATGGATCACTAAGAACCTATTGGCCCCTGCCAACGATAATTTTCATACATAGTTTCCATGAGCTTACTATGAATCTATCTAAACTAACAACTCTTTGATCATTCTTTGGGCATCCTACATTCTCGTTTATCTGACCTCCTAGATGAAATTCTACTCACACCGGAGTTAACTCAAGCTGTATTCATTACTGGGTCAACCTAACTGGTTATTCTGCCCTTGATACCCCAAAATGCAATATGGGTTAATTATAAAGTGACTATGTTTACAAAAGAAGCACATATGTTAACTGATCATAACTTAACAATATAAACATCTATGGTCAATTTTCCTTATAATCATTTTCAAAATGAGACATGGTTAATATCCTTAACCTATTATCTTTAGCAAGGAAAGCTGCTTCAAAGACTCCAAAGTTAAATGCCATTTCAAAATCTCTTTCATATTACCATGGGTTTATCTTTAAAAATGAGATTGGGTTCTTTGTTTTGAAAACTAAGGCTTTAGAAACCTTAGACCTTCTCTTTCGAAACCATTGAAACATACCTTTCCAAAGTATTCGAACCTTCTTTCAAAACACTTGAAGATATACCTTTCGAAACACTCAAACCATTTCTTTCGAAAGCATTGAAACCTTCCTTTCAAAACCCTTAAATCACTCCTTTCAAAAGCATTAAAAAATTCCCTTCGAAAGTATAAAACTTATCTTTCGAAACAACTTAGTTCAAGTAGAATTTATAGAAGCGTAGCTACGAAACCATTTGAAAGTATCTCTTTCGAAATCATTGGGTCTAACCTTAATTATAACTTCAGGGTCAAGGAGAACATAAACAAAAGTAACCCTTTCGAAAACATTAATCTTCAAGTAAAAGAATTTGGGGAACATATGGCTTCAAAACCACCCTTTCAAAAGCATTGAGAAGTAGCTTCAATATTAAAAAAACAAAAGCTTCCCTTTCGAACTAATTGTTATAATGCTATAAAAAAGCATCCTTTAACCAATTTGAACGTATGAAGATAGCAGCTAGGTTTCGACTAGGTTCAAAAGCAACCATCTTTTCAAAAGCTCCTTTTCAAAACTAATTACGCAACAACTCATTTGAAAGCTTTCCTTAAAACAGAAAGGTGGCAACCCTTTCGAAAGCATCATTTATAAACAAAAGTAATTCAAAGTTAATAAGGGTAGCTTCTACCTTTTTGAAAGCTTGTAAGAATGACTTCAACCCTTTGAAAGCAAGCCTTCGACACCATCCTTTCTGCCAATCTCCAATACACTACGTACCAATTACTTGATACCCTGTGTCTTGGTTTCGAATAGGTTCGAAAGGCCTACTGGTCATGGTTTCGGAAACGAGCAAGTGGAAGTTGTGAAGTGGTAAATTATATCAAAACTGATTTTATGCCTTATAAAGTAACTTCTTTTCATCTAACTTGCAAATTTGTCAAAATATAATTAGTTGCCATTTCTTTTTCAAAAATCTTTTTTCTAAAAAGGCTGCCGGATTCAATAATTTATAACTGAAATTATTTTAATAAATAAGCCATTCCCTTCCGTAAAACATTTAATCATTTAAGTCCTTCAACTTAAATATTTAATAACCATATTAAAACACTTTAGAAAAATCCCAAAAAATCATCATAATTCACTTTTAATATGTTTACTAACATATATTAATTTCAAACCCGAAGTCCTTTATATAATTACCGTAGTAAATTTTAAACCCAAATTATCTATTTCTTCCATTCAAAATTCATAATGAATTATCCATAGCTTGGATTATTAAGAAAATTTAAACTCATCCCCACAATAATATTTTACATAACATATTAAATCGTCATGGCATTCGAAACCCATTTTACATTATTTTAACCATAAAATCGAATCAAACCTTTTTACAAACATACTTGTTTAAATCAAACATGGCATATAATCAAAATATATCATCATTCAAACCATCCAAATGGTTTTAAAACCTTAAACCCGAAATTAAGATGTTCATTAAAACATATATGGGATGGTTTAGATTATTATTCACCTTGTTTGGATAAAGAATTTGAGGTTTGTTCTTGCTTAATTCCTCCTTGCTTGAATTCTTAGCTTCAATTGATTTTTGATCCCCTTTTCTCCTAAGGTTATGGTTGGCCTTGGTCTTTTTTTGTCTATGTTTTTGTTTTATGAACATATGAATGAAAATGAGGTAAGGGTTTCGGGGTTATGGGGTTGTGGTAACGGCTTTCCCATATTACCCTTGCCTTACCCTCTTTGATATTTAACTTATAAAACCATTTTATAAACTCATTCTTATAATTTCATTTGGTTAAGGCACGACTTCTACTTAGTTTTCAAATATCAATCCCCTTATCACTCTAGTCTCTACATCATTATATTTAATTTATCTAATTAAATCTCCTGAATAATGTTATTTAAACTTATGAGTGTTACAGGCTCCCCTCCTTAAAGAATATCATCCCGAAATTTAGTAAGGACCAAATACTAATCATAGCAATCATCTATAACATCTCTTGACAACCATACTAGCCTACCTGACTAGCAAACGGTCTATATAAAACAAATATAGAACATACCCTACAGCAGATCAGGATAAGTATTCCTAATCCTGTCTTCTGTCTCCCAAGTACAGTCCTTCTCGTTGTCGCTCCATTGAACTTTCACCAACTTGGCTGTCTTGTTTCTTAATATCTTCTCATCTCTCGCTACAATCCGGACTGGTTGCCTAGCAAAAGTCAAATTCGGTTCTACTATTGAATCTTCCAACACAGTTGGAGGAATAGTAGTCTCTGGATCATGCACATACTTACAAAGATAAGACACATGAAACACGTTATGGACACCTGCCAAATTGCTCGGTAGCTCTATTCTGTATACGAGCTTTTCGATCCTCTCTATAAACGGGAACGGTCCAACATATCTCGGTGCCAGTTTCCATGACTTTCCGAATCGTACCACACCCTTCATCAGTGATACTTTAATGAAAACCTTATCTCTAACTGCTCCAGATCCTTACGCCTCCCATTTGGGTAACTCTTTTGTCTAGACTGAGCTTCTCTCATCCTACCTTGGATTAACTCAATCTTCTATGTTGCCTCTCTTACCAGATCTTGACCCAAGACTAATATGTCTTCTGTTTCCAAAAAAAATGCTGGTGACTTGCTAGGCCATCCATACAAAGTTTTGAAAGGCAACATTCCTATACTAATTTGATAACTGTTATTATAGGAAAAGTCAACTAAGTGTAGGTGATCTTTCCAAGATCCACCAAAATCTAGCACACAAGCTCTTAACAAATCCTCGAGTACCTTGTTGACTCTTTTTGTCTGCCCATATGTCCGTGGGTGATATGCAGTACTCATCTTGAACTTGGTGCCTAACACACCCTATAGAATCTTTTAGAATTCACTAGTAAACAAAGTATCTCTATCACTTACTATACTACTAAGGATGCAGCCTAACTACGTTCTTCATAAACAATTTAGCTAAAACAGGTGCCGTCTTGGTTGACTTAGCCGGAATGAAATGGGCACTCTTGGTCAATCTTTCCACTACGAACCATATACCTTCATTTCTTCGATTCGACCATGGCAACCCTTCTACAAAATCCATGGATATTGAATCCCATTTTAAAAATGGCATCTCCAAAGGTTGAAGCAACCCACTCAGCTTCTGATGTTCGACCTTCACTTGTTAATAGTTCACACGCTGCTTTCCCATAAGCCAACATCCTTTTTCCTTCCTAGTAGAAACTCCTCTTCATGTCCTATACATCTTGGTACCCCCAGGATGAATCGTAAATTTGGATCGATGACATTCCCTAAGAACTTCTCTTCTTAAGTCCTCAACATTTGGAACACACAACCGTCCCTTCTTTCTCAACCATCCTCTCTGGTCAAGATTAAAATCTTTTAGATCATCAATCTCCGATCCAACCTCAAGCCTTCTAATCTTCTCGGCTAAAAATGGGTCTTCTTTCTACCTAGAGGCAATCCTTTCGATCAAAACTGGTTGAAATTCCAAGCAGGACAACATGGCAGTGTTCTGACTTAAACTAGCAGTCGATCTTAGTTGCACACCACAAGTGGTCAAAGCCTTTGGATCCTTCCATTCGGTTAACATAGCTAACACCACATTCTGATGTATTCTGCTACCTTATTTCCTTTTGTCGGTGTATACTCTATACTAAAATTATAAGCCGCTAAAAACTCCAGCCACTTCTTCTGTCACATATCAACTCCTTCTGAGAGAATAACTACCTTTGGACTTATGATCTGTGTATAACTTGAATCTCTCCCCTAAGAGATAATGTCTCCATACTTTCAATGCGAAGATCACCGCTTCCAACTCTAAATCATAAGTAGAATATCTCACTTCAGGCGGTCTAAGCTGTCGTGAAGCGTAGGCAATAACTTTATCTTTCTACATCAACACAGCCCCTAATCCGGTTTTACATGCATCGGTATACACTACTAATCTTTGGTTTCCGTCTGGAACTACTAACACAGGAACGTTGGTTAACAAATGCTTTAACTTAAGTAATGCTTCCTTACATTTGTCGGACCAGATAAACTTCACGTCCTTCCTAGTTAGCTTAGTCAAAGGTGCTGCTATCCGCGAGAAATCCTTAACGAATCTCCGGTAATAGCAGCGAGTCCAAGAAAAATTCTAACCTCAGTCACCGTCTCTGGTCTCTTCTAGTTGTTAACATCTTCGACCTTATCTGGATCAACTGACAAACCCTTCTCTGAAACCGCATGACCAAGAAATTTAACCTTTTTCTTCCAGAAATGACACTTTGAAAACTTCACTTTCAGCTGATGCTGCCTTAACGTCTCAAGCACTATTCTAAGATGAACCTCATGCTCTTTTTCATCCTTATAGTATATTAAAATGCCATCTATGAATACCAATACGAACCTATCTAAGTGCTTATGGAAAATCCGGTTTATCAAATCCATGAAGAAAGCCGGCGCATTCGTTATTCGGAATGGCATTACTAATCACTCTTACGAACCATATCTAGTCTGAAACGCCGTCAATGGAATACTGTCCTCTGCCACTCTTAGTTGATGGAAACATGTTGCCAAATTCAATTGGGAAAATACTTTAGCTCCATACAACTGATCAAATAAATCATCAATTCTCGACAAAGGATACTTATTCTTGATCGTCTTCTCATTCAACTTACGATAGTTGATACACATCCTTAACGACCTATCCAGTTTCCTTACGTGCCATGGTCGCTCCTCAAGACGAACTGCTCGGTCTAATAAAATCCTTTTTTTTATTTCCACTAGTTGTACCTTCAATTCCTACATCTCGGTAGTTGTCATCCGTGGTCTACTTACAATTTCCGCTCCTGGCACAAAATCTATCTAAAACTCAATGGCTCGTTTCGATGGTAGTCCTATGACTGGCCCAAAAACATCTGCATACTCTCTTACTACTAGAACCTGATTCAAATCTTCTTCAACTTCCATTGCATCTAGCAAGGCACAAGCACTTGAGTCTAATTTCTCTACCGAGTATATAATTCGGTTATGACCATTAAGGTGTCTTAGCGATATTTCCCTATCTGGGCAAAATATCCTAGCATCATATTTACCTAACCAATCCATACCCAAAATGATTTCGAAGTCTACGAAATCAAAAACATATAGACTACATGCAAACTTATGACCTAACAAATCAAGTTCTAACTGGTCACATCTCATCCCTAGAGTTGAATACCCTCATATTGGATTCGCAACCCTTAAGGAAGTAACAAGGTATGAGGGTTCTAAATATAACATATCAACCAAACACTGAGATATAAATAAATGTGATGCACTAGTATCAAATAGTACCCTAACTGGTATATTTTCAATCAAAGCGTACCTTCCATCACAGTCTTTCCCTTCTCAGAAGCAATTGACCTAGCAGAGGATGGTCCTAAAGCAAAGACCTTTCCCATGTCCGCTTTGACCGGTTCTGGACAATGATTCTTATAATGCCCAATCTGGTCATAGTTAAAGCACTTAACTCCTTTCTTATCTGCAGCCTTCTTTCCATTTCTAGTTCGACATTCATGAGCATAATGTCCCTTTTTATCACACTTAAAGCGAACTAGATTAGCCTTCATATTCTTGGTAGCTTCTCCCTTTTGGGTTCCTTTATTCTTAAAGAATTTCCTCTTCTTGCCCTGAAAACCCTAGGCTTCAACCTGCTTCTCCTTTCCATAAGTAGAAAGCATTTCTTCATTTCGGATTGCCATCTCCACTACAACTGTACTTGGATCACGAAGATGTGGCATAGTCACTATAGCAATTTCAGACCTTAACCCTCGAATAAACTTCTCGTTTCTTTTAATGACGGTGTCTACGGTAGCATATCCGTATCTGGACAACTCATCAAACTTCGTAGCACACTCAATCACTAACATCTCACCCTGCACTAAGTCCATGAACTTTCTCAGCATTATTGACTTGGCAACTTCAGACAAAAACCACTCTTCGAATCTCCTTCGAAATTCCACCCAAGTCAACTCCTCGGAAACTCCCGAGGTAACACTATTCCACCAATGAAGTGATGCTCCATGCAACTGTCTAGAGGCCAGTCTCCTCTTCTGCTTATCGTTTAATCCTAAGTCAGCGAAGATTCTTTCGCAGTTCAAAAGCCAATTCTCTACTTCTATAGCATCCTCTGTTCCCAAAAATAGCTTCCCACCAAGACTGGTATAATCCCTGCTCAGCTTAGCATAGTTGTTGCCAATTAGGGCCATGGGATTAGCTCCTCCAACATTCCCAGCATTACCCCCAACTACTCCTACAGCTGCTCCAGCTTGCATCAGATTGACAAAGAACTGATACTTCATCCCCATATCTACTGGCGGGATTCCAGCACCTACATTGGAATTTACATTTGGCTTAGCATTTTCATGTAGACCCGGGTTCCTCTTGGTATTGGGTCAAGCATTTCCATTGGTTGTGGTGCTTCCTCCACCTAGATTTCCTCTTCTGTTTCCTGCCTCCATCTCTTCCTTTCTCGTAAATCTACATAAAATCCTTAGTAAGATACAGAAGAACGGTCTAAAAGAGAGGGGAGTACGTACTTATAGATATATACATAACAAATACAAGTACGTTAACCCGTATATCTTTTTTAAGTTTACATAAACTTATGCTCTGATACCAACTTGTAACATCCCCCACTTGAAAGCCTAAAACTAACTGCTATAGACGCTGCAGTCATTACATAATCATGTTTCAAATTCATTACATAATCCTAATTCGTAAACCACATTCAGAGAAATATAATATTTACAAAATACGCCGAGAGCGATATATGAAGAAGCCCCTTGGTTGATCAGAGTCCAAACATAGGCAATTAAACAACTTTTCCATTACATCCAAAATACGGCGGAATCAAACGAAAACAAGGCCTAATAGCTAGCTTGCCTCCTACACATCTTCGGAAGCTTATTCGTCTAAATGAGAACCTGAAAACCTTAACCCTCAAACTACTCAAAATCAATTGAGCACCCGGGAGTTTAAGGGGAAATCATAAACTTCAAGTCAGAAAAGCCTGGTGTGAATAATAACCTACCATTTCAAACCATATAAATATCTAGTGAGACCAAGCCGAATAATGGAACGGGTTTTCCCTTCACTCTAGTATCTTAACCAAAATTTATAATAACCATATAATGTGCACCTGCATCCACAATGGTTAAGACATAACATAATAAAATATATCATGATGATATGCAAACATGCAATATGTTTTGGATTTCCCATCCTCGTTTATCTGACTATCTATCTGAAGTTATAGTTTTTAAGGTCACTATTAACCTAATAGTTTTCATGGGATAACTAATAACCTGTTCCAAGTTTACGGACTATCTGCCCAGTTTCATATTTTCATGGGTTCACTAAGAACATATTGGTATCTACCAATAACTTCATCTAATTATAGTTTTCATGGGCTCACCATGAACCTATTGGGTTCTCCAATAACTTCTCTCAGGCCAAAAGTTTTTATGGGTTGACTATGAACCTATTAATCTCTATAAAAAACTTAATCCAGATATAGTTTTCATGGAATTACTAAGAACCTATTGGCCCCTGCCAACAACAATTTCCATACATAGTTTCCATGTTCTTACTAAGAACCTGTCTAAACTAACAACTCTTTGATCAGCCTTTGGGCATTCTACATTCTGGACTTTCTGACCTCCTGAATGCAATTCTACTCATACAGGATTTAACTCAAGGTGCATTCACTATCGGGTCAACCTAATTATGTATTCTACCCTTAACACCCCAAAATGCAATTATGGATTAATTATAAAGTGAATATGTTTACAGAAGAAGCATATATGGTAACTGATCATAACTTAACAATATAAACATTTATTGTTAAATTTCCTTGTAATCATTTTCGAAATGAGACATGGTTAATATCTTTAACCTATTATCTTTAGCAAGGAAAGCTTCTTCAAAGAATCCAAAGTAAAATGTCATTTCAAAATCTCTTTCATATTGCCATGGGTTTATCTTTAAAAATGAGATTGTGTTCTTTGTTTTGAAAACTAAGGCTTTCGAAACCTTAGACCTTCTCTTTCGAAACCATTGAAACATACCTTTCGAAAGTATTCAAACCCTCTTTCAAAACACTTAAAGATATACCTTTCGAAACACTACCATTTCTTTCGAAAGCATTGAAACCTTCCTATCGAAACCCTTAAATCACTCCTTCGAAAGCATTATAACATTCCCTTCGAAGGTATTAAAACTTATCTTTCAAACCCACTTAGTTCAAGTAGAATTTATTAAAGCGTAGCTTCAAAACCGTTTGAAAGTATCTCTTTCGAAATCATTGGATCTAACCGTAATTATAACTTCTAAGGTCAAGGAGAACATAAACAAAAGTAACCCGTTCAAAAACACTAATCCTCAAGTAAAATAATTTTGGGAACATATGGCTTCAAAACCACCCTTCCGAAAGCATTGGGAAGTGGTTTGAACATTAATAAAACAAAAGCTTCCCTTCCGAACTCATTGTTATAAGACTATAAGAAAAGCGGCCTTTAACCAATTCGAAAGGTATGAAGACGGCAGCTAGGCTTCGAATAGGTTGAAAAGCAACTACCTTTTTGAAAGCTCCTTTTCAAAACTAATTAAGTGGCAACTCGTTCGAAAGCTTTTTTTAAAAAAGAAAGGCTTCAACCCTTTCAAAAGCATCATTTATAAACAAAAATAATTCAAAGTTAATAAGGGTAGCTTCTACCCCTTCGAAAGCTTGTAAGAATAACTTCAACCCCTTCGAAAGCAAGCCTTCGACACCATCCTTTCTCCAATATACTACGTACCAATTACTTGATACCCTATGTATTGGTTTCAAATGGGTTTGAAAAGCTTACTAGGCAAGGTTTTAGAAGCGAGCAAGTGGAAGTGGTGAAGTGGTAAATTATATCAAAACTAATTTTATGCCTTATAAAGTAACTTCTTTTCATCTAACTTGCCAATTTGTCAAAATATAATTGGTTGCCATTTCTTTGTCAAAAATCCTTTTTCTAAAAAGGCTGCCGAATTCAATAATATATAACTGAAATTATTTTAACAAGTAAACCATTCCCTTCCATAAAACATTTAATCATTTAAGTCCTTCAACTTAATTAATTTAATAGCCATATTAAAACTCTTTACAAAAATCCCGAAAAAACATCATAAGTCACTTTTAATACGTTTCCTACATATATTAATTTCAGACCTGAAGTCCTTTATATAATTACCGTAATAAATTTTTAAACCCAAATTATCTATTTCTTCCATTCAAAATTCATAATAAATTATCCATAACTTGGATTATTATGAAAAATTAAATCCATCTCCACAATAATGTTTTACATAACATATTAAATTGTCATGGCATTCGAAACCCATTTTACACGATTTTAACCTTAAAATTGAATCAAACCTTTTTACAAACATACTTGCTTAAATCAAACATGGCATATATCAAAATATATCATCATTCAAATCATCCAAACGGTTTTAAAACCTTAAACCCAAATTAAGATGTTCATTAAAACATATATGACATGGTTTAGATTATTATTCACCTTATTTGGATAAGGAACTTGAGGTTTGTTCTTGCTTAATTCTTCCTTGCTTGAATCTTTAGCTTCTAATTGATTTTTGATCCCCTTTTCTCCTTGGGTTATGGCTAGCCTTGGTCTCTTTTTGTCTATGTTTTTGTTTTATGAATGAATGAATTAAAATGAGGTAAGGGTTTAGGGGTAATGGGGTTGTGGTAATGGCGTTCCCATATTACCCTTGCCTTACCCTCTTTTATATTTAACTTATTAAACCATTTTATAAACTCATTCTTATGATTTCATTTAGTTAAGACACGACCTCTACTTAGTTTTCAAATCTCAATCCCCTTATCACTCTAGTTTCTACATTATTCTATTTAATTTATCTAATTAAATCTCCTGAATAATGTTATTTAAACTTAGGGGTGTTACAATGAATTGACTAGAAGAAATGATAGGAGATAAGGAGAAATTAAGGGTTATGAAGGATCATGACCCTACCATAGGGAGACTGGGACAGATTGTGATTAAGGCACCATTAAACTTGTATGTAATTAGCAGCTCTCCTGGTTAAAACTTCATTCAATTTTGTTTCTAAAATAGCCAATATGTAGAGATTGTAGACTTTGATCGCTTCTTTTATTTGTTCCAACTTCGTATCATTGTGCGCACCAAGAATATTCCAAGATCCAATACCGTAACATTAATTAAACTAGAAAGAGGGATTCCAAATAGCATGCCTACTTCCCCTAGTTGAAGGAGAGTTTGAGAATGAGTTCTTTGGAATAGTGATCAAGTTAGTTAAAATATTACCACTATCTAGGTCAGACAAGGAACCTTTATTTGAGTTTTTTAAAAATGAAATGTAGTTAGAGGAAGATTTATTATGGAAATCAAGCCATCCAGGAAGGGGTGGTATGTGCTCATAAGAATTTGGAGATGTGGGATCCTTGACATTCAGCAGTATGTCATCATGAATGAGAGTGCTAGTAGACTGCATTGAAGATGTAACAGGGCCTGGGGAAATAAAATTCAGAGAGGTTGAAGGAGAATCAATAGAAAGAGATGAGTTAGAAGAGCTGGCAAGGGAGGAATTTGGAGGGATAGAGAATTGGAGATAGGGTAAAATTTAGCATACATGGTTTTACTAGTATGAATGGATTGGAGGCACGTGGCAGATTGGTTAAGAGGAATAAATTTGAAAGAAGAATTAGTTGAAGTAGTTAGTAGGGCTGGCCCAGATATGGATAATCGGTGTTGCATAAAGTAGTTTGGTTAGCATTTAAGTGCACATAAGGGTCACATGCACATCAGATTAATGCAAAAGATCGGTATCATCAGACAACAGAGTTCCTTCCTTATTAATTACAGTGCAGTCAGCACTTATTATTTTTTCAACATTGCTAACTGCATTTAATACTTCAACTTCAACAACTATTTCACGTTCCTCTACATTATCACTTTGGTTTTGATCCTCCTCCATCAGCAATTGGAAACTATTTTTGATTATAGTTCCTCCTTCATCATTGGTTCAGGAACAACTAAAATATTTTGATTTTCAACTATAAATGTGTCTTTTGGTCTTTCGTTGTTGCCATTACAAACATCAGTAGACTGAGAAAATGTTTCTCCTTGTTACCATTGCTAACACTTCCTAAATTAATTTTGTTTCTTTCCACATCAACAACCTGATTTTCCTCCGAAACTCCTCTATCATGTGGTTTGTTCTTTCTAACTATTTTTTGCCACTTTTTTTTCTTAAGGACAAATTCTCTCTTGTTAACTATTTTCTGTTGCATTCCATTTCTATTCACTTCTTCTTTATTTAAAAGTTTTTCTTCCATGTTTTCCTCTTGAATTTTTTCTTTTCCAAAGTATCAATTACACATGAACGGTGGCCAAACACCTTACATTTAACACAGAACCCATGTTTCCATAGATAAGAAACTTGCACAACCTACTCTCTACCATCCAATAATTTGACTGGAAAACTATCAACAAGCTCCTAGTTTAGGGATACTTCAATTATACATTTTGCATATTTAATTCTCTGAAGCTTTTCAGTGAATTCATCCATGCATATGAGTTTACCAAGTCAACAAGCCAAGCAGTTTATACCAACATGAGACCACGCAAATAGGGGGATCATGGAAAATTGGACCTAGATTGGAACTGATCGAATACTACCACGCATGTTCCCAATCGATGGATCCTAGGGTTTGATAATAAAAACTTTGTTTTTCATTAAAATCAGGTCTCCTTTAACAATTCTCTTCTTATCATCTTCACAAGAAAGAAGAAATAAAAATATGAAATCATCAGATTTTACTTTCGCTGAACCTTTTAAACGCCAAGCTCGTTTAAGGTGCTCAACTACAGCTGTAAAAGAAAGTGGCCTGTTGAGAAAAAATCCTACTAGTTAATCACTCCAAACATCATTTCCAACATTAATAACTTAAAAGAGGGGACCAAAGCATTACCAGAGAAAGTGGGCGGCATCTCAACAATAATGTATTTCCCCGCATTTCTTTCCTTATGCTTGAAAAGGGATGTCCATGACTATTGAGGCGAAGGAGAAGAAGAAAGGATGGAACAAGGCAGAATTGAAGGGGTAGCAAGCGGGATAGGGAGAGGCAAAATGCGGGAAGGATTAGGAAGAGGAGAAGGGGGAGGGATAGGTGGCAAACAAGAAGGAGATGACGAGGAGGGAAGAATGGGGGAAATATAAGGAATTAAAAAAGTAGGGCAGGAAGTCTGGGCGGGAAAGATTTGGGAAGAGGACATTAAAAAAAGCTTGAGAAAAGTACACTACAACAAAAATACCCTATTACAACGTCCTTTTTACAACGGACATATATTGCCCGTTGTAATAGACATATATTACAACGGTCGTCTTATGACCGTTGTAATAGATGCTCTGTCCAACGCCCTTCTTACAACTTGCATCATTTGCCCATTGTAATAGAGCAATATTACAACGGTCAGCTTCTGTCCGTTGTAATAGATGTATATTTTACAACATTCTCCCTATGGCCGTTGTAATAAATGGAGTACGAAATCTCACGTGGTTTATCACATGTTTATCGACAACGTGATTAGGGCACTAGCTTCTCTCCCCAGACTCAAATTTTTATTGAGATAAAAACACCATTGTAAGTAATTTTGCGATTTTTATGAGGAAGGCACTAGCTCCGCCGCCTCTCTCTCTCGTCGCCGCGTGCTTTCCTTCCACTGCCTCACGTCTCACTGCCCCAGCAGACTCCATCCCCTCAAAATCAGAAGATCGACCTCAAATCCTCAACAAAATCAGCAGACTACATCCTCTCTCCCTCTCATATATTGTCGTAGTTCTTGTTCCACGTCGTTCCAAAAGAATTAGGGCAACAAAGTTAAAAGTAAGAAGAAGGGAAAAAAACTTCACTGGTTAAGCTTCCGTCGATTCGATAATTATAAGGAGGGAGTCGAATTTGGTTGAATTTTGAAAGAGATTCGAATTTGCTTGAGGTAAGTCTTCCATTTTCGTTGTCTATTCATAAGCTTTCAAAGCAATTACTTCGTTCATATTTACCGTTTCTTCACATTTAAAATTATTTAGATGTAAGTGACGATTCGAATTTGTTTGGAGTTTAGTTACTTTTCCTTTTGAGAAGTTATTTCATTTACTGAAAAATCGTGGAAGAACAAAACTATAAAAAATTGTTATTCAGCTTGGTCAATCAAAACCTTTCGGCCGGCCCTAGCAGGTTGCCAAATAGTGATAACTTCATTGAGGCATTGTAAAAATATTCCAATCCAAATGGATTATACTGTCAATTTACAGCATACTTTTCCTTATTTTACTTTATATCATGTTTATTCACCATCCTAAGAGCCTTACAAGTCTGACATTTCCTACCTGAAAGTTTCCCGTACATTATTACATTTAGGTGGGGATATTACTTGGATATCCTATATACAAGTAGGAAGTAAAGTTGAAATGTAAAAAGTACATTTAAGTGAAATGTAAAGGGCGGCCGATGTAACTTTTGTTTATATAGTATTTTGTAATCATGCTTCAAAAGTATATTTACTTTGTTTTTGTTATGTGCTCCACCTTATTTCTATAATATGATTCAGGAGTATGTCTGTAATTGATTTTGTAACATGCTTCTAGACTTTTAGTGCATTCCTATGTGATCATCACATTTAAACCATGCTTTAGTTTGTACTACTTTTAATACAGAAGTGCTTCGGTACAGGACTAACATCCCATCGTAGGGGAAAGAGTCAAGTGTGCATGGGCAGAAGGCAGTAAATAAAGATAATAGAAATTTTGAATGAAGGAATGCTACGGAAGGAGAACAATTCTGAAAAGGTTTTAAAAATTTTAACATACAGAATAATATTAATAAGAGCGTCTTTATCTCACTAGGAAGGTGACATGGTGAAACATAGCAAAAGAGATCATTAGCGAAAATCAACAAGCTACATAGTATAAAGGAGGAAGGAAACTTACATATATTAAACCTTCACTTAATTAATAAAATGTACGGAAACCTTTAATCCCTGAGAGAATTTTCTAACAAGTTGAACCAAAATGGGGTAACTCAATAGCGGTTTATGTTTTTGGAGAAGACCATATTATATTCATTTCTGAATATATGTGGATAGAGTATAGAATCCCGAGGGAAAATTTAAATTATTTGCTAGACAAAATGGTCTCTTCCTAGTAAGATATAAGGAAAGAGAAGATTGTGAAAGAATATCGGAAGGGGATCCATATTTATTTGACTCTAAAATTATTATTATGAGAAATTGGAGTCAGAGACTTAGCCTCTGTTTGGTTTGCTGTTTTTAGTTTTTTGTTTTCGTCTAAACAAAAATGTGCATTTCTTGTACATTATTACTGATATATAGACATTAATGTTCTTCCATGCAACTTTTTTTTAGAACAGTGTGATACAAGAAATAGAAATATGCAAAACCGACGATTTTATTTTGCTAGTATGAATCATATGTCCCGGAAATATTCAGATTATTTCACTTAATATCGTGATCGTTTGATATCACAGATCCAAAATGCAAATGAAACAAGCACTAACCTGTCAAAAAGCCCAAGTTTGACAGTCACATCGGCAAGATTTGAGTTTGTCTTCCCCACAAGTTGGAACAACTTCTTTCTTTTCAAGTTGAAATTTCCAGTCTTTTCCATACCTTGATCTATACCTGTAAATACTTCTATCGTATCGTCAACCTATTAGACTAGAAAATCAGCTGTAATAACATTATTAGGTGTGAATCCCATATGTTGCATGGCATCACATAAATTTTCTATGTCCACATTAAAAAAATGTGATCAAATAGAAGAAACCTTTCTGTAGTGATTACCTTTATTCCCAGACCCTCAAACCTTTTTGTGACTTGTCATTGTTATGCTTACAGTATCACCTTTTTGTGTGTAGTGATGCACCAGTTTTCAGATTTCTATTAGAACCTGCTCTTTTGTAGAATACTTGTTGGATATGAAACCAATAAAGATGATATTTCTCAAGTAAATTCTAGATTTATTGATCATGTGAACGATTACATTTTGGTTGAAGTAGGTTGGGGACTAGAGTTAGAAATATTGCTAAGGCACACTATCAAACTGTCATCTTTTAAGAATGTTTTAATTTGGTTTGAATGAAAATATTTTCTCAAGACAAAATGTAAATTGTATATAAAAGTTAACATTCTTCGTATAGAGAGAACTAAAACACTTGTTTCTAGAATAGATGATTCATTTACCAGAATAAAAATAATAATTAATTGTACGCATAACAATGATTGAGATAAAAACACCATTGTAAGTAATTATCATATGCACTAAAAGTATAACTGATCTGTGTCTTCCTCATGTTGATTACATAGTACGCATGATGTTTCAATGTTTAGACCCCTTTGTTTTAATCTAATTCCAGTGGATAGATAGTTGTTGATGCATTTGTACATGCAAATAGTCATTTTGGGTATGTGGATTTTTTGCCAAATAAAGTTTTCCCATTTAACATGATTATATATTGTGCGAATAGTTTACTGGTTTCTTCTTTTGATTTATCCGTCTTTTATTCATGGCTTGAAACGTTTTTGGGTTTTGCTTTAGGTGTACTGGTAGGTGTTGACTTCCGAGATGGTAACTTTGCCAGTGATTTTTTAATGGTAACTTCACCTGATCATGATTATCATATTCATGAAGTCAATTTTTTTTCTTGCAGTCACACCGCAATAGCAACAATATGCAGCAGGTTCAAGATCAGCAAGAATAAGTTATTGTGGATGGTTTGATGTAAAAAAGTGCAGGCTATTGAGTTAGGAGAAGAACGTAGTTGCAGAGGGGACAATAGCAAGCACTGATCCTGATGCGTCGGTACATTTTGTAAAGCTTGGAGCAGAAGCTTGGAAAGTATGGGTGGATGTAGCGGTGGAACCAGAAGCTTTTTTATTTAGGCCAAATTCAGAGATGTCCACTATTAAAGAGGCCGTTGGATCAACCGTCGCGTGGCACAAAGACTTTATATCCTTAGTCTAGTATGATTGTACTTAGAACTTGATATTTATAGCCGACTGTTATGTTTTAATGCTTTATGAATTTGGGAGGTAAACTTATCTGACTTTTTGGAGTGTTGGAATTTTATGACTATCTTTTAGTCTTTTCGCATGTGATTTTGGTTGTTTGTGCGTAATATTTATTACTGTTAAATTATTCATTATTTGTATGGATGTGCTACCTATACGTTGCTGTAATTTTTTTTAATTTGCATTTTTTCTGCAACGGTCAAAGCGCGTTGTATTATACTTTATTACAACGGTCAGGGAATGTTGTAAAAAATGTTATCCATCTTGTATGATAGTATTTTGCAACGGGCAAAGAAGCTTGTATTACAGTCTATTACAACGGTCGGCAACCGTTGTAAAAAAGTGTACTACAACGGTCTTTACAACATTAACTGCCTGTTGTAAAATATGGGTGACCTATTACAACATCGCCTATTACAACGGTCCGCTACCCGTTATGGAACACATATTACAACGGGCATTGCCCGTTGTAAAAAGCCTGTTTTGTTATAGTGGTAATAATATTATTGTTTTTATTATATATATATATATATATATATTGATTTCTAATATATATAATGTATATATGTATCAAATACACATACACATATACAGTATACGTCAAACATATAGATGTGTATATTGTTTAATGCGCTAGTATGTAACTATTGAGATTTACACTGCAATAGAAACATCTGCCCCTTTATATACATATTTGTTGTCCATAATTAAGTTTTTATTATACACACACACACACACACACACACATATATATATATATATACATACATACACACACATACATATAAATGTATATGTTTAGTAGAGTTTGTTTAAAAGATATTGACCGATTCAAAATAATTCAAATTAATTTCTAAAATGTCTTAAGATAGATTTAAATTAAAAACAAATCAAGATCTAGAATAAAATCAAGTTCAAATTTTATATTCAAATATTAAATGTTGATACACACACACATGTGTGTGTAATTATTCAAAAATATATATAATTCAAAATTTATCTATAAAATATTAATTAATAAATATAAAAAATGATACATTATAAAATCAATTTTTTTTATTTTGGCTAAAACCATTTTCAAAATTTTAAATCCACGCGGATTTCAAATTTAATATTTTGGAGCATAAAATCCATACGGATTTTATGTATTATTTTTTGGTGCTATAATTTTCATATGTATTTATATTTATAAAATATAAATATATTTTTTGAAACATATTAGTGTAAAGAAGTTTTAAAATATTTATGTGTATTTTTATTTTATTTTGGATTTAATTAAATTTATATGTATATATAAATAATTTTTTAAAACACATATGTATTTATGTATATATGTATATGAATGCGAGTGAATAAGTTAATATATATATATATATATATGCTTATACATATACATACATACATATAAATATGTATGTATGTATGTATCCATGTGTGTATGTGTATGTATATGTATGTATAAATCAATAAATTAATGAGAGTTAAACATATATGTTGTGACGACCGCCCATAACCCCTGCACCGAATCTATAGATAGTGCGCTGTAAAGTGTGCCAGGCGACCATGGACGATTGTCAAGGTAAGATTAAAACGACAGAATCTATCGTATCACTCACAGCGCATGGACAAAATACAATAGAACATATGTATAGTGAAGCTTTACAGAACAAAATGACATCATATAAAACTCCATAATAGTTGAATACAAGCATCCACATAGTCAATACATCAAGCCTCACTACATATCTCTCAGAGAATACAAAACAGCGGAATATCCAGTACATATAATAAGAAGATAATATGCAACCCTCCAGCTCGTCTTCGATATCAGCATCGTGAGAAGAGAACAGCACCTGTCACCTGCTACCTAGTCTGCCCGTCCCAAAATGGACGAACAGCCCAAGGCAATAAGAATTAAAAACATAAAGCCTTGAGTCAGACAACAGTCTTAGTGAGCAGTAAATTAACTAACAACATACCAAAAGAGCATAAAGGAAAAGGAATAGGAATACAACCCTCCCACTCCAACCTCATTCTACAGTGATAGCCCCCAGACACACACTAAGCAGAAACAACATAGCAGAGCATACAATTTAAAGTAAAGCTACTATCACTCGAGTCAAGGGCGATGTTTTCCAAGTACCAAGGCCTAAATCAGATAAGCACCCAGAAAATACCGCTCTTGAGTCCGAATGACGATACAACCAAACATCCATGACTCTGGCTATCACTGTTATCATTGCTTCGATATCACCGTTAATTGAATGACCGGCACATTCTTTCAGCCGTCCGTCAAGGGCTAATGGAAACCCCGGTTCTAGACATAACTCCCGCACGTCGTCGCAGCCCGTGCCTAGGACTATCGAATCTGCCCAGAGTACTCGACCATCAACAGTTGGCCGTTGGGACTATCGAATCTGCCCAAACGTACTCTTGCTTAGAGCATGCTAGAACCTTCAACAACGATGCTATCCAAGCCTCCTAGTCATCCTCCTCGACGACTATTCTCATATCCATTCATTATCCTCAACTCGAATCATATCACCGAGTTATCAACATGCTTGGAATGATCCCGTCTGGATTAGACCAAGTCTTCATCATATGATTGCCTCGCTTCATTACATCCTCGCAAAGCCTCATCCCAACATCACATCATCGAATCTATGCATAAGAGCTTCATCATCCCGCTACATATGCCACGAGCAGCTTTCCCAATTCAAGAGCCTTTCCCTTAGCTTTTGAATCACCTTCGATCTAAATCTAATCATCAATCATCTAGTTCATAACAATCAATCAAATCAAACATCAATCCAAGCAATCAAGCATTCAAAAATGATCTAAGTAGACAATTATAACAATAATGGCATTTTCGTAATTAAAGAGTTGAAAGTCCAATAAGCATGAAAACATGGATTATATCTCTACAAACTTGATGAATGAACTTGCATAGGTTAACATATGATAAAATGGATGTAACATCATCATGAACAATGGATCTATATGGATCTACACTTAGGATGAAGAAAATGCATGGAAATCTCTATTTTAACACCAAATCGAGCCAACAATCCGATATACTCCTTTGGATCCGTGTGAGAGATAATCACCACTCACCAAATCACCAAAACAACCTCAAATCAATACGCTTCAGATCTGGACAGCGAAGGATCAAGCTTGATCTATCACAAATCCGCTTCAAATGAAGAAATCTCACTTCAAAGGATGAAGATCTTCAACTTTAGCTCTTGGATCTTCTCTTGGATCTTCAATCTTGATCTTCGATTTGGATGAAAGGAAGCACTAGATTAGAGTGGAGAAAAGAAGTGAAGAAGTGTAGAAGTCGAGCCCTCAAAATGGCAGCACTTCGTCGCTTCAAAAACCGGTGCCAAAATAGTGAGATATGGACGTGTATTTATAGGCTGAAAATGACCTTAACCCGTCCGCCTCCTTAAGTCGTCGCCGACTTAACACCCTCTTCCGACTTACGACTTAACTGCCTCACTGACCTACGACTTAACCATATGGTCGACCTAACGAAGTCTCAGACCCATCATACTGCCGAAAAACCCAAGTCCTAAGTCGTTTGACGACTCAACAACTTAACACAGGGGACGACCTACCGACCCAATTACCCTGCCGACCTATCCTTAACTCGTTTATAAGTCGGTACTCCTATGGGTCGGTTATCCCACTAACTCGCTTATCCCGGTAAGCCGCTAACTACCTTAAGTCGGAGAAACTCTTAGGTCGTCTAAGTCTTAAGTCGGTCAATTCCTATGAGTCGTTAACTCGGTACAACCCTTAAGTCGGTGGACACTAACTGGATATACGACTCAACTACTAAGTCGTCTACGACTTAAAACAGCACTCCTTAACACGGCCACGACTCAACTAGGCTACGACTTAAAGGATACGACTTAACTGGTTAGACGACTTATCACCTAACTCGGTCAGCTCTTATGTCGTAAATCCCTAGGTCGGTCACTTACTTAGGTTGTCTATTCCTTAACTCGGCAACGACTTACAACCTACAACTTATCACTTGTCGAGTTAACTTCAACCTACTAACCTAGCCCAGCTACGACTTATCTCCTTAGGTCGTCGCCGACTCACCCCTTAAGTCCTTAACTCACCCAGACTCATCACTAACTCGTCCAGAACTCATAAGTCGGCTACGACTTAGGACTTAACCAAAATTCTTCCCAAAATCTGAAACAACCTAAAATGTTGAAAATTCCAGATTTGAACGAACTTTTCGATCCGTAAAAATACGGGTCGTTACATTCTCTCCCCCTTAGGAATTTCGCCCCCGAAATTCCAAACAAACAAAGCAATCAAAAACTATTCTGCACGCCTACCATCCATAGCAATCAACAAACCATGCATCCAATTCTAGCTTGGCATGCAGAATTCTAAAACTAGAACAAGTTACAATTTCGTTAGATGACACGACACCTTAGGGCCATACCTCGAAGAGTTCAGGATGAGCTGCTTTCATCCTCTCTTCCACTTCCCACGTACAGTCGTTATCATCATCACTCCATTGTATCTTGAGTAACTTAACTACCTTCCTCCTAAGTTGTTTCGTGTCGGTTTCCACAACACGAAGTGGCTTACGAGGTCTTCTATCGACTGGATCAACTTCAAAATCTTCATAGCTATCAGCAGAAACCACGGTATTCGAGTCGTGCACATACTTCCGTAGATATGATACATGAAAAACATTGTGCACACTCGACATCTTCTCTGGTAACTCCAATCTGTAAGCGAGCTTTCCAATTCGCTCAATGATCGGGAATGGTCCAACAAATCTCGGAGTCAATTTTCCTCTCTTCCCGAATCGAATAACATTCTTCAGTGGAGAAATCTTCACAAAAACCATATCTCCTACGTCGAATTCCAAATCCTTTCGACGCTTATCGGCATAACTCTTCTGACGATCTTGGGCTGCCTTCATTCGTTGCCGAATGATTTCTATACAATCTGAAGTCTGTCGAATCATCTCTGGCCCAAGTATCAGCTTTTCTCCAGTTTCCAACCAACATGTCGGAGAGTTACACGGTCTTCCATACAATGCCTCGTACGGTGCCATACCAATGCTTGACTGGTAACTGTTGTTGTACGCAAACTCCACCAGATGAAGGTGATCTTCTCATGATCCTCCGAAGTCCAAAACACATGCTCTGAGAAGATCTTCCAAAACTCGGTTGACTCTCTCGGTCTGACCATCTGTTTGGGGATGATAAGCTGTACTCAAACACAACTCGGTTCCCAAAACTTCCTGGAAGCTCCTCCAAAATCCACTAGTGAACAATGGGTCTCGATCGCTCACTATACTCTTCGGAATACCATGGAATCGAACTATCCACTTAACATACAACTCAGCCAACTTTGATGCAGTCCTAGTCGATCGAACAGGAATGAATCGTGCACTCTTAGTCAAACGATCCACAATGACCCAAACCCCTTCATTTCCCGTTCTGGTTCTAGGCAATCCATCGATAAAATCCATCGACACTTGTTCCCACTTCCATGTAGGAACTTCTAATGGCTGAAGCAATCCACTTGGCTTCTTCTGTTCGGCTTTTACCAACTGGCAGTTCATACATTTGGAAATAAAATTTCCAACATCCTTCTTCATACCTTCCCAGTAGTAGGTTCTCTTCATATCCCGATACATCTTATTTCCACCTGGATGAATTGTCAGCTTCGAGTGATGACTTTCCTTCAGAACTTCACTCCTTAATTCATCTATATCGGGAACAACTAGTCGTCCTTGCTTCCGAAGCCAACCCTCTCGATCGACCTCGAATCCTTTATCCTTTTCTGGATCCAATCCAGATTCCAATTCACGGATAATCTTGACAAGCTTATCATCTCGCTTTTGGCTCTCGCCAATCCTTTCCACAAGAGTGGGTCTTATTGATAAGTTTGCCAACATCTCAGGTTCCAATTCACATCTAGGCCTGAAGTCAAATCCAGCTAAATACTCGAGACTCTTCCATTCTGAAAACATGGCTCCCAATCCTGCATGTCTTCGACTTAACGCATCTGCCACTGCGTTACCTTTTCCCGGAGTATAAGCTATACCAAAATCATATGATGCCAAAAACTCTAGCCAACGTTGCTGCCAAAGATTCAAATCCTTTTGGGAGAAAAGATACTTCAACGACTTGTGATCCGTAAACAACTCGAATCGAACTCCCAACAGATAATGTCTCCACATCTTCAGAGCAAATACAATCGCCGCCAATTCCAAATCATGAGTTGGGTAATTCCTTTCATGCGGCTTCAGTTGTCGACTGGCATACGCAACAACTTTATCCTTCTGCATCAGCACTGCTCCAAGTCCCGTACCACATGCGTCGGTGTAAACCACCATCTCATCATTCCCACTAGGAATAGTCAAAACAGGAGCACCTGTCAATCTCTCTTTCAGGATTCTGAAAGCTTGCTCACACTTAGCATCCCAACAGAACACTTGGTTCTTCTTCGTCAATCCTGTTAATGGAGCAGCTACCTTGGAGAAGTCTTTGATAAACCGTCGATAATATCCTGCTAATCCAAGAAAACTTCTCACATCAGATGCATTCTTAGGTCTAACCCAATCCTGGATTGCTGCCACCTTAGCGGGATCAACCGCTATTCCACTTCCAGAAATCACATGGCCTAAGAACCTCACTTCACTCTTCCAGAAGTGACACTTCGAAAACTTAGCCTTCAGCTGATGTTTCCGCAAGATTTCCAAAACAATACGCAAGTGCGTCTTGTGCTCTTCTTCAGTTCTGGAATAAATCAGAATATCATCCATGAACACAAGTACGAACTTGTTCAACTGATCTCTGAACACTCTATTCATAAGATCCACAAAATATGCTGGCGCGTTAGTCAATCCAAACGGCATTACCAGCCACTCAAAGAACCCGGATGGTGTCCTAAAAGCAGTCTTCGGCACACTATCCTTAGCCACTCTCAACTGGTGAAATCCCGTTGCCAAATCCATCTGAGAAAACACCTTAGCTTCGTGAAGCTGATCAAACAAGTCATCTATTCTCGGCAATGGATACTTGTTCTTCTTAGTCACCTTATTCAGCTCACGATAATCGACGCACAATCTCAACGACCCATCTGCCTTGGTTGCAAACACAACTGGTGCACCCCACTCGGACACACTACGCCGAATGAATCCTTTCTGTAAAAGGTCGTCAACTTGCACCCTCAACTCCTGCTGTTCCCTAGGCGCCATCCGCCTAAGAGGCATCACAATAGGTCTGGCTCCTTCAACTAGATCTATACGAAACTCGATCTCTCTATGCGGCGGCAACCCTTTGACTTCGTCAAAGACATCCTCGAATCCATTTGCGATTGGCACTAAAGACAGTCCATCCCGTGGAACAACTAGCGAATACATGAAGCTCATGAAGACGCCTTCCTCATGCTTACATCGTATCACAACCTTTCGCCCCTCCACATTCTCGACTGTCACTTCCAGCCTTTCGCAATCAACCTTTGCCGCATACTTCCTAAGCCAGTCCATACCCAAGATAATTCCGAACCCCGCAAAGTTCAGAACAAAACAATCACAAACAAAAGAGCAACCATGACTCGATATAACTAGACCACGGCATAACATACACAAACAAGACGAACCCCCAACTGGATTAGTCACAACCAATGGCCTATCAACAATATCCGGTTCCAAACCTAACCGGCCTACTAGTTCATTACAAACAAACGAATGCGATGCTCCAGTATCAAACAAAACTCTAACTGGAATACCACATAGGAAAAGAGTACCTTGAACCACCACACTCTTTCCCTTATCTTCAGCAGTAGGAACTTTCGAAGACGACGGAACAGCTCCTAAAGCATAGGCTTGCACAATCTGTCTGTCCTTCCTCGGTTCTGGACAATTCTTCCTGAAATGCCCCGGCTTGTCACAGTTGTGATACTTCATCGGCACCTTAGGATTCTTACAATCCTTCGAGAAATGGCCCTTCTGCTGACAATTGTAGCAAGTCACCTCGCCTTTCGGCTTCTTCTGGCCATCCTTACCCTTCTGCTGCTGCTGCTTCCTCTTCTGGTTTCCACCCTGCTGTGGTTTAGACTCTCCCCTGGTAACAGCAACAACAGGTCCTTCCTTAGGAAACAGACTCTCATGCCTAAGAGCTTTCTCCACAAGCTTCTCAAATGAATCGTCCAAATGATCCACCAACTGCCTCCCAAGATAACTATCCAAGCCGGTCACAAACTTCTCATTCTTCTGATAAGCAGATTCAATATATGACCGGGCATACTTGGACAAAGCTTCAAACTCAGAAACATACTCAAGAACTGATCTTCCACCTTGCTTGAGCTCCACAAACCTCTTGAACAGAACAGACTTCTGAGCTGTAGAAATGAACTTAGCTTCAAATCTGACTTGGAATTGCTCCCAAGTAATCTCTTCCTCCGCAGTATTGATGGTAATAGAGTTCCACCAATCAGAGGCTCTTCCTTGAAGCTGCCTTGATGCCAACTTCCTCTTAGTTGCATCATCAATTCCCAAATCACCAAAGATCCTTCTACAAGCATCTATCCACCTCTGGACCTCAATGGTAGATTCTGTTCCCAAGAAAACCTTCCCTTCAAGAGCAGTATAGTCCTTACACAACTTAGCAAAATCCACCGGTTTTGGAGTTTGAACTTGAACTCCAACATCAACTGCCGCTCCCGGAACTGGTATCCTCCTCATGATCGAAGTCATCATAGCTTCGAACATGGCTGCATAATCAGCAGTCTCTTCAGTAGCACGGCCTTCCCTAGCAGCTGGTCTCCCTCTTCGACTCATTCTCAATATCTATAAAAAGGAATGATTAGAACATCTAGAGAAACAACTGCATAAAGGACTCAAACTCTACTAAGCTACTATATTATATATAGTAATCATCCATCAAAATACAATTATGTTTCTCATACGTAGTTACGACGGCGAGCGTTGGGTAAAATCGATTAACCAATGCTCTGATACCAAATGTGACGACCGCCCATAACCCCTGCACCGAATCTATAGATAGTGCGCTGTAAAGTGTGCCAGGCGACCATGGACGATTGTCAAGGTAAGATTAAAACGACAGAATCTATCGTATCACTCACAGCGCATGGACAAAATACAATAGAACATATGTATAGTGAAGCTTTACAGAACAAAATGACATCATATAAAACTCCATAATAGTTGAATACAAGCATCCACATAGTCAATACATCAAGCCTCACTACATATCTCTCAGAGAATACAAAACAGCGGAATATCCAGTACATATAATAAGAAGATAATATGCAACCCTCCAGCTCGTCTTCGATATCAGCATCGTGAGAAGAGAACAGCACCTGTCACCTGCTACCTAGTCTGCCCGTCCCAAAATGGACGAACATCCCAAGGCAATAAGAATTAAAAACATAAAGCCTTGAGTCAGACAACAGTCTTAGTGAGCAGTAAATTAACTAACAACATACCAAAAGAGCATAAAGGAAAAGGAATAGGAATACAACCCTCCCACTCCAACCTCATTCTACAGTGATAGCCCCCAGACACACACTAAGCAGAAACAACATAGCAGAGCATACAATTTAAAGTAAAGCTACTATCACTCGAGTCAAGGGCGATGTTTTCCAAGTACCAAGGCCTAAATCAGATAAGCACCCAGAAAATACCGCTCTTGAGTCCGAATGACGATACAACCAAACATCCATGACTCTGGCTATCACTGTTATCATTGCTTCGATATCACCGTTAATTGAATGACCGGCACATTCTTTCAGCCGTCCGTCAAGGGCTAATGGAAACCCCGGTTCTAGACATAACTCCCGCACGTCGTCGCAGCCCGTGCCTAGGACTATCGAATCTGCCCAGAGTACTCGACCATCAACAGTTGGCCGTTGGGACTATCGAATCTGCCCAAACGTACTCTTGCTTAGAGCATGCTAGAACCTTCAACAACGATGCTATCCAAGCCTCCTAGTCATCCTCCTCGACGACTATTCTCATATCCATTCATTATCCTCAACTCGAATCATATCACCGAGTTATCAACATGCTTGGAATGATCCCGTCTGGATTAGACCAAGTCTTCATCATATGATTGCCTCGCTTCATTACATCCTCGCAAAGCCTCATCCCAACATCACATCATCGAATCTATGCATAAGAGCTTCATCATCCCGCTACATATGCCACGAGCAGCTTTCCCAATTCAAGAGCCTTTCCCTTAGCTTTTGAATCACCTTCGATCTAAATCTAATCATCAATCATCTAGTTCATAACAATCAATCAAATCAAACATCAATCCAAGCAATCAAGCATTCAAAAATGATCTAAGTAGACAATTATAACAATAATGGCATTTTCGTAATTAAAGAGTTGAAAGTCCAATAAGCATGAAAACATGGATTATATCTCTACAAACTTGATGAATGAACTTGCATAGGTTAACATATGATAAAATGGATGTAACATCATCATGAACAATGGATCTATATGGATCTACACTTAGGATGAAGAAAATGCATGGAAATCTCTATTTTAACACCAAATCGAGCCAACAATCCGATATACTCCTTTGGATCCGTGTGAGAGATAATCACCACTCACCAAATCACCAAAACAACCTCAAATCAATACGCTTCAGATCTGGACAGCGAAGGATCAAGCTTGATCTATCACAAATCCGCTTCAAATGAAGAAATCTCACTTCAAAGGATGAAGATCTTCAACTTTAGCTCTTGGATCTTCAATCTTGATCTTCGATTTGGATGAAAGGAAGCACTAGATTAGAGTGGAGAAAAGAAGTGAAGAAGTGTAGAAGTCGAGCCCTCAAAATGGCAGCACTTCGTCGCTTCAAAAACCGGTGCCAAAATAGTGAGATATGGACGTGTATTTATAGGCTGAAAATGACCTTAACCCGTCCGCCTCCTTAAGTCGTCGCCGACTTAACACCCTCTTCCGACTTACGACTTAACTGCCTCACTGACCTACGACTTAACCATATGGTCGACCTAACGAAGTCTCAGACCCATCATACTGCCGAAAAACCCAAGTCCTAAGTCGTTTGACGACTCAACAACTTAACACAGGGGACGACCTACCGACCCAATTACCCTGCCGACCTATCCTTAACTCGTTTATAAGTCGGTACTCCTATGGGTCGGTTATCCCACTAACTCGCTTATCCCGGTAAGCCGCTAACTACCTTAAGTCGGAGAAACTCTTAGGTCGTCTAAGTCTTAAGTCGGTCAATTCCTATGAGTCGTTAACTCGGTACAACCCTTAAGTCGGTGGACACTAACTGGATATACGACTCAACTACTAAGTCGTCTACGACTTAAAACAGCACTCCTTAACACGGCCACGACTCAACTAGGCTACGGCTTAAAGGATACGACTTAACTGGTTAGACGACTTATCACCTAACTCGGTCAGCTCTTATGTCGTAAATCCCTAGGTCGGTCACTTACTTAGGTTGTCTATTCCTTAACTCGGCAACGACTTACAACCTACAACTTATCACTTGCCGAGTTAACTTCAACCTACTAACCTAGCCCAGCTACGACTTATCTCCATAGGTCGTCGCCGACTCACCCCTTAAGTCCTTAACTCACCCAGACTCATCACTAACTCGTCCAGAACTCATAAGTCGGCTACGACTTAGGACTTAACCAAAATTCTTCCCAAAATCTGAAACAACCTAAAATGTTGAAAATTCCAGATTTGAACGAACTTTTCGATCCGTAAAAATACGGGTCGTTACATATGTATATACTTATATAGGTATATATGTATATATATGAGAGTTAATAAATTAATTTATGTGTATATGTATATGTATAGTGATTATAAAATTCAAAATTTTAATTTCTGAATTATTTTAAAAACATTTTAACTTTTGAATATATGTATATATGTATGTATGTATATATATAAATATTTATTTATTTGTCAAAAATAAATTATTATATATTTAAAAAAATTATAGAATCAAAAACTCTTTGGATCGAATCCGTACTTTTCTAAAAATGCATCTAACTGAAGGGATCAACACACCTTTTGAAATAGATATTAATTTAATTTGATTTGATTTTGGAAATGAAGAGGGGAAAGTCTATTACTTGAGGCTAAAACTTGATAGAGGAAGAGGCAAAAAGTAAAAACAAAAAGAACGGGGATGCTTGGTTTATGTAGGCAAGGGAATGAAGTAAAAAGAGGAGATATGGATCTGCAAATTTATCACTTCTCCTTACCATTTCAAACCACATAACTCTAGCAAATATCTCCATCCCCCCTCCTTATGTGGTTGGCCAAAGATATGGGCTAATGGACCCATATGCATTTCCAAACCTAATTAATATGTATACATTTTAAATCCAATTTAAACGCTTATCGATATCTTATATCGATACGTACATATATAAAATTTTATAATTAATATTTCATAAATATTAATTAATTTATAACAATTAAAATTTAATTAAATCATATGGTATTTCAAAGTATTGAACATTATAATTGTGTGACTCATCATAGGTGTAAATTTAATAAGCGATTAATCTTAAACAATTTGAATATCAACGTTCACATGTCACTTTGGCTAGTTGTGTGATAGTTTGGCCGAATTGATCGCTTACACATTTTGGTCAAACCCAATTTTATTATTTTAAGTGGTCCTTGGCAGTGACTATTATTTACACCAATTTTCGTCGTCAAAACTATATCACATTAGGTTTTATAGAATTTAGTTTTGGTCAAAATTCAAAAATAAATTCCAATATAGTCCAGATTCAACTTGTATAATCCAAATACAAAGTCATTGGTTCATTAATAACAATTAATATTAACTGAATAGCTCTGGCCAGAGACTTTGACTTTGAGTTGACTACGGTTGACTATGACACTAACCTTATATAACCAAGGAGATGAATTTTGTAACACCCCCAATTTTTGATGACATTATTCAAGAGATTTAATTAGATAAATTAAATAGAATAATGTAAATTAAGTGATAAAGGGATTGAGATTTGAATAAGTATTAAATGGTCGTGCTTAATTAATTAGACTAATTAGTTTACATAAGGGTATATTAGGTATTAGCCGCACCTATTCCATAATCCTTATATAAACCCACGGATTGCCTATCATTCACGTTTATTTTTCTCATTTTCACAAAAATGTAAAACGCTAGAGGAGTCGGCCATTAACAAAGAAAGAGAAGAAAAATTACAATCAAAAGCTAGAGATTCAAGCTTAGGGGAAATTAATCTCAATCCAATCTCCTTATCTTAATCAAGGTGAATGATAATTCCATCTCTATTTTATTTTATAATCATATGATTTCAGATTTAAGGGTAAATTCGTTTTTATTATGATTTGGATAATGATATGCTTGAATCAAAATTTATTTGATTTAAACAAGGATGTTTAAATACGATTTCTCACGGTTTTAGGGAGAAACTGAATTATGTTGATGTTTATATGCCATGGAAAAAATTTATGTTAAGTAAAACATGATTTTGGAGTTGGGTTTTAATTTTGATAATTATCCAAGCTATGGAATGATTGTTATGAATTTTCAAAGGAAAATATGGTTATTTGGGTTTATAAATTTATTTCGGAAAATATATTGAGAATTTGAGTCTGAAATTTTGACATGATTAAAGTGAATTTTATGGAAATTTGGGGATTTTTCCTAAGTAATTTGCTATGCAAATTAAATTATTTTAGAAGAGAGACTTCTTTGCAATATTAGTTTTGCGTAATGGAAGGGCTTATTTGTTATTTGTTAACCTAACCATGGTTAGATCTGAAATTAGCGGCAGTTGTTTTAGTAAAAAATTTGAAAAGTTAAGGCAATCAATCTTGTGTTTACACGTGGCAGGTTAGTTAGAAAAGGGTTTGCTTTAATTGTACTGAACCAGGTTTATCCAGAAAAGTTGGTTCCGCCTTCTTTAGAAGTACCTTTCGACTCAGAGCTTCCGCCTTCAATACAGTCGAAACCTACTAAGCCAAAACCAATACATAAGGTATCACATAGATGGTACGTAGTGGATTGGTGAAAGGCGGAAGGCTAGGTTTCGAAAGCATAGCTTTCGAAGGGGTCGATACCATGGTTTGTTTTAAAAAGAGAAGCGCCTACCTTCGTTTTATTTAAGCCTTCGAAGGAGTCAAAGCATATGTTTTTGAAAGAGCTTTTTGAAAGCTTTCGAAGGGGTTGCCATCAACTTATGTTTTCAAGAGTAAGCTTTCGAAGGGGTTTCCTTACTTATAAAATAATGCTTTCGAAAGAAGGGGTTCCGACCTAGTCGAAGCCTTGCTGCCGTTCTTTAGCCTTTCGATGGTATTGAAGTCATCAATGCTTTTGAAAAGTAGTGTTTGCTTTTAAAGATGTTTTAAGTCACTCCCTAAATGTTTTCGAAAGGGTCCAAGGATTCCGAAGGCAATGGTTTCGAAAGAGTTTCAACGCTATCCTTCAATGTTTTATTTAAATAGTTTGAAGCTTTTGAAAGAGATGGTGCCGACGCCATCATGTTTTCCCTAATATTTTTATATGATAAAGGATGATTTCGAAAGAGATACTTTCGCCTATATTCGCTTTGACCCAAATAATATTTTAAGTATAAACCTAATGGTTTTGAAAGTGGGACTTTTAATGATTTGTGAAAGGTTACTTCCAATGGTTTCGAAAGGGGGACTTTCAATGGTTTTGAAGCTATGCTTCTAAGTGTTATTAAGTAATACTTTATTACATTCAAAAGATTTCGAAATAGATGTTTTAAAGTGTTTCGAAAGGCAGGGGCCTAATGTTTTGAAAAGGGGTTTATATGCTTTCGAAGGAGGTTATTCAATGAAGTCGAAAGCAAGGTTTTGAAGGTTTCGACAACCTTAGTTTTCAAAGCAAATAACCCAATCTCATTTTTGAAAGAGAACCATGGCATAATTAAATAAAGTATTTTTAAAAGGAGTTTTTGAAGAAGTTTTCTTTGATTAAAACAGTTAAAGGGATTAACCAAGTTATTATGTATGCTTCTTCGTATATGTATATATCCACAATGTTTTGGACCCATAACTGAACTTTGGGGAAGGGCAGAATAACCAACTAGGTTGACCCAGTAGTGAATATAAATTAAGTTAACTCCTAAATGAGTAGAATTGCATCCAGGAGGTCAGGAAGACAAGAATATAGGATGCTAAAATATTAAAGAAAGATATTGGCAGGGACCAATTGGTTCTCAGTAAGCCCATGAAAACTGTGTATAGTAAAAGATATTGGCAGGGGACAATAGGTTCATAGTTAGCCCATGAAAACTATGTATAAAGGAAGATGTCAGAATGATAAGTTCATAGTAAGCCCATGAAAACTATGATTTGATACTGGCAGGGGCCAGTAGGTTTGTAGTTAGCCCATGAGAACTATATCCGGATTAAAATATTGACATATGTCAATAGGGTCCTAGTTAACCCATAAAAACTAGGAAAAGAGTAAAGATATTGGAGTTACCAATAAGTTCATAGTGATATCATGGAAACTATGTAATTGGACAGGGAGTCCTTAAATATTTTACCGGTTATTAGTCAGCCCATGAAAACTAATAGGTTAATAGTAATCCTAGAAACTATAATTGAGACAAATAGTCAGAATGAATAAGGATAGGTAATCCAAAATTGATTCATTTGTTTTGCATATCATTATATCATATTGTTTTGACTTGTTTTAACCATTGTAGATGCAGAAGCACGGTATATGGTTTTATAAAGGTTTTAGGATGCCAGTGAGGGGGAAACCCGTTCTGCTAAGCGACGTGGTCTCACTAGATATCTAAATGATTTGGGATGGTAGATTATTATTCATACCAGGTTTTATGTCCGACTCGAAGTTTATGTTTTCCCATTAAACTCTCGGGTACTTAATTGATTTTGAGCAGTTTGAGGGTTGAGGTTTTCAAGTACCTCATTAGACGAATAAAGCTTCCGTAGACGTGCAGGAGGCATGATAGCTATATTGAGTCTTCTTTTATTTGATTCCGCGGTGCTATTTGTAATGGCAAAGTTGTTATATTGTCTGTATATACTTTGATCATCCAAAGGGGCATCTTCATATGTCGCTCTTGGCATATATTGTAATAAATATATTTTCTCTAAACCTGTGCAGTTAATGCCCCGTTATTACCCCACTATAACCTTGCTGTATCTCATAGCGGATTTCTACCGCTACTATTTTTCCATATAGTCCCAAATATAGCATTTCCGCTTTAAGCCCCGCTATTTCCGCTATATCCCGTTATTCCCGCTATATTCCACTATTTCTGCTATATCTTCTTTAAAATAAATGAATTGAAAAATGACATTTATACATTATAAAAATAATGAAATTAATTTATTTAATTGAATTTTTAATATATTTTTAGAAATGAAAATACTTTAATATTCTAGTAAATTCAATTATGTTATACAACGGTTTTATGTTTTGTTTACAGTATATTCGCACATGTTTTTATTTAAAATTATTTATGTATTAATTATAATTCAATTAAATGTTAAATTTTCATTTAATTACCATTTATATATTTGTAAAAATATTAGGTACAAGTTTTATATGATATTTTAGATTCATCCGCTATATCCCGATATATCCTCGTCGTATCCCCACTATGACTTTTTGCACCTCCACCGCATTGAATCTGCCGAGCGCTTTAACATCACAGCTCTGAACGTGGTTTATGATTGTGGGATTATGTAATGAATTGGAAATGTTTTGAAAAGGGAATGTGATCTTATTTGAAGTTTTATAATTTTTCCATATTCATGTGTTTATGTGTATCAATGAATCTAACAACGCCGTATTTGGTCGTCGAGGATTAATACCTATGGATGACTGCAGCATCCGTAGCCATTGTTTTGGGCCTCTAAGTAGGGGGATGTTACAAGTTGGTATCAGAGTATAGGTTTATGAAACTTTAAAAGAAAAGTTAAACCTAAAAGCTTTTTCAAACATAATCCAATGAATCGGAGATAAGATCGAGTTTGGGATAACGATGTAGTAACGTATTTGTATTTGATATATATATATATATAAGTACGTACTCCCCTCTCTCTTAGACCATTCTTCTGTATCTTACTAAGGCTCATATGCAGATTTACGAGAAAGAGGATATGGAAGCAGGAAACGGAAGAGGAAATCTCGGTGGAGGAAGCAGCATAACTAATGGAAATGCTCGACCTAATAATAAGAGGAACCAAGGTCGATAGGCTAATGCTAACCAAAATGCTGATGCCAACGTGGGTGCTGGAAATCCACCAGTCGATATGTAGGCGATGTATCAGTTCTTCGTCAACATGATGCAAGCAGGAGCTGCTGCTGGAGTTGCTAGTAATGTAGGAGGGGCTAATTCTGTGGCTTCAGTTGGGAATAACTATGCTAAGTTGAGCAGAAATTACACCAGTCTGGGTGGAAAACCATTTATGGGAACAAAGGATGTTATTGAAGTAGAGAACTGGCCATTGCATTGTGAGCGTATCTTTGTTGATCTGGATTTAAATAATGAGCAGAAGAGAAGGTTGGCCTCTAGACAGTTGCAGGGGTCAGCACTTCACTGGTGGAACAGTGTCATTGTCGGAGTTCTGGAGGAGGAGTTGACATGGGCTGAGTCCAGAAGGAGAATTGAACAGAGGTTTTTATTTGAAGCTGCTAAGTCAACATTGATGAGAAAGTTTATGGATCTGGTTCAGGGAGAGATGTCAGTTATCGAGTATGCCACTAGGTTTGATGAGCTATCTCGATATGGGTATGCTATTGTTGACACTGACATCAGAAGGAATGAGAGGTCATTCGGGGTTTGAGACCTGAGCGTGCTTGGGAAACCATGACACATATCCGTGATCTTTGTAATGTGATTGTGGAGATGGCAATTTGCCATGAGGAGATGCTTTCTGTTTGTGCTAGGGAGAAGCCAGTTGAAACCCAGGGTTCTCGGGGGAAGAAATGAAAGTTCTTTAAGAAGAAGGGAGCCCAGAAGGGTGTTGCTGCCAAGAAGGCAAAGGCTGATTTAGTTTGCTACAAATGTGACAAGAAGGGTCATTATGCAAGTGAGTGTCGGTCAGGAAAGGGAAAGATAGCTGCAGACAAGAAGAATGTGAAGTGCTTTAACTGTGATCAAGTTGGGCATTATAAGAACCAGTGTCCAGAGCCAGTCATGGCGGACAAGGGCAAAGTCTTTGGTTTTGGATCATCAGCTAAGCCAACTACAGCTGAAAAGGGAAAGACTGTGATGGAATGTACGTTTTTGATTCAGGGTATTCCAGTCATGATACTATTTGATACCGGTGCATCATATTCATTTATATCTCAGTGTTTGGTTAATATGTAATGCTCAGAACCCCCATACCTTGTTACTTCCTTAAGGGTTACGAACCCAATGGGAGGGTATGCAACTCTAGGGAGGAGATATGACCAGTTAGGACTTGATTTGTTAGGTCATAAGTTTGCATGCAGTCTGTATGTTTTCGATTTCGTAGATTTCGGAATCATTTTAGGTATGGATTAGTTGAGAAGGTATATGTAACATCCCGTATCTAGAGGCCAAAAGCTAAGCACTACAGATGCTGCAGTCATCCATAGTATTAACTTCTGGTGATAAAATACGGTAATGCTAATGGTATCCATAATATTAGAAGCACTTGGATGTGAACAAAATCACAGATTTCAAAAAATAACATTTCACTGATATCATTTCAAAAAAAAATTCATATCCAAGTTACAAAATCCCATAACGTTTCCCAGGCAATGATCAAATATAATTTACAATAATATGCCAAGAGCGACATACGACTATGCCCCCTTGGTTGATCAAAACAATATAGTCATATCTGACTTAATACACAGCATAAATAAACAAAATAATCTGCACTCCTAATTAGCTATCTGTCAGCCACATGTTCATCTCCGGAAGCTTTATTCGCCAAAATATCGAAAACCTGAAAACCTTAACCCTCAGTCTATTCAAATCAATTTTGAGCGCCCGAATGGTTAAGTGGAAACAAAAACTTCGAGTCAGACATAAATCTTGGTGTGAATAATATTGTTCATCTCTATTATTTTATGTTAAGTGAGACCACGCCGCTTAGCGGAACGGGTTTCCCCTCACTAACATCTTTTTAAAATATATCTTTTTCAAATCTTTTCCTGCAACCAAAACTGGTTAAAATCTGTAAAGCATCATTATGTAAACATACATTATCAGGTAATAAATGAACTATCTGTTCGAACATTATGGTATTGTTTGGCTAACTATTAACCTTTGGCTGACTCGGACCTACCAGACAACATATGAAAATTTAGCTAACATCTGTTAGACACTCCTCTTCTTCTGGACATTCTGTCCTTAACTGTCTGTTAAATACTTCTTTTCTGGACGGTCTGTCCTTAACTTATCTTCTCCCAGGATCACCTGATCCTAATGGTTTTACGAGCTCACCAATAACCTATCTGTATACAAACATATATTCCTTTCTGTGAGTATTCATAATTTTAGTCTTACCTGTGACAAACCGCTACACACTGGAATTTTGGACAAAATTACCTGGGGCTAATAACTAATGTATAGGGCGTGACCTTATACCAGTCCCATATGGTATTCTAATATCTGAGTCATTTTTCTTAGGGATATCTTCCCATAATTTTCCTTAATAACCTTTTCCAAAAGATTTAAAACTTTTAAATCAAACTCAACAAGGAATATATATATATATAATCTCAATGCTTTACTCAAAATCCCCTTCCCATGTTATATATACTTTACCCAAATCTTAGTTGATGAAAACATTTAAATCTTTGAAAGTCCCCCTTTCAAATCTATTGAAAGTATTCCTTTCGAATCTGTTGAAAGTACCTCTTTCAAAACCATTGAAAGTACCTCCTTCTAAACCAAGTAAAACCCTTTCTTTTATCTAGGTCGAACGGCCAAAACCTTCCTTTCGTAACCATTCTCAAAACCCTTTCGAAACCACTGAAAAACCTTCCTTTCAAAAGCTTTAAAACTTTAGACATCTTTCTTTTAAAACCTTTAAACATAGCCTTTCGAAACCTTTGGAAAAACCTTTTCCTTCAATCCTTTCGAAACAACCAGAAAAACCATACCTTTTGACTCCTTCGAAACCATTAGGGAACCACCCCTTCGAAACCTTCCTTTAAAACCTTTCGAAAGCATCGTACCTTGATAAACATAAACCTTTTGAAAGCACTTGGGTTCAATTTAAAACTTGTGGGAAAACACCTTTTGAAACCATTCAAAACCGACTCTTTCGAAACCATTTAAACCATCTCTTTTGAAACCTTTTTGGGTTATACTTCAACAGAGAAAAAGGTTCATTAAATCATTTAAGTCAAAAGCCATTCTTTCGAAAGCATTCCTAAGTAATGAGATGGTGTCAAAACCATCCCTTAGAAAGCATGGAGAAGTGGCCAAATTTTAGAGAGAAAAAAGTACCCCTTCGAAACCCCCTGGGTCGAAAGGTAAAAAGGCAGCATCAAAAGGTTTCGACTTAGTCGAAACCAATCATTTAAAAACAAAGGTGCAACCCAATCGAAACCATTTCCTTTAAATCTATTTGACCTAGTCGAAAGCTTCTTAGTCGAAAGCAAGCAGGCGCATTTTCTTTTAAAAGCAAAGCAATGCCTCAACCCCTGGTTTTGATTCTATACCTTCTGCTTACATCTAATTCACTACGTACCAGTTAACTGATACCATGTGCATTGGTTTTGACAGTGTCGGAGGCGAAGGTAAGGAGGCGGAACCTGGTACCGAAAGCATTAAAACAGTGAAAAACATGTTGATTAGTCCTTTTAAACTATTTCTTTTGTACCTAGCATGCCTTGTTTGTCTAAATATGATTGGTTGCCATTGTACTTTTTCAAAAGTGCTGCCAATTTACAGAAATAGAAAATTTGAATTTTTTGCAAAGTGTCCCTTCTCCTTTTATAAATATATAAGATATTTAAGTCCCATACCTTAAATAATTTTATATATCCATTAAAACACCTAGGAAAAATCTACAAAAAATTCAAAAAATCTCTTTTAATCTCTTTTTTAACATATAAAAATTTCAGACCTATATCTTTTATTATTTAACCGTAAATAATTTATAACCCAAAATAACATTTTCTTTACTAGAAAATTCATATAAAATCTAAAAAAATTCAAAAAAAATTGAAAATTGAAACCCCTCTACAAAATATTATTTCTGGTCTATATAAAAATTCACAGGGCGTTTAGATGTCATTTAATAGGGTTTTCATATCAAAACATATCATAAAATCAATATGAACATATATAAATCATCAATAAGTATATATAATCATTCCATCAATCAAAAACATGGCAAAACATTACAAATTATTTCGGATTTCTCCTTAAAACCGAAAACTAAATAAGCGAGAGATGTAAACATTATTCATCTTAGCTTTTGAGATTAAAGATGTGAGAGTTGAATGAATTTGATGTTTATTAAGCTTCCTCTTTATCTTTCTTTCTCTTGCTCTTGTTAATGGTGGCCGGCCTAAGCTTCTTAAAATTTTGAGAATGAAATGAACGTATATAATTTACACGGCCATGGGTTATAGATATAGGAATGGTCTCTTTCCTATTTTCCCCTCGTCCTATTTCATTTTAACTCTTCTTTGGTTCATTGGTTAAATAGCACGGGTACCCCTTAATTAAAATCAAATCTCAATCCCCTAATCCACACATAATTTTATTTAATTTAACTTATTAAATATCCTAAATAATGTTACTAAAAATATGGAATGTTACAGTATGAGGCCAGGATATTTCGCCAGGATGGGGAGATATCATTGAGACACCCTGAAGTCATAACCGAATTATATTCTCAGTAGAGAATTCTGACCGGAGTAGTTGTACTTTATTAAGTGCAATGGAAGTGGGAGAAGAGCTAAGTCAGGTTTGAGTAGAAAAAGTGTTTGCAGATGTGTTTGTGCCAATCATAGGATTACCACCGAAACGAGCTGTTGAGTTTCATATAGATCTTGTGCCAAGAGCTAAACCTATGAGTAGACCACCTAGCAGGATGACACCTATTGAGATGAAGGAATTGAAGGTGCAGCTAGTGGATCTAGAAGGAAGGAAATTTATTAGACCGAGTAGTACGCCTTGGGGAACGACCGCGGTGTTCGTGAAGAAACCAGATGGGTCGTTAAGGATGTGCATTGACTATTGTAAGTTGAACGAGAGGACGACCAAGAATAAGTATCATTTGCTAAGAATAGATGATTTGTTTGATCAGTTGAGTGGAGCCAGAGTGTTTTTCCAATTGGATTTGGTGATGGGGTTCCATCAGTTAAGAGTGGCAAAGGATAGTATTCCTTTGACAGCATTTCGAACTAGATATGGTTCGTACGAATGGTTAGTAATGCCATTCGGGTTGACGAATGCACCTGCTTTCTTTGTGGATTTGATGAACCGAGTCTTCCGAGAGTATTTGGACAGATTCCTGTTGGTGTTTATAAATGATATTTTGGTATACTTTAAGGATGAGAGGGAGCATGAAGATCGTCTTAGAGTTGTGCTTGAGATGCTGAGGCATAATCAGCTAAAGGCAAAGTTTTCCAAGTGTCATTTTTGGAAGAAAGAGGTTAAGTTTCTTAGTCATGTGGTTTTAGAGAAAGGGTTGTTAGTCGATCCAGATAAGATCGAAGCTGTGAACAATTGGAAGAGACCGGAGACGGTGACCAAGAATAGAAGTTTTCTTGGACTTGCTGGCTATTATCGGAGATTTATTAAGGATTTCTCGCGAATAGCAGCGCCTTTGAGTAAGCTTACCAGGAAGGAGGTGAAGTTTGTTTGGTCCGACAGAAGCATTCCTTAAGTTGAAGCATTTGTTGACCAATGCACCGGTGTTGGTAGTCCCAAATGGAAACCAAGGTTTGGTGGTGTATACTGATGCATGTGGGACTGGATTGGGAGCTTTGTTGATGCAAAAGGGTAAAGTGATTGCCTACGCATCACGACAGCTTAAACCGCATGAGGTGAGATATCCTACTCATGATTTGGAGTTGGATGCGGTGATCTTTGCACTGAAGATTTGGAGACATTATCTCTTGGGGGAGAGATTTGAGCTATACACAGATCATAAGTCTTTAAGATACTTGTTCTCTCCTTAAAAAGAGATGAATATGAGATATCAGAGGTGGCTAGAGTATTTGGCTGCTTATGATTTTGGTATAGAGTATACACCAGGGAAAGGTAATAAAGTAGCAGATGCTCTTAGCAGAAGACATCAGAATGTGGCATTGGCTATGTTGGCGGAATGGAAAGATTTAGAAAATTTGGCCAGTTGTGGTGGGGCAGATAAGATCGACTGCTAGTTCTAGTCAGAGTATTGACATGTTGTCCTGCTTAGAAGTTCGACTGGTGTTGATCGAGAGAAACTCTTCTAAGCAGAGGGAGGATCCATTATTAGCCGAGAGGATTAGAAGGCTTGAGTTTGGAACTGAGATTGATGGTTTGAAAGATTTTTATCTTGACCGGAGTGGATGGTTGGGAAAGAAGGGACGGTTATGTATTCCAGATGTAGAGAACTTAAGGAAAGAAGTTATTAAGGAATGTCATCGATCCAAGTTTACAATTCATCCTGGAGGGGCCAAAATGCATCAAGATATAAAGGGAAGCTTCTATTGGGAAGGAATAGAGGGATGTTGGCTTATGGATTAGGCAGTGTGTAAACTGTCAACAAGTGAAAGCCGAACATCAGAAGCCAAGTGGGTTGCTTCAGCCTTTGGAGATTTCAGTTTGGAAATGGGATTCCATATCTATGGATTTTATTGACGGTTTGCCAAGGTAAAACAGAGGAAATGAAAGTATATGGGTCATAGTGGACAGATTGACCAAAAATGCCCATTTCATTCCAGTAAAGTCAACCAGGACGACACCTATATTAGTTAAGTTGTTCATGAAGAACATAGTTAGACTACATGGAGTTCCTAGTAGCATAGTCAGTGACAGAGATGCTTTATTCACTAGCGAATTCTGGAAGAGTCTACAGGATATGTTAGGCCCTAAGCTCAAGATGAGTATTTCATATCACCCTCAGACTGATGGGCAGACAGAGAGAGCCAATAAGGTACTTGAGGATTTGTTGAGAGCTTGTGTGTTGGACTTTGGTGGATCTTGGGAGGATCACCTATATTTGGTTGAGTTTTCCTATAATAATAGTTATCATACTAGTATATGAATGGCGCATTTTGAAGCTTTGTATGGAAGACCATGTGAATCACTAGAATGTTGGTTGGAGACTGGAGACAGGTTGGTCTTAGGTCTAGATTTGGTTAGGGAGGTGTTAGAGAAGATTGAGTTGATCCGAGATAGGATGAGGGAAGCTCAATCCAGATAGAAGAGTTACGCAGATAAGAGGCATAAAGACCTAGAGTTCTCAGTTGGAGACAGGGTTTTTATTACGGTATCATCGATGAAGAGTGTGGTATGGTTCGAGAAGTCAGGGAAACTAGCACCGAGATATGTTGGTCCATTCCAGATTATCGAAAGGATTGGAAAGCTCGCATACAAAGTAGAGTTGCCGAGCAGTATGGTAGGTGTCCATAATGTATTTCATGTGTCTCATCTTCGCAAGTATGTGCATGATCCAGAGGCTACTATTCCTTCAACAGGGTTGGAAGATCTAGTAGTAGAACCTAATTTGATTGTTAGACAGCCAGTTCGGGTTGTTGCGAGAGATGAGAAAAGATTAAGGAACAAGCAGTCAAGTTGGTGAAAGTTCAATGGAGCGATAACGAGAAGGACTATACTTGGGAGACAGAGGACGTGATTCAAGATACTTATCCTGGTCTTCTTTGAGGGTATGTCTATATTAGATTTATATAGATACTAGCTAGTCAAGTAGACTAGTAGGGTTGTTAGGAGTCATTGCAGATGATTGCTATGCTTAGTATTTAGTCCTTACTGAATTTCGAGGACGAAATTTTTTAAGGAGGGGAGCATGTAACACCCCTAATTTTTGATGACATTATTCAGGAGATTTAATTAGACAAACTAAATAGAATAATGTAAATGTTAAGTGATAAGGAGATTGAGAATTGAATAAGTATTAAGTGGTCGTGCTTAATTAATTAAATAGGCTAATTAGTTTACATACGGGTATATTGGGTATTAGCCGCACCTATTCCATAATCCTTATATAAACCCACGGATTGCCTATCATTCATGTTTATTTTTCTCATTTTTACAAAAACATAAAACGCTAGAGGAGCCGCCATTAATAAAGAAAGAGAAGATGATTTGGGAAAATTAATCTTAATATAATCTCCTTATCTTAATCAAGGTGAATAATAATTCCATCTCTATTTTATTTTATAATCGTACGTTTTCGGATTTAAGGGTAAATTCGTTTTTATGATGATTTGGATGATGATATGCTTGAATCACAATTTATTTGATTTAAACAAGGATGTTTAAAGACGATATCTCGCGGTTTTAGGGAGAAACCGATTTATGTTGATGTTTATATGCCATTAAAAAAATTTATGTTATGTAAAACATAATTTTGGAGTTGGGTTTTAATTTTGATAATTTTCCAAGCTATGGAAAGACTGTTATGAATTTTCAAAGGAAAATATGGTTATTTGGGTTTATAAATTTATTTCGGAAAATATATTGAGAATTTGGGTCTGAAATTTTGATATGTTAGATAAAATGGTTAAAGGAATTTTCTAGAATTTTGGGGATTTTTCATATGTAATTTGCTACGCAAATTAAACTATATTAGAAGAGGGACTTCTTTGCAATATTGGTTTTGTTTAATGGCAGGGCTTATTTGTTAACTTAACCATGGTTTAGATCTGAAATTAGCGGCAGTTATTTTAGTAAAGAATTTGAAAAGTTAAGGCTACCAATCTTGTGTTTACACGTGGCAGGTTAGTTAGAAATGGGTTTGCTTTAATTCATACTAAACCAGGTTTACCCAGAAAAGTTGGTTCCGCCTACTTTAGAAGTACCTTTCGACTCAGAGCTTCCACCTTCAACCCAGTCGAAACCTACTAAGCCGAAAACAATACACAAGGTATAACATAGATGGTATGTAGTGAATTGGAGAAAGGCGAAAGGCTAGATGTCGAAAGCATAGCTTTCGAAGGGGTCGATACCTTGGTTTGTTTTAAAAAGAGAAGCACCTGCCTTCGTTTTATTTAAACCTTTGAAGGAGTCGAAGCATATGTTTTCGAAAAAAGTTTTTAAAAGCTTTCGAAGGGGTTGCCATCAACTTATGTTTTAAAGAGTAAGCTTTCGAAGGGGTTTCCTTACTTATAAAATAATGCTTTCGAAAGAAGGGGTTCCGACTAAGTCGAAGCCTTGCTGTCGTTCTTTAGCTTTTCGATGGTATTGAGTCATCAATGCTTTCGAAAGGTGGTGTTTGTTTTTAAAGATGTATTAAGTCACTTCCTAAATGTTTTCGAAAGGGTCCAAGGGTTCCGAAGGCAATGATTTCGAAGGGGTTTCGACGCTATTCTTCAATGTTTTGTTTAAATGGTTTGAAGCTTTCGAAAGAGATGGTGCCAACACCATCATGTTTTCCCCAATATTTTTATATGATAAAGGATGGTTTTGACAGAGATACTTTCGTCTATATTCACTTTGACCCAAATAATATTTTAAGTATAAACCCAATGGTTTCGAAAGTGGGACTTTAAATGATTTCGGAAGGGTTACTTCCAATGGTTTCGAAAGGGGGACTTTCAATGGTTTTGAAGCTATGCTTCTAAGTGTTATTAAGTAATACTTTATTACATTCGAAAGATTTCGAAAGAGATGTTTTAAAGTGTTTCGAAAGGCAGGGGCCTAATGTTTTGAAAAGGGATTTATATGCTTTCGAAGGAGGTTATCCTGTGAAGTCGAAAGCAAGGTTTTGAAGGTTTCGACAACCTTAGTTTTCAAAGCAAATAACTCAATCTCATTTTTGAAAGAGAACCATGACGTAATTAAATAAAGTATTTTAAAAGGGAGTTTTTGAAGAAGTTTTCTTTGATTAAGACGGTTAAAAGAATTAACCAAGTTATTATATATGATTCTTCATATATGTATGTATTCACAATGTTTTGGACCCATAACTAAACTTTAGGGAAGGGCAGAATAACCAGCTAGGTTGACCCAGTAGTGAATATAAATTAAGTTAACTCCTTAATGAGTAGAATTGCATCCCGGAGGTCAGGGAAAAAAGAATATAAGATGCTAAAATATTAAAGAAAGATATTGGCAGGGAGCAATAAGTTCTCGGTAAGCCCATGAAAATTGTGTATAGGAAAAGATATTGGCAACAGCCAATAGGTTCATAGTTAGCCCATGAAATCTATGTATAAAGGAAGATGTCAGAAAGACAGGTTCATAGTAAGCCCGTGAAAACTATGATTTGATACTGGCAGGGGCCAGTAGGTTTGTAGTTAGCCCATGAAAACTATATCCGGATTAAGATATTGACTGATGTCAATAGGTTCCTAATCAACCCGTAAAAACTAGGATAAGAGTAAAGATATTGGAGTTACCAATAGGTTAATAGTGATCCCATAAAAACTATGTAATTGGATAGGGAGTCCTAAAATATTTTACCGGTTATTAGTCAGACCATGAAAACTAATAGGTTAATAGTGATCCTAAAAACAATAATTGAGACAGATAGTCAGAATGAATGGGGATAGGTAATCCACAATTGATTCATTTGTTTTGCATATCATCGTATCATATTGTTTTGACTTGTTTTAACCATTGTGGATGCAGGAGCACAGTATATGGTTTTATAAAGGTTTTAGGATGCTAGTGAGGGGAAAACCCATTCCGCTAAGCGGCGTGGTCTTACTAGATATCTAAATGATTTGTGATGGTAGATTATTATTCATACTAGGCTTTATGTCTGACTTGAAGTTTATGTTTTCCCCTTAAACTCTCGAGTACTCAATTGATTTTGAGTAGTTTGAGGGTTGAGGTTTTCAGGTATCTCATTAGATGAATAAATCTTCCAGAGACGTGCAAGAGGCATGATAATTGTATAGAGTTTTCATTTATTTGATTCCGATGTGCTGTTTGCAATAGCAAAGTTGTTATATTGCCTGTATATACTCTGATCATCCAAGGGGGTATCTTTATATGTCGCTCTTGGCGTATGTTGTAATAAATATATTTTCTCTTAACGTGGTTTACAATTGTTGGATTATGTAATGAATTGGAAACGTTATGAAAAGGGAATGTGAACTTATTTGAAGTTTTAAAATTTTTCCATATTCATGTGTTTCTGTGTATCAATGATCTAACACTGTTGTATTTGGTCGTCGAGGATTAATAACTATGGATGACTGCAGCATCCATAGCCGTTAGTTTTGGACCTCCAAGTAGGGGGATGTTACAAATTTTCTATCGAATAATGTTTCACTTCCAATGCTTCAACTTAGACCCAATTATATTCGTTCGATGGACGTCGTGCCACGATTTTGTTATAATCCAAGTGGAATGTCCACATTGAAATTTAATAGTTTTCAAGTCAAAAGAATTGTGTAATACCGCCACTTCGATATTCTCTATTTGACTTTAGTTGTATTAACCAGTAGAAAACTATCAAGTGAGTCATTCCATAGTTTTTCAATAACTATCAGTACGTAACTCCTTAGTTCCCCCAGTAGCCATGAGTAATACATTGTTTAACATTTGGAGATCGTTACGTACTTTAGTCTCAACCGATGAATAGATGTCACATCTCGAAACATCTTGAGTAAGATTACTTAAAACGATATGGTATTTTTATTATGATTAATTTCTCATGATTACATCACATTGTAATTACTATCACATAACATTCATTTAGGGATTTTCTATTAAATATATTTAAATTAAATAAATAATTAACATAACACATTATGACAAGTATATAATAGAAAGTAAATACCTTTTATTTCGAACAATATTTTATTATAGAGTTAATAATCTATAATGAAATATAGAATTACCCCTTAGGCATACCTCTAACTCTATCATTTATATCTGAAGTGTTATTAAGCCAAAGAATATTCAGAAAGTAATGTTATAAATAAGGAAAATATATGATTTAATTTATATAAGATACAACGCTTTCATCAGAGTTTCTAGTGATTTTTCCTGTAAATGTCACCATAACAAAAATACCTTTTCACAACATCTAAAAAATGCTGTAATATGTGTTTCATAGCTTTTTGCAAAGGTTGTTTTAGGGAAAATTGTAATAGGGTCATCACCTTTTATAAAAGAAATTAGGATGTTGCAAAAGAAGTTATAATAAAGTCAACTGCAACTATTTTTAGATGTTATAATATGGTCAACCACAACAAATTTTAGATGTTGCAAAATATGTTTTGTAATTTCAATTATTGTAGAATTACAATTTTAGAAATCCAAATATATAATGGTTCATATAATGTAAAATCAGCTTCAGCATGTCATCAACGCTATGAGCGGTAATAATAATCACACTTAGAAATAAGAATGTCAAGGTAGCATCTCAAAATCTCACAAAATTCATATAAAATAAATATGATGATAATAATAAGAGTTGACAAACATTTAGCTTGATTCGACAACTTTAATGATTAATAACAACATCATAATACACTGATATTATTTCATCAAGAGTAAAATTTTCTTTCTTCGACAACAATATATGGATGGTGTTTTCTGTATCGTTGCTCATTTCATGGCATCTAACAAAAAGGACATAATCATTATTCAATCACAAAGAAACATCAAGATAAAATGAAGTTCTTGTTGTATTGGTGAGAGGCTTCTTTTCCAATGAAGTTAAGGTAGTCAGCAACCCATAAATAAGAAGATAATGGTCAAAAAATGTACTCATGGGTAGTCAGGAACCTACAAATAAAAGTACTACAGTTTGCTTACAAAGATGATCATGCAAACAAGTAATGCACATAATGTTCTGTCTAGAGATACTAAGGTAATGCCAGAAAATCAGGTCACCTATAATGAAAATTATCCCTCAACTATCATTTAGTATAAAATCAGAGTACTATGGTAATGCCACAAGTAATGCAAACAATCCCTCACCTATATTGCAAACAAGTAATACAAACCATCCTCGAACAATCCCTAACCTTTAATGTAAACAAGTAATGGAAATTGTCCCCGGATATTATCTCACCTATAAAGCAAACAAGTAACGTCATAAAATCAGATTACTAATGCAAACAAACAATGAATTTTATCTTGCAAATAGAGCAACCACCATTTAATTTCATGTTTGATGAACTAGATGTTGGAATTCCTTAAGGATTGAATGAAATATAAAGTCCCACATCTCCAAATTGTGAGAGCTATATTGGTTTAAATATAGTTTTCTCATGAGGAGGTTGGGGGCCTGGGGCTCCCAAATGTATGCTTCGTTGTGAGGAGGGAGATCATGCATCTCTACCACACACGCGCGCGCCGCCGCCGCCGTCCGTCCGACCGAACCGGGCCGGTACGGGTACGGGTCTAATATGATATTCATATTTTTACTGCAAACTGGACCGGGCTTTCTGACAGTTGCAGGCCAGACGAACAGATGCGGATCTGTTCGGGAACGGACGCGGCTTGAATAGGCGCGAACAGTAGCGGGTGCGACCCGTTAGAAGCAAACAGATGCAGCGCGAGCGGGTGCGACCCAACGGAAGCGGACGCGGGCGAAACAGTGAGCGGGTGTGAAACAGATTCGTTAGAGGGGCATAGCAGACAGATGTGACTGTACGAAGAGGTACAGACGCGACTGTTTGAGCGAACGGGTGCAGACACGACCGTTCGGAAGGGATACGGACCACTATAAATAAGGAGGAAAACTGATCACTTTCCTCACTCATTTTTTAATCCGAATCTCTCTCTTCTCCTCTGATAAATACTGTTCCAAATCACAGAGTGATATACTCATCACAATTTCAAGCAGAATTCGTCTGTTGTATCTTGGGAGAATTTTGAAATAAAATTCTTAAGGAAATCGTTACGACGAGCCTCAGACATATTTCGGTTAGAATTTTACATTCTATCCTTTATTTTGGTTATACTATTTATTCAAAATAGTATAACGCTGTTGTTGTAATTTATTTACAACATTCATATTGTTATTATAATTAATACAGAATTCCAGTGTAGTGGAAATCTGAGTTATAAACTTGTGCGACGAGTTTATATTTGATTATTCTCTGTTTTGGTATACTAGACGTATAACATCTTAAGAATTTTACTGTTTTCTTACTAAAACAGAGATGGCAACAGTAGAATTTTCAAAGACTACTACTCACAACAGACCTGAACCGTTCAAGGGAGATGGTGACGATTTTTTAACATGGCAGAATCAGATGTTATTTTATCTCACCACACTCGGTCTGCAACGGTATCTCGAGGAGGAGGAACCGATTGAAACACCAGGCAAGGAAGCAGATGTTGCTACATGGAAACATTCCGATTTCCTATGCAGAAACTATATTCTGAATTGTCTCGACAAGGTGCTATACAAAGTATATCAACCTCTAAAGACAGCAAAAGCACTCTGGAATGCACTTGCCACGAAGTATAAGACGCAGAATATCAGTCTTAAGAAATTCATTGTAGACAAATTCATGGACTACAAGATGATCGACTCCAAACCGGTGACTACTCAACTGCATGAACTACAAATCATTATTCATGAACTCGAGGCGGAAGGTCATAAGGTTGGAGAATCGTTTTTGGTTGAAGCCATCACGGGAAAACTGCCGCCGTCGTGGAGAGATTACCGCAATTATCTAAAGCATAAAAAGAAGGAAATCTCTTTACAGGATCTCATAGTCCGATTGAAAATTGAGGCAGATAACCGTGGAATTACAAAACAAAGCGAGGAGGCATTTGTAGCTGAAGATTCAAAGACCAAAAACAAAAAGAAGAATTTCCAGAAGAAAAGGAAAGCTCAAGACAACAAACCAAAAGACAACAAACAAACCAAGAAGTTTAATGGTGAATGTTGGGTTTGTGGCAAAATGGGACACGCCGCTAGAGATTGCAAACACAAGAAGGAACGCAACTCAGAGGCGAATATAGTTGACAACATGGAAATGGACGAGTCCGATTTCTCAGCATGATGGCCTATTTAAGGCAAATGTAGCCGTTGTTGGCAATAAAACTATGTATTCTGATTGTGCTACTAATAAAATTAAAGTTTCTTATTTTCTTGAACACGATATTTTACTATGGCATGATAGATTAGGATACATAAATTTCCCAAAAATTGAAGAATACAAAACTGAGGTAGAAAATCAGTTAAATAAAAAGATCAAGATATTGAGATCTGATCGAGGTGGAGAATATGAATCACCATTTGAACAGTTCTGTGCCGAAAATGGTATAATTCATCAAAGAACAGCTCCATATTCACCACAACAAAATGGTGTAGCCGAGAGGAAAAACAGAACATTAAAAGACATGATTACTGCCATGCTTTTAACTTCTGGTCTACCGACGAACTTGTGGGGGGAAGCCTTAAATATGTCCAATAACATATTAAACAAAGTCCCTCATAATAAAACAGGAACAATTCCATATGAGATATGGAAAGGACACAAACCAAGTTTTAAATACCTCAAAGTGTGGGAGTGCTTGGCAAAAGTTCAAGTTCCGCCTCCCAAGAAAGTCAAACTTGGACCAAAAACAGTAGATTGTTACTATTTAGGGCCAGCCCAAAATAGTAGTGCCTATAGATTTTTGGTATTCAAGTCTGATATAACTGATATTCATGTAAATACAATCATGGAATCAAGAGATGCCTCATTCTTTGAAGATGTGTTTCCACACAAAAGGAATGAAGGGAATAATGTCCCTAAAAGGACAAGAGAAGAATCGAGCAATTCACATGAAGATGAAACTCATCATGAGATTGAGGAAGTTGAACCAAGAAGAAGCGTAAGGGCTAGGACTTCCAAGACATTTGGTTCGAATTTTTTCACATATGTGTTAGAACATGAACCTCAAACGTACAAGGAAGCAATGTCATCTTCTGAATCTTCATGTTGGAAAGAAGCAATCCAAAGTGAGATTGATTCAATTCTAAGTAATAAAACTTGGGAAATTGTTGATATTCCACCAAGAATAAAACCTATTGGCTGCAAATGGATTTTCAAGAAGAAAATCAAAGCAGATGGCTCTATCGACAAGTATAAAGCCAGATTAGTAGCCAAAGGATATCGTCAAAAAGAAGGAGTAGACTTCTTTGACACATATTCTCCAGTAACACGAATAACCTCTATAAGAATGCTAATAGCAATTGCATCAATTTATGGTCTAGAAATTCATCAAATGGATGTAAAGACGGCATTCTTAAATGGAGATCTCGATGAGGAGATCTACATGGAGCAACCTGAAGGTTTTATTTCCAAAGGAAATGAAAACAAAGTCTGTAGATTAGTAAAATCATTATACGGACTAAAACAAGCTCCAAAACAATGGCACGCAAAATTTGATAGTGTCATGATGAGAAATGGTTTTCGTATAAATGAATGCGATAAATGTGTTTATTATAAACAAATTGGACAATCATATGTGATGATTTGTTTATATGTAGACGATATGTTAATATTTGGTCCAAATACTCAGGTAATAGAGACCATAAAGAAGATGTTAACTAACAATTTCGATATGAAAGATTTAGGAGTTGCAGACTTTATTTTGGGAATCAAAATAATAAGAACTCCTAATGGAATTGAATTGTCTCAGTCACACTATGTAGACAAAGTGATTGAAAAATTCCAAGACTATGGAATTAAAGGAGTGAGAACACCTTTTAATCCATCAGAAGTACTGCATAAAAACACTAATGAGAGTGTAATGCAACTGGAATACTCTCGTGTAATAGGATGTCTCATGTATCTCATGAATTGCACAAGACCAGATATAGCTTATGCAGTAAGTCGACTGAGCAGGTATACAAGCAATCCAGGAAAGGAACACTGGAAAGCACTAATGAGAGTGCTTGGATATTTAAAAAATACCGCTAACTATTCCTTACATTATGGAAAATATCCTGCCGTCTTAGAAGGATATAGTGATGCAAACTGGATTGCAGATTCAGAGGAATCAAAATCGACAAGTGGTTATGTATTTACCCTAGCAGAGGCAGTAGTGTCATGGAAATCTACCAAACAAACATGCATAACTCGATCCACTATGGAATCAGAGTTCATCGCTTTAGATAAAGCAGGCGAAGAAGCAGAATGGCTTCGTCACTTTTTGGAAGATATTCCATTCTGGCCTAAACCTGTACCGGCCATATGCATACACTGCGATAACCAAGCAGCGCTAAGCAGAGCGCACAACTTTGTGTATAATGGAAAGTCACGACATATTCGACGACGCCATAACACAGTTAGGCAGTTACTCTCTAATGGAACCATTTCCATTGATTATGTGAGGACAAATGATAACCTAGCGGATCCATTTACTAAAGGTTTATCAAGAGAGAAAATTGACTGCGCATCGAGGGGAATGGGTTTAAAAGCCTAAACCACCAAGAGTTATCTTATACGGAAACCTACCTAGCGACTGGAGATCCCACGGACTAGGATCAATAGGCAAACCAGTTCTGAATAACTCAAGACGTAATGCATTTGCGTGGACATAGTCCAACTCCATTCCTATGGTGCACAATATAAATGCATGCCTACAGAAGTATTTAAAGGTTAAAACTATGTTTTTTAATGATGACCATATCTTGGAAATAACAAGTGGGGTATATGTAGGATATTCTTAATGGTTGCGATCACCTATGTAAGTGTGAGCTGGGTCGGCTCTATGAGAATATTAAAAGGCTTTTATTTTCTAAAACACTCGCAGAACCAAGTACTGTTCAGGACCAAAATGAACACAACCAAGAAATTGGATGAGAAGGGAATTAATGCTTCGTAGAAATTATTGTCTGGATATACAATAAAGGCTGACGGTTCAAGATGAAATATTTCACCGATTAGCCAAGTAAATCCGATAAGTTTTAACTAGGGAAAGTTCAAAGTGAAATATCTACTTATCCACGATAAAGCATTAAATCCAGATATACTCTGTGATATTTCGCTTTGTGTGGGGGATATGTATATTATCATTCATGTGGGGGATTGTTGGAATTCCTTAAGGATTGAATGAAATATAAAGTCCCACATCTCCAAATTGTGAGAGCTATATTGGTTTAAATATAGTTTTCTCATGAGGAGGTTGGGGGCCTGGGGCTCCCAAATGTATGCTTCGTTGTGAGGAGGGAGATCATGCATCTCTACCACACACGCGCGCGCCGCCGCCGCCGTCCGTCCGACCGAACCGAACCGGGCCGGTATGGGTACGGGTCTAATATGATATTCATATTTTTACTGCAAACTGGACCGGGCTTTCTGACAGTTGCAGGCCAGACGAACAGATGCGGATCTGTTTGGGAATGGACGCGGCTTGAATAGGCGCGAACAGTAGCGGGTGCGACCCGTTAGAAGCAAACAGATGCAGCGCGAGCGGGTGCGACCCAACGGAAGCGGACGCGGGCGAAACAGTGAGCGGGTGTGAAACAGATCCGTTAGAGGGGCATAGCAGACAGATGTGACTGTACGAAGAGGTACAGACGCGACTGTTTGAGCGAACGGGTGCAGACACGACCGTTCGGAAGGGATACGGACCACTATAAATAAGGAGGAAAACTGATCACTTTCCTCACTCATTTTTTAATCCGAATCTCTCTTCTCCTCTGATAAATACTGTTCCAAATCACAGAGTGATATACTCATCACAATTTCAAGCAGAATTCGTCTGTTGTATCTTGGGAGAATTTTGAAATAAAATTCTTAAGGAAATCGTTACGACGAGCCTCAGACATATTTCGGTTAGAATTTTACATTCTATCCTTTATTTTGGTTATACTATTTATTCAAAATAGTATAACGCTGTTGTTGTAATTTATTTACAACATTCATATTGTTATTATAATTAATACAGAATTTCAGTGTAGTGGAAATCTGAGTTATAAACTTGTGCGACGAGTTTATATTTGATTATTCTCTGTTTTGGTATACTAGACGTATAACACTAGACAAACACGTTAGACTTCTACACAAAGCAATTGGTAATGCCAAAGTCGATGATAAAATTTTCATATTTGGTAACGAAGTTACTCAACTTCTCAATAGAGTTATTATCTCAATGTCACCAAATGATACTGCTACACCAATTGCTCCTATGAAGAAAGTAGTTGCCCGTGTCCTTATTACCCTATGAGTGGTGATTATCATTTTATAGCTACGTTATGAAACTGCATACTATAAAATTTCAACGATGTTCTAGTAAACATCTTATAAAAAAGGGTGTTCAAGATCAGCTGTAAAACAAGGAATAGATCACCTATAAAACCTGAATATTGCAACTACTTTCAAAGAATCAAAAACCCTTCTTCAAGTAGGTTAATATTTTTTCCCAAACTTTACTCTTATTAAAGTTGGTAAATCTCTACATATAATGGTCGGTACAAAAACAAGTTCTTTTTTTGCGGGCATTTTCTTAAACATGATAAATGCGTAAATAACTATACCTTAAGATCAGCTATAAAACACGAAATTAGATCGGCTGCAAAAACTCAAGGCAGTTGTTGTGGAAGTATCGCACCTTCACAATCCCTCAACTACTATCTCCAGATCCAAAAGCCATGACCACCTAGATCTGTCTCGCATCAAACTCGCAACCGGCAACTAACTACTGCACCCGATTTTGAAATCGCGGCCATATAATTCGAAACTGTTATTTCTGGATCCGATTGTTACACTGAATTTGGAAACTCTTATCCAACTCGCAACACAGAACCTACATTCATATCCACGCTTGTTTCAGTAGGCGTCAGCTTCGACTACACGAGCCCTAAGGAGATGGACTCCATGTTGTGTCATGGATTCTATTTTTTGTGGTGGTGAGGCGGAGGATAAAGAGGCCGAGATATTATGGCGGTTATGGATTTTTGTTTTGACTTTTGTTTTGAGGAATCCAGATTTTGTCTTAGGATTTAAGGGGATGGAATTTTGAATTTACGGTTAGGAAAAATTATGTAAGCAGGAAATGAAACTATTGAGGGCGGGAAACTATCTCCCTGAGCAAGCAAACACTAACCACTAATTTTACTGACTAAAACGAGAGGAAGGAAACTATTGCTAACCACTAATTTTACCTATCAAAATGGAAGGTATAACAAATATTGATATAAATTTATATTCTTGAATTTTATGAAAATTTTGAAATTTTACTTTTAGATTATATGAATATTTTTAAATCAATTTTTGAAAATTTTAAAATTTTAAACTTTTAAAATATTAAATATAATTATTATTTATAAAGTACTAAATAATAAATATTACTTTTGAATTAACTATTACCTTTTGATTAGTAAATATTAGTCTTAAATATTAATTATTAATCATTTAAAAAATTTATTAGTAATTAATTATTAAAAATTGAATATTACTTCCTAATTATTAATTATTAGTTATTAGTTATTACTTCTTAATCATAATTGAATATTTACTATTAAATGTTAATTGTTATGTATATACATTATTAGTTATTAATTTTAATTATTAATAGTAACAATTAATTATTAATTATTATATTTTTAATATTAATATTAAAATTTAATTATTAATTAAAGAAAGTAAAGCATAGAAAATCTGTAGCTTCTAGTGGATCCGTTCGTCGAAGTGCCAGAATTCGCAACTGTCAGTCACAGTCTATGGGTGAGTTATCTAGGTCGAGTGCCACGTTTGGCACTACGAACCCAGGCTCAGGTATGAGTCCTCTTTTGGGTAGTACGTTCTCTACATATGCATTAGGTAATCTTTCTTCTGCTGAATTTAATCAGCTGGCTTGCGACACTTCCTTCATTTTTTCTGATTTAGAGATAAATAGGGAGTATATTAGACGTAAGGAACTAGAGAGGGCTAGTACAGTTAGTTTATGAGGATCATTAGTTGGAATATTAGAGGCTTGAATGACTTGAATAAATGTGACAAGGTTAGAATGTTTTTTAAAGACTTCTCAATTGATATTGCTTTACTTCAGGAGACTAAAATTAACTGTCCCGACTTTCGTTTTTTTAGAAGATTAGGCGGGTTTCATTTTAAAAAATGGGTTTTTTTTACCTTCAGTGGGTACTTCAGGGGGTTTAATGATTGAGTGGCGTGATAATTTTTTTAAGTTACTTCAATGTATTACTATGCAGCATTCTTTTCATGTTATTCTTATTAATCTTTCCGATAATTCTTTTTTAAATATTTCTAATGTTTATGGGCCTAATTCTAAAATTAATCAGAGAATATTATGGAATGAATGTCTAGATTTTAGATCTTTAGCTCCGGGTTCCTGGATTATGGGGGCGATTTTAATGTTACGCGATTCATTAGTGAGCGTTTACCTAGAGAAGGGGACTACTCCGCTATGGAGGAATTCGACCAATTTATTATAAATTCTAATTTGATTGAAATTCCCCTTTCTAATAGAGAGTTTACTTGGAGTAATGCAAGAGAGTCTCCATCCATGGCTCTTCTTGATAGATTTTTCGTTAGTGATGAAATTGAGGATAATTTTCCGATATGTAAAGTCGCTGGTTTACCTTATACGTACTCTGATCATTGTCCTATTATCCTCTCCTGTGAGCATCATAGTGTTTCTTCTAATAATTTTAAATTTGAAAAAATGTGGCTTTTGGAATCAAATTTTGTGAATTTAATTAATGGCAAATGGATTTCCTTGAGTTATCATAATTCTAGAAATAAGAATAATTCAGCTAAATCTTTTGTATTAAAACTTAGGGAGCTTAGAATTTTTCTTAAAAACTGGAATAAGAATGTTTTTGGCAATATAAAAATTAAAAAAGATAATATTCTTAATGAGATGCTTAAAATTAATAAGATTGAAGAATCTAGACATTTAAATATAGGTGAGTGTAACGTCCTTGCTAATTTAAAAGATGAACTAAATTCAATTTTAGAAAAAGAGGAGGTTATATGGAAGCAGAGATCCAGAATTCAATGGATCAATGAAGGAGATAATAACACCAAATTTTTTCATAATATAGCTAATGGTAGAAAATGTAGTAATACAATTAACTCTATATTTGTTAATAATATAGAGTTAGTTGATCAAAGAGATCTTAACAAGGCTTTTACGGACTATTATAACGATATTTTTGGTTCTAAAATCAAACATAGAATCAATGTTAGATGGATAGATCTGTATCCATCTGATTCTATTGTTGATTTATCAGAGTTAGATAATCCTTTTAGTGATGAGGAAATTAGAAAAGCAATTAATGACATGCCAAGTGATAAATCCCCGGGACCCGATGGGTTTCCAATTTTATTTTATAATACTTTTTGGGACGTTTTAAAATTTGACTTAGTTAATATGTTTAATGATTTTTATAATGGTAATTTGCAATTAGGGAGATTTAATTTCGCAAATATTATTTTGTAACATAAAAAAGTAGGAGCTAAAAACTTAAAAGATTTTAGACCTATTTTTTTGATTAACTGTTCGGTTAAAATCATTTCTAAAGTACTAGCTAATAGACTTAGTACAAGAATGAATGATTAAATTGATTGTTCACAATCGACTTTTATTAAAGGGAGAAATATCACTGATGGTGTGGCGGTTGTGCAAGAATTTATTAATCACTGTTGTAAAAATAACATAACCTGTGCGATGTTAAAACTTGATTTTGCTAAAGCTTTTGATTCGGCGGATTGGGATTTTCTTGTAGATATTTTTTAGGCTAGAGGTTTTGGGCAAAGATTGATCAGTTGGATTATGTCTTTGCTTAGAACAGGAAACTCTAGTGTTATGGTTAATGGTATTTTAGGTAATAGAATTCAATCTAAGAGAGGCTTAAGGCAAGGGGATCCACTATCGCCTTTATTATTTAACTTAGCTGCGGATGTTTTTGCTAAAATTATTAAAAGAGCGGTGGATAATGGATCTCTAGGTTGTGTAGGAAATGACATATCGCGTAATGGTATATCGGTTCTTCAATTTGCTGATGATACCATTCTTTTTTCTTCCCACCTTCCTAGGCACATTATTACCCTCAAGTTTATCCTTTATAGTTTTGAACTTTTATCTGGCTTAAAAATAAATTTCGACAAAAGTTCCGTGTTAGATTTAAATGATTTTGAAAAAGTTGAAAATTTAGTTGCTAATACTCTAAATTGCAATATTATGAAATTTCCTTTTGACTACCTTGGTTTTGTGATTAGACCCACCAATCTCAAACATGATGATTGGATTATTATTACAGATAAAATTAAGAATAAGATTTCTAGCTGGAATGAGAGATTTTTATCTAGAGCAGGCAGACTAGTTTTAATAAATTCGGTTTTATCAGCCCTTCCGATTTATTGGATGTCCATGCATCTGTTTCCGGATTGGGTTATTGATAAAATTGATAAAATTAGAAGAGATTTCTTATGGAGTGGGGATAATTCTAATAATAATATTAAATTTCTAGTAAATTGGGAAACCGTCTGTAAGGCCAAAAGGGAAGGTGGTTTAGGAGTTATAAATTTGCGTAATATGAATTTGTCTCTTTTAGGTAAATGGCTTAGGAAATTTCAAGATATAAATGATAATGCTATTTGGAAAGAGATCATTTCCAAATATTACTATAACGGTAATAGCAATTTATATCAAATTGCTCATTCTTACACCCAAAATTTATCTAATTTTTGGAAAAACATTTTAAAATGTCATGAAAATTTTAACTTAGGAATTAATAAGATAGTACATTCAGGTAATTGTACTTCTTTTTGGCATGACCGTTGGATTTCGATCTTGCCACTAAAGGTAAAATTTAAGGAGCTGTATGATATTTGTAACTTTAAGTATGCTTTAATCAATGAAGTTTATTCTCCTGAAAATGAACCTCCTTGGAATTTCAGTTTTAACAGAATTTTAGTTGATTCAACCTTTAGGAAATTTTCTTTGCTTTATGCTAGATTAAATCTTTATAATATTGATAACGATAATGATTTTATTAGTTGGGAATGGGATAAGAGTAAGAAATATACATCAAATTCTTTCTACAGATTTATTAATTTTTCGGATACTATAAACAATTCTTTTAAATATTTGTGGAAATCTAATGCTCCTCCTAAGTCCATAATTCATATGTGGTTAATACTTCATGGAAAACTTAATACAATTGAATTTTTAAAAAGAAAAAACATTCAAAATAATAATAAATGTTATTTTTGTAATCTGCATCTCGAGGATATTAATCATTTATATTATGATTGTTTAGATTCTAATTACATCCTAATTAATACTCTTAAAATTTTTAACTTTAATATAATTACTAAAATTTCGGATTGTGAATCCTACTGGAATAATTCCAGATTCAAATTCAAAAAGAATATTAGATTTTTACTTGACACTTTATTCATCATTATTAGTTGGTTTATTTGGTTTGAAAGAAATCAAAGAATTTTTAATAATAATAATAGTCATTTAAACAAATTGATTTTTTCAATTTCTTCATTTTGTTTTAATTGGATTTCTAACCCCAAATATAAATTAGCTAAAATTATCCATTTCAAACAGTATCTTAACAAAGTTAATCATAATATTAATTTATTTAAGCATAACAATAATTATTTTAATAATATTAATAATAGTATTATTAATTTTTTTCTCTAATTTACAAGATGATTTCAATTTTAATCATAACTTACTTATGATTAAAGGTACTTAAATTAGATCTGTTTTAATTTTTGTTCTAGTCTCTGTTTTGGGTCCAGATAGTCTTATTTAGGTTTTTATTTCCTTATTAATACATATATATGTATATTTACTATATAAATATACATATATATGTATCATTCTAATTTTTTCCTTAGTCATGTTTTAGATACAGGTAGGGGAGATAGGATTTCAGGTTCATTTTGCAGGTTCACTTGTCTTCGGATAGATGGATATCAAATTGCAGAGAGGTCACCAGAGCAGAGTTTTCTTCATCCAGGACTCCTAGCAGCTATCTCCTCAGCTATAGTGTAACGACCCAGGATTTTGAACAAATTAAATTGAGAATATTTAATTAATTTTAAATATTTGAACGATGATTTAATTTGAATCCCCGATATAAATTTGAATTTGACGATTTAAGTATAAAATTTAATGTAGTGAATGCTGGAAAAAAAATTTATATCTTCAATTTTAAGTTGAAGAAAAATATTTCGAAAGCTTTTAAAATTCGTATTGATAATACTGAAGATAACAGAAGCTTCAGAATCGAATTTGAAAATGATTTGTTCAGTTTTGAAAAATTATCGTTCGTATCGATATTTAAAAATAGCCATCCGGTGCACAGTTTCGGAATTCGATGAAACCAGTTCCATTGGGTCCGTAATATTGAATTATTGTCGGATTTCCAATTTCGTATTTTTCGGGGTTGATATGTGACCATACGATATGCAAACGCGTTGAAGATAAATCAAATTGATTTAAAATTTAAATTTTAAACTAAGTCAACTTCAGCATGTTCTCTTCCCTTAACTTACGCCTACAATCACGAAGAGATCGTGCATCCCATCACGAAAACCATTCCTCCCTCAATTTTTTTTAAATAACCCTCTGCGCCTTCAGTTTTCAAAATCGAAAACAAAAATATTTAATGGCCGAGCTAAAGAAAATAAAGAAATCTCGTTCCTCTCTTCTCGTTTACAAAGGGCCGCGTTCCTCTATTTTGAAACCCAACTCAAATTGAAAACAGCCGAGCAGTTCTAAATCGAAGAAAACAAAACAAAATCGATTCTTTTCGTTCGAATGTATAGTAATTCCCAGTTCGAATTCAATTCGAATTTATGTCACCATACCGATTCGTTTTCGCGAATCAAAAACTCGAGCTTCCTTCTCCGATTCAATCAAGGCAGCGATAGGGGAGACGAGGCATTCGCGACTTCGTCGCGATATGGGGTTCGAGGACAGTGATGGCAACAGGCGATTCAGTCGAAGGCGAGGCGCGTTCGAATTGAGCAGTGGCGACGACGTGTGGGTCGCGACGAGCTAGGGTTGGCAATGGGGGTCGAGGCTGGGTTTCGATTTCAGTGGCGTACGCGGCGATGACCACAGTCGCGTGTTCGAGTTCCGGTGATGCAGAGATCCCGGTGGTCGCGATGGTTGCAAGTCTGGTGATGGAGCCTTGCGAGAAAGATAGGGACGTGGTGTCAGTTGTTTTGGGTATTTCCTCTCTCTGTTTCTTTCAATATACATAATTTTACAGTAAAAGGCAAGTTGTATATACATCTGTAGTGACTAAGAATATATAAATGAATATGAACTGTAAAACAGAAAATTATATATATATATAAGATTTAGAAAATAGAAATTTTTAAATGATAATTTATATTATTATAGGCATATATATTTATCTAATTTGGAATATATATAGACCATTTTCACATGTATATGTGTTTTCAGAAATAAAGATAAGAATAACTATACATATATATATTTAACTTATTAGTTAATTTTTAAAATAATAGGTTGTGGAGATTAATTTGTTTTATCAACTTATTTGATTATTTTAACTACTAAAAGATTTTTTTTAAGAAAATTTAATCGCTGGTAATTAAATTCATCAACTGGAAATTTATTTATCCGATTATCACAAATATTAATAAATTGTATAATTGTTTATACAAGGTTTAAAACCGTGAAGAAATGGAAATGGATGGCAAAATTAAAAGCTAAGGTGAGATTTTTCTCACTCAAGTAAAGTTTTGTTTTGCAGTTATTGATTGCTATTTGGATGTGATATTAGATATAGTAGGATATATCTATATATATATAGCAATATATACATATTGGCATATGTATATATTGGATTGATTGATTCCCGCCTCGTATAGCGGATGAGACCCTATTGCGCCGTTAGTAAGCGGATTTTTATAAAAACCCATATACCGCGATATTCCACCTCGAAGTGGAATTGGTATTGTGCTAACGTCTGTGGATGCAGGGAAACAGGTTGGAGGGATCCAACTGGATTCCTCACCAGTACTTATTTATTTACAGATATTGATGTATATTCTGTTATCATATGTTGATATATGATGTTTGATGTTGCGATTGACTAATTGGTGTTGTTGCATCATCGGATCCATTTTTGAAGTTTAAAAATAACGATATTATTTTTAAAAGGATTTCAAAGTGAATTTTGAAAGTATACGTTTTATTAAATTTTGGAATTGATTCATTTTAAATAAATAAGTGTTATAATTTTTATGTTATAAAAAAATTAAGAATTTTGTGATATAAAACCAAAATTTGATGTTTGGGAATATGAAATGAACTATGTTGAAGAATAGTATGAATGAAGATTTTTGAATTTATTTATAAATGGTTTATAGATAAGATTTATAAAGAATTGAATTTTTATAAATCAGAAAAATGGAATTATAAAAGGAGTTTTTGTTAATGTTGAAAAAGGGTTTATAAATGGAATTTTTCAAGAAGTAGGATTTATAAAATTTGTAAAGTTATTAAAGGAATGACTTAAGTATAAAAATTGAGTATAGATTGATTCGGTTAATAAAATTGATTTGTAAGTTGAAGTTGTTATAAATTATAAATGGGATTTATAAACGTTGTTTATAAATCCGAAATCACTTATTTTGATAAGTGAATTGTAGAAGTTAATTAAAGGACTTATATCCACGATTTTGGACAGTGGATAAGCCTTTAAATAAAACGTGTAGGAATGTTGAATTTGGATAACGAAGTATATTCACGATTTTGGACAGTGAATATATTATTAAATAAAACGGATATGTTTTGGAAAACTGATATTACGAAATGAAGTAATTGTTTTAAAAGATGTTTTAAAACGTGATAAGTATCGAAATCATAGATTTCAACATTCATTATTGAAATAGACGTTTTCGAGGAATAAGGAAATGATGGACTATAACACTGTTGTTATAGTAAATGATTTCCGAAAGGAAATGTTTTGATGTAGTATTTGGATTTAAATATCTATCAAAATCCGAATCCTTATACTAGTGATTTTGAGTCGTCGTAACGATGTTTTACGTAACATTCGTTTTGACTCAAATAAATGTTGTTATAGTAAATATTTTCCTTAAAGAGTGAATATATACTTAATTTTGATTTAAGTATATCGAATATTTTCAAATGTTGAAAATAAAAGATTTGTGAAACACTTATTATTAAATAAGTATGGAATGATTTCCAAAATGAAATGAAACGTTTTGAGATTTTATCTTCTTAAAGATAAATTGAAAATGAATATTGGAATCGATTTGAAAATCGTATATCAGTAGATATTTTGAAAAATATAAATTCACTATGGAATTTATAAAAGAAAGGGGAATTGTTTTAGAAAAATAAACGTTGATTTATCTTTGAAGTGTGGAAATTTTATATCTAGTAAAGATATTTTGGAAGATAAAATAATTTGGGAAAATTATTTGGAATCTGATGATGTTGCGCATCTTTATTGATAGTTAAATAACCGACTATCAATAATTACCTTTAGATAGGTATTTGTTGTGAATTGGATGAAATTGAATGCCACATTTATTTTTGAATAATCGCTCACTATTCGGGTTAGCCGGGAAAGGACCATGGGGTCGTATAACCCATTCCGAGTATGTGATACGTCGTTATGAATCGCATTTGAAGACCGGTGTTGAAGACCGGATATTTTTGAAAATGGAAGGATTACCGTCGAGTTACTCTACATCGGCTGATCTCCGATTTAGAGGTTTTTATCACCCTTAGTGACGGGAAGTCCGGACGTGATTAGAAATTTATCCGGATGTGCAAGGGCTTCGTGAGAAGTGCCTTCGGTTCTATTCGATCCCGGAACAGACTTGTATGGATTGTGTGTCTGACGTTACAATTTGAGATATAAAGCTGATTTCTTTCAAATACATTTCTGTTGGTGGCGGAGAATTTATTCTCTTAGCTTAACACCCTTCTCTGAGACGTACGAGCTCAGAGGTTATGTAGTTGAAATTTATCAGCGATATATCCCAATTTGGTAACGTGGCATACTGAGTGTTGCTGTGAAATGATCAGTGTTTGATCATTTGCGATATGATCATTTGTTTGATCTTATATCTTTGTGATCATAGGTTGATCATTTTGTTTGACCCGAAGCATGGCTTTGTAGAAAGCGTAGCTTTGTGGACGAGACTTCATCGAGCCTCACACCCCGGAAATGGTTAAAACAGGAAGGATGCGGCAAGGTTCTAGGGAGTAGCGCCCCTTAGTGTATGTCATTCCTTCTGGATAAAGGTGGTATCATGGTATGGAGCCCAGATACTTAATCTCTGTGGTTGCTGCAAATTTATTACTTTGTGGTTGTTGCGAATCGGGGATCCTCGGGAAGATCGGTGACGATCGGGGGATGACATACGCATGTCAGTAGTTACCTACTTTTGCAGAGGTAACCCGGCCTTGTGTTGGTAGAGATCTAACCGTAATGTTAGGTTATTTCTCGGGTCGTCTATTCCAGGGACGTACCCATCGTGGATAGGAAGTTCCTTAGCCTGACCATTTGTTGGAAATCCAAACTCCAATACGCACCTTGTACGGATTTAGTTGTAGAACCTATCATTCACTTATGGTGGCGCCCCACTGTTTGGATGGTAGCTATAGTAGGCATAGTTCGAAATGTCTATGCTGGCTAAGATTAATATTATACTTTCGAACTGTTTTCTACACTATGCACTAATAATAATATCAAAAATGATTTGATTTTGCGTAGTAAGCATCTTTGACTATCATAAGAAGAAATCTCCTCCAATTCTGCGTTTGCATTGTGTGTGTGGTGGGAGGTCTTATGGTAGTTTCATTTTCCGAAAGCATTGCGAATTGACTCTAAAAATATTCCTTTGTTTATTTTAAAGATAAACTGTTTTACGATCTCACACCAGTCACCATGACTGACTCAGAGTTTATTGTTCCCTTCTAAACTCTGGGTGCCCACCAATTTCCACACGGGCAGTCTAGAGTTAGGTTATCAGGATATTCTGGATATTCTGGAGCTTTGGAAGCAAGCTGGATGGCGAGACGTAGAGATTTGTATCTGATAGTATTTATTCCGCTGTGTATTCTGTATGAGGACAAGTTTATATAACTGTCCATTTTTGTATATTGACTCTGATGATTGATGTATGTATAAAATGATATAGTTCTTTGTTTTAAAAGACTAGTAATTATCTATTGTATATTGTTCCGCTGCGATATGTGAGATTCTGATATTGTTTTCTGTTCTGATGTTGTTCTGTTGTTCTACTCTTCTTCTTCTTCTACTCTTTTCTTCTTCTTCTACCTTTTTCTTCTTTCTTAAACCCTCACTATTGGAGTTTCCGGCACTCGATTGCTCGGCAGTCGATAAAGTGAGTATCGATGTCGAATTTTCGAAAGTCGAAAATTCCTGTACGTGACAGCGTGGTATCAGAGCATATGGTTAAGCGACAACCCTTCTCTGTTGAGTGATACTCATTAGAGATAGAGTCAGTAGTGCTCTAGAATGAGTTTGAGTGTAATAATAGATATGAGCGCGTATTTGTTAGTGAATATAAAATTGTTTTGTATTGTGTTGACTTATCGGTTGATTGTTTATGGATTCTGGTCGGTGCAGTCTAGCTAACTGTAATCGATAGGGGTTTCTAAACTCTTAAACAAGATAAACTGACACAGTATTGTTTTAAAAATAGGGTAGATGAGATAATTTTGCCCAAAACTATTTTTGTATAGAAAAGAAATAATTTTCTGTAAATTATCATAGTATATGGATGCATGGTTGTTAGGAAGTAATGATGTTTATTATCCTCATTAATATATATGTGGAATTTGTAAATGAAATTGGAATTAAAACAAAGAGTTAAGAAATAAATCCACATACAAATGAAATTAAGAAATATAAATTATAAATGTGATTTGTAATTTGAAACGGAATTCCAGAGAAGTTTTTGGAAATGTTTGAAAAGAATTTGAAAATTTTGGAGATCTGGAAAGTTTAAATTTCTTTTTGATTTAAAAATGAATTTCAAAGGTTTTGAAAAGTATTTTGAAGGAATGAAAAGCTCTAAACTCTTTTCGGTCGCTGGAAAATAACTTCGGTAATGACTGCAGCATCACCGATGTTCATTTTCGGGTTTCCAAAAGAGAAATTGCTGCTAAATTGTTTTAAATGGAAGTTGTTTGGAAAATTTGGGTTTTGTTTTGGAAATTCAAAGGATAATTTGAATTGTTTTCAAAATGATTTTTTGAAAAGTTAAAAAGACTCTGGAATCCTATTTAAAATATTTATGAAATAAGAAATAAGTTGATAACTTATACAAATTGAATTTTGACAGAATAAATTTAACTTAAAGAATGAAGTTAAATTAAAGAGAATATAAGTGAATCAATTAAATGAAACTGAAATTGGAAGTCGAGATTCATTTTGAAGTTGTAAGCAATGAATTGAAATTGAAAAATGAAATGAGACTTGAATCAAATGGAATAAAATCCAAACCTGAGAAAAATAAAATGGATTGAATCCGAATAAACTACTTTGATAATTAATTCATGAAATAGAAGTTGAATTAGTGAATTTAAAACTTGAATTGTGAACTAAATAAAAAAAAATGGTTCGAATTTGCAAACATATTCAAGTAAGTAGAAATAAATTTCTGAATGAATGGAATTTACAGTTGCTAGTAAATGAAATTAAAGCTGAATGTTAAGACTTCATTTTGAATTTGTTAGTAAATGTAATTCAAGCTGAATATTGGAAATTGAACTTTAAAATGAATTAGTGAATGATACTGATATAAAGAGTGATATGAATTAGTAAATGAAAGATAATCGATAAAAATTCAATATTCAGAAGATAAACTGAATCCAAATTAGATTGGAATTGTGAATTGAATTCAAATGAATGTGAAATGTAAAATTGAATCATAATGGATATATAACTTCAATAGCGAACTTAAAGATGATATAAGCAGTTATATTGAAAATTTTGTAATTGAATGTACGAAATGGTTTGAATATATGTATCTATATATTATGGCTAGTAGGATATACAGGTGTTATAAAGGAATTGGGATTTTACTTTCAAAGATAAATTTGAATTGCTCGAAAAAAGGTATGTATTTAAATTTGAATATGAGATTTGATGACTTATTTCTCTAGCCGCTTGGCTTTTTCTTTTTCTTTTTGAAATCTGAGAGTCCGTAGGGACGTTTTGTAGTCGTGCCGTATTAGCCGCGCAAAGGAGACGCTAGCGAAATTTTTCGGAAATTTAGGGTGTTAGAAAATTTTTGAGAAATTTTGAAAGTTTAAAATTTGAATTTAAACTCGAATTTGAATTTTGAAGAAAACAATGATGTTTGAAAACTATGAAAGGTTTAGAAATTTAGTTGAATTAATAACGAATCTTTAGTAGAGAGATTTGTTAGAAAATTTGATAAAACTATTGATTGTGAAAAATAGTAGACGAGTTAAGGACCACTTTTCCTAACTTGTAATTTCGGGACGAAATTCTTTTAAGGAGGGAAGTCTGTAACGACCCAGGATTTTGAACAAATTAAATTGAGAATATTTAATTAATTTTAAATATTTGAACGATGATTTAATTTGAATCCCCGATATAAATTTGAATTTGACGATTTAAGTATAAAATTTAATCTAGTGAATGCTGAAAAAAAAATTTATATCTTCAATTTTAAGTTGAAGAAAAATATTTCGAAAGCTTTTAAAATTCGTATTGATAATACTGAAGATAACAGAAGCTTCAGAATCGAATTTGAAAATGATTTGTTCAGTTTTGAAAAATTATCGTTCGTATCGATATTTAAAAATAGCCGTCCGGGGCACAGTCTCGGAATTCGACGAAACCAGTTCCATTGGGTCCGTAATATTGAATTATTGTCGGATTTCCAATTTCCTATTTTTCGGGGTTGATATGTGACCATACGATATGCAAACGCATTGAAGATAAATCAAATTGATTTAAAATTTAAATTTTAAACTAAGTCAACTTCAGCATGTTCTCTTCCCTTAACTTACGCCTACAATCACGAAGAGATCGTGCAGCCCATCACGAAAACCATTCCACCCTCAATTTTTTTTAAATAACCCTCTGCGCCTTCAGTTTTCAAAATCGAAAACAAAAATATTTAATGGCCGAGCTAAAGAAAATAAAGAAATCTCGTTCCTCTCTTCTCGTTTACAAAGGGCCGCGTTCCTCTATTTTGAAACCCAACTCAAATTGAAAACAGCCGAGCAGTTCTAAATCGAAGAAAACAAAACGAAATCGATTCTTTTCGTTCGAATGTATAGTAATTCCCAGTTCGAATTCAATTCGAATTTATGTCACCATACCGATTCGTTTTCGCGAATCAAAAACTCGAGCTTCCTTCTCCGATTCAATCAAGGCAGCGATAGGGGAGACGAGGCATTCGCGACTTCGTCGCGATATGGGGTTCGAGGACAATGATGGCAACAGGCGATTCAGTCGAAGGCGAGGCGCGTTCGAATTGAGCAGTGGCGACGACGTGTGGGTCGCGACGAGCTAGGGTTGGCAATGGGGGTCGAGGCTGGGTTTCGATTTCAGTGGCGTACGCGGCGATGACCACAGTCGCGTGTTCGAGTTCCGGTGATGCAGAGATCCCGGTGGTCGCGATGGTTGCAAGTCTGGTGATGGAGCCTTGCGAGAAAGATAGGGACGTGGTGTCAGTTGTTTTGGGTATTTCCTCTCTCTGTTTCTTTCAATATACATAATTTTACAGTAAAAGGCAAGTTGTATATACATCTGTAGTGACTAAGAATATATAAATGAATATGAACTGTAAAACAGAAAATTATATATATATATAAGATTTAGAAAATAGAAATTTTTAAATGATAATTTATATTATTATAGGCATATATATTTATCTAATTTGGAATATATATAGACCATTTTCACATGTATATGTGTTTTCAGAAATAAAGATAAGAATAACTATACATATATATATTTAACTTATTAGTTAATTTTTAAAATAATAGGTTGTGGAGATTAATTTGTTTTATCAACTTATTTGATTATTTTAACTACTAAAAGATTTTTTTAAGAAAATTTAATCGCTGGTAATTAAATTCATCAACTGGAAATTTATTTATCCGATTATCACAAATATTAATAAATTGTATAATTGTTTATACAAGGTTTAAAACCGTGAAGAAATGGAAATGGATGGCAAAATTAAAAGCTAAGGTGAGATTTTTCTCACTCAAGTAAAGTTTTGTTTTGCAGTTATTGATTGCTATTTGGATGTGATATTAGATATAGTAGGATATATCTATATATATATAGCAATATATACATATTGGCATATGTATATATTGGATTGATTGATTCCCGCCTCGTATAGCGGATGAGACCTATTGCGCCGTTAGTAAGCGGATTTTTATAAAAACCCATATACCGCGATATTCCACCTCGAAGTGGAATTGGTATTGTGCTAACGTCTGTGGATGCAGGGAAACAAGTTGGAGGGATCCAACTGGATTCCTCACCGGTACTTATTTATTTACAGATATTGATGTATATTCTGTTATCATATGTTGATATATGATGTTTGATGTTGCGATTGACTAATTGGTGCTGTTGCATCATCGGATCCATTTTTGAAGTTTAAAAATAACGATATTATTTTTAAAAGGATTTCAAAGTGAATTTTTGAAAGTATACGTTTTATTAAATTTTGGAATCGATTCATTTTAAATAAATAAGAGTTATAATTTTTATGTTATAAAAAAATTAATAATTTTGTGATATAAAACCAAAATTTGATGTTTGGGAATATGAAATGAAATATGTTGAAGAATAGTATGAATGAAGATTTTTGAATTTATTTATAAATGGTTTATAGATAAGATTTATAAAGAATTGAATTTTTATAAATCGGAAAAATGGAATTATAAAAGGAGTTTTTGTTAATGTTGAAAAAGGGTTTATAAATGGAATTTTTCAAGAAGTAGGATTTATAAAATTTGTAAAGTCATTAAAGGAATGACTTAAGTATAAAAATTGAGTATAGATTGATTCGGTTAATAAAATTGATTTGTAAGTTGAAGTTGTTATAAATTATAAATGGGATTTATAAACGTTGTTTATAAATCCGAAATCACTTATTTTGATAAGTGAATTGTAGAAGTTAATTAAAGGACTTATATCCACGATTTTGGACAGTGGATAAGCCTTTAAATAAAACGTGTAGGAATGTTGAATTTGGATAACGAAGTATATTCACGATTTTGGACAGTGAATATATTATTAAATAAAATGGATATGTTTTGGAAAAGTGATATTACGAAATGAAGTAATTGTTTTAAAAGATGTTTTAAAACGTGATAAGTATCGAAATCATAGATTTCAACATTCATTGTTGAAATAGACGTTTTCGAGGAATAAGGAAATGATGGACTATAACACTGTTGTTATAGTAAATGATTTCCGAAAGGAAATGTTTTGATGTAGTATTGGGAGTTAAATATCTATCAAAATCCGAATCCTTATACTAGTGATTTTGAGTCGTCGTAACGATGTTTTACGTAACATTCATTTTGACTCAAATAAATGTTGTTATAGTAAATATTTTCCTTAAAGAGTGAATATATACTTAATTTTGATTTAAGTATATCGAATATTTTCAAATGTTGAAAATAAAAGATTTGTGAAACACTTATTATTAAATAAGTATGGAATGATTTCCAAAATGAAATGAAACGTTTTGAGATTTTATCTTCTTAAAGATAAATTGAAAATGAATATTGGAATCGATTTGAAAATCGTATATCAGTAGATATTTTGAAAAATATAAATTCACTATGGAATTTATAAAAGAAAGGGGAATTGTTTTAGAAAAATAAACGTTGATTTATCTTTAAAGTGTGAAAATTTTATATCTAGTAAAGATATTTTGGAAGATAAAATAATTTAGGAAAATTATTTGGAATCTGATGATGTTGCGCATCTTTATTGATAGTTAAATAACCGACTATCAATAATTACCTTTAGATAGGTATTTGTTGTGAATTGGATGAAATTGAATGCCACACTTATTTTTGAATAATCGCTCACTATTCGGGTTAGCCGGGAAAGGACCATGGGGTCGTATAACCCATTCCGAGTATGTGATACGTCGTTATGAATCGCATTTGAAGACCGGTGTTGAAGACCGGATATTTTTGAAAACGGAAGGATTACCGTCGAGTTACTCCACATCGGCTGATCTCCGATTTAGAGGTTTTTATCACCCTTAGTGACGGGAAGTCCGGACGTGATTAGAAATTTATCCGGATGTGAAAGGGCTTCGTGAGAAGTGCCTTCGGTTCTGTTCGATCCCGGAACAGACTTGTATGGATTGTGTGTCTGACGTTACAATTTGAGATATAAAGCTGATTTCTTTCAAATACATTTCTGTTGGTGGCGGAGAATTTATTCTCTTAGCTTAACACCCTTCTCTGAGACGTACGAGCTCAGAGGTTATGTAGTTGAAATTTATCAGCGATATATCCCAATTTGGTAACGTGGCATACTGAGTGTTGCTGTGAAATGATCAGTGTTTGATCATTTGCGATATGATCATTTGTTTGATCTTATATCTTTGTGATCATAGGTTGATCATTTTGTTTGACCCGAAGCATGGCTTTGTAGAAAGCGTAGCTTTGTGGACGAGACTTCATCGAGCCTCACACCCCGGAAATGGTTAAAACAGGAAGGATGCGGCAAGGTTCTAGGGAGTAGCGCCCCTTAGTGTATGTCATTCCTTCTGGATAAAGGTGGTATCATGGTATGGAGCCCAGATACTTAACCTCTGTGGTTGCTGCAAATTTATTACTTTGTGGTTGTTGCGAATCGGGGATCCTCGGGAAGATCGGTGACGATCGGGGGATGACATACGCGTGTCAGTAGTTACCTACTTTTGCAGAGGTAACCCGGCCTTGTGTTGGCAGAGATCTAACCGTAATGTTAGGTTATTTCTCGGGTCGTCTATTCCAGGGACGTACCCATCGTGGATAGGAAGTTCCTTAGCCTGACCATTTGTTGGAAATCCAAACTCCAATACGCACCTTGTACGGATTTAGTTGTAGAACCTATCATTCACTTATGGTGGCGCCCCACTGTTTGGATGGTAGCTATAGTAGGCATAGTTCGAAATGTCTATGCTGGCTAAGATTAATATTATACTTTCGAACTGTTTTCTACACTATGCACTAATAATAATATCAAAAATGATTTGATTTTGCGTAGTAAGCATCTTTGACTATCATAAGAAGAAATCTCCTCCAATTCTGCGTTTGCATTGTGTGTGTGGTGGGAGGTCTTATGGTAGTTTCATTTTCCGAAAGCATTGCGAATTGACTCTAAAAATATTCCTTTGTTTATTTTAAAGATAAACTGTTTTACGATCTCACACCAGTCACCATGACTGACTCGGAGTTTATTGTTCCCTTCTAAACTCTGGGTGCCCACCAATTTCCACACGGGCAGTCTAGAGTTAGGTTATCAGGATATTCTGGATATTCTGGAGCTTTGGAAGCAAGCTGGATGGCGAGACGTAGAGATTTGTATCTGATAGTATTTATTCCGCTGTGTATTCTGTATGAGGACAAGTTTATATAACTGTCCATTTTTGTATATTGACTCTGATGATTGATGTATGTATAAAATGATATAGTTCTTTGTTTTAAAAGACTAGTAATTATCTATTGTATATTGTTCCGCTGCGATATGTGAGATTCTGATATTGTTTTCTGTTCTGATGTTGTTCTGTTGTTCTACTCTTCTTCTTCTTCTACTCTTTTCTTCTTCTACTACCTTTTTCTTCTTTCTTAAACCCTCACTATTGGAGTTTCCGGCACTCGATTGCTCGGCAGTCGATAAAGTGAGTATCGATGTCGAATTTTCGAAAGTCGAAAATTCCTGTACGTGACATATAGGATGCTGCTATCTTCATTATAGAGTACTTTTTTCAGGAGGATCTATGCACTTCTTCCCCTTGATCAGAGCCTTCAGAGCAGTCTCTCTTTTCAGCAGATCCACTTTAGAGCAGATGCTTTTTCACCCCTTTCGATTCAGATGTTTGGAGCTTCCTCATCAGTTGTGTCGTCTTCCAGTAGTTTTGTCTTTCTTTAGTTTTTTAGGTACTTCTAACACATCAATATCGGGCGGTGGCCATGCCGGAGCTCGATTTTGGGGTGCGATGGGTGGTGGCCTTGCCGGAACTCATCTTAGAAGTACCTGAGATTTGATATATGTTTTTTTGTTTTTATTACCTGTCAGGCATGTTGGCAGCACCTTATGGACGTGATATATATATTCTCATGTGTGCTCTCCCCTCTTCGTAGAGGATCACACATTTTTCTCAAAAAAAATATTACTAACTAATTATTAATTATTAAAAATTAAGTTATAAATATGAAATCATTAGTCTTAATTATTAATGTTTAATTACTAAATATTTAACACTAATTATTTAATAATAATTAGTAATTATTAAAAATCAGAATTTTACATCTAAATTTTTAATTAGTAATTATTAATTATTACTTCACGCTTCTTAACTATAATTGAATATTAATTATTAAATGTTTATTAGTATGTATATGTTATTAATTATTAGTTATTAATAGCGATTATTAATTATTATATATTTAATTTTAATTATTAAAATTAATTACTAAAAGTTAATTTTTAATTATTTAACAGCAATTATTAATCATTTATCGTAATTTTTTAATATTTAATATTTATTGCTAATTATTAATTATTTAATAGTAAATAATTATTATTAAAAATTAATTATTAAATATCAAATATAACTACCAGTTATTAATTATTAAATATATTTTAAATTCATTTAATTATATTATTTAAAACTGAAAATCATTAACCATAAAATATAATTATTAATAATTTGTAAATAATATGAATTAAACAACTTCTATAGAAAGTTGCCGTAGATTAATATTCACAACGTCTTCAGGTGAAAATTATAAAAAAGGATATTGCACAACATTCAAAAAAATAATGTTGAATAATACAAATTACAACTTACATAGGAAAATGTTGTAAAAACCCCATTTTTACAACCGTTCTCATTCAAAGGTCGTACAATGTCACTTTTTTATGACGTTTGCCATTCAAAAGCTGTAAAAAAATAACATTTTTACAACGTTTGTTTGAAAGTTGTAAAATAATATTTTGTAACGTTTATTTTAAAAACGTTGTAACTAGTTAAAAGGCTTTTTTACAATGTTTTTTATAGACGATGCAAATTTAAAGTTGTAGTAAGGTGTTTTTGTTATAGTGTGTGTAATAATTTCTACTCTTTCTATTCTATCTATATTTTGCGCCACAAAAGTTGTTCATATCAAAAGCCTAGAAAGACCTCTTTACAAATAACCCAAAAAAAAACTGTTATGTGTTCCATATAAACTCCCTAGAGAAATAAACACAAAAATCACAAAGCATTTAGCCACATAAACAAAGTTCTCAAAATTTTCAAGAGTGGCTTAACTCTTGGAAAGTGTTGCTTTTAACTAAGTTTTAACTGAATTTAAATAAAGTTTAAAAACTGAGTTTAAACTCAATTATAAACTTTGTTTAAACTCGGTTTAAAACCAAGTTTAAAGTTAATTTAAAACTTGAGTTTAAAAACAGTTTAAAAACTATGTCGATCAATTCAACCATGAAGGATTCACGATCATGTTAGGAAATTTGTAAGTTACAGGTAGCAAATTTGTTTATCTATTCAACATTGCACATGTAGTAATAAGCATAACTGTATGACGTTACAACTTAACTTCAGTCGGCCGCAACTTCAGTTTGTCTCATTTAGGTGTCTATATCAAAACAGATGATTGAATGATTCTATTCAACAAGCCTACATGATGTTGCACTCTTAACTTTTACAAAAAACTTACATGAAGAAAAAGTCAAGCTACAAGAAGACGAAAATGTATGGAATCCACGACTTTGGATAGAGTCATCCGGAGGCCTTACAAGTGGAAGAGTCTAAGAAGCACCTTTCTTGATATAAGTACCATATTTTATAAACATTTTCAGTTCAACATTTTAGTAGATCGTGCAAATCAAGAACAACTTATTATGTCTGATAGCATGTCATTAACATCAGGCCTAAAATCGGATAATAGAAAAGGAAGTGCAATTGACAGTAACTAGCTTGCTTGGTTCAACTAATCTGATCGGTCTCCAAATCACAAACCAACAATCATGAACATTCACCTAGCCACTTAGTTAGATACCACAGCCTTGGGTTGGCCGTTTTTACAATCACTAAGTCAAATCCCACCACCAACTACTCAGCCTTTCCCACTACCACCTACACAACCATTGTCACAACTACCAAGTCAAGTCCTGCAACCTCCAACTAACTATTTCTAAAACCTTCAAGTTTTCTCTCCTAGTCACCATGTCAGGTTCCTCAATCATATGATCGACCATTTTTACGAATTTCTAGTCATATCTTTCAGTGATAATGAATTCCTAGTCATATCTCACAATCATCAGTTCAGTCTTCTAAATCAGTTTATCAATTGACACAACCATATATACCTTGCCAACAAACAGTCGAACAATAACATGTACCTTTTCAATCAACTTTTAGAAACACGACACAATATGATGGATCTTTCATGCAATTATTATGGCCTATAACATAAGAAGGACTTGATCTAAATCAACTAGCAAACTATCAAGCATAAACACATTGGGGAAACCATTTATCTCGAAATGAAGACAACGGATTATGTATGAGTTTCATCTTTGCTAGCTCATCAAATTTCAAGTATCCCAAGTATGTTATCCTAGAAAATACTCATAGCTTGATTTCCTTTTCAAACTCTTAGTCTAGACTTCATTTTAGTTGCATTTGAATTCATAGTTTTAAGTTTTGATTTGGTTCTAGGTCGCATTGGTATAACCTTAGATTTCTGGCTTTGACATATTTGTACTCTCTAGATAATATTTTCTTTTCAGCAAATGATAATTCGGTATGTTTTTCTTGTGTATGGAATATGATGTTTTCATTTACTATAGTTTTCTTATTTAATGTTCTATACAAAAGAGGAATATGAGAGTTATTGAAGTCCAAATGTTAACTATATGATGAATTAATAATTTGAACTATAGATACTGATTGCATTACAAATATTATGTAAGAATGAATTTATATTGCAATTTTTATAATAGCTACGTATATGCCGATATGAGACCATAAATATTACCTTTATTATTAGTGCAAAGACCAAAAATTATCTCTAATAAGATCTCAACTTAAAACTTATTTGAAACATCATTTTGGTCTTTAATATTTTTAAGATTTAGGCTTGTGATCTGTAATTTTTTCGAAACATGAATTCAAAGGCAAACCATATTTTTTTAAGTGGGTCTCAACTACAGCTTAAAGGCAAAAAATCTTGTGATTAGATATCAAATAAAAGAGTCAATTATCCTTTATTTTTGTAGTGTAAGATTTTATGTGTTGTGGAACCCATATGGTATTTTTTATGTAGATATGATTAACAAACAAGTATAGCATTTTTATGTGTTATAAACCCAAAATATGTTGTTAATTAACAAAAATAATGCACAGAGATACTATAGTTTTTCATAAATTTTCTTTTCTAATATTAGATGTAATTTCTTTTGTTTATCTATTTTTAGGGTAGATTAAAGGATATTGGTTCATTCCTCACAAACCAACGATCATGGACATTCACCCAACCACCTAGTCAGATATCACAGCCTTAGGTCGACCTTTTGTACAATCACTAAGTCAAATCTCACCACCAACTACTCAACCATTCCCATTTCCACCTACACAACCATTGTCACAACCACCAACTAAAGTTATGCAACCGCCTACTCAACCATTTCTACAACCTCCAATTTTTACTCCTAGCCACCATGTTGGTTTCCGCAACCATATGATCAACCATTTCTACAAATTCCTAGTTGTAGAATATAATAGTTTATAATTTTTGTTTGATGATAATAAGTACGTGTGTGTGTGTTCGTTATAGTACTATTGTAATATCACATAATTAAATAAACAAATCAAAATTTCATTTAAACAAATTTTATTTCATTGCAGTTTCAAATAGTACACATTTACAACACAGCTTCCACTATATTTAACATTTTTAAATACAACACTATTTCACACTTTCACATACAACATTATTTCACTCACTTGGATTTGATTGCTATCTTCTTGCTTCAGCGTGTGTCCGGTCATCTGCTTTACCTGTCAAAGAAATAATGCAGTAAAAAAACAAACTGAATTGCAAAAACAAGAATATAATTAAATGTGATATTGCCTAAATTAATTGGGTTGTTTGTTTTTAAGTTTTAAACTGTAACCAAAAAATATGTGCACAGGCAACATATGACATGCATAGTGTATCACTATACATGCTATAAGGTTGTGCACATACACAAAATCCATTTGCACAAATTCAATTTCAGGGACAGATGCAAAGGTCAAGCCCAAAGGCTCAACACAATGCAAGTAGAAGTGTATACAAGGTCAAGCCCAAGCAAGTTAGGGCTCAACACAAGTGCATCATTTTAGTTCAGATCAACATACAAAAATAGGTGTAGCTAGTGCACAAGCAACATAGCACACTTGCAAGGCCAAGTACACAGTTTCAAGTGGAATGAAGTAGTGCAACACCACACAGTGCACATGTAAAAAAGCAGAAAGGGTACAGCTAAATCAAACTGAAGTGAGTGCACAAACATGAACATCAACACACAGGGTTTAGATGCACCAAGATACAACCTAACACGCTTCAAAATTCGAAATCAACTACTCTGGGCAGAGTACAAAGAATCAAAAATTTCACACATACATACATTGGATGTATGTACATGCATGGAAATTAGTGCATCTCGGTTCAAATACATGCATATACAATGGTCCAACCAGAAAATCAAGTATCGCAAATCATCAAAGAATGCACAGTCAAGATAGTGCACCTAGGAGAATGCAACACATAGCTAGGGAGCAAGACAACAAGGCAAAGCATATACACATTAATGCACATAGGCATGCAAAGTGAAAAACATGAAATGGTGCAACACATACATGAAATTCAAACATGCACACAAGTAAAGTGATACTAGACTAAGGGTACTTAACTCCGAGTTGGCATTAGCCAAGGCATATCTCAAGTATAGGCCAATTAAAAAGGAATCTAATTCTTAAAAGAGTTGCAGAATCTGGTGATGGATATTCAGATAACAGTTAGCAACACACATAGGGTCTTCCAAGTGCCTAAAGATGCTAAGTAAACAGGTTCTTTTGCACGAAACTTTACCCAAGGGAAAGAAAATAATAGATGATTGTGTGGTTATAGAAAATAATTTCCAAATAATCAAACAACAGTTTAATTATAAAGGAAGATCAAAGGTGTTCATAAATCAACTTTTATCCAATATCAAAAAACTCAATAACCAACTTCCAAATCAAACAAGCATGGTGCAAACAGAAAACAAACAGTAAGCTCGATTGTAGAGATAGCAAGTACAGAAATTCAACCGAAGTAGTGAGATTGACCAAGTAAGCCAAAATCAGAAAACCAATACAAGGGTCAAAATATATTCGAATATGTATGTATGTATGTATCAGAATTTTTGAATATATATCAAAGCATTGAACAAGTCAAGCATCTTATAATCATTCGATCAGAAATCAAATGTAAAAAAGAAAGAAAGCAAAATACTCAAACAAATATATAGAGATTCAATCCTTATAAATAACGCCCAAAATCATCATCGGCGAATTGAAAAGGGGAAAATTTGAAATGCGTACGAAATCAGCATAGCATCGAACAACATGACTCTTGAAGCAACCAAGAGAAAGCATAGCAATGCAATTGATCAATTGATAAGGCAACCAAAGCAAAAATATTTCTTCGATTGATCTACTAGAGGAACCAGCGGCTTTAAACCAGTGAAAGCAACCGCAATAATCAATTGCTACAAATCGAAGAACGCAAGCATCAAAGAAGGAGTGTGATTCAAACTACAAGTGGCCGCTTTCAATTCAGGAAACCCTAAATCAGATCGCAAGGAGCAAAAGAGGATCGACTTTGAAAACAAAGCATGAACGGGCTATAAAATTATCGTTCTTATTTTATTTTTTTGGTCTGTATTCCTTTTTATATCCGGCTGTGTTAGAGAATAAATTTATCTAGGGTTTCTTATTTTATTTTTATTGTATTTTATTTTAAATTTTATAAAATCTAGTTTTTGACTAGGTGCGAACTACGGGGCGTAGTTCGAGAATTCGCAACTTTGGGTTTGAGTTGTGACAGGATTTTGAGCGTAGGGTTAGAACAATCATGTTAGCGAGGGTCACGAGTTTACAGGGTCTGTAAGCATCGATTGCTTAATTCCTAGGATAAACTGTTAACTATAAAATTCACTTAAGAATGAAGGCATGAAAGAAGGCTCATAAAAAGTGTTAAGCTCCATAAGGATTGAAGACAAGGGTTTCGCCATGATTCAAAAACAGTGTTTCGAAGGCATTGAGATAGATTTCGAAAAGGTTAGGATGGAGTCGCAAGAACCTGATGCACCTCCAAGTGTCAAGTGAACCAAGAGCTTTCGAAGGAGTAGAAAAGAAAGCAAAGCTACCCTCCCACCTTAACTAGTCCTTTCGACGCAGTTGATTCAACATTTATGAGAGAGCCTAGTATGGGTTCGAAACACCTTTCGAAGGTATTGGACAACAAGCTCGCACGCGAGAACCAAACCCTTCGAAATAGTTGGTTTCGCCGTTGTCAGTTTCCCACTTAAAGACATTTTACCAATGTGTACCTTTCAAAAGCAAGAATAAGCCTTTCGAAATGGTCGGACCCTTCCGGAAGTATAAAGAAAACTCCACGTGAAGTCAAGTGACCTTTCGTAATGATCCAGTCATCACCAATGAATCCTTTCGAAACTATTTGAAAGCACTTCCTCACCCACACAAATATTCATTCATCGTGGTTAACACCAGACCAAAGTGACCAAGGGAGGTTTCGAAGGAGAAGAAGGACTTGGGGGTGCTTCCGCTTACATCCAAATAACGTGATAGGGAACCTTGACCCTTTCGCTGCATACCTTTCAAAGGTGTCAAAAGGTTTCAGAGGAACACTAAAGCAGTATTAGGGAATTTTAGAAAAACATCTGTTGCTAGTACACCATTGATGAAGGCGAAAGGGTTAACCCAAGCATAATAAGAGACCCAAGCAGCCACCTTCAAAACCATGGAAGTGAAAGGACGAAGGCGAAAGGATGAATGTGAAAGGCTGGAGAAAGACCTTTCGACTGCTTCGAAAGGATGGAAGCGGAAGGGAGTCAACCTGCATCTATAAATACGACCCTAGGGGTCCGAGTTTTGGACCGAATTTTGAAATCTGTAATCTCTTTCTTACTTCATAGCAGATCAAACTTTTGTAACCCTAGATCAATTTGGAAAATCTCTCTTAATTGTAATCTAATTTAGATCAATGCAAAGGAATGGATGCATGGGTCCAATATCGATTTCAAATATAAGGAAGATCATTTCGGCCATTAGCTCGACTAATGACCAATTGCACATGATGCTCACTTATTTTCTTAACCCCTATTTAACTTATGCAATGCTATGGAATCAACTTAGACATTGTGATTTTGAATCATATTATCATCACATTTCATGATATGAAATACTAAATTGATGTAATGATGATAATTCAATGTTAGCAAGTCCATTGAACATATACCATTTGTCCAAGGTATAATTCCATTGCATATTGAGCTTAAATCTTATTCATTGCACATTAAGTCCCATCGAGTAAGGATTCTTTCGACTCGATCAAAATGGATTTTGAAGGGGCTTACTGTATGTTTATTAAAGTTATGTTTGCAGGGAGGACTCCTTCGAAAGGAGCTTGGATATTCCAAAACGTATAACTCCTCACGAAGGAGCCCCAACCGTAAAAGCAGAATCTACACTTTCAAAAGTGAATTCCATTCTAAAAGCATAAGGTCCCTTTCGACCCACGCGAAAGGGTTTATGAATAAATTATTCTCTTTCAAATCTTTGTTCCGAACTGTTGATTGGTTCTCTTGTCAACAAATAACACCTTCTAAGGCCACCTTTTGAAGACATATAGTCCCTATCGACTCAATCAAAAGAGGTTTCGAAAGGGATTGTTCACTTCTAAAATTTTGCTTTTAGGTGTTAACAAAATTTCATATTAAAAACTTAGCTTTGGGACGTTGACAAGTTTTCTTGTTAACTGAAACCTTGGGGGCAGCAGTAGGTAGGTTTTGCCGAAGCTGGGTAAACTTGTGTTTCGTTTTTATTTCCGCATTTACTCTGTTATTATCTGTGCTGCGATTTTTTTATTCTTTGAATTTATCATAAACCCTATCCACCTCACCTATAGAGTTAATTTGATCCTACACTAGTCATATCTCGCAGTCATCAGGTCAGCCTTCTAAATCAGTTTATCAATTGACACAACCATATATACCTTGCCAACGAATAGTCGAACAATAGAATGTGCCATTTTAATCAACTTTGGAAACACTACGCAACATGATAGATCTTCCATGCAACTATTAAGACCTATAACATAAGAAGGACTTGATCTAAAACTATCAAGCGTTAACACATTACAAAAACCATTTATCCCAAATTTAAGAGAACCGATTATGTATGAGTTTCATTTATGCAAGCTTATCAAATTTCAAGTATCTCAATATGCTATCCTGGAAAATACTCTAGAAAATACTCATAGCTTGATTTCCTTTTCAAACTTTTAGTGTAGATTTCAATTTAGTTGCATTTGAATTAGTTTTAGGTTCAGATTTGGTTTTGGTTTGCATTTGTATGACCTAAGATTTCGGACATCCTCATACTTCCCGGATAATATTTTCTTTTCAGCGAATGATAGTTTTATATGTTTGTCTTGTGGATTGAATATGATATTTTCGTTCACTACAGTTTGCCTAATTAATGTTTTATATAGAAATGATGAACATGGGTGTATTGCAGTCCAAATGTTAACTATATGATGAATTAATAAAGTGAACTATATACATGGATCACATTCCAAATATTTTTTAAGAAAGAATTTCCATTCCAGTTTTTATAGTAGCTACTATTTTATAAACTGATTTGAGACCTCAAATATTATCTTTATTATTAATGCAGAAACTCAAAATTATCTCTAATAAGATCTCAACTTAAAAACTTATTTGAAACCATTATTTAGATCTCTAATATTTTTAAGATCCATGCATATGGTCTGTAGTTTTTGCGGGATCTGAATTTAAAGGCAAAACAATATATATTTCAAGTGGGTCTCAACTGCAATTTAAAGACAAAATCTTTTGATTTGATACTAAATAAAAGAGTTAATTATCTTTTATTTTTGTAGTGTAAGATTTTATGTGTTAGGGAACTCATATGCCCTTTTTATGTAAATATGAATTGCAAACAAGTACAGCATTTTTTATGTGTTATAAACCCAAAATATGTTAATTGATAAAAATAATGCACAGTTTGATACTATAATTTTTTGTAATTTTTCTCTTTCAAATTTAGATGTAGTTTCTTGAGTTAATCTGTTTTTAGGGTAAATTGGAGGATATTGATTCATTTCGCACCATTCCTCCTCCAGTGAGTTCTTTTCTTAAATGAAATTAATGTTTGAAAGAGGCATCTACGAAGATTGTTTAATGAGAAAACAAATGCATTCTTGTGTTGAGAAAAAGTTATTAAAAAGAAGATTAATTGATTGTTACTATTAATTATACACGTAAGTTTAACCATCCCGACTTACCCTTAGTTCTTTCCATCTTGATATGATCGTGTTCCACCAACCTGATCTGATTGGTTTCCAATATCTCAAGCTGGATTCAAGGAAGGCTGAGGAATTTTAAAAGGATTATTGGCGCTTGCTCACCAATCACCATTACGATTTATTTAACATTTATTGTTCCAATATATGACGCTCATCAGAATATGAAAAATCATAACTAATTAGTGTTGGAAGTATTCTCCAATAGCAAACAGATTTGATTTTTAGAAAAAGATAGATAAGAGGTTGGAGAAAAAAATAACGATTTTGTTTCAATTAACGAGAAAAGCTTTATTGTTAAACTTTATTACAAAAGTTCATTTTTTTCTTACATCCTAAATGAGTGAATCCACCTCCATTTATAGGAGTTCACATCTCAAATAAACGGTGGAGATTATCTTAATCTAACGGTTCTCCATAAACATCTCCTAAATATTCTCTCATACAATTTCAACTATATTAGTTCATAAATATCTCCTAAATATTTTTTCATACAATTTCAAATATATTATTGCTTGTATTCTAGATTCTAGATATTTCTTATATGAAAAATCTAGATTGCAAAATTAAGTTTATTTTTCCAACACCTCCTTGTAAACTTGATTTTTTTAATACCAATTAATGCTTGAATCTTTGTATTTCATGTGATTTGACAACTTAATTCCACATTCCATTTGATGTATCTTCCAATTGTTTTGAGTTGCCAATGAAATTATTAGTCTATCCGTTTCTAGTCGAGCGAATGGAGCAAATATCTCATCATAGTCAATGCCGGCTCTTTGACTGTAGCCTTTTTCCACTAATCTCACCTTGTATATTTCAACTTCTAAGTTGGCGTTCTTCTTTACTTTGTATATCCACTTTACATCAATTGCCTTATACCCTTGTGGAAGTGAAGCTAGCTCCCATGTATCGTTTTTCTTGATCATTTTTATCTCTTCATCCATAGCATTTCTCCAACTCTTCTTTTGCTGAGCTTCTTGAAAGTTCATGGGCTCACAATATGCAAATAGATAAAAAAGAATAAGATTGTCTTGGTTTTCAGTTATCTGATATATCTCTTGAAGGCTTCTAAAGCGTGAAGCCCTTTCACTTGAGCTTTCGTCTTCTTGACAACTCATGGCTGGTGAAGCCGGTGGAGAAGTAGGCTCCTCTCTTGATTGTTCCATCCTTGGTTGTTGCATGTCATCTTCTTCAAAATAGGGAAAGAAATTGTAGTCTTCATTATGTGAACTCCATTCCCATTCTCCTTCTTCATCGAACACAACATCTCAACTAATGATTATCTTCCCCTTATCAGGATTGTAGAGCGTGTAGTCTTTGGTGTTGGTGCCGTAACCAATAAAGATGTACTTCTCACTTTTGTCATCTAACTTGCTCCGCTTCTTGTTTGATACGTGTACGTGAGCTATGCTTCCAAACACACTTAGATGGAAAATGCTAGGCTTCCTTCCACTCCATGCTTTTTGTGGTGTTTTTCCCCACGCTTCTTATTGGAGATCGGTTTGATAGATAAACCGCACATGCAACAGCTTCCGCCCAAAACTCCTTTGGCAGCCTCTTACTTTTGAGTATGCTCCTCACCATCTCAAGGATTCTCATATTCTTCCTTTCTACTACTCCATTTTGCTGGGGGGATCTCGGCACCATCAGTTGTCGTCGGATTCCATTATCTTCATAATACGTCTGGAATTCTTTGATGTGAACTCTCATCCACGGTCAGATCTCATGGCTTTAATCACAAGTCCACTTTCCTTTTCAACATGGGTCGTGAACCTCTTGAAGTTCTCAAACACCTTTGATTTCTCCTTTAAAAAAATACATCCGTATTTTTCTTAAAAAATTACCAATGAAAAGAAGAAAATAATTACTCTTATCAAGTGAACTTGGCTTGATCGGACCACACACATCCATGTGTATGAGTTCCAATGGTTTTTTAGCTCTTGAGTATGACTCCTTCGGAAAGCTCATTTTAAATTGCTTTTCGAGTAGACATCTTTTGCACACTTGATCAGAATGACTGATGCAAGGTAATCCTCTTACCATATCCTTCTGGAGAGCAACTCTAATCCTCTGAAATTGAGATACCCAAATCGAAGATGCCAAAGTCAAGAAGTATCTTTATAGCACATCTTAAAACATTGTGCGGCATCATTTTGAATGTTGAGAATGAACATTCTATTTTTTGTCATCGGTATCTTAGTAATGAAGTTACCTGCACCGTCTCTTATAGAAAGGTTTTTATCTTTTAATCGAATATCATAACCTTTCTCTAAGAGTTGTCCTAGGCTCAAGATGTTTCTCTTCATGTTTGGCACATAGTAAACATTGAAAATGAATTGGTGATCTCCATTCTTCAATCGAATGAGAACATTTCCTTTACCTTTCACCTCTACTTTGGATTCATCTCCAAATGCCACATTTTTCTTCATCGATTCATCAAGCTCCATAAACATGCTTTTGCTTCCGCACATATGGTTGCTTGCACCGCTATCTAGGTACCATCGATTATCATCACCTCTTTCATTTTTCTTGTAAGCCAACAGTAAAGTATCATCTTCTTGACTTCTTTCTTCAATGTAATTGGCTTTCTCTTCAATTTTGTTGTTGTTTGAAGCTCTACATTCAGAAGCATAATGTTCATATTATTCACAATTGTTGCATTTGACGCGTGACTTGTCATGCCTGGACTTTGAATTTCCTTTCTCATGACATCTTGTTGATCTTTCTCCTCTTTGATTGTTTTTGTCGTTATTGGATCTCCAACCTCGTATGTGTCTATATTCACGACTTCTTTCTTGTTTTTAACCACAACCTCGTCTTTATTGACTTCGATTGCTTTCTTCCTTTTTGAATTAATTTGTGTCATGGGTACTTTCTTCACAATCTCTTCCTTCTTCCTTTTCTTTTCTACATAGGCTTGCAATGAACCAAGAAGTTTCTCTATTGCCATAGCCTCCAAATTTTGTCTCTTCGATAATGGCGAAAATATGTTCGAACTTTAGATCTAATGTCTAAGAACCTTCTCCATAATACGTATATCCTTTAACTTTTCACCGTTTCTTTTTAGGTTATTAGTAACCGTTAAAACTCTTGAGAAATAATCAGAGATGAGTTCACCTTCTTTCATAAGCAAAGTTTCAAACTCTCCTCTTAAAGTTTGAAGACGTACCTTTTTTATTTGATCGGCTCATTTGTAAGATGTTCGAAGCTTTTTCCATGCTCGTTTGGCTGACTTTGATCCCAAAACTTTCTCAAAAGTATCGTTATCTGATGCTTGATAGATTAGACAGAGAGCTTTCTTGTCTCTCATTCTTGAGTCCCGCAAACAAATCCTTTGAATTTGAGATAAACTATTTTCATTCTCTTGTTCAGTGTGGTCTTTCTCGACCATCTCCCATATACCGTGTGCTCCAAGAAAAGCCATCGTCCTTAAATTCCAATTATCATAATTGGTTTTAGTGAGCATTGGAACTTGTAAGGAAACGTCGCTATTCGTTATATTTTTAGAAGGACCTTCAAGCTCCGATACCATTTTGGTAGAAGTTTTCTTCAATGGTAAATAGATTTGATTTTAGAAGAAATCGATAAGAGTTTGAAAAAGAAAAAACGATTTTTTTTTTGAATTAAAAAAAACTTTATTGCTAAACTTTACTAGCAAAATTCAATTTTTTTGCTTACATCCAATATGAGTGAATCCACCTCTATTTATAGAAATTCACATGTTAAATAAACGGAAGATTATCTTAATTTAATGGTTCTGCACAAATATCTTTTAAATATTTCTCTTTTATAATTTCAAATATATTAGTCCATATCTTCTAAATATTCTCTCGTACCATTTCAAATATATTATTTTATATAATCTAGATTTTAGATATTTCTTAGATGAAAAATCAAGTGCAAAAATTAAGTTTATTTCCAACGATTAGAGCTGAAGATATTTTAAATACCGGCAAAAATGTGGAAAATCAAACCAGGTTGCATTTTGTTAAAAATGCTGCCTGTTTGACTGTAACCTTGCAATGACCGTCCGTACCACGAGATCTGTATCTCAAAATGTGAATAGAATCAAACCCATTTGCAGTAGAAAAAACAGTGAAAAAATACCAGCAAAATGCGATTAACAAAAACCAGTTTCAAAAGCAGACAAGCTAGTAGATAAGCTATAGCGCTAAACCGATCGAGAACACACAGCCTGTGTTAAAGCTTCAAATCTCCAAACTAATACTACAAATGAACCCAAAAGGCAAGCGCATCACCACACAAATTCAATAAAAAAAGACAATAGAAAGCATAGATAACAAGGATGAAATATATATATATCTTAAGGGCATTTGGTACGATTTCCGTGAGTAAGCCAGCCAGTGTAGCGAGGACCGCAGAGCTCCCTATGTCCGTAAGTGCCAGGAGGCACACAATGAACAGTTTGACAGCAGGTGGTACAAGCCCTAATGCATATTTTAGGCCTGGAGTGGAGAGCGCATCTTCCTTTGCAAGCTGGATCGCACTCTTTTATGTCCTTTATCATTATCGGCGCCGGAGCCGGAGCAGGTGCACGGTGCCCAGGTTCAGTTACTGGAGCGGAAGCAGGAACTCCAGCTATCTGTACATATTATATCAAAATAAATATAATGCAAATGCACTTGCACTTGCAGACTTGCAGTTGCTGTATGGACTATATGGAAAACGGAAATTAAGCTGCTTACTTTGGGAGTGATGTCGACGACCAGGAGAAGGAAGGAAAGTAGGATTAAAGCGGGCATTTTGGAAGCCATGGACATGGGATGGGAAAGTAGAACTGGAAACTGAAACCAGTTTACAGTGTTTGTGGTTTGGAGCTTTGCTGCGCAGCTTCTTCTTTATATAGATCCAAAGGAGAAGATCCTCTTTATTTTCCAACAGGCAGCGATGGGCTTTGATTTGAGAACTGTGACCCTTGTTGTCAAAGCGTACAGTTGCTCTCACGTGCTTTTGCATGTGACCTTGGAAATTGGTCCGATCTTATCTCGCCTTTTTATTCCATGCTAATATATGCATATTTTATTCCTATTTCGCACCGGGTTAGTCAGCTTGCTTAAAAATTGATGATTAGCTACGATCTCATTTATCTTTTGTAAGCCTGTTTTAAAAATTGATAATCAGCTACAATTTCATTTTCAAGATCTAAGAGAACGGTTAAATAGAGAATCGATGAGTATATAGAAAGTTGTTATAAAATAGAAGGAAATAAGAAGACATTAGAGAAAAGGTAAAAAAATATTTTATTCACTATAGAGATTAATCATACAATTTTATTATATTAGCTCTTTTATATAAAGACCTAGGAGTTTGGGATAGAACTTATCCCTAATATGTGACTAAACATAAAAACAGTATATAACATATTCACTATTTATATTTACATATATTATAACACCCCCTTGAATATGCATCTTCAAATTCTTAGATGCTCATATGCTATTTTCAAATTCTTGGATTGCTCCCTTTCATTGTTATCTTGTTTGCATATATCCATTCAGTCGATATAGTTATTGTTTGTTGCCTTATTAAAAACCTCTGTTGGGAAAACCCAATGGAAAAAATCTTGAACGAAAAAAAGATGCGACTTGTAAAAGCATAGATATCATAAAATAATATTCCTTCTAAATAGTTTGATACTTCGAGATTAAAATAATGCTTCATTAAAACCTTACTAAGAAAAATCCAGTGAGAAAAATCTTAGTTAAGAAAAAATAGTGCATTATAAAATACTTATGAATGCTCCCCCGGATTTAAAAGTTTCCTCTGAATTCGTATTCGTCTTTCGATAACTCAAATTGGCTATAGATACTTCTTGGATTCATAAATATGTATCTCATTAATAATACAATTTATTAATAACTTCTTCCGATCCAATCAAAATTTTCAAGATCGTTTCTTCCAAATATGATTTGCATTTTATGCATTTTGTATGCTACTTTTATGAAAAATACTTCATTTGTTTTCATTTTTGTTCTTCAAATCAGTTTTGCGTATTGCAACTATACATCTTTGATGAATATTAAAAATTTCATTACAACAATACTAAAAAGCGGGAAGTAATCTACTCATCTTGAAGTATATCGAGATTTTCATTAAAACAATACTTAGAAGAAGGTTGTAATTTAAACTTCATGTCTTTTGCATTCTTTATAACCATAAAAGTTATATAGGAACTTATATACTTTAATAAGTTTTTGTATATCGCAACTACCACTTCAATGGATATTAATAGTTTCATTACAACAATATTAAAAAATAAGAAGTAATATACTCATCATGAATTATATCAAGACTTTCATTATAACAATACTTAAAAGAAGTTGTAATCTACACTCCTTGTTCTTTACCTTCTTTATAACCACCAAAGTTATTTATATTCTTAAGGAATTTTTATACTTCCATCTTTAGTATGATTTAAACAATATTTATACCTTCGGGGTATTTTAAGCGTTTCAAACACTTTCACTACTTCAGTCAATTCAACTATCAGGTCCACATTTCTTATTTAGGAGAATTTCATGATGGTCAGTCATGTTTTTCTCTCTAATCCATGATCTTTAATCTATTTATAAACATAAGCGTTTTATTATTTACAAATTTATCATCGATGATTATTTATTGTCACTTCTACACATGATTTATTGAGATCCCTTTATTTATCATGTTTTAGGTACCTAAACCACTTCTAGGGTTATTTGACAATCATGTCATAGATCTCTTTCAGAGCACCCTTAAGTGTTTCTTCAAGAACACTTGCCTACTTTATTTGGCATCTTTATTAATTACTCCAAAAATATTTTGAACTGACTTTTGTACCACATTTTAGATGTGGTTTACACATTTTGATCCTTCGGGGATTCAAATCTATATTGGAGAAAGTCTACTAGGGATATTATTGATAATTTATTCAAGTTACTTAATATTTTGCATCATTGTATATTTTAACAAATATTTAACACAGATGATCAAAATGAACTTGTATCCTTTTATTCTCCCCCTCAACGTTAACAAACATTGTCACGTTAAATAATAATCCTCTTCGGATTCTCATTTTGATCCATTATCACATTGCTACTAGCAAATACATTATATGTATATCAGTTATCGGAGGATGGTCATTTTATTAGTTGATATGATGCATTAAATTGATATTGCTTATTAGAGTTTGTTCTCATTCATTGATCTAGTAAATTGGAGGAATTTACTTATTGTATAGATCATTTGAATACATACACGACTTCAGGTCATTCAACATTTATGTTGATTGAATTTTAAATCACTAAGTAATATCTATACATAATCTATAAGATGAGCTCATAACAAAATTCAGGTTGTTAGTTGAATATTTACATATATGGATATATACGTGCGTCCATGTATTACATATATATATTATAAATTTTCATATTCTTTCTCATTTGAATTAATGATTTTTAGAACAAACTATTACAAGGATCCAAACTATTAATTTCTATTTATAGATCAATATCAATGTGAATCCGCCAAAACCGCATGATAATGTTCAAAACATCTGGTTTGGAACCATATCGAACTTCTGGTTCGGAAAAAATATACACACAACTTCAAGTTGTTAAGTTTTATTTCACAATTATATCTCAAATATCATTTTTGAACATTAATTATGATTACTTATCATAGAATAATTCATAATTGCATATAGACATTTCTACACATCTCTTTTGAGAGTTCAATAAAAGAGATATATTTACAAAAAAAGAGTAGCTTCTGGACACTTGGAATTTTATAAAAATATGCAATTATATTTGTTGCACATATAGATATCTTCAAGATGGTATTTATAGTTTCATGAAATGTATAATAGACATATAGACTATCTCTTCAGAAGAATATTTAAAGATATTTCTTAAAGAAATGATTATGCATATAATATTTCTTACGAAATAATAACTAGAAACATGACCTTTAAGATATAATTAGACACGTGAACATAGCATAGCGTACTCTAGAGATAATTTGGTTTCTTACCTATTTGGGAGGTTTGATATAATTATAATGAAATATATGATGCACATTACATAGCTCTCAAACTTTTAGAATCGAATCTAAACTAAATTGAAATCCTTTATAATCAAATTTCTATGCATGCTCCATATTTGAAATTTATTACTTCCATGTATTGAAATTATAAATTTCTTTAAGAAGAACGGCATATTTACAAACATTTATAATATGAATAACAAGGTACTAATATCATAAGATAATTGAAACAATGATATTGTTATTTGTTCAATATATTAAAGGTCAACCTTCATTTGTAGCAACAGTCGATAAAGTTAAACCTATCGTAAACAACAATAGGCGTAAAAATCTGAAACTAACATGAATAACAATAAAATGTTAAGTTGCTAACACCCCAAAATTATGGAATCTTTAACATTAATAGCAATAGTGAGTAAATAATATTATATCAAGGACTTTTGTTAATTCAACAAATTTTCATGAAGGATCCATATGTAGACATAGGTCTCGATATTCTGTTAAGCAAGGAATAAAGTAGACTCATTTAATTTATTAAAATCCAGGTACCACCACAATGATTTAAATCAGGTAATGGTAGGGCAATTTTAATATAAGCTGACCAGGTTTCCTTCAGGAAATTTACAACGCACGGTTTTTGCATGTTTGGTGTGTAGATAGCAACCCTTTGTGGTTCCACATTTACTGTTCAAAAAACACAAGCAACACGAGTCACTTCCTTTAAAGGTTAAGAAATAAATAAATTTAGAATTATTTGGCAAAAGTCAACTTTTGTTTTCATTAGTTGATAAAAATAAATGTAACATGAACAACAATAAAATTAATACCCAAAATGGAGATAATCTACCATAAATATTAATACCAAGAAATTATAAATTTACTACTAAAATTAACATTTTTCAAGTACAAATTATGATAGAAGTTTGAACGAGAAAAATTAATAATAATTGAAACTTAAATTATAATAAATGTCGATACCACAAAGTAACAATTTTGAAATCTGTAGACAATAGTAAGTAATAATATTCAAACCTAAATTAAATAATAGTAAATGTTAATACCTTAATCGTAAATGTTTGAAAAAAATTTAGTTCCCTTTATGAAAATTTTATATTTCTTTCAAAAGAAGGGCATATTTTTAGACACTTATAGTATAAATAATAAGGTACTAATAATACAAGATAATTGAAATATTGATCTCATTTTTGTTGAACATATCAATGGTCAACATTCATTTGCAGCTGCAATCGAAAAAAGTAAACCTAACCTGCACAACAATAAGCATTAATATCTAAAATGACATGACTGATTATAAATGTTAACACTATGAAATTATGGAACTTTTAACATAAATTAAAGTAGAGAGTAAACAAATATTATATCAAGATCTTTAGTTAACTCAACCAAGCTCATAAAGGATCCAAATGCGGATATAGTTCTTAGGGGTTTATCAAGAAAGGAGTACGATGTACCCACTTAATTTATTTGAATTCAGATATTGATATGACAATTTAAATTCAACTAATGAAAGGATCATTTAAATAGAAGGTAATCATGTTTCCTTCATGGAATTTTAAATGCACAATTTTAAGTAGGTTGTGCAATAACAACCCATTGTGGTGACACATTTTTCATTCAGCAAACATGAACTGATCCATTAAAGATTAAGAAATAAATAAATTGAGAACTATTATTTGGTAGAAGTCAACTTTCGTTTTCATGTTTGGTAAAAATAAACGTAACATAAACAACAATAATTAATAATATTCGTAAAGGACATAAAATACCAAAAATATTTTTACCAAGAAATTTACCACTAAAGTTAACATTTAAAGTATTTATAATGAGTATGTAAATATATTGTAAAGAATCACAAATAAAACATAACAAATTAAGTAAATATCCGATAACGTATAACAATACTTTGAAAAAAATCTATTAAAATGAAAACTATTGCTCTCAACCCGAATAAATATGGTTTACTAATTATTATATTTATTTATGTTTATTATTATTTCTTTCATGAATGGTTTATGAGTTAATTTTTTCATTGTTAATAATTTTATTATACATGTTTAACGATATTTATTTTTGACCAATAAAGTTTTAGTTATAAAAATTAAAACCAATAAAATATCAAAATGGATCATGCTTACTTATTTATAATAGATACAAAAGGGTTGTAGGATTTGGTGTTGATATAAATTATAATGCAAGAAGATACCTAAAGGAAAAGGTAAAATAATATAATTGAACTTCATTATTCTAAAATGTATTGGATAAAAGGAGGACAGTGAAGTTTCAAACCACATCTTGTTTTAGATAAATAGAATTGTATGATCCTGAAATATACTGGAGAAAATGTGTTTAGTAGGATTAGAACTTGCGTAGAGTTCTCATCAAACGAATAATGCTTAAGAAATAAGTGAATCAAGGAGAGTAAAGTAATTTAGTTCTAAAATTATAAGAAAATTGGAAAAATATTGATAGAGATCCACTAAAATGGTATGTATGTGTGTGTGTAAGATATGGCATGCAATAACAACCCATTGTGTTACGGTTTAGCAAACATAAACTAATTCCTTAAAGCATAAGAAATAAATAATTAAGAACTATTATTTGGCGGAAATTAACTTCCAATTTCATTAGTTGGTAAATGTTAATGTAACTTGAACAACAATAATTATTAATATTCAAAAGAATATAAACTGTCATAAATATAATCATTAAAAGATTATAAATTTACCATCAAAGTTAACACTTTTTTAATTACAAAATAGGAGTATTAAATAAATTCTAAATAATCACACATACAGAAAAAAAGCAAATATCTGATAGCAATACACAATAATATTATATTTTTAAAAACCATTGAAATGAAAACTATAGCAGTTAAACTGAATAAATATGAAATTTAATCGATCATTATATTTTATTCATATTTATCATTATTTATTTTATAAATGATTATTAGTTTATTTTTTCACTCTTAATAATTTTACTATACACATGTAATTATATTTTTTTACCAATAAAGTTTTAAATTCAAAAAATGAACCAATAAAATACCAAAATGGATCATGCCTACTTCTTTAAAATAACTATAAAAGGGTTATATGGTTTGATGTTTATAGAAAATATAGTGTAATAAGAGACGTAAAGAAAAAAAGTGAAACTATCCAAAATGCATTAGATAAAATGAGGATAATAGAGTTCCAAACTACATTTTGTTTTAGATAAATGGAATCAAAGAGGGTTGAATTATTTTGAAATATTATAGAGAAAATGAGGCTAGTGGGATTAGGACTTGGAGTTCTCATCAAATGAACGATGCTTAAAAATTAAGCTAACCAAGGAGAGTGGAGTATTTTAATTATAAAATTATGAGAAAATTAGAAAAAAAAATAAGAGAGATCCACTAAAAAGATATATAGTATAAGATATGGTGTGCAATAGCAACCCATTGTAGTTCTACATTTGTTGTTTAGCAAACACGAATTAATTCCTCAAAGGTTGATAAATAAATAAATTGAGAACTATTATTTGGTGAAAGTCAACTTTCATTTTCATTAGTTTGTAAAAATAAATGTAATGAAAACAACAATAATTATTAATAACCATAAATATTGCTACCAAGAAAATATAAATTTACCACTAAATTTAAAAAAATTGCGAATACAAATTATGAGTATATTAAATAAATTCTAAACAATCACATATACAAAAAAAGAAAATATTTGTTAATGTGTAATAGTCCATTGAAAAGAAATCCATTAAAATGAAAACTATAGCTCTTAAACTGAATGAATATGAAAGTTTACCAATCGTAATATTTTATTCATATATATTATTATTTATAATGTTAGAAATAATGTATTAGTTTGTTTGTTTCACTCTTTGTAATTTTATTGTACATGTTTAACGATATCCAAAGATTTAATTTTGAAAATTAAAGCTAGTAAAATACCAAAATGGTTCATGCTTACTTATTTAAAATAACAACAAAATGGTTGTAGGACTTGGATGGAGTTCTCATCAAATAAATGATGCTTAAGAATTGAGTGCATCAAGGAGAGTGGAGTATTTTAATTCTAAAATATAAGAAAATTAGAAAAATGTTAAGAGTGATCCATCAATAAGATATACAATATAAGATAAAATGAGGATAATGGAGTTCTAAACTTCATCTTGTTTGAGAAAGGAAATCAAAGAGAGTTGAATTATTTTGAAATATAATAGATAAAATGTGGTTAGTGGGATTCGAACTTGGGTGGAGTCCTCATCAGATGAATGGTGCTTAAGAATTGAGTGAATTATTTTAATTCTAAAATTACTAGAAAATTGGAAAAATGTTCAGAGAGATCAACTAATAAGATATACAGTATCCAATAATTCGTAATAGCACTTTGAAAAAAATCCATTAAAATGAAAATTATAGCTCTTAAACTTATTAAATATGAAATTTTACCGGGCATTATATTTTATTCATATTTATTATTATTTATGTTATAAATGATTTATTATTTTTTCACTCTTAATAATTTTACTATATATGTTTAGCGATATTTATTTTTTACTAATAAAGTTTTAATTTTGAAAAAAAGAACCAATACAATACCAAAATGGATTATGCTTATATATTTAAAGCAACTACAAAAGGGTCGTAGGACTTGGGTGGAGTTCTCATCAAATTAATGATTCTTGAGAATTGAGTGCATCAAGGAGAGTGAAGTATTTTAATTCTAAAATTATGAGAAAATTAGAATAGTGTTGAGAGGGATTCACTAATAAGATATATAATATAAGATACAATGAGGATTATGGAGTTCCAAACCGCATCTTGTTGTACATTGCGGAAGCCAAAGAGGTTTGAATGATTTTGACATATATTAAAGAAAATGTAGTTAATGGGACTCAAACTTTGGTTGAGTTCTCACCAGATGAATGATGTTTAAAATTGAGTGTATTAAGGAGAGTGGAGTATTATAATTCTAAAATTATGAGAAAATTGTAAAAATGTTGAGAGAGATTGCTAATAAGATATATAGTATCTGATAATGTGTAACAGTACTTTGAAAATATTCATCAAAATGAAAACTATAGCTCTTAAATGAAATAAATATTGAAGGTTTACGAATCATTATATTTTATTCATATTTATTATTATTTATCTATACTATATTATTATTAGTGAGTTCAATTTCAAGCTCACACGGACCTCCCTGAAATTTGGCAACTAAACAGTCGCATTTTTAATTTGTTCTCTTTGTTTTTATCTCTCCGCTTATTCCTTATACTCCAAACCATATTACGTTTTCCTCCTCTTCAATCGTGTCTTCTCCCTTCTTCATTTTTCCCTCTCTTTAATATCCTGTAACCCTAAATTTAATCTTAAACATTGGCTGTCAAATTAACACTCCTGAATTGGTCGAATTTACCCCTACCATACTATCGCCTGATTGCTTTTGGATCATTCTTCCTCGCCCTCATTGTCAGCAATTGGCACGAACGAACGCGACCGGAGGTAGCGTACGTACGACGATTTTTCCCTAGGCTGAAAAGGCATTGCTCTCTCTAATCGTCTAGATCTTCTTCTACTAAGGTATGAATTTTTTGTTATCGTCTTTATTCATTGATTTGTTGAAGTTTGTTCTTCTTGTTGTTAACTCCAATGTTTGGCTATTCTCTGTTTCTTATATTTGATTGTTTTCCTTTCTTGCTCTCCGCTTTATCCTTTTTATGTAAACTAATAATAAAAAAGCACTAGGTTTTAGGCGATTCTTCCGCTCGATTTCTTCTAACACGGTTACCTAAGTATAATCCTAGGAAGCTATCAGCCTTAGTATAACATGGATCTGCCTTCGTAGTGCTACCCACAAGAGATGGCTTAGATATCGACATCGGGTGCAGTGGCTACTATCGGCATGAGTACAGAGTTGATCTTCCTTCGGCCTACTTTCGATACTAATTTCAGTTTGCACCCTCCAGTTAATGCTGAAATCGTCGCACAAGGTATGCCAACATTCGTAGATTTCATGTTGTTTCACCCCAGTCTGTTGACAGGTTCAATTTAATGCAGATTCAAACCATTTCACTAGGTGATAGAAATTTGAAACTGTTGTTGATCTTCTATTCACAACCCGGTTTAGTGCACTTACGAGAAAAAAAGGTTTGATGATACTAGGTTCACTTCCCACAGAACAGTTAGAAGTGAAATACCAATGCGATAGCTAGATTGAGCAGGTATAGATTTGGATTTAATCAAATTAAATTAAATACATGCATAGGCTACTTTAACTTCTCTTTGCATTTAGCCATATGAGTAAAGACTGATTCTAATGTTACTTGATATAGGTGAAATCATCAAATCATGTAGGTATTGAAAGATAAACAAGTTTTCAAACTATTTTTTTAATGCAAGTTATATAATCGAATGAATTCTGAATCAATATTTATGCTTCTGGTATTATTCTGCATCGTCTTTAATTGTAGGGCCATTGGGTTATAGGATGATGGAACATTGGCATCAATGTCAGATTTCAATGAAACTTGATAAATGAAAGAAGTCCCATGAATGGAGAAGTCAGAAAGCACTTTGAGGTGGGTATATGATTATTTTTACTATTCATGTGATTTAATTATTGTACGTGCATTTTGCATTGATTTTTTATAACCGGTCAGATTGATCGAGTTCTAAATATTGTTTATGCACGAAAACACAAGGGTATACCATATATAATGTTTTCTTTAGTTTATTTCTTCGTGAAAACATCGTCAAAATTGTTTTTACCTTGAGCAGGAATATTAGTTTTCTAAGATAACCTTTACCCACAAATTTTGGAGATAAAGTTTGAACCACATATGAAATAACCGAATCATATGATTCATTAGGGATCATTTAGATAATTGTGACATCTAAGTCATTTAAATGTGGATCATATAAAGTTTATTATTGTAATTTGTCCCTTTGTAAATGAATCAGACTATTCTTTGAATTATGATTAAATGTTCAAATTATGGTCTGGTGTCAGATTATAGCAATCATTTAACATGAGTTTTATACTTATTAGTTTATTCAATTATTCCTTTTTATTTGCAGAAATGATATGATATCAAATTTTGACAAGAATGTTATGGATTTTGAATTCTTTCCATGGATATCAACTTCCTCTCACATTTGGTTAGCAGGTAATTATTTCTTCCATTTTTTCCTAAATTTTTTCTTCTTTCTCTAATATTGGTTGAAACTGATGCGAAGAGTTTGCCACTATTCAGCGTTTGATGAGTCGATCGACTCAAACAATTACAAGTTATCTGCATTACACTTTTCAATTGTGAATTTATATCCTATCTTCATATGGAGATGTAGGTATAGTGTTTGAAGTTGAAAAAAGATGGTTTTATTTTAAATTAACTCTTTCTAAGTAAAAATCATGTTGAAAGTCCTCTTCAAATCCAACAAATTTTGTTCTATCATAAATAAAAGAAAAATACTTATTGCCTATGTTTGTATCATTATTCTTATTGTTTATGACATTTTGATATGTCATTACTCATAAAAAAGAAATTAAAGGTTGACTTAATAACATTAAGTGGTTAATTTGGATACCTCTAGACATGTAATTCTTTTTTGGTTGTTTTAGTACGACCACAGCCATGGCTGTTTATGCATTAGGAAAACTAATGGAAAAATTATTCTAAAATGATTACCATTATGATTGCTTTCAAGGGTAAACAAATACGTCAATTGTTAAGGCATTTGTACAAACTAGGTATATGATTTTATTATGATGCCTGAGTGAGTTTTCACATGTAGATCTACCATAACCTTCCAATTTTTAACATTCTTCCAATTCCTTTATCTTTTTATAATGCAAGGCAAATGTAACTTTGATTTTTCCAAACCTAACTCCATTCATTGAATTATATGTAGGCTTATTTTATGTGTGTGTATAGACATGAACATACAATATACACACGTCTATGTACATATATACATATATTTATGCACACACATAGATGACTGTTCAATGACATGCATCTTTTGGATCTCCTCTAAGACCATCCCTATTGTTTTTTGAGCAACACTTCTCAAATGCAATGAAATTAAGTGTATTTTTATATACCGCATTTAAGATCATCTGCACAATATTTGGAATCACTTGAGTATCTCTATCACCATAAAATTGGTACTTCTAATCAAAGATCAAAATATACACGTTAACGGTTAATATTGATATAATTTTGAACAGGTTGCAAGACTTGAAATGTTCTCCTTTTTTGTATACATGTTACTCATATTGTAGATTAAAGATCCAACTTTTTATATAGCGTTTTAGATATTGTAACTCAAAATACGATAAGGGCCTAAAGTGTTACCATAAAAGAGGGAGTGTCATGGAACCTTTCTTATGTGCACACACATGCACGCGCGCACACACACATATAGTTTTGGCTTAAACTCTATTTTTTATTCTAGGTTTCATGTTTTTATGATAATAAGATTAGCATAATGTATACCCTTGACTGTGTAGAGGCACATAAAATTCTATTTCACCAGCTTTTTTGGTTGTTAATACATGCAAGCTACCAATGAACCGAGTAAAAAAACATGGAATTTTTCAACAAATTTTTTCTGCTTCATAAAATGAGTTTGGTTAGTTTATTCACATCATTATCTTCCTTTGATATTTGTACTTTGATCAATACAACCAACAGAAAAATGCCAGAACTGAAATGCACCAACCTTTATCTATTTATAGCAATATTGATTTGTTTGTTTATCCTTAATTTATGCATAATATTGTTTTTTTATATCTTGATTTTTGCACAACTTGAAAAGAATCTCGACTGACGTCCAAATGATGACCGTCGATTACATGATTGACGTCCACAATCAGTACAATGAAGCTTAGCAAAGCAAGGCAGTATCAAATGTGCAATGCTTGAATCAAAATAAAATAAATTACATGAAAGTTCCAAAATTTCTTAGAATTATATTGCAAGTAATATTAGCAGTGGATATCTATTTAGGATGAAACTGAGTTATAAATGTGGAATTTTTTCCAGATCTTTTAGTACTTCTCTGGATTGCGTGCCTTTGGAAGCAAAAATAGCATGGTTGTAAAAGGTATTCAATATTTAAGGAATTTTCTTGCTTTGCTACTTGTGTCATATTTTGTAGATAAGTTTGGAACAATATTAGTGGGTATAAAATATCAATGTTTTTCCTAACATTTTCTAGAGCATTTAACTAAAACAACTTAATATCCTTACTTTTGTGTTTTGCCCTACTATGTGTCCTTGCTCTGCAATTTCATTTACCATAAAATCTTGGGTGCCATAGACATGCATGTGAGTAGGAAAAATAAATATCCAAAGTTTCATTACTCACTCAATAAATTAAATCAAGTTACATAGCTATATTACTTAATAAAAAATAAGAATGCCTACTTTGATTAACGTTTCAATGTGCCAATGCTATAACCATAATTTTTAATTTCATACTTTGTGTCCAATACAAGTTATAATGCTCACATGAATGTCAATCCATGTGCAACCTAATGCTTTTGGATTTTAACTCAAATATTGAATAAATGATATAGAGTGGAATATTATTGACCATTGATTATACTTGAATTTGGTAAGAGAACATAGGTTCACGTTTTTAGCAAATTTCAAAAAGCTAAGTACACCCATTTGTCATGTCAATTCTAGATATTAAATCACATGAATATTTGCATAGGTTTTATTAAAATGAAATAAAGGAAAAATAAATTGGCTACCCCATTTGTTTCGTATTTTTTAGCGATTTATGCATATTTAAGGGATGTATATTTTTATTATATTGCTTTAGCTTTAACTCGGAAAATCAAAGAACTTTAGTTTAATGATTCAGATTTTGTTGATGCATATAGGAAAGAGATAAGCTGTGGAGTTTTTGGTCTTTGGGTGATTGAGTTTTTTCCGTGGTTATAACTATTTATGGAAAACTTAATGGGATCTATTTCATGATAGATATAGTAAATCACACATACACACTCACACATGTGTGCACAAACACGCACACGTGCACACGCGTGCGCGCGCGCACACACACACATACACACACACACATATATCCATGTGTGTATGTTTGTGTGTGCGTGTGTGTGTGAAGTTGATAGTTTCTTAGTCATGGTTCAACAATTCAAGTATTTTGTTTCAAATTAAATTGAGATATATTGAGCGAAAAAATTAAGAGTATCTATTATGATTAAATATATTATGAAAATATACATTTTTTAACTAATGATTAAATATATTATGATTAGAAAATTTTCAACTAATGAAAAATCACTTGAAACTTCTTACTCTTGATTATTATTGTTGATTACTAAATTATAGGTAAACAGCTATTTTCAAATTTGAGTAGAAATCAATAATGTGACATTAAATGTCAAGCTGACCATCTCAATCAAAAGTCATAAGCCATTCTAATCAAAAGTCATAAGCGTTCGATAACTTTATATCTTTGATACTGCAATCTGTGTAGAACGCAAAAGATGTTGTCTTCAAAATGATTATACACCGTGACTTATCATTGGTTCATGTTTTGTGAAATCAGCAAAATAAAGCTTTTCCATGACACGAAATCCATGTAAAAAAATGATAGGTGAGCATGGGATTTGGGATAGCTTGGTAGAGTCTTTTGAACATAGTGCACTGGTGGTTGCGCTTCGAGACATGAACTGGCTGTTGACCGGTGGCTGCGCACATGAATGATGAGCTGACCTTAGTGGTCATGAATAGGCAGTTGAACTTCAGAAGCATGTACATGCCGAGCTAAACTTGGTGAGCATGTACTTTGGGCCAATGTACGTGCATAGTGTTGAGCATGAACTTTGGGACAACTTTGTAGGGGTAGTTGACAGCGCTAACTGCATGGCTTTAGGAGCAGACAAAACATGAATGTTGGGTTGAACTTCATGAGCTTGAGCTTCAGGACAGTCTTAAAGAGATAGTTGAACTATACTGGTGGCTGTGTGGTTTGAATGAGATAGTCTTACGGCGGTTGCAGATAGTACTTGGCGGCTGAAATCTGAAGTGCAACTGGTATGAGCCGAAGTGCAAGTGAAGTGGACTGAAACGCTGAAGTGAGCTGAAGAGTAACCCACGCAGGTAATATGATAGAACTGAAGTGCAGTTAAAGAGAGCTTCTGGGGCTGAATGAGACAATTGGTGCTGCTGTAGTGGATTGCATGGAACCCGAATTGCATTTGAAGTTGACTGTGGTAGGTTCAAAAAGCTAAACAAGAACGTTACTTTAGGTTAAAATTTTGGCAACTGTTTTGCGCTAACATCCTTCATTCTAATAGTAGCTTTTTTTTACCAAATCGCAAATATCAATTTAATTCTTACTGAATATTTAAATGTCACAATATACTGCTTAAAATTGTTCTATGCTCTTTTTTGGCTGCTGCTATAAAACAAATTTTAGGCATACTCAAACACAAAAATTATAAATACATGTTTTTTTGGTTGTTTAAGTTCATTTTTTAGCCTTTTTCCAGACTCATATATTAGCAGCACATTGCTTACTCATGTAGGCAGTGAAGAAGATTGAGGACTACTTTGTAACAGTGTAACGTGGCTGAATTAATTTTGCACTATGACGTCATTTGAACTCGCCTGTTTATTTATTACACACTTAAACTTTCTTGCATCTGATTGCACTCTTTCATAACTGTGAAAGTGAATACGTGTTTAATCCGATATAAAACTATATATGCAGTCTCAAAGCATTTATCAAGTTGGTGCATAAATGTTATCATCCTTGATCATGTTATTATTACACTAAATCGAAAATACGATGCCGTGTGCGAAGCACGGGTTCGCACTAGTTATATATGTTTAACGATATTTATTTTTCTACCGATAAAATTTTAATTTTGAAACATAGAACCAGTAAAATACCAAAATGAATCATGCTTACTTATTTAAAATAACTACAAAAGGGTTGTAAGACTTGGGTAGATTTCTCATCAAATTAGTGATGCTTGAGAATTGAATGTATGACGACCGCCCATGACCCCTGCACTGAATCTAGAGATAGTGCGCTGTAAAGTGTGCCAGGCAGCCATGGACGATTGTCAGGGTAAAATAAAACAACAGAATCTATCGTATTACTCACAGCGCATGGACAAAATACAATAGAACATATATTTAGTGAAGCTTTACAGAATAAAATGCCATCATATAAAACTTCATAGTAGTTGAATACAAACATCCAAATAGCCAATACATCAAGCCTCACTACATAACACTCAGAGTTATACAAAACAGCGGAACATCCAGTACATATAGTAAGAAGATAATATGCAACCCTCCAGCCCATCTTCGATATCATCATCGTGAGAAGCAAGAACAGCACCTGTCACCTGCTACCTAGTCTGCCCGTCCCAAAAATGGACGAACAGCCCAAGGCAATAAGAGTTAAAACATAAAGCCTTGAGTCAGACAACAGTCTTAGTGAGCAGTAAATTAACTAACAACATACCAAAAGAGCATAAAGGAAAAGGAATAGAAATACAACCCTCCCACTCCACCTCTTTCTACAGTGATAGCCCCCAGACACACAATAAGCAGAAGCAACACAGCAGAGCATACAATTTAAAGTAAAGTAATAATCATTCGAGTCAAGGGCGATGTTTTCTAAGTACCAAGGCCTAAATCAGATAAGCACCCAGAAAATACCGCTCTTGAGTCCGAATGACGATACAACCAAACATCCATGACTCTGGCTATCACTGTTATCATTGCTTCGATATCACCGTTAATTGAATGACCGGCACATTCTTTCAGCCGTCCGTCAAGGGCTAATGGAAACCCCGGTTCTAGACATAACTCCCGCACGTCGTCGCAGCCCGTGCCTAGGACTATCGAATCTGCCCAGAGTACTCGACCATCAACAGTTGGCCGTTGGGACTATCGAATCTGCCCAAACGTACTCTTGCTTAGAGCATGCTAGAACCTTCAACAACGATTCTATCCAAGCCTCCTAGTCATCCTCCTCGACGACTATTCTCATATCCATTCATTATCCTCAACTCGAATCATATCACCGAGTTATCAACATGCTTGGAATGATCCCGTCTGGATTAGACCAAGTCTTCATCACATGATTGCCTCGCTTCATCACATCCTCGCAAAGCCTCATCTCAACATCACATCATCAAATCTACGTATAAGAGCTTCATCATCCCGCTACATATGCCACGAGCAGCGTACCCAATTCAAGAGCCTTTCTCCTAGCTTTTGAATCATCTTCGGTCTAAATCAAACCATCAATCATCTAATTCATAACAATCAATCAAACCAAACATTAATCCAAGCAATCAAGCATTCAAATATGATCTAAGTAGATAATTATAACAATAATGGCATTTTCATAATTAAAGAGTTGAAAGTCTAACAAGCATGAAAACATGAACAATATCTCTACAAACTTGATGAATGAACTTGCATAGATTAACATATGATAAAATGGATGTAACATCATCATGAACAATGGATCTATACTTAGGATGAAGAAAATGCATGGAAATCACTATTTTAACACCAAATCGAGCCAACAATCCGATATACTCCTTTGGATCCGTGTGAGAGATAATCACCACTCACCAAATCACCTAAACAACTCCAAATCTACACGCTTCAGATCTGGACAGCGAAGGATCGAGCTTGATCTATCACGAATCCACTTCAAACGAAGAAATCTCACTTCAAAGGATGAAGATCTTCAACTTTAGCTCTTGGATCTTAAATCTTGACCTTCGATTTGGATGAAAGGAATCACTAGATTAGAGTAGAGAAAAGAAGTGAAGAAGTGTAGAAGTCGAGCTCTCAAAATGGCAGCACTTCGTCGCTTCGAAATCCGGATTCCAAAAATGAAGCCAACCCCCTCTATTTATAGCTGAAAACCGCCCCTAGGTCGCTCGGAGTTAGGTCGTATACGACCTACGACCTACGACCTATAAACCTTACCGACCTAAAGCCTCTTCAACCTAACAACCCAGGCCACTGCAACCTACGACTTATCACCCCAGCGCTTCAACGACTTAACAAAACCCTTCCTCCTACGACCTAACAAGGTTACGACCTATGACTTAGCGACTTAACCATAGGTGCGACCTAACAGTGCTACGACCTAACACTTAAACACATCAGCGACCTAACGCTTAAGCGCTTACGCGACCTAACAATCGTAGCGCCTCAGCGACCTAACTGTGTTACGACCTATAACCTCAGCGACCTAACACACTAACGACCTAAAGCACTGCGCGACTTAACTATGCGCGACCTAATACTAAGCCAAAACCCAGCGACCTAACAACCTTAAGTCTTCACGCGACCTAAAACATGCTACGACTTACGACTTAACTCGTACGACTTAACTCCCATAGGTCGCTCACTACTACTTAGGTCGTTGCCGACCTAACTACACTAACTCGCTAACCTTCTTAAGTCGCTGCCTATCCTTAAGTCCTTAAGTCGCTCAACCCTATAGGTCGCTAACTCCTATAGGTCGTCCCAACCGACCTAACAACTTAATCACTAAGTCGCTAACCCGGAATCACTAGGTCGCTAACTCTCCCAGCCGACCTAACACTTAACCAAAACTTAGGTCGCATAATTCTATAGGTCGCTCTAACTAACCCACGACCTAAACCGCCATACGACTTAAGACAATACGACCTATTTCTTAACTCGGTCAAAACCTTAAGTCGGCAACTCGACCCAGACTTTTATCTCTTAACTCGTCCAAACCGACTTAGGACTTAGAAAAATTCTAAACGACTTATCAACAATGCAACCAATTGTTAATTATTTCACGATGTTTCGATCCGTAAAATACGGGTCGTTACAGAATGCATCAAGTAGAGTAAAGTGTTTTAATAATAAAATTATAAGAAAATTGAAAAAATGTTGAGAAAGGTCCATTAATAAGATACATAGTATCCGATAATGCAGAACAGTACTTTGGAAAAAATCCATTAAAATGAAAATTATAGCTCTTAAATTGAATAAATATGAAGGTTTACTTATTGTTATATTTTATTCATATTTATTAGTACTTATGTTATAATTGATCTATTAGTTTATTTTTTCACTCTTAATAATTTTACTATACATATTTAATGGTATATTTGTTTTTAATTTTGAAAAATAAAACAAATAAAATATCAAAATAGATCATGCTTACATTTTTAAAATAACTGAAAAAGGGTTGTAGGGCTTGGATGGAGATCTCACCAAATAAATGATGCTTAAGAATTGAGCACATCAAGGAGAGTTGAGTATTTTAGTTCTAAAATTATGAGAAAATTGAAAAAATGTTGAGAGAGATTCACTATATATATAAGATAAAATGATAATAATGGAGTTCTAAATTGCATCTTATTTTAGGTAAAGAAAATCAAAGAGGGTTATCACACACATATGTATACCCCATTGACATCATCATCGATAAACGACATTAATCCATATTAATATTAACCATAAGACGCAACAATTAACTATACACACATGTCACATATTTACATTATACCCCTAGGTTAGAATATTACCTCTAGTGGAGTTATAATGTTCGTATCATTAATACACACATATTAAAATAATAAAGATAAACTTGAACTAAAATTAAATTAATAATAAAAAAATATTATTAAACAAAAAAAATATTATAAATATAGATCAAATAAATGAAAATATACCCAAACTCTTTTATTAATAATACTAAATATGATTTAGTATAAACTTTATCATTATCTAAACACAAAATACGACCTTATGCAAATTAACAAAAGGAAATCTTCTGAAATTCACCATTTTTACCCTACTGCTAATGCATCTGATCCAGTAATGGTATCAGAACCTACATTGTGTTTATGTGAATAATTAACAACACATAGGGCAATCTTTTGGGAAAAGCAATCAAATGGGTATCTTGGGAGAAAGTGCTTAAACCAAGGAGAATGTTAACCTAATTAAGGAACGTTCTATGAAAGTAACACCTTTCAATCTTCTAGCTTATATATGACGATCATAGAATTTGAATCCCTATCGCCCCGGCAAGCAATAACATGCATACGCCAACTGACATCTGTAGCATTACAATACATAATTCCGACTAGGTACTGGCTCTAATACTAAATTGACGACTGTGGGATTCGAACCCATGTCGCCTTAAAAATCAATAACTTGCATTAACCATTGTGCAAAAGGATGTTTGTGTTAACTTTCCAAAAGGGATGTTGCACGTTAAATTGCTCATCAAAGTGGTATGTTCCAAGGTCATGCCTTTGTGGAAGACTCAGAAGTGCGTTGAGTCGTAGGATGATTCAAAAAAGCGTATTTGAATATTATAAGAAAATAAAAATTGTTTTAAATTTAAATAAAGTATTATATAATCTTATAAAGTGTTATTAAATGCAAATTTTATTTTATTTTAATTTAAATTTATAAGGTTTTTGAATATAACTTAAATAATTTTAAACTTGCATTCATGAAAGTTATAAATAAGTAAATTTAAATTATTTTTAATTATATATATATATATTAAATTAAATTATATATTTATAATTAATTAAAATATTTAACTAATAAAAGTATATATATGAATATATATATAACTTAATGTATTATAAGTGTAATAATAAATTAAAAGTGTGTATATAGTAAATGGGAGGTTAAATAAATTAAAACCCATGAGACATAACAGAGTATAAATTGGATGTATATGAAGATATATACGATACCATTAGTTATACTCATCTCGCCTAAATAGTCGATAGTACTCAAGAAAATTATTCTAAATTAAGAATTTGGAATAATAACACTCTTCTTCGTTTATAATATAAATAGATAACTTTACATACATATGGCTGTTAAACACCCTAAAGCCATAGGATATCTAAGATGTTATTTATATTATATTAAATAAGTAAGAATGGTATGTAACTTTATTTATCACCCTCACGGGTTACATAACTCCTCTTAGGATATCACGAAATAATGGGTCTAGGGTATCCAATGTACTTTATGATTTGTTGAAAACCCTTAAAGTCATAAAGATGATTAAGAGCATAGTTAAAAGTCTGCCAGGAGTTGTATATGTGATGTAATTAGTAAAGTGTTACTTACCGTTTATAAGGACTATAATTTGTTGAGCAACCTCAATATTACAATAACATGATAAACGGATCTCAACACCCCATGCAGATCTATTTTAGTGTTTTTGAGAGATGCAGAATTCAATGATAGCCTTGTTAGATAAATATAATAAACAAATCTAACAAGTATAAAAACATATGAGATATTATAATAATCTACTAAAATAAAATTGCACAATTTATATAAATGATAAAATTGTTCATCAATTAGAATATACTAAATGAACTGAATTAAAGATTGAAAAAGAAATGGGAATATACTTACAAATAAATATATTGGCATGTTGTCGCTTTAAGACCTGTGCAAGAGCCAAAGTTATACAACCATTTAAAACATTCATGACTTGGTCACTTAAGTATTAATTTTGCTTGAGATTGCATATTATTTTTTATGAGTTTTAAACTATAAAGCAGTATAATAGTTTGGTTATTTGACCCATACTCGATTACATACAAAATATTTGTAATGAACAAACGCATTTGTATTATATGAACTCTCGATAAAAATGTGTCGTTAGAAATGAGCAAATAAACCATGGTGCGAGATCATTTGTTCAAACAATTAAATGCATTAAGGACCTTGTAGTGTTGAAAACAACACTAGAGCGAGGGCTATAGACAAACCTAGGAATTCGATCATTGAAATGTCAATTTTGATCTTACTGAAATATTATTTTGATCTATTTTCTTAAACATAACATATTCGATATCTTAAAATGTTAAGGATGGCTAATACATTTTTGGTAAAGAATTTGCTATAGTATTATTGTAAAGGATTTCTCTCTTGAACATTTTTTCTTTTTAAAAGAGAAAATGAAGGTTTGTGAATGATTATAATGTTAGCACCATTGGGATGAAAAGAGTGAATGTCACTTTTGTTCATTAAGAGATATCAGAAACAAGATTGGTCTTAATATTATTAGTAAATGCTTAATAAGGAAATAAGAAATAAGATTTATATTCCTAACGCATTTTTCTTATATAAAATTTACTCACTGTAAGATTTATTTCCTTTAGTTCATGATCTGCGATCTAAAGCTCTTAATTATAAATTAGCTACCATAAAAGGAAATAAATAGACCTTAGTAAGTCATTGAATAAAGCTTCATATTTCGAACGCGGTTATTATAATAGAGGAAATAGTGAAAGCGTATTATATAACACTGTACTTGTGAACGCATGAAGTTTTGAAAGATTACTTTCGTATATGCCAAACATTATTTATGAAATAATTATTATTTTCGGTATCAACTGGAAATAGAAGTAGTGTTGTTTTAATTTGAATATTACGAATAACCGTCATAAAATAAATATGTGCTTTGGAATTTTGATGATGATGTTTATTTTAATAACCATAATTATGCACAGTAGCTATAATATTTAACAACTAGTTTAAGTATTATGGACTAAACCGTATTTTTGAGAAATAATTCTTTAATCATATGATTGTGAATCATATGTTACTTGTGAACCATATATCAAATAACTAAGGGAAACACACATTCTATAGGAGAAAAGAAAGGATTTAATGAACTCTTTGATTTACATGTATGTAGTCCAAAGTCCAATGAAACCAAAATGGATCCACTTACTTCGTTAAATTTACTGATGAATTATCTAAGATATGAACATGTGTATTCAACACACAAGTAAGATATCTATGATAAGTTCATAGAGAATATAAAATATAAGTATAAAATAAAACATGCAAAGGAAATAACATAATTCGATTTGATTGAATTAGTGAGTAACTTGGATAAGAGTGATAGATTTAGGGGTTATGCCCTAGGGGCAATTTTATAATTTATTCTAAATCATTAACTTTATAATAGAATCTCGTTCGAAATACAAGGTGTTTTCCTTTCTACTATATACTGTTATAATGTGTTATATTAATTATTTATTTAATTTAAGTATATTTAACAGAAAATCCATAAATGGTATTTTCTGTGAAAGTAGTTGCAATACGTTGTAACCATAAGAAATTTATCACAATAAAAACAAACATATCATTTTAAATATTCCTATTCAAGATGTATCGAGACTGGATTTTGATACATCCCTTAAGACTACAATATATAATGCTCTCCAAATGTTGAGTAGTGTATTACTCATGTCTGCTGAAGGGGACCAAAGGGTTATGTACTGATAGTTATTGGATAACTATGTAATGACTCACTTGATAGTTTGATGTTGGTTAATATAACTAAGGTCAAACAGAGAATATCGAAGTGAAAATATAACATAGTTCTCTCGACTTGAGAATATTACCGAACTTCAATGTGGACACGCCAGTTTAATTATAGTTAAAACCTGGTATGACATCCATCGAACGACTAAAGTTGGATTTGAGTTAAGGGATTGGAAGTGAAACAATATTTGATAGAAAACTTGTCTTCTCGGTTATATGAGGTTAAAGTCTCTGGCCAGAGTAATTTAATTAATGGTAATTGTTATTATTGAACCAAGGACTTTGTGTTTGAACTATGCAAGTTTAATGCGGATGACATTGGAATTTTAACCAATACCAAATTATATTAGTCCTAATATTATATAGTTTTAATGAAGAGAATTGCTGTAAACAATCGTGACTGACAGAATGTAACGGCCTGGAATTTCGGACACTTCATCTTTAAATATCTGAATTATTTAAATATTTGAATCTTGGGTTAAATATGATTAAATTGATTTAATAATCTTGTTAATCTCTTTTTAAGTAATAAGTAATGATGGTAAACTTGTTTTAAAAAACGTTTACAAAAATAAATACTTTGAACAAATATCGATAATGTGACTGAAAATTGGTTTATTGATAAACAACTTTTTACTCGTTAGAAGTTGTTCAATTTTTTTACATACACTTATTTGCTTCGAAAATCAATAATATGAAATGAAAATATTTTTCGAATATGGAAAACAAAGTGTTGGTGATGTTATGGGAAGAAATTTTGTGTGTAAGGGTAATAGGGTAATTTGCTAAATAAAAATGAGGTGTAGAGTATAATAAGCATGCAAGGCACATGGAAGGGTCTGGGCCGTGTAAGGAGGGTGCTTATGCATGTGTGTACATTCATTATCTCCTAAAGCTTGAAAAATAACAAAAGAATAAAAATGGTGGAAATGGATTAACACTAATCCACTTTGTTCTTCACTAATCTTTCTCTAATTAGCTCAAATCTCTTCCAAACTTGACCAAAATTTCACCAACACCTTAGGAAGCATGGATCCAAAGTCAAAAATAAATGAAGCAAAGAGGAGATGGGGTTTCCATCTTGGGTCGTGAGCATGAGATAGGAGAAGGAGGCTTGGCTTGGCTTGGATGTGTTAAAGATTGTATCTTTATGCTTTTGGCAATGGTAGAAAGTGGTTCTTGAGTTTGGGTGCGATTGATCATGTGTTTGGCCTAGATTTGGGTGAGCTATCTCACTATATTACATGTATATGTTATGTGCGTGTGTGTGTATATAAAATCACTCCTATTACCTTCTATATTTTGTGGCATGGCATAGACTTTGTGTTTACATGTTTGGTTGGCTTGTGTGTTGAATTGAAGTATGTTTGAAAGCATTTGTATAGATAGTCACTATAAGTGCACTTCGATATTCCTTAACTATAACTTGTATAAATGGAAGATTTATGAACTTAAATTATGATAATTTGATGGCTCTCTACATATATTTTGATGTATAGGATAGCAAGGAAATGGTTTGGAAAGTTATAAAAATTGTGAACCAAAGTTGTGAAAGTTAGAAGCCAAAAGATTGCTATGGATGCACTTTGAAAATGCCTTGTGTTCGGAAATTTTCAAAGTCAACTTTGAGAAGCATCCTAGTGGCTTCTTTGCATTTTTAATAAGTACTATAAAAGTATCTATTACTGGAATAATATGAAAGTTTAAATCATTCATAAACTTATGAAACAAAGTTGCAAAAAGTTATAGCGAGAAGAAGATCCCTATATGAGCACTTTGAAATGTCATGTTTTTGGGAATTTTTGTAATTTATTTGATAGACAACCCTAGGTGTTTATTTGCATTTTTAATAACTATTATATGTGTTCTTATTACTGGGGAAAAAAATCAAAGTTTAAAAGATTTTAAAACTAGTCAAACAAGTTGTCTAAATTTAGAGCAAAAATGTGGATATAATACATTATGAAATATACCTTATTTAGGAATTTTTATAAATAAATTGAAAGATATTCTTGGATGTTTCTTTATATGGTTTTTAAGTACCCTAAGGATAGTACCTACTATAAAAATTTCAAGTGTTAAATCATTTGTTTATGTGGTAGATTGTTTGGAGTTTTAAGTGTCTAAAATGATATTGAAATTTGGTCTTTTCCTCTAATCTTTTTAAGGATGTTTTCTAACATATTTTGCAGTATTTTAAAGTTGGTTTGAAGTTTAAATAGTTTTTTAGTGTTATTTATGAGTTTTTAAAGTAAAGAGGTCTTGTAATATAAAACATGTTTTTCATCAAATTATGAATTAGTTATTTTCAAGTAATATTTTACATAGATATTTAAAGCCTATTTATAAGTATTTTTAAAGTATTATATATAAAAGTTTGGACAAATAAGTTAAGTGTTTTAGAAAGGAATAATGGAAGTTTTTGATTATAACACTTATGTTATAATAAACGGTTTTGCATATTTATTAACAAGTATATTATCTTGTTTAATAAATGTAGACATACATATATCTTTAAAATAATATTTTTAAAGATAATGATAAGTATGGAATGGTTTGGCTTCGTTATGACAGTGTATTAATAACATTTGTCTTTAACCCTTTTTGATCATACTTTTGAAAAGAATGTTTTAAAGATACGCATAAGTGAAATGTTTTTGGGTTTGTAGTGACAATGTTTAAGTAACATTTTTTTAAACCTTTTGAATTAGATATGTGAATGCAATTAGACCTTTTAAATGGATATTTCAAAGGTAATAACAATTATGGAATCTTTTAGAAAAAGATTGAAAAAGTAAAGGTTTAAAGTAAGAAATCTCGTTAATGATTTATGAGTATACTTATACCATTTTAGATAAGTATAATAATACCTTTTGAAGTATTCAAAGAGTAGAAATTAATAGCAGTGATTGATAAATGAAGTTTTATTAGATAAAAGAAATTTTACTTAAAAAATAGGTTTAAATTAATAAAAGTGTTAATTAAATAAAAAGGGGATTAGAAGTCACTTTTGTGACTTAATCATGCTTTGTGTGAAATGATCGTGCTTTGTGTGTTTACTCGTTTATGGAAAGTACTTAGTCGTGTACTTAGCACTAAAAGCCGATGAAGTATGCTTGTCTATCTGTAAGAGTTAAGAATGAAGTGTCCAAGCAAGGGTTTGATGCAATGAGTGCTCTAACTTACCTGGCTTCACTTTTGACTGAGGGATAGTGTAAGTTGAAAAGTTCAGAAACATGATAAGTATACAAGACTTTGTTTCCATATACAATCGTCAACTTGATAGTCGATTAGTCAACTATCGAAACTGACCAATTAACTTGGGAATTATCTAAAAGCTTCATGGTTTAATACGATTTGAGAACCCCTAGGGAGGAGCATTGGTATGAAACATCTATAGCTTTAAGAACTTTTATACATACATACATATACATATATACACACACACGAGATCCTACGGGGAGGACTCCTCTTTAAATATTGTTCGCTTACTTCTAGAAAATTGAAACCGGGTTAACCGAAAATTCATCAATTTAGTTTTGAGGAGACAGGGATCAATAAGTGTTTTATTTATCAAATACCACTTCAAAACTGATATACGTGTTCTTTTTTTGGAAGTGATTGTGAAGTGGAATGCTATAGAGTAGAACTGTTTATCCTATGGTTAAGTCCAAGGGAGAGGTTAGCATTAGCATTTGTTGGATGACTTATGCAAGGATCTATATGGAGATTCGATATCTGTTCGAGATGCTCGAATCCAAGTAGAGATTCATGATCTGTTCGAGATGCTAGAATCCAATTGGGAATTCATGTTATGTTCAAGTGATGAAGACTCATGTGAGAGATGCCAAATGTTACCTCGACATTGAAAATGAAATAAAATAGAGTAGGCCTCATAGTCTGGGGTTTAACAAACCCGCAATAGGATATTATCACTCTAATTCTAGAGTATGCTTATCGATGTTGCATGCGTGAGGTGATGATATTTGGGATCACGTTTTCAACCATGGACCAGCTATATTTACCTTATGGTATATTCTGTCTAGAGATATATGACGCTCGGAGGTAGTTTCTGACCCTTGTGTAGGAAATTGAATTCAGCTTGACCGAAGAGATCTCCACGGAATATCCATTATGTGAACATACCTTAGCATTTTTAGATGTACTTCTAATATTGTTGTGTCATGAGATGCAAGCGGCACAAATAATTTATTATTTATATTCTTCACCCTATACTTTATCTATTATATCACCTTATGTACTTATTAGATAAGTGGATCTTTTGAGGGGATAACCGTTACGAGATTCCGTGTAGTTTATATGTTGATCGCATATTTCTTTAGTTTCTCGCACCAGGTTTATATCTGACACGTGGTTTTTGTTTTCCCTAAATTCCTCATGTGCTCTTTTGAGTAGTGTGAGAAAGGTAGGTTTTAGTTGCAAGTTCATTTGAACTCAAGGAGACAAGCTGGATGTTTCACCTACCGTTGTATTCTTATTTTCACTACATTACTATATTGTATGTATCAGCATTTGTGAGGACGAACTGTTATAACTGTCCATGTTAATGATAGTATTTCGAATTGTAATTCTGGAATGTTATGTATCTTAGAGTCTGTCTTTTGATATATATATATATATATATATTATATTTTCGATGTGAGACTATGATATTGTGTTCTCTTCTTTCTTGCTCTATTCCTTTTTCGTTTTACTTTACCATAACAATCTGTCTTTCCAACACTTGGATGCTCGGCACAAGAACACCGTGGATGTATTGGCATCGACATTCAGGGGTTGAAGAGGCAGATCGTTACATCTGAAAATTGCAAAATTAGATTTATCAAAATAGTATAAGCGATAAATTCGTCCAATACAACATCACTAGCTAAGATAATGTATGAACGTATTGTTCGAATTGTTCGTTATTAATCATTGACTTAATTTACACCTATGAGTCACACAACTGCAATTCTAAATAGTCTTAATACACATGATTTAATTAAATTATAATTTTTAGAAATTAATTAATATTTATGAAATGTTAGTTATAATTTTTTTAGATCAATATTGAATATAGTGCACATATAAAAGCTATATATGTACGTATCATTATAAGATATCGATGTACACTTGAATTAGATGTGAAATGTGAAATTACAGATTGGGTTTAAAAATGCAATATGCCCATAAGCCTACATCGACAACCGACCTTGATGGGGGGGTAGGTGTGCAATGATATTTTGGAAATATGGGTATGAATTGATGGAGATAGACAAGGTAAGATAAAACCTTGATCTCCTTCTTTCTCTCCTTTTCTTCTCTTTTAAAAAACCAACACCTCCTCCATTTTAAAGTCATCTTTTTCTTTACCCTTTATCTCCATCTAGGCCCCAAGCTATAGACATTTTCCCCTCTCCATTTTCAAACTAAAAATCAACTAAAATTAATTTAAAAGAAAAGTATGGCGATCTCCTCGGTTAGTAGCATTTCTGGAAGGGATTGAATCTGATTCAAGGAGCTTCTCTGATTCAACATTCGAGCTGTTACATCAAGGCTACAATTTAGTTGATATCCAGTTCATATCTGTTTATTTGCATATTCATTCATGCCATTGTATAAATAGGTTAGAACTATACCACGAATTCATATATTTTTTGTTATTGATTTACATATGAATGGATTATAAAACAATTATATATATATATATATATGTGTGTGTGTGTGTATTTGTTATTGTACATGAAAAAAAATTCAAATGTAAAATTAAAATTTGAATTTTAAACTATTGTTAAATACATACATACATATATAAATTAATTTAATACATTTTAAATATTATTTTTCATATTTATATAAATAAAAAATTAGATATATTTTATTTAAAATCCAAAATATAATAGTGCTATTAATTAATGTAAAAAGTATTAATTATACAATATCTTTATTTTCGAATGGATTAAATTTTAAAAAAATTATTTTTTAGTATCTTCATGGCCAAAAATACATATTATATATAATATATATTATTATATGTTTAATTATATAATATTATTTATAAATATAAATTAAAATTTTATAGCTTAAACGTGTGTATGTGTTTGTGTGTTATTTTATGTAGTTTCGAAAAAAACATTTTTTCATACACACACATAAGATTATAAATCAAATATAAAATATTTTAATTTGAATTTTAAATTTTAAATAAGATATTATTTTAAATCTATATGTAATTAATTATAATTTTCTTAAAGATCTTTTAATATTGAATTTTGAATTGGTTTATATTTTATTTTTAAATTTATACATGATTGTTATATATTACTTATTATACATATATGTGAATACACACACAGATATATATATATATAAGTATACTTTATATTATATAATAATAGCTAGCAAATTCATATATGAAGAGGCTAATGTGTCTGTTGCATTGTAAATCTCAGCACTTATATTTAGGCATATTAAACTATGTGCACATTATATGTTGCACGTGCACATACATGTATATATGTATTTGATACACATATACACATTATATATTACATATATAATCAAATCAAATCTTTATGTTAATAAATTAAATAAAATAGTGATTTTAGTTAAATTTTATTTGGATTGGATCTAAATAAATTTAGACTTCATAGGCCAAACAAGATCTAAAATGGTAAAATAAACTGAAACTCACCCATTTAGCCCAATACCAACAACAATGGTATCATAGTCCAATAGCCTGCGCAGTCTAAATTAGTAGTGTTAGTACCAACTTATTAAGTTTACCTATTTAGTAGAATGTTCAGAAAAGTGGTGTCTAGTCTGGGTTTGGGTTATCAAATATCCTAGACTACCTGGCTACCGACCTGGCCCGAAAGGTAAAGTAGGCCTAAAGATTATCCTAAATACAAAGGCCCAATTTCAATTTAGGCTTTGCGCTGATTTTTCAAAAATTTGTTTTAAAATTATAATAAAATTTTAAATTTTAAATAAGTAATTTTTTTATAAATGGTATAAAATAAATTTTATTTTTTTGGAAAATTTAATATTTAATTTCTTAAATTATTAAAAATTAATTAGAGTAGTAAAGTAAATAATTAAATAAATAGTCAACTAATTAAATCAAATAACATATATATTAATATATGTTGCATTATCTTATAATATTTAAGGTAATATATATAATTTTCGAAATAAATTATAATTAACTAAATTTTATTTAAATAAATTAATTAAAAATTATTAAATAAATAAAATAACACACACACACATACACATATTTAGATATATTTATGCAATTATAAATGTTATACTATACATATTCAATTTAAAATGTTTAAATAAACAAAAAAATTAAATTATTAGTTAATTAAATAAAATTAGTATAAGATTATACGTTAGATTATTATAAAAGTTAATTAAATTATAAAATTTTATACAACAATAAAACTCATATAATACGAATCCATAAGAGGAAAATATGCATAAGTACAAACTTTAAGAAAAAATTAGGCTGAAGGACAAGAGGTTTTTTGGGCTAAAGAACAATGCTAATTATAACTAGAATTCCGTATAGTGTAAATTGAATATAATGTTCGTTATAAATAGAATCAAGTATGGTGTTAAAATTGAATATCATGCTTGTTATAACTAGTTTTTGGTCCTTTAGCCCAAAAGTATAACTTGATGCCCTTAATTCCAAAGTTTGTCATTCTCCGTGATTCCCCCATGTATGGTAAGTGATTGAACAGTAAGAAATCCAAATTAGATTTTAGAAATAAATACATATGTATAGTTCATATACCGTGACTTCAGATGTATTTAACACTTGAATCATGTGGGTATTTCATAAAAAATACATTATTCCATAAATCAATACCAGTCAATTAAATTTATTAAAGATTTTGAATTTTGAATAGAAATTTTGTCCTCTGCCCTTTATATGTCAATAAATTACTTGCATACTTTGTAGTTATTTAGCAAACTTAAGCTAGGGATGTTATATTTAGCATGTATTTGTTGAGCAAACTCGAGGTACATAGATTATACTTAGGCCGTCGCAAAATGGTAACTACGAGTGAATAATCGCTTTCAAATTTTCAAGCAAACTCAAGGTCGAAATGAGATTAGGACATAGACCATGGGTTATGAGTTATATTTGATACAACTAATAAATTGTTATCAATCATTTATCAGCCTTTGATTTGTTGAACATATTCAATGTTAGAATCCTAAGACAAATGGGTCCTAACACCTTGTAGAGAAGTCAAAATATTTCTATGTTTCGTCTTATGTTATTGAGAAATATAAAAGTCTAATGGGAGATTATTAGTAAAATGGAATGTAATGTTTAACCTTACTTATATTCTAAAAATATATATTATGAATTAATGTCCTAATCTACTAAATTAAATTGGCAAAAAATGTCAACACCAAAATTATTTTTTTGAAAAAGAAAAATGCACCAAACCTAACTATATAGACTGGTTAAGGGCAATTAAGATAGCGCTTATGTGTGAACATCTATGATCGTCGATAACTGAACTTCCAAGGGAAAACCCATCGGTTATGAACATTATGTTGAATGGAAAAAATCTACAATGTTGTTTCGGGTAATGACATTTATATTATTAATATTAATTATGTATGTGCCATGAATAACTCTTCTATTATTGACATAAATAATAATTATCTATGGCAATATAGGTTAGGTCATATAACTGAGAAACGACTTCACAAAATTGAATAACGAAGGTTACCTACCATCATTTGATACATGCGAGTCATGTCTTGAAGGAAAAATTACCAAGCTCCCTTTTAGTGGAAGCAAGGAAGGAGTTAACAAATTCTTGAGTCTCATATATATTGATGTATATAGCCCAATGCCTATAGTTACCAAAGATAATTCTTCTAATTTTGTAACACTAATGGTTTCTCAAGACTAGGATATGCATATCTTATAATGAACAAATATGTTGTGTGTAAGAAATTTATTGAATATAAAAATAAGGTCGAAAATCATACGTATCATATGATCAAAATACTTCGATCTGATCGAGGAGGTGTGTATATTGGGAAAGATCTCCAATAGTACATAAAAGACAATGAGATTATCTATCAAATTACTCCTATAACAATGTTGTTTCAGAGCGAATGAACCAAACCTTATTAGATATGGTTCTTTCCATGATGAGTTGAGCGAAGTGGCCTCTTTCCTATTGGGGATATGTGCTAGATACCACAGTGCATATGTGAAATAATATACATGACATAACCTCCTAAATATCAATATATTCAAAAAGAACTCATTGTGTACTAATACAATATTTTGTATGTAATGTATATATTATGTGGGTCTAGTACTGATGTTTTGTAGGCTTACATTTTATTATGTTTATGATATATATTATTCCGTTGTGATCTGTAACTCTGGTTCTGATTTATATATATCATATAATGTTTTGAATATTTTTAATCGGTGTGTTTATTACTTTATCTTAATATTGTACATCAAAATTTTTAGTTTAGATCCTCAAATGGTAATAAAGTCATGTCAGTGTTAGTCCAAAGATATATTCACATTCGATCGGCCTTAACCAAGCATATTCTTCGTGTTATTAGATGACATTACTTGTAATGTTCTTTAATAATATGAGTATAATGGTGGGGTCGTTACAACTTGATGCCTACTAAATCTGTGCCTAAGACACCATATGCGATGCTATATGTGAAGAAACCCCAACTCAGATATTGGAAGGTATGGAGTTATCCAACTTACGTTAAGAATGTTGGTCCCAGTAAACTCGAGGCTAGATCGATGTTATGTATATTTACAGAAAATCCCAAAAATTAAATGGGATATGTTTTCTACAATATTGAGAAAAAAGAGGTTATTTTTTCTTGGCATGATATCTTTTTTGAAAAGTAATTTCTGTCAAAAAAAATTAACAGCAAAATTATAGACTTGGATGAGATTCATAAAATTAACATAGAAGCCGAACTAGTAAAAGAATAAAATTCACTAGCATACGAAACAATGTAGCCTATTGGAAGGTCTAATAGGGAATCACAGGCACCGAAGAGATATTATGGTTTTCTCGTGGATGGCGAGAAAGAGGACTGCACCTTGGACGACGACACTGCTCTCTCATTCCAACAAGCACTACAGAGTAAAGACTCTGCACTATGGCTTGGAGCTATGAAATCCGAAATGGATTCCATGTATGAACATAAAAAATGGACTTTAGCTCACATACCTGAAGGGATAAATCTCATCTATAGAAAATGGATTTTTAAGAGAAACTAAATGCAGATGGATAAGTGGAGACTTACAAAGCAAGGTTAGTTGCGAGAGGATTTCTTCAAATTCAAGGTGATGATTATAATGAAATCTCTTTTCACATAGTAATGCTTAAGTTCATTCAGATAATGCTAGCTATTGTTGCATTCTAGGACTAAAAAATATAGCGAATGGACATAAAGACAACATTTCTAAATGGTTATTTAGAAGAGGTCATCTATATATCGCAGTCCGAGGGTTCAAAGTCAATGGGAGTGAGGGCAAAGCTTATAAGTTGTTAAGATCCATTTATGAACTTAAATAAGCTTCAAGGATTTGGAATAAGTGTTTTGATAAGGTATTCAAACATGCTGGTTTTAATATGAATACAAAGGAAGCGTATGTATAATGAAAGGAACAAGGAAGTGTTGCCATGTTCTTAGTATTATGCATCGATGATTTATTATTGATTGGTAATGACGTTTTATTGTTACAATCAGCGAAGGCTTGGATTTCCAAGAACTTCTCCATGAAGGAATTGATTAAAGCAGCCTATACACTAGGTGTAAAGATCTATAGAGATAGAACTAAAAGGCTGCTGGGATTGTCTCAATCCTTGTACACAGACATTGTAATACCCCAAAAAATTGGTAAATATTTTAATTAAATATTAATAATATAATGATGCAAAAATAATTGAATTTAATGAATTAATTAAATAAATATAAAATAATGATCGGTAAAATGGACAATTTTTTTATTTTGAAATTGGATGTCATAACCAGCGGCATTACGACCGACTAATTTTTTTCATCCGACTAGTATTTTGCTTTGTCTTGTTTTGATTTCATATTAATAAATTAAGAGCAAAAGGTATCGGGTCAATCGAGTGCCAAAACTAGGGTTTGAATTCAAAATTTGAGTTTGCGCAGACCATTTTTCCCTCCTACCACTGAATAAAAAGTTACATTTTTTTAGTTTCAAAAATTGACTCAACTCTTCCTTCTTCCGCCTCTCTTCTTCCACTCAAATATAAAGAATCAAACTTCGATATTTCCCTAACAACTCAACAAAAATTCACGAAACCAACGGCGTTGCCAAGCTATCGAAGAGGACTATGAACCTAAAGCGATTGAGAGGCGAAGTCCTAAAGCATGAGAGCATAATTGGTCGGACAACAAGGGGTAATAGATCAAATCACGTAACTCATTTTCTACATTCAACGTCCAACTTCAAAATGGCATACCTACTTTGTTTCTTAATGGAATTCAATGATCCACCCACTGAAACAACTATATGGGTGAGGACTATGATTTGTAAAAAGAGTTGGGATGAAAAATGAAGGTTCCTGGCCAAAAATGAAAGAACAATGAAGGCATGGGTAACTTTGGAGTTGTGGTGAGTGATTCGTCCCGTATCTTCGTAAGGCAATGTACATGACATTTTGGCTATACTATTGTAGTTTAACATCCATAAACACTAAAATTTGGATTAAAAGGGGATTCAAGAGGGATTTGAGTAATAGTAGTACTTAGAAACTATGTTAAGTTAGAATATAGTAAATTGATGATTATAGGTTAAATTTGATATAATAAATGATCAAAAACTGAACTTAGAAATGAAGGGATAGAGTCTAGGTAAGTTCTTAGGCGACCGAAGGTGGAGCGGAGGCGTCTAAAGGTGGAAAATGATGAAGAAATGGCCAAAACCCCAAAGTTGGAAAATTGTCAGGAATAGTGTACACTGGTCAACCGACTGCACTAACTGATCCACCGATGGACTATAATTTTGCCTGGTTGAAATTGAACCCATAAAGGCCTATATATAAATAGTAAACAATCGATTCAAGTCTTATTTCTCTTGTGTTCTGGAAGGTGATTGGAGGTTATTGATGAGGCAAACGATGACGTTATGAAATAAATGAATGTATACGATGATTGGTTACTATTTAAAATGGTTCAAATGGGTTTTTGCAATAAGGAAATGTGAAATGAAGATTGATGTGGATAGGAACAAGACAAGAACAAGACAGGGGGCATATGTAGATGTACCAAGATGCGTATATGAACATGGATATAGACCTTTGACAAAAGTATATTGTCCAAGTATTGTGTTGCTATCCTATAGTGCTATGGAGGGTCAGTGGGAGGGAGTTGATGTTAAGCGACTCTGTAGGGCAGGAGGCTAGTCCACGGTGTGAATCCAATTAGGTAGCATGAGAAAAACAGGCGAGCCTATATGGTATGAGGCTAGTATAGGGCGTGAGTCCTTTATGCAATTGATGCGACGATGGGCAATAAGAGACCCTATAACGCATGAGACGAGTCCAGGGAAATGAGCCAATATAGATATAATGTCATATGACTAGATGTATAGGACAGTTAGTTATGAGGTGACATGGTAATAGAACATGAGGTGGCTAAGCGATAGACCCATATCATTGTATTGTATTATTTTTGTACTATACGTAGAGTATGGCTCACTCACCAGACTTATATATGACCCACTCCTATTTTTCCTTAAATATGTATATATATATATATCTGTGTGTGTGTCCAGGTTGTTGAGTTTGGAGATGATCTAGTGTCAGAGGCAGAGACTTATTTATATATTGTATATAATGTACATAAGTGTTGTGACCTGAGTTTGACTGTATATGGGGATTGGGTGGTATTTGTATTATTCAGACATATGTAGTCGACATGATAAACATGTTATGGGGATGGGACTTTGGTTATTCTTAATGTATTACATTTAGTTTCCTTCCCTTTAAGACTCTAAAGTAGTAGTCAGCATACAGTATTAGTTTTAACTGTATTTGATATCTTAACCCCAAATAACTCGTCCTTTTGGTTCTCGGGTTGTCAATGTCGGTTCAAGGGTTGGACCCATGTGTCTAATGGGTGGGTTATTATATTTGGTATCAGAGCATATGTTAGGAACTAGGATAAGAACTATGATTGTTTTGAGAGAGTCTATTTTTATTTTCTATTTGATATGTATATGTTATATTGGGGTATAATATGTTTATCGTTGTTCCAGTTGATCTACTTCTCCGTCGGGGAGCTGTTAATGAATCCCAATTATGGATAGTAGAAGATGAATAAGTTAGTGAGGATGGAAACTAGATCAAAGATAGATATTAGTCGGGCAATGCCAAAACTGAAGAAGGTGTTATAATAGATACTAGGAATACTGAGGTGTGAACATCCACGTTTGGTTGTACAAATATCTATAGCGATGGGCCATACTGATGTAAACCTCACTGTAACTACACATAGCATATGAGGATTAATTCTTAGTCTTATGATTGGAACTAGACCATAATTTGTAACTGGGATGTGGTTAGGCACTTATGAGAATGATGTGAACATTTGGATTTGATTAGATTAATGTACTAGGTAGTTAGTTAATGGGTGTGGTAGTAAAATTGATTTTTAAAGTAAGTTAATTTTAAGAGTGAAAATTTAAAGAAATTGTTAAAAGAGAAATCAGTTATGAAATCTGGAATTATAAATTTTTTTAATAAGAGAATTTATAAATGATATCATATTAGTGTTATAAGTGTTTAAAGGCTTTTGAAAAAAGAAAAAAAAAGCAATTTAAAATTTTTACTTCAAAAGTAAGTGGAATTTATTTGTTTAACACATATATTTTTGGATGGAGATTTAAAGATTCATGATATAAAATTTTGAATGTATTTTAGTGTATGATTTAAAGAGTCGGAGGTGGACTGCTAAATTAAAATGAATAGGGTTAGTAGCCAAAGTGAATCTTTATATATGTATGTATGTATGTATGTATGTATATGATATAATGTTTAAAAGTATTGAAAACTTTCTATTATGCAAAATAAATTTATGTATACTTATATATATTTGATAAAAATACTATAAATAATTTGAAATGATGTTTTGAAATAAACAAAAGTATTTTAGAAGATATCTATAGTTTATTTAAATTTTAAATATATTTTATGTGGTTAATATTAAATCATTGAAGGTAAAGAAGTGATCGGTGATGAAATGTAATTATAAAGACAAAGCAAATGTTCGATGAAAATATTTTATCTTATGGTTCTAAGTAAATGAGATATTTTGGTAAACAATGTTTTGAAAAGTGTAATGTATTTTAAAAAGCGAGGGGAAGTTGTAAATTTGGATATCATGATAAGTCTGTGATAGAAAATCTTTTATTATAATTATAAAGTATAAAAATGGGTTTTAAACTGTTAAAATAAAATTTGTTTAATGGGTTAGAAAATGAACAAGGACGAGGGTAAGGGAATTCTCATGTTAGCAAAAGAAAGGTTGTAGTTATGGATAGAAAGAGAAAAGTAAATCCAAACTAGCGTGTTGAAGCATTATATAGAAAAGATGCTTACTATTGATAAATTAGATTTTTTAATATTCATGTGGAGGAGATTTGGGCCTAAACTATATTTATTTGACACTAGATTGTTTTTTAAAGACGTGGTACAAATAGAATTTCATACAAAAAGCTGATTAATGTAAGAGGCGTAAGTGGTATTGGAATTTCAATTGATTGGATCTCATTAACCAATTGATTTAAAATATTTTTGGACATATGGATGAAGATTTCTGCTGCAAGGCATAGTGTTTATTTTAGGATAGGGTCCCAGTGACCTAATGATGCTACCATGATATCTGACTCAATGGTCGGTCCATAGTGCAGAAATTGAAATAATTGACATTTGCATTCTTTGCTTTTGTGTCATTACGGTATTGATCAAAGATGGAAGCGAATGATATTTTGGATGTTTTATTATTTAATACCATTGTAAAGGAGGATTATTTGAGTTGAATCCATGGATGGGTGTCATTGACTTGATGTTGCTAGTAACGTTGCACCATTTATGTTATATGGCTTGGATGAATGTTGTTCCCCAAGAAAGTGATTTTAGTTTTGCTATATATGTTTTGGGGTGCTAGTTATTTGAGTAATAGATGTGGTTGTAAACATATGGTTTAGATTGAATGTGACTGAAGTTTGACGACATGTTCACTATGTTAGGACATTACTCCTTTTCCCGATGTTCCTAGAAAGATTATGGCATAAGACCTTAGTATGTTAGTATTTTGTTAATTTGATTTATATGGCAAGACACTATTCCTTATTGAGTTGTCTTGTCAATAATATGGAAAAATGATAGGTCGATGAAGTGATATATGAGAAAAGATACTATTGATTTGTTATTATTAAAAAAAGATTTGAGCTTGGACTTTTGGTTGTGAAAAATATCTAGTTTGAACTGTTGACTTTAAAATGATATTCTTTAATAAATTTGGTATTAAGATTGTAAAAGGATAAGTATGTGGTTTGATGATGGGTATTAAGGCCGTATAAGTTGTATGGATTAAAGTCTTTAGAATTTTATAGAGCAACATGATTTGGAGAATAAAGAATTGAGGAGAGTTGCAACCTCTGTCTATAAAAGATATTCCAATTGTTATTAGGAATTACATGAGAAATATTTTTGGTTAATGCAGACAAAGAATTTGGATAAAGGATTTTGACAATGGTTATTGAGCTATGAAATAAACCTAGTTTTAAAAATTTAAGAAAAGATATTCTAGGTTGAATGGATGCTAAGGTAAAATAAGGAAGTACCACCGATTGATGTTAACACAAGTGTTTCACCATATTTGAAGTAAATTATTAAGAAAGATTGAGGAAAGAGTATTATAGTTAGTACACATAAGAGATGCAAAGGCAATTTTATGGGGAAAAACAATCTTTTAAGGGTTCGTATATGATTTCAGCAAGGTGTAGATGTATTCACTTCAATCATCCCTTGAATTGAAGAGTGTCTATCTATTTGAAGAAAACTCTTTTGGAGTAGCAACTTAAAGGTATATAGTTTGAATTGCGTATGAGGTGCATGTAAACAGTGTATTATATAGTCGATTCTTTTAAATCTACCACTATATTAGGTTAGCATTTTCTTGGTTAGGATTTCACTTACATTTAGGATTTGGGTTGCTATGGTTGTATTGGTTGAATAGAATAGGATTTCTCTTGTTTTGATGCTTACTTAGTTATAGGATTAAGGATGGAATGTTTGAAAAATTGAGGAGGTGATACTTTATGTATCAAAAACTTGTTGGATATTTGGAGAAGTGACATCATAAGCATAATGATACCACTTGAGTTAGACCAGAGGTTTGGATGGAAGGTATGTTACGTTCACCAAATTAATAAATTGATCATTTTGGGCGTCCTCGGATATAGAAGGAGTAATGTGGTGAATCAAGTTGTCCGACTTGGTTTGGATAAGGCACCGCCCACTTTGAGTCCCTTGTCTTAGCAATCCGAAAGACGAATTATGGAAACTACTACTGGACGATTTAAGTGTTTGGTATATGCATTTTGGAATGGTTAAAGACATACTACAATTTTGTTGGTCACGTTGTGCTTAGGCTACCTGTGTTATGTATTGTGGAGTTATTAAATTAAGATGGTAGCTGGGATTGCAAAAGTTAAAGACATGCACATAACAGTTGAGATTGGTATTCTGGGATAAGTTATGCCAATAGTAGACTTTGTTGGATTATTTGAATATGGGCAGACCATTTTTTCTTACTACCACTTAAAATAAAATCACGTACATTTTTTTAGCTTTAGAAACCGACTTCCTTTTTCCTTCGTTATCCACTCTTCTTCCACTTACATACAAAGAATCAAACTTTGATATTTCCCTCATAACTTAACGAAAATTCTCAAAACCACCGGCATTGCAAAGATATTGAAGAGGAATATGAGCCTAAAGTGATTGAGAGGCAAAATCCTGAAGCATGGTAGTATAGTAGGCTAGACAACAAGGGGTAACAGAGTAAATCATGTAACTTATTTTTAGCATTCAATGTTCAGCTTCAAAATGACATATCTTCTTCATTTCTTAACGAATTTAGTGATCCATCCATCATAACGACCGTATGGACTTGGACTATGATCTAGGAAAAAATTTGGAGGTGAAAAACGAAGGTTTTTGGTAGAAAAATGGAAGAACAATGAAGGTAGGAGCAACTTTGGAGTTTTGCCGACTGATTCATTCCCTAACTTCGTATAATGCAATTATAATGCCATGCATGACATTTGGCTATATTAGTGTGGTTTAACATCCAAAAACACTAAAATTCAGATTTAAGGGGGATATAGAAGGGATTTGAATGATAACTATACTTAGAAACTAAGTTAAGTTAGAATATAGTAATTTGATAATTATAAGTTGAATTTGATAAAATAAATTATCAAACTGAATTTAGAAATAATGGGTCAGAGTCTAGATAAGTTCTTAGGCGACCAAAGGCAAAGCAGAGGTGGCTAGAGGCAGAAAATGATGACGAAACAAACAAACACCAGGAACTAGAAAACCGTCGAGAATAATGTACATTGGTGCACCGGTTGCACTAACCATTCCACGGGTGGACTATAATTTTGCCCACTTGAACCCAAACCTGTAATGGCCTATATATAAATGATAAACGATTAATTCGAGCCTTGTTTCTCTTGTGTTTTAGAAGGTTATTAGAGGCTATCGATGAGGCAAATGATGGCGTTACGAAATGAGTGAATGTGTATGATGATTGGTTGCTATTCGAAATGGTAATATATGTTGTTGCCATATAGAAATGTGAAACAATAATGTACATGGATAGAAACGAGATTGGGGCACATGTAGACATTCAGGATGTGTATGCAGATATGGATACGGACGTGTGACACAAGTAGGTGGTCCAAGTATTTTGTTGCTCCCTTATAGTGCTACAACGGATCAGTGGAAGGGAGTGGATGTTAAGCGACCATGTAGGGCATGAGGCTAGTCCTGGGCCTGAATCCAATTAGGTTGTACAAGGACAACAAGCGACCCTATAAAGCATTAGGCGAGTCCAGATTATGAGTCCTATATGCGATTTACGTGAGGTAGATAATAGACGACCTTGTAGGGCTTGAAGCAAGTCCATGTAGATACGATGTGGTATGACTAAATGTGTAGGACAGTTCGATATGACGTGACTTGGCAATAGAACATGAGGTCATCAAGTGATAGACTCGTATCATGGTATTGTATTATTTTTGTAGTATATGTAGAGTAGAGTATGACTTCCCCACCAGACTTATGTGTGACTCACTTCTATTTTTCCTTCTTTATATATGTGTGTGTGTGTGTATATATCTAGGTTAATGGAGTTTGGAGATGATATGGTTTCAATGGAAGAGACTTATTTACGTATATTGTATACGATGTACATGAGTGTTATGACAAGGACTTGACCGTGTATGTGAATTGGGTTTATTTGTATTATTTAACATGTCTTCGACTTTGTAGATATGTTATGGGGATATGACTATGGTTATTCTTAATATATTATATTATATTTCCTTCTGTTGTGAGACTTTGAAAGTAGATTATTATTAGAAAGCATTAGTTAGAACTATATCTGTTATCTCAACCCCACACGACTCGTCCTTTCGATTCTCGAGTTGTTGACGTCTGTTCGGGCAATGGACACTGGGGTCAAGCGGGCGGGTTGTTACATTTGGTATCAAAGCATATGTTAGGAACTAGGAACATATTTAGAGAGTGTATTTATATTTTCTACTTGATATATATATATATATATATATATATATATATTATAAAAGTATTGAATATGTTTTTGGTTGTTCCAATTAAGCTACCTGTTTGTTAGGGAGTTGTTAATGAATTCCAATTATGGATAGTAGAAGATGAATATGTCAATAAGGATGGAAACAAGATTAGAGACTGATATTAGTGGGTAAAGCAAAAATTGGTGATTGTGCTAGAATCGATACTAGAAATACTACAGTGTGAACATCCACATTTGGTTCTATCGATATATGTAGCGATAGGCCATACCAGTGTAAACCACACAATAATTACACCTAGTGTATAAGGAGTAATGCTTAGTTTTATAATTAGAACTGGACCATAATTTGTAATTGGGTCATGGCTAAGCACTTGTGAGAATAGATGCAAACATTAGTTAGTTAATGATTGTGGTAGGAGAATTGACTTTGAAAGCAAGACATTTTTAAGATTGAAAATTTAAAGAAATTGTTAAAAGTGAAATCGGCTATGAAATTGGGAATTATAATTTTTGTTAATAAGAGAATTTATGAACTGATATCATATTCATATAATAGTGTTTGAAGGATTTTGAAGAAGAAAAAAAAAGTAAAATTTTTATTTCGAAAGTAAGTGCAATTTATCGCGTTGATACCAAAAGTGGCATAACACCCATAGTCCTATAGAAATTGTAACGACCCGCAAATTTCAACTGTTTTAATAACGTAATTAGTTGAAATTTTAAACGATAAAATTTTGAAATATAAATTTGATATTTGGAATGTGTCTAATTAAACATAGCAAACTGTAAATTTTCGTCAGAAAATATGGAAGTTTATTTCGCGGGTAAATTTACTTCAATTTAATCAGTTAAAAAGCGATGAAAATAAAACATTTTCAAAACCAAAATATTTTTACATAGAAAAATTATAAAACATCTTCTGAGCAAGATGTCAGTTTGTCATTTTTCCAAATTCGGACTTCTTTGGCTCCGTCGATCTTATTTTTCTACGTTTTTCTTGCATTTTTCGATAGTAGAAAATTCGAATTTTTAAAATTAAATCGTACCACAGATATCCATATACCGTTTTGATCGTCTCGTCGCGCTGATCTCTACGGTATATTCAATTGTCAAATTCGGAGTCCGGTGTACGTTGCACTTTGCAAAGCGCCTTCTGTATCGGCAACCGGTATGTGTCTTTTGGTTCCTTACACCATTCCACCACATAACTAAACGGCCAATTACTAATATTAAATGCTTGTACTGTTACTCTTCCCAAATCTCAATTCTTGAATTTCTGATTTCCAATGCGAAACTTTAATTGTCGGCTTCCACTTTTACTTTGGGGCTCTTCTTTCTCTTGAAAACAAAAAGAATTAGAGATATATTTTTACTGTTGCATGAGTTATATCACCTGACAGCTTCCATTTTATATTTCCTCAAACCCAAACTTGCAACTTCATCAACCAAACCTAGTCTTTTATTATTCCCGAGATTCAGCCTTAACTATTGCTATTCCCAATAGTTCAAATTGTGAAGGCGGTTGGTCTCTTTATATTTTATTTTATTTTTGTTTTGTTCTGTTTTATGCCTTTTAAAAAGAAAAAAAAACATATCAGTTCGTGCAAGTTGTTTCCAAACCCAGCCTTACCTTCACCATCACATTTCTTTACCGTTCTAAAAATTTTTTTTTGAAGCCAGCCTTGTTTTCGTTCACCTCCATTTCCAGCTCGGCCGACACCTCCCACGCAGCTTTCTTCACGCCAACCGATCGTGCTTTCTCCTCAGTCCACAATCGCGTTTCCCCTCTAGCTAGCAACCCCTCCATCCTACAGCCCACGTCAGACCCTGCTAGTTTCACCGCCGCAAGCAACTCCACCAACAACCCGCGCCTGCATCATCTTCCCGAACTGGCTAGTCAGTCACCGATGCCATCATTCCCTCCACTCACCTTTTCCCACGTTCCTCCACCTCTTCACCTATCTCTCCTAACTCCCACGTCAGGCCTTGCACCACTTCCTCCCGAACCGACTCGGCTTGTCTCTCCCATGCAAGCTTGCTTTTCCGGACAGTTGTTCTCCTGTGTCGATTGTGAGTCATCGCCGACCTTCGGTATTGTATGTGCTGATCATATTTTAGTATCTGTTATTAATAATATAAGTTAGACCAAAAATAAAAGCTCTGTTTAATATATATAAGTTATAGAGTATATAGGCTGTGTGTTTATGTCAGAGTAGTCGCATGTGATTTGTTTTCGTATGCAAAATGTTTGCATTTATTACTCTGTGCGCATATATATATTCAGGTGAATATCACATAGTGTCTGCATATTAAGTTATGTGAAAACTTATATATTTATATTAAAGTTAACTTGGTGTTTGAATTTTTTTTACAGTTTTGATCTAGAAGGATATGGGCATACTATATTTTAAAGTATTGAACTATATTTTATAATATGATTGGTTACAGTATATAATTTTGTAGGAGTTATATTTGTGATCTTTTATAGTTAGCAAAATATATATGCTGTGTAATTATGTTATATAAGTGTAATCTAGTTTGGGTCATATATTTGTCTGTTAATGTATATAGACCATAGTTGAATAATAAGTTTGCAATATGATTAGTTATAAACTTGAAGTTCACGTAATTAAGTTTTGGAATAGGTTGTTGCATACCAATTAGATATATATGGCTACTGTTTCAACATGTCATGTCTGCATACATATGTAGGTGTTTGTGTGTCAGTATATTTTATTTTATGCAAAGCAAGTTATATTTATGTGTTGTGAAGTTTTCGGCATATGTGATTTCGATCTTGGGTATTTATGTGGGTCTGCATATTTAATTTATGTATTTTCATTAGTTATATATAGTTATACACATAAGTTTATTTATACCATTTATCCTTGTCAATCCGGTCCTGATTCGGTTATCGATTCTGTTATCAGAGCTGTTCGTTGAATTCGTGCCGATTTGCTTTGCTTGGATTCGTAACTCAATTTCTATATTTGTATCAGTGTGCGCATCCGTGTCACCTTCTTGTGCATCTCTAGCCTCGAAAGGTGAGCAATCACTCACGATTAATGTTCTTTTATTTATTAAATTTGATTTCAATTGAAACGACAATTGAAATATGCTGCTGTTAGTTAATTACACTGTTATATATGCTATTACCTGTATCAGTTCACCTGTGACATCTGACACCATTATCTGTTAATTATTTATGCGATAATAATCCAGTTTGGTTGATATTTGATTGATTGATGATGTTTATATTGGACGTTAAATTGTTAATGTTAAGGTGATAAAAAAATATGCAATCGAATTGATATAGGATAGTTAACAAATTTTAAAACTGATTTATATGTTAAATTTGATTAGTGAATATGACCCCTTTGAATTGTTAAATTAATTGACATGTAGAATAGTGATAATTACTGTCACGTCCTGAAATTTTCGACTTTCGAAAATTCAACATCGATACTCACTTTATCGACTGCCGAGTAATCGAGTGCCGGAAACTCCAATAGTGAGGGTTTTAAGAAAAAGAAAAAGTAGAAGAAGAAGGAGATAGAAGAAAAAGAGAAGAAAGAAAGAAGAAGGACAACAGAAAACATCAGAACGACATCAATAGAAACACAGAACAGAGACAATATCAGAATCTCACATATCGCAGCGGAACAATATATAATAAATAAACACTAGTCTTTTAAAACAAAGAATTATATCATTTTATATATACACCAATCATCATATCATTAGAGTCAATAAACAACCATGGACAGTTATATAACTTGTCCTCATACAGAATACACAGCGGAATAAATATTATCAGATACAAATACTACGTCTCGTCATCCAGCTTATCTCCAAGCTCCAGAATATCCAGAATATCCTGATAATATAACTCTAGGCTGCCCGTGTGGAAATTGGTGGGCACCCAGAGTTTAGAAGGGAAACAATAAACTCCGAGTCAGTCATGGTGACTGGTGTGAGATCGTAAAACAGTTATTCTTTATAACAACAAAATAATTTTTAAAGTCAATTCGAAATGCTTTTTGGAAAATGAAACTACCATAAGACCTCCCACCACACACACAATGCAAACGCAGAATTGGAGGAGATTTCTTCTTATGATAGTCAAAGATGCTTGATACGCAAAATCAAATCATTTTTGATATTATTATTAGTGCGTAGTGTAGAAAACATTTCGAAAGTATAATATAAATCTTAGCCAGCATAGGCATTCCGCACTTATGCCTACTATAGCTACCATCCAAACAGTGGTGACCACCATAAGTGAATGATAGGTTCTACAACTAATACCGTACAAGATCGTATTGTTTCTTTGGATTTCCAACAAATGGTCAGGCTAAGGAACTTCCTATCCACGATGGGTACGTCCCTGGAATAGACGACCCGAGAACCTAACCGGATCTCTGCCAACACAAGGCCGGGTTACCTCTGCAAAAATAGGTAACTACTGACACGCGTATGCCATCCCCCGATCGTCACCGATCTTCCCGAGGATCCCCGATTTCCAACAAACCACAAAGTAATAATAACTGTGCAGCAACCACAGAGGTTAAGTATCTGGGCTCCATACCATGATACCACCTTTATCCAGAAGGAATGACATACACTAAGGGGCGCTACTCCCTAGAACCTTGCCGCATTCTTCCTGTTTCGACCATTTCCGGGGTGTGAGGCTCGACGAAGTCTCGTCCACAAAGCTACGCTTTCTCAAAAAGCCCTGCTTCGGGTCAAACAAAATGACCAACCTATGATCACAAAGATATAAGATCAAACAAATGATCATATCACAAATGATCAAACACTGATCATTTCACAGCAACACTCAGTATGCCACGTTACCAAATTGGGATATATCGCTGATAAATTTCAACTACATAACCTCTGAGCTCGTACGTCTCAGAGAAGGGTGTTAAGCTAAGAGAATAAATTCTCCGCCACCAACAGAAATGTATTTGAAAGAAATCAGCTTTACATCTCAAATTGTAACGTCAGACACACAATCCATACAAGTCTGTTCCGGGATCGAACAGAACCGAAGGCACTTCTCACGAAGCCCTTGCATTTCCGGATAATTTTCAATCACGTCAGGACTTCCCGTCACTAAGGGTGATAAAAACCTCTAAACCGGAGATCAGCCGATGTAGAGTAACTCGACGGTAATCCTTCCGTTTTCAAAAATATCCGGTCTTCAACACCGGTCTTCAAATGCAATTCATAACGACGTATCACATATTCGGAATGGGTTATACGACCCCATGGTCCTTTCCCGGTTAACCCGAATAGTGAGCGTAAATTCAAAAATAAGTGTGGCATTCAAATTCATCCAATTCACAACAAATACCTATCTAAAGGTAAATATCGATAGTCGGTTATTTAACTACCAATAAAGATGCGCAACATCATCAGATTCCAAATAATTCTCCAAATTATTTTATCTTCCAAAATATCTTTACTAGAAAAAAAATTTCCACACTTAACCATTTGAAAACAATTTCAAATCAATTTTCCACACTTCAAAAATAAATCAATATTTATTTTTAAACAACTTCGCTTTCTTTTATAAATTCCGTATTGAATTTATACTTTCGAATAACTACTGATATTCGATTTTCAAATCGTTTTCAATATTTAATTTCAATCTATCTTTAAGAAGATAAATTCTCAAAACATTTCATTTCATTTTGGAAAACATTTCCATACTTATTTAAAAATAAGTAATTCACAAATCATTTATTTTCAACACTTAGAAAATATTCGATATACTTAAAATCAAATTAAGTATACATTCATTCTTTAAGGAAAATATTCTTTTAACACCTTTATTTGAGTCAAAACGAATGTTACGTAAAACATCGTTACGACGACTCGAATTCACTAGTATAGGGATTCGAAATTAAGATAGATATATAAATCCCAATACTATATAAAACATTTCCTTCCGGAAATCATTTACTATAACAACAGTGTTATAGTCCACCATTTCCTTAAGTTTCTCGAAAACGTCTATTTCAACAATAAATGTTGAAATCTATGGTTTCGATTCATAACACATTTTAAAACACCTTTAAAATGTTTAACTTCATTTTTAAAATATTACTTCTTCAAAAATGAATCCATTTTGCTTATCAATATATCCACTGTCCAAAATCGTGAATAAAATTTACTTAACCCCATTTCAATCATTTCTACACATTTTTATCACATTCAATCTATTTTCGAATTTATAAGCACGTTTATAAATTCTATTTCTCTTTTTAATAACAACTTCGACTTATAAACCTTCTTTTATCAACTTCTATATTTAACTTATCAAAATAAGTGACTTTGGGTTCATAAACAACTTTTATAAATTTTAATTCCATTTATAAAAGCTTCAATACCAAATCAATTTCAATGTTGATTTCTAATTTTATTTTCAACGTTCGAATAAAATTTCCACATTGATTTCTCAAAAATTCATTTTCTAAATATTAAATCAAGTACAGATTGATTTCAAATTTTATTTATCACTACTAAATAAATTCCTTATTGAATTCATTTTACATTGATTTCACAACTTATTTTAATTTACCAATTAAATTTCAAACTGAATTTCCAACTTATCTTCTTTTAAATAAATTCCTTTTTAAGAAAATAAATTTCAATCATTTCTTTCAATTTATTTAGAAATCCAGATTTTAAATTAATTTCCTCAATTTAAAATCACTATTGTACGAAATTCATTTATTTAACACTTTCACTTTATTCTGGAAATAAATTCGATAAGATTATAAAAATTAACTTTTTATACTTTAAAATTCCTTTCTTCGAATTTATTAAATTTCTAAAATCAAATTCATTTAGAAATTTCTATTTTGATTTCCAAAAATTCAATTTCGTTTATTTTTGGAATCCAATGATGTCAAAACATCTATTCAGCTAAATTTTAGCTTTCAAACAAATTCCAGATATCAATATGATTTATAGCATCACTATAATCATTCACAGATTCATATCACAATAGAAATGAATTAAATACATGTGAGGGGTCCAGTTGGATCCCTCCAACCTGTTTCCCTGCATCCAAAGATGTTAGCACAATACCAATTCCGCTCCAGTACGGAATTATCGCGGTATATAGGTTTTTATAAATCCGCTTACTAACGGCGCAATAGGGTCTCATCCGCTATACGAGGCGGGAAATCAACAATCCAGTATATACATATGCCAATATGTATATACTGCTATATATATAGATATATCCTATCATATCTAATATCACAATCAACATAGTAATCAGTCAATCAATAAATAACTGAAAATTCCACTTCATTTTTGAGTGAGAAAAATCTCACCTTAGCTTTTTAATTTGCAGTCCATTTCCAATCTCGACCCAATTATCTTGATTTACACCTTGTATACACAATTTTGCAATTTATTAATATTCGAATTTAAATCGAATTATTCAATTACTAATTTGAATTTTAATTACACAATGATTTAATTTTAAACCAATTTAATTATCGATGATTTATTTTAACTTCCGAATATAAATTTAAAATGATCCCTTTTAAAATAAATCTATTTAACTACGATAAAATCCAAAACTAAATTTCCTTTTTTAAATAAATTGATTTAACCAAAATTTGAATTTGAAACTATATTCCCTTTTATTCACCAGAGTTTTTATTTTAAACCAAATTTCTTTTAATAAATTTATCTAACTAAAATTTAGGTAAAAACTAATTTTTATTATTTTATTTTAAATAAACCTTCACTGTAACAAATGATTTTCCTATTTATCTTTATAAGTATATATATATACATTTAGTCTAAAAATCGAAAAAAAGAAAAATTACCTTACTGATAATCGAACGAACCCAGACTTGGAGGAACTCCATCGCCACACTTCATCGACGCAGCCTACCTTGCGAAGCACTGCAGAACTCGCCTTCTAACTGCGTCGCCAACCCCCTTGAACGGAACCCTAATCGAACTCGAATCCATCGATCCCAACCCCCACATGACTTCGCAGTCGCCTCCATCACACGCGCGCACCCACGACCATCGACCATCCAACCACCATCAGTTCGCGAGCGCGATGACTGACCTCCACCAACCCAGTCGCGAACTTCACCGCGAACGCCATCGCGATGCCTCTACGCCTGCTCCAGATTGCCGCGACGTCGTACTCGAGCTCGACGAACTCCCCAGTCACCTTCCACTTCGCTCGATATTGGATCGTCGCCGCCGCTGACGCTCGAACCCCCCCGAAGTCGCGATCGACAATGGCCTCACGAGCTGCTCCCAGATCTGTCCCCTCCCTTGCTTGCGATTTGAAGATGAAATCGATTTTGATTATTGATTTAAATCTGAGGAGGGAACTCGCGATTTACAGACAACATCACGCGCTATACTCTGAGATCAAGGTCGTCGTTCCCATTTCGAGTTGATTTGTTTTCTGTAGTTCGACTGGAAGGAGAAAGGCTCGATTTTTATTCGAATTGAAGTCGACTTGGTTTAAAACAGAAGAGGATCTGTTGCGTTATGAAGAAGCGGCCATTATAAATTTTTCTTCTGAAATTTTGATTTCTGCTTCGTACGGGAGACAAAGGGTACGAGATATTATGAGGCAGAGGGAACACGATTTGAAATAAAGGCGTCTCGATTTTTACAGGTGACGGTATTCCTGAAATGATGTAAGGTATTTTAAATTGAAAACGATAAATTTTCGTCTAGACACTTCTATCTCGTACGCTCACACGAAGACTCCGAAAATTACGAAATTTGAAATCCGATAATAAAACAATATTATGGATCCAATGGAACTGGTTTCGTCGAATTCCGAGACTGTTTGAAAATTGACTATTTTATAAATATCGGTTCGAGTGATTATTTTCAAAACTGAACAAATAACTGTAAACTTCAATTCTGAAGCTTCTATTATCTTCAGTGTTATCAATATACATTTTACAAGCATTTGAAATATTTTTCTTTAGCTTTAAATTGAATATTCAAATTTTTGTTCAACTTCAATCGATTAAATTTTATAATTTAATCGTCAAATTCAAAGTTATATTCGGGATTCAAATTAAATTATCGTTCAAATATTTAAAATAAATTAAATATTCTCAATTTAATTTGTTCGAAATTCAGGGTCGTTACAGACTTCCCCCCTTAAAAGAATTTCGTCCTCGAAATTACAAGTTAGGAAAAAGTGGTCCTTAACTCGTCTACTATCTTTCAACATCTAATAGTTTTATCAATTTTCAAACGGATCTTCCTACTAAAGATTCATTATCATCTCAACTAACTTTCCAACTTAAATTTTAAGTTTCAAACAACATTGCTTAACTTCTAAATTCAAATTCGAGTTTAAATTCAAATTTTAAACTTTCAAAATTTCTCAAAATTTTCTAACGCCCTAAATTTCCGAAAAATTTCGCCAGCGTCTCCTTTGCGCGGCTAATACGGCACGACTACAAAACGTCCCTACGGACTCTCAGATTTCAAAAAGAAAAAGAAAAAGCCAAGCGGCTAGAGAGAAATCATCAAAAACTCATATTTGAATTCAAATACTTACCTTTTGTCGAGCAATTCAAATTATCTGTGAAATCAAATTCAATTTCCTTTATACCTGTATATCTACTAGCCATAATATCTAGTTATAACATTCAAACTATTTTGCAAATTCGATTACAAAATTTCAATATAACTGCTTATATCATTTACTTCACTGTTGAAGTTATATATCCATTATGATTCAATTTTACATTTCAAATTTCATTTGAATTCAATTCACAATTTCAATTCAATTTGAATTCTATTTAACTTCTGAATATTGAATTTATCATTTATCTTTCATTCATAACCGCACTATTTTAAATTAGTTTCATCTACTAATTCATTCGTCTTCAATTTGAATTTCATTCCAATCAGATTTCAAATGTTCTATAAGTTATCAACTTATTTACATCTTGATTTATACAATCATATATACATTCACATACTAATTTCATTCCACTAGAATTCTATTTTCAATTATAAATTCATATTCACAATTTCATTCCATCCTGAATTTTATCTTCAATTATCCTTTTTGAATTCTATTTTCATTTGTAAATCATATTTACAATTCATATTCAAAAATTTTATTCATATATGAATTCACCTCTTTATATTTCAATTCATATATATAGATTTCATTTGTAAATGAACTTTAATTCCAATCACAATTACATAATTTACATTAACAATTTCTATTTGTATAAGTTATCAATTCCATCATATTCCATAAATATTCTTATACAGTATCCCAGAGTCTTTTCAACCTTTCAAAACCATTTTGAAAACAATTCAAATTATCCTTTGAATTTCAAAAACAAAACCCAAATTTTCAAAACAACTTCCATTTAAAACAATTTGGCAGCAATTTCCTCTTCTGGAAACCCGAAAATGAACATCGATAATGCTGCAGTCATTACCGAAGTTATTTTCCAGCGACCGAAAAGAGTTTAGAGCTTTTCATCTCTTCAAAATACTTTTCAAACCCTTTGAAATTCATTTTCAAATCAAAAAGGAATTTAAACTTTACAAATTTCCAAAAATTTCTCTGGAACTCCGTTCTTAATTACAATCCACATTTATAATTTACATTCTTTAATTTCATTTGTATGTGAATTAATTTCTTAACTTTGGAGTTTCGGTTTGAATTTCTTATCCAATTTCATATAATAATGATAACATTTCCATATTATCACTTCCTAACAACCAAACATCCATATACTATAATAATTCATAGAAAATCAATTCGTTTCTATACAAAAATAGTTTTGGGCAAAATTATTTCATTCGCCCTATTTTAAAACAATACTGTGCCGAATTGTTCTATTCGAGTGTTTAGAAACCCCTTCGATACAGTTTTGCAAGACTGTGCCGACGAAGGTTCATATACCACTCAATAAACCAATCATCACAATATAAAACAAATTTTATATTCACTAACAAATACGCACTCATATCTATTATTACACTCAAACTCATTCTAGAGTACTGCTGACTCTATCTCTAATGAGTAACACCCAACAGAGCAGGGTTGTCGCTTAACCATATGCTCTGATACCACTTTGTCACGTCCTGAAATTTTCGACTTTCGAAAATTCAACATCGATACTCACTTTATCGACTGCCGAGTAATCGAGTGCCGGAAACTCCAATAGTGAGGGTTTTAAGAAAAAGAAAAAGTAGAAGAAGAAGGAGATAGAAGAAAAAGAGAAGAAAGAAAGAAGAAGGACAACAGAAAACATCAGAACGACATCAATAGAAACACAGAACAGAGACAATATCAGAATCTCACATATCGCAGCGGAACAATATATAATAAATAAACACTAGTCTTTTAAAACAAAGAATTATATCATTTTATATATACATCAATCATCATATCATTAGAGTCAATAAACAACCATGGACAGTTATATAACTTGTCCTCATACAGAATACACAGCGGAATAAATATTATCAGATACAAATACTACGTCTCGTCATCCAGCTTATCTCCAAGCTCCAGAATATCCAGAATATCCTGATAATATAACTCTAGGCTGCCCGTGTGGAAATTGGTGGGCACCCAGAGTTTAGAAGGGAAACAATAAACTCCGAGTCAGTCATGGTGACTGGTGTGAGATCGTAAAACAGTTATTCTTTATAACAACAAAATAATTTTTAAAGTCAATTCGAAATGCTTTTTGGAAAATGAAACTACCATAAGACCTCCCACCACACACACAATGCAAACGCAGAATTGGAGGAGATTTCTTCTTATGATAGTCAAAGATGCTTGATACGCAAAATCAAATCATTTTTGATATTATTATTAGTGCGTAGTGTAGAAAACATTTCGAAAGTATAATATAAATCTTAGCCAGCATAGGCATTCCGCACTTATGCCTACTATAGCTACCATCCAAACAGTGGTGACCACCATAAGTGAATGATAGGTTCTACAACTAATACCGTACAAGATCGTATTGTTTCTTTGGATTTCCAACAAATGGTCAGGCTAAGGAACTTCCTATCCACGATGGGTACGTCCCTGGAATAGACGACCCGAGAACCTAACCGGATCTCTGCCAACACAAGGCCGGGTTACCTCTGCAAAAATAGGTAACTACTGACACGCGTATGCCATCCCCCGATCGTCACCGATCTTCCCGAGGATCCCCGATTTCCAACAAACCACAAAGTAATAATAACTGTGCAGCAACCACAGAGGTTAAGTATCTGGGCTCCATACCATGATACCACCTTTATCCAGAAGGAATGACATACACTAAGGGGCGCTACTCCCTAGAACCTTGCCGCATTCTTCCTGTTTCGACCATTTCCGGGGTGTGAGGCTCGACGAAGTCTCGTCCACAAAGCTACGCTTTCTCAAAAAGCCCTGCTTCGGGTCAAACAAAATGACCAACCTATGATCACAAAGATATAAGATCAAACAAATGATCATATCACAAATGATCAAACACTGATCATTTCACAGCAACACTCAGTATGCCACGTTACCAAATTGGGATATATCGCTGATAAATTTCAACTACATAACCTCTGAGCTCGTACGTCTCAGAGAAGGGTGTTAAGCTAAGAGAATAAATTCTCCGCCACCAACAGAAATGTATTTGAAAGAAATCAGCTTTACATCTCAAATTGTAACGTCAGACACACAATCCATACAAGTCTGTTCCGGGATCGAACAGAACCGAAGGCACTTCTCACGAAGCCCTTGCATTTCCGGATAATTTTCAATCACGTCAGGACTTCCCGTCACTAAGGGTGATAAAAACCTCTAAACCGGAGATCAGCCGATGTAGAGTAACTCGACGGTAATCCTTCCGTTTTCAAAAATATCCGGTCTTCAACACCGGTCTTCAAATGCAATTCATAACGACGTATCACATATTCGGAATGGGTTATACGACCCCATGGTCCTTTCCCGGTTAACCCGAATAGTGAGCGTAAATTCAAAAATAAGTGTGGCATTCAAATTCATCCAATTCACAACAAATACCTATCTAAAGGTAAATATCGATAGTCGGTTATTTAACTACCAATAAAGATGCGCAACATCATCAGATTCCAAATAATTCTCCAAATTATTTTATCTTCCAAAATATCTTTACTAGAAAAAAAATTTCCACACTTAACCATTTGAAAACAATTTCAAATCAATTTTCCACACTTCAAAAATAAATCAATATTTATTTTTAAACAACTTCGCTTTCTTTTATAAATTCCGTATTGAATTTATACTTTCGAATAACTACTGATATTCGATTTTCAAATCGTTTTCAATATTTAATTTCAATCTATCTTTAAGAAGATAAATTCTCAAAACATTTCATTTCATTTTGGAAAACATTTCCATACTTATTTAAAAATAAGTAATTCACAAATCATTTATTTTCAACACTTAGAAAATATTCGATATACTTAAAATCAAATTAAGTATACATTCATTCTTTAAGGAAAATATTCTTTTAACACCTTTATTTGAGTCAAAACGAATGTTACGTAAAACATCGTTACGACGACTCGAATTCACTAGTATAGGGATTCGAAATTAAGATAGATATATAAATCCCAATACTATATAAAACATTTCCTTCCGGAAATCATTTACTATAACAACAGTGTTATAGTCCACCATTTCCTTAAGTTTCTCGAAAACGTCTATTTCAACAATAAATGTTGAAATCTATGGTTTCGATTCATAACACATTTTAAAACACCTTTAAAATGTTTAACTTCATTTTTAAAATATTACTTCTTCAAAAATGAATCCATTTTGCTTATCAATATATCCACTGTCCAAAATCGTGAATAAAATTTACTTAACCCCATTTCAATCATTTCTACACATTTTTATCACATTCAATCTATTTTCGAATTTATAAGCACGTTTATAAATTCTATTTCTCTTTTTAATAACAACTTCGACTTATAAACCTTCTTTTATCAACTTCTATATTTAACTTATCAAAATAAGTGACTTTGGGTTCATAAACAACTTTTATAAATTTTAATTCCATTTATAAAAGCTTCAATACCAAATCAATTTCAATGTTGATTTCTAATTTTATTTTCAACGTTCGAATAAAATTTCCACATTGATTTCTCAAAAATTCATTTTCTAAATATTAAATCAAGTACAGATTGATTTCAAATTTTATTTATCACTACTAAATAAATTCCTTATTGAATTCATTTTACATTGATTTCACAACTTATTTTAATTTACCAATTAAATTTCAAACTGAATTTCCAACTTATCTTCTTTTAAATAAATTCCTTTTTAAGAAAATAAATTTCAATCATTTCTTTCAATTTATTTAGAAATCCAGATTTTAAATTAATTTCCTCAATTTAAAATCACTATTGTACGAAATTCATTTATTTAACACTTTCACTTTATTCTGGAAATAAATTCGATAAGATTATAAAAATTAACTTTTTATACTTTAAAATTCCTTTCTTCGAATTTATTAAATTTCTAAAATCAAATTCATTTAGAAATTTCTATTTTGATTTCCAAAAATTCAATTTCGTTTATTTTTGGAATCCAATGATGTCAAAACATCTATTCAGCTAAATTTTAGCTTTCAAACAAATTCCAGATATCAATATGATTTATAGCATCACTATAATCATTCACAGATTCATATCACAATAGAAATGAATTAAATACATGTGAGGGGTCCAGTTGGATCCCTCCAACCTGTTTCCCTGCATCCAAAGATGTTAGCACAATACCAATTCCGCTCCAGTACGGAATTATCGCGGTATATAGGTTTTTATAAATCCGCTTACTAACGGCGCAATAGGGTCTCATCCGCTATACGAGGCGGGAAATCAACAATCCAGTATATACATATGCCAATATGTATATACTGCTATATATATAGATATATCCTATCATATCTAATATCACAATCAACATAGTAATCAGTCAATCAATAAATAACTGAAAATTCCACTTCATTTTTGAGTGAGAAAAATCTCACCTTAGCTTTTTAATTTGCAGTCCATTTCCAATCTCGACCCAATTATCTTGATTTACACCTTGTATACACAATTTTGCAATTTATTAATATTCGAATTTAAATCGAATTATTCAATTACTAATTTGAATTTTAATTACACAATGATTTAATTTTAAACCAATTTAATTATCGATGATTTATTTTAACTTCCGAATATAAATTTAAAATGATCCCTTTTAAAATAAATCTATTTAACTACGATAAAATCCAAAACTAAATTTCCTTTTTTAAATAAATTGATTTAACCAAAATTTGAATTTGAAACTATATTCCCTTTTATTCACCAGAGTTTTTATTTTAAACCAAATTTCTTTTAATAAATTTATCTAACTAAAATTTAGGTAAAAACTAATTTTTATTATTTTATTTTAAATAAACCTTCACTGTAACAAATGATTTTCCTATTTATCTTTATAAGTATATATATATACATTTAGTCTAAAAATCGAAAAAAAGAAAAATTACCTTACTGATAATCGAACGAACCCAGACTTGGAGGAACTCCATCGCCACACTTCATCGACGCAGCCTACCTTGCGAAGCACTGCAGAACTCGCCTTCTAACTGCGTCGCCAACCCCCTTGAACGGAACCCTAATCGAACTCGAATCCATCGATCCCAACCCCCACATGACTTCGCAGTCGCCTCCATCACACGCGCGCACCCACGACCATCGACCATCCAACCACCATCAGTTCGCGAGCGCGATGACTGACCTCCACCAACCCAGTCGCGAACTTCACCGCGAACGCCATCGCGATGCCTCTACGCCTGCTCCAGATTGCCGCGACGTCGTACTCGAGCTCGACGAACTCCCCAGTCACCTTCCACTTCGCTCGATATTGGATCGTCGCCGCCGCTGACGCTCGAACCCCCCCGAAGTCGCGATCGACAATGGCCTCACGAGCTGCTCCCAGATCTGTCCCCTCCCTTGCTTGCGATTTGAAGATGAAATCGATTTTGATTATTGATTTAAATCTGAGGAGGGAACTCGCGATTTACAGACAACATCACGCGCTATACTCTGAGATCAAGGTCGTCGTTCCCATTTCGAGTTGATTTGTTTTCTGTAGTTCGACTGGAAGGAGAAAGGCTCGATTTTTATTCGAATTGAAGTCGACTTGGTTTAAAACAGAAGAGGATCTGTTGCGTTATGAAGAAGCGGCCATTATAAATTTTTCTTCTGAAATTTTGATTTCTGCTTCGTACGGGAGACAAAGGGTACGAGATATTATGAGGCAGAGGGAACACGATTTGAAATAAAGGCGTCTCGATTTTTACAGGTGACGGTATTCCTGAAATGATGTAAGGTATTTTAAATTGAAAACGATAAATTTTCATCTAGACACTTCTATCTCGTACGCTCACACGAAGACTCCGAAAATTACGAAATTTGAAATCCGATAATAAAACAATATTATGGATCCAATGGAACTGGTTTCGTCGAATTCCGAGACTGTTTGAAAATTGACTATTTTATAAATATCGGTTCGAGTGATTATTTTCAAAACTGAACAAATAACTGTAAACTTCAATTCTGAAGCTTCTATTATCTTCAGTGTTATCAATATACATTTTACAAGCATTTGAAATATTTTTCTTTAGCTTTAAATTGAATATTCAAATTTTTGTTCAACTTCAATCGATTAAATTTTATAATTTAATCGTCAAATTCAAAGTTATATTCGGGATTCAAATTAAATTATCGTTCAAATATTTAAAATAAATTAAATATTCTCAATTTAATTTGTTCGAAATTCAGGGTCGTTACAATTACACTTTGAACCATCGACGTATGTTGGACTAATTATTGTAGTGTAAAGAATTGAAATTGAATGACCAGTGAAAACCGTAATGTAATAATCTTTAATCTACATGAAATGATAGTGTAGATTCTAGAAATAATTATATTAATTCGTACAAATAACAATGCGAATTAATACGGTTATTTCGGAATTATTTGAATTGATTATTGGATTGTTATTGTTGTTGTTATTGCTTGTTTATTTACTTTGACACCATCCCAGTTATCACACTGCAAGTTCTCTTTGTTATGCTTTGATTTTGAATTGAATCGGAATCGGGTTGAAATGATAAATACCCAAATTGAACTTTGACCTAGGATAGGAAATTAAATAAAACCCGATTGGTCAATAATTTGATTTAAAAATAAACGAAGATTTTATTTGAATAAATAATATGGTTTTGAAATGAAGTTGAAATTTGAATTTTAATGAAAGGAAAATGTTAATATTCAATAATCTGAAACAAAATATTAACAATGTAATTGATGAAAGAATGTTGTTTAATTTGAGAAATGATTTAATAATTAAGTTTGAAATTATTAAACTTTGAAATTATCTAATAATTAAACTTTGAAATTATTTAATAATTAAGTTTTGAATTAGTTAATAATTAAATAAGATTGAATTATTTAATGATTAAATTGCATTGGATTCTTTAATAAGAAAAATTGAACTTTTGAATAAGTGCATTTTACTTCGTAAATAATTAAAATTGAGTTTTCTTTATTAAGTAAGTTTTTGGAAAATTATTTAAGGAAGTAAATAAGTGAAATTAAATTTCTTTAACAAGAAATAAAATGTGATTTATTGAAATTAATGTAAGACTTGAAAATTTAAGGATTTGATTTGATGAATTTAATTTAATTAAAATTGTAAGTTTTGAAATAAGGAAGTTGAATTCAAATAATGGATCTAATGAATTGGAAATTAAACAGAAATTGTTTTAAATGAAAATTTACTTAATGAATATTGAATGCAATCGATAAATGAAGTTAAATTGATTTGAATGTTAAATTAAATTAATTTAAATGATTTTGGAATGAAACTTATATGAACTTGAATCAATATTTAAATTGGTTTAAAAAGAAATTGAAAATTTTATTATAAGATTTGAAATGGTAATTTGGAAGTTTGAAACGTAAAGTACGGAAATTGGTTTTGAAAGACAAATGAAATGTTGATTTACGAATTCTATTTGAAATTGAATTTGATTTGGTTTTTGAAATATATTAAACGACCAATCGGTGTAATAATTACGAAAGTTATTAAAGAGACCGGAATCGGTTTTGGATATACTCTCTATCTAAACCGGAAACCACTTTAATAACTATACGCGGAGTGATGATCCAGAACGAAGTGGTTGGAATGATGTACGTGATGACTGAAGAAAGAGAACGATAATGGATAGCTTTGACACTTGTGTCAAATCGGAAATGACTAAAACAGGAGCCGTGCTGGGCCAATGGAGGATTAGCTACCTCAAGTGAACACACTTCTTCGAACTACTCATTATTTGTTGTCGATTGGTGCACCCTTGATTTTGGGAGTGTTGTTTCACGGTGTTGCGATCGCTGCGGCGATGCGTTCTCACCAGTCCGGATTAGGCGAACGGTAGTATCACTACCTTGGGTATTGCCTCATGTGCCTTGTCATACTTGTATTCCCTATTCGCGACCACTACGAATTTGTTTTGTACCTTTAACTATTGCTATTCCCAATAGTTCAAATTGTGAAGGCGGTTGGTCTCCTTATATTTTATTTTATTTTTGTTTTGTTCTGTTCTATGCCTTTTAAAAAGAAAAAAAAACATATCAGTTCGTGCAAGTTGTTTCCAAACCCAGCCTTAACTTCACCATCACATTTCTTTACCGTTCTAAAAAAAAAAAATTGAAGCCAGCCTTGTTTTCGTTCGCCTCCATTTCCAGCTCAGCTGACACCTCCCACGCAGCTTTCTTCACGCCAACCGATCATGCTTTCTCCTCAGCCCACAATCGCGTTTCCCCTCTAGCTAGCAACCCCTCCATCCTACAGCCCACGTCAGACCCTGCTAGTTTCACCGCCGCAAGCAACTCCACCAACAACCCGCGCCTGCATCATCTTCCTGAACTGGCTAGTCAGTCACCGATGCCATCATTCCCTCCACTCACCTTTTCCCACGTTCCTCCACCTCTTCACCTATCTCGCCTAACTCCTACGTCAGGCCTTGCACCACTTCCTCCCGAACCGACTCGGCTTGTCTCTCCCATGCAAGCTTGCTTTTCCGGACAGTTGTTCTCCTGTGTCGATTGTGAGTCATCGCCGACCTTCGGTATTGTATGTGCTGATCATATTTTAGTATTTGTTATTAATAATATAAGTTAGACCAAAAATAAAAGCTCTGTTTAATATATATAAGTTATAGAGTATATAGGCTGTGTGTTTATGTCAGAGTAGTCGCATGTGATTTGTTTTCGTATGCAAAATGTTTGCATTTATTACTCTGTGCGCATATATATATTCAGGTGAATATCACATAGTGTCTGCATATTAAGTTATGTGAAAACTTATATATTTATATTAAAGTTAACTTGGTGTTTGAATTTTTTTTACAGTTTTGATCTAGAAGGATATGGGCATACTATATTTTAAAGTATTGAACAATATTTTATAATATGATTGGTTACAGTATATAATTTTGTAGGAGTTATATTTGTAATCTTTTATAGTTAGCAAAATATATATATGCTGTGTAATTATGTTATATAAGTGTAATCTAGTTTGGGTCATATATTTGTCTGTTAATGTATACAGACCATAGTTGAATAATAAGTTTGCAATATGATTAGTTATAAACTTGAAGTTCACGTAATTAAGTTTTGGAATAGGTTGTTGCATACCAATTAGATATATATGGCTACTGTTTCAACATGTCATGTTTGCATACATATGTAGGTGTTTGTGTGTCAGTATATTTTATTTTATGCAAAGCAAGTTATATTTATGAGTTGTGAAGTTTTCGGCATATGTGATTTTGATCTTGGGTATTTATGTGGGTCTGCATATTTAATTTATGTATTTTCATTAGTTATATATAGTTATACACATAAGTTTATTTATACCATTTATCCTTGTCAATCCGGTCCTGATTCGGTTATCGATTCTGTTATCAGAACTGTTCGTTGAATTCATGCCGATTTGCTTTGCTTGGATTCGTAACTCAATTTCTATATCCGTATCAGTGTGCGCATCCGTGTCACCTTCTCGTGCATCTCTAGCCTCGAAAGGTGAGCAATCACTCATGATTAATGTTCTTTTATTTATTAAATTTGATTTCAATTGAAATGACAATTGAAATATGCTGCTGTTAGTTAATTACACTGTTATATATGCTATTACCTATATCAGTTCACCTGTGACATCTGACACCATTATCTGTTAATTATTTATGCGATAATAATCCAGTTTGGTTGATATTTGATTGATTGATGATGTTTATATTGGACGTTAAATTGTTAATGTTAAGGTGATAAAAAAATATGCAATCGAATTGATATAGGATAGTTAACAAATTTTAAAACTGATTTATATGTTAAATTTGATTAGTGAATATGACCCGTTTGAATTGTTAAATTAATTGACATGTAGAATAGTGATAATTACACTTTGAACCATCGACGTATGTTGGACTAATTGTTGTAGTGTAAAGAATTGAAATTGAATGACCAGTGAAAACCGTAATGTAATAATCTTTAATCTACATGAAATGATAGTGTAGATTCTAGAAATAATTATATTAATTCGTACAAATAACAATGCGAATTAATACGGTTATTTCGGGATTATTTGAATTGATTATTGGATTGTTATTGTTGTTGTTATTGCTTGTTTATTTACTTTGACACCATCCCAGTTATCACACTGCAAGTTCCCTTTGTTATGCTTTGATTTTGAATTGAATCGGAATCGGGTTGAAATGATAAATACCCAAATTGAACTTTGACATAGGATAGGAAATTAAATAAAACCCGATTGGTCAATAATTTGATTTAAAAATACACGAAGATTTTATTTGAATAAATAATATGGTTTTGAAATGAAGTTGAAATTTGAATTTTAATGAAAGGAAAATGTTAATATTTAATAATCTGAAACAAAATATTAACAATGTAATTGATGAAAGAATGTTGTTTAATTTGAGAAATGATTTAATAATTAAGTTTGAAATTATTAAACTTTGAAATTATCTAATAATTAAACTTTGAAATTATCTAATAATTAAACTTTGAAATTATTTAATAATTAAGTTTTGAATTAGTTAATAATTAAATAAGATTGAATTATTTAATGATTAAATTGCATTGGATTCTTTAATAAGAAAAATTGAACTTTTGAATAAGTGAATTTTACTTCGTAAATAATTAAAATTGAGTTTTCTTTATTAAGTAAGTTTTTGGAAAATTATTTAAGGAAGTAAATAAGTGAAATTGAATTTCTTTAACAAGAAATAAAATGTGATTTATTGAAATTAATGTAAGACTTGAAAATTTAAGGATTTGATTTGATGAATTTAATTTAATTAAAATTGTAAGTTTTGAAATAAGGAAGTTGAATTTAAATAATGGATCTAATGAATTGGAAATTAAACAGAAATTGTTTTAAATGAAAATTTACTTAATGAATATTGAATGCAATCGATAAATGAAGTTAAATTGATTTGAATGTTAAATTAAATTAATTTAAATGATTTCGGAATGAAACTTATATGAACTTGAATCAATATTTGAATTGGTTTAAAAAGAAATTGAAAATTTTATTATAAGATTTGAAATGGTAATTTGGAAGTTTGAAACGTAAAGTACGGAAAAGTGTTTTGAAAGACAAATGAAATGTTGATTTACGAATTCTATTTGAAATTGAATTTGATTTGGTTTTTGAAATATATTAAACGACCAATCGGTGTAATAATTACGAAAGTTATTAAAGAGACCGGAATCGGTTTTGGATATACTCTCTATCTAAACCGGAAACCACTTTAATAACTATACGCGGAGTGATGATCCAGAACGAAGTGGTTGGAATGATGTACGTGATGACTGAAGAAAGAGAACGATAATGGATAGCTTTGACACTTGTGTCAAATTGGAAATGACTAAAACAGGAGCCGTGCCGGGCCAATGGAGGATTAGCTACCTCAAGTGAACACACTTCTTTGAACTACTCATTATTTGTTGTCGATTGGTGCACCCTTGATTTTGGGAGTGTTGTTTCATGGTGTTGCGATCGCTGCGGCGATGCGTTCTCACCAGTCCGGATCAGGCGAACGGTAGTATCACTGCCTTGGGTATTGCCTCATGTGCCTTGTCATACTTGTATTCCCTATTCGCGACCACTACGAATTTGTTTTGTACCTTTAGTATATGGATTGCCCTCTGGTGACTTCCGGTTTTGGGGAAACTACGGTCTTGTATATGCTTTTGGGAATAAAAATGTGTTAAGGGTGGAATGGGCCATGACTTAACACTATTTTGATATCTTTATATTACTGATAGACATTATCTACTTATCGTACACTACTACCTAGTAGATAGTTTAACGGATCCTTAAAGGATGGTTATTCCAAACATCCTTTGAGTTACTTGTATTTCAATTGCTATTTCACTTGAGTTGGATTTATAAATATAAGAATGTTAATCCTGACTCGAGTGTCTTGTGTTTTTGCTTTACGCTCGGGTCAGACTGAGTGATCCAATATTCGAGACTCACCTTTGAAGTTGGAGCTTGCTTGAAGATCCAGCCATCTATTCTGCTTTCAGTATTCGATGATTTCAGTGATGTATTCTGATTTGTATCTGATGTATCGTGGTACTCTTCCGTTGTATCTGGTTTAACTCTGATGTATCGTATTACTCTTCTGTTGTAAACTCTGATGTATTTTATATATTCATATAGTAGCTTCATGAACTACTATCTCTTTTATTTCCGCTGCAATTATTACTCTGTGTCTGTGATCTGTGATTATTTATTTACTGTATATGTTCAGTTTTGCCAAATTTAAATTAACAACGCGGTACTTTGAGCAATTCAATTCCGGCATGAGTGTCTACCTATACACTTATAATGGATGCGAATGGTCCAAAATTCCGGGTCGTTACAGTTGGTATCAGAGCTTTGGTAGCTCTAGGCAAAACTCAACATATAGGGTAAATGTATTTACCGAATCACTCTCATTTGAGTTTCAATCTCTTCCTTTGACTCAATTCCTTTGAATTTTTGGAGCGTTCTCCTCGGTTCCGAAATTCATTCGTGTCCTCCACTATTCGTCTTCTTTCAATTCTGGAGCACCCCATAACTCCATTTTGAATGATATCTATAATAGATCGGCGGTCTCGCCAATCTTCGAATGATTCGTAAAGGAGCAAGACTCCTTTACAATTGGCATTGATTTACCGGAGATTTCTTTATCCTCGGTTTACGATGCTATCTATCTCCTGCTATACCTGAATTATATTTCTTGAGATCGAATGTCGATTTACCTCGGAATTCTACACCGATCTTATTCTTTAAGTCACGGTCGACCCGGTTAAGGTTGCCCGCGATTTATACAAACTTATCAATCTTCCTGCTTTGTTATTTAATTATCATGTCTTTGTTTCGAACTTATCTTCTAATCAAAATTCTCTTTGGTTTGAGTCCATCAAAATTTGAAACCCTATCCTTATTTTGAAAATTCATTCTTATATCGCCGAGCAAAGAAATGTATTTGTAAATTTATATTTAAAATGTTTTAAAATATATTGTGTTGTTTGAGTTGTTGACGTTGATTTGGGTTTTCGATCGATTCGTCTGATCAACGCTATCGATAGGATTTCCAAAACACTTGAGCAGAGCATACTGACAAAATATTGTTTTCAAATTTGGTAAATAAAATAAAGTTTGTATGAGATATATCAGTATGAATTTTCTTTAACTAAACTGTTAATAAATTGATTGTTGGAATAATAATATTTTATTTTCATTTATTGTTTTGTAAACCATTGACTATTGCATAATATAAATAAATCAATTTATAAAACTTAGTTATAATTTGATTTGGAATTTGAAGTGAATTTAAATTGAAATTTGAGAATTTATTAGTTTCCGGTGATTTCGAACTTTGTTTTTTTTTAAATATTAAAGTATATATTATTGAAAGTATTTTCGAATAGAAATCGTTTTCAAAGAATTTTTAAAATGTTGAAATCAGTGCTCTTCTCTTTGTCGCTGGAAAATAATTTTGGTGATGGCGGCCGCATCATCGATATTCATTTTCGAGTTTCGAAGTGGAGAAACCATTCTGTAGCTTGCTACGGTTTTGTTTTGAGAAAAATATATTTTGATTTACATATGTATAGGTATCTTATTTTAAAATTTAATTTGATTTGATATAATATATTATACATATCTCTAAATTGTTTAAAGTTAATCGGAAATCTAAATCTTAAATTTTGTTAAAGGATGATTTTAATTAAAAATAAAACCAAAATTTGGAATAAATATTGGAACTTGAATAATTGAATTGGGAAAATTTTATTTGTATATTGTTCAACTGCATTCTAATACAACTTACCTAAATTATTCAGAAGTTGAATATGTAATTAGATAATATATAATATAAATTGAATTTATAAATAAAATTTGAGTGTTTATAATAAAGGTTATACACTAAATTTTGATTATAAAGATGTTAATAGCGTTAGATAGGATAATAAGTAAAACTCAGTTAATAATGAAATAAATTTGTTTTGAAAGAATTAATAAATTTGTTTTGAAAGAATTAATAAATTGAAATTTGATCAACATATGAAATACCATGAATTTAAAAGAAATTAATAGATGTAATTAATTTAAATCGAAACTTTTATGTTTTAAATTAATTTATATGGGTTAAATATATGTGAGTAGATATATTAAGTAGAATAAATTTAACAACAATTTGGAATAAAGAAGAATTTAAATTGCTGGGAAAAATATGATTATAATAAAAGACTATTCAAATTTATGGTTTCAGAAATTGTAAATTTAAGATAATTGGATAATAAGATAATGAATTTAGAAATAGTTGAGATTGATTTTAGTGAAATCAAATGGATTAAATCAATTATTGAATATCAATTAATTTAAATTTGAATTTATATGGTTTAAATTAATTGTTATTTTGTATTTCAAATCTGTTTTCTTTCTGGTTGTTTCTATTCTCCTACCTCGTTCCTTTTCGGGGACGAAAAGTTTTGAGTGGGGGAGAATGTAACGACCCGCAAATTTCAACTGTTTTAATAACGTAATTAGTTGAAATTTTGCGAAATTTTAAACGATAAAATTTTGAAATATAAATTTGCTATTTGGAATGCGTCTAATTAAACATAGCAAACTGTAAATTTTCGTCAGAAAATATGGAAGTTTATTTCGCGCGTAAATTTACTTCAATTTAATCAGTTAAAAAGCGATGAAAATAAAACATTTTCAAATATTTTTACATAGAAAAATTCTAAACCATCTTCTGAGCAAGATGTCAGTTTGTCGTTTTTCCAAATTCGGACTTCTTTGGCTCCGTCGATCTTATTTTTCTACGTTTTTCTTGCATTTTTCGATAGTAGAAAATTCGAATTTTTAAAATTAAATCGTACCACAGATATCCATATACCGTTTTGATCGTCTCGTCGCGCTGATCTCTACGGTATATTCGATTGTCAAATTCGGAGTCCGGTGTACGTTGCACTTTGCAAAGCGCCTTCTGTATCGGCAACCGGTATGTGTCTTTTGGTTCCTTACACCATTCCACCACATAACTAAACGGCCAATTACTAATATTAAATGCTTGTACTGTTACTCTTCCCAAATCTCAATTCTTGAATTTCTGATTTCCAATGCGAAACTTTAATTGCCGGCTTCCACTTTTACTTTGGGGCTCTTCTTTCTCTTGAAAACAAAAAGAATTAGAGATATATTTTTACTATTGCATGAGTTATATCACCTGACAGCTTCCATTTTATATTTCCTCAAACCCAAACTTGCAACTTCATCAACCAAGCCTAGTCTTTTATTATTCCCGAGATTCAGCCTTAACTATTGCTATTCCCAATAGTTCAAATTGTGAAGGCGGTTGGTCTCTTTATATTTTATTTTATTTTTGTTTTGTTCTGTTCTATGCCTTTTAAAAAGAAAAAAAAACATATCAGTTCGTGCAAGTTGTTTCCAAACCCAGCCTTACCTTCACCATCACATTTCTTTACCGTTCTAAAAAAAAAAAAAAATTGGAGCCAGCCTTGTATTCGTTCGCCTCCATTTCCAGCTCGGCCGACACCTCCCACGCAGCTTTCTTCACGCCAACCGATCGTGCTTTCTCCTCAGCCCACAACCGCGTTTCCCCTCTAGCTAGCAACCCCTCCATCCTACAGCCCACGTCAGACCCTGCTAGTTTCACCGTCGCAAGCAACTCCACCAACAACCCGCGCCTGCATCATCTTCCCGAACTGGCTAGTCAGTCACCGATGCCATCATTCCCTCCACTCACCTTTTCCCACGTTCCTCCACCTCTTCACCTATCTCGCCTAACTCCCACGTCAGGCCTTGCACCACTTCCTCCCGAACCGACTCGGCTTGTCTCTCCCATGCAAGCTTGCTTTTCCGGACAGTTGTTCTCCTGTGTCGATTGTGAGTCATCGCCGACCTTCGGTATTGTATGTGCTGATCATATTTTAGTATCTGTTATTAATAATATAAGTTAGACCAAAAATAAAAGCTCTGTTTAATATATATAAGTTATAGAGTATATAGGCTGTGTGTTTATGTCAGAGTAGTCGCATGTGATTTGTTTTCGTATGCAAAATGTTTGCATTTATTACTCTGTGCGCATATATATATTCAGGTGAATATCACATAGTGTCTACATATTAAGTTATGTGAAAACTTATATATTTATATTAAAGTTAACTTGGTGTTTGAATATTTTTTACAGTTTTGATCTAGAAGGATATGGGCATAATATATTTTAAAGTATTGAACTATATTTTATAATATGATTGGTTACAGTATATAATTTTGTAGGAGTTATATTTGTAATCTTTTATAGTTAGCAAAATATATATATGCTGTGTAATTATGTTATATAAGTGTAATCTAGTTTGGGTCAAATATTTGTCTGTTAATGTATACAGACCATAGTTGAATAATAAGTTTGCAATATGATTAGTTATAAACTTGAAGTTCACGTAATAAAGTTTTGGAACAGGTTGTTGCATACCAATTAGATATATATGGCTACTGTTTCAACATGTCATGTCTGCATACATATGTAGGTGTTTGTGTGTCAGTATATTTTATTTTATGCAAAGCAAGTTATATTTATGAGTTGTGAAGTTTTCGGCATATGTGATTTTGATCTTGGGTATTTATGTGGGTCTGCATATTTAATTTATGTATTTTCATTAGTTATATATAGTTATACACATAAGTTTATTTATACCATTTATCCTTGTCAATCTGGTCCTGATTCGGTTATCGATTCTGTTATCAGAACTGTTCGTTGAATTCGTGCCGATTTGCTTTGCTTGGATTCGTAACTCAATTTCTATATCCGTATCAGTGTGCGCATCCGTGTCACCTTCTCGTGCATCTCTAGCCTCGAAAGGTGAGCAATCACTCACGATTAATGTTCTTTTATTTATTAAATTTGATTTCAATTGAAACGACAATTGAAATATGCTGCTGTTAGTTAATTATACTGTTATATATGCTATTACCTGTATCAGTTCACCTGTGACATCTGACACCATTATCTGTTAATTATTTATGCGATAATAATCCAGTTTGGTTGATATTTGATTGATTGATGATGTTTATATTGGACGTTAAATTGTTAATGTTAAGGTGATAAAAAAATATGCAATCGAATTGATATAGGATAGTTAACAAATTTTAAAACTGATTTATATGTTAAATTTGATTAGTGAATATGACCCCTTTGAATTGTTAAATTAATTGACATGTAGAATAGTGATAATTACACTTTGAACCATCGACGTATGTTGGACTAATTGTTGTAGTGTAAAGAATTGAAATTGAATGACCAGTGAAAATCGTAATGTAATAATCTTTAATCTACATGAAATGATAGTGTAGATTCTAGAAATAATTATATTAATTCGTACAAATAACAATGCGAATTAATACGGTTATTTCGAAATTATTTGAATTGATTATTGGACTGTTATTGTTGTTGTTATTGCTTGTTTATTTACTTTGACACCATCCCAGTTATCACACTGCAAGTTCCCTTTGTTATGCTTTGATTTTGAATTGAATCGGAATCGGGTTGAAATGATAAATACCCAAATTGAACTTTGACCTAGGATAGGAAATTAAATAAAACCCGATTGGTCAATAATTTGATTTAAAAATAAACGAAGATTTTATTTGAATAAATAATATGGTTTTGAAATGAAGTTGAAATTTGAATTTTAATGAAAGGAAAATGTTAATATTTAATAATCTGAAATAAAATATTAACAATGTAATTGATGAAAGAATGTTGTTTATTTTGAGAAATGATTTAATAATTAAGTTTGAAATTATTAAACTTTGAAATTATCTAATAATTAAACTTTGAAATTATTTAATAATTAAGTTTTGAATTAGTTAATAATTAAATAAGATTGAATTATTTAATGATTAAATTGCATTGGATTCTTTAATAAGAAAATTGAACTTTTGAATAAGTGAATTTTACTTCGTAAATAATTAAAATTGAGTTTTCTTTATTAAGTAAGTTTTTGGAAATTTATTTAAGGAAGTAAATAAGTGAAATTGAATTTCTTTAACAAGAAATAAAATGTGATTTATTGAAATTAATGTAAGACTTGAAAATTTAAGGATTTGATTTGATGAATTTAATTTAATTAAAATTGTAAGTTTTGAAATAAGGAAGTTGAATTTAAATAATGGATCTAATGAATTGGAAATTAAACAGAAATTGTTTTAAATGAAAATTTACTTAATGAATATTGAATGCAATCGATAAATGAAGTTAAATTGATTTGAATGTTAAATTAAATTAATTTAAATGATTTCGGAATGAAACTTATATGAACTTGAATCAATATTTGAATTGGTTTAAAAAGAAATTGAAAATTTTATTATAAGATTTGAAATGGTAATTTGGAAGTTTGAAACGTAAAGTACGGAAATTGGTTTTGAAAGACAAATGAAATGTTGATTTACGAATTCTATTTGAAATTGAATTTGATTTGGTTTTTGAAATATATTAAATGACCAATCGGTGTAATAATTACGAAAGTTATTAAAGAGACCGGAATCGGTTTTGGATATACTCTCTATCTAAACCGGAAACCACTTTAATAACTATACGCGGAGTGATGATCCAGAATGAAGTGGTTGGAATGATGTACGTGATGACTGAAGAAAGAGAACGATAATGGATAGCTTTGACACTTGTGTCAAATTGGAAATGACTAAAACAGGAGCCGTGCCGGGCCAATGGAGGATTAGCTACCTCAAGTGAACACACTTCGTCGAACTACTCATTATTTGTTGTCGATTGGTGCACCCTTGATTTTGGGAGTGTTGTTTCACGGTGTTGCGATCGCTGCGGCGATGCGTTCTCACCAGTCCGGATCAGGCGAACGGTAGTATCACTACCTTGGGTATTGCCTCATTTGCCTTGTCATACTTGTATTCCCTATACGCGACCACTACGAATTTGTTTTGTACCTTTAGTATATGGATTGCCCTCTGGTGACTTCCGGTTTTGGGGAAACTACGGACTTGTATATGCTTTTGGGAATAAAAATGTGTTAAGGGTGGAATGGGCCATGACTTAACACTATTTTGATATCTTTATATTACTGATAGACATTATCTACTTATCGTACACTACTACCTAGTAGATAGTTTAACGGATCCTTAAAGGATGGTTATTCCAAACATCCTTTGAGTTACTTGTATTTCAATTGCTATTTCACTTGAGTTGGATTTATAAATATAAGAATGTTAATCCTGACTCGAGTGTCTTGTGTTTTTGCTTTACGCTCGGGTCAGAATGAGTGATCCAGTATTCGATGTTAGTCCATAGGATAGTGGTTTTGATGACAACAACTATAGAAGTGTTATAAAATATATATGTTCAGGAAATCTATATGTATCAACAAAAGAAGACTGTATAGTAAAGAAAACAAAATTGATGAAGACAAAGATCAAGAGTTCAAGATTGAAGACTCATGAGATTCAAGATATTCAAGAGTTCAAGACAAATAATATAGTTAGGTTAGATATTTGTTAAAACTCCTTGAAAGCACTATCATTCTTTTTTATCCAATTTACTCGTGGAATGGAATCCACTTCGTTCTTGTTAAAGGGATGGAACCCTAGTGAGATGGAACTCACGAAATATCTAGTGGAACGGATAGTAGCCCTATTTTGTTATTCACTAATTTTGATTCAAAATGATTTTCAAAATTATCTCTTGTTTTATAAAATGATTTTCAAATATTCCTTTTCAAAAGAAAAACCTTCGTTCACATTTCCAAAAATGTTTTAGCCTTAAAATCATATTTATCATTTTGCTATATTTTGATTTCAAAATTGTCCTAGATATTTTAGCCTCAAAATCTATTTTAATATTATATTTACTTTAGTTTATTTACTTTGATTTTAAATATATTTTAGTATATATACATATATACATTCATAAGTATTTCTACTTCTAAATACCTTCTACAAATACATAGAGTCCATTTGAATAAAGTTGCATATGTTTTAAATCATCATTTTCAAAGTAAAGCAAATCATCACTTTTACTAGACCATGTCGACATCCTATTTACTTGTCATGTCGACATGCTTCCCGTTACAGCAAAGGTTGTTTTCAAAAGAAGTGTCTATTCGTTTAAACCTCTTCGAATGGACACATCCATTCATTCTCTATAAATAGAGACTGTTATGGACGTTTTCCAGTAACTACTTTCTTTATTTTCTCTCCTCTTTACTCTCTTATCTTATTTTCTAATCATCCTATCCATATTTTGCCGAAATCTTAAGTGAATCAAACCAGAATATCTCTAGTTTGATTCTCTGCCACTCTCTCCAAAGAATCTCAGTGCTTATCAGAGTTATAGATACATTTGTACTCAAAGAAACTTGTGTGGGGTTATAAAGGTGTGATCGTGTCCTTGGAAATCGATCGGGTGAACTTGTGTCCTGTGAATCAAGTGGTTCTACCCAGAGACCTGAGAATCTGGAGGGTGTACCTCGTTGCCTTGGAATCGAGGGATTGTAATCTAGATTATTGTTGAATAGAAAGCCGTACGGGTTGTGCGGGACTGGATGTAGGGTAACACCGAACCAGTATAAAATTCCTGGTGTGTTCTTTCCTTTACTTGCTTTTTATTTATATTTGCATTTGTTTGTGATTCTGTGATTTGATCTGTGATTGTGTATTTGCATTAAGTTAGTTAATTCAATTTAAATCAAAGAAGTTTTAAAGAAATTCTTAAAACACTATTCACCCCCCCTCTAGTGTTAAATAGCCTTAAGATCATCTTCCGCGTCCCTTTCATTCGAGACTCACCTTTGAAGTTGGAGCTTGCTTGAAGATCCAGCCATCTATTCTGCTTTCAGTATTCGATGATTCCAGTGATGTATTCTGATTTGTATCTGATGTATCATGGTACTCTTCCGTTGTATCTGGTTTAACTCTGATGTATCGTATTACTCTTCTGTTGTAAACTCTGATGTATTTTATATATTCATATAGTAGCTTCATGAACTACTATCTCTTTTATTTCCGCTGCAATTATTACTCTGTGTCTGTGATATGTGATTATTTATTTACTGTATATGTTCAGTTTTGCCAAATTTAAATTAACAACGCGGTACTTTGAGCAATTCAATTCCGGCATGAGTGTCTACCTATACACTTATAATGGATGCGAATGGTCCAAAATTCCGGGTCGTTACAGAAATATAGAGAGCTAATAGGACATATATAAAAAACAAAGGGAATGCCAAGTTTTTAAAGTGGTTTGGCAATCTCTGGCCTACGTCCACTATAAATTTTATCGATTTAAGGTTTGAAAGTCACCAATAGAAGGTTTTTTGTAATGACCTGGAAATTTTAACAATTTTTATAACATAATTAACCAAAAAATTTCTTGAAAATAAATAATAAAATTTATCAGTGAAAATTTTATATTTGGTATGCGTCTATTTTAACATAGCAATTAGCAGATTTTTATCGGAAAATATGAAAGTTAGTTCTATTGAGTAATTTTCAATTTAAATTTAGTTAAATTGATGGAAATATAATATTTTCAAAATCTGAATATTTTTATATAATAAAATTGTAAACCATTTTATGAGTGAGACGTCGTATTTCATTTCACCAAATTTAGACTGCTCTAGCCCCGTTTATTTTATTTTCGGCGGTTTAGCAGTAGTTTTGGCAGTAAATATTGACTTTTAATAGGAAGATCGTATCACTCATATCTGTATACCATTATGTTCATCTCGTCGTGCTGATCTCCACAATATATTCATTTGTGTATTTCGGCGTCCGGTGCATGGCGAAATCTACGAAACGGTTAGCCATAGCAGTACCCGTTTTGAGTCTCATGTGTGTTCTGTGTCCATTCAATTGTCCATTGTTTGAAAACAAATGGACGTTAGCTATCAATATTCCTTGAATGCAACCTTTGACTGTTGCTTTTCCCCTGGTTAATTTATATTAACTGGTTCGTTTATTTACTTTGAGTCCTTTCCTCTGTTCTTCGTACTGTCTTCCTTATAAATAAAAAAATAAAAATAAAAATAAAGGAAGATATCTGTTGCATTCATTCTTGCCTGAGAGCAGTTCGTCCACCTTCCTTCTTCTTTGCTTCGTCTTGATTTAGAAAGGAAAAAATATAATAAAGGTTTATATTATAATTTGCATTCTCATATTGAAGCCTGCTCATCTTCATGACTGCTCGACCATTTCCTCCGAGCCGAGCACCCTCGCCGAATCCAGCTGTCCTTCTCACCATGGCAACCCACCGTCCATCAGTCCGGCTCCAACTCGGATCCGCCTCAGCCCCACCCGAACCATCTTGCAGCCCCTGCCACGTGAACGCCAACTTCCATTACCTTGTAGCCTTTCCCGACCTCCTCCTCCCTTCCCCGTTTTCCTTCCACCAAGAACACCAAAAAACCAGACCCTGCCGTGATCTCCCTTCTTCCACTTGACTACCAAAGCGACAACCACATCCACCCCTACAGATGCCATGTCACCATCACAGCCCAGCCGAGCAAACAACCCAACCCTGTTGTGCCGATCTCCTCTCCAACCCGCCAGCCTTATCTCCCTCGTCTCCAGCACAGCATCGTAGCAGCCCCTGACCTCGCCGACCGCCACACCTTTTTTTCCTCCACCCGCCTCAACCCACGCAATTGCATCTGCCTATCACCTCCTCTCACCTGAAACCCACTGCATTTTTCTCCCATCCGAACCTGCTTTCTTCCTTTCGAGAGGCTGGCCGTGACAGTCGAGAGGCTGGCCGTGACAGTCGAGGGATGGGTTGGTTAGGCGAAGGCCGTGACAGTCGAGAGGCTGGCCGTAAAAGCAAGTTTGGGATATCAGTGTAAGCCACGGTGGGACTGGGATGGTTGCAAAGCCTACCGGTGGCCGCTTCCGACGGTGACGTTACATTTGGTATCAGAGCATATGGTTAAGCGACAACCCTGCTCTGTTGGGTGTTACTCATTAGAGATAGAGTCAGTAGTGCTCTAGAATGAGTTTGAGTGTAATAATAGATACGAGCGCGTATTTGTTAGTTAATATAAAATTGTTTTATATTGTGATGATTGATTTGTTGAGTGGTATATGGATTCTAGTCGGTATTGTCCGTACAACTCTATCGATAGGGATCTCTAAACACTTGTATTGAACAATTCGGCACGATTTTGTTTAAAATTAGGTAAATGAAATAATTTTACCTCTATTATATTTTGTATATAAAGGAAAATAATTTTTCGGAAATTATTAAAGTGTATATAATTTGATTGTTTGGTTGTTGAAAATGTAAATATATATAAGTTAATTAAAAGTTGTTTGAATGAGTTAAATAAAAACAACAGTTGTAAAAGAATAAATTGTATAAAAAAATGAATTATAAGTATGAAGTTATAATTAAAATGATTTACAATGGTAAAATAATCTTATATATAAGAAGTGAAATTTTAGAAGTAAAAGATTTGTAATGTGATTTATAAAATAAAATGAAATTTTTGAAAGAATTTAAAGCACTGAATTCACTATTGTTGCTGGAAAATAGTACGGTGATGACTGCAGCATCATCAGTATCATTTTCGAGTTTCTGTGTGATTGATTTGCTACCCATAGTAAATTGGAAATTGAAGTTTTGTGGTGATAAACAGATTTGATTTAAAATCCAAGTTGAAGTTGATAAATATAAGTGAAATGAGTTTTATACTTATAATATGATTTGGAAGTTAAATAAATAAGCTGTATAACTTATATTGTGAATGAATATAAGTGAATCAATAAAATCCAAATGGAAACTTAAGTTAATTTGAACAAATGATGTTTGAAATGGAAAAATAACTTAAGTAATGTTGAATGAAATTGATTTTGATATCAAAGTAGATTAATAAAGCGAATTTATTAAATGAATGTGAACTTAAGTTATGTAAATGAAATTCAATTTTATTTGTTAAATGAATTAGCAATTGAATAAATAAATAGATTGGATTGATTAAACATCCAATCTGATAAATTGAATGGAAGATCAATTTAATATTAAACCAATTGGAATTAAAAGTGTTGAAACAAATTGAAAGTAAATAAATTTGAATATAATTGAATTTGACTCAAATTGAAAGTGAACTAATGTGAATTTAATTAGTGAATGTAAACTAATCGGGAATGAATGTTAGTAAAATCCAACGTTAATGAATCAAATGTGATTAAATTGAAAACCAATTCATTGAATATTAATGAGAAATGAAAGTAAACTGATTTGGTTATGAATTTGTTGGATGATAATTGTTTGGTGGTTGCATTTGTTGTTTGTTGCATTGCTATGTTGGTACATGTAGTTATTATGTTGCTATATGTTGTATATCGATATTATTTTCATATCTACATGTTCTCATTTGTTTGATTGAGTGTTTAGTAGGTGCGGATGGCGTTTTCTTCGCATTTGGAGCTCGCTTTCGCGCTATAATAGCCGTATACGCTCGCTAATTATATATAAGGTACATATCTCGGATTAAATATCGTACTTTTACACTTTTTCCCTACGGGATGCCTCATCACTTGATGAGATGTATATTTGTGATATATATACACTGTCATTTTTTTTTCGGATTGAGCCGCGCAAAGGAGACTATGGCGAATTTTTCCGAAAATTTAAGGCGTTAGAATATTTTTGAGAAATTTGAAAATTTTGAAAACTAAGTATGATTTGGAAAACTTAGTAAAGATTTTGTAAGAAGTTTAACTAAGGATTTTGGGAAAGTTAAACACTTAAGAGATTTGTAAATCTAATTTTGAACGGTTTGTTTTGGAAAGTTAATGGATTTTGTATCTTTCTCTTGCTTGGTAATTTCGAGGACGAAATTCTTTTAAGGGGGGAAGTCTGTAACGACCCAGAATTTATGATAATTAAAATTTTAATATTTAATTGATTTTAATATTTAATTTATGATAATTAATAATATTTAATTTAGAGTTAATTTGTGAAAATTGAATATTTTAATATTTAATTATCGACTGAAAAATAGACAATTTTCGAACAGTCTCAGAATTGGACGAGACATGCTCCATTGGATCCATAATAGTTTGTTATTATCGGATTTCAATTTTCGTAGCAATCAGAGTTGTCGTTTGACCGTGGCAGCTCGAAACGCATCGAAATTGTTTAATATTAATTCGGCAAGTTAAAATAGTCATTTTTCAAAAAGTCTCGGATTTCAACAAAATCAGTTTCATCGGATCCGTAATGTGATATTATTGTAAGGTTTCAAATTTCGTGTCAATTGGATTTACCGTTTGTCCGGGGCAAGCCAAAACGCCTCGAAATCAATTTAAATCGGTTTAATTTAAATTTATAGTTTATTGTCATATCTCGCACAGACGATCGAATTAGCTTTCGAAACCTATTCCATTGTGTTCGAAACGCGGGATAAACCCTAGAAACGCCGGTCACCCCGCGTAAATCGGAGTTCGAAAATCCAGAAATGAATAGTGTTTCATTCGATTTTCTATAAATAGCCCATTTATTCACAAATAACAAAATAAAAATAAGCTAGGGTTTTAAAACAGCGGCCGCCTCTTATATAATGAACGGCCAGAAAATCACCATCTTCCTCCCTCAATTCCTCCAAATCCGCCAATCAAACTGAAAAATGTTCAACATGAAACTTTTAGAGCTCGTCGAGGGCTATCCATCCATATGGAGATGATCAGAAACGAAGCTGTGGACGGTCGGCAAATCGAGCTTGAAGAGCTGTCGTTCGCACACATCGTACGAAGGGAGGAGGCGACCGAGCTTGACTAGATTTGGGCTGGGGGTAGCACGCATGCACGCGGAGGAGGGGAAGTTCTCTGATCAACGTCTCGTTCACCATTGTGGTCGCGATATCTAAACCTAAGGGGCGACATTGGGTTCATTTGCGTGCGTTCGAAACTGGAAGGTGGGAAGAAGCTTCACGCGGTCATGATATAGCAGAGAGAAATGAACTGCTATGATAGAGTCTGGGTTGGAAAATGTAAATTTAATTGTAAATTAATTGTATTTTAATTTATACAAACTTCTAAATGCAATAACTCTTTCGTACGAGGTCAGAAAATTACGAAACTTTTTGCGTTGCGTTCGTATCGTCGAATACTACGCTATGGAGCTGGATTGGAGTCGTTTGAAGCTAGCGAAAATTTTGGGTAAAATTAAACGCACGTTTAATTTTATTCGAAATAGAACGCTAAGAATTGCTATCGAAAAATCAAGGTGAGAACTTCTCACTCAATCGAAATCGTTCGATGTTAATTTTAAATAGTTAGATTTAAAATTGTTGATTGTATGCCTGAATGATAATTTCTATTTATTGATTGTTAAAATAGACATTATACGCCGTTATTAAGCGGAGGTTAATTATTAAAAACATATACCGCGATAATTTCACATTGAAGTGAAATTGGTATTATATAGGTATATAGCAATATATATATATTGGAATATATATATATTGGAGTTGATTTCCCGCATTGTATAGCGGATGAGACCCTATTGCGCCGCATAATAGCAGATAATATTTATTAAACCCATATACCGCGATATTCCGTACTGGAGCGGAATTGGTATTGTGCTAACATCTTTGGATGCAGGGGGACAGGTTGGAGGGATCCAACTGGATTCCTCACCGTATTGATTTATTTACAGATATTGTGATATATTCTATTATCATTTGATGATATGTGATGTTTGATTGTCGTGATTGATGATTGGTGCTGTTGCATCATCGGATCCATTTTTGAAGTTTAAAAATAACGATTTTGATTTATAAAGGGATTTTAAAGTGATTTTTGAAAGTATACGTTTTATTGAATTTTGGAATTGATTCATTTTAAATAAATAAATGTTATAATTTTCGTGTTATGAAAATTATGAGATTTGTGAAATATAACCAAGGTGTGATTTTTGAAATAAATAGTTGATTGATTTATAAAATAGTTTAAATTGGGATTTTTGAATTTTTATGAACGATTTATATAAAAGATGTACAAAATTGATATTTTATAAATTAAGAATACTGGAATTATAAAACGAATATTTTCCAAGTGTTAAAATGGAAAAAATTGGATTTCATAAGTGAATGAAATTTATAGATTTATAAATTGTGAAGTTATTAAATGAATAGATTTTTTTAAAATAAAAGATTTATAAGTAATTATCTTATAAATCGGATTTTGGCACTTAAATAGGATATGGACAAAATTTGTTAATAAAGTGATTTTGTAAATTGAAGTGTTATAAAATATAAATGGAATTTATAAACATTGTTTTATAAATCGAAATCAATTGAATTTGATAAATTAAAAGTAGAAGTTTAATAAAGGAGATATATTCTTGATTTTGGACAACGAATTATCCTTTAAGTTAAATGATGTAATAATAAGAATTTGGTTGGGAATTTTATCCACGATTTTGGACAGTGGATAATCTTTTAAGTAAAATGTGTAGAAACGTTAAATGTGTTAACGAAGTATATTTACGATTTTGGACAGTGAATATATTATTAAATAAAATGGATATGTTTTGGAGAAGTGATATTACGAAATGAAGTAATTGTTTTAAAAGATGTTTTAAAACGTGTTATGTATCGAATACATAGATTTCAACATTCATTGTTGAAATAGACGTTTCGAGAAATAAGGAATGGTGGACTATAACACTGTTGTTATAGTAAATGGTTTCCGAAAGGAAATATTTTGTGTAGCATTGGGATTTATATATCTATCTAAATTTCGAATCCCTATACTAGTGATTTTGGGTCGTCGTAACGATGTTTTACGTAACATTCGCTTTGACTCAAATAAATGTTTTTAAGAGAATGATTTCCTTAAAGAATGAAATATATACTTAATTTTGATTTAAGTATATCGAATATTTTCCAGTGTTGAAAGTAAATCAGATTTGTGAATTACTAATTTTTAAATAAGTATGGAAATATTTTCCAATATTAAATGAAACGTTTTAGAGAATTTATCTTTGTAAAGATAAATAAAAAATGAATATTTGAAAGTGAATATTTGAAATTTGTTTCAAATGGTTAAGTGTGGAAAATTATATATCTTGTAAAGATATTTTTGGAAAATTAAATAATTTGGAAAATTATTTGGAATCTGATGATGTTGCGCATCTTTATTGATAGTTAAATAACCGACTATCAATATTTACCTTTAAATAGGCATTTGTTGTGAATTGTATGAATTTGAATGCCACACTTATTTTTGAATAAGCGCTCACTATTCGGGTTAGCCGGGAAAGGACCATGGGGTCGTATAACCCATTCCGAATATGTGATACGTCGTTATGAATTGCATTTGATGACCGGTGTTGAAGACCGGATATTTTTGAAAACGGAAGGATTACCGTCGAGTTACTCTACATCGGCTGATCTCCGATATAGAGTTTTATCACCCTTAGTGACGGGAAGTCCGGACGTGATTTGAAAATTATCTGGATTTGCAAGGGCTTCGTGAGAAGTGCCTTCGGTTCTGTTCGATCCCGAAACAGACTTGTATGGATTGTATGTTTGACATTACAAATTGAGATATAAAGCTGGTTTCTTTCAAATACATTTCTGTTGGTGGCGGAGAATTTATTCTCTTAGCTTAACACCCTTCTCTGAGACGTACGAGCTCAGAGGTTATGTAGTTGAAGGTTATCAGCAATATACTCCCAATTTGGTAATGTGACATGCCGAGTGTTTCTGTGGAATGATCATTGTTTGATCATTTGTGATATGATCATTTGTTTGATCATTTATCTTTGTGATCATTTCTTTGATCATTTTGTTTGACCCGAAGCATGGCTTTGTGACAAAGCGTAGCTTTGTGGACGAGACTTCGTCGAGCCTCACACCCCAGAAATGGTCAAAACAGGAAGGATGCGGCAAGGTTCTAGGGAGTAGCGCCCCTTAGTGTATGTCATTCCTTCTGGATAGAGGTGGTATCATGGTATGGAGCCCAGATATTTAACCTATGTTGATGCTGCGAGTTTATTACTTTGTGGTTGTTGGAAATCGAGGATCCTCGGGAAGATCGGTTATGATCGGGGGATGGCATACGCGTGTCAGTAGTTACCTATTTTTGCAGAGGTAACCCGGCCTTGTGTTGGCAGAGATCTAACCGTATTGTTAGGTTATTTCTCGGGACGTCTTTCCAAAGGCGTTCCTTCGTGGCATAGGAAGTTCCTTAGCCAGACCATTTGTTGGAAATCCAAAGAAACAATACGAGACTTGTACGGTTTTAGTTGTATTACCTGCCATGGAATGTGGCGGTAACCTTCTATTGAACATGGTAGCTCTAGTAGGCATACGATAATGGTCGTATGTTGGCTAAGATTTATATTATACTTTCGAAATGTTTTCTACACTATGCACTAATGATAATATCCCAAAATGATTTGATTTTGCGTAGTAAGCATCTTTGACTATCATAAGGAGAAATCTCCTCCGATTCTGCGTTTGCATTGTGTGTGTGTGCGGGAGGCCTTATGGTAGTTTCATTTTCCAAAAGCATTTCGAAATTGACTTTAAAATCTTCCTGTTGTTTGTTTTAAAGATATACTGTTTTAAGTTCTCACACCAGTCTTGCTATATTACAGCATGATAGGGGATTCTCGCTTCGCAGTTTGGTGGCGAACGGGAGACTCTTACCCCTAAATGTCCCTGAGAGGGATGGGTTGGTTAGGCGAAGGCCGTGACAGTCGAGAGGCTGGCCGTAAAAGCAAGTTTGAGATATCAGTGTAAGCCACGGTGGGACTGGGATGGTTGCAAAGCCTACCGGTGGCCGCTTCCGACGGTGACGTTACATTTGGTATCAGAGCATATGGTTAAGCGACAACCCTGCTCTGTTGGGTGTTACTCATTAGAGATAGAGTCAGTAGTGCTCTAGAATGAGTTTGAGTGTAATAATAGATACGAGCGCGTATTTGTTAGTTAATATAAAATTGTTTTATATTGTGATGATTGATTTGTTGAGTGGTATATGGATTCTGGTCGGTATTGTCCATACAACTCTATCGATAGGGATCTCTAAACACTTGTATTGAACAATTCGGCACGATTTTGTTTAAAATTGGGTAAATGAAATAATTTTACCTCTATTATATTTTGTATATAAAGGAAAACAATTTTTCGGAAATTATTAAAGTGTATATAATTTGATTGTTTGGTTGTTGAAAATGTAAATATATATAAGTTAATTAAAAGTTGTTTGAATGAGTTAAATAAAAACAACAGTTGTAAAAGAATAAATTGTATAAAAAAATGAATCATAAGTATGAAGTTATAATTAAAATGATTTACAATGGTAAAATAATCTTATATATAAGAAGTGAAATTTTATAAGTAAAAGATTTGTAATGTGATTTATAAAATAAAATGAAATTTTTGAAAGAATTTAAAGCACTGAATTCACTATTGTTGCTGGAAAATAGTACGGTGATGACTGCAGCATCATCAGTATCATTTTCGAGTTTCTGTGTGATTGATTTGCTACCCATAGTAAATTGGAAATTGAAGTTTTGTGGTGATAAACAGATTTGATTTAAAATCCAAGTTGAAGTTGATAAATATAAGTGAAATGAGTTTTATACTTATAATATGATTTGGTAGTTAAATAAATAAGTTGTATAACTTATATTGTGAATGAATATAAGTGAATCAATAAAATCCAAATGGAAACTTAAGTTAATTTGAACAAATGATGTTTGAAATGGAAAAATAACTTAAGTAATGTTGAATGAAATTGATTTTGATATCAAAGTAGATTAATAAAGTGAATTTATTAAATGAATGTGAACTTAAGTTATGTAAATGAAATTCAATTTTATTTGTTAAATGAATTAGCAATTGAATAAATAAATAGATTGGATTGATTAAACATCCAATCTGATAAATTGAATGGAAGATCAATTTAATATTAAACCAATTGGAATTAATAGTGTTGAACCAAATTGAAAGTAAATAAATTTGAATATAATTGAATTTGACTCAAATTGAAAGTGAACTAATGTGAATTTAATTAGTGAATGTAAACTAATCGGGAATGAATGTTAGTAAAATCCAACGTTAATAAATCAAATGTGATTAAATTGAAAACCAATTCATTGAATATTAATGAGAAATGAAAGTAAATTGATTTGGTTATGAATTTGTTGGATGATAATTGTTTGGTGGTTGCATTTGTTGTTTGTTGCATTGCTATGTTGGTACATGTAGTTATCATGTTGCTATATGTTGTATATCGATATTATTTTCATATCTACATGTTCTCATTTGTTTGATTGAGTGTTTAGTAGGTGCAGATGGCGTTTGCTTCGCATTTGGAGCTCGCTTTCGCGCTATAATAGCCGTATACGCTCGCTAATTATATATAAGGTACATATCTCGGATTAAATATCGTACTTTTACACTTTTTCCCTACGGGATGCCTCATCACTTGATGAGATGTATATTTGTGATATATATACACTGTCATTTTTTTTTCGGATTGAGCCGCGCAAAGGAGACTATGGCGAATTTTTCCGAAAATTTAAGGCGTTAGAATATTTTTGAGAAATTTGAAAATTTTGAAAACTAAGTATGATTTGGAAAACTTAGTAAAGATTTTGTAAGAAGTTTAACTAAGGATTTTGGGAAAGTTAAACACTTAAGAGATTTGTAAATCTAATTTTGAACGGTTTGTTTTGGAAAGTTAATGGATTTTGTATCTTTCTCTTGCTTGGTAATTTCGAGGACGAAATTCTTTTAAGGGGGGAAGTCTGTAACGACCCAGAATTTATGATAATTAAAATTTTAATATTTAATTGATTTTAAATATTAATAAGTGAAATTAATAAGTCGAATAATTTATTTTTCGAATATTGGATTTAATTTGATAATTAAATCGATAATTTAATGGTTGAAATTTCAGAAGTAATTGGAAATTAAGTTTAAAATGATTTGGAAAATTTTATTTGATCATACTGGAGTTATAGAAATGTTATAGAACTTTTAAAATCGAATTTAGAGTTAATTTGTGAAAATTGAATATTTTAATATTTAATTATCGACTGAAAAATAGCCAATTTTCCAACAATCTCAGAATTGGACGAGACCAGTTCCATTGGATCCGTAATAGTTTGTTATTATCGGATTTCAATTTTCGTAGCAATCAGAGTTGTCGTTTGACCGTGGCAGCTCGTATTGCATCGAAATTGTTTAATATTAATTCGGCAAGTTAAAATAGTCCTTTTTCATAAAGCCTCGGATTTCGATGAAACCAGTTTCATCGGATCCGTAATGTGATATTATTGTAAGTTTTCAAATTTCGTGTCAATTGGATTTACCGTTTGTCTGAGGCAAGCCAAAACACCTCGAAATCAATTTAAATCGGTTTAATTTAAATTTATCGTTTATTGTAATATCTCACACAGACGATCGAATTAGCTTTCGAAACCTGTTCCATTGTGTCCGGAACGCGGGATAAACCCTAGAAATGCCGGTCATCGCACGTAAATCGGAGTTCGAAAATCCAGAAATGAATAGTGTTTCATTCGATTTTCTATAAATAGCCCATTTATTCACAAATAACAAAATAAAAATAAGCTAGGGTTTTAAAACAGCGGCCGCCTCTTATATAATGAACGGCTAGAAAATCACCATCTTCCTCCCTCAATTCCTCCAAATCCGCCAATCAAACCGAAAAATGTTCAACATGAAACTTTTAGAGCTCGTCGAGGGCTATCCATCCATATGGAGATGATCGGAAACGAAGCTGTGGACGGTCGGCAAATCGAGCTTGAAGAGCTGTCGTTCGCACACATCGTACGAAGGGAGGAGGCGACCGAGCTTGACAAGATTTGGGCTGGCGGTAGCACGCATGCACGCGGAGGAGGGGAAGTTCTCTGATCAACGTCTCGTTCACCATTGTGGTCGTGATATCTAAACCTAAGGGGCGGCATTGGGTTCATTTGCGTGCGTTCAAAACTGGAAGGAGGGAAGAAGCTTCACGCGGTCATGATCTAGCAGAGAGAAATGAACTGCTATGATATAGTCTGGGTTGGAAAATGTAAATTTAATTGTAAATTAATTGTATTTTAATTTATACAAACTTCTAAATGCAATAACTCTTTCGTACGAGGTCAGAAAATTACGAAACTTTTTGCGTTGCGTTCGTATCGTCGAATACTACGCTATGGAGCTGGATTGGAGTCGTTTGAAGCTAGCGAAAATTTTGGGTAAAATTAAACGCACGTTTAATTTTATTCGAAATAGAACGCTAAGAATTGCTATCGAAAAATCAAGGTGAGAACTTCTCACTCAATCGAAATCGTTCGATGTTAATTTTAAATAGTTAGATTTAAAATTGTTGATTGTATGCCTGAATGATGATTTCTATTTATTGATTGTTAAAATAGACATTATACGCCGTTATTAAGCGGAGGTTAATTATTAAAAACATATACCGCGATAATTTCACATTGAAGTGAAATTGGTATTATATAGGTATATAGCAATATATATATATTGGAATATATATATATTGGAGTTGATTTCCCGCATTGTATAGCGGATGAGACCCTATTGCGCCGCATAATAGCGGATAATATTTATTAAACCCATATACCGCGATATTCCGTACTGGAGCGGAATTGGTATTGTGCTAACATCTTTGGATGCAGGGGGACAGGTTGGAGGGATCCAACTGGATTCCTCACCATATTGATTTATTTACAGATATTGTGATATATTCTGTTATCATATGATGATATGTGATGTTTGATTGTCGTGATTGATGATTGGTGCTGTTGCATCATCGGATCCATTTTTGAAGTTTAAAAATAACGATTTTGATTTATAAAGGGATTTTAAAGTGATTTTTGAAAGTATATGTTTTATTGAATTTTGGAATTGATTCATTTTAAATAAATAAATGTTATAATTTTCGTGTTATGAAAATTATGAGATTTGTGAAATATAACCAAGGTGTGATTTTTGAAATAAATAGTTGATTGATTTATAAAATAGTTTAAATTGGGATTTTTGAATTTTTATGAACGATTTATATAAAAGATGTACAAAATTGATATTTTATAAATTAAGAATACTGGAATTATAAAACGAATATTTTCCAAGTGTTAAAATGGAAAAAATTGGATTTCATAAGTGAACGAAATTTATAGATTTATAAATTGTGAAGTTATTAAATGAATAGATTTTTTTAAAATAAAAGATTTATAAGTAATTATCTTATAAATCGGATTTTGGCACTTAAATAGGATATGGAAAAAATTTGTTAATAAAGTGATTTTGTAAATTGAAGTGTTATAAAATATAAATGGAATTTATAAACATTGTTTTATAAATCGAAATCAATTGAATTTGATAAATTAAACGTAGAAGTTTAATAAAGGAGATATATTCGTGATTTTGGACAACGAATTATCCTTTAAGTTAAATGATGTAATAATAAGAATTTGGTTGGGAATTTTATCCACGATTTTGGACAGTGGATAATCTTTTAAGTAAAATGTGTAGAAACGTTAAATGTGTTAACGAAGTATATTTACGGTTTTGGACAGTGAATATATTATTAAATAAAATGGATATGTTTTGGAGAAGTGATATTACGAAATGAAGTAATTGTTTTAAAAGATGTTTTAAAACGTGTTATGTATCGAATACATAGATTTCAACATTCATTGTTGAAATAGACGTTTCGAGAAATAAGGAAATGGTGGACTATAACACTGTTGTTATAGTAAATGGTTTCCGAAAGGAAATATTTTGTGTAGCATTGGGATTTATATATCTATCTAAATTTCGAATCCCTATACTAGTGATTTTGGGTCGTCGTAACGATGTTTTTCGTAACATTCGTTTTGACTCAAATAAATGTTTTTAAGAGAATGATTTCCTTAAAGAATGAAATATATACTTAATTTTAATTTAAGTATATCGAATATCTTCAAGTGTTGAAAATAAATCAGATTTGTGAATTACTTATTTTTAAATAAGTATGGAAATATTTTCCAATATGAAATGAAACGTTTTAGAGAATTTATCTTTGTAAAGATAAATAAAAAATGAATATTTGAAAGTGAATATTTGAAATTTGTTTCAAATGCTTAAGTGTGGAAAATTATATATCTTGTAAAGATATTTTTGGAAAATTAAATAATTTGGAAAATTATTTGGAATCTGATGATGTTGCGCATCTTTATTGATAGTTAAATAACCGACTATCAATATTTACCTTTAAATAGGTATTTGTTGTGAATTGGATGAATTTGAATGCCACACTTATTTTTGAATAAGCACTCACTATTCGGGTTAGCCGGGAAAGGACCATGGGGTCGTATAACCCATTTCGAATATGTGATACGTCGTTATGAATTGCATTTGATGACCGGTGTTGAAGAACAGATATTTTTGAAAACGGAAGGATTACCGTCGAGTTACTCTACATCGGCTGATCTCCGATATAGAGGTTTTATCACCCTTAGTGACGGGAAGTCCGGACGTGATTTGAAAGTTATCCGGATTTGCAAGGGCTTCGTGAGAAGTGCCTTCGGTTCTGTTCGATCCCGGAACAGACTTGTATGGATTGTATGTCTAACATTACAAATTGAGATATAAAGCTGGTTTCTTTCAAATACATTTCTGTTGGTGGCGGAGAATTTATTCTCTTAGCTTAACACCCTTCTCTGAGACGTACGAGCTCAGAGGTTATGTAGTTGAAGGTTATCAGCGATATACTCCCAATTTGGTAATGTGACATGCTGAGTGTTGCTGTGAAATGATCATTGTTTGATCATTTGTGATATGATCATTTGTTTAATCATTTATCTTTGTGATCATTTCTTTGATCATTTTGTTTGACCCGAAGCATGGCTTTGTGAGAAAGCGTAGCTTTGTGGACGAGACTTCGTCGAGCCTCACACCCCGGAAATGGTCAAAACAGGAAGGATGCGGCAAGGTTCTAGGGAGTAGCGCCCCTTAGTGTATGTCATTCCTTCTGGATAGAGGTGGTATCATGGTATGGAGCCCAGATATTTAACCTATGTTGATGCTGCGAGTTTATTACTTTCTGGTTGTTGGAAATCGAGGATCCTCGGGAAGATCGGTTACGATCGGGGGATGGCATACGCGTGTCAGTAGTTACCTATTTTTGCAGAGGTAACCAGGCCTTGTGTTGGCAGAGATCTAACTGTAATGTTAGGTTATTTCTCGGGACGTCTTTCCAGAGGCGTTCCTTCGTGGCATAGGAAGTTCCTTAGCCTGACCATTTTTTGGAAATCCAAAGAAACAATACGAGACTTGTACGGTTTTAGTTGTATTACCTGCCATGGAATGTGGCGGTAACCTCCTATTGAACATGGTAGCTCAGTAGGCATACGATAATGGTCGTATGTTGGCTAAGATTTATATTATACTTTCGAAATGTTTTCTACTCTATGCACTAATGATAATATCCCAAAATGATTTGATGTTGCGTAGTAAGCATCTTTGACTATCATAAGGAGAAATCTCCTCCGATTCTGCGTTTGCATTGTGTGTGTGTGCGGGAGGCCTTATGGTAGTTTCATTTTCCAAAAGCATTTCGAAATTGACTTTAAAATCTTCCTGTTGTTTGTTTTAAAGATAAACCGTTTTAAGTTCTCACACCAGTCACCATGACTGACTTGGAGTTTATTGTTTCCTTCCTAAACTCTGGGTGCCCACCAATTTCCACACGGGCAGTCTAGAGTCAGGTTATCAGGTCATTCTGGATTCGGGATGCTGTGGAGCTTAGTGACGAGCTGGATGGCGAGACGTACCACTTGTATATGATATTATATTATTCCGCTGTGTATTCTGTATGAGGACAAGTTTATATAACTGTCCATTGTTGTATTGAGTTGTATATTGACTCTGATTGATGTATGTATAAACTGATATAGTTCTTTGTTTAAAAGACTAGTGATTATCTATTATATTTTTGTTCCGCTGCGAATGTGAGATTTTGATATTGTTTCTGTTTCTGATGTTGTTCTATTGTTCTTCTTTCTTTTTCTTCTATCTTTTCTTCTACCTCTTCTTTCTTAAACCATAACGGTTGGGATTTCCGGCCTTCGACTGGGCGGCATTCGATAAAGTGAGTATCGATGTCGATTTTCGAAAGTCGAAAATTTTGATACGTTACATTTACTGTAGACATTATCTATGTAGCGTATTGTATTATGTATGTAGATAGTTTAATGTATCCTTAAAGGGTGGAATCCCAAACATCCTTTAAGTTATATTACATTTTACTTGAGTTAATTTACTTGCATAAGAATGTTAATCCTGACCCGAGTGTTTTGTGTTTTGCATTATGCTCGGGTCAGACGGAGTGTCACGGTATTTGAGACTCACCTACGGGGCTTGGAGCTTTTCTTGAAGATCCGTCTTATATCTATTCAGCTTTCAGTTATTTCCAGTTGTTGCTGTTCAGACTCGTCATTTGCTTATGTATTAGAGATTTCTATGTATTGGATTTCTGTTGTATCTTGTTTCAAACTCTGTTGTTTATCTAGTAGCTTTATGAACTGCTTTTTATCCATTCCGTTGCTTATTATTATATTACTCTGTGTCTGTGATTCTATGATTGATTTTATTTACTGTATATGCTAAGTTTTTCCAAATATAAATTAACAATCTGTTGTTTTGAGCAATTCAAGTCTGACATGAGTGGATGATTGTCGATTTGAATGGTTCGGAATGGCAGGTCGTTACAGTTGGTATCATAGCCAGGTTTAGGCAAAACTTAGCTTATGGAGTAGAATTAATTATAGAATCATTTTCGTTCGAGCTTGAAATTCTTAGTTAGAATTCTCCTTGAGTTGGATTTCTTTTGAATTTTGGAAATTTCCCTTTGTTCTGAAATCCATTCTTGTTTTCTTATTCGTGTTCTTCTTGACTGGAGCATCCAATAGTTTCAACCTCAATTGGCAACTTCATCCTTGTGTGTGACAAATTTCATCGGCGGTCCCTCCAACCTTAGTATGATTTGTAAAGGGGTGAAACTCCTTTACAATGGGCATCGATTCACTGGAGATTTTGATGTCCTCAGTTTTGATGCTATCATCCCTTGCAAATGAACCGTTTCTCTAGTAGATGACCATGGTAATTTTCTTATGATCGTATGTCGAATGCCTCATGATTTTGCAGGCAGTTTTATTTTTCCGCTTGGTGCTCAGCCTAGTGATCTCGACTCCACCCCGATAGTCAGGGATTATCCTGATGTTTTGGTGAAGTCACTTCTCTACCTCTTAAGCGGGAAATTGAATTCAGCATCATTCGTATTCCTGGATCTCAACCTGTTGTCCTTCCTCCCAGACGAATGGTTTCTATGAATGGTTACTCATGCCCTTTGGATTAACCGATGTTCCTGCGTTCTTCGTCGATCTCGTGTATCGCGTTTTCCACGATGTTCTTAACAAGTTTGTCCTGGTTTCCGTTTATGATATTCTCGTCTTTTCTAAGTCTCGGTTGACCCAGTTAAGGTTGCCGCGATTAGTATAAGTCTATCCATCTTTCCTCTTTTGTAATTTATTATCTTGTCTTCTTTTCGAGCCAATATTCTTAGTTAGAGAATTCTCTTTGATTAGGGCCTCTCTAAATTTGAATCTCTATCCTTGTTCCAAAATCCATTCTTGAATCATCCTATGAGAGAACATATTTGTAATTAATATAAAAATGTTTTATATTGTGTTGTTTGAGTTGTTAAGTTTGAATTTTGGGTTTCGATCAATTCGTCTGGCCAACATTATCGATAGTAATTCCAAAACACTTGAACAGAGAAAACTGACACAATATTGTCTTTGAAAATGGTAAATGAAATAATTTTATGTATGGTTATATTTTATATATAAAGTATATTTTTTTTTGAAATTTGATAGTTAAATGAATTGGGTGTTAGATATGATAATACTAGATTATCATTTATTATTTTTTCAACATTTATTTTTATTTTTTTAGAAATGCTAAGTAGGGTTAACAAGACCCCTACCAGTTTATTGCAAGAAACATTAAAGGGAATATACATCGTAACAAACTACGACATATAGCGGGATATAGGAAAGAGAGAAAAAGAGAAAAAAAGGACAAAAGAAATTACACATGAGAAACTACTACCAGCAGCTCGCAATAGTGGTCACATAGGCATACGTACCACTAGTAATACCACTTGAAATTTCATGCATGATCTCAAACATTAATTCCTTTTCCTTTTTAATTTTGCCATTGAACACCCTGTCATTTCGCCGCCTCCACATAACAGATAGAAATTTTTTGAGAATAACAAGCATCAACATACCCATATCATCCTTCCATCTCGTTGCTCGATAAATGTTGCACCATTCAATAGTACTCGTTCTCGTTGCATCAGTTCGTCCAAGTTTTATCATTAACTTCTCCCAAAGACTGAACACAAATTTGCTGTTGAAGAATATGTGTATATTGGAATCCATATCTTCATTGCAAAAAATACACCGAGGATCAACTTGTATACCTTTCATGTATAATTTTCCTTTTGCATTTAGGGCATTTCTCAATACTTTCCACAGTAGAAAATTTTTAGCTTCTCTACAATTCTGATTCCACACTCTTCTATTCCAAGAAAATTGGTTTTCCTCATGACTTTTTAAGCATTTATAGACCAAAGATACAGAGTGTTGCTTGAAAGCATGTGACCACACCACCTTATCATGTTGCTCTAAAGGGTAGTGTTGTGACATAATTTCAGACCAAAGTTTCCTGATATCTTGATTTGAGCAATACGGCAGAGATATAGTTCCATTGTGAATAAAATTATTGGCTTTTTCATCCTTGCTAATTCCAGTTTGGAGTTGTTGATTAGTAGTTAAGACTTTTCCAAGAATTACTCCTTGCCTTGACCATGGTTCATTCCAAAAGCTAACATCACCAACATGTGATGCAATTACATGTATTTGTGGAAGTACCTCATGTCTTAATTTAGGTATATACCGCCAAGTCCAACTGCAACTATTTGGAACATCCATGATCCAAAAGTGTTTTCCTTTTAAGTTGTGCTTAAGAGTCCATCGCACCTAAATGTTACTTCTTTTTGTAATTACATTGTTGAAATGAGTGCTTAAAAGCTGCTTTGTTCCAGGCACTCAAGTTTAGGAGACCCAACCCTCCCCTTTTTTTCGTCTGCTCAACTTTATGGAAGCTAATCGGTTTCAGTCTTCTGGAGTGCACTGTTCCAGTCCATAAGAAGTTATAGAAGGCCCTTCCTAACATTTGAATGAGCTTCTTGGGGAATATTAAAGTCCTACACCAATATGAAGTAAAAGAGAATAGGACAGATTTTATTAAAATAAGTCTGCCTGCTTGAGAAAGGTTTCTATTCGACCACCCTTGCATTGCCTTGGTTATTTTATCTTACAAGCACATGCAGTCAGAGGTGGTAATTTTAGAGCTAACAAGGGGGATACCAAGGTACGTTGAAGATTCATTTCGATGTGGAAGTCCAGTAAGTCCTAATAATTCATTGATTACATCATGAAACACCAGCAATAAAAAGACTGGACTTGTAAATATTAATAGCTAGACCAGAGAACTGATCGAAGGCAGACAGAACTTTGACTGTATTTGTTATTGATTAGATTGAAGGCTTAGTGAAGATTATCAAATCGTCTACAAACACGAGGGACGATATAAGAGGCTCGTGGCATTTAGGATGAAGAGATTTGTTTCTAGAAGTAACTTCACGGTTGATCATTCGAGTGAGCGCTTCCATCACTAATATGAAAAGGTAAGATGACATCGGGTCCCCTTGTCTTATTCCTTCGCAGCTCTTGAAGTAACCCGTACTAATCCCATTATAACATAGAGAAAAGTTAACCGTGGATATACATGAATATATCCACGCACTAAAGTGGGCAGGGAATCCCATAGAAAATAATACTCTGGTGATTGTGTTCCAGTCCAAGGAGTCATAGGCTTTTCTTAGGTCTAGCTTGATCATGGCTCTTGGTGATATGTTTTCTTTGTTATAATCTTTAAGAAGCTCATGACATAAGAGGACATTGTCTAATATACTTCTACCTAGAAGAAATGCCGCTTGATTATCAGATATCAGAGAAGGAAGTACTAATTTAAGCCTAGTTGCAGTGACTTTAAATATGCATTTATATATAAAATTACAACAAGCAATCGGTCTGAAGTCAGTGATAGAACTAGGCTGATCACATTTAGGAATTAGAGCCAGATCAGTTGCATTTATTCCAGATAGCATCCTATTCCTTTTGAAAAAACCATTGACAGCCTTAATTAGGTCAAGTTCAATTATTTCCCAACATGCAGTGTAAAAAGCCGCATTGAAACCATCAGGCCCACCATATGCCTCTTTATTCATATTGAATATAATATCCTTGATCTCACTATTAGTTATTTTAGTTGCTAAAGATGCTTTTTGCTGAAGGGAAAGCATGGGCATAGGTAGATCATCAATTAATTATAGATCAGGACTAAAGTTCTCAGAGTTTCCAAAAAGTTGCATGAAGTAATCAATGAAGGCTCTTTCAACTGTTTGAGGATTATCAGCGTTACAACCATGATGGTCATTGATGTTATGAATATTAGATCTTGACTATTTAATTTTCAAGCTATCATGAAATAATCTAGTATTTCTATCACCATCCACATTCCACCGAACTCTCATTTTTTGTCTATAAAATTCTTCTTCAGTCTTCAGTGCATTCCTGTATTGATATTGGAGCTCATATTCCTCTTTAGCTGGCAATCCATTGTTTGGGTTATCCATTGCCAGTTTCTGGGCATGAGCAAGAGCTGGTTGAATATTTGAAGACAACTTGTTCCCATTGCCAAACTTCTGATTTGCCCAACTCCTAAGAGTCTTCTTAACCCGCTTAAGCCTCTATTGAAAAATAAACATAGGAGAACCCAAAAAAATAGTTTTCCAAGCATTGGTAACAATAGAAAAAATTCTGGTTCCTTGATCCATGAATTAAAAAATTTAAAAGAGGATCTTCTTTTCATGGCATCCACAATTAGGGATATGATTTGAGGGGGGTGATCAGATAAGAGAGGAGGTGGAAGATGTGTTGTTAGATGAGGCCATAATTCGAAGGTCGGGAAGTTGTATAGGGTATGATCAATTTTAGAGTAAATACGTTTTCCAGATCGACTCATATTATTCCATGAGAATCTTGCTCCTGAAAAAGGAACATGGAACATATTACAAGAATTAATGGCGTAGTTTAGAGGGGAGATGTCATTAAGAGTGATAGGAGCTCCACCAATTCTATCACCAAGATGTATTAGACTATTGAAGTCTCCAGACAATATCTATGTGTGTGTGTCTTGGGCTAGATGAGGAAGTAATTATAAAGCTGTTGTCTAGAAGAAGGGTTGTTCTCAGCATAGATAATGGTAAGGTAAAAGGAGGAAAATGTGGAAATATGAATCAAATGAGAGTGAATGAATTGCTTCTGGGATAGGGTTGGAGTTACTTTGAATCTACTTGGATCTGATATGATCATAATTCTACCATAGGGAGCTTCCTGCGGGTTATGATTAAGCTTCCAATTTGGATTTATCATTCTAGATACTCTAGAAGTCAAAGCATTGTTTAACTTGGTTTCTAATATTGCTAGGAGATTTATTTTGTGTTGTTGAATGATGCCTTTTGCTTGAGATAACTTGATGTTTTGATAAGCTCCCCTGATATTTCACACACCTAAATTTTGTATCATCATATTATATTGTGGGTTTTTTGAAAATGCTTTGCTTGCTTCTTGTTGAAGAAGAGGGGGTGGAATCTAATTCTGGGTGTATACTTGTAGTATTTAGGAAATTTGGCTCGTTGAAATCTTTTTGCTTCTTGTTTTTCCTTTCCTGCTTTTGATTTTTAATGTTGGGAGGATTGGAATTGTTTGAGGTAAGATTGGGTAGATTGTTGTTTGGAAGGATGATGTGTGTTGATGTTTCATGAGTTGGATAACCTGGTGGTGGCAGTATATGATCATATGGTTCAGGTGTTGATGGTAAAACATTCAAAACAATGTCTTCGTGATCCATACTTGGCTGAGAGTTTGAGTGTGCTTGTTGAGATTTGTTAGATATTGGATTTTGGATGGTTGAAGGGTTTTAGACCATGCAGGTAAGTTCAGGGGGGTCATTGGCATGCATGGGAATGTTTAAGGGGGGTGGCATAGGGTTTTGATCATGGTTAGTGACAGGAAGTGGTTCAAGCAAAAGAGGATTACACCGAGCACTATCGGAGCATGTCTTATTTCTTTTCACAATATTTGCAGTGGGTATTTGCTCATTAATGCTTGCATGGGCATGCAACTCTTTATTACTTGCATGGGCATCCAACTCGTTAATACTTGTATGGGCTTGCAATTCATTTCCAATTGTTGTGCAGTTCTTTTCGGCATTTATTGCTTATGCATGAGATTTTGTATCATTGTGCACGTCATGCACATTCGTAAAAGTATCTCTCTGCTCATCCATTAGCATAGAAAATGGGTTATTATTCATGCCGCAATTCAAACTCACGGTGGAATCATACACCACGTCACGCCTACCCAATTCAATCTCGACATCATTATTTAATTTATCAACTGTCACGTGTTCGATATCATTGTCAATGCAAGAGACATTCTCATTTTGATTTGTTCTATTTTCATACATCCCCTCTTCAGTTCATTTTTCCCCCTTCTTATAATCTGCCGTTTCCTTATAACCTTTCTCCACTGCTTTTTGTTGTTTTGCCTGACCTTAGCTTCCACTACTTTTTCATTGACATGATTTACTGTGTTTTTCATTTCTTTTTCTTTCTGAGGTTTCTCAACATCTTCACTGCCATTTTCCTTTTCACATTCTCCTGCAACATGCCCAAATACTTTGCATTTCATACACATGTCCAGTTTCCACAAGTAATTTATATATATCATTTTCTCACTTCCATCAAGTAATTTAACAGGAAATTTATCAACTAGAAGTTGGTCAGGCGTAACCTTCACTGGACATTTAGCAAATGAAATTCTTTCCAATCTTTCAATGGATTCATCGAGGCAAAGTAATCTACCTATACGTGAAGCCAACTAGTTCAATCCTAAGTGAAACCAAGCATAAATAGACATATTCGACATTTGTAACCAAACTGGAACAGCTTTAACATTACCCCTTATATTTCCTAGCTCTGGTCTCCATTCTTAAATTATAAACAGTTTGTTTCGCATAATAAGTGGATCAACACCAAGTATCCTAGTTTTATCCTCTTCACATGATAAAAGGAATAAAAATAACATACCATCAAACTTAACTTTTATAGAGCCTTTGAGTTTCCAGATTCTTTTGAGATGCTCTACCACTGTAGTAAAGGATAATAATTTATCCAGGAAGAATCCAACCACATATTTACTCCACACAGAGGTGCCAACTTGGATGACATCATCAGGTGGTACAATTGCATCACCATTGTAGACTAGGTCTAGGTGAACGGATATATATTTACCCACGTTTTTTGGTTTGGATTTAAAGAGAGTGGACCAAACTGCATTAGTTGAAATCGAGGAAGATGAAGGTCTAGTAGAGGGTGGCGGAAAAGAAGGATTTGAAGTGGTGGGATCGTTGGGAATGATAAAAGGTGAGGTCGGAGAGAAAGATGGGGGTTGAGGAGGTGGTAGATGGGGCCGTGGGTCTGGAGGAGCGGGAGGAGGCATAGGGAGCATGGGTAGAAGGTCAGACGACATGATGGAGGTACAGAAAGACGAGGGATGGAAAGAGTTCAGAGATGGGACAAAGGGACGGAAGCATGTTTTGTCAACATTCCTAAACCATTAACTGTTTTTATATGTTGTATTGAAATTTATAAACATGGTTTATAAATTTGATTTGCAAATGAAATGAATTTAAATTAAGGATTTGAGAATTTAATTTCTGGTGCTTTTCAAAAATTTGGTATTTAAAGTTTTGGAAAATATATTATTTGAAAGTATTTTCAAGTGGAAATTGTTTCTGAAGAATTTTTTTTAAACAAAGAAGTAATTCAATACTCTCCTCTTTTGTCGTTGGAAAATAATTTCGATGATGAGTGCAGCATCATCGACATTCATTTTCGAGTCTCAAAGTGGGAGACCACTTAGTAGCTTTGCTACACTTTTGTTTTGAAAAATGGATTTAATTTGAAATTTTTGAGTATGATTTAATGTAAAAAATATATATATACATGTATATATTTATTTCAAATGGTTTGAAGTGAAACCGGAAAATTTAACTCTTAATTTTTACATTTTGTGATGGTTTTCTATTATTGAAATGAAGCAAATTTTTTGAATAATTGGAGTGTCTAAGATAAGAAATGGAATTGAAATAACGTGAAACAGTTAAACTAGGATAAAATTAGTTTGTATAATACTCAATTGCATTCTAAAAAATATATATCTTACTTGAAACATTCAAAAAGTTAAAATGTTATCGTGAATATGTAATTGAAGGTTATACAAGAGTAAACTTAAGCAATAAAATGTCCAAACTAATTTTTTTAATAGAAATGTTGTAAATAAAAGGTAAATTTGTATAGTGCTCAATTAGATTCGAAAACATTAATAAAACTTACCTGGGAGAAGTTTGAATATAATTGAATAATATACAATATAAAATGTAAGTAATAAGACGTCCAAAAATGGAAATTTTGTTAAGGGAATTTATAAATAAAAATTGAGTGATTATAATAAATGTCTATACACTTAATCTATGTTGTAAGAAATGTTAAGTGAAATAAATTGAATAATAAAAGAGAATACTATTTAAGTAAATAAATGTTAATCAATTAAGAAGTAAATAAGGTGAATGCAAATAAATTGGATATGATTATAAATTAATTAAAAGAGAGCTATTTAGAACGATAATAATAAATGGTGGTAAATTAATTAAAAATAAAATTTATATGGTTTCGAATTATTTGTTGTATTTGGTACTATGTATTTCGAACCTATCTTTCCTCTCTGTTTGCTTCTATTCTCCTATCTTGTTCCTTTTTAGGGACGAAAAGTTTTGAGTGGGGGAGAGTGTAACGACCCGGAAATTTTAACGATTTCTATAACGTAATTAACCAAAATATTTCTTGAAAATAAATAATAAAATTTATCAGTGAAAATTTGATATTTGGTATGCGTCTATTTTAACATAGCAATTAGCAGATTTTTATCGGAAAATATGAAAGGTAGTTCTGTTGTGTAATTTTCAATTTAAATTTAAATTCATTAAATTAATGGAAATATAATATTTTCAAAATCTGAATATTTTTATATAATAAAATTGTAAACCATTTTCTGAGTGAGACATCGTATTTTGTTTCGCCAAATTTGGACTGCTTTAGCCCCGTTTATTTTATTTTCGGCGGTTTAGCTGCAGTTTTGGCGGCGAATATCGACTTTTGATAGGATGATCGTATCACTCATATCTGTATACCATTATGTTCGTCTCGTCGTGCTGATCTCCACAGAATATTCATTTGTGTATTTCGGCATCCGGTGCATGGTGAAATCTGCGAAACGGTTAGCCATAGCGGTACCCGTTTTGAGTCTCATGTGTGTTCTGTGTCCGTTCAATTGTCCATTGGCTGAAAACAAATGGACGTTAGCTATCAATATTCCTTGAATGCAACCTTTGACTATTGCTTTTCCCCTGGTTAATTTATATTAACTGGTTCGTTTATTTACTTTGAGTTCTTTCCTCTCTTCTTCGTTCTGTCTTCCTTATAAATAAAAAAATAAAAATAAAAATAAAGGAAGATATCTATTGCATTCATTCTTGCCTGAGAGCAGTTCATCCACCTTCCTTCTTCTTTGTTTGGTCTTGACTCAGAAAGAAAAAATATATAATAAAGGTTTATATTATAATTTGCATTCTCATATTGAAGCCTGCTAATCTTCGTTATTGCTCGACCATTTCCTCCGAGCCAAGCACCCTCGCCGAATCCATTTGCCCTTCTCACCATGGCAATCCACCATCCATCAGTCAAGCTCCAACCCAGATCCGCCTCTGCCCCTCCCGAACCATCTTGCAGCCCCTGTCACGTGAATGCCAACTACCATCACCTTGTAGCCTGTGCCGACCTCCACCTCCCATCCCCGTCTTCCTTCCACCGAGAACACCACAAAACCAGACCCTGTCGTGTTCTCCCTTCTTCCACGTGACAACCAAAGCGACAGCCACATCCACCCCTACAGCTGCCACGTCCCCATCACAGCCCAACCGAGCAAAGAACCCAAACCTACTGTGTCGATCTCCTCTCCAACCCGCCAGCCTTATCTCTCTCGTCTCCAGCACAACATTGTAGTAGCCCTTGACCTCACCGACCGCCACACCTTCCTTTCCTCTACCGGCCTCAACCCACGCAACAACATTTGCCTATCACCTCCTCTCGCCTGAAACCCACTGCCTTGTTCTCCCATCCGAATCTACTTTCTTCCCCTCTATTTTGTCGTGACAGCCCTTCCATCACCGAAGAACAGCTCAAAAACCGCACCTCCAACAGCCTCGTGCAGCAGCAACCCAACCATCTCCAATCCTTCCACCGTAGCCTGGACCAGACTGCCTCCCCATATCGAAGCCACCACAACTCCACCATTGCCGACATCCCATCACTCCATTGCCGGTAGCAGCACCTTCTCTCCATATATTAGTTTATATATATATATATATAAGTATATACGAAGTTTATAGTTTTTGTTTTATATTTTTCTTTTTACAGTTTTATAAGCGTCAAATGTATTTAAAAATTGAGGTTTCGAAACTTATATAGTCTTCCATATGTGAAGGTACTGTTATATATTGTAACATTATTGAATTTTAATTTTTTTTGAACTTTAAGTGTATTTAAAAATTGTTGAATTTTAAATGTAGTACTATTATACATATACATATATATACATATAAATTTATAAGGAGAAATACATTATATATATATATTGTTTTCATCGAATTCAAGATTGTTGTAGCTTTGTTTTGTTCGTCGCTGTCCGGAGATTCCAGCCGTAGTTTCTAGCTTTGTCGCTTATCCGTGTGCGTATCCGTGTCACTTCCTTGTTCTCGTTATTTCTCTAGCCTTGAAAGGTAAGCGATCACTCACGATTGACATTCATTTGTTTAGTAAATTAAATTCACATGAAATGACGATTGACTATGTTGTTAAATCTGAATTGATTAGTGATTAATTTGTTAAGTAGGATATGTTCATATTTTAAATTGTTTACCCGTGTTAATTGACATATGATTAGGCCTGTCAATGAGTACCCGAAATATCTGAAATCCGTCCGCATCCGTATCCGAAAACATGAAAAATATCCGATATTCGAAAAGCGGATGCGGATATCTGATATCCGAAACATATTTCGGATACGGATACGGATACAGATATGGCTATATCTGAATCCGATAAATATCCGTCCGGTTTGAAATTAAATATATATATTAATATGTTATTTTATATCCATAAATTTAATATAAATATACTTCATTTTACAAAAATACAACCCATGGTATTTTGCAGGGTAATCTTTTGGTTTTGGAGCATTAACCACTTCATGGAAAAAGAATGCAATATTTTAGGCTATATGTATGTTATGAAGATGATTTTTATTTTTTGGTATTTGTTACAATTAAGAAGATGTGTGATGCATGTTTGCTTTTATGATTTGCTGTGATTGAATTAGCCTATGGATTTTTCGTATGGATTATATTTATATATGCAATATTATTGTATGATTTTGTGTGAATGGATTAGCTATTGTTAATTTGATGTAATGTATGTATTACAAGGTTTTTTCATCTTTTTTCAGTCCAAAAAAATGAAATATGCATTATATTGATTAATTTTCGGATATTTTCGGATACATTTTGAGGTTCGAATACGGATATTTTCGGATATCCAAAAATATCCGTATTCGCTAAGCCGGATACGGATATTTTCGGATATTCAAAAATATTCGCGGATACGGATACGGATAATATTCAACGAGTATTCGTGGATATCGGATATGGATTCAGATACAGATTTTTATTTTCGGATACGGATACAGCACTATCCATATCCGATTGCATCTGTTTACATGCCTACATATGATACTAATTAACCTGTTAGTATATTATATTTAAATTGTTAATTATGATCATATTGGCTATTCATATGCTATGTCAGTTTATGTTATTATTTTATTGTTCTCACTCTGCAAGTTCCCTGTTAGTTTAGGAAATCCCTATGGGTCAAAATGATACATACCCGAACGATCTTATAGATTAGGAAAAATCATTATGGGTTGAAATGATAAATCCAAGCGATTTTATTGACTTTGAAATTTTGGGATTTCGGGTTGAAATGATATATAACCGTAAATATTAAATTACTATGGATTGAAATGATAAATATCTGTATCACTTGACCATAAGATAGAAAATTATATACGGACACCGTTAGTCTATTTTGAAAAATGATTTTCAAAGTTTTGAAAGGAAATGGATGGGTTTTAATAAATATTGATTTTTAAATTATAATATAAAGATATTTTATTTAGATTTTTAAAATTATATGTTTGAAACTTTAAATTTATAAGTTAAATTTTGAAGAAATTTAAATTTTAAGATTTTACTTATAATTTTATTATTTTTAAATATATAAAATATAGTTTAATATAAAATAAATAAGATTTAATAAAATAAGATTTAATTTAATAATATTTAATATAATAAAATTTATTTTAATAGAATTTAATTGGATAAGTATATATATCGTATTTAAAATATTTACTTATAATTTATATTAATATGTTGAAAATAGATTTGTTAATGATTTTGATAAAATAAAGGTTGGGAAGATAGATTAAGTTGATTTGTAATTTAATTTGTTAATAATTGAATTTAAATAGGAATTGATTTGGACTTATTGATTTTGAGATTTTAAAGATATGAAATTTATAACTTGATAACTTGATTTTTGATTTAATGTGATTAAATGAATATTTAGTTTTGATTTAAATGTGAAATTTGAGATTTTATTTAAAATGTTATTAAAAATGTTTAAGTGAATATTTTCAAATTCAAATAAAATTAAAGTTGAATTTTGAAATATAAATGAAATTTATCAAATTGAGTTATTGTAAATTGTTTGAATATTTAACTTTGAAACCTATTGAATTGGAAGTGGTTTAAATTTGTAGTTCAAACCTGGATTTGAAATCGATATAAATGGTTTTAATGAGAATTTGAATTTAACCTTTAGCCTATTAATTGAAATTGTTGAACCGAGATGGATTTGAATTAATTTGTGAAATTGGAAGAACAATTCTAATTTGAAACTATTTTCGATATATATATATACTATTTTAATATATAAACTATTTTTATTATATAAATTATTTTGATATAAACTATTTTAATTTATAACCTATTTTTAATATAAAACTATTTTTAATATATAAACCATTTTATTCTATAACCTATTTTTAATATATAAACTATTTTAATCTATAACCTATTTTTAAATATAACTATTTTTAGTGTATAACTATTCCCATATATAAACTACTTTCAATATTCAAACTGTTTAAGTTGGAACTGTTATGATTTAGATTTAATGGATTTAAATGTGAATATTTTGATATAATGGTTTAAACTATTTTGTGGTTATGATTTTTGGAAGTGAATATGATTTAAAGTGATATGATTTTGAAAGTGAATACGATTTCAAAAGTGATATGATTTTGAAATGAATATGATATTTTGATATGAAGTATGAACTATTTGAAATGAAAAATGACCATAGTGTGAAATAAGCGTTTGGTTGTTAAAGTGACCGGGATCAGATATTGTCATACTCTCTGCCAATACCGAAAACCACTTTAACAACTGTGCACGTGGTGGAGATTCTAGAATGAAGTAGGATGGTTTGGCGACCATTTATATAAGGTAAGAACGCAGCCCTGACTCCCGCGAGTCAGCTTGATGTGACTAAAATAGGAGCTATACCTAGGCCAAGTGATGTCGCACCTCCGCTCGAGCATGCTTCTTCGATACCATTCTATTACTTTGTGATTTTATTGGGTGCACCTTTTATTATGGGAGTGTGTCTCAAGGTGGGCGGTAGTAGCCGCTATGCGTTACCACCAGCCCAGTTCTGCAAAATGGCAGAATCCTACCCTAGGCATTGCCTCGCGTGCCTTGTCACATGCCTTATCGCGCCTTCTACTAGTTTGGTTAGTGTCGTACCTATGGAGTGCTCCCTGATAGCCCACCGGTTTGGTGGAGTTTACAGTACTGTATAGACTATGACATTTATATAAAATGTGTTAAGAAGGATATAGGTAACACCTTAACACTATTTTAATATTTTACTTTACTGTAGACATTATCTATGTAGCATATTGTATTATGTATGTTGATAGTTTAACGGATCCTTAAAAGGGTGGAATCCCAAACATCCTTTAAGTTATATTGCATTTCACCTGGACATTTCACTTGAGTTAATTTACTTGCATAAGAATGTTAATCCCTGACTCGAGTGTTTTGTGTTTTGCTTTATGCTCGTGTCAGACTGAGTGTCACAGCATTTGAGACTCACATTTGGAGCTTGGAGCTTTACTTGAAGATCTGTCTTATATCTATTCAGCTTTCAGTTATTTCCAGTTGTTGTTATTCAGACTCGTCCTTTGCTTATGTATTAGAGATTTCTATGTATTGGATTTCTGCTATATCTTGTTTCAAACTCTGTTGTTTATCTTGTAGCTTCATGAACTACTATTTATCCATTCCGCTGCTTATTGTTTTATTACTCTATGTCTGTGATTGATTTTATTTACTGTATATGCTAAGTTTTGCCAAATATAAATTAACAATCTGTTGTTTTGAGCAATTCAAGTCTGACATGGGTGGATGATTGTCAATTTGAATGGTTCGGAATGGCAGGTCATTACTTTTACTGATCTAAAAGTATAGAATATCAAATAGTAGTTTCTTTAGTGACTATGATGGAGGAGAGATACACGATGAAGAAGATAATGAGCCGAAAAAGCCTTCTCCAATTGTTATAGCATTTGTATTTATAGTGAAATCGACCAGCGAAACTGGAGGCCCACAAAATGCCAAGTCTAGATCTAGATCTAGAGAGTATGTAGGAAAGATTCCCCCCTAAGCCATAAATTCTTGTCGACGCCAACCAAAATTGGTCGTTACCGACCTCAATTTTGGAAGGGGAACTTCCCCTTCTTCTCTCCTTTGGTCTTCTATCCCTGATCCATTATGTTCCAAGCATTTTTCTCTAAGATTGAGTTGTCTCTGAGAGGTCCTAATACTGCTTGTTGGTTTACCCTTAGAAATTCCTTTAAGTTGTTTGTCTACTCCTTGAGAAAAGCACTTCATGACGATCACACAGGTCATTACTCTATGTTTCATAGCTTCGGGGGCCCATAAGGGGAAAAATAAGTGCTCATACCAAGTAGAAGTACTTGGTACTGAGTTGTTTCCTTAGTCCCTACTCCCTTGCAACTTATTGAGTGTGCATCTACCGCCTTCCTAAGCATAGTCCCAAGTTCGTGAATCATTTTATTTTCGTCCTAATGTCTAGATTCTACCGAAAACTTGATCAAAAAGCCGTATAACAAAGGGCGATATAAAGACTCATGATATAAAATTTTAATTGTGTACTAATATATTATTAAAGAGTTGGAAGAGGTTTTGTACATTGAAATGAATATAGTTAGTAGCCAAAGTGAATCTTAAAAAAATGATGTATTATTTAAAAGTCTTGGAAACTTACTATTATGCAAAATACATTTATGTATACTTATATATACACACACACTCACACATACATACATATTTAATGAAAATTCTATAAATTATTTGAAATGATGTTTTGAAATAAAGTAAATGATTCAGAAGATAATTATAGTTTACCTAAAATTTAAATATATTTTCAGTGGTTAATATCAAATGATTGAAGGTAAACAAGTGATTGGTGATGAAATTTAATTATAGAGACAAAGCAAATATTTGACAAAAAGATTTTATTTTGTGATTTGAAGTAAATGAGATGTTTTGGTAATGTAGTGTTTTAGAAAGTGATGTCGTATTTTAAAAAGCAAGTGGATGTTTTAAATTTGGATACCGTGATACTGGTAGAAATCCTTTATTATAATTATAAAGTGTGAAAAGGAGTTTTGAATGGTTAAAATAATTTTTTATGGATTAGGAAACGAACAAGGACGAGGAGAATTCTTCATGGGAGGTGGCCCTAAGGGCAAGTATGATACCGTCTATTGTAAAAAAGGGAAAATAAATTATGAAAGGAGGTGAGTTACGATTTTTGATAAGGAATGTGGTGGTAAGTAGTTCAAATGTAAGTCTCATAAAGTTCATGGATCAATTGACTTTTGTCTAGATTGAATAACTAGTTTTGAGATGTTGTTAAATAAAGATATGAATATGGCTTGGATAAGGGTTAACAGATCAGACATGATAATGTCATAAGTCATGAATCTGGTAGTTGTACGGATTAGATGGAAATAGAAATTCTTTATGCTATCGAAGAAGATTACGAATTTCCTCCTCAAAGAGATAATAATTAATAAGATATATGGATATGCCACTCAGGAACATGACTCTGAAATAGAATAGGAAGTTGGATAAGAGAATTTCCATGTTAGCGAAAGAAAGATTGTATTTGTGGATAAAAAGAGATAAGTAAATCCTAATTAACGTGTTGAAGCATTATACAGAAAAGATGCTTAACTAATAATAAATTAGACTTGTTAAGATTCAGGTGAAGGAGATTTGGGCCTAAATTATATTTATTTCACATTGGAATGTTTTTAAAGATCTAGTTGAAATAGAATTTCGTTCAGAAAGCCGATTAGTTTAGGCCCTAAAGTCAACCGATTAGATACCATTAACCAACCGATTGAAAATATTTCGGGGTTATTGATGAATATTTCTATTGTAGGCCTTAGAGTTCATTTTAGGATAGGGCGCCGGTGATGCATTGATGCTACTAAGAGATCTGACTTGGTGATCGATCCATGGTGCAGAAATGGAAATAGTTGACATTTGCATTCTTTACTTTTGTGCCATTACGGAAATGATTGGAGATAGAAGCGAATGATATTTAGGATATTTTGTTTTTTAATGGCATCATAAAGGAGGATTGTTTGAGTTGAATCTGTGAATGGGTGTCTTTGATATCCATAAATATTAAAATGCAGATTTAATAGGTGAAGTTAAAATATAGTAATTTAACAATTATAAGTTAAACTTGATGAAATAAGTGATCGAGCTGAATTTAGAAATGAAGGGTTAGGGTCTTGGTAAGTTCTCAAGCAACATGAGGTGGAGCGGAGGAGGTTAGAGGCAGAAAACGATGACGAAACAACCAAAACCCCGAAACTAGAAAACTTTCAGGAATAATGTACACCGGTGCATCAGTTGCACTAACCGGTCCACCGATGGACTAGAATTTCACCTGGTTGAACCAGGACCCGTAAGGGTCTATATATAAATAATAAACAATCTATTCGAGTCTTGTATCTCTTGTGTTCTAAAAGGTGATTGGTGGTTATTGACGGGACAAACGATGGCGTTATGAAATGAATGAATGTGTGTGATGATTGGTTGCTATTTGAAAATGGTTAACTATGCGGTTGCGATAAGGAAATGTGAAACGGCGATGGACGTGAATAGGAATGAGATTGGGGTGTTAGTAGACATTCCAGATGTGTATACGGATACAGATATAGAGTGTGACATAAGTAGGTGGTCCAGGTATTGCGTTGCTCCCTTATAGTGCTACACTGGACCAGTGGAAGGGTGTGGATGTTAAGCGACCTATAGGGAATGAGGTTAGTCCAGAGCATGAATCCAATTAGGTAGCACAAAGACAACATGCGACCCTATAAGGCATGAGGCTAGTCTAGGGCACGAGTCCTATATGCGATTGAAGTGACGACAAATAATAGGTGACCTTATAGTGCATGTGCCGAGTCTAGGGAACTAAGTCAATATAGATATGATATGGCATGACCAAATGTATATGACAGTTAAATATGACGTGACGTGGCGATATAATATGCGGTGATCAGGCGATAGACTCATATTGTGGTATTGTATTATTTTTGTGGTATATGTAAAGTAGAGTATGGCTCACTCACCAGACTGTTGTCTGGCCTCTCCTATTTTTCCTACATTTTGTGTGTGTATGTGTGTGTGTATATATATAGGTTGATGGAATTCAGAGATGATATGGTTTCAGAGGCAGAGATTTATTTACATATATTGTATATGTTGTATATGAGTGTTATTACCTGCACTGATTGTATATGAGGATTGGGTCGTATTTGTATTATTGAAACATATGTGTTCGACATCGTAGGCATGTTGTCGGGATGTGACTATGGTTATTATTAATGTATTATATTTTATTTCTTTTCAATGTGAGGCTATGAAAGTATATAGTCATTAGATAGCGTTATTTAGAACTGTATCTGATAACAGCCCTAAATAAATTGTCCTTTTGGTTCTTGGTTGTCGACATGGGTTTGGGCATTGGACATGGAGGTCGAAAGACCGAGTCGTTCCAAACGTCATGCAGAAAAGGTTCGGTATGGAGAATTCCAAGACAAAAATGTTTTGACACAATCTGGAATCATCCTTTCTAAGAAGGATGCTCCTCGAACCGATAAGGAGAATGAGAAGAGGATACCATATGCTTTATCAATTAGTTCCATAATGTATATCATGCTATGTACTAGACTAGGTATGTCCTACACATTAGGATACGTAAGCCAATACCATCTAATCTTGAAGAAAAGCATTGGAATGCCGTAAAATGTATATTGAAGTATTTAAGAAATACTAAGGAATTATTCCTCGTTTATGGGAATGAAAACCTCCTTATGAAGGGGTATAGAGAATCTAGCTCTCAGAATGATATTAACGATAGTAAGTTAGTGTTGGGTTATGCTTTTACTTTAAATGGGGGGGCCCGTTAGTTGGAAAAGTTTCAAATAGGAAACGGTAGTTGATTCCACGATGTAGGTCGAGTTCAATGCCCTCAATGAAGCTGCTAAAGAAGCGGTCTGGATGTGCAAATTTATGAGTGAGCTATGATTTTTTCCCGACGCTAAGAATACGATGATATTGTTTTGTGAAAACAGTGCAATTATGCAGATCGCAAAGATGCCTAAAGCATACAACAAACCAAGATACATTCCTTGAAAGTTCCACCTAATTAAAATATCCGTTGAGAAGAAAGAAGTCATGTTCAAAGAGTAGTTACAAAGAATACATAGCAGATCCATTCACGAAGGGACTAGCCTGGTCAGTTCTTGTTAAACTACTCGAAAGGATGTGATTGAGATTCCATAATTAGCCCCAAGTGCAAATGAGAGATTGATAGAGTAAGGGGCGTTACTTATAGGTAATTCAATAATTTATTGCAAATTATTAACTCTATAATAAAATATCTTTTGAAATAAAAGTTGTTTTTCCTTCTGTCATATCCTGGCTATAACATATTGTGTTAATTATTTACTTAATTTAAATATATTTATAGAAAATCCAAAATGGTATGTATTGTGATAGTAGTTACAATGTGTTGTGATAATGAGAAATTTACCACAATGGAAATAAACATATCGTTTTAAACATTCCTAGTCAAGATGGATCGATATTGGACATCGATACATCCATTGAGACTAGAGTAAGTAATGCTCTCTTAATGTTGGGTAGTGTATCACTCATCGCTGCTGGGGCATCAAGAGATTACGTATTGATAGTTATTGGATAAATATGGAATGATTCACTCGATAGTTTTCTATTGGTTAATATAACTAAGATCAAACAGAGAATATCGAAGTGATAATATTACGCGGTTCTTTTGACCTGAGAATACTATTGAACCTCAACGTGGATACTCCACTTTGATTATAGTTAAATTATGGTACGGTTTCCATTGAACGACTATTGTTGGGTCTGAGTTGATGCATTTGAAGTGAAACACTATTCAATAGTGAATTGGTCTCCTCGGTCATATGAGATTAGCATTACGATATATAATAGTCAACTCAAAGTCAAAGTCTCTAGCTGGAGCAGTTGGTTAATAATAATTGTTATTATTGAACAAGGACTTTGTGTTTGGACTATAAAAGTTGAATATGGATGATATTGGAATTTTGACGACACCAAATTCGTTAAGTTCTATCGTGATATATTTTTGATGAAGGGAATTGCAATAAATAATCGTAACTACAGGGAACCAATTAAATTAGAAAAATTAGATTTTATCAAAATCGTGTAAGCGATAAATCAATCAAACTGGCATATCACTAGTTAAGGTGATGTGTGAACATTAATATCCAAATTGTTTGATGTTAATCGCTGATAGAATTTACAGCTATGAGTCACAAAACCGCTATGTTGAATACTTTGAATACCACATGACTTAATAAAATAATAATTTCTATAAATCTATAAATTTAACAATATTTTCTAAATATTAGTTATAAATTTTTATTTGATTTGGATCAGTATTGAATATAGTGCGTATATAAAAGTTATATATATATGACGTATCAATATGATATCGATCTGAAGTATTGATTGCTTGTTGAACCTTGTGAATCACGTGAAAGTAGGATACTTCAAATTCAAGGGTCAGAGAGTTTCATAAAACGTTATTGGTGGAACAAAATGTGAGTGAAAGCTCCGATTGAATCAAGTTTGATCTATGAATCTAAGAAATAGTGAGAATTCTTCATCTTTCTCAACTCGAAGATCCAGGATTTGAATTGATATCGTTTCATTGATTCCTTCTAAAAATTTCATTTTAATTGGAATATGGTTATTCACGATGTACAATGAGCCCTATTAAGCATCCATGGTTGAATGGTTATAGCGCCAACTCACAATTGGCAAATTCGTAGGCCCGTTGGATGCACGCCAATGGGAACGTTCAATAAGTCTATTGGTATTGGCTCTGTATCAATGGAATCTCATCATCCATACATATCGAATTGGTATTGTATATTCATACCATAACATATAAAGAGTAAGAACTAGAATTCTTATCGATACTAACACTCATAGGGAAGAAAATGGAGTTATGGATGGAATCAAATATGCGGTATTTAAAGAAAAAGGTATTCGGTTATTGGAGAACAATCAATATACTTCTAATATTGAATCAAGATCAACTAGGATAGAAAATAAAGCATTGGGTCGAACTCTTCTTTGCATTTGAGTTGGATTTAAAATGTGCAATTACAAATCGAGGTTGAAAAGTGAAGTAGGCCCATAAGCCTACAATGATAGCCGGCCATGGTAGGAGGTAGGAGGGGTGTGATATTTTGGAAATACATGCTTGAATTGGTGGAGAAAGAAAAGGTAAAGATTAGATCTAGATCTCCTTCTTTCTCCCCTTTCTTCTCTTATAAAAACCCAACGCCTTCTTCATTCTAAAGCTACTTTTTCTTTAACCTCCATCTCCATTAGGCCACAAGCTATAGTTATCCTCCTTAATCAATTTAAATCAAGTTAAATTAAAAGCATTTTGACCTCTTAGGATAGAAACATTTCTAGAAGGAATTGAATATAATTCAAGGAGCTTCTTTGATTCAACATTCAAGATGTTACATTAAGGCAACTATTTAGATAATATATATTTATTTACATATTCATCTATGCTTTTGTATGTGAATATGTTCAAACTATATCATCAACTCATATATTTGTTTGTTGTCAATTTACATAGGAGTGTAATTTATAAATGTATGTGTGTGTAAATGTTTTTCTCCATGATAAAATATAAAAAACCAAATGTAAAAATAATTTTTAGAACATTTAAATTAAATTTTAAATTTTAGATTATTTTCAAATATATAGATATTTATAAATTAATTTAATAAATTTTATACATACTTTTCCGTATGTATATAAATAAATAAAAATTAGATATAATTATTTAAAATTTGAAATACAGTGGTAATATTAATTAATTTTAGAAATATTAAATTGTAGTTAGTTAATATACATATACATACACACACACACACACACACACATATATATATATATATATGTGTGTGTGTGTGTGTATGCGCACGCGCGTGTGTGCATGTGCGTGCGTGTGTGTAGTATGAATTTTTTTGTATCCTCCCTCTTAGAGAGAAACTCTCTAGAGTGGAACTAAAAACAATTTTTATAGGTTATTACAGGTTAGGATAATTCTTCATATTTTAGTCCCTGATCTTTAAATGGGTGAAGGATACGTTAATTCTTCCATTGTATGGTTCTTGATGGTTAAAAAAACTACAATAGTGGAAGACTGAATTGGAGGAATTGTGTATAAAAAAACCACATAGTATACTATGACCCACAACCACTTTCTATGCCAACAAATGGATTCATATACCCTCTTTATGGGTTCAGATAAAGGCGAGGGGAACAAATGATCCTAAATACGAAGAGGTCGAATTTCAACTTGGCGAACAAAGTCGAGATAAAGGGAAGCTAGGGCTAAATGCGCAAAACTACAGATCTGGAGATTCGTAAAGATGAGTTGCGAGAGCAAGTGAATGTTAGATGCGAGTCTCAAATATGGATTTTGGTATTTGAATGGGTCTGAATTCAAGATGAGAAGGAGGATTCGACTTCAGATCTAAGAGTGGTACTGTTAGATGAGAGGCAGAAAATGAATGTAACATCCCGTAAAATAAACCACAAATAAACTGGATAAATTAAATTAAATAACATAGGGATAAAAATAGAAATTTTGCAAAAGTTGGGATTTGACCATTAAGGTAATGTCGTTGCATTAGTAGTGAAATTCAGATTAATGTCCATATATAATATGTTGAAAAAAGAGCTTAAACAGAAAAGTTATGGATGTTTGAATTCTCTAGGTTTAAAATAATTTAAATAGAATTCAAATTCAAATGAATAATTAATTTTAAAATTTGAAATTCAAAAGTTAACAGTAATTAGACTTGGGGTTAAGTAAACGTTAAAATTAACATTAACGTTAATATACAATTAAAGAATATAGTAAATAAAAAACAACAGCACCAAAAATCTTTTGAACACAAACGTCACAGTCGACCACTCCCTAGGACTGGTCGACCGTTGGTGGTCGACCGGTAGGGTAGGGTGGATGATCGTTGACTGTCAAGTGGCGATTAAGGTTTGTGAATTTGAAAGTTTCCGATTTTATAATTTCCAACCGACCTTCATCTAACGGTTTCAATATGTTCCAACCGTTATAAATAAGACCATAGACCTCTCACTTACATTCATAAATATTTTGGAAATATAGCAAAGCTCTGTCAGTTCGTCTCTTCATAGATTCAAAAAAACTCCATTAGGGTTTCAGGTGAGAAATCCTATACATCTATTTTTGTTTATTGTTTATTTTCTTGATCTGTTCTCCTCCAATCCCTCAATTTCTAAATCTAATCTATATGTACAATCCCTTGTTGTGTGTGTATATATATATATATATCAAAAAGAAGAGATTTGATAAAGATTTTCAAAGGCATGCCAAATAAAAGGAGGCAAAGCTAATGATATACTATGAGTGAAAACCTTAGATTTTCTATTTTAGTAATTGATTAGTATGGTTTGGGTTTGGATATGCCTTAGGGAGTTTTGGTTTGTGAAAACATCATATTACAAAACCCCAAAACTCCTCTAATGCAAAATGTCAATTCGAGGATGAAATATCAAATTGGTTATGTCAAAATAATGGAATTTGTGTAGATTTGCAGTTTTGATAATTTTACCTTCCATTCCACTCCTTATTCTTCTTTGTTGAATTTGGTTAAAGGATTTTATTAAGGAATATTGTGTAAGGTATGAATTTTATTCGTAGTTTGCACTACTTATTCGCATGAATTAAATAGAAATGACTTTGTTTATTTTTATGTGAAAAAAGAGTTGAATAGAGGGTAAAAATTGGAACTGTAAGTTTCTAGTATCAATTATTCCATTATTTCGATGTAATGAGTTGAGTTTAAATTTTATTGTATGCAAGTCCACTGATTGAAATTTTTGGATGTGAATATTGGAATTTTGATATAGTTGATAATATGGGATAAGGCTTGGATAATTGTTGAAAGAGTGACATTTAAATGCTAGTTTAGTGTGTAAATTTTGCACGCCTAGAATTATTAGGCGTATAACTATATATATATATATATATATATATATATATATATATTTGTGTAATTGATGTATAATAGCATAGTTAAATAGGTTATTAATTTTATTAAAATCCCTCTTAGGAAGGTAATTAAAGTCAAAGGCATATTAAGAACGATCTCTTATAAGGCATTGAATATGGAAACGGTGAGATGTGTGATAATATATGTAGAGAGTGATCTAGATTATGAATAAGTTATAGGGATGCGAGGTCAGTCAAAAACAGACGGAAGTTTGCCCAGCTATCTGGCTACCAATAGTGTGACTTTGGGGCTGATGTGAGGCATCACCTATAATAAGTAACTACGATGGCACGAGGTTAGTCCCAAATTCTATAAGGTAAATATGTCCAGCTAATATAGCTATCAGTAGCTATGAATAGTTGGGCTAATGTAAGAAATCACTGTGGGGTACGAGTCATAGTACGAAGGACCTGCTTCAGAGTTTGAAGGTAATTAGTGGTTGTGTGTGGGCCCGCCTCTTCTCTATATAGGAAGTAGCAAATGGTCAAGATTATGGGTTAGGTGCGGTAGAGGATGTCTCGGGAAATGGCCCACTTCAATAGGGAGTATTAAGCGGCTGAAGAAATTCTGTGCAATGTCGGTTACTAGTGAGGAGTCTGCTTTGAAATTATGGATAGCAAATGACGTGGACCTGCCTTAAATAAGGCATTAAATGGTCGGAGTCTGCCTAATTCCCATTAAAAGATATTAAGTGACTTGAGTACTATCTCTTACATTGATAGGACATTATTGACAATAGATATTGGTTATTGGGTTGATAGCAAGTTAGCTATGGCTTATATTTGGAAAGCCTTTTATTTAAGTTTGAAAAAAGCCTATGCTTACATTTGGAAAGATTTATGTATAGGAAAAAAATGCAATACATATTCCTATTTGAATTATACTGCCCAAGTACTAATATAATAAGGCTCGAAATTTTATATTCACTAGACATATGCTGTTCTGACTCCCTCCTCATTATAACACAGGTTAGGAAGGGCGATGCTTATGGTAGAGACGATGATGAGATTTGTGGTGGTAGTCTATTTATTTACTTGATATTTTCTACAGTTTTTGATGTACCCATGAAATAAAGACATTGTTGTAATTTTGGAATATTGTGGATATGTTTACGACTATTGTTGAGCTTTGGTATTATGGATATTTTATTATGGTTTTGAATGATGTTTTTAAATTTAAATGAAATCGGTAATGTTGTTTTTATTATTTTTTATCCTTATGTTGTGAGATTCTGAATGTGTAGACAAATAGCTTTACATTGTTCCTTTTACAACCAACAACAGCTTTAAGATGGTTTCTAAGTTTGATGGGCCTTTTCTGGGTCAGAATTTTGGCCCATTTCAAGGCGGGTTGTTACATTTGGTTTCAGAGCCAGATTACCCGATCAACAATGAAAATTATACGTATGAGAGATGTACTTGTTATTTTTGAAAATATTTTTCCAAAAACCTTATTATATATATAATTTACTATGAACATACACATATACACCAAGCAAATCTTTCTTTCAACGTATAATAATATCTTAGAAAATTATAACTAAAAGTTTAACCTATAGATATAGACTATGACTGAAAATCCTTCTTTTTCTGAGACTGGGAACCCCGCCGGAGAAATGCTTACCATTCGAGGGAAGTCCAAATAGTTTAAACAATACCTTAGGCATGTAGGACAAGTCCATGTTCCTTAGCAGACTACGTCGACTGCACCCGTTGTTTCGCTTACCAAGGCAGCACCTCGTCCTATCGATTTTCCAAAAACGAGTAAGGATTTTATGAATATGGGAGGAAGGGTATATTCTTAAAAGGAAAGCTTCGTGGAGACTAAGGCATGGATAAATGACTCGAGAGGATATTTTGGGAGCTTGGTTGGGAGGACCAAGTGAAGTAGAGAATGGCAACTTGGCACCTTAAAGGAGAAGCCTTAGACTGGTGGGATATGGTGGTTGAGGAGGATGCTTGTAGGATTGTCAGTTGGAATGAGTTCAAGAACTAATTTGAGACAAGGTGTATATCAAGAGAAGAACTGAGCTTGCAACTAGAGAAATTTATACAGTTTAGGTAAGGAGACTCCACTTCAAAGGAGTACATTAGTAAATTTACAAAATCAGCTAAATCTAGAATGAATTTGATTGACATACCTATGAGAAAGGCCATGAAGTTTGTCAAGTGCCTAAACTCCCCACTTAGGGAATGGTTGTTGAGTTATATACCCACTTGATCTACCTACTGGATGCTTGTTGAGATGGCTTTATTACTGACGATTAATGCCAAGGAGAAAGAGAAGGGAAGGCACGACCCACACAAACTAGGGAGGGGCCAAGAAAGTAAATTTTTGGGCAAATAAGAAGTAAAAATGGAAATTTAAGAAATAAGGTAAAGTGTGTAATAGATGCCAAAAGCAAGGACACAAGAAAGGACATCTTGCAAAAGATTGTAGAGTGAATTTGTTGAAGGAACCATTAAAGGGAAAGTGTTACCCCTGTCGTGAGGAATGGCACTTCAAAAATCAGTGTCAAAAAATGGTGAAGGACAGACTGAGTGGGCAAGCCTATGCCACCAAGGCTGCATCCATCTCAAGTAGACTGCCCCTAGAGGCCGAAGAAAGCCAACTATAGAAGGTATAATTCTTATTTTCGAAAAAAAATTCGTATTCTATTTGACTTCGGATAATCACATTCATAGCTAGTAATGTGATTAACTCCTTAAATCTTCAAATCCAAACTGTCAACCACTCAATAGTAGCTCCAATGGGGGGACGATACATCTTTTCTTAATTCGCAAAATTCGAGTGTTAGACATAAGTGACGTTGATTTCATATGCAATTCATTAGTTCTAAATTTCAAAGGGTATGGACTTATTTTGGACATGGATAGGATTTCGCACTATGAGGCAGTCTTAGACTGCGATAAGAGGGTAGCATAGCTTAAGAGTTGTAAAGTGTGAGACCTAGACATTCGTTGTACACCTAAAAATTAAGTCTAGTTAAGTTATCTATACCTTATGAATCTATCGAAAAATGAACTTTCATTCATACCCATGGTTCGAGAATTCTCTGATGTATTTGAAGAAATTTCGAGGCTTCCACCCTAAAGAGTGATTGAGTTTAGGATTAATCTTGAGAAGGATGCCAGACCAATCGTTATGCCATTAAGACACATGGCCCCTAAGGAAAGGCGAGAATTGGATAAGCAGATCTCAAAGCTACTTTAGAAAGGATTCATTCAACGGAGTGCCATGGAATAGGGGGACCCTATTGCCTTTGCCATGAAGGCAGATGGCTCATTAAAGCTTTATTTTGACCATAGGGAACTCAAAAAGTTGACAAAGAAAAATGGGCATCCCTTATCTAGGATAGATAATTTGTTCGATCAACTTGTAGGAGCTAAAGTCTTCCTCCAATTAGACTTGGCCACATGATTTCATCAGCTAAGGATTGTAAAGGATAGTAAACCAAAGACCGCTTTTCGCACACCAGATGGACTCTATGAATGGGAAGTGACACCTTATAGATTGACAAATTCCCTAACATACTTTGTAGATTTGATAAGTAGAGTATTTAGGGGACAATTAAAAAAATTTGTTGTAGTTTTTGAAGATGATATCTTGGTATTTTCCAAAGTGAAAGGGAGTAGAAAGTCACTTAAGGGAGATATTAGGAACCTTGAGAAGGCACTAACTTAAAGCCAAATTCTCAAAATGCCACTTTTGGAAGAAGGAAGTGAAATTTCTTGGGCATATTGTTTTGGAACATGGATTATTGGTGGACCCCATGGAAGTAGAAGCTATTCAAAATTAAAGGACTCTAAAGAATACCGCAGAGGTTAGACGTTTTCTAGGGTTAGCAGGTTATTATAGAAAATTCATAAAGGATTTTGCAAAGATAGCAGTTCCTCTAACCCATTTGACCAAAAAGAATTTAATCTTCGCTTGGGATAGGAAATGCATGAAAGCTTTCGGAAAGCTAAATGAACTATTGAAAAGTGCACCGGTACTCGTTATACCTGATGGAACGAAGCCTTTTATGATTATACAAACGCATGTGGCATAGGATTGGAAGCATTACTTATGCAAGAAGGAAGAGTAATAGCTTATGCTAATAGACTACTAAAGGACCATGAGAAGAGGTACCCGGTGCATGATTTGGAGTGGTATTAATTGTTTTTGCCTTGAAGATATGGATGCACTATCTTTGCGGGAAATATTTGAGTTATTTGCCAACCATAAATCACTCAAATATCTATTTTCCCAAAAAGACTTAAATCTTATACAGTGGTGGTGGATGGAGTATATAACATCCTATGACTTTGGGATATAGTATACCCCTAGAAAAGGGAATGTCATAGTCGATGCCCTTAGCTGGAGGCATGCTACCTTGGGTGCTATATGTAAGTGGCGGTAGTTAGAGTTCCTCTCGAATTTCAAGTTCCAATGGCTAATAGGACCCACTTGAAACTATTGAGTAGCAATGGAGGTTAGAACAGTACTAATTGATAGTATTATAATTGAAAAAAAGTAAAGATGAAGGGATAGTTAATATTTTGGATAAGCTAAGGAGAGGAGAAAAATTTCCCCTCGTCAATAGATATGCAGTTGACAGGAAGGGATGTTTGAGAAAAGATGGATGCCTTTGCATCCTAAGGATTGATAGTTTATTGGATGAAGTGCTTACAGAATGCCACCATTCACGAATGACTATTTACCGCAAAGGAGATAAGATGTATAGGGATATGAAATAGATTTTATATTGCCAGGGACAAAGGAGAAAGTAGCCGAATTTGTTTCTAGGTGTTTGATGTGTTAAAGGATTAAAGATGGGCAAGGGAAGCCTGGAATTTTGTTGTTTACATTATAAATCTTGACTTGGAAATGTGAACACATATCTATGGACTTCATAGATGGGTAGCCTAAGAGTCAAAGAGAGCAATTTGGGTCATAGTAGATAGATCCATAAAAAGCGCCAATTTTATTCCCATTAAGAGTAATAGGACCACAACATCTCTGTTAGTCCATGAGATGATAGTTTTGATGAAAACAACCTTAGAATAGATTATAAAATATAAATACTAACATTACAAGTTTAGATATATATGTATATGCAGGATCTAACCATGCAGGTATCAAGAATGAAGACTGTACAGTATAGAGATTCAAGATATAGAGATAGAAGACTCATGAGTATCAAGATTATCAAGAGTATCAAGATTATCAAGAGTTCAAGATTTCAAGGTTAAGTTTGTTTTATTAGGAATATTTGTTAAAACTCGGAGAAAAGCACTGACATCTTAATATCCAATTTATTCGTGGAATGGAATCCACTTCGAGCCTGTTAAAGGGATGGAACGCTAAGTAGGATGGAACCTACAAAAATCTAGTGGGACACTGTTTTGTATCCACTAATCTTAATTCAAAATGATTTTTCAAAATTATCATTATTTTCGAAATGATTTCAAAACTTTCCTTTTAAAAAGATTCAAAACCCTCGATTCCGTTTTTAAAATAATTTTAGCCTCAAAACATCTTTATTTTCAGAGTCAAAATTTCTTCTGATTTTAAACTATCTTTTCAAATAATATATTTAACTTTTAAATTATTTATACTTTGATTTAAATTATAGTTAAATAATATATATATTGTTCTTTATATTTACTTATGAATTTCAACTATATTCAAGTATATTTATAAAGTTTTAAATAGTTTTTATATAAGATAAATATTATTTTTATAGAAATTCAAAACATCAAATTTGGCCGAAGGATGTCGACATACCCATAGGCACTATGTCGACATGGTGACAGTTGAGTTCAAAATTCAAATTTCAAAAGAAGTGTCTATTCGCCATAACTCTTCATGAATGGTCATGACTGTTGTTCTTCTATAAATAGGGGTCAGTTTCAACGAATTTTAGAACATATTTTTCTGGTTTTTCACTTCTCTTCTTCTTCCACATTTCTTAATACAAAATCATACCTTACCCTGCCGAAATCAACATCGAATCATACTCGATTATTTCTGGTATTGATTCTCTCCACTATCTCTACAAGATCCAAGTGCTAATCTGAGATATAGACTTTTTGTAATCAATTGAGCGAAAGAAGGTGTGATTGTAGCCCTGGAAATCAATTGAGCGAGAGAAGGTGTGATTGTAGCCCTGGAAATCAATTGGGTGAACTTGTTGCCCTGGAAATCAAGTATCTCTACCCAGAGGATTGTGATTTTGGAGGGTGTATCTCGTAGCCTTGAAACCGAGGGTTGTAATTGTTGAATTGATTGTGAAAGGAAATCCGTACTTGTGTTGCGGGACTGGATGTAGGGTAACTCCGAACCAGTATAAAATCTGGTGTGTTCTTTCTTTTACTGCTTTTACTTTATATTGGCATCTGTGTTTGATTCTGTGTTAATATATGTGTCTGATTAGTGTATACATTGTTAACAAAGTAAGATAAACTAAAAAAGATTAACAAATTTCTTAAAACACTATTCACTCCCCTCTAGTGTTAATTCTAGCCTTAAGATCCTTAATCCGCATTTCCCACATTTGGTATCAAAGCCTTTTTTTCAAAAGTTTCATTATCTGAATTTTAAAAAATTTCAAAATGGCTACTAACACTAGTACTGTTATTACCACCAACACTAGTTCATTTGTAGAAGGTCAGTCTACTGCCAGACCACCACTTTTTAATGCCAGTAACTATGCATATTGGGCATGTAGGATGAAAATATATTTACAATCTGTAGGATTAGATACTTGGAATATCACACAAACTGAATATTCTGAACCCACAACTAATTTTGCACAGTGGACCACTGAGCTAAAGTCTGTTGCACAAAATAATTCTAAAGCAATGAATATTCTGTTTTGTTCACTTGAAAGAAATTAATTTAATAGAGTGTCAGTTTGTAAGTCTGCGTATGAAATCTGGAAAACTTTGCAAGTAACTCATGAAGGAACAAGCAAAGTTAAACAGACCAAAATTTCCATGCTCACAAATTAGTTTCAGTTATTTAAAATGAATACTAATGAGTCTATTTCAGATATGTATAGTCGAATTCAAGATATTGTATATTCTTTAATAGCTTTGGGAAAGGAATTTTTGGAAGAAGATCAAGTCAGAAAATTTTTAAATTCTCTCACTCCAGAATGGGATCAAAAGACACTTGCAATTGAAGAGGCAAATGACATCAGTACTTTAAAGATAGAAGAATTGATTGGAAATCTAATGTCGTTTGAAGTTCAAATGATCGGGAGAAGAGAAAGCAAAGCATCTGAAAAGAAATCAATGGCATTCAATGCATTAATCGACGGATCAGACTCAAACAGTGATAATGATGAAGAGATAGCATTTATGACCAGGAATTTTCGGAAATTCCTGAAGTACAGAAAATTGAATAGTTCCAAGAGAAACAACTTTAAGAATTCCGGTAATCAGACTACAGTACCAAACTTTATCAAATGCTTCAATTGTGACGAACCAGGTTATATCAAAAGAAACTGTCTGCATCCAGATAAGCAAAATTCTCCTACAAACAATGATTCTGCAAAGAAACGGAAATGTGCATTCACTGCTACACTAGATGACTCTGACTCATCCTCCAGCGACGATGATCAGAAGACGGATAATTCGACTTTGTGTTTTACCGCAGTTCATGACTCCGACGAATTCAGAGAAACTGACTCAGAAAAAGGTACACGTTTACAATACAATTGGTTAAAATTGCTTGCATAGAATTAGTTGCTTGATTGTTTGATTGATTGATTTTGAATTGATATGTTGTTTGAATTTTAAAATTTATTTTCTACTTTTTATTATTTTATTATTATTTTTATTATTTTTGACACATTCTGAAATATATTATAAGTACAATAATATTTTAGAAATATAGACATTAATAATAATAATTTTATATATGTATATTAGATATCTTAGGAAAAATCATGTCATAAAAATTCAAAGGCACATGTCGACATGGCCCCTACCATGATGTCGACATGCCTACCTGAATTTGAATTTCAAATTTTGAATTCAAATGTTTGAATTTCCCTCCACCTTTTCACTTCATTTATTTCTATGAAAAGATACCTTTTGACCAGAGAATATGTCTTTTGAAAGTCTATTTATTCACTATCTTTTATCATATCTTTTCACTTTCATTTTCAAATTCAAACTCTCTCTTCATATCTTCAAGCTCTCTACTCTCTACTCTAATGGCTTCTTCAAGCAACCCCTTAACCATGAGAACTTCTAGAAAAATCAAAGAGCAATTATTCAATGATCTGGAGGCAATTAAAGCATACATCAATTATGCTAATTATGTCAAAGTCCATCCCGAAAAATTTGCTATTTTTCAAGATTTTTTCTTCTTATGAAATTGATTCTCTTTTTGCAAACAATGGTGTTTTAAGTCTTATTGACTCTTCTCAAAATGATTTTGTTTGCTATCCTAATCTTGTCAAAATCTTCTATGCTAATTTAAACCGTGGTTTTTATATTGGAAATGAGAATGAAATTTGGAGTAGTGTCAAAGGCACTCAAATTGTTTTGAATTGTGATCTTTTGGGTACCATTCTTAATTGCAAAAGCAAGGGAATGGATCTTTCTAGTTTTAAAATCGATGAACATGATCGTGAGACATTTCATCATATTTTTGAAGAAGATGAAAACTTTGAATTTAAAAACCGAAACTTTCGTCCTAAAGAAAGAATTGTCAATCTTCTCTTACAACATACTTTGACCCCAAGATCGGGAAATTTTAACAATCCTACCTCAAAAGTGTGCAAAGCACTTTTTGCTATTTTCGGAAATTATGATATCAATTGGGCGCAAGTTATTTTGGATGAATTTCGTCCTAAAAATTTTGAAATGGAAGAAAACACTTTATACCATGGAATCTATCTCACTCGGATTTTCAACTATTTTGGAGTGGATTTCAAAGGAGAAGAATTTATTTCAAGAAAAGTTTTTAATATCTCAAACATTTCTCTCATGAAAATCCCATATGTTTTCCAACCTTATGAAACCCTTACCGAAAAGGAAGAGCGTTTGGCTCATGAGGAAATGGAAGAAAAGGAAGAGGAAGAAAGAGAAGAAGGGGATGAAATGGAAATAGAAGAAGAAGAAGAAGGAGAAACATCCCTAGAAAGTATTGAATAGCCATCCAATCCTACCAACAAAACTCTTCTCAAAAACCAAAAGATAATTGTGGAGAACCAACGGATTTTAAAACGATCCGTTAGTAAGAAGTTGGATAACATTTCTTCGAAGATGAACAAGTTCTTTTCAAAAGTCAGCAAGAAACTTGGACTATCTTCATCATCTTCATCTTCTAACTAGTTTTATCTCTTAGTATCTTATTGTATTTGTCTTAGTTTGTTTTATTTCGAATGTTCATGTAGTTCATTATGCTTAATCTTTGTATTATCGTAATGAAATGAAATTTCCTTCTGTTATCTACTTTATCTTATCTCTAGAATAAATGATAGTATATTATATAAATATATACATATACATATACACAATTATTCACAAAATCAAAGTTGTCATAATTTTCACTAACCCATGTCGACATCCCCTAGAAGACCATGTCGACATATACTGGTCAGAAGTGATTATTGATTTTGAATTTGAAATTTGAATAACTACCAAATGTCTATTCATTTCAAACCAATTTCTACACCTATATATACCTTTTTCTTCCAGAAATCTTCACTGAAATTTAGTTCTCATTATCTATATCCTTCATTTCTTTCTCTAATTCAATTATGGCCAATCCTATTCACAATCTATCTGAAAATCTTGAAGAAACACTCAATTCCTTCAAGAATATTCTCTCTTTTATTCTATGAAACCAGCGTCACTTAGAACTGAGTCAAATGCAGATGATCAAAGAACAAGAGAGACACTTCGATGCAATACGATGGATGATCTCCTCTTTACACAAGGATGATAATGAAGCACATCCTCCTATCTCTCTCATCAATGACAATGAGAATTGGGATGCAATTAAAGTCGACCCTATATTTGGAGAAGATGGATGGGTAGATGTTCCTCGCAACGTTTGATTTTCTTTGTTTGATTTGTTTAATTAATTTGTCTGATTTAATTTGGTTTGAATTGATACTTTGTGTGGATTGATTTTATTTGGTTTTAAGTTTGGTGTGTGAAACATATATATACACACTAAAATGAATATAGTCTTTATGCTCATAAGTATCATTATTTCTTAATATATATATTATATATTCCGTTGTATAGTTCATCAATGCAGGTACTGAAGTCCAAGAATAAGGGGGAGTAAGTTTTTGTTGATGACAAAGGGGGAGAAGTATAAAATAGGATAGTTAGGCATAGATTAAGGGGGAGTTATTAGAGTTATTAGGATAGAAGGAATATTTTATAAACAAAGGTTGTCATCATCAAAAAGGAGGAGATTGTTAGTCCATGAAATGATGGTTTTGATGACAACAACCTTAGAATAGATTATAAAATATAAATACTAACATTACAAGTTTAGATATATATGTATATGCAGAATCTAACCATGCAGGTATCAAGAATGAAGACTGTACAGTATAGAGATTCAAGATATAGAGATAGAAGACTCATGAGTATCAAGATTATAAAGAATATCAAGATTATCAAGAGTTCAAGATTTCAAGGTTAAGTTTGTTTTATTAGGAATATTTGTTAAAACTCGTAGAAAAGCACTGGCATCTTAATATCCAATTTATTCGTGGAATGAAATCCACTTCGAGCCCGTTAAAGGGATGGAACCCTAAGTAGGATGGAACCTACGAAAATCTAGTGGGACATTGTTTTGTATCCACTAATCTTAATTCAAAATGATTTTTCAAAATTATCATTGTTTTCGAAATGATTTCAAAACTTTCCTTTTAAAAAGATTCAAAACCCTCGATTCCGTTTTTAAAATAATTTTAGCCTCAAAACATCTTTATTTTCAGAGTCAAAATTTCTTCTGATTTTAAACTATCTTTTCAAATAATATATTTAACTTTTAAATTATTTATACTTTGATTTAAATTATAGTTAAATAATATATATATTGTTCTTTATATTTACTAATGAATTTCAACTATATTCAAGTATATTTATAAAGTTTTAAATAGTTTTTATATAAGATAAATATTATTTTTATAGAAATTCAAAACATCAAATTTGGCTGAGGGATGTCGACATGCCCATAGGCACTATGTCGACATGGTGGCAGTTGAGTTCAAAATTCAAATTTCAAAAGAAGTGTCTATTCGCCATAACTCTTCATGAATGGTCATGACTGTTATTCTTCTATAAATAGGGGTCAGTTTCAACGAATTTTAGAACATATTTTTCTGGTTTTTCACTTCTCTTCTTCTTCCACATTTCTTAATACAAAATCATACCATTACTCTGCCGAAATCAACATTGAATCATACTCGATTATTTCTGGTATTGATTCTCTCCACTATCTCTACAAGATCCAAGTGCTAATCTGAGTTATAGACTTTTTGTAATCAATTGAGCGAAAGAAGGTGTGATTGTAGCCCTGGAAATCAATTGAGCGAGAGAAGGTGTGATTGTAGCCCTGGAAATCAATTGGGTGAACTTGTTGCCCTGGAAATCAAGTATCTCTACCCAGAGGATTGTGATTCTGGAGGGTGTATCTCGTAGCCTTGAAACCGAGGGTTGTAATTGTTGAATTGATTGTGAAAGGAAATCCGTACTTGTGTTGCGGGACTGGATGTAGGGTAACTCCGAACCAGTATAAAATCTGGTGTGTTCTTTCCTTTACTGCTTTTACTTTATATTTGCATATGTGTTTGATTCTGTGTTCATATCTGTGTCTGATTAGTGTATACATTGTTAACAAAGTAAGATAAACTCAAAAAGATTAACAAATTTCTTAAAACACTATTCACCCCCCTCTAGTGTTAATTATAGCCTTAAGATCCTTAATCCAAATTTCCCACAATCTCTAGCACATATTTATATTGAGGAAGTGGTTCGACTATATGGAATTCTGGTTAGCATTGTTAGTGATAGATACCCTCTATTTACTAGTGAGTTTTAGAGGATTTTGCAGACATCTTTTGAAACATCGTTGAATCTTAGTACCGCTTATAACCCGTAGATAGATGGATAAGCGGAACAAGCAAATAGGATCTTGATTGACATTTTGAGAGCATACATCATGGACTTCGAAGAACATTGGGAGCAACACCTACCTTTCCTGGAATTCGCTTTTAATAATAGCTACCAATCGACCATTGGTATGGCACCCTTTGAAGTGCATTATGGGTGGTCATGCAAATTGCCAAATTGTTGGTGGGAAACCATCGACAAAATTTTTCTCATACCAGATTTGATTCATAAAACTTTGATGAAGGTAGAGTTAATTAGCCAGTGTATGAAGGCAGCGTAAGATCTATAGAAATCCTACGGGAATAATAAAAGGAAATGATTGGAGTTCGAGGTTGGAGATATGTTGTTTATCAAAGTCTCCCCTCTTAGGAAAGTCTTGAGATACGAAAAAATAGGAAAGGTGGCAGTAAGATTCATTAGGCCATTTCAAGCTGTGGAAAGGCTAGGAAGACTGACTTACCGTATGGAGCTACTTGATAGATTAGCAGAATTCCATGATGTTTTTCACGTTTTTCACTTGAGGAACCGTCTTCATGACACATCTATTTTAGTAGAGCATGGTCAATTTGGGGATATTGAGATGGAGCCAATAACATCTCGTTCCACCACGCATATTATGGAGCATGGAACTAGGAAGCTCATCAACAAAGAAATTAGGTTGGTTCGAGCACAATGGGGAGAAAACCCAACGGAAAGCATATGGGAGACTAAAGAAAAGATGAGGATCTCCCACCCCGAGCTTTTCACTGGTAACTTTTTCTCTCCATAATTAGATTATGGTTGCATTGTGGTTGCTAGACTGGATGGTAGGAGATGGTTGCTACACTTTTCACCATAACTTTGCACTTATGTAGAAATTTTATGCATGTTTAAGGTGTTTTGCATAAATACTTATATGTCACAATCACACACTTACGCTAGGATTGAGATCACTTATAGTATGTTTGCAATACATAATCACATTACACTTTTGGTTGAGCAGATGGATGTATAAATAACTTGGTTGTATAACATGGATGTTTAGTAAGCGTTACGCTGTTAACCCCTTGGAAAAGATTTTAGGGACAAAATCCTTTTTAAAAGGGGCAGAATATAACACCTCATAAAATCAATCATAAATAAATTAGATAAATTAAATAAGATAGAGATAAAAATTAAAATTTTGCAAAAGTTGGGATTTGACCACGAAAATTCTATGGTTGCGTTCGTGGCGAATTTTTGATCAATTTCCATATATATTATGTTAAAAACAGAGCTCAAATGGAAAAGTTATGGACATTTGAAGTTTCCAGGTGTAAAATAATTTATAAAGAATTCAAATTCAAATGAATAGTTAATTTTAAAATTTGAAATTCAAAAGTTAACAGTAATTAGACTTAGGGTTTAAGCAAACGTTAAAATTAACGTTAAAGTATATTAAGGAATATAATAAATAAAAAACAACGACATCAAAAATCTTCCTAAAACAAACATCACAGCCGACTGCTTCCTAGGACCAACTGACCGCTAGCGGCCGACTGGTAGGGTAGGACGGTCGACCGTTGACTGTCAAGTAGCAACTAGGGCTTGTGTATTTGAACATTCTGGATTTTATAATTTCCAAACGACCTTTATCCAATGGTTCTGGTACGTTCCAACCACTATAAATAAAATCCTAGACCCCTCGCTTTTATTCACAAATATTTTAGAAATATCATCGAAGCTCTGTCAGTTCAACTCTTCATAGATTCAGAAAAATTCCATTAGGGTTTTAGGTAAGAAATCCTATACATCTATTTTTTTATTTTTTATTTTCTCCATCTATTATTCTCCAATCCCTCAATTTCTTAATCCAATCTATATATACAAATCTCTTACTATGTGTGTGTGTGTAAAAGTAGTGATCTAATAAAGTTTGTCGGAAGCGTGTAAAATTCAAAGAGGCAACGCTAAGGATATACAATGAGTATAAATCTTAGCTTTTCTATTTTAGTAATTGATTAGTATGGTTTGAGTTTGAATATGCCTTGGGGAGTTTTGGTTTGCAAAAACATCATATTACAAACCCCCAAAACTCCATTAATGCGAAGTGTCAATTCTTGGTTGAAATATCAAACTGGTTATGTCAAAATAATGGTATTTGTGTAGATTTGTAGTTTTGATTATTTTACCTTCTATTCCACTCCTTATTCTTCTTCTTTGAATTCAATTAAAGGATTTTGATTAAGGGCTAGTGTGTAAGGTACATATTTTATTCGTAATTTGCACTGCTTATTCTCATAAATTAAACAGAAATTCCTTTGTTATTTTATGTGAAAAGGTAGTTAAATAAAGCGTAAAAATTAAAACTGTAAGTTTCTATTATCAATATATTCTGTTATTTCGATGTAATAAGTTGGATTTAAATTTTTATTGTATACAAGTCTATTGATTGGAATCTTTGGATATGAATAATGGAATTTTGGTATTGTTGATAATATGGAATAAGACTTGTATAATAATTGAAAGAGTTGACATTTAAACGCTAGTTTAAGGCATAAATTGCACATGCATAGAAATTTCTAGGCGTGTGTATATGTTTATGTGTGTGTGTATATATATATATATATATGTATATGTATATCTTAGCGTAATTAACCTATAATTGCGTAGTTAAATAGGTAATTGATGTTAAAGGCGAAATAAGAAAGATCTCTTAAAATGCCTTGATTATGGAAACAGTGAGCCATGTGATAATATATGTAGAGTGTGATATAGATTATGACTAATTTATAGGAAAGCTAGGTTAGTCAAAAGCATATGGAAGTCTGCCCGACTAATCTGGCCACCAACAGTGTGACTTTGGGACTGATGTGAGACATCGTCTATAATAAGTAACTATGATGGCATGAGGTTGGTCCCAAATTCTGTAAAGTAAATCTGCCCAGCTAATCTGGTTACCAGCACCTACGAATAGTCGGACTAATATGAGACGTCACCGTGGGGTACGGGTCATTATACGAAGGAATTTCTTCAGAGATTAAAAGTAATTAGTGGTTGTGTGAGGGTCCACCTCTCCTTTATGTAGGAAGTAGTAAATGGTCGAGATTATGGGTTAGGCACGGTAGAGGATATCTCGAGAAAGGGCCCGCTTCAATAGGAAGTATTAAGTGGATAAAGAGATTCCGTGCAATGTCAGCTAGATAGTTACTAGTGATGAGTCCACCTTAGGATTTTGGGTAGTAAATGATGTGGACTACCTTAAATAAGGTATTAAATGGTTGGAGTCTGCCTAATTCCCATTAAAAGGTATGACATGACTTGAGTACTATCTCTTGCATTGATAGGACATTATGGACGATATGTATGGGTTATTGGGTTGATAGTAAGTTAGCTATGGACTTATATTTTTGAAAACCTTTTTTAAGTTTGAGAAAAGACTTTGGACTTATATTTTGAAGATTTATGCCGTAGGAAGAAAACATAAGACATATTCTTATTTGAATTATACAGCCCCAGTACAATATAGTAAGGCTTGAGATTTTTATTCACTAGACGTATATTGTTCTTACTCCCTCCTCATTACAACACAAGTTTAGAAAGATGATGCTGAAGGTGGAGACGATGATGAGACTTGTGGCTATAGTCTATTTATTTACTTGTTATTTTCTAAAGTTTTTGATCTACCCATGAAATAACGACAATGTTGTAAGTTTGGAATATTGCAGATATGTTACGACTATTGTTAGGTTTTGGTGTTATGGGTGTTTTATTATGGTTTTGGCTGGCATTTTGAAATTTGAATGAAATGGGTACTATTGTTTTTATTACATTTTACCATTCCATTGTGAGATTCTGAATGTGCAGATAAATAGCTCTGTATTGTTCTTTTTACCAACCAGCATCCAGTTTTGAGATGGTTCTAAGTCTTAATGGGCCTTTTTAGGGTTGTAGTTAGGCCCATTTCAGTGTGGGTTGTTACTTTTGGTATCAGTGCTAGGTTACCCAATCAATGGGGAAAAGTATATGTATGGGAGATGTGCTTGTTATTTTTGTAAAGATTTTTCCAAAACCCCTATTATACACGCACACACTTTATCATGAACATACGTATACGCACTAGGCAAATCATTCTTTCAGTGTATAATACTATCTTAGGAAATTATAACCTATAGATAGTAGACTATGGCTGAAAATCCTTCTTATTTTTCGTATATACATATAATTTTAAATATCAAATGTAAAATATTTTAAATTGAAATTTGAATTTTAAATAAGATATTATTTTTAATTTAGTTTTAATTCAAATTTGAATTTTCTTAAAGATTTTTAATATTGAATTTTGAATTGGTCTATATTTTGTATTTAAATTTGTTCATAGTTGTTATATGTATATATATTACTTGTTATGCATATATATGAATACACATATATATAAGTATACTATATATTATATTAATACCACATAATTATAAATGACAAATTCGTATATGAAAGGGATAACGTGTTTGTTGTGGTGTTTATCATAACACTTACATACGGGCATGTTAAACCACATACATGTAATATGTAATAAACTTAGGTTCCATTAAACTCAAAACTAGATATATTTTATGTAAGTTTATAGGCAAGTCATAGAATGCTTTGGATCCTATTTCATCCTACTGAGATACAAATCGTTGTTTCAAGACAAACCAATTTCTTAACAAAGGAATTTTATTCTAGAGAAATTATTGGTATTGCGACAGACATCAATACTATCCGACATTCAAATACAATAACATATTACAAAGATGAAGTAAATTTAACCAAGCCTAAAACGGATATAGTTAAATTAGAACATCTAATAAGAATTCTCGCATACTGAAGTTAAATTACAAATTTCTTATTGATATCAAGAAAATGAACTTTTAGTAATAACAATCTCCTTAGTTGTCTACAGGCCTTGGAGATTATACACTCTACCACATGATGCAGATGCTTTAAATCAGAAATGGACTCCAAGTACATTAACAAAATATGATTTTGGTATTTATACCCGAAAGAATATGATCCATCGGTCGCAAATGAGTCTTCGATAAGAAGACTGATGCGGTTGGAATATTATATTGTAGCGTTGATAGGATATAAGTTCTTTGATTTCAAATGTTGAAATTGGTGGAGTAATTCCTCTAGTTAATGTGCTTAAGACCATTCGGATTCTACTCGCAAATTATTGAATGATGCAACTTTGAGTTTTAGCACATTGGTGTTGAAACAGAACTTCTAAAAAATGATTTATAAGAGACTGTTGTACACAACAGCCAAAATATCTTGAAGTCGGTCGAAGAAATATCAAAGTCAGTGGTTTTTGGATATGATCCAAAAACTAATACAATAATAGGGTCAAATAGCATCTAGAGATTGAGCAAGCATTTTGGAGCAGAAATTGTTAGTTTTATTCCAGTCAAAATATGGAGGAAGCACGTATTTGTAAGAAAGAAAACATAGGTACTAAATCATTTCTAATATTTTAAGTAAACAACATATTACCGATTGTTAAAGATGTACACATGTTAAAATAAATTTTAGTTTTGTTGTTTAATTATCTATAACATATTTGAATGAGGCATCTCTTATATAGAAAATATTGGGACTATCCTAATCTAAATATACATATACCATATTAAAATGTTTTGCAAGGAACAAATGATACCGATCCCTTATACGTCGATAATAAGGATCATCATATATGATATTATATATGGTATATCATATCTTGCTTATACATTTGGTGTATTAAGCGAATATCAAATTTGAGGTTGAATCAATAAATGGTAGTAAGGAGAATTCTCAAAGTATTTATAAAATACTACAGAAATAATTATGGAAACGATGAACTCCTTATGAATGAGTGTTCTGACCCAAACTTTATAAGTGACATCGAATATAGTAAGTCAATCTTAAATTCATGTTCAACATTAATTAAGAGGCTTTAAGTAGGAAACATTCCAAACTAGAGGTTGTGTAAATTGACCTGTAAAGTCTAGGTACATGTCCTTGAATAGCGTCATAATGAAAGTAATATTTATGCAAAAATTTATAAGACAGCTAGGAGTGATTCCCTCTATTGAAATCCAATAACGTATTATGATTATAATTATGCAATATATATTACAATGGAAATCGATAAGTCGATAAGAAGTCGAGATATGTTCTCCGTAATGAACACGTGATAAATGAGTTTATCAATGCGCATTAAATGCAATGCGTGCACTTGGTACAAAAGGACAATTGGCTTGCTTCTTAGCCACTCATACCTGTCTACCTTAATAATTGTCTCCCATTAGCTCATGTGATCAGATCAAGAGCGAGGCACTCTTCCCACCTTTTTTTTAGCACATTCTAAGCCATCCATATCCATTTCAGCTAGTACAAATACCCCATGCATTTCCACTTTAAAGGAAGGAAAAATATTAGAATTCTAGTTATTATCTTTTTCCAAAGCTCTCTTCACAGCCGATTAAGGTCTTAAGTATTTAAGATTGGCTAACTTTATTGGTCTTAAGTGCTATCTTTCTTACTATCCTCTTGTAATTCCCTGTTATTGTAAGAGATAACTATAGTAAGAGATCTTCATAGTAAATAGAAATCTTGTCGAACCATTCTATATTTGGTGTCATTCACTTTGCTTTCTTCATCATTTTTCATTTTAAGCCTAATGATTAGCAGGTAACCTTTGCTTTCATAGCATAAGTAGGCTAGTTTTGAGGTTGGCTTAATCTCTAGTCAACATTTCGATGCTAGAAGGGGGGCTTTCTCTAATGATCTTCCCTTTCATTACTTTTCTTCTTTACAAAAGTTTTATTTGACTTATTACCATGGACCTAGTTCATTGACTGGAAGTTAACAACTTTAATGAGCATGAAACCAACGGTAATACCATCGCCAGCATTGCTCACCCCATTCTTGGGCTCAAACATGAAATATGGCATACTGTGTTGTCATAATCAATGAACGTGGTTACTCTGGTTCATGAGGTACAAAGTCTAAGATCACGGTTGGACGTCCAAGCTATTGTAAACTTGTCCTACTGGTTGCTCTTGTAGTCGACCTTCCTGTTCACCAACCTGCATTACCTAACACCTATAACCTCATGAACATCAATGAGGCCCAGGGAAGAGTGGTGCTTAAAACCCCACCTGTGGATGTTGTTCACCTAAGGAAGGTACACTATGCATGTGCCTAGCCATATTGATATTGCTCCAGATGTGGCCGCATCTAGAGATTCAAGGCATTGTTGTGCCCCATAGATGGAACGACCGTCAACTTTCGAGTGTCTACAGACATTTGCTTTTGACCATCTTTATGGAGGTGCTTCTGTCACCAGCAAGGAGCATATAGCCGTTTCGGCATACTTCGGATCTCACAGATGTATGGCCAGGAATTGATCAAGTGAGGTGTGGGCCGGACATTCAAGGTCGCCCTCTGTGCATATGGAGAGAAGGTCCACCGTTCCAACTCATCATCAGCATTGCCCCTCTCATCGTCGATATCCCACTCCATGCAGGCCTAGGCTGAGTCCTTAGCCCATTGTTGGATAGAATATCCCTCAGCAGGACAATGCCACCCTTAGAGAGGAAATGCACATTCTCTACCAGCAACTATATAGAATGCAAGCCTGAAACACCGTGGGTGAATTAATCTCTTATGACGAGAATGGAGAACAATTTTTCGATGAGATTTTAAACACATACAAACACTAAGTTTATGCTTGACCACCCATAAACAAGTATAATGGGAATGTTGACCCATCTGGTCACATCTATAATAGAATTAAGGATCTTACTTAGGAGCCAATTATGTAATTTGTTACATATATCTAACTCGATAACCAATCTTATTCAAAATAAAAAGTGTTTCTTTATATTATATACTTGATATAACATGTTATATTAATTATTTATTTAACTAAAAGTATATTTAATATAGAAATATATAAATGGTATGTTTTGTGATAGTAGTTACAATATATTCTATCATCAGTGGTTTATCACAATAAAAAAACATACCATTTTAAATATTCATAGTCAAGATTATCGAGACTGGATATCGATACATCCATTGAGACTAGAGTATGTAAGGTTCTCGAAATATTAGGTGGGCACCAAGAGCTTACATACTAATAGTTATTGAATAACTATAGAATGACTCGCTCAATAGTTTTCTGTTGGTTAATATAACTAAGTTCAAACAGAAAATATCGATGTGATGGTTAAAACAATTTCCTCAAATTGAGAATACCGTCGATCTTTAATATGGAAAGTCTGGTTTGATTATAGTTAAATCATGGCACATCATCAATCGACTGACTATAGTAGGGTCAAATGGAAGCATTGGAAGTGAAACACCATTCAAGAGAGAATTTGTTTCTCAGTTACATGGGATTAGTATCACGGGGTCAACTTAAGTCAACTCAAAGTCAAGTCTTTCTCCATAGTAGTATGGTTAATAATAATAATTATTATTAAACCAAGGATTTTATGTTTGCACTTACAATGTGGAATGTAGACGATATTGGAATTTTGACCAAAACCAAATTCCATAAGTCCTAACGTGATATAGTTTTGACGAAAGATAATTTGTGTAAATAATCACACTACCAGGTACCGCATATAATAAGTAAAATTAGATTTTACCAAAAAGACATGCAAGAGATAAATCAACTAAAATGCCACACCATAGGCTAAGGTAACATGTGAACGTTAACATTTGAACTATTCGATATTAATCGCTGATTAAATTTACACCTTTGAGTCGTACAACCATAACAATGAATTCTTTAAAAAAATCATATGATTTTATAAGTTTGTAAATTATCGAAAATTAATTAATATTTAGGAAATATTAATTAATATTTAATTTAATTAATGTTTGGGAGTTGTTTGTAATTATTTAAATGCATTTATAAACGTTATATTTGCATGCATCGATATACGATACCAGTGTAATTTTAAATGAGTTTAAATAAAAGATAATAACATGAACGGATTTATGAAAATTTTATACCATTTGATGGCATGTAATTTCATCCATACCATGTGGAAAGTGAGGAGTGGAGAGAGAGAGGGATAATTATGTGAGTTGATTAAGGAAAGTTTTGACTAAAGAATGAAAAACTTTTCATTCTTTCAATTAAAACAAATCCACTAATTCATTTTGTATAGACATTCATTCTCTTTCATTCATATTTCCTTTCACTCCTCAGAATCTACCATGGCAGAAAACAAAATAAAGATTTCCATAAAAATTCACTCCAAATCAAATGCAACATCAAAAGAATAATGAAACATAAGTGGTTCATCCATCTATTGCAAGGATTGGGTGTGATTCTGGAGATCTGTGGAGATAACTTCATTCAAGATGTGATTTTTGGCAACATCCATATGTAATTATCTAGTTTAATTTATTTATGTTACTTGTGTGTTTGGATTATACATGTGTTGTTTTATGGTTCATATTGTAACAAGTTGTTCAGACCCTTTTGTCTCTTTCTCCGTTGGAAGTATGTTAATTAAGTTGATTTAATTCAGATCTATTTTTGCTCTTCATCACATCAAATACATTCATTATTATCGATATGATTTTGTCCACCTTTTCCCTTTTTAATTTGTTGAATTCTGTTATGTTGTTTGGATAGTATGTTCCTATTATGAATTTACATATGCCAAACTTGGTTAATACTTTTCTGATGCATTGAAAGTTCATAAATAAATAAACTAATTTTAATTGAGATCTATTTTGTAGTTTTATAATATTTATATACATAAATCTAAATAGACTATTGATGGTGGTTGACCAACTTCCACTTTGAAAATTAATTCCTTTTGTTAAAGGGTTGATATTTATGAATATGAATGTTTTAATCATTGTTTGCAAAAAAATCATTTCCTTTCGACCTAGAATTTATAAACGGACTTTTGTGTATTCTAAATCCTCCATATTTTTTTCAACAGTAAAGTTTTATGTATTTCCTTTCTAAACTAAAAGTTTAATTTAAACGTTAAACTTTAAATTCTAATACACACACACACACATTCAAATATACATACATACATATGTGTAATGACTTGTAATTTAGTCAATTTAAATATGAGTATTTAATATATTTTTAAATGACTAAATAATGGATTTTTCAACTCAAATAAAATTTGGATAAATCTTAAGTGGGTTTTTTATGGATGTAAAATGTTAGTTTAAAGATGGTTCGTGTTATAAGGCGGTAAGGGTTACCGATTTAATTAAAAATAAGAAGAAAATTTGAACTTTTCTACTCACTAACTAGACCCAACTTTTTAAACTTGTCATTGCCTAATAAAAAAATGAGAATGATTACTTCTTTGGAATTAAGAAAAGAATTTACCTAACAAAACAAAATAATATAATGATTACACCAAATAGTGGTTTGTCTGCTATCGAGAACTTGACTTATTTTGGCTCAGGAAGTATAAGAAAGCTTCGTGATTTCATATGGTTTGAGATTTCCATGGGAGAACTCATTTCGATGAAATGTCTCTCGCTTTGAGGGCAGATATTTGAGATATTCTTGGGACTCTTATATAGTCCGCTTATTTCTGAAAGAATGAGACTGAGTCAACAAGAAACTTCCGATTGTTGGTTCGAAGAAACCGTGATCGGATAAGTATGAGTTATCTGAAACCCACTCTGAGCTGGCATATACATTCAAATGAAGATATCTTGAAGGTGATGAAATCGAAGATGGAGTATTTTAAAGTGCAAAGGATACTTCCTACTAAACCAAAGGTTATTCCAAAAAGAATGTAGTAAAAGTAGTGCCTACGGTTTGTTCGTATCTTGAATAACTTCTATAGATGAATGCTAGCATTGCATTGTTGCCTAGAGGGAAGTGTTAGCATTCCAAGATGGGTTTGCTAAAACGAAAGGTAATCATTTCCTCGAGCCTCACACTTGGAAATGACTAAAACATGGGATATGCGTTAGGGTTATGTGGCTCGCTACCATTTGGGTATGATCATCCCTGATCTAGATCGATATTATTTTTAGATGTACGCTTCGGGCCCGGTAGGGTTGTTGATTGCAACTGAGGGATGATTATATTTTGTGTTATCCAGTATGGGAGAGATCCGTCCTAATTTGCAGAGGGTCCGTGTGAGGCCCTCGGTACATTTTCTCTAGAGGTGTACTATGACAGACGGTACCCCAGTAGCCTTGTCATTGTATGAAATCCATTTTTACTTTATTATATATTAAATATGCTATTGAATGTAATTAACGTAACCGTTCCAGCTATAATTAAATATTTATTTTAAACCCTAGACATTATTATAATATCATAATATTTCCTCTGAAATGATTTAATTATCATAAGATAAAAACTAACCCGTGTTTATGTGCTACGTCGTCTTATAAGATATCTTTATTTTGAAAGGGTTTATAAATATTAAAATTCATATAATTTAAATTTACTCACATCGGACCTATGTTTGACCCAGAGTTTTTCTTTTTTTCCCTTAAACACTTAGGTACTCTAATTTTTGAGTAGCCTGGTAGTCTAGTTTCTTACAAATGCAATTTGGAGGAGTATGGAATAGAGGCTTTATTGTTATATGGTTACCTATTATTTCCGCTGAAGTTTGTCCATCGTTATGTATCAGCATAGTGGGGACATGTAGTTATAATTGTTCTTGATTGAAGTTAGTACTTATTGTAACATTGATGTTTCATTTTGGGAGTGATTGTATGTGCTATCTTATGTTCTATTATATATGATTTACACGCATTATGATATTCTATGTTTCTTTCTTCTTGTCTTTCTTTTCTTTTACCCCAATAGTCTGTCTTTCGGATGCCTAAATGATCAACACACGAATACGTGGATGTATTAAGCGTCGTCTTTAGGAGTAAGAATGGAGAATCATTACACCTGGTATCAGAGCTTAGGTTGAGCGAGCACCTAGGCCTCGGCTGGGGTCAACTCATTAGAGATACAGTCAGTAATACCCTAAAATGAGTTTAGTCTATACGAGCGTGTATTTGTAATTTTTATCCAAATATATATATATATATATGTTATAGTTAATTTGATCAACATTTACATGTTTGATGTAATACCCTTTTCCCTAAGTTAATCTAATCTATGTATTCTAAAAGTTATCTTACTATATTCAAGTAGTAAGAAATGAGTACAAAAGGAAGATACGGAAGGGGAACTAGCAGTACTATGACCACGAATGGTCGACTCCAAATGCTGGTAGGGTACGAGTAGTAGAAGAAGTAGCACCTATGAAACCCTAAGTTAACTTTTCATCCATGTGCAAAGACTATACCAATTTGGGCAAGAAACCATTCAAAGGCACATGATCCATTATCATAAATTAAAGATTGGCTTCGTTCTTGTGAGAAGATCTTTAAGGGACTTGGTTTTTCTGATGAGCACAAACACTTTCTGGCATCTTGGCAATTGCAGAAGGGAACTTCAGCATAGTAGGATTCGGTTACAACGAATGTCCCAGTGGATAAATTTTCTTGGGCAAGGTTCAAAGAAGTTTTCAAAGATCGGTACATGCCTGCAGTAGTGAAGACCTGTCTGTACAAAAGTTCTTTGGATCTTAAGCAGGGGGAAATGAATGTAGCTGAGTATGAGACTAAGTTAAATTAGTTGTCACACTTCAGGCCAGGAATTATTGATACTCCTGTTAAAAAGGACGAAATGCTTGTAGCTGGGATGAGGAAAGAATTTCTTGAGAGTACGACTGCATACTTGAAAGAATCTTTTGTAGACCTTGTGGATATGGCTTTGCATTATGAAGTCCTTGATAAGAAGAAGCCGACTACAGCACCAAGCAACAATTGCAACAATCCTAACAAGAGGAAGTTCAATCAGTATGGAAAGAAGCGGCGAGGAGGAAAGCTAGCAGGAAGGGCTCAGGAAGATCGTTACAAGGATTATATTTATGATATTTGTAAGTGGAAGGGCCATATTGCAAAATCTATAAAAATTCTAAGGTTCAAAAGTAGAAGATAGGACTTATTTCTTTTATGGTTCAAAAGACACTCTGCTACAACTGTCAGCAACTAAAGCATATGTGAAAGATTTTCCATTGATGAAGAAAGGGGAACAAGCTAGGGTTTATGCTATCAAGGATGAACCGTCAACCTCAGAGGATGTGAAAGGGAAAGGAGTTCTAGAAGGTACTATATATGTTAATGACATTCTAGTATGAGTGTTATTAGATATTGGAGTTTCCTATAGTTTTATTTCTAAAAGATTGGTTGATAGATTAAAACTTTCCTCAAGGATTGTAGAAACCCCTATTTGTATGGCTAACTTCATGGGTGGTGAAACTAATCTATGTATGATTTGTGAAAATATGCAAATTACTTACCTTACCTACCATTTTCATGGAACATGATTGTTCTAGAATTTAATGGGTCTGAGGTTTTACTTAGCGTGGATTGGCTAGCGAGGTATATAGTTGTCTTAGATTGTGTTGGAAGGACGGTAGCATTAAAAACAAAATTGGGGGGAATTGTTGACGTATCGTGAGAAGAACCTAACATGCTAATAGGTAGTTTCTTATATACATTTGATTTGTCCCAAAAAGAGTTAGGGTCGATTGTTAAGAACGTCTCAGATGTTTTCGAAGAAGTAAACAGCCTACCTCCACATTGGGAGATTGAGATTTGTATCGACTTAATTCTCGGTTGGAAACCTATTATTCATCCTAGCCATAAGATGGTTCCAAGAGAAAAGGTGGAGTTAAGAAATCAAACATATGATTTGTTGGGTAAGGGACCGATTAGGTCAAGTCGCTCAAGTTGGAGAGCAGTTGTAGTCTTTGTTGCAAATTCAAATGGTGCATTAAGGCTTTGTGTTGATTACCGTAAGCTAAACAAACATACGGTTCAGAACAAGTATCCTCTACTTGTATAGACGACTTGTTCAACCAAATTCATGGCTCTTTAGTATTCTCACAGATGGATCTTGCCACGGGATTCCATCAATTAAGGATAGTAGAGGATAGTCTATCCTTAACAGCATTCAGAGGTCCGAACTGTTTCTACGAGCGATTGATTATGCCTTTTGGGCTAACCAATGCACCTGCCTATTTTGTAGACCTTATGAATCGAGTCTTTACAGATGTGCTAAATTTATGTTGACCTAAATAGATGATATTCTTATTTCTTCTAAGACCGAGGAGGAACACAAATGCCATGTAGAAATTGTGTTGGAAGCGTTGAGGAGCACTTTTAAAAGATAAATTTTCTAAATACCATTTTTGGCAATCAGAAGTAAGGTTCCTCAGAAATGTTAGGTCGAGGGATGTTATTTCGGTTGATCTAGAGATGGTAACAGCTGTTCAAGATTAGGAGACACCGCAGACTCCAACGGAGGTCTAAAGCTTCTTAGACTTGATGGGATATTATAGGAGATGCATTCAAGACTTCTCCAAAATTGCATCACACCTAACAATGATAACAAAGAAGGATGTTAAATTTATCTGGACTGCAAAGTACGAAGAAGCATTCAATGAGTTAAAGAAGAGGTTAAGCAACGCTTCCTCCCTAGCTATCCAGGATGGAGATGAAGGGTTAACAGTGCATATAGATGATTGTGGCATAGGGTTGGGTATGGTATTAATGCAGCACAAAAGTGTTATCGCTTATGCAAGTAGGCAACTGAATCCTCATAAGAATAATTATGAAACATATGACTTATAATTATTAGCCATTGTGTTTGCATTAATAATGTGAAGGCATTAGTTACTAGGTGATAAGTTCGAGCTCTTCACGGATTACAAATCCTTGAAGTATCTTTTCATGCAGAAGGACTTGAACATAAGACAACAACTTTGGTTAGAATTTCTTATAGCATATGACTATGCTTGGGATAGCCAATGTAGTGGTTGTTGCGCTAAGTAGAAGGCATGCAGTTTTGGCTTATCTAGAAGTTACTCCGACTCTCCTCGATAGAATTGCAAACAATCAAAGAGAAGGTCGTCGTTTAATGAAAATCATCAAGGACATAGGCAATGGAACATTACTCAAGCTTTGAGATTGATCACTGTGGGATATTGCAGAGGATATATATGCCGAATGTTGATGGTATTATGCAAGAAGTATTAGCAGAATGCCATCAATCCAACATAAGTTTCCATCCTGGTGTTATAAAGATGAATCAGGATACGAAGCGTGTAACGACCCGCTATTTTTGGACCATTCAAATCGACAATAAATCCACACATGTCTGACTTGAATAATTCAAAATATCAGATTGTTAATTTACATTTGGCAAAACTCAGCATATGTAGTAAATAAATCAATCACAGAATCAGAGACACAGAGTAATACAATAATACGCAGCGGAATAGATAAAATAGTAGTTCATGAAGCTACTACATAAACATCAGAGTTAGAAATAAAATACAACAGAATATCTCAAATGCAGTGAAGTCTCCAGTACAATAGATGACTTCTCTGAACAAATCAACTAGAAGAGCTGAAAGCTGAGGCGATAGTTGGATCTCCAAAGGAAGCTCCAAACTCCAAGGGTGAGTCTCAAATGCTGTATCACTCGGTCTGACCCGAGCGTAAAGCAAAACACAAAACACTCGAGTCAGGATTAACATTCTTATATAAATAAATCCAACTCAAGTGAAATATCAACTGAAATACAAGTAACTTAAAGGATGTTTGGGATAACCATCCTCTAAGGATCTTCAGAACTATCTACAAGGTGGAAATATACATTATAACACCGTGGTCATTTCAATTTAATTTATACTTCAAACCCAAATATCATTTCATTTCAAATATAACTATTTTCCAAGATAGTATGTATATTAATTAATTTATAAAGTAAAGCATTTAACTTTCTCAAGTCTCGCAAATCGGTTCAAATCAACTTCAAATTCCAAATTCAAATTTATTCAAGCTCTATGCATCAATTCAATTCAGTTCTAATTATACCATTTAAATTTTCAATATATTTCAAAGCTTTAATACTCAAAATTTTCAAAGTTAAATTTAACCGTTTCATATAGCTCTTGATTTAACTTTATTATTATTAAATCAGGGAATATTCACTTAATAAATTCAATATCATTTAACTAGCCTTAAATTACATTTTTACTAAATATTTCTTTAACTTTATTTTAAACAAGAAATATTTATTAAGTTACTTAAATCAAACCCAAGTTATAAGTCATATCTTAAATTCCAATTTCAATAAGTTTCAAATCGGTTTAATTAAATAAAATTCTTTAATGAATACAATTTCAACTAAATTCAAATTATCTTCCCAACCTTAATTTGTTCAAATTATTACCAAAATCTATTTTAAAATATAAATTTTTCTTCCCAACTCCATAGAATTTATTTTCAAAATATTTAAATATATGGACCAACGGTGTTTGTATACATTTCTATCATATAGTTAAGTGATACGGATATTTATCATTTCAATCCGTAATTTAAATATATACGGGTAGATATCATTTCAACCCGTAATCCCAATTCCAATTCAAATGAAAATCGCTTGGGTCTATCATTTCAACCCATAACGATTTTCTCCTATTCTAAAGTCCGTTCGGGTATGTATCATTTCAACCCATAGTGAATTCTATACTAATAGGGAACTTGCAGAGTGATAACATATAATATAAAATATAACAACAGGCATATATCATCAATAACAATATAACATAAACAATAGGATATGGTGTCATATCCCACAGGTGAACAGTTACAGATAATAGCATATATAACAATTTAAATAACTACAGCAGCATATTTCAATTGTCGTTTCAATTGAAATCAAATTTAATCAATATAAGAACGTTAATCGCGAGTGATTGCTCACCTTTCGTGGCTAGAGGAGTTTAACACAGAACAAACCACGAATTCAAGCACGAATTCCAAAGCAGGGCAAGATTGGCACGAATTCGATAAAGCTAGTAAATATGAACTGACGAGAAAAAAATCAGTTTGATAGAAACAAAAATATACTATTATTATTAATAAAAATTTCCTTAAACAAATATTCAATTTTAAATACATACATTAATTTAAAAAGAAATAATCAAATATCCAATGTCTATATTTCTATATTTCTAAATATCAACATATATAACCATATTATATTACAATACATACCGAAACAAAGAAAATCAATATATATGTAGACCACTAAAATTACAGTATATAATTCCAACAAGTCACAGGATTCTTATATATACTTTATATATCCTAATTTAAGATTTTGTACTATCATTTTCACTACATAAAATAAAATATACAATACTAAAAACATGTGATACTGTATATGGATAAAATATATAAACTAAACTCATATAACTTAATATATACTATAAACATATTTACCTACGTATCTTCTGCAACATCAATACTCCAGTCCATATATGTAAACCATAACTATATATATATACTAGCGAACAATATATAACTTATATAAACTTTTATAACTTTAAAACTTTATAACATATACACCTATAAACTTATATAAACTAACAAATGCATATACTAACACCGTTATAAAGTCTGTAAACTTATATATATGTATTAACATTTTTAACTATTCCTGTCCATAATGATATATATAGACTTATATATACAAACAACGGTATATACACCCTAAAATAATATGCAGACTTCCAACAATATATGCATGCTTTCAAAAATACGTATGCGAAACCACTCTTATACTATATTTCAAAACAATGCTTATATACATTAACACAGTACAATAACATTTTGAAACTATAATTATATATATATATATATTCTGAAGCTTAATAAAACTGCATCCATCTTATTTCATGTAACTCAAGTGTATATATAACAACATAGATATATGTAACTAACATACCATAAGATTAGGATATAAGTAAAGTTCTGGAATACATATTATATGTATTAATATATCTATAGCCGAACAACAATTATATATATATATATAAATTTGACAGACCATGAAATAACAAAATGTAGACTGCACAACATATACGAAACTCATATTTACATTATATATATATAGTGAAAGCATGTACCCAGGATATGTTTCATATATGCACTTTACAATAAAAATGAAATAAACTAAGATCAATATACATGCACACTTAAGCATATAGCATCCCATATATAAATTATATAAAATATCTACAGATTTCCAGGCAAACTTTCAATACCTATCTATATAAATGCAGACCACAACTAAAGATATATATATGCTAGTATGCGGTTACAGTATAAACATATATACAAACTGCGAATTAAAGGGAAGATAAATTTATAAAACCCATTTATATTAGAAAAGTAATATAAATAAAACCACTATACTTATAAAACCAGATCCGTAAACAGACAGTGATATATATATTTTTATAAATCAAATATAATACTAATATATAAGTTATATACTATACAACAACAGCTTAAAGTATGACATATAAAATAATACCTTTAACATACATATGTATACGTATACCCTATAACTTACTAACATAAACTGATGTATATACTATCTATAAAAGAGATCCACAAACTAAGTTTATATAAACTTAATATACGTCAACAAAAGAGGAAGATGGTGGTCAGCAGTCTGCTACCTGAGCGCACGAGGAGAAGAGGCGGGACAGTGAAGGACGCAGGTAGTCTGTCGTGGGAGGAAGGTTAGAGGCTCGGCCTCGGTGGTGGCTACACGTGGCAACAGGGAGGGCGGTGGATGGCAGAGGGTTGACAGGGAAGGCCGGATCTGAATGGGGGAAGTGGAGAGAAGCCGTGGTTGTTGGGTTTTGGGTGGAAGTTGTGGGCGAACGGTGCGAGTGGGTTTGATCGGCAGAGAAAAACAAACATATGCAAATAGTGATAGCGTGTATTTATGTATATGTAAGAATGGAGGACATTGGGTTAGAGGCAATCAAGGTTTGGGTTTCAGCCGCCAGAATGGAGAAGAGGAGAGCAGGTAAGAATTCCAGATTTAAAGAAAAAGAACGGTTCGAAAATGTATTGAATGTAAAACGTTTTATGTATTCTAATTTTCAGAAATAAAGGAAGACAATGAATCGTATTAAGATATGGGAATAGAAATAGCCGGCCCTGGAATTCAAATCAAATAAAGCAGATGGAATTTAATCGTTCAAAATAGATTAATGCAAACGTATAAAAATTAGATGGGAGCAACGGCTGAATTTTAGTCAATAAAGAATGTTATAATAAATGCTAGCTGCTGTAAATTCCGGTTTGAAATTTGAATGGACACCACTATTAAAAGTGTAAAAGTGGTACCCGTATAGTTAACCGTTTTCACGGGTTTCACCAAGTATCGAAATTCAAAGCAAAGAATTTAATATACTACGGAGATCTACACGATGAGGCGAACAAGACGTTATACAGATATTAGTGGTACGATCATCCGATCAAAAGTCGATAATCAGTACCTGAAATGCTGCTATTCTGCCAGAATTAAGATAAACGGAGCAATAGAAGTCCAAATTTGGAAAAATGAAAGATGACATCCGACTCAGAAGAAGATTTAGAAATTTTCTATAGAAAAATATTCAGGTTTTGAAATAAATTTATTATCATCAATTTTAACTGATTTAAATTGAAATAAAATTAAGAAAAAAAAATTCAATATTATTAGATGAAAATTTACCAGTTGTTATGTTTAAATAGACGTATTCCAAATAATAAATTTTTATTTTCAAATTCAATTATTTAAAATTTCAAGAAATTCAGTTAAATACGTTATTAAAACCAATCAAAATTTATGGGTCGTTACACTCTCCCCCACTCAAAACTTTTCGTCCCCGAAAAGGAAGGAGGTAGGAGAATAGAAACAACCAGATAGAAAAGATAGATTAAAAGACAAGGATAAACAATTAATTTAAACTATATAAATTTTACTTGAAATATTCATTTGAAAACTTCATTTGCAATTCAATTATCTTTAATACTTTAATATTTTTCAAACCCACTTGTAAAATTTCTTACTTCCTTTATAAATACCATTTATATGTTTAAATAACACCTTTATAAAGGTATGAAAACTATTTGAAAACAATTATTTACATTATTACTTATTTTTTTCAAAGAAGCTATTTGAAAACATTAAATTCATAATTTATAAATTTATTAATTTATCTCAAGATACTTTTCAAATATTATTAAGAAATCAATAATTATTTAAAAAAAAAGATATAGTCAACAAGGAAAAGAAGGAGGACTTGGAAAAACAGAATATAGGTGAATAAATAAAGTTGAGCAGATAAGGTAGATTCAAAAGAATAGTATCGGCATGAATAATTAATTCAAACCATTAGAATTTCAATTTCGAATATTAATACAAAATTCCTTTGTTGGAAATACTTTTATATAAAAAAAATACTTTTATAACTCGATATTTCAACAAGTTTATCCTCGTCCCTGTAGACTCTGGTAGTGCGTTGATCAGGCGCAAAACTAGAATTCTCCAGGTGCTTAGTAGACTTGTTTCAACACCCAGTGAAAATACTGGAAAACTTTTAAAAACAGATATGGAAAGTACCATCCAAACAAAAACAAACAAAACCTTTGTCTAACAATGGTTCGCAGATACACAATGGTTACGCCTGGTTCCCCCAGGAAACAATCCATATCCGTAAGCTTTCTCAGCCCTGCGAGTTACGCCATGATGACTAGTAGAATGCAGGATACACAATGGTTACGCCTGGATCCCCCAGGAAACAATCCGTACCCCCAGGCAAGACTCAGCCAAGCAGTTGCGCTACTATTCGCGACCTACACAGATTGTAGGATACACAATGGTTACGCCTGGATCCCCCAGGAAACAATCCGTACCCCTAGGCAAGACTCAGCCAGGCAGTTGCGCTATGCAGTCGCGCTCGTAAGACCATGGGTAACGCCATGGAATTCGAAGGGCACTCGAGTATCATATCCGGAAAACCAAAAATCAGAGAGAATAATATCGATAGAATGAATCCAAGATGTGGCCACAAATCGGATATCAAGCAGAAGGCACTTTCCATATCTTTACTTTGAAAATATGTATCATATAGTACCTTTTCAAATCACTTTCAAATATCGTACTTATATAAAATCCATTATATATAAGATTAAATTTTCAAATCAAATACTTTTCCAAAATCAAAAGTATATCAAATCACACTTATATAGAATTTAATTATATAAGATTTCACTTTTCAAATTGAGTACCCTTTTCAAATCTATAGTTTTCGAATCAACCTCATACTTATACAAACCAAATTTTTTTATATAAGTTCGATAACTCCCAAATCAAGTATTTAGTAACACAAGGTTCTCAAATTTCAATTTGTTTCAATATCAATGTATTTTTCAAAATCATATACGCTTTCACCCAATTATTCTTCCAAATCAAATATCTTCAGTTCCAAAGTTTCCAAAATAATAAATTTAGGAAATAAATCCAGATTTCCAAATCAATATAATTAAGTCAAACAATTCATTTCCGAAATCAATGGTTTTCAAAATCATTTTATACTTACAAAAAGTCATCTTATACAAGAATCAAAGTTTTCTAAAATCAATTACGCTGCATGAAGAGCCATATGGGATTGAATATCTTTGCTTTTATGGGTTATATATCTTTGTAATTTAAATTGGAAATTTTCTTTTAGTAAGCAAAGATATTCTAACTCGACAGCTTCAATTTCAACGTCAAAATATATCAATGATATTAGAATATAAGATGTACATACGTCATCATTTCGCAGAATCACATTTGATCGCTCGCTCGATCACACAAGTTCGCTTTCGAACTAGTATTGTCCATTCGACTTCCCTGATGCGGATTTCGATGTGGTTTCTCGACTAGAAGCCATCAGTCTCCTTGCATAGCCATATACTATGATAGAGAATTCTAGAATCAAGCCCAAAATCCATATCAAATATTCGCCATCAAGAATCGAATGAAAAATCCTAACACGAAATGGTGTAATTCACCTCGAACTTGTGTACTCAAACTTGGATCAAATTAATTATGCAAATAAAACAACATACGTACAAATTATATATTTATTCCAACTTGTTAAATATATAGTTTCATAAAGATGTTACTAAATTAAAACATTTAACTAATTTTTTTCAAAATATATTGAAGACCAATTCTTTCAAAACATTTCAAATCTAAATTTCATATTAGAAAATTTTAAAATTTTCCTTATTCATTTACTTAACAAAACAGTTTCAACTTATTTAAACCATATTACTACATACTTTAACATACATACCTAACTTATATACTTTATAGTTTTCAAAATTTCTTAGCTTTGAAAAGTTAACCTTGATTTGGAAGTGCTCGAACCTTCGAAATAGTTGAAGAAATCATTTTCAAATCCAAGAGTTGGATATCAACAACAAATCAGTAATCAATTTTAATAGATAGGGTTATATCAAATCCGAAACTCAAGGACTGAACACCGGCTTACTTCAAATCATTTCAAGTATACATACATATATCCTTTGAATATCAAATCTTACTTCGGAATTTTAAATCAAAATTGGTTTCGCAAAATCACTCGCGTAGCAATGCTACTAAAGTGTCCTCTCCCCCACTCTGAAACTCGAAAATCAATGTCGATGATGCGTGCACTCATCACCGAAATTATTTTCCAGCGACATAAGTGAGTTCTGGACTTCTATTTTCTCACTTCTTTTGAAATTTCTTCGAAACTCATTAAAATCATTTGAAACATTTCTTATTCGGAAAATATTTTTAAATCATATTATTATTATATATTTCAAAATCTTAAAACCAATTTCAAACTACCGGAGTTCAATTCTCGAATTTCAAATTTAAAATCCTTCAGTTATAAATCAAATTTCTTATATAGTTTTTTTCAAAATTACAAATCCTTTCGAAACCTCAAATTCTTATTTTAAAAGGGTTTAAAATCTTTATCGAAAACATTTCACTTTTATATATAGAATATAATCATACTTATAAAAATTTCGATATATAAAACAATTTCCAAAATACGAATAAACCCGATTTTTCAAAAGGATGATTCAAGAATGGATTTCAAAACAAAGATAGATATTCAAATTAGAGGTACTCTAATCAAATTGGATTCTGATTCGAAGATAAGTTCGAACGAAAATGAGATAATCAATTACAAAACAAATAAGGGATATACTTATATAAATCGCGGGCGACCTTAACCGGTCAACCGTGATTTCAAAATAAGATCAATGCAGAATTCTGAGGCAAATCGACATTCGATCGCCAGAGATAGAATTCGACATAACAAGAGATAGCAGCATCTAAACCGAGGGATATATAAATCTCCGGTGAATCAATGCCAATTGTAAAGGAGTTTCACCCCTTTACAAAACATTCAAAGATCGGCGGGATCGCCTATTCTTATAGAGATTATTCGAAGTGGAGTTATGGGATACTCCAGAATCAAAAGAATACCAATAGAGAGAGACAAGAATGAATTTTGGAACCGTAGGGAATATTCCAAAGTTCAAAGGAAATCGAGTCATAAGGAAGAGATTAAACTAAAACGAAAGTGATTCTGTAAATAAATTTACAATATATGCTAAGTTTCGGCTAGAGCCAAAGCTCTGATACCAACTGTAACGACCCGCTATTTTTGGACCATTCAAATTGACAATAAATCCACACATGTCTGACTTGAATAATTCAAAATATCAGATTGTTAATTTACATTTGGCAAAACTCAGCATATGTAGTAAATAAATCAATCACAGAATCAGAGACACAGAGTAATACAATAATACGCAGCGGAATAGATAAAATAGTAGTTCATGAAGCTACTACATAAACATCAGAGTTAGAAATAAAATACAACAGAATATCTCAAATGCAGTGAAGTCTCCAGTACAATAGATGACTTCTCTGAACAAATCAACTAGAAGAGCTGAAAGCTGAGGCGATAGTTGGATCTCCAAAGGAAGCTCCAAACTCCAAGGGTGAGTCTCAAATGCTGTATCACTCGGTCTGACCCGAGCGTAAAGCAAAACACAAAACACTCGAGTCAGGATTAACATTCTTATATAAATAAATCCAACTCAAGTGAAATATCAACTGAAATACAAGTAACTTAAAGGATGTTTGGGATAACCATCCTCTAAGGATCTTCAGAACTATCTACAAGGTGGAAATATACATTATAACACCGTGGTCATTTCAATTTAATTTATACTTCAAAACCCAAATATCCTTTCATTTCAAATATAACTATTTTCCAAGATAGTATGTATATTAATTAATTTATAAAGTAAAGCATTTAACTTTCTCAAGTCTCGCAAATCGATTCAAATCAACTTCAAATTCCAAATTCAAATTTATTCAAGCTCTATTCATCAATTCAATTCAGTTCTAATTATACCATTTAAATTTTCAATATATTTCAAAGCTTTAATACTCAAAATTTTCAAAGTTAAATTTAACCGTTTCATATAGCTCTTGATTTAACTTTATTATTATTAAATCAGGGAATATTCACTTAATAAATTCAATATCATTTAACTAGCCTTAAATTACATCTTTACTAAATATTTCTTTAACTTTATTTTAAACAAGAAATATTTATTAAGTTACTTAAATCAAACCCAAGTTATAAGTCATATCTTAAATTCCAATTTCAATAAGTTTCAAATCGGTTTAATTAAATAAAATTCTTTAATGAATACAATTTCAACTAAATTCAAATTATCTTCCCAACCTTAATTTGTTCAAATTATTACCAAAATCTATTTAAAATATAAATTTTTCTTCCCAACTCCATAGAATTTATTTTCAAAATATTTAAATATATGGACCAACGGTGTTTGTATACATTTCTATCATATAGTTAAGTGATACGGATATTTATCATTTCAATCCGTAATTTAAATATATACGGGTAGATATCATTTCAACCCGTAATCCCAATTCCAATTCAAATGAAAATCGCTTGGGTCTATCATTTCAACCCATAACGATTTTCTCCTATTCTAAAGTCCGTTCGGGTATGTATCATTTCAACCCATAGTGAATTCTATACTAATAGGGAACTTGCAGAGTGATAACATATAATATAAAATATAACAACAGGCATATATCATCAATAACAATATAACATAAACAATAGGATATGGTGTCATATCCCACAGGTGAACAGTTACAGATAATAGCATATATAACAATTTAAATAAATACAGCAGCATATTTCAATTGTCGTTTCAATTGAAATCAAATTTAATCAATATAAGAACGTTAATCGCGAGTGATTGCTCACCTTTCGTGGCTAGAGGAGTTTGACACAGAACAAACCACGAATTCAAGCACGAATTCCAAAGCAGGGCAAGATTGGCACGAATTCGATAAAGCTAGTAAATATGAACCGACGAGAAAAAAATCAGTTTGATAGAAACAAAAATATACTATTATTATTAATAAAAATTTCCTTAAACAAATATTCAATTTTAAATACATACATTAATTTAAAAAGAAATAATCAAATATCCAATGTCTATATTTCTATATTTCTAAATATCAACATAAATAACCATATTATATTACAATACATACCGAAACAAAGAAAATCAATATATATGTAGACCACTAAAATTACAGTATATAATTCCAACAAGTCACAGGATTCTTATATATACTTTATATATCCTAATTTAAGATTTTGTACTATCATTTTCACTACATAAAATAAAATATACAATACTAAAAACATACGATACTGTATATAGATAAAATATATAAACTAAACTCATATAACTTAATATATACTATAAACATATTTACCTACGTATCTTCTGCAACATCAATACTCCGGTCCATATATGTAAACCATAACTATATATATACTAGCGAACAATATATAACTTATATAAACTTTTATAACTTTAAAACTTTATAACATATACACCTATAAACTTATATAAACTAACAAATGCATATACTAACACCGTTATAAAGTCTGTAAACTTATATATATGTATTAACATTTTTAACTATTCCTGTCCATAATGATATATATATATAGACTTATATATACAAACAACGGTATATACACCCTAAAATAATATGCAGACTTCCAACAATATATGCATGCTTTCAAAAATACGTATGCGAAACCACTCTTATACTATATTTCAAAACAATGCTTATATACATTAACACAGTACAATAACATTTTGAAACTATAATTATATATATATATATATTCTGAAGCTTAATAAAACTGCATCCATCTTATTTCATGTAACTCAAGTGTATATATAACAACATAGATATATGTAACTAACATACCATAAGATTAGGATATAAGTAAAGTTCTGGAATACATATTATATGTATTAATATATCTATAGCCGAACAACAATTATATATATATATATATATATATATAAATTTGACAGACCATGAAATAACAAAATGCAGACTGCACAACATATACGAAACTCATATTTACATTATATATATATAGTGAAAGCATGTACCCAGGATATGTTTCATATATGCACTTTACAATAAAAATGAAATAAACTAAGATCAATATACATGCACACTTAAGCATATAGCAGCCCATATATAAATTATATAAAATATCTACAGATTTCCAGGCAAACTTTCAATACCTATCTATATAAATGGAGACCACAATTAAAGATATATATATATATGCTAGTATGCGGTTACAGTATAAACATATATACAAACTGCGAATTAAAGGGAAGATAAATTTATAAAACCCATTTATATTAGAAAAGTAATATAAATAAAACCACTATACTTATAAAACCAGATCCGTAAACAGACAGTGATATATATATTTTTATAAATCAAATATAATACTAATATATAAGTTATATACTATACAACAACAGCTTAAAGTATGACATATAAAATAATACCTTTAACATACATATGTATACGTATACCCTATAACTTACTAACATAAACTGATGTATATACTATCTATAAAAGAGATCCACAAACTAAGTTTATATAAACTTAATATACGTCAACAAAAGAGGAAGATGGTGGTCAGCAGTCTGCTACCTGAGCGCACGAGGAGAAGAGGCGGGACAGTGAAGGACGCAGGTAGTCTGTCGTGGGAGGAAGGTTAGAGGCTCGGCCTCGGTGGTGGCTACACGTGGCAACAGGGAGGGCGGTGGATGGCAGAGGGTTGACAGGGAAGGCCGGATCTGAATGGGGGAAGTGGAGAGAAGCCGTGGTTGTTGGGTTTTGGGTGGAAGTTGTGGGCGAACGGTGCGAGTGGGTTTGATCGGCAGAGAAAAACAAACATATGCAAATAGTGATAGCGTGTATTTATGTATATGTAAGAATGGAGGACATTGGGTTAGAGGCAATCAAGGTTTGGGTTTCAGCCGCCAGAATGGAGAAGAGGAGAGCAGGCAAGAATTCCAGATTTAAAGAAAAAGAACGGTTCGAAAATGTATTGAATGTAAAACGTTTTATGTATTCTAATTTTCAAAAATAAAGGAAGACAATGAATCGTATTAAGATATGGGAATAGAAATAGCCGGCCCTGGAATTCAAATCAAATAAAGCAGATGGAATTTAATCGTTCAAAATAGATTAATGCAAACGTATAAAAATTAGATGGGAGCAACGGCTGAATTTTAGTCAATAAAGAATGTTATAATAAATGCTAGCTGCTGTAAATTCCGGTTTGAAATTTGAATGAACACCACTATTAAAAGTGTAAAAGTGGTACCCGTACAGTTAACCGTTTTCACGGGTTTCACCAAGTATCGAAATTCAAAACAAAGAATTTAATATACTACGGAGATCTACACGATGAGGCGAACAAAACGTTATACAGATATTAGTGGTACGATCATCCGATCAAAAGTCGATAATCGGTACCTGAAATGCTGCTATTCTGCCAGAATTAAGATAAACGGAGCAATAGAAGTCCAAATTTGGAAAAACGAAAGATGACATCTGACTCAGAAGAAGATTTAGAAATTTTCTATAGAAAAATATTCAGGTTTTGAAATAAATTTATTATCATCAATTTTAACTTATTTAAATTGAAATAAAATTAAGAAAAAAAAATTCAATATTATTAGATGAAAATTTACCAGTTGTTATGTTTAAATAGACGTATTCCAAATAATAAATTTTTATTTTCAAATTCAATTATTTAAAATTTCAAGAAATTCAGTTAAATACGTTATTAAAACCAATCAAAATTTATGGGGCGTTACAAAGCGAGTATTTTAAAGGAAGGGGATGAAGAGGGATATTTCTATTTATATTAGCAGATGTATAATTTACCAGCAAATAAAAGGTGACCATCAAAGGACTACTGGACTATTACAACCACTTGAGATTTTGAGTTGGAAATGGGAGCAGGTGTCGTTGGAGTTTATTGACGATTTTTCTAGGTCAAGAAAGGGTAATGAAGGCATTTAAGTTATTATTGATCGACTAACATAAGCATGTATTTTATTCCGGTGAAGCCGACTGGGACCGTGACAAGCTTGGGATCCAATTTTTACTAGACAGTTTTGGGAAGAATTGCAAGCAACTTTGGGAACAAATCTAAGTTTAAGAACTACATATCATCCTTAAAATGACTGTCGGACGGTGAGAGTAAACCGAGTTTTGGAGGATCTTTTGAGAGCTTGCATATTAGATTTCGAAGGTTCATGGGAGGATCATCTTATTCAGTTGAGTTCTCTTATAATAATAGTTACCAGGCGAGTATTGACATGGTACCTTATGAAGCTCTTTATGGCCGGCTATGTAAATCACCGTCGTATTATGTTGAAACCAAAGATCGATTAGTGCTTGGTCCTGATATGATTCCTGAAGCCACAGAAAAGGTAGCTGTGATTATAAGGAAGATGAAGGAAGCATGGGATAGACACAAGAGCTATGACGATCAAAGGAGTAGAAACTTTGAATTCTCTGTCGGGGACTTTGTTTTTGTGAAGGTTTCTCCTATGGGAGGAGTTATGTAGTTTGCGAGAGCAGGAAAATTGGCACCTCGATATGTTGGACCTATAAAGATTCTTGAGCGGACTGGCCTACTTGCCTATCGAGTTAAGTTACCTGAGAGATTGTTGGGTGTACAGAATGTTTTCAACATATCACATTTGAGAAAATATGTGCACGATCCGATACTAATTATTGAGCCAGTTGTTGAGGAAGATTTAGAAGTGGAGCCGAACTTGACCATTATAAGGCATCATGTTTGCATCGTGGATCGTAATGTAAAACAAAACCATAATAAGGTCGTGAGGTCGGTCAAGGTTCAATGAAGCGATGATGCTAGAGACCACATTTGGGAAACTGAGGATAGCAAAAGAAAGGCTTATCTCGAGTTGTTGATAGATGAGTAGTTTGCATATATTGTGTTGATAGTACTCACCATCTATGGTGTAGTCATTTATCATGTATCTCTTTTATATGTGATTTCATCGTATATATGTTCATTTTGAGTTATCTTTTTTTAGTGTTAAATTTGGGGATGAAATTTTTTAAGGAGGAAAGAATTTAACGACCTATAATATAGTCACTTTAAATATGAGTATTTAATATATTTTTAAATGATTAAATAATGTATTTTATAACTCAAGTAAAATTTGGATAAAATGTCTCGAGTGGGTTTTTTACGAATGTAAAATGTCTGTTTAAAGATGATCCAAGTTATAAGACGGTTAGCGGTATCGATTTAATTAAGAATAAGAAGAAAATTTGAACTTTTCTACTCTCTGACGAGACGACGCTTTTTAAATAAATCATTGCCCAATGAAACAAATAAGAATGATTACTTCTTAGGAATTAAGAAAAGAATTTGCTTAATCAAGCAAAATAGTATAATGACATGCCTAATAAAAAAAATAGCATAATGATATTCCATGCGGATGGTTGCTATTGAACCAAAATATGGTCGGATCATGTTATGCCATGCGGATGGTTGCCACTTGACCAAAATATGGTCGAATTGGGTTATGCCATGCGGATGGTTGCTACCGGACCAAAATATGGTTGAATCGGGTTATGCCATGCGGATGATTGCCATTGGATCAAAATCTTGTTGAATCTGGTTAGGCTATAAGAGATTAGGTAATTACTAAAATACATTTCTCTTCACATATAAATATCCAAGTCCATAACTTATTTTAATTCATTCACAAACTAAAGAAAGCAACCAACATTTGCTTCACCAATTAAAAAGGATTTAAAGTTTCTATGGTGAATATAACTTATTCTGTAAGTATATTTTTTCTATGAGTATAATCAATTTATTTTAATTATTTTGCAGTGAGTTAATTGTTCTTTGATTTAAAGGAATTATGATATTGATTCAAGTTACTTTAGTTGATAATAATACCTCAACTTGAATGATTTCATTTCTAACCGATGAAAAGTACTAGTTTGAAATCGAAGACTAGAAATAAGTTTATGGAGTTGGTTTTTTGTTTTATTTTAAAAATATTTTGTTTAAAAAAGGATTATTTTTGTTTATGCCATTAAGGAACATAAAGCAATATGATAAGTAGTGCTAAAATGTTGACATGTTTATGGGAATTAAGTCATCTTATATTTAGCACTAAATTCGTGAGTAGACTTTCCTCTATCTATGAGATCTAGAATCGAAGTGCTCATGGAAAGGCTTTGGTATGCTACCGATGCTCCAACTTACCCGGCTTTAATTCTAGATAAGGGATAGAGAAGTTGAAATGTCAGAAATGTGATAAGTATAGGAGGGTTAATATTTGTAAATAGGTCATGATTAATTATGTATGTGAAAGGTACTTCATCTTATACTTGACACTAAATTTCGAGGTATGGAAGCCTGTGTCTATCTGTGAGAATTAAGAATGTTGTCAAGTCAAGATTTGAGAGATAATAATACCCTAATTTTTCCGGCTTCATTGTTAATCGAGGGATAGCACGAAATTGAAATCGAAAAGTGGTGGTAAGTATATGATGTTCGATTTTCTATACGCAAACTATTTACTTACACCAGATAGTGGTTGTCCACTATCGAGAACTTGACCTAGTTTGGCTTGAGAAGTATATGAAAGCTTCACGATTTCCGTACAGTTTGAGATTCTCTTGGGAGAACTCATTCCAGTAAAACATTTCTTGCTTTAATACGAGATATTCAAGGTATCCTTAGGACTCTTATATCGTCCGCTTACTTCTAAAAGAACCAGGATTGAGTCGATCAGAAACTATGGATTGTTGGTTCAAAGAGACCGGAATCAGATAAGCATGAGTTATTTGAAAACCACTCCGAACTAGCATATGCATTCGAATTGAAGACATCTTGAAGATGATGGAATCGAAGATGGAGTCCTCTGAAGTGCAAGGGCTACTTGCTACTAATCCTAAAGGTGATTCCAAAAGGAATGTAGCAGAAGCACTGCCTTCGGTTTGTTCGTATCATGAATTACTTGTATGGATGAATGCTTGCATTACATTATTGCCTGGAGGGCAGTGTTAGCATTCCAAGATGGGTTTGCTAAAAGGAAAGGTAATCGTCGCTATGAGCCTCACACCCAGAAATGACTAAAATAGAGGATATGCTTTAGGGCTATGTGGCTTTAGCGTATGGTCATCCTGATCTAGATCGATATTATTTTTGGATGTATGCTTCAGGACCGGTACAGTTGTTGATCGCAATCGAGGGATGATTATATTTGGTACTATCCTGTAAGAGGTAGGCCGGTCATAATTTGCAGGGGCTCCATGTGAGGCCCTCGGTATATTTTCTCCAAAGGTGTACTATAACAGGCAGTACCCTAGTAGCCTTGTCGTTGTTTGGAATCCATTTTCCAATACGTGCCTTTACGGACTTAGTTGTGTACTAAATATGCTATTGAATGTAATTAATGTATCCATTCCGGCTATGATAAATATTTATTTTGAACCCTGGACATTGTTATAATATTACAAAATTTCTTATGAAATGGTTTGGTTATTGTAAGGTAAAAGTCTGTATGTGTTTATGTATGGCATGGTCTTACGGGGTATCTTTATTTTGAAAGGGTTTTATAAATATAAAAATTCATATATTTTGAGTTTACTTACACCAAACTCATGTCTGACCTAGAGTTTTTCCTTTATTTCTCTTAAAATCTTGGGTACTCAAATTTTTTATTAACGAGGTTGTCTAGGTTCTTACAGATGCAATTTAGAGGAGCATGGAGCATGGAGCATGGTGCAGGATGCTTCATCATTATCTAATTATCTATTATTTCTGCCAAGGTTTGTATATAGTTATGTATCAGCATTGTGGTGGAAAGTAGTTATAACTGCCCTTGGATGAAGTTAGTACTTATTGTAAGTCTGATGTTTCATTTTGAGAGTGACTATATGTACTATCTTATGTTCTATTATATATGATTTCCATGTGTTATGAGATTCCGTGTTTCTTTCTTTCTGTCTTTCTTTTCTTTTATCCTAATAGTCTATCTTCTAGATGCCTAGATGATCGGCACAAGAATACCGTGGATGTATTAAGTTTTATTTTTTGGTGTAAGAAATGCAAATCGTTACAATATGTATATATGTATGTATTTATTTATTTTCAATTCTCAAATATCTATGTATAAATAATTCTTTCTAATCTAAAACATTAATTGCAATATATATATAGTAACTTACATTTATTTCTTTATTTTGAAATCAGAAGACGGATCTTGTGTAATAATTATCATATTTAATTTTAAACATCTATTAATTAAAACTAAACTACTTATTGGTAATTTAAGATTTCAAATCCAATAAGATTGTCTACATCTTTTTAATGTATACATACATACATACATACATACATATACATAAATACATACATATATATATATATTCACACAGTGCACCACTTTTATCATGTATAAATACTTTTAAATCAAAATTTTGGATAACAAAGGCACATGTAAAGTGGAAATCGGTCTATTGCGGTGTAAATCCCAGCACGTACACATGTTCCCATTAACTATGCACCTGTGTAGTTAAAACAGTTAGTAGTTCTACAGCGATGGAGGTGCAAAAAGTTATAGCGGGGATAAAACATGGATATAGTGGAAAATAGTGGAGGTGCAAAAAGCTTCATTTGACACAAAACCAAATATCCAAAGTTAACTTATTCTCATTATCACATCATTTGTGCAGTTAAAAGAAATATTGTTTAATCCTACATAATAAAACCAAAGAATACCATGATTTATGCAGACTAGATTCGGTGACTACAATAGATTTCTAACCTATATTGAGCACTTATACCTTAAAATTAGGTCTTTACCCTAACTTTTTTGATTTTTTTTAAAAGAGAACTAACCAAATCAATCTTTATATATTAATGTTGCTACAACGGGTGCTAAGATGCCTTAATTTAGCGGGTGTAGCGGAAAATAGCGGGACTTAAAGCGGATCTACTGTTTAATAGCGCTAAATCAAAATAGCATTGTTGTCGAAGAGCGCTATGCTCTATAGCGGAGATTTTGTGGTGCACTAGTAGGGCTTTTATTGCATAGCTATGTACACTTATTGCTTATTGCATTTACATGGTATTCACTTGAGTACATCCGGATGTATTCACGTATATGTTATATATAAATTAATTGCTCATTAATGATATTTAATACATCATTTAATTCAATTAAAGATAGAGAAATGAAAGGTTTCTCTTTCCAAACAATGCAAATTCCACCCATAATTTGTTGCATTAATTCTAGAGAGAGAAATGGATGGTTTTCTTCACTATATTAACAAGTAATTGTTACACATATGGGTGTATTTGATAAACTCATATATTTATATTTAAAATTAAATAAAAACGCCATTTTAAACAATTTAAATATAATATGATTTTATTTTAAACTTTACTAGATTGGATCTGGTATACCTTTACACTTATAGTACCCTTCCCACTGCCCTCCCTAGCTATCAACCTGGCTCGAAAAGTGAAGTAAGCCCAAAGGTTATCCCTAATAGAAAAGACCAAATGTGAACTGGGCATTGGGCTAATTTTCAAAATCGTTTTTAGAAAATTATAATGAGATTTTGAATTTGAAATTTTTATTTAAAATAAGAAATACACTATAATTATTATAATGTGATTTCAATTTTTTTTGGAATTAAAATAAGATTTTTAATTTAAAAGTTAAATTTTAAAAAATAATCACATTATAAATGTTATAATATGATTTTCAAAGTTGGCTTTAAAAACAATGTATATAGTAAATGTTGTAATATAGTTTTCAAAGGTGCTTTGAAAATATAATAAACATATTTCAAAAAATTTAATATTTATTTATAAGATTAGTAAATTAATTAAAGTACATACATGCACAATACATACACACACGCACACATGTTACATTATCTTGAATCGTTTAAGATGATGTAAGTATATATGTATATACATAAAAAAAATTTATAAATTAATATTTAATTAAATAACTTAATTAACAAATAATTATATATATATATATTATATATGTGTGTGTGTGTGCACGTGCGTGCATAACCATAAATGTTACGGTATACGTATTCAATTAAATTGTTCAATTAAATAACATAAAATTAATAAAACGTTAATCATTAAATTAACTAAATAAGAGTTAATCAATGTAAATTGCATAAGACTATTATATAAGTTAATTAAATTATAAAAGTTGTATAATAATTAAACTTATAGAATAAATGTATAAAACAAAAGTGGAATAATAAGGAATCAAAAATAGACATAAGGAATAAATTCATACGTTAGTACGTATACCGTGATTTCTGATGTGTTCGACACTTGAATCACGAGGGTATTTCATAGAAAATAAATTATTCCATAAGTTGATATCTCTCAATTAAATATATTAAAGATTATGAATCTTTAATATAAAGTCGTCATTCACTATTTATGTATTAATAGATTGTTTGCATACTCTCTAGTTGTTGATATTTCTCAAGCAAGAGATGTTATGTGTAGCATTATTGGTATATTGATTAGACGAGGTAAGATACATGAACGTATTTGTTGATATTTCTTAAGATACGTGCATTATACTTAGGCCATCACGAAACGGTGAATATGAGTAAATAACTTGTTCAGTTTGTTAATATTCCTTAAGGTCGAGATGAGATTAGGACAAATACCATGGATTAGAAGTTGTATCTGATACAATCAGTAAAGTATTATCCATTGCTTGTGTGCCAATGATTTTTTTACATTCCTCAATTTCAAAATCCCAAGGCAAGCAGGTTCTAACACCCATTAGAGGAATCAAATGATTTCTATTTTTTCTTAGGGTTTTGATAAGCATAAAAATTTAGTGGAGCCTTAGTAGAAAAATGAAATGCTAACATTTACCTTTCTAATATTATAAGAACATTTTCTATATAAAGTTATAACAATCTACATTGATAGATTTGTGCAATTAATATAACTGATAGAATGTTTATCAATTAAGATATACAAATGAACTGAATTTGAGACTGATAAAATAAATATAAAATATATTTACTAGTAAATATTTTCTACATGTTATTATTTCAATACCATGCAAGCACCTAATTTTATAACTACTAAACACTTTCATAGTTGGTCACTTATGTGTTTATTTGCATGAGACTATGTATTGTCCTTTATAAGTTTCAAACTCTAAAAGAAATACTTTAATATGGATATTTGATCCATGTTCGATCACACACTAATGTTATATGGTGAACGATTGCAATTCGTTATATACGAAACCCTAATGAAATTGGTTCATTCAAAATAAGCAAGTAAATCATTGTGTGAGATTGAATATCTTATATGACTGATCATAATAATGATCTTATCATTTTAAATGTAACATTAGACCAAAAGTTACAAGATTGGTATAAGAACTCGATCACTGAAATGTCACTTTAATCAATTTACAATATTTGATATCCCTAAACGATAGGGATAATCAAATGCACTTTTGTAAAAGGTTCGTTATGATATTGTAGTCAAGGTTTCCTTTAAAATGGCTCAACCATTCAGAAAGGAAAATGAATGTACGAGGGTAGATGTAACTGTTGAGATTTGGTTTTGATTCATGACAGAAAGCTATCACTATGACATACAAATTTGACGACTGCCACGACAAAAAGAGAATATATACTACAAGGAGACAAGACTTCAAAACCGGTGCATCAACTATATTATTTTGTTTTTGAGTCTTAGGTCAACATTGTTAAAATCTCTCCTCGGTTACGTGGATATTTAGCTTATATATATATATATATTCTATTATTCTATTTTCACATTTCTTTTATACATATATAAGCATATAACAAAAGTATAAAAGTTATATATATATTTTATATGAAAACTGTGCAGATTGCACAAAATACACCAGGTCAGTCGACTGACACTGGAATTTTTGTGCAACATGCACAGTGCACAAATATATAAATTTAATTATTTAAATTCGTTTTAAACATTCAGTCGACTGAACCAGAGTCCCGGTCGACTGAATTTCTATAACAGCCACTTTTCGAAAAGACACGACTTTTTGTGAAGAGTTGCGAACCTCTAACAAAAAGATTCGGACGCAACACTTCGATCGAAACTCTTCACCAACAGTTGTTGCTTTCTAATCTTTATAAATACATACTTCAACTTCATTTCAAACCACCGAATTATAATCTAATTCTCTGATCTTTGCTCTTCTATCTATTTGCAATATACTTTCAGTTATTCTGTATTAAAGCAATACTATACCTTTCTATTCTTCATATACTTCAAATATATATATTTATACTCAAGGAGAAGATTATAGGAAGGGTGTACTACAAGTGACAAATCCGTGTTATTAAGAACACACAAAGTCAAAACTATTTTTGTATTTGTTGAAGTCCTGTTCTGCTGCTCAGGCGTGTGAAGTCCTCTTCGGCTGCTGAGGCGAAATCCTGTTCTACTGCTTAGGTCCTTGTTTAGCTGTTCAAGGGTTGTATATACCTGTTCCTCCGGGTTAAGTGAGGGTTGTTGTTTTAGTGAAATTCTAGAAGGAGTCTGGGACTGGACGTAGGACGGTGCTCCGAACCAGTATAAAAATCTCTGGTGTCATTTTACTATACTGCTTTTATATACCGCACTATTTACTGTATTACTATCATCACTATACTCTGTATTATGATTTATCCATATTATACGATCCATAGCACACTTTCATTTGGTATTAGAGCAAGGTCATCATATAACCGTAACACAGTTATCTGATAATCTAATAATATGGACACTAACTCTAGCACTAGCTTCATTGAAGGACAATCCAATGTACGTCCACCACTATTTAATGGCATGAATTATAACTATTAGGCAACACGAATGAGAATATATATGCAAGCAAGTGGTTTTGATTTATGGAATATAACTCAGTCAGAATATACTATTCCTACTACAGAGTATTCACTACGCCATAGATGACCTTCTGCAACATTTTTGCAAGGTGTTGCCAGCTAAAATGTTACGATAGATATAAAATTTTGGTCCTACTGCAACGTTGTATTTTTGGTGTTACCTTAGCCATAAAAATGTGTTGCTCTAGCTAAACAAGTTTAACATGATGCAACATTTTTATATAGTGTTGCTATAGATGTATTCAAATTAAAAATTAATAAAATTAGCAATCCGCGTGAATACGATCCAACGATCTACATTTAATCTGATTGTTAAAATGGATCACCACTACAATTTGTCCCAAATTTTCGTTTTCCCGCTTTACTTTTCATATCATTTCGTTCTCACCCCCAATTTCCAAATCCCTAATTTCATTTTCCCTAATCTGTATGGAAGATGTTCCCTTTTAACCCAATCGGATCTGATGTTATTACATTTCTATTCAATCTTCCACTCCAGTATTCAGAGGACACAACTTCGTTTTCTCTTCGCTCTTATGAGTTTAGATCTGGATGCGGTGAGAAGATAGGCAGTGGCGATGTGTCTGGATGCGGTCAGTGAAGTGATGTAGCGGGCTATGGTTGTTCCAATTAATGGTATGATGTAGAGTCGATGCTATCATTTGGTGAATGAAGTAGATCTGAAGCTTTTCTTTGGATTGAACCGCCCATTCAGTTTCAGAACACGGTGTTTGAGATGTTGCGAGCAATAGTTGTGATGTTCGAATGGTGGTGTCGTTAGCTTTGCCACAAGAAGAGCTGAGTCAGATCTGATGAAGTTAACAACAATTGAGGTAGCTTGGCGCTGTTGGCTGAAGCTAATAAGGAGTTCAATCGCTTATCGGCCAAAGATGCTTTATTCCTAGGGAAGAAGCTTGAAATCACCGTTGTATGATGGGTATGAATTGTAATTGAATTGAATTGAATTTGTATGAATTGTAATGCTTGAGTAAACGAGTTTGGTTTTTCTTTTGTAGGCTAATGATGGTACAAATCTGAAGTTATATAGCTTGGTGCTTTGAACTAATGTACATGTATGAACTAACCTTTGATTCTCTTGTTGATGAAAGGCGAAGCAGTCTGCTTAGAGTTGATGGTCCAAATCTGTAGATATATAGCTTGCAGTGAGAAGCAATGTTGTTTGCTATCAGCCAAGGGTGGTGCTTGGTTTTGTTGCGAATTTGCAGTGTGAAAGTTTGATGATGTTTGGGTTGTCGGAATGGGTAATCAGCGATTGTGATTAGGCGATTTGGCAACCTGAAGTCGAATTTGGCAACTGAAATAATTTGTTGGTGAGGCAATTAGAGGATGGAGGCTGGTGGTTTAGAAGTATGTGTGGCAACATGAAAGGTCGATCCCCGCCGGGACTGCGGGGCCCCAGACCCCCGCCGGCGCTGCGCCCAGACCCGCTACTCGGCTCGCTTTCGGCTCGGCACTCGGCTCGTCATATATTTGTCGGTGTCTATATAAATTGAAACTGCATATGTAATGAGTGAACTGAATGATGTAGTGAGGAATATCTGTATATGTGAATATCAGTGTTATATATCATTGAATTGTAAAATAGTGGAGTCAGGAATTTGTACTATTTCAAATGTTGAAATAAAATATTTATTTAAATAAATTACTGTTTAAATATCAAATTCTGTGCAATAGCATTTTATTAAATAAATATTTATTTTTATTAAAAAATCAAATATGCTCTACTTTGTGGGCCCCACAAATTTAGAAAGTTAATATCTATAGCAACATTTTTGAATGTTGCTACAGATACCTATGGGTGTTGCTATAGACACAAATAGGGTTCTATTGCAACAATATTACTTATGTTGCCTTAGATAGTCAAAATGTTGCCTTTGAGGTCTAAGGCAACGACAAAAATTGCATCACCCGAAAATTGTTGCCATAGACCTATGGCAACATTTTTTGGGCCTGACCCAACAATTTTTTTGTGTTGCAGAAGGCCATTTATGGCGTAGTGATTCTACTTGGTCAAATACACAAAAACTAGATCCCACAGCAAATGCAAAAGCCATGAATATGTTATTTTGTGCCTTAGATAAAAATGAGTTTAACCGTGTTAGCATGTGCAATACTGCATATGAAATATGGCGTACACTCAAAGTTACTCACGAAGGAACTAACAAGGTCAAACAAAGCAAAATATCCATGCTCAAAAGTCAGTTTCAAAACTTTAGGATGAAAGAAAATGAATCTATAAATGATATGTATTCAAGATTTTAGGATATCTACCATTCATTAGAAGGATTAGGAGAAAAATATTCAAACTTTGATATTGTTTCCAAAATCCTTAACTCTTTAACGGAAGAATGGGAAAGAAAAGTTCTCGCTATTGAAGAAGCGAACGATATTTCCAAAATAACTCTGGAAGAGTTAATAGGAAATCTAATGTCCTATGAAGTGAATTTATAGGCTAAACGAGTTCAAGCTCAAGATAAAAAGAATATAGCATTCCATGCAGAACAAGAAGAATCAGATTCAGATAAAGACGACCTAGCTTTTATTGCCAAAAACTTCAAGAAATTCTTGAAATATAGAAAAGGAAATAGAAATAATGGCAAAAGGAACTCAAACAGCAATAAACCACCGTCTTTTCCAGTTATGGAGTGTTTTAACTATCACAAAAAGGGGCATATGCAGAAGGACTGTCTAGATCAAAAGAAAGAATATCAAAATAAAAGGAAGGACAAATTCAAAAGAAAAGCCTTTTCAGTTACATGGGATGATTCAGATTCCTCTTCTTCTTCTAGAAGTGAAAGTGACAGCGATAATGAACAAGCTAACACATGTTTTATGGCTAAAGCTAATGAGGTTTGTGATTTTACTTTTGATGATATGATAGAAATAAATTCTGAATTATTAGATACTTTAAAAAGTCTCAAAAGAAAATATAAAGAGGCTGTAGAAAATCAAAACAAGGCAGAATTCGAAAGAGATATGCTTAAAGACAAGAAGAAAATATTGGAAGAAGAACTTGAGAAAACTCAAGAATCCCTTTCAAATGTTAATTCTCAACTTATATTATTGAGTCAAGAAATTGAAACACAAAAAGAAAAGAATGATAGTCTTGTTTCTTAAAATCATGTTTTAAAAACTAATAGTAAAATGGTTGAACTAGAAAATTCAAGTCTAAAAACCAAACTAGATGGAATCACTAAAAATGTTTCAAATTTCAATAAAGGAAGAGAAAATCTATCAATAATTATTGAGAATTCACAATCTGTTAATAAAAATGGTTTAGGATATAAGAAGAAAGTCAAGGAGTTACAATCTAGTGATTTAAATAAAGTTAGGAATGATAAAACATCCACCTATTTAAATAGATTAGTTTCTAAAACTATAAATATATGGGTTCCTAAAACTAATAACAAATTAATAAGGAAAAAGTATATTAGTTCATTTATAGAAGATGTACATAATAATAAAAATTATATTTATAAGAGGGATACTAAGCCCACTTGGGTTTGGTTTCCTAAGACCTAACTCTTAGGACCCTATTAAAAAAGGTGGGTACCAACATTATCTCATATTTTTTTACAGGTCCCACTAAAGAAAAGAGGAAAATGGATACTCTACGGTGGTTGCTCAAAACATATGTCAGGAAACAAAGATATGCTGATAAATATTACATACTCAGATGGAGGTTCTGTCACTTTTGGAGATAATTCCAAGGGATATATCATCGACAAAGGCGATGTGACCAATTACGGTACATCTAATTTACCTCTTATCACAAATGTTTTATTAGTTAAAAATCTAAAACATAATCTTTTAAGTATAAGTCAATTATGCGATAAAGGTATTAAAATATCATTTTCTGAAAATAAATGTAGTATTCTTGATCAAAATCAAAATCTTATTTTCGAAGGAAATAGAGATAAAAATATATACATTTTGAATATGAAAGTTAATCATAATTCTGAAATGTGTTTAATAGCTAAAGAAAATGATCCTTGGATATGGCATAAACGATTCTATCATATCAACTTCAAAAATATAAATAAAATTTCTAAAAATAATCTTGTAAAAGGATTACCGAATATGGATTTTAAAGTTAATAATATATGTGACTCATGTCAATTAGGTAAATTAACTAAATCTTCGTTTAAATCCAAGAAAGTTATCTTTACATTACAACCACTCGAGTTACTTCATATGGATTTATTTGGCCATACTCAAATTCAATCCATAAATCATAATAAGTACATATTTGTAATAGTTGATGACTTTTCTAGATATACATGGACTATTTTTATGAAAAATAAGAGTGATACCTTTCAAAATTTCAAAATATTTGTTAAACAAATTCAAAATTTAAAAGGCATTAAAATTAAAAATATTAGAAGTGACCACGGAGGAGAATTTGAAAATATACAATTTGATAACTAATGTAAAAAGAAAGGAATATTTCATAACTTTTCATTTCCAAGAACTCCATAACAAAATGGAGTTGTAGAACGAAAGAATCAAACTTTACAAGAATGTGCAAGAACCTTATTAAATGAAAGCACGTTACCAAAAAAAATTTGGGCAGAAGCTGTTGCAACTGCTTGTTATGTTTTGAATCATGTTTCTATTAGGCCTCTCACTAAAAATACTCCTTACGAACTTTTTAACGGAAGAAAGCCAAACATATCTTATTTTAAAATATTTGGATCAAAATGTTTTGTATTAAATACCAAAGATCAGCTTGGCAAATTTGTTTCAAAATGTGACGACGGTATATTTCTTGGATATTCGAATCGAAGCAAAGCTTATCGAATTTATAATAAACGAACTAATACTATCGAAGAGTCCCTCCATGTATCTTTTGATGGGAATTCTAAAACAAATAATGAAAATGATTTGCTTAATAATAATAAAACAAATATAATAATAAACAATTCAAGAGATGATGACGATATTGTTTATAATCCTAGAGAAGATGAAAACTTTGTTAATAATAGAGACATAATATGATCTCCTCGAAGAATTCTACAAAATCATCCTACATAAAATATAATTGGAGAAATAAATTCAAATGTTCGAACTAGAAATCAACTAAATGAAATGGGTAATATAGCTTTTCTCTCTACTATAGAACCTAAAAATACTAAGGAAGCATCATCCGATGAAAATTGGATTATTTCTATGGAAGAATAATTAAATTAGTTTGAACGAAATGAAGTTTGGGAACTAGTACCCAAACCGACCGATCAGACCGTTATAGGAACTAAATGGGTTTATAAAAATAAAGCAGACGAATTAGGAAATATAACTAGAAACAAAGCAAGATTAGTAGCACAAGGATATAATCAGGAAGAAGGAATAGACTACGAAGTAACGTTTGCTCCAGTTGCTAGACTTGAAGCAATACAAATCTTATTAGCGTATGCATGTTTTGATAATTTTAAACTTTACCAAATGGATGTTAAAAGTGCATTTTTAAATGGCTATATTAAAGAAAATGTTTATGTTGAACAACCTCCTTTATTTATTCATGAAAAATATCCAGATCATGTATATAAACTTAAGAAAGCTTTATATGGCTTAAAGCAAGCACCACGTGCTTGGTATGAACGTCTTAAAAGCTATCTAATTAATTATGGATTCGAAATAGGAAAAGTAGATCAAACATTATTTATAAAACATCCTAAAAATGATATATTAATAGTTCAAATATATGTCGATGACATTATATTTGGCTCAACTAATAATGAATTATGTAAAGAATTTTCTGAAATAATGACTAGAGAATTTGAAATGTCCCATATGGGAGAATTATCATATTTTCTAGGACTTCAAGTAAAACAAGTTTCAAATGGAATTTTTATTAATCAAGAAAAATACTGTAATAATCTTATCAAACGTTTTGGAATGGAAAACACTTCTGCCAAACCAACACCTATGAGCACAACAACACATCTTGATAAAGATGAAAATGGGAAAAGTGTAGACCAAAAACTATATCGTAGTATGATAGGATCTCTACTTTATTTAACAGCAAGTAGACCAGATATTATGATGAGTGTGTGTCTATGTGCACGATTTCAAGCTGACCCAAAAGAATCACATTTACGAGCCGTAAAACGCATACTACGCTATCTTAGTAAAACTACAAACTTCGGACTTTTCTATCCAAAAGAGTGTTCATTCGAGTTAGTATCATACAGTGATGCTGATTTCGGTGGATCACGAACAGATGGAAAAAGTACAAGCGGTACGTGTCACTTCATTGGTAAATCATTAATATCATGGTTTAGCAAGAAACAAAACTGTGTCTCACTATCAACCTGTGAAGCAGAATATATTTCTGTGGCACTAGCTTGCACACAAGTAATTTATATGCAACAAACACTTAAAGATTTTGGAATTAATCTATCAAAATCAACAATTTACTGCGATAATTCTAGTGCAATTAATCTATCTAAAAATCCAGTAAATCACTCAAGAACTAAACATATAGATATTAGACATCATTTTTTACGTGATAATATAGAAAAAGAAGTAATAAATCTGGACTACGTACCATCAGAAAATCAATTAGCCGATATTTTTACTAAACCACTATTAGAAAATACGTTTATAAAATTGCGTCGTGAGCTTGGTATAATTTCAAGTAAAGATATATAAATAAAATTTTTAACTTAAGAGTCAAAAATAATTTTTTTTTAAAATTCACAATTCTGACCATGCTAAGACTCGAACTCATGACTTGCTGTGAATAGCCCAAGTGTCTTAACCACCTGAGCTATTAATGATTTCTGTTATAGTATAATATGGCCATCTTATTATATGATAACATTAATTTATACTACTTTATATGTCACAGTTAACTTTATAATTTACATTACTACTTTTATAATTATTCTAGCTGGTCAAATTAGCTCGGTCAATAGAAAACCTATGTCTCTCCATAATTTTTGGTTGGAACTAATATAAACCACAAATTAATATCCTATTTTTTCTCAAAATAAAATTATAAATAGGTGCATATTCCTATTCCTAAGCGCCCAAAACAAAATCATTTGATTCTCAGCAGTAAAACATCATTTAATAACAGTTTTTTTTTTAAAAAACAATGTCAACTTCCTCTACAACAGACTCTATCGAAATCATTGCCACACCAAACTCCCCAAAAACACCGGACCACAAAGGATCACCATCATCGATCTACCACACCGGATACACTCCGGATAAGAAAAAGGGGAAGAAGACCGTTGATATCTTCCCAAACACAAAACAAAAGATCGACGATCTCCACCATTACCAGCAGGAATCTCTAATGCTACAACGGGAGATGTATTACGAACAGAAAATAAATTCAAGACGTATCGGAATAATCGAGCACATCGCTATGAAATTCTGCGGGGCATCATCTCACCCGATAGACGAAAATGTTGTTTCGCCTATCAGATGACCATCGACTTCGTCTCCACCGCGACCACCATACTCACCAAATTCATGGGATCGCAACGAAGCTTCATATATTCGTCATAAGCAATTGAAAGAATTTAAGACACCTAGCCCTAAGAAATAATTGTTGTTTTTAATTATTCCTTGTTGAATTTTTTTAATTATTTCGTTATATATGTACGTTCATGTTTTAAATAAATTTATTTTATGAATAATCGACATTTCACGTATAGAAAATATTCATATAATTAAAATATAAAATATATAAAAGTTAATAACAAAACTAGTTCATTGGAGAAATTGCTCCAGGTCAGTCGACTGAACCAGAAGGTCAATCGACTGACACAGCAAAATAAGTTTTTAAAAATACAAGGCCAGTCGACTGAACCAAGGCCTCAGTCGACTGGACCAGAAGATCGAAATTTTTGTAACTTTAGCTTCAATCGACCGATGCTCTGATCCAGTCGACTGAGCTGTAGATCTGATTTGCCTTTTACCCTTTTCACCTACCCCATTTACCTCCTTATCAATAACTTTACCATCTCCTCTCTTTATCACTTCAGTTTTTCCAAAATTATCAAAACCCTACGCACTCCAAAAACTAAATTTTTTCTACAAATTCAAAATTAAATGGCACCAAAACGTAAAGGACAAGCCTTTTCTTCATCTCAACCTCCATCAAATGAACAAATTCAAAGGTGGCTATTTGATGACACCGCGATGAAAAGGTGGAGACAGATGCAAGATTCAAGGACCTTCGAAGGTTCGTTCATCAAATTCTCTGATTTTTCACCATATCACATTCAACAGTTAGCTCGAAGGAGCAATTTAGAGTCATTATTTGACATCGATAACAACAAACACAAAATCAACCAAATTATGGTCAAATTATTCTATGCTAACCTAAATTTGGGTCACAAAGAAGTACCAAATCAAGAAGACTGCATATGGAGTCTCGTATGTGGTAAACCTGTCTTCTTCTCTCTAGACCGCATGGCTCATATTTTACAAACAGAAAATGAGGGTGTAGAATTAACCACTGTCTACTGTGACTTGGTAGTTAGAGATAACATAAGTCATTTGTTCTAGAAGACGATATGCGACAATTAAAATCAATGACTTTACGACCTAAGGCACGAATCATTCATCGAGCTCTAATGAAAACTGTAACTCCTCGAACCGGGAGTTATGAACTCGTCTACGAAAGCAATTTTAAAGCTTTGTATGCTATTTTTGGAAACATCAAAGTAAATTGGCTTTGTTTACTACTTAATGAATTTCTGAGCTTTAACAACGGAAGGATGAATATAATTTACTACGGCGAATATATAATGCGCCTTCTCAAAGCATGTGAAGTTCTGGAACCGGATTCACCGGTCTCTACCGTTGAATGCTTAAACGCTCGGATATTAGCTTTAATGAAATTACCGGTTGCCCGACCCCCTCCTATAATATCGTTTGAAGAATGGACCCAATGGCAAACAACTCAAGTCCAACCACAACATGGTGAGCCATCTCGAAGACCTTCTCGTCAATGATCAACCCATTATCGACAAGAAAACATTATTATTCCGAATGAAGGTCTTCAACCAAGAGAATTCATCAATGCAATTTGCCGCAATCAACAAATTCTACAATCAAACATCCTTAAAGTCGATAAAAAGCTTGATAAAGTCAAAGGATTCTTCACCAAATTATGGCAAGCAATATCATGCTCTTTAAGTACTTCTACTGCTACTATAGGCGATACGGGTAAACAACCCATCTTTACATGGTCTTCTTCTGACGATGATGAAGCAAGTAGCAGTGAAGATGATGGAAATGAAGGCTACAGTGGTAGGGGTAAGGGACCGATCGAGTAAGATGTTCTTCTGTCGTTTTTTATTCAAAACATTTGCTTTAATTAATATGGCTTGTACTTAAATAGCCATTCTAGTTTATTTTCCTATTAAACACTATTTCCTATGAATATTAAATATGTGGATGATTGTTCTTGGTTTTATTTCATATTATCGTTCATCATATTACCTATTCCTTTTTGTCGATGACAAAGGGGGAGAAAATATTATTGCTACTAATAAGAATGCAGGATATAGAGGTCAGAGATTCAGGGGGAGTAAGTATTTGTAGTGTTATATATACAGTCGAAATCTATATCTATTTACAGGTTGTCATCAATCAAAAAGGGGGAGAATGTTGAGACTTGGTTTTGATTCATGACACAAAGCTATCACTACGACATACATATTTGACGACTTCCACGACAAAAAGAGAATATATACTACAAAGAGACAAGACTTCAAAACCGGTGCATCAACTATATTATTTGGTTTTTGAGTCTTAGGTCAACATTGTTAAAATCTCTCCTCGGTTACGTATATATTTAGCTTATATATATATATATATTCTATTATTCTATTTTCACATTTCTTTTATACATATATAAGCATATAACAAAAGTATAAAAGTTATATATATTTTTTATATGAAAATTGTGCAGATTGCACAAAATACATCAGGTCAGTCGACTGACCCAGAGGACCAGTCGACTGACACTGGAATTTTTGTGCAACATGCACAGTGCACAAATATATAAATTTAAATATTTAAATTCATTTTAAACATTCAGTCGACTGAACCAGAGGCCCGGTCGACTGAATTTCTATAACAACCACTTTTCGAAAAGACACGACTTTTTGTGAAGAGTTGCGAACCTCTAACAAAAAGATTCGAACGCAACACTTCAATCGAAACTCTTCACCAACAGTTGTTGCTTTCTAATCTTTATAAATACATACTTCAACTTCATTTCAAACCACCGAATTATAATCTAATTCTCTGATCTTTGCTCTTCTATCTATTTGCAATATACTTTCAATTATTCTGCATTAAAGCAATACTATACCTTTCTATTCTTCATATACTTCAAATATATATATTTATACTCGAGGAGAAGATTATAGGAAGGGTGTACTACAAGTGACAAATCCGTGTTATTAAGAACACACAAAGTCAAAACTATTTTTGTATTTGTTGAAGTCCTGTTCTGCTGCTCAGGCATGTGAAGTCCTCTTCGGCTGCTGAGGCGAAATCCTATTCTACTGCTTAGGTCCTTGTTTAGCTGTTCAAGGGTTGTATATACCTGTTCCACCGGGTTAAGTGAGGGTTGTTGTTTTAGTGAAATTCTAGAAGGAGTCTGGGACTGGACGTAGGATGGTGCTCCGAACCAGTATAAAAATCTCTGGTGTCATTTTACTATACTGCTTTTATATACCGCACTATTTACTGTATTACTATCATCACTATACTCTGTATTATGATTTATCCATATTACACGATCCATAACACACTTTCAGTAACTTAAGGTACAGTTAGATGAAGAGAGTTAATGGTCACTTCTAGTTCATAAAGAAACATCAAAAATGAGAATTGTAAAATAATAATTAATACTTAAAATTGGAATGAGATATTTGATTTATATTTCAAAATGTATTTTTTCGTACAGAAAACTGTTTTCTATGAAATTTTTTCCTTTGAGTTCAAGATATTTGATCTGAAAACTCTCAACTGTAAACTGATTATAGTAGATGGAATAAATGCATACATTAAGTGGTTGAATGGACCTCCGTATTTCATACGCTAGTATAATAATGGCAGAAATAGTAAAAGAATGCCATATTGCACTTATTGGTCGCATCAAGTTGCGATTTTTTTCGTAAATCATACCAAAATTTATTTATGAAATAATAATGGTTTTTCTACCATTGACTGAAAAGTAGACATAGTTTTATTTCAATATGAGTATTATGAATATTTATTATAAAATAAAACTAGGATAGTGGTATTTGTTTTCATAACAAAGGTAATGCATTTGAAAATATATCGGTATCACAAATTCTTTGCAATTATTTTGGAATTAGAAACTAAACAATAGTTTTGAGAAATAGTTCTTTGATCATATGATTATGAATCATATGGTCCTAGTGAATTATATCTTAGACAATTGAGGACGAAGCCCCCACTCGGTGGGAGCGTCATAAGATTTAATGAACTCTTCAGGTTGATACATATAGAAGTATGCTATTGAAAGTCTATTAGTACCAAAATGTTTCCACATACTTCACTGTACTCACTGATGAGTTATCACAAGCATGAACAAGTGCTATGATACACATGTTATATGTCTATGATAATTTCATATAATATAAACAGAAGTACATGAAATTACATGCTGTAGAAATGATTCAATTTGATCAAATAAGTGACTATATTTGAAAGAGTTCCAAATGTACCTAAAAAAATGAATAAAGATTCAATCCCAAAAGTCATTCCTCCCTAGGATACATAATGATGTTTTGATAAGGAGTAATCAAACTTTGTTGGAAAAAGTATGATTATAATGAGTGAAGTTGAGTTAACTTCTTTCTATAAGGTTTGTATTTAGGAGTAATGCACGAGGTTAAAATTAATTTCATCTAAAGAATGGTTTACAAAATCATACAAAATAATGGTTCATAAGAAACCCCTGCATATCTTAAGTCAAGGAGTTGGCAAGCTATGAAAGTCGAAAGACTACACATAATAATTGTACGTGAGGTACCTTGTAGAATCACCCTAAAAGAAATTTTGGAACGATTGTCATTGGATGTCCAATTTATATTTTGCACATAATTTTTGTAAACTAAAATCAAGTCATTTTAATATAAGACAATTCATAAAATGTTTATGAATACCTATTCCGTTTTAATGTGAAACAATTGATATTTCAAGAAATACCAACTTCGTAGTGAAGGAATTTCTTTTGGAAATTATTGGCAGTAAAATGGAATTGGATACGATTCAAGGGTAACACTGATTATGAGGAATGAAATGACATTAATCAAATCTTAATGAACATCGCGCATTAGAATGTCTAATAAATAATCTTGCACGTTGATGAGAAACTATGAGTTTCTTATCAATGTCGAGAATAAAAATCTTCAACTGTTAATTATACCATTAAGAGTATTGACTCTGTCATACGTTATGATGCACGAATCTGAAAGGATTCCAGGTACATTAACAAAATGTGACTTGATAGTGTACCCGAAGGAATATGATTCATCGACCAAAAATGTGTCTTTAAGAGAAAGAGTATTATAGTTGGAATATAGTGAGCAACACTGATAAGAAAAAATTGTAATTTTCAATTGGTGAAATTGACGTAACGAATTCGTCATTCAATATGATCCAGATGATCCAGACTTTACTCATTAAATTCCGATTGGTATGACTTTGTGTTTTGATGCATATATATTGAAATGGAAAATTCTAAATAAAGGTTTAGAATAGACTGTTTGTACATACCAACCAAAGTGTCTCAAAGTCAGCGGGAGCGATATTGAGTTTGTGGATTTTTCAGATATGATCCAAGAAAGGATACAAAAGTATCATTCCATAAGCATCAAAATTGAATAAGTATTTTGATAGAAATATCGAATAGTTTGATTTTAAGTCAAAAGGCAGAGCAAGCATGTGTCCATAAGAAAGAACATTAAAGGGTACATAGATATTTCTAAAATTATAAGTAAACAACATACTGCTAATTGTTAATGATGTATTCATGTTAAAATCAGTAATAATCTGGTTGTTTAATACTTGATACTGGATTTGTAAATTGTATCTGTTATAAAAAGTATAAAGGATGTTGGGAATGTTCCAAATAATATGTGAAGACACCATATTAAAATGTTTAAAATGGAACATGTAAGATGCCTTATGTATTGATAATAGGAATTATCACACATGTTGTATTGTCTACAATATCATATCTTTCTTACGTATTTGATGCATGAAGCAAATATCAAATCCAAATTAAGATTACTAAATGATAGTTTAGAGTGATCTCAAGTATTTATAAAATACTAGAGAATTGTTTACAAAAATAATGAACTCCGTATGAAGAAGTGTTTATACTATAACTTCATAAGTGCTAACGAGTATAATATGTCAATATTAAATTGATGTTTAAACTTTTATTGAGAAGCTTTAAGTTAGAATTGTTCCAAACAATAAGTAGTAGCTAATTCAACCAAAAGCTATTACAATATAAGAAGTATAAATAAATGCACAAATTTATAACTGAGCTAAGGATGATTCCAAATGTAGAGAATCCTATGGCAACATTATATGATAACCATGTCGTGATATAGTTCGTAAATGAACCTAGAGCTCAGTAGAAGTCAAGCGACATTCTCTGAATAGTTCTACATGATAAATGTAACATATCAACATCAGAGAGGGTTAAATGATAGAGTAGATAATTAAAACAACATAACATACCCATTCATTTAGGACCGACCTGATTGATTTTGAGAAAACCAATCGATGAAGTTGGAATAAGGTTCCATAATTGACTCCAAGTGCAAATGTGAGGTTGATAGAGTTACGGGTATGACTAAAGGGAAATTATGTAATTTGTTAATATATTTAACTCGATAACCAATCTTGTTCAAGATAAAAGGTGTTTTCTTTCTGTTATATACTTGATATAATATGTTATATTGATTATTCATTTAATAAAAAGCATATTTAATGTAGAAAATCCATAAATGGTATGTTTTGCGATCGTAGCTACAATGTATTGTAATCATGAGTGATTTACCATAATAAAATAAAATTAACGTTTTAAATATTCCTAGTCAAGATGTATCGAGATTGGATATCGATACGTCCATTGAGACTAGAGTACGTAGCACTCTTCAACGTTGGATAGTGTATTACTCATAGATGTTAGTTGAACCGAGGGATTACGTACTAATAGTTATTGGATAACTATGAAATAACACTCTCGATATTTTTTTGTTGGTTAATATAACTAAGGTCAGGCAGAAAATATCGAAGCGATAGTTTTGCATAATTCTTTTGACTTAAGAATACTATCAAGCTTCAATGTCGAAAACCTACTTTGATTATTGTTAAATCATTGCATGAGATTCATCGAACGACTATTGTTGGGTTAACTGGATGCACTGGAAGTGAAACACTATTTAGGAGAGAATTCATTTCCTTAGTTATATAGGGTTAGTATCATGGGGTCAACTTAAGTCAACTCAAAGTAAAAGTCTCTGGCCAGAGCAGTATGGTTAATTGTAGTTTTTATTATTGAACTAAGGATTTTATGTTTGCATTTACAATGTTGAATATGGACGATGTTGGAATTTTGATCAAACCCAAATTACATTAGTCCTAGTGTGAGATGTTTTGATGAAGTGAATTGGTGTAGATTATCATCACTACTAGGTCCTGCATATAATAAGTAAAATTTGATTTTACCAAAAAGATGCATAATACAAATTCACCCGAAATGTCACACCACTAGCTAAGGTGACATGTGAATGCTAATATTCAAATTGTTCGATGTTAATCGCTGACTGAATTTGCACCTTTGGGCAGCACAACCGTAATGCTGAATTCTCCAAAAAAAACACATAATTTAATAAATCAATAAACTATTGTAAATTAATTAAAAAATTAATATTTAAGAAATATTAACTATTATTTAATTCAATTTATGTTTTGGAGTTGTTTGTGATTATTTGGATGCATTTATAGAAGTTAAATTTGCATGGATCGATATACGATATCAGTGTAATTTTAAATGAGTTTAAATAAAAGATAATTGCACCAATGGATTTATGGAAAAATCATGTCATTTGATGACATGTAACTTCAGTCATACTATGTGAAAAGAGAGGAGTGGAGAGAGGGGGATAATTTAGGAAATTGATTAGGGAAATTTTTAACTAAAGAATGAGAAAAGTTTTATTCTTTCTTAAAACAAATCCACTAGTTCATTTCCTACAGACATCATTTTTCCTCCTCTTTCCTTCTAACCTAACCTTCCACAGTAGAAAAAAAAAATAAAGATTTCCAAAAAAATTCAACTCTAAATCAAATGCAAACATCAAAAAATAGTGAAACATAAGTGGTTCATCCATCTCTTAGAAGGACTTGGTGTGGATCTTGGAGACCTAAGTAGATAAGTTGAAGTGTGATTTTTGGCAATGTCCATATGTAATTATCTAATTTAATTTATTTATGTTACCGGGTGTTTGGATCTCATATGATTCATATGCTGTTTTATGGTTCATCTTGTAAAAAGTTATTGTTATCTGGCATTTTGACCCAACTATTTCCAAACTAATTGGACAAGTTAGACTCGATTGCCATCAAGGCTAGTAGCCCAGAGCGATGATTGTGGGGTCCAAAAATCAAGCATAGATGATAATATGAAGCGGAAGCATGAAAGCTCACTACTCCCTGAAGATGGATCAGGTATGTTCCATATTCAACACTATGGATCATACCGTACCGATTCCACAACTCAATTTAGCAGCGATGATCACTCGGTAACTCAAAACCAACACATGTTATCAACATGAATCTTGGAGTACAAGCTTACTACAACATGTGGAACATCCCTAGGGATCTCATTCCAATTGGAGGAAGTTGAAGGGATCGACATAACTCCTTTTGGAGGGATCGGCAAAAATCAGAATTCAAGCAACTCTACTTCACGGAAAATGCGATATCTCGCAAATCGTATGTCAAAATTGCACGAAATTTGGGGCGCAAGTAGCTAACATCATCGGACATCTCTCACAGGGATCGGTACCGATCCCTATTGTGGGCCTCGATGGGCCTGCAAATTTTTGGGTAGCCTCGTCTTGGTCTCCCAAACCTTTTGCCAAAATTTTAGTCTGATCCATGCACGTCTTCCTCTATAAATATAGCAGGCATGGCGTCAGAAAAAGGGATCGTGCTTTCTCTACCGAGGCTCTGCCATTTTTATTCTTCACTTTTATACCAATGGATCTAGCCGATCCAAACATTCTTGTAACGATAATCAAGTGGAAGATCAATAAAAATATGAAGTGGATCTAGGCCATGATTGCCAAAACTATAAAAATCCATGTGTTCATTTATGATGTATGCTCTATTTTAATTTCATTCTTCACTTAATCTCTACAAGATTCTATTGAGTGTTGATGCCCATTTTTGGCGTCACCAATTATTCAAACCCCTTTAGCCTATCTCTCTTGATAGTATTTTAATTAAGTTGATTTAATTCAGATCTATATTTTCCCTTCATCTCATCTCATAATATGTTCATTATTATTGATATGATTTTGTCCTTCTTTTTCCTATTTAATTTGTTGACTTCTTTTGTGTTGTTTGAATTTGTTTGTTCCTATCATGAATTTACATATTGTAACGACCCAGAATTTTGAACAAATTAAATTGAGAATATTTAATTAATTTTAAATATTTGAACGATGATTTAATTTGAATCCCGAATATAAATTTGAATTTGGCGATTAAATTATAAAGTTTAATCTGTTGGTAGTTGGATTTAAATTTGAATCTTCAATTTAAGCTGAAGAAAAATATTTCGAAAGGTTTTAAAATTCGTATTGATAATACTGAAGATGATAGAAGCTTCAGAATTTAATTTCGAACTGTTTTGTTCAGTTTTGAAAATAATCACTCGAACCGATATTTATAAAATAGTCAATTTTCAAACAGTCTCGGAATTCGACGAAACCAGTTCCATTGGGTCCGTAATATTTAATTATTACCGGATTTCCAATTTCGTATTTTTTTGAGTTGAGGTGTGAGCATACGGCGTGTAAACGCGTTGAAATTATATCGGTTTCAATTTGAATTTAATATTTTATTTTGTCAACATCATCTCCCCTAATTCACGCCTAGATTCACGTCTGAGATCACGGAAAAAAATCGTGCTTCTCCCTGTTAAAAATCACGATGCCAAATCATGATGGCCATACTTCGTTCGATTTCAAGTATCTCATTCCCCTCTTCCTTCGTCTATTCTAAATAAATTCACAGAAGAAAATTTTAAATGGCAACATCTCATTCGAACATCGTCAAACTCATCCTTGCCCCTACGCGATATTTCTACTGCCGATTGGAAGTTCTGCTACAGTCTCTTATACTCGATTTCGAGCAGCAATGGAAGGGGGGATTTCGTTCGAGGAAATAAAGGGTGGCGGTGTCGTTCAGATGTCGATTTTGGTTCTCACGACTTTGACTTCGATGGGATGGGAGGCTGGCACTCGCGCGCACGCGAGGTGGTATCGGAGGAGGGGGATTTCGTGAGGCGCGATTTAGGGCATTCGCGAGGCCGGCTGGAAGACGAAGGAAAGGGCGAGGCGTTCGTAGCACGCGAGGCGATTGGCAGTGGATTCGAGAAGCTCGGCGTGGTTTCGATGTCGAGCTGCAGGGGAGGTCGCGTCCAAGATATAGGCGGCGCGTGAGCTAGGGCGGCGGCGACGAGTTGGAAGGTGGAGTTCGTTCGAACTAGGGTATCGCGAGTCAATGTCGTGGCGTTTGTTTTGGGGAGTTCTTGAATTCATGGATCGAGCTCGATGGTGACAAGGGAGGGGCAGTTCAACTGTGTGGAATGGCGACGAGGGCTGATGTCGACCATGGCAGGCGGTCGCGAGTCTGGTGAAGGAATTCTAGCGGTGTCAGTTTTTGTGAGTTTGGATTCGTTCCCGTAAGGTAATTTCCTTTATATTTATTTACATATATCTATGAACATATATGTAGTTTTAAAACAGGAAGGAAATAAACAGTGGTTACAGAAAGATAAAATAATAAAAACATAGATGTTTACAGTAAAGAAATTTAGTTTTAGATTTTATTTGTAGTTAAATAAATCTATTTTTAAAAGAGGGAAACCGTTTAAAAATTTATATTTGTTTGTTTAAAATAAATCATTGATAATTAAATTTGTTAAATTAAGTATGGAAATATAAAAGAAAGAATTTTGCAGTAAAGTGAAGTATGATTTTTGTTAAAGAAAATTTGTTTAGAAAAATTAAATCACTAGTTTGAAATAAAATTTATTTAAGTTGAATTACAATTTTAAAATGGTGAATTGAATTGTTCGGATTTATTTCGAATATTAACGAATGGTATAATTATTTATACAAGGTATAAATCAAGAAAATCGAGTCAAGTTTGGAAATGGATTGCAAATAAAAGCTAAGGTGAGATCTCCTCACTCAGATTATATTTGGATTGCAGTTATCGATTTGATTGTTGTTTGGATGTGCTATTAGATATGATAGGATATATCTATATATAGCAATATATACATATTGGCATATGTATATATTGGATTGATGATTTCCCGCCTCGTATAGCGGATGAGACCCTATTGCGCCGTTAGTAAGCGGATTTATAAAAACCTATATACCGCGATAATTCCGTACTGGAGCGGAATTGGTATTGTGCTGACGTCTTTGGATGCAGGGAAACAGGTTGGAGGGATCCAACTGGACCCCTCACATTGATTGAATTTATTTCTATTGTGATATGAATCTGTGAATGATTATAGTGATGCTATTAATCATATGGATGTCTGGAAATTGTTTGAATGCTAAGATTTAGCTGAATGGATGTTTTGACATCATTGGATTCCAAAAATAAACGAAATTGAATTTTTGGAAACAAAAATAGAAATTTCTAAGTGAATTTAATTTTAGAAATTTAATAAATTCGAAGAAAGGAATTTTAAAGTATAAAAAGTTAATTTTTAAAATCTTATCGAATTTATTTCCAGAATAAAGTGAAATTGTTAAATAAATGAATTTCGTATAATAGTGATTTTAAATTGAAGAAATTAATTTAAATTTGGATTTTTAAATAGATTGAAAGAAACGATTGAAATTTATTTTCTTAAAAAGGAATTTATTTAAAAGAAGATAAGTTGGAAATTCAGTTTGGAATTTAATTGGTAAATTGAAATAAGTTGTGAAATCAATGTAAAATGATTTCAAATTTGAAGAATCCATTTTAAAACAGAATATTGAATAATTTGAGAAAAATGAGGAATTTATTTAGTAGTGATAAATAAAATTTGAAATCAATCTGTAATTGATTTGATATTGGAAATGAACTTTTGAGAAATTAGTATGGGATCTTTTATTTAACGTTGAAAATAAATTCAGAAATCAATATTGAAATTGAATTGATATTGAAGTTTTTATAAATAGAATTGAAATTTATAAAAGTTGTTATAAACCCGAAATCACTTATTTTGATAAGTAAAATATAGAAGTTGATAAAAGAAGGTTTATAAGCCGAAGTTGTTATTAAAAAGAGAAATAGAATTTATAAACGTGCTTATAAATTCGAAATAGATTGAATGTGATAAATCTAATATAGAAGATTATTTAAGAAGATATATTCACGATTTTGAATAGCGAATTTTTATTGAATAAAAATGTGTAGAAATGATTGAAATGGGGTTAAGTACATTTTTATTCACGATTTTGGACAGTGAATATATTGTTAAGTAAAATGGATTCATTTTTGAAGAAGTAATATTTTAAAAATGAAGTTAAACATTTTAAAGATGTTTTAAAATGTATTATGAATCGAAAGCATAGATTTCCGCAATTCTTGTTGAAATAGACGTTTTCGAGTAATTTAAGGAAATGGTGGACTATAACACCGTTGTTATAGTAAATGATTTCCGAAAGGAAATGTTTTGATGTAGTATTGGGATTTACATATCTATCTAAATTCTCGAATCCCTATACTAGCGATTTTGGGTCGTCGTAACGATGTTTTACGCAACATTCGTTTTGACTCAAATAAATGTGTTAAAAGAATATTTTCCTTAAAAGAATGAAATATATACTTAATTTGATTTAAGTATATCGAATATTTTCCAAGTGTTGAAAATAAAAGATTTGTGAATTTCTTATTATTAATAAGAATGGAATTGCTTTTTCAAAATGAAATGAAATGTTTTTGAGAATTTATCTTCTTAAAGATAAATCGAAAGTGAATATGTGAAATGGATTGAAAACTGAATATCAGTAGATATTTTGAAAGATATAAATTCACTATGGAATTTATAAAGGAAATGGAAACTGTATAGGAAAATAAACGTTGATTTATTTTTGAAATGTGGAAATTTTATATCTAGTAAAGATATTTTGGAAGATGAAATAATTTGGAAAATTATTTGGAATCTGATGATGTTGCGCATCTTTATTGATAGTTAAATAACCGACTATCGATAATTACCTTTAGGTAGGTATTTGTTGTGAATTGGATGAATTTGAATGCCACACTTATTTTTGAATTTACGCTCACTATTCGGGTTAACCGGGAAAGGACCATGGGGTCGTATAACCCATTCCGAATAGGTGATACGTCGTTATGAATCGCATTTGAAGACCGGTGTTGAAGACCGGATATTTTTGAAAACGGAAGGATTACCGTCGAGTTACTCTACACCGACTGATCTTCGGTTTAGAGGTTTTATCACCCTTAGTGACGGGAAGTCCTGACGTGATTGAAAATTATCCGGAAATGCAAGGGCTTCGTGAGAAGTGCCTTCGGTTCTGTTCGATCCCGGAACAGACTTGTATGGATTGTGTGTCTGACGTTACAATTTGAGATATAAAGCTGATTTCTTTCAAATACATTTCTGTTGGTGGCGGAGAATTTATTCTCTTAGCTTAACACCCTTCTCTGAGACGTACGAGCTCAGAGGTTATGTAGTTGAAATTTATCAGCGATATATCCCAATTTGGTAACGTGGCATACTGAGTGTTGCTGTGAAATGATCAGTGTTTGATCATTTGTGATATGATCATTTGTTTGATCTTATATCTTCGTGATCATAGGTTGATCATTTTTGTTTGACCCGAAGCAGGGCTTTTTGTAGAAAGCGTAGCTTTGTGGACGAGACTTCGTCGAGCCTCACACCCCGGAAATGGTCGAAACAGGAAGGATGCGGCAAGGTTCTAGGGAGTAGCGCCCCTTAGTGTATGTCATTCCTTCTGGATAAAGGTGGTATCATGGTATGGAGCCCAGATACTTAACCTCTGTGGTTACTGCATTATTTTTTCTATGTGGTTTGTTGGAATCGGGGATCCTCGGGAAGATCGGTGACGATCGGGGGATGGCATACGCGTGTCAGTAGTTACCTATTTTTGCAGAGGTAACCCGGCCTTGTGTTGGCAGAGATCTAACCGTAACGTTAGGTTCTCGGGTCGTCTATTCCAGGGACGTACCCATCGTGGATAGGAAGTTCCTTAGCCTGACCATTTGTTGGAAATCCAAAGAAACAATACGAGCCTTGTACGGTTTTAGTTGTAGAACCTATCATTCACTTATGGTGGTCACCACTGTTTGGATGGTAGCTATAGTAGGCATAAGTGCGGAATGCCTATGCTGGCTAAGATTAATATTATACTTTCGAAATGATTTCTACACTATGCACTAATAATAATATCAAAAAGAATTTGGTTTTTGCGTAGTAAGCATCTTTGACTATCATAAGAAGTAATCTCCTCCAAGTCTGCGTTTGCATTGTGTGTGTGGTGGGAGGTCTTATGGTAGTTTCATTTTCCAAAAGCATTTCGAATTGACTTTAAAGTTATTCTGTTGTTTATTTTAAAGATAAATAACTGTTTTACGATCTCACACCAGTCACCATGACTGACTCGGAGTTTATTGTTTCCCTTCTAAACTCTGGGTGCCCACCAATTTCCACACGGGCAGTCTAGAGTTAGATTATCAGGATATTCAGGATATTCTGGAGCTTGGAGATAAGCTGGAGTTCGAGACGTAGTATTTGTATCTGATATTATTTTATTCCGCTGTGTATTCTGTATGAGGACAAGTTATATAACTGTCCATTGTTGTATATTGACTCTGATGATTGATGTATGTATAAAATGATATAGTTCTTTGTTTTAAAGATTATTCATTTATCTATTATATATTGTTCCGCTGCGATATGTGAGATTCTGATATTGTCTCTGCTCTGTGTTTCTGTTGTTTTGACGTTCTTCTTCTCTTTTTCTTCTATCTTCTCTTCCTCCTCTTCTTTTAAATATTAAAGTTTCGCGTTTTCGCCATCCGATTGTTCGGCAATTGCTACAGTGGACGTAGCAGTGTCTGGTTTTCGGAAGACGGATTTGCGGGTCTTTACAGTTGGTATCAGAGCATATGGTTAAGCGACAACCCTGCTCTGTTGGGTGTTACTCATTAGAGATAGAGTCAGCAGTACTCTAGAATGAGTTGAGTGTAATAATAGATATGAGCGCGTATTTGTTATTTTAATATAAAATTGTTTTGTATTGTGATGATTGGTTTATTGAGTGGTATATGAACCTTCGTCGGCACAGTCTTGCAAAACTGTATCGAAGGGGTTTCTAAACACCCGAATAGAACAATTCGGCACAGTATTGTTTTAAAATCGGGTAAATGAAATAATTTTACCCAAAACTATTTTCGTATACAAAGAAATGATTTTTCTGTAAATTATTACAGTATATGGTTGCATGGTTGCTAGAGGTAATACTATTAAATTATTCTCATTGGAATTAAGTAAGAAATTGAAATCGTAACTCCAAAGTTAAGAAATAAATTCACATACAAATGAAATTTGAGAATATAAATTATAAATGTGAATTGTAATTTAAAACGGAATTCCAGAGAAGTTTTTGGAAATGTTTTGAAAGGAACTTGGAAATTTTGGAGATTTGGAAAGTTAAATCATTTTTGGAGTTGAAAATGAATTTCAAAGGTTTTGAAAAGTATTTTAGAGAGATGAAAGCTCTAAACTCTTTTCGGTCGCTGGAAAATAACTTCGGTAATGACTGCAGCATTATCGATGTTCATTTTCGGGTTTCCAAAAGAGAAATTGCTGCCAAATTGTTTTAAATGGAAGTTGTTTGAAAATTTGGATTTGGTTTTAGGAAATTCAAAGGAAAATTTGAATTGTTTTCAAAATGATTTTTTTTGAAATGTTGCTAAGACTCTGGAATACTATGAAATTATTCTAAGTTGATAATTGAATAAAAGAATAAAATTTGGATTCGAATTGAAAATGAAAGAATATGAGAACAAACAAATAAAAATTTCGATTGTAAGTGCAAGAGAAGGAAATTGAAATGTTAAGATTCATTTTGAATTTGTAAGAATGTAAGACTGAATTTGAATTGGATTGTGAAGTATTAAACTAAAATTAGTAAGTGAAGCTAATTGAATGAAGATAAAACTGGAATTGAAACTGAATGTTGAAAGCAGATTTGAATTTGTAAGTGGATTAGAATTAGAAATGAATTAGTAACTGAAACTAATCTAAAAATAATCAGTTATGAATGAGAGCTGATAAAATTCAATATTCAGGAGATAAACCGAATCCAAATTAGATTTGAATTGTGAATTGGATTCAAATGAATGTGAAATGTAAAATTGAACGAAATTGAAAGTGTAACTTCAATAGTGAAGTAATGATGATATAAGCAGTTATATTGAAATTTTTGTAACAGAATTTGCAAAATGGTTTGAATGTATAACTAGATATAATGGCTAGTAGGATATACAGGTGTAAAGGAATTGGAATTTTGATTTCACAGATAAATTTGAATTGCTCGAAAAAGGTATGTATTTGAATTATAATATGAGTTTTTGATGATTTCTCTCTAGCCGCTTGGCTTTTTCTTTTTCTTTTTGAAATCTGAGAGTCCGTAGGGACGTTTTGTAGTAGTGCCGTATTAGCCGCGCAAAGGAGACGCTGGCGAAATTTTTCGAAAATTTCGAGTGTTAGAAAATTTTTGAGAAAATTTGAAAGTTTAAATTTGAATTCGAATTTGAATTTTGAAGTAAATAAATGTTGTTTAAAAACTCATAATTGAAGTTATAAAGTTAGTTGAAGAAATAACGAATCTTTAGTAGAAGATTTGTTGTGATAAATTGATAAAACTATTAGATGTTGAAAGATAGTAGACGAGTTAAGGACCATTTTTCCTAACTTGTAATTTCGAGGACGAAATTCTTTTAAGGAGGGAAGTTTGTAACGACCCAGAATTTTGAACAAATTAAATTGAGAATATTTAATTAATTTTAAATATTTGAACGATGATTTAATTTGAATCCCGAATATAAATTTGAATTTGGCGATTAAATTATAAAGTTTAATCTGTTGGTAGTTGGATTTAAATTTGAATCTTCAATTTAAGCTGAAGAAAAATATTTCGAAAGGTTTTAAAATTCGTATTGATAATACTGAAGATGATAGAAGCTTCAGAATTTAATTTCGAACTGTTTTGTTCAGTTTTGAAAATAATCACTCGAACCGATATTTATAAAATAGTCAATTTTCAAACAGTCTCGAAATTCGACGAAACCAGTTCCATTGGGTCCGTAATATTTAATTATTACCGGATTTCCAATTTCGTATTTTTTTGAGTTGAGGTGTGAGCATACGGCGTGTAAACGCGTTGAAATTATATCGGTTTCAATTTGAATTTAATATTTTATTTTGTCAACATCATCTCCCCTAATTCACGCCTAGATTCACGTCTGAGATCACGGAAAAAAATCGTGCTTCTCCCTGTTAAAAATCACGATGCCAAATCATGATGGCCATACTTCGTTCGATTTCAAGTATCTCATTCCCCTCTTCCTTCGTCTATTCTAAATAAATTCACAGAAGAAAATTTTAAATGGCAACATCTCATTCGAACATCGTCAAACTCATCCTTGCCCCTACGCGATATTTCTACTGCCGATTGGAAGTTCTGCTACAGTCTCTTATACTCGATTTCGAGCAGCAATGGAAGGGGGGATTTCGTTCGAGGAAATAAAGGGTGGCGGTGTCGTTCAGATGTCGATTTTGGTTCTCACGACTTTGACTTCGATGGGATGGGAGGCTGGCACTCGCGCGCACGCGAGGTGGTATCGGAGGAGGGGGATTTCGTGAGGCGCGATTTAGGGCATTCGCGAGGCCGGCTGGAAGACGAAGGAAAGGGCGAGGCGTTCGTAGCACGCGAGGCGATTGGCAGTGGATTCGAGAAGCTCGGCGTGGTTTCGATGTCGAGCTGCAGGGGAGGTCGCGTCCAAGATATAGGCGGCGCGTGAGCTAGGGCGGCGGCGACGAGTTGGAAGGTGGAGTTCGTTCGAACTAGGGTATCGCGAGTCAATGTCGTGGCGTTTGTTTTGGGGAGTTCTTGAATTCATGGATCGAGCTCGATGGTGACAAGGGAGGGGCAGTTCAACTGTGTGGAATGGCGACGAGGGCTGATGTCGACCATGGCAGGCGGTCGCGAGTCTGGTGAAGGAATTCTAGCGGTGTCAGTTTTTGTGAGTTTGGATTCGTTCCCGTAAGGTAATTTCCTTTATATTTATTTACATATATCTATGAACATATATGTAGTTTTAAAACAGGAAGGAAATAAACAGTGGTTACAGAAAGATAAAATAATAAAAACATAGATGTTTACAGTAAAGAAATTTAGTTTTAGATTTTATTTGTAGTTAAATAAATCTATTTTTAAAAGAGGGAAACCGTTTAAAAATTTATATTTGTTTGTTTAAAATAAATCATTGATAATTAAATTTGTTAAATTAAGTATGGAAATATAAAAGAAAGAATTTTGCAGTAAAGTGAAGTATGATTTTTGTTAAAGAAAATTTGTTTAGAAAAATTAAATCACTAGTTTGAAATAAAATTTATTTAAGTTGAATTACAATTTTAAAATGGTGAATTGAATTGTTCGGATTTATTTCGAATATTAACGAATGGTATAATTATTTATACAAGGTATAAATCAAGAAAATCGAGTCAAGTTTGGAAATGGATTGCAAATAAAAGCTAAGGTGAGATCTCCTCACTCAGATTATATTTGGATTGCAGTTATCGATTTGATTGTTGTTTGGATGTGCTATTAGATATGATAGGATATATCTATATATAGCAATATATACATATTGGCATATGTATATATTGGATTGATGATTTCCCGCCTCGTATAGCGGATGAGACCCTATTGCGCCGTTAGTAAGCGGATTTATAAAAACCTATATACCGCGATAATTCCGTACTGGAGCGGAATTGGTATTGTGCTGACGTCTTTGGATGCAGGGAAACAGGTTGGAGGGATCCAACTGGACCCCTCACATTGATTGAATTTATTTCTATTGTGATATGAATCTGTGAATGATTATAGTGATGCTATTAATCATATGGATGTCTGGAAATTGTTTGAATGCTAAGATTTAGCTGAATGGATGTTTTGACATCATTGGATTCCAAAAATAAACGAAATTGAATTTTTGGAAACAAAAATAGAAATTTCTAAGTGAATTTAATTTTAGAAATTTAATAAATTCGAAGAAAGGAATTTTAAAGTATAAAAAGTTAATTTTTAAAATCTTATCGAATTTATTTCCAGAATAAAGTGAAATTGTTAAATAAATGAATTTCGTATAATAGTGATTTTAAATTGAAGAAATTAATTTAAATTTGGATTTTTAAATAGATTGAAAGAAACGATTGAAATTTATTTTCTTAAAAAGGAATTTATTTAAAAGAAGATAAGTTGGAAATTCAGTTTGGAATTTAATTGGTAAATTGAAATAAGTTGTGAAATCAATGTAAAATGATTTCAAATTTGAAGAATCCATTTTAAAACAGAATATTGAATAATTTGAGAAAAATGAGGAATTTATTTAGTAGTGATAAATAAAATTTGAAATCAATCTGTAATTGATTTGATATTGGAAATGAACTTTTGAGAAATTAGTATGGGATCTTTTATTTAACGTTGAAAATAAATTCAGAAATCAATATTGAAATTGAATTGATATTGAAGTTTTTATAAATAGAATTGAAATTTATAAAAGTTGTTATAAACCCGAAATCACTTATTTTGATAAGTAAAATATAGAAGTTGATAAAAGAAGGTTTATAAGCCGAAGTTGTTATTAAAAAGAGAAATAGAATTTATAAACGTGCTTATAAATTCGAAATAGATTGAATGTGATAAATCTAATATAGAAGATTATTTAAGAAGATATATTCACGATTTTGAATAGCGAATTTTTATTGAATAAAAATGTGTAGAAATGATTGAAATGGGGTTAAGTACATTTTTATTCACGATTTTGGACAGTGAATATATTGTTAAGTAAAATGGATTCATTTTTGAAGAAGTAATATTTTAAAAATGAAGTTAAACATTTTAAAGATGTTTTAAAATGTATTATGAATCGAAAGCATAGATTTCCGCAATTCTTGTTGAAATAGACGTTTTCGAGTAATTTAAGGAAATGGTGGACTATAACACCGTTGTTATAGTAAATGATTTCCGAAAGGAAATGTTTTGATGTAGTATTGGGATTTACATATCTATCTAAATTCTCGAATCCCTATACTAGCGATTTTGGGTCGTCGTAACGATGTTTTACGCAACATTCGTTTTGACTCAAATAAATGTGTTAAAAGAATATTTTCCTTAAAAGAATGAAATATATACTTAATTTGATTTAAGTATATCGAATATTTTCCAAGTGTTGAAAATAAAAGATTTGTGAATTTCTTATTATTAATAAGAATGGAATTGCTTTTTCAAAATGAAATGAAATGTTTTTGAGAATTTATCTTCTTAAAGATAAATCGAAAGTGAATATGTGAAATGGATTGAAAACTGAATATCAGTAGATATTTTGAAAGATATAAATTCACTATGGAATTTATAAAGGAAATGGAAACTGTATAGGAAAATAAACGTTGATTTATTTTTGAAATGTGGAAATTTTATATCTAGTAAAGATATTTTGGAAGATGAAATAATTTGGAAAATTATTTGGAATCTGATGATGTTGCGCATCTTTATTGATAGTTAAATAACCGACTATCGATAATTACCTTTAGGTAGGTATTTGTTGTGAATTGGATGAATTTGAATGCCACACTTATTTTTGAATTTACGCTCACTATTCGGGTTAACCGGGAAAGGACCATGGGGTCGTATAACCCATTCCGAATAGGTGATACGTCGTTATGAATCGCATTTGAAGACCGGTGTTGAAGACCGGATATTTTTGAAAACGGAAGGATTACCGTCGAGTTACTCTACACCGACTGATCTTCGGTTTAGAGGTTTTATCACCCTTAGTGACGGGAAGTCCTGACGTGATTGAAAATTATCCGGAAATGCAAGGGCTTCGTGAGAAGTGCCTTCGGTTCTGTTCGATCCCGGAACAGACTTGTATGGATTGTGTGTCTGACGTTACAATTTGAGATATAAAGCTGATTTCTTTCAAATACATTTCTGTTGGTGGCGGAGAATTTATTCTCTTAGCTTAACACCCTTCTCTGAGACGTACGAGCTCAGAGGTTATGTAGTTGAAATTTATCAGCGATATATCCCAATTTGGTAACGTGGCATACTGAGTGTTGCTGTGAAATGATCAGTGTTTGATCATTTGTGATATGATCATTTGTTTGATCTTATATCTTCGTGATCATAGGTTGATCATTTTTGTTTGACCCGAAGCAGGGCTTTTTGTAGAAAGCGTAGCTTTGTGGACGAGACTTCGTCGAGCCTCACACCCCGGAAATGGTCGAAACAGGAAGGATGCGGCAAGGTTCTAGGGAGTAGCGCCCCTTAGTGTATGTCATTCCTTCTGGATAAAGGTGGTATCATGGTATGGAGCCCAGATACTTAACCTCTGTGGTTACTGCATTATTTTTTCTATGTGGTTTGTTGGAATCGGGGATCCTCGGGAAGATCGGTGACGATCGGGGGATGGCATACGCGTGTCAGTAGTTACCTATTTTTGCAGAGGTAACCCGGCCTTGTGTTGGCAGAGATCTAACCGTAACGTTAGGTTCTAGGGTCGTCTATTCCAGGGACGTACCCATCGTGGATAGGAAGTTCCTTAGCCTGACCATTTGTTGGAAATCCAAAGAAACAATACGAGCCTTGTACGGTTTTAGTTGTAGAACCTATCATTCACTTATGGTGGTCACCACTGTTTGGATGGTAGCTATAGTAGGCATAAGTGCGGAATGCCTATGCTGGCTAAGATTAATATTATACTTTCGAAATGATTTCTACACTATGCACTAATAATAATATCAAAAAGAATTTGGTTTTTGCGTAGTAAGCATCTTTGACTATCATAAGAAGTAATCTCCTCCAAGTCTGCGTTTGCATTGTGTGTGTGGTGGGAGGTCTTATGGTAGTTTCATTTTCCAAAAGCATTTCGAATTGACTTTAAAGTTATTCTGTTGTTTATTTTAAAGATAAATAACTGTTTTACGATCTCACACCAGTCACCATGACTGACTCGGAGTTTATTGTTTCCCTTCTAAACTCTGGGTGCCCACCAATTTCCACACGGGCAGTCTAGAGTTAGATTATCAGGATATTCAGGATATTCTGGAGCTTGGAGATAAGCTGGAGTTCGAGACGTAGTATTTGTATCTGATATTATTTTATTCCGCTGTGTATTCTGTATGAGGACAAGTTATATAACTGTCCATTGTTGTATATTGACTCTGATGATTGATGTATGTATAAAATGATATAGTTCTTTGTTTTAAAGATTATTCATTTATCTATTATATATTGTTCCGCTGCGATATGTGAGATTCTGATATTGTCTCTGCTCTGTGTTTCTGTTGTTTTGACGTTCTTCTTCTCTTTTTCTTCTATCTTCTCTTCCTCCTCTTCTTTTAAATATTAAAGTTTCGCGTTTTCGCCATCCGATTGTTCGGCAATTGCTACAGTGGACGTAGCAGTGTCTGGTTTTCGGAAGACGGATTTGCGGGTCTTTACACATATGCCTAACTTCTCCAGTCCCTTTTTGATGCACTGAAAGTTTGTAAATAAAAATAATAATTTTGATTGAGATCTATTTTATAATTCTATAATACTTATATACATAAATTTAAGTGGAAATTAGCCACAAGGGCCTCTTTAGCAGTGGAATTAGTTTCTAGGACACACAACTGAAATAATTAATTTCAAGGACAAAACGTAAAATAATTAGTTTCTAGGGCCTAAAAACCTATGAAATTATGTCCTTGAAAATAATTGGACTGCTGACTTTGTCCTTAAAAGTAATTATTCTGCTGATTTTGGCCTTGAAAGTAATTTTTTTGAATGTGTGTCCTAGAAACTAATTAGACTGCAAAGTTTGTTCTTCTGGTGAAATGCCCCTAAATTTAAATGGACTATTGATGTTCATTTATTAGCTTTTACCTTGAAAATAAATTCCTTTCGCTAAACGGTTGATATTTTGGGTATGAATATTTTTATCATTGTTTGAAAAAAGCCATTTCCTTTTGATCTAGAATTTATAAATGGATCTTTGCCTAAATTCTAAATTCTTCATTTCTTTTCAACTTTAAATTTTTCTGTATTTTCTTTCTAAACTAAAGCCTTAATTTAAACATTAAACTTTAAATTCTAATACACACATACACGCACACACATATATAATTGTTTCGAATTTAAAACACTAATTGTAGTTTATAAAAATATGGTAACATACATGAATTGCTTTATTTTGAAATCACAAGATGGATCTTGTGTAATAAATGTCATATTTAATTTCAAACATTTCTTAGTTAAAACTAAACTCTTTATTGGTAATCTTAGATTTCAAATCCTATAAGTTTGTCTAACATGTTTTTAATGCATGCATACATACATACACACGCGCACACAGATATGTATGTATGTATGTATGTACATTCATACAGTATTCCACTTATATTATGTATACATATTTTTAAATCTAAATTTTGGACAACAAAGGCATATGTAGAGGGGAAATGAGTCTGATATATTGTAAATCCTAGCACCTACATACGTTCCCATTAACTATGTACACTTCTTGCTTATTGCACTTACACAGTATTCACTTGAGTGCATCTGGATGTATTCGCATTTATGTTATGTATAAATTAATTGCTAGTTAAAGATATTTAATACATCATTCAATTCAACTAAAGAGAGAGAAATGAAACTTTCTCTCTTTAAATAATGAAAAATCTACCCTTAATAAATTGCATTAATTCTGTAGAGAGAAATGAATGGTTTCCTTCTCTATATTGACATGTAATTGTTATACACGTAGGTGTATTTGATACACTCATACATTTAAAATTAAAACACCATTTAAAACCATTTAAATAAAATATGGTTTTATTCAAAATTTATTAGATTGGATCTAATATATCTTTAGACTTCATAGGCCCAATAGATCCTAAATAGGAAAATATTTTGAAATCTACATATTCCACCCACTTCTGACTGGCCCGTTCCCAACAATCTTTGCTTACTCCATTACCTGTGCCATTCAGCTTTCCGGTCTAGCAAAGTAATTGTTCTTTCCATCCACTCTTACAAGACCAGTCTCCCATTAGTTCTTGCATCTGCAACTAGGCAGCATCAGTTCTTGGGCCTAGTCGTGCTCATATTCCATGACTTGATTCTTTACTTCTAGGACCTATATTATGATGGCTAGTGAGCTAGGTAATATTAGGCAGGGTTCTACTGAAAGCTTTCGATCATATGTTAACCACTTTAACAAGGCGTCTACCTGAGCTTGGGGTGCAGGTATGAACAACTTAGTCATGGCCATTTGCTGGGGATGTTAGAAACAAGTCTAGAATGTTGTGAGAACTCTAGAAGCAGCCAACTACGTCCTTGATCGACTTTTATCAGTGGGCGAATGGTGTAATAAGGATTGAAGATGTGGATCTTTAAGACAACGATAATGAAATTAAGCATTCAGGCTCGGCCCTAGGCACAGGCTACCTAGGCGGTAGACTAGGTCCCCGATCTTTAAGAGACCTCAAACTTTTGATTTTTGTACTTATAAAGTACATTATTTCCACTTACTCAAAAATGAATGTAGTTCAGTGGTAGTTGGTGTTGCTATCCCATTGTCAACCTAGGTTCAAGTCCCAGCATTTGTGTTTTAACAATTTGGTGATTTTCCCTATTGTGATCTTTCCTCCTGCCTTGTCTGTTACGTACATACCTTTAGACCAATTTTTTTGTCCTAAGGCCAAAACCAGCACAGGACCAGCCTTGTGTTAGAACCTTAGTTTTGATAATGATCAATGAAATATATTCTACTAACTCTTTATTATAGAAATCAACATATGAGATGACGTATATGAAATACATCTATCTCAAAAGATATAATATCAACAAATAAATGAGAGCTATAGCAATTGATGAACATTCATGAAGTTTCTGAGTGATAGAAGAAAATGGGAGTAGACATCAAAGCACAAACGAAATCAAAGCACAAAGAAATGAGAAAACAAAATATACAGGCAATCACAACAGCTATCATCGGTCGACCAGTGGATATCCCATCAGTGGTGGTTGTGCATGCCTATATGTTTTGTTTTTCAGACCGTTGCATGGCAACCCTTCATCGCTTCTCTTCCAACCACTACTTCTCTTCCAACCATTGCTTCTCTTGATGGAAACTCTCTGACCAGTTACTACTCTTCAAATGCAACCTCTCACCTCTATAAAAGCAGTGGCAGACTTCTATTTTAGACATTAGTTTTCTAAATTCATGGTCTACTGCTTTCTCTTTTTTGCTTTCTGATTACTTTAATCTTGATCTTTCAGCTATATATACTAATACCCAAACTCCAAAACTCATGAACCTCTACTATTATCCATATCGAGTGGTTATAGGAGTTGTTGTACTACAGTAACTAGAAACGTGTATTTGTAGATACAACTTTGTCGAATAACCTTTTCTACTCTTATTCAAAAGTATGCCTATGAGATGCTCAGGCAATCTGTATTATAAACCTATTTCTCCAGGTCAAGTGAGGGTATTGCTAGAGCATTCCTAAGAGGTGCTTATGGACTAGATGTAGGAGAGGTGCTTCAAACTAGTATAAATCTTGGTATGTTCTTTTATTCACTTATTACTTTGCTAGTTATATTTCTATTATACTGCAAGTTAAGTTAGCCATAGTAACACTATACGATTAACTAATTACTTTCATATGATATTAAAGCAAGATTTTTCAAAATTGTAACACCATTTTGAATATCATTTTTTTATTATGGCAAACAAGAGTTATAACACATTTCAAGAAGGACAATCCACTACAGGCCCTTATTTATTAGTGGTTCTAATTATATATATTGAGCTATACTATGAATTTTTTTATGGAATCAAGTGGTCATGATATTTGGCTACCTACTTAATCTCAATATGAAGCACTACTACTATAGTGAGTACCTTAAAAAATGCTCAAAAGACTTCTGCTTCCAATTATGCTAAAGCAATGAATGTTATATACTGCACATTAGATAAATTTTAATTTTCAAGAATAATGATGTGTAAAACTACTTATGATATTTGGCAAATGCTACAGGTCTCTCAAGATGATACCGCCAGATTTAAACAGACCAAGATTAGTTTATTAAAGAATTAATTTTAATCTTTTACAATGAAACCTAATGAAAGTATTGTAGATATGTATTCTAGGTTTTTAACTATGCAATGCAATATTATGGCATTAGGAGCTACTTTTACTGATTTTGACTTAATATCATGTATTTTAAAAATTTTAACTAACAAATGGGAAAGAAAAGTACTTGATATAGAAGAAGTTAATAATATTTCTACACTTAAAGTAGAAGGATTAATTGGTAGCTTAATGTCTTATGAAGCTAACCTATAGGCTAGAAATGAAAAATCTTAAGAAATACGTAGTATTGAATTTCAGGTAACTAATGTTGATGATTCAAAGTTTGGTGAAGAAGATGTCGTGTTTTTCGCCAAGAACTACAACAAATTCAGAAATTTTAACAAGATGGTACGAAAGCAAAAGTTTGACAACTCTAACGACACTTCTGCTTTCAAATGCTTTGGTTGTGACAAATTCAGACATATGAAGAAAGACTGTCCCAAGCTAAATAAAGATAAGAAAAGCTTCAAAAAAATTAGAAATGAAAAGAATTCAAAAGGAAGTAAACATTCTTTCCAAGTAATTTGGGATGATTCATCTTCAAGCGAAAGTGATAGCGACAATGATGGAGAGCAAACTAATGTATGCTTTATGACTACCAAAGATGAGGTACCCCGACATAAAAAGGAGAAATGGATTCTTGATAGTAGATGCTCCAAGCACATGATTGGAAATGTAGAGATACTAACAAATATATCATACATGGATGGCGGTACAGTCAATTTTGGAGATAACTCCAAAGACTATGTTATTATGCAAGGAGACGAATCTTTTATTGGTATATCCAAATCTTCATTAATCACTAATGTTTATTTGGTAGAGAATTTAAAACATAACCTTTTAAGTATTAGCCAATTATGCAACAAAGGTTTTTAAATAACTTTTGAAAAAGATAAGTGTAATATTTTTGATAAAGATAGTAATTTAATATTCGAAGGTATAAGAAATCGTAATACCTATGTTTTGAATATGAAAAACATAATAATGATATGTGTTTAGTTGCTAATATTTGCGATCCTTGGATTTTGCATAAAAGTTTTTGTCATGTTAATTTTAGAAATATATATAAATTAGCTTGTTATCCACATATTTTTCGACTATCAAATAATATTGAGAAATCATCAAGAGAGTAAGAAATCTCTTAGTCCATGGGAAGGACATGGAAACATTCCAAAAAGTGGGTATCGAGCATATAAGTGCACGACGATATGGAAAACCAATAACTATGATGATATATAAAGTTTCTAAGGTAGCGAGCCTCTAATAGCACTTCATCAACAAGGAGGTAACAAGCATCTAATATAAAGGAAGTGGTGTCGAGTCTCAATTACCATAAGGGTTATTGAGCATATAAATCATAGAAGGTATCAAGCCTTAATACCATAAAGGTTGTCGAGCGTCAAAAGCAGAAGATGATGTCGAATATTTACGACAATTGGGATGTTGAGCATCCAAATAAAGAGAGAAGAGACACTGAGCCTCTATAGGATACCAAACCACAACAATGGTAAGTATTATCAAGCATCCACAAGTGAAAGGTGATGTCAAACATTAGCAATGAAGAAAGGTATTGAGTTTGTAACAACAACTAGTTGTCGAGTTTTTGAAAGGCAATGGAGATATTTATTAACAAGATTTCTTGTCAACGCCCCAAAGTTATACTAAGGAATGTGTAACGACCCAGATTTTTCGTCATTTGATTTTTAATATTTAAGTGGTTTTAAATATTGGATTTGGAATATAAGTTGATTTTGAATATGAAGATTCTGGTTGAAAATTATAGAATGAATTTTAATTTCAAATATAATGATTATCATAATATGAATAGTGCAAATAATTGGAATTTGGGTTGAACATGAATCAAAACAATTTCTAATGTTGATTTAAATTCTATTTGAATTAGAATTAAGGTAGCAAGTTTCTAAAATAGGAATTTCAAGTGATTTCGTAAATTTTTGAAATCGTCGATTTTATCGACGCATTAAAATAGCGATCCGAGGCACAATCTCGGAATTCGACGAAACTAGTTCCTTTGGATCTGTAATAGTGTATTATTATTTGATTTAAAATTTCATAGCGTTTGGATTCACTGTGTGGTCGTACGATCTGGAAACGCCTAGAAATAATTTAATTTAATTTAATTTAAATAGTCGATTTAAAAAGCTATCTTCTCCACGAAACCTGTTCCATTGTGTTCGGAATAGGGGTATAACATTAGGAATGCTAGGAGGTACACCTCAATAGAAATTCTTAATTTTGTGTTATGCAAAACGAGATATTTTGATTATAATATAATATTTAAAACTTCAAAGTCAAACTCTACCATCTCTCAAGCCACCCTATAACCGGCCTACCTTGTACCAAAAGCCACCTCCTTCTCTTTTAAAAATGCGCTTGTCTTCATTCAGAAGCAAAATCAGACTGCCTTCCTCTTTTCAAAATCGAAAACCAGTTCGAATAGAAAAAAAATCTATACGTGATGGAATCGTGATGTGAGCACGAACAAGTGGGAGCAGTGGCTTCGTCGTCAAGCATGAATGTGACAAGGGCAAAGCAAAGAGACTGCGATCGAGTCGCGAGTTCGATGGGGGGCATGAGGAAATGTGGCGCGCACGTGTAGGGGAAACAACAGTGATCGAGAGTTGGAGGGCGTGGGCTCCTCCGGTAGGATTCGTTCGATACTGGAACGCGTGCACGATTTTGACTGGGGGAGAATGAAGTCGCATAGGCTGGGGTATTGGTGGCAAAGTTGCGGTGAGGCTAGCAGAGGCGTACGGTGGCGCGACAGTCAAGGGAGATGGCGAAGTCGAGCTGGGGTCTCGTGAAAACTGGGAGGTAGAGGAAGTCACATGCGTTTCTGCAATTTGGGGAAGAAGTGTATTTCATTAATAAAGGTAACTTATTAATTTAAGTTTTAATTAGTGAAATTAACACACACACACACACACACACACACACATATATATATATATATTAAATTCGTGAATCTTATTAATGAAATACCTAATTCATACGAGATTGAAATCAAACAAACCAAGTTGCGTTGCGATCATGATGACGAGAGCTTTACAAGGAAATTGGTTTGGAGATTTTTGGAATCAACTATTAATTTAAAATTGGAACGGATTGCAAATAAAAATCAAGGTGAGTAAATTTCACTCGATTTGGTTGACTAGTTTAATTTATAGCAATTGAAAATTATTTATTGGTTGATTGGATGAATTTATAATAATTTATCAGTAGAATATTATTATATATACAGTAGTATATATTAGTAGTTGGATATATTTCCCGCTTGCGGATGAGACCCTATGTGCCTCGCATAATAGCGGATGACCCTATATTACCGCGATATCCCGCCTTGAAGCGGGATTGGTATTTTATGTTATCTAACATCTGTGGATGCAGGGAAACAGGTTGGAGGGATCCAACAGGATTCCTCAAAAATATTCATTTTATTTCATATATAGTGATATATGATGTGTGTGAATAATCTGATATAGATTATGTTGTCATTTGGGTTTATTAAATGTTATAGCAGCATGGCCTTAATTTGGGTATTTTAAATACCGAAAATATTATTTTTAAATTTGAAGGAATTAAAAGGAGATTTTGAATATAAAAATATTTATATCGAAATTTGGATTATTTTAAAAGAGATTGATTTTGGGTTGTACTTAACTATTTGGAAAAAAAATAAATAGAGATTTTAAAATAATTTATATAGAGGATTCTAAATGATATTTCTAAAAAAATATGGGAAAGAAGTTGAAATCGATATTCAAAAGAGATTTGTATAACAAATGGAATTTAAAAGGTAATGGATTTATAAAAAGAAATTTTATAAATGAGATTATATTTGTAAACAAGTAAAACCCAAATGAGCTTGTAAATTTATAAACGATGTTTATAAATAAGGGAAATGATATCAGTTGATAAATTAGGAATACAATTTCATAGTGTGAATTTATATCGAGATATGAAAATAGGTATTTGGAAAAAAATAGTGGATTCTATTTTGAAAAGTGAGAATGGTTAGGGAATCAGAATGAAATCGATGTGTCGTGAATCGAGAGGAATTTATAAATTGAAATTGGTTATTGGGATTTTAAATATATATTTTTATTAAGAAGTTAAGTTTTGATTAAAACAAAGAAAAGAAAATTTTATTTATTAAACTATGTAATTTAAAGCTTGTTAGTATTGAAATACTATAGAAGTGAATTTTCCTAATATCTAATATTAATTGGAATAATATTCTAATTTTTATAATCAGCTTTGTAAATCGATTGGTTTTATTTAAAAATGAATTGGAAATGAATGATCGATGTTTATTTAAAGTTTTTTTGGATGATTTAAATAACTACTTAAACGTGTTTTCAAAATAAAATATTATTATTTAAGGATACTTGTTATATATATATATAGTTTTGGAAGTAATTGGAATTTAATTATAAATTCTCTCGAGATTTGTAAACTGGGTATAATTAACGGATAGGATTTTTATAAGGGAAATCTAATAATGGAATTTTGGAGACTTATGGAATTTTCGAAATGGTTAGATAAGTGAACTTCGAAAAATGAATCTGAATTCATTAAAGAAGTTATAAATTGGTGAATGAGAATTTAAATAAGTAGGATCGATTATTGAAAATTGTAGAAGGGATTACGAAAATTCAGAAGATTTATGAAATGAATTATAATGAGTTGTGACTTTACAATAAGGTTGTAAATGTTTTATGAACTTGGAAATAAAGGGGATATTTCCTCGTTTGTGGATATACCTAAAAAATCGATAAGATATAAATATTCCTAAGTGTTGAAAAGTATGTGATTTTGGAAATATATTTATAAATATTTTTCTAAGTATTGAAATAAATGATTTGGGAATCTTTTGACTATGGAAAGGTTATACAGAAATATTTCTAAGTGTTAATATGGATTGAAAATATCCCGTTAAGGATATAAGGATTTGAAATTGTTTTAAACATTGGAATATTTGAAGAGATTTGAATATATATCTGTGTAAAGATTTTTGAAATGAATGTTTTGAGAAGATTTAATAAATTCGGCCTAGTGACTGCTAATGTGTGAAAATTTGATAGTTAAATAACCGACTATCAAATCTGGCCAAATTTGTTGATCGTATCGAAGAGACCGGGATCGGATTTAACTATTCGAAAACCACTTTGATCCGATTTGTGTATTACGAATTGTGATATCGTGGAAGTAATAAAGACGGTGGTTTTGGAGATTCGGTTTGTTCAGACCCAGAACAACTTGTATGGATGAATGCTACCTTTTTGCATCGTTGCCTGAAGGCAATGTTAGCATTCTAAGTATGAATGCTATTCTAAAGGTAAAACGTAGCCTCAAGCCCCATCAACTGGAATGACAAAAACAGGGGAGATGCAGCAGGGCTAAGTGGGTCGCACCCAATTAGGGTATGTTATCACTTTTCTAGATATCCTCAGATATGTTATAATTATGGATATGGTTGTGCATGGAAAAGAGAACGCTCGATTAGGGTGGGAACACCCGAGGTGATAACATATTCGGTACTATCCAGATCAGGGGTAGACCGTTCCTGTGTTGGCAAGGGATCCAGGCGAGGTCCTCGGTACATTTTTCTAGAGGTGTACTATGGCGGGCGATACCCCAGTAGCCCAGTCATTGTATGAAATCCAATATCCACTACGAGCGTGTACGGTTTTAGTTGTATACCAACTATGCTGAAACGTGAGATGCAAGCATTTCAGCTATTTTCTAATTTATTTTCTATATAATATCAAATGATTTTGATATAAAATGTTTTGGTTATCGTAAGGTAGAAACTCGTCATATTTATGTGTGGCGTGATTTTACGGGATACCTTTGTTTTCAAAGGATTTTGATAAGAGTAAAAATTCAAATTGAGTGTGTTTTCTCACACTGGTTTTCTAGAGTGACTCGGGTGTTAGTTTATCATAATGCTCGGGTCAGACCGAGTATTACAGATTTAGGTTAGGATGATATGGAACTCAGAAGATGAGTAGAAGGATTTCAAGCGTACTTAACGTACTTAATTGTATTCCGCTGTGTATGTGTATGCTATATATTCAGCACTTGTGAGGACAAGTTATAATAACTGTCCATATTGATTTGCGATTGTTGCACTCCGATAATTGGATGTATAAAAACAATTATAGTTCTTTTTGTATAAAGATATGTTATTATCTATTATATATTGTTCTGCTGCGATTGTGAGATTCTATATGATTGTTTCTATTTCTTCTTCTATCTCTTTCTTCTTTACCCCTAAGATTCGTATTTCTATTCAATTTGAGTTGGACACGTGTGATTTATTGTCGACTCAAAGGGTACAGAGATACGGGCCATTACATTTGGTATAAGAGCTGAAGGTTAAGCGAGAACCTTGGCTTTGGTGGGAATTACTCATTAGAGATAGGGTCAGTAGTACCCTAGAATGAGTTTGAGTATATTAATAGATATGGGCGCGTATTTGTTAGTGAATATGAAATGTTTTATATTGTGTTGATTTATCTGTTGCGTGGCTTATAAATTCTAGTCGAATAGTAGGATGCCACTAAATCGATAGGGGTTTCTAAGCACTTGAACACGGTAAACCGACACGGTATGGTTTTGAAGTAGGTAAATGAAATAATTTTACCTTACTATATTTTGATATAAAAGAAATAATTTTCTAGAAATCATTATAGTATATTGATGTGTTTGGTTGATAATATTATAATCTAAACAAGATTATAAAATCTGAAATGGTTTATATAACCAAATAAAATTGTATAAATATGACTTATACATAGTAAAAGTTAAAATTATAATCAAACCAGAACTTGGAAATTTAAAATCCCGGCAATTTTTGAAAATGGCTTTCAAAGTTTTTTGAGATAAATAATAATAGTATTATATTGAAAATATTTCTTAATAAAAATTGTTTTAAATAGTTTTGGAAGTGATAAAGCCGAAACTCACTTCGGTCTTTGGAAAATAATCCTGGTGATGACTGCAGCATCACCAGTATTCATTTTCGAGTTTCTAAGTGATGGATTGCTACTGTGATTATTTGGCTTCAAAATTGTTTTGGAAAAATCGGGTTTTAATTTAAAAATTCCAAAAGCAAGATTTGGTACACAGGAAGGAATATATATATTTATATATGGGATTTCAAAATGATTTGAAATAGAACCGAGTGACTGAACTCTGAAATTTACAATTAAATAAGAAGTGAAACCAAAGGAAAATAAGTTTTTGAAATAAAACTTGAGAAAAGTGAATTCCAATATAAAATTAAAATTTAACTTATGCAAGCTAAATGAATTAAATTTGAAAAGGGAAATTGTAGGGATTTGAATTTAACTTAAGCTAAGTTAAAATAAAATTGGATTGGATTAAAAATGATATCGAATGGATTGTATAAAACTTAAATTGTAAAGTAATTATATAACTATAGGTTATAAATTTTGAATAGGATGAAATTTAAGTGGAAAATTATGGAATTGTGAATAAATTGAAGTGGATATAAATAAGAATTGCAAAGGGGTTATATAACTATGAGTTATAAATTATGGGATGGAATGAATGTAAAGGGAAAATTTTATTAAATAGTGAATGGGTAAGTTGGTGTAACTTGTAAATTTGTAAATAAAATGGAATTTTGACGATTTGGGATAATTGGACAACCCCGAATGGATTTTAAAATTTACTAAGCGTTTGGTGAAATAAAAACTAAGTTTTACAACTTATTGAATGGAGAAATAAAATGGTAAAACTAAAATGAAATCGTTAAATATTTGGAATAAAATCCAAACTTGAATTATAAGATGAATTTGAACTCAAGTCAATTAAATGAAGTGATTTTTGAAATAAAAATCAGATATTGAATTATAAATTGGAAGTGAACTGATTAGATAAATTAATTAGTTAATTGAATATAGAAATGGAACTTAACTAGGTTAAGTAAAATGGATTGTAGATTGAAATTAAAATTGAATGTGTAGCTTGGGTATAAATTAAATTCGACTTAAATATAAGCGAATTAGATATATTTTGAATATTGTCGAATAAAGTAGAAATGGATTGAAATGGTAGTTACTTAAATTATAAACAAATTCAATTGAAGTGTAAGTAAATTGAATATGGTTGGGATATTATTGATAAGAATGAAATTCAGCTTATATGAATAGTTATGAAATGTTTCATAAATAAACTGGCATGGATTGGATAGTCGTTGAATATAAAATTAAGCGAATAAGATTTTGGTAAATAAATTGAATGTGAATCCATAAAAATGGATAAATTAATTCGGAAGCAATTTAAATTTGGCTGATAAATTGAAGTGTGTATTTTATTCAATAAATATCACCAAATTTGTACGAAAAAATTTGTCGTTTGAAGTAAATGGAAGTAAACAAAATTTTGTGAATAAATGGAAAGTGAATAAATTGATTTTGAAACAATTTGAAATGGATATGAAATTGGTTGGTATAAATATGAATTGAATGATAGTAAATGGTATGTGAACCATTTGGAATTGAATGAAATGACGTATAAATTGAATTTGAAGTGAAAAACTAAATGTTGGAACTCTGTATCTGCATGTACCTTCTAAATTACATGATATACCATGTTAGCATTATGAAATCATGTGTTTAAAATAGTTAAAGGAATGTAAAGTTATTAAATTTTATAAAGTATTAAACTTATGTGTTTAAATTGAGTAAGTACATGTACACGGAGCCTATTGGGCTAAATTTGGGTTGCGAAATTGCATATAAGATAAGCTCGCTCGCTTAATAACGCTAATATAAGGTATGCTTTCGGATTAAATACAACAATGATATAAATATTGTTATACCATGAGAGTCGATGTATATATTTTTATCATATTTGTCATATTGCAAAAGGCTCTCCGTACCAAGGAGACTCTGTCAAAAAATTTCGGAAATTTAGGGTGTCAGAAAATTTTTGTTAACTAAAATTTGATTTTTAATTATAATTAAAATAAGTAGTTTGATTTAGAAGTGAAAACAAATTTTTTTGAGTGGAACTAAAAGATTTGGGAAAATGGAATATCGAATTTTAACTAAGTGGGTGTTTGAAAAGTAATGGGTTTCGATCATTCATCCTACCTTAGCAATTTTGGGGACGAAATTCTTTTAAGGGGGGAGAAATGTAACAACCCGGATTTTCCGTCATTTGATTTTTAATAATGTTTTAAATTTTTGTATTTGGAATATAAGTTGATTTTGAATATGAAGATTTCGGTTGAAAATTATAGAATGAATTTAAATTTCAATTATAACGATTATTGTAATACGAATAGTGCAAATAACTGGAATTTGAGTTGAATATGAATCGAAACGATTTCTAATGTTGATTTAAATTCTATTTGAATTATAAATGAGTTAGCAAGTTTCTAAAATAGGAATTTCAAGTGATTTCGTAAATTTTTGAAATCGTCGATTTTATCGACGCGTTAAAATAGCGATCCAGGGCACAGTCTCGGAATTCGACGAAACCAGTTCCTTTGGATCCGTAATAGTGTATTATTATTAGATTTAAAATTTCATAGGGTTTGGATCCACCGTGTGGTCGTACAATCTGGAAACGCCTAGAAATAATTTAATTGAATTTAATTTAAATAGTCGATTTAAAAAGCTATCTTCTCCACAAAACTTGTTCCATTGTGTTCAGAATAGGGGTATAACATTAGGAACGCCAGGCGGCACGCCTCAATAGGAATTCGGGATTTTGAGTTATGAAAAACGAGATATTTTGATTATAATATAATATTTAAAACTTCAAAGTCAAACTCTACCATCTCTCAAGCCACCCTATAACCGGCATACCTTGTACCAAAAGCCACCTCCTTCTCGTTTAAATATGCACCTATCTTCATTCAGAAGCGAAATCGAGACTGCCTTCCTCTTTTCAAAATCGAAACCCAGTTCGAATAAAAAACAAATCTATACACGATGGAATCACGTTGTGAGCACGAGCAAGTGGAAGCAGCGGCTTCGTCATTGAGCACAGCAATGACAAGGGCAAATCAAAGAGACTGCGATCGAGTCGCGAGTTCGATGAGGGGCGTGTGGAAAGGTGGCGCACGCGTGCAGGGGAAACGGCGACGATCAAGAGTTAGAGGGCGTGGGCTCCTCCGGTGGGATTCATTCGATACTGGAACGCGTGCATGATTTTGACTAGGGGAGAATGAAGTCACAATGGGCCGAGGTATCGGTGGCAAAGGTGTGGTGAGGCCAGCAGAGGCGTACGTTGGCGTGGTAGTCAAGGGAGATGGCGAAGTCGAACTGGGGTCTTGTGAAAACTAGGAGGTAGAGGAAGTCGTGTGCATTTCTGCGATTTGGGGAAGAAGTGTATTTCGTTAATAAAGGTAATTTATTAATTTAAGTTGTAATTAGTGAAATTAATATATATATATATATCAAATTTGTGAATCTTATTAATGAAATATCTAATTCATACGAGATTGAAATCAAACAAACCAAGTTGCGTTGCGATCGTGATGATGAGAGCTTTACAAGGAAATTAGTTTGGAGATTTTTGGAGTCGGCTATTAATTTAAAATAGGAATGGATTGCAAATAAAAATCAGGATGAGTAAATCTCACTCGATTTGGTTGACTAGTTTAATTTATAGCAATTGAAAATTATTTATTGGTTGATTGGATGAATTTATAATAACTTATCAATTGAATAGTATTATATATATATAGTAGTGTATATTAGTATTTGGATATATTTCTCGCCTATTGGAGCGGATGAGATCCTATGCGCCCCGCATAATAGCGGATGACCCTATATTATTGCGCTATCCCGCCTCGAAGCGGGATTGGTATTTTATGTTATCTAACATTCGTGGATGCAAGGAAACAGGTTGGAAGGATCTAACTGGATTCCTCAAAAATGTTGATTTTATTTCATATATAGTGATATATGATGTGTGCGAATAATCTGATATAGATTATATTATGATTTGGATTTATTAGATGTTATAGTAGCACTGGATTTAATTTTGGTATTTTAAATACCATAAATATTATTTTTAAATTTGAAGGAATTAAAAGGAGATTTTGTATATAAAAATATTTATATCAAAATTTGGATTATTTTAAAAGAGATTAATTTGGATAAAGCAATAATTGATTTTGGGTTGTACTTAACTTTTCGGAAAAAAAATTAAGATTTTAAAATAATTTATATAGAGGATTTAAACAATGGATTTTGAAATGATATTTCTAAAAGAATATGGGAAAGAAGTTGAAATCGATATATAAAATAGATTTGTATAATAAATGGTATTTAAAACGGAATGGATTTATAAAAGGAAATTTTATAAATGAGATTATAGTTGTAAACAAGTAAAACCCAAATGAGTTTGTAAATTTATAAATGATGTTTATAAATAAGGGAAATGATATCAGTTGATAAATTGGGAATATAATTTCACAGTGTGAATTTATATCGAGATATGAAAATAGATTTTTGGCAAAAATAGTGGATTCTATTTTGAAAAGTGATCATGGTTAGGGAATCAGAATGAAATCGATGTGTCTTGAATCGAGAGGAATTTATAAATTGAAATTGGTTATTGGGATTTTAAAAATATATTTTTGTTAAGAAGTTAAGTTTTGTTTAAAAAAAATTATTTATCAAACTATGTAATTTAAAGCTGGTTAGTATTGAAATACTTCGGAAGTTAATTTTCCAAATATCTAATATTAATTGGAATAAGATTCTAATTTTTATAATCAGCTTTGCAAATTGATTGGTTTTATTTAAAAATGAATTGGAAATGTATTGTTAAATGAGTGAACTTCGAAAATGAATCTGAATTCATTAAAGAAGTTATAAATTGGTGAATGAGATTTTAAATAAGTAGGATCGATTATTGAAAATTGTAGAAGGGATTTCAAAAATTCCAAAAATTTATGAAATGAATTATAATGAGTTGTGACTCTACAAAAAGGTTGTAAATGTTTTATAAAGTTGGAAATAAAGGGTAGATTTCCTCGTTTGTGAATATACCTAAAAAATCGATAAGATATAAATATTCCTAAGTGTTGAGAAGTAAGTGATTTTGGAAATATATTTATAAATATTTTTCTAAGTATTGAAATAAATGATTGGGAATGTTTTGACTATGGGAAGGTTATACGGAAATATTTCTAAGTGTTAATATGGATTAAAATTATCCTATTAAGGATATAAGGATTTGAAATTGTTTCAAACATTGGAATATTGAAGAGATTTAAATATATATTTGTGCAAAGATTTTTGAAATGAATGTTTTGAGAAGATTTAATAAATTGGGCCTAGTGACTGCTTATGTGTGAAAATTTTATAGTTAAATAATCGACTATCAAATCTGGCTTAATTCGTTGATCATTTCGAAGAGACCGGGATCGGATTTAATTATTCGAAAACCGCTTCAATCTGATTTTCGCGTCACGAATTGTGATATCGTGGAAGTAAAGAAGACGGTGATTTTGGAGATTCAGTTTGTTTAGACCCAGAACAACTTGTATGGATTAATGCTATCATTGCATCATTGCCTGAAGGCAATATTAGCATTCTAAGTATGAATGCTATTCTAAAGGTAAAACGTAGCCCCAAGCCTCATCAACCGGAAATGACTAAAACATGGAAGATGCAGCATGGCTAAATGGGTCGCACCCAATTAGGGTATGTTATCACTTTTCTAGATACCTTCGAATAAGTTATAATTATGGATATGGTTGTGCATGGAAACAGAGTGCTCGATTTGGGTGGGAACACCCAGGGTGATAACATATTCTGTACTATCCAATATCCACTACGAGCCTGTACGGTTTTAGTTGTATACCAACTATGCTGAAACGTGAGATGCAAGCATTTCAGCTATTTTCTAATTTATTTTCTATAGACACTATTATAATATCAAATGATTTTGATATAAAATGTTTTGGTTATCATTAGGTAAAAACACGTTGTATTTATGTGTGGCGTGGTGGTCTTACGGGATACCTTTGTTTCCAAAGGATTTTGATAAGAGTAAAAATTCAAATTTAGTGTGTTTTCTCACGCTGGTTTTCCAGACTGACTCGGGTGTTATTTTATTATAATGTTCGGGTTAGACCGAGTACTATAGATTCAGGTTAGGATGCTATGGAACTCAGGTGACGAGCTAGAGGATTTCAAGTGTATTTCACGTACTTGATTATATTCTGCTGTGCATGTGTATGCTGCATATTCAGCACTTGTGAGGACAAGTTAAAATAACTGTCCATATTGATTTGTGATTGTTGTGATTGTGAGATTCTGTATTGTTGTTTCTATTTCTTCTTCCATAACTTTTTTCTTCACCCCTAATGATCTGGTATTTCCGGCACTCGATTTCTCGGCATGCTATACAGTGAACGTATTGATGTCGATTTTCGTAGGTCAAAAATCCCGGTTCATTACATAATAAGTATTATAATTTAGGCAAGTAGAGTAGAATGGTAGGTAAGAATTCCTTTTGAACTTTTTCTTGAAATAGGCTTTTGTAGGTTGGGATTGCTTTGACAGACCTTTCGACTGTGTCGAAAGGGTTAGGTTCCGTGCTTAATGACCTTTCGACCTTGTAGAGTTAGTATCGATTCTCTTTAGAAAGCTTTCCCTTTTGAAGTAGATAGAATACCTTGGATAAGGTTTATCTTAGTTGGATTTGACATTGTTGAAAGCTTCAGTTATCGATTGGCAGGGTCTTTATCTTAGAACCTGAGACAGAGGTTTGGACTCTGTCGAAAGCAGGGTGATTTGGGTGTTAAAACTTGATTCAGGAATTTAAGGTAGGGGTTTCAACTCCGTCGAAAGCTTTGAACCTAACTTTCTTGGGTATAAACTAGTGATCTCAAGCTACAGTGTTATGGTAAAGGGTTTCGACCTTGTCGAAAGCCGGATCCTCCAGCTCTTTGTACTATTAAAGGTTTAAGTAGTCATGACTTGGTTTTCGACTTTGCTGGAAGCTAAAACTCAGAGGACGGTTACTTGAAGTATGAACTTGAAGTTGATTAAATCTTGCTAGGTTTCGTCTGTGTCGACGGTGCCTCTCGATGAAAGCGATACCTGAAACACAAAAGTGAAACTGACATGAACTTTGATAAAATGATGAGTAATCTAAAATACTCAAAACTTCCTCTTCATAAGCAAAAGATGGATTTATTGCTTCCAACTCCCCCAAATTAATCTTCTATTTAGGTTTACAATTCTTTTGATTAAAGAAATACAAGTTTGGAATGAGAGGGATCGGATCCCCAAAACGTGACCCCTTGGGTCTTATATATAGATGCGGGTCAACACCTTTCAACCCTGATGCTTTTGACTGGGTCGAAGGGTGGCTGCCGAAAGACTTAAGCATGTTGCCGCCTTTGTCAAAATGTACGGTTGCGCTCCTCTTATTTGAGTTGTCTTGTAAGTTCTTCCGACTCTGTCGATAGCCGTTGTTTATTGGTTTCGATGATGTTGGTTATGCATGTTCTCTTGTTTCTGATCTGATGCAGAACCCTCCTGGACCACGTTGGTTTCGACCGATTCGAAAGGCTTACTACAATTTTCAAAGGGGTTGCTCAGGATGATTCTTGCTTCCAAGAAATTTGAATGGAGGCAATCCATTGGTTTCGAATGGTTTGGCATATGTTCAAAGAGCCATTCTTCATTGTCTTTGGAAGGTTAGCTTCAACTTAATCGAAAGGTCTTCATCCTGTCGAAAGGTTGTTAACGAAGGCGGAAGGGCGCTTTCGACTCCTTCTTCTTCTTCGAAAGGTAAGAAATTACTAGATCTTGGATGTATAACCCTTCGACACCTTCGAAAGGTTCCTAAACTTCCAGACTTAATTGATAGCATCCCTTCGACTCTTCCGAAAGGTTTTGCTGGAGCTCTTCTCTTTTGTTCTTCGCTTAAAGAGGTCTCGACTTAGTCGAAAGGTGAATATTTGTAGTAACATTTGTCCCCTCCCCCCTGCGAAGGGATGCACTAGACTTTTCAAGTCAACTTTGTCGAAACCTAAAAGCTTCCCGCATCTTGGTCTTCCCGTGTGAATCTGGGCCGTCCATTCAAATCTTATCTAGCGACTGGAAATTTGGGCAACTTTTCTTATAAAGTACACTTTTTCTTCTTCTTCTTCGTTTACCTGCAATCAAAGTTATCGAACAAAAGTAAAAGAATTCTCTAAAATTTCGGAAAATTTTTCTCGCTTCCAGAAATCAAAGTAATTTCCAAATCCAAATCATAAGTTTAGATTAATCTTTGTTTCGCTAGTTTTTATTTGAGCTTCGTTCATGTTTTACTTGAGTTTTTTCAGATTTCGAAATTGAAATTTGATTTTGAAATGCCTGAACCTCGATTTTCTAGGAGCAGAATTGGTTTGATTTGCCAAGAAGCTTTTTCTTTGTTCAGTTTAATGAATTAATAAAGTTTGTTTCTCGTTTTGGATTTTCATCCCAACATTTACAGTTTTTGCTCTTCCTTAGTAAATCTGGATTTTTAGTTTAATTATAATTTTACACTTATGAAATCGGAAAGGGTTGATTGCTATTGTTCTTCATCATTTTTTTAAATTTATTTTCTTATCAGATTTGGTTAATAAATTTTGAAACCTTAGGTTTGCAATCGGGTTTGGAGAAAGCGGTGGAACTTGTTTTCTTTGCCTAGAAGTTTCAAATGTAAAGATGAAAAATTAGCGCTATAAAATGACCTTTCTATCCCTTCGAAGGAGGTCGAGGCGGTAATATTGGTTTTGTTTCCTTAGCCCCTTTCGATAGGGTCGAAAGATGTTGTGGTGCCAATTTTGACCAACTTTGTCGAAAGGTTATGTAGCTAAGTAAAGTGTACCCACCCCTTCGATAGCAAAACGTTTTGACATAGCCAAAACCTCTTGTTTCAATTGCAATCCATTTTCCTTAATTAATTTTTGGAATCATTAAACCATTTCGACACTCTCAACACCACTTAAATCTACTGAGTCGAAACCCTCTAGAGCTGCTTTTCTCCAACGTTGTCGAAATGTTCTAAGTGCACGTAAGTTTAAATTGGGACCTTTCGACTCGATGAGTATGTGAGGTTTCGACAACGTTTGTAGTTTTTCTTAGGAAACCTAAGTTTTTGGCTTCGACTGTGTTGAAGGGTCTTTTTACTTGGTTTGTGGAGTGTTAGTAGCGTATATTTTTTGTTCAAGTTTTAAGTTAACTTGGACTACCTCCTTTTAGCAATTTAGTTCCTGTATAGCTTTCATCACTGTCAAAAGGTATCAATTAAACAAATATTTCGACTTATCCTTTCAACCTTGTCGATAGCTCAAGGAACTCTTATTTAGGCTTCCGACAATGTCGAAATGTTCTTGATAAGTGTTGATGTCTTTGTTCCTTTCAACGATGTCGGACGCCCAATGTCTTTGACTATTTAACTTAAGCATTTTTAAAAAATTTAAAGTTTCCTATTTGATTTTTGTCTAAGTCACTTGAATTAGTTTGACTAATTCTTAAAAGAATACTATATCCATATCAAACTTGAAAATTTTAACTGAAACATTTTTATGTGGCAGAATCATGAGTTCTCCAAAGAAAGTTGAAGCTACTTCAAAGTGTTCTTTGATATCGACTCAAGATGAAGTGGATGCTATTCTCAACGACTTTGGAATCACCGGAGTGCAAGCCATTCCCCATGCAGAAAATGACACTATCAGCGGCCCTCCTAAAGGGTTCTTTGTCTACACTGCTATACACATATGGCATGGAGGGTTTCTTCTATTCTCGGACTTCCCATCTAGATTCATGTCTTATCTTGGAATTGCCCCCAATTTAGCTATCTCTGAATGTATACACCTATCTTCTACCTTTGAAGTTGATGGCACTTGAATCTGGCGTCCCTTCTCTGAATGCGGAAGTATTGAACCACTTGACTCGATTAGTCAAACTTAGTGCTCTTAATCACCAGATCTTTAGAGCTAACCCTCTGAAGAAGCTTATATCGGATGTGGTCAAAAAATTCAAATAATAGGAAAACCAGTTTTTCTTTGTTTGATGTTTCCCAAATATTAGTAGGACCTTTTTTCCCCCGTAAGTTCAAATTTTTCATTATCTTTCTTTCAGTTTATTATTTCCCGTGTCCAATCGCTATCTTATACCAGGTTCTCCCGCCAAGGAACTAAACGAAGTAGACAAGAGAACGGTGGAATCGCTTATCATAGCTTATGCTAAAATCGAAAATCGACTAAAGTTGCTGATACCCTCAAACTTGAGGAAGCATTCCCTTCTTCTTCCCGGCCAAAGGGTTTTGGGACTACCCCCTTTGGTCCAACATACTTCAAAAGGAAAGCGCTTCCTTGCCTTGGGAGATGTTGAACGCTTTTCTCCCATGTCACCCATCTATGCAGACCATTCCGGTCAGTTATGGGCTAAGCATTTGCTTTCTATCTCTGTTGCTTCCCAAATTATCTCGCTAACTTTTAATCTGCTTGGGATCTTTACATCTGCCTCTCAGGTTACAGTGCCCGTTAGTGGTGCTGCCCCTCTTTCCTCAATTTCTAGAGTGCCATCAATTATCGAATTCTTTGCCAGAACCAAAAAAACTTTCAAAAGAAAGTTGATGGAATCGTCTAAAACAGAGCCACCAAAGAAAGCTGCTAAAGTTATAGACGTAGAGGAGGAGGAACGTTCATCGCTTGACAAAGCTCCGAAAAGCCTGGTTGTCGAAGCTTCCAAAGACAAACCACTGCAAACCCAAATTGCATTTGATCCCATCTCTCGCATCTCTATTTCAGACTCGCCAACTGCTCTCGCACAAATGCAACTGGCTTTAAATATGCCTCCTACTCCAAAGCACATTCCTTCTCGGCCATCATCTTCTTCTCCTTCTGCTATCAACTTCGAAGAGATAACTGAGTCTATCCTTCACTCGGAGTCCTTCACTTCAATTCTCCCACATTCTTCCGTTCTAGATTTGGCAGGGCACTACCGCTCTCTAATTGAGCAACAACTTCTAGTAAGTCTCTCTTTAATTGATCTTATCATCATTGGTTTTTTTTTCTAAATCACTAATTTGTATTACATTTCTCCTTTCAGATTTCAAAGAGTTGGCTAACTTTAAATGAACATGCATCGAAGTCTTCTGCCGAATCCTCCAAATTTCAGGAGGAAATTTCTGACCTTAAAAATCAAGTGTCCTCTCTTTCCGCTACTAAAGATGAAGCTTCCTCGGAGCTGGAACGATTAAAAGCTTCTCTTTCCCAAGTCGAAACTGATCTTGCGGCAGAAAGACAGGCTTGTCAGCTTCTTGCTGATGAGAAATTTGACATGGAGCTCACTTCAAATGATTCTGAAGACGAGAAAACTTGCTTAGCCGCAAAGAACATTTCCCTGAATAAAAATTTCAAGAAGACCAGGGCTTCATTGAAACTCGCTATCAATGTCATTACTAACGCTAAGCAGCGAGTATCTCAATTTATTGGCGCTACTCTTGGGCAAATGCTGCTGAAATCTTATAAAGAAGCCCTCATTCTTGCATATGCTAACAACTTCAAGAAATGTCCTGACATTGGCTTCCCTTTGTTTGATTCTGCCCTAGTTGATAGAATAATGGGTAAAATTAACCGAATGAAGTAGGGATTGAACCTGAAGATGAGGAGGAAATCAATGCTTATAAGATCCTTTCCTTTGATGTCCCCTCTTTTGATATTGAGTCGGAATCTGAAGATGAGGGAGATGATGATAATGCCGCATGGGAAGAAGGAGATGATAAGAATGATGGAGATGACCATGACGACGATGATAATGATGACAATGATGACAACGTCCATGGTGGTCAGGGGTCAGGTGGAGATGATGGAGCTCACCACGATACCTCTGATAAGGATGGAGATGATAATACCAAAGCTTCAGAAATAGAGCCAACTCCTCCTACATCTACCCAACCTGAATATGTTGGGCCTTCTTCTTCCCAAGAGGATGAGCCTGCTCCTGTTAATGTCGAAGAGCCCAAAGGGAAAGGGCAGGTTTCCCAAGCCGCTGTCCCAATATCATAGGTATAGGATTCTCTGTTTAAATATCTTTCACTTCAAAGGTTATATTAGTGTGAATCATTCTTTTTAGATAAGGAAGAAGTCCACCCTTCCCTATAAGACAAAACTCGAAAGAAAACAAGCCGAAATAAACCGGTTATATAGGGAATTAGACAAACAGATAAGGGAGCATAATGTACTCTCTGAAAAGTATCATAGGCTTGACAGGAGTGCCTCGGTATTGGCGTCATTCAAACATCAGAAAGCTGCTTCATTATTAAAGAGAGCGCGCCTCCGATACGACGCTCTCTTAAAGGAAAATCGAGAGTTACTTACTTTATTTTGGATGCTGATTGAAGAGAGAGACATCTTAGTTAACTTTTTATACAAAACTTACTGCAGACACTAAATAATTTATTTTTCGTACTTAGGCGAATTCAGTGGGGGTTTACTTAGACGTTTTCACAAGAAATACTTAGATGAATTCAGATCTGACCTGCATCCAGGAGCTTGTTGGAACTTACCATGGGTAAGATCGATTCCTCATAATATCCCTCCTGAAATGCTTAAGTATTATAAAGACAAATTTGTATCTGACATATTCTCTAAGTTTTTTTGTACAAATCAGACGAATAATCATAAAGAAACGTTATGATGTATCGATTTATAAATGTTTGTTTCAGTTTTGCCTTTTATGCTTAGCTCCGCTTTATTATACTATTTCAGAATGATTTTTCATTAGGTCGCCTTGTCTCTAGAGACCATTTAAGCCAATACGTCAAATTGAGATGATTTTATCTCGAAAAGGCGTCGATTTTAAAATCTTCAAAATTAGAAAGATACTGCTTCCTCGGAGATTTACAAAAACTTTACTTGGAGTATCCTCTACTCCGGTTTGATTTTCTTAGTGATGAAAAAGAGGCATTCCTTAAAGAGATCGGAACATTCAATACAAAATTAATTTGTGGTTGCGATAGTCCTCCAGTTGGGAAATAAGACTATAGCAAATGTCCCCCAGTGTTAATCCCGGATAGACTAAATATTCCTTTTGATTCTACAGTTAATCTTTTTGCCAATTCGCTAGACAAAGTTAAAAATGTAGTTTCTAAGCTTTAAATCTCAATTAATTGTCTATTGTATTTTTTGACTTCGTTATTGTTTGAATTGTAATCTTTTGTCATAATAATAAAGAAATTCTTCATTCTGATTTTAACTTTGTTTGGTTTCTCTCCGTTAAAATAGGAGCTTCAATTATCTACTGCTTCTCTCCCTTTTAACCTATCATCACGCGTCACTTCTCTTAGAGAGAAACTATTAAAATCCAGCCGAAGGACCGAGCTTAGCGACGATATCTTATTGGAACGCTTTGGTGGCAACATCGAAGCTTTGAAGTGGCATAAAAGATACTTTCTTCAGAAGACCATAGCTGGTAATCTGAAAGATAATGTTGCCTATTTGGAAGCCGAAGTTAAAAGTAAGGAAGAAACAATTTCCGCACTTAAACGACAGGTGAAGACCAATCCCTCAATTGACTTCGATCATAAGATGTTGGAGTTAATTCAACAAATCAGTGATTTAGATTTGAAACTGAAGGATAGTCAGGCGTAGTGAGAACCACTGGAATTCATTTTGGCGGAGAAGATTTCAAGCATTGATTTACCAGTTCCTTGCGCCACTCCTTCGACTACTAAACTCACAAGGTCATCACACCTCGTGGCTCAGAAATTCCCAACTATAATCAACCCTCTCTCGGGCTTAGACGAGAATGTTGTAGGAAATTGGTGCCGGAATGTTAAATTTGAAATAGCCAAGTATTTTGACGAGCAACAGAAAGCGAAATATTCTCAGACTATCAATGAGTATGCTGCTAAGAACCAAAAGCTTGAACACGATTTTTACTTCCCTCAGAAGCACTGCAGAGTTAGAGAGGGATAACAAGATCTTAAGGGGCGCCAGCAGAGCTTTCAATCATTCATTGAAAACTAACATTGAAGCGATCGATGATGAAGACAGAGTAAGGAGAAAAGAAAAGAAACGCAAAGAAGTTCTCTGCACTATGATTCGTCATGTAATGGGTCCTTCAGTTGCTGAGACCCTTGACAAAGCCGCCCAAGACTTATGATATATTTGTATCTTTGAAATGTGTAATCTCATTTTGTATATATGTGAACAACTTCATGGTTTTGTAAATTATTTCATGACTTATGTAAATCATATAAATTTTGTAAATATCACCTGAGTTGTAATTCCCTTCTGTAATATCACTTCTGAATGTTTTTTGATAGCTCCTTCATTACTTCCGTATTTGCTGTATCTTTCATTTCACTTTACTGTGTTGATTTCTGACGCAGCGGATATTACAAAAACAATGTAGATCGATGAAAGTAGCGATCGATGGATTGGAAGATACTGGAATGCCCAAATTCGTTGATCCGAAGATACCGAACTCTAGCTATCTCTGACACGTTGATCGCGCACGATACCGTGAGGAGAGATCTTCAATTCTTCAAGCGTTGATCAAGCGCACTTGATTCCGCGAATCGGCTTCTGCAATCGTTGAATCGAGCGCACTCGATTATCCGAAAGAGGAGATAGGAGATTACACTCAACTACCAATTTAAATGAAAGCACAAAGCAATCAAACAAGAATTTTATTCAAAAATCAACAACCTTTACAAATGGCACCACCGGCCTATTTATAGCATTTTACAACTCACACGAAAAAACAACAAAATTACATCAACTCCTAAGTCGGCACGGACCTAACAACCTCCGACTTACGACTCAACATGACTTACGACTTAAAAGTAACGAAATACAGACGATATACGACTTACAAAATACAACACATTAGTACATAGCGACTTAACAATGCCACGAGTTAACAGATGACGACTTAACAAAGCAACACAACAGCATCTTTCTACGACTTAAGAATCAACGGTTTAGGTTAAAGCGGCATAAGAACCTACGGCCCAAGCTTCAGCGACTTAACACCCAACGACTTAAGATATCAGCGACTTACGACTTACTATAAGTCAGTAACAACTTAACAGCTCCACCAGATCAGCCGACGTAGCATACATGCCGACTTAAAGAACAGACGACCTTAATCATGCAAGTTACGACATAAGAACCAGACGACTTATCAATCAATGGCTCAGATTAAGCGGCATAGAAATCCACGCTCCAGTCTTCAGCGACTTAACTCCAAACTCGTTAGGTCGTTCACGACCTAATACTTCACCAATTTGCTCTGCCTTCTCACTGTGTAACTCGGTAGATAGTTCAGGTGACTTAACTAAGTCGTAACTCGGTAACGACTTATCACCCGCTCCGTTAAGTCGTGCACTAACCAAAACACTTCCTTTAAGTCGTTGCCGACTTAAGCCTTCGCATTTTTCAACTCGTGTTGCTCCAGTAGTTTTAGGTCGTAACCCAGCACTTCCCTTGAATCGTTGACGACTTATAGCTCCTTCCTTAAGTCGGTCACGACTTATGCCTTCACCTTCCTTAAGTCGGTCACGACTTATGCCTTGATCCCTATTAAGTCGGTCACGACTCATGCCTTGGGAAATTATAGCTTGGCCTGCATCATCCTCCCCAGGTTGGAAGAAATTCGTCCTCGAATTTGTACTTACTTCCACATCAGCTCGTTCATTCCCATGATATGGTACGAGATGTTTAACATTGAACACATCAGAAGTGTACACATCTTCTGGCAGCTTTAACTTATAAGCATTTTCATTAATTCGTTTCACGACTTCTACAGGACCAATTTTTCTGCCTTTCAACTTGTTATAGACGCCTACTGGAAAACGATCCTTTGTTAACACAGCATATACCATATCTCCTTCATTAAATTCAACATTTCGTCGCTTCAGATCTGCAGAACGTTTATACTTCTCATTCGCTTTCTCCAATCGTTCCTGAACGATTTTATGACATTCCGTCAACCCTTCAACAAAATCAGCAGCTTTCTTAACTGTCCCCTTCGATTGTGGTACTACCGTTAAATCCAACGGCCCCTTTGGTAAGCTCGAATAAACAATCTGGAATGGACTGAACCCAGTACTTCGATTTACAGCATGATTATGGGCAAACTCTGCCTGGCATAACTTCACATCCCAACTCTTCAGATTATCTTGCACCAGACACCTCAGTAAATTTCCCAATGATCTGTTCACAACCTCGGTCTGTCCATCCGTTTGCGGATGATAAGCACTACTAAACTTCAGCTTCGTTCCCACCATTTTCCACAAACTCAACCAAAAGTGACTCAGAAATCGAGTATCTCTATCCGACACAATAGATTCTGGCAATCCATGAAGTCGATAGATCTCCTTTAAAAACAATTGAGCAACATGAACAGCATCCGCCGTCTTCTTACAAGCAATAAAATGTGCCATTTTCGAAAATCGGTCCACCACCACATATATGGAATCATTACCACACTGCGTTCTCGGTAACCCCAACACAAAGTCCATACTCACATCAACCCATGGTTTAGTTGGTACAGGTAGCGGCATATATAAACCAGCATTAGTTGCAGTTCCTTTCGAAACCTGACAGATATGACATCGTTCCACAAACCTCTCCACTTCTTTCCTCATCGATGGCCAAAAGTAAGACAGTGAAATCAACTGTAATGTACGGTCTCTCCCAACATGTCCTTCTTCATGTAGCTCTTTTACAATCTTCATTCTCAAACTACAATCAGGTATGCATAATCGATTTCCTTTGAACAGAAAACCATCTTCCATCAAAAACTCACCCGTCTTTCCCTCCTTGACTTTATCAACCACCTTCGCAAAGTAAGGATCATTGACAAATAATTCTGGCAACATCTCAAACCCCGTCACTTCAACCTTCAGTGTAGTCAACAAATGACTCCTCCTACTCAAAGCATCAGCCACTCGATTCGTCACCCCTGACTTGTGTTTAACAACAAAAGTAAACTGTTGCAGATATGCAATCCACGATGCATGTCTCGCTGAAATCTTGTCTTGCCCTTGTAAATGCTTCAATGCCTCATGATCAGTGTAAAGAACAAACTCTTTCTGAAATAGATAGTGTCTCCAGTGTTTAATAGATTGCACAACAGCATAAAATTCCACATCATATGTACTGTATCTCATCTTTGCTCCTGATAACTTCTCGCTAAAGTATGCAATTGGACGTCCCCTCTGACTCAATACTCCTCCAATCCCAACCTTGGATGCATCAGTGTGTAGCTCAAACAACAACTGAAAATCTGGTAATGCAAGAATTGGTGCAGACGTCAGCAACTCCTTGATCTTCCCAAAAGCATCCCCTGCTTCCTCCGACCATGAAAACTGTTTACCCTTCATACAATCTGTAACCGGCTCCATCACACTACTAAAGTGTGGAATAAACCTCCGATAAAATGAAGCCAACCCGTGAAAACTACGAACTTCCGTTATCGTCTTGGGTTGCGGCCAATCTCTGATAGCTTCGACTTTACTTTGGTCAACCTGTATTCCTTCTTCCGACACAACATACCCCAGAAACAAAACACTATGCGTCATGAACACGCATTTCTTTGTTGCAGCATAAAATTGTTCTTGTCGCAGTACCATTAACACTTCTCTCAGATGATTCAAATGTTCCTCTGGACTCCCACTGTAAATCAGAATATCATCGAAATACACCACCACAAACTTCCCAATGAATGGTCTAAAAATCTGATTCATCACCCTCATGAAAGTACTTGGTGCATTTGATAAGCCAAATGGCATAACCAACCATTCGTATAGACCCTCCCTGGTTTTAAAAGCAGTCTTCCACTCATCACCTGGTCTGATATGAATTTGATGATATCCGCTCTTCAAATCAATCTTCGAAAAGATAGTAGCTCCGCTTATTTGATCAAGCAAGTCATCCAACCTCGGCATTGGGAATCTATATCTCACAGTAATCTTATTCAATGCTCGACTGTCAGTGCACATCCTCCACGTTCCATCCTTTTTGGGTACCAATAAAGCTGGTACAGCACAAGGACTTAAACTCTCCTGCACACGCCCCTGTTCAAGCAATTCTTCTACCTGCCTCCGCAACTCTTCATGTTCCTTCGGACTCATTCGATAATGTGGTCTGTGTGGCAACACAGCACCTGGAACAAGATCTATCTGATGTTGTATATCCCTCAACGGTGGCAACTCCGTTGGTAACTCCTCTGGAAATACATCATCAAATTCTTTCAATACTGGTTTTACTTCTTCTGGTATTTCAACTTCTTCACTGCTCTCACGCCCAATTAACCAGAATACTTCCGACTCCTCCTCTACTTCCTTCACAAACTCCTTCAAAGATAACAAAGTTTTAAGCTCTTCAATCTCTTCTGACTTACTTTCTCCTTGTTGTCTTTTCTTTGGAACTAAGATAATCATCGTGCCTTCAAACATAAAACTGTAGCTGTTGGTCTGACCGTCATGTTGTACTGCTCGATCATACTGCCATGGTCTTCCCAAAAGCAAGTGACAAACGTCCATCTCTACCACATCACACCAGATCTCGTCTTTGTATTTCTTCCCAATAGAGAATGGAACACGAACTCGTCTATCCACTTTCACTTCTCCTCCTTTTGCATACCACCTTTGAATTCAGGAATTTCAGTCTTCATCCCCGACTCCCACTTGTGATCATACTCAGAGTAATTTCTTCCTCGTCCTCGTCCTTGTCCTCGAACACTACCACCATCATATTCTTCCTCAAAATCAAAGGTATATCGTTGTCTATCTCGTCCACCCACATCTCTACTACCATCACGTCTACCACCATCATCCCTTCTATCTACATTCCTCCGTTCACGATCATCCACGTTCCTCCCACACCTTTGATCATTGTCAACACTTCTTTCTCGATTGGATTGTGGTGAGACTCTACTTCCTCCATGGTTAGATTCAGGTGAAACCCTTCTCCGATTTTGATTCATCTCTAACATCATCTTCTCTAACCGACCAATTCCTTCATTAAGCTTTTCACTAAAGTTTTCATTGATTCTTTGCTCCATCTCGTCAACTTCTTCTCTTCGATACAAAGCTTCAACGTTTTAGTGACGATTAGCTCTCCTTGGCGGCATACTTGAAACTTTACAAACTCTTCAAATTCAAACACAATTCGAACTTTGATCCAAAATGAAATGGATCGAAAAATCCACACTTGTTGCAAATCGCGATGAACACGATGAACACAACTTCTCCAAATGATAAGATCCGATCTCTAAACTTCAATACAAAGTCGAACAACTTCAACTTGCTCTCGGCCGTGATAAACAAAACTCAAATCTTCACTTCGATTCAAACTTCTTCAAGATGATTGGCTCCAAGACTCGATTTAGCTATGATTGGCTAAAACAAGCTTTGATACCAAAACTGACGCAGCGGATATTACAAAAACAATGTAGATCGATGAAAGTAGCGATCGATGGATTGGAAGATACTGGAATGCCCAAATTCGTTGATCCGAAGATACCGAACTCTAGCTATCTCTGACACGTTGATCGCGCACGATACCATGAGGAGAGATCTTCAATTCTTCAAGCGTTGATCAAGCGCACTTGATTCCGCGAATCGGCATCTGCAATCGTTGAATCGAGCGCACTCGATTATCCGAAAGAGGAGATAGGAGATTACACTCAACTACCAATTTAAATGAAAGCACAAAGCAATCAAACAAGAATTTTATTCAAAAATCAACAACCTTTACAAATGGCACCACCGGCCTATTTATAGCATTTTACAACTCACACGAAAAAACAACAAAATTACATCAACTCCTAAGTCGGCACCGACCTAACAACCTCCGACTTACGACTCAACATGACTTACGACTTAAAAGTAACGAAATACAGACGATATACGACTTACAAAATACAACACATTAGTACATAGCGACTTAACAATGCCACGAGTTAACAGATGACGACTTAACAAAGCAACACAACAGCATCTTTCTACGACTTAAGAATCAACGGTTTAGGGTAAAGCGGCATAAGAATCTACGGCCCAAGATTCAGCGACTTAACACCCAACGACTTAAGATATCAGCGACTTACGACTTACTATAAGTCAGTAACGACTTAACAGCTCCACTAGATCAGCCGATGTAGCATACATGCCGACTTAAAGAACAGACGACCTTAATCATGCGAGTTATGACATAAGAACCAGACGACTTATCAATCAACGGCTCAGATTAAGCGGCATAGAAATCCATGCTCCAGTCTTCAGCGACTTAACTCCAGACTCGTTAGGTCGTTCACGACCTAATACTTCACCAATTTGCTCTGCCTTCTCACTGTGTAACTCGGTAGATAGTTCAGGCGACTTAACTAAGTCGTAACTCGGTAACGACTTATCACCCGCTCCGTTAAGTCGTGCACTAACCAAAACACTTCCTTTAAGTCGTTGCCGACTTAAGCCTTCGCATTTTTCAACTCGTGTTGCTCCAGTAGTTTTAGGTCGTAACCCAGCACTTCCCTTGAATCGTTGACGACTCATAGCTCCTTCCTTAAGTCGGTCACGACTTTTGCCTTCACCTTCCTTAAGTCGGTCACGACTTATGCCTTGATCCCTGTTAAGTCGATCACGGATCATGCCTTGGGAAATTATAGCTTAGCCTGCATCAATTTCCCTGTAAAGTAGTAAGCAAACAATATCTCTAATTGTTAGCTTGAAACTGCCATACCAGTCAATGTATATCATTTGCTTAGATTAACAAATCACATTGTTGACTGCATGAAAAGTAATTCGTAATAAACATCTAAATTCCATCTTTTAACCGTGATGAGAGATAATCAAGAATTTAATTTTGACCATTTGGCTGGAATATCTAGAATGTGTTGATAGGAAATCCCGCCTTATCACAAGGGTATAAATATTAGATAGTAATTCTTCAAGAGATAGTTAATAAGGGATTGAATCCATAAATCATTGCCTAAATACTTGTAATAGAATCATGGAGACCCATTCCCGGGCCTTAATGAAATTTGAAAAACTAGAAATCCGAGACCCAGATTCGGGTATCAATGGAAACTTATAATAATGATTCTTTTGAGAGTATTTTTGATGCAGATTCAGGCATTTGTGATAGACAAATAGAAATTCATTATTGAAATTTCACACCCATATTAGGGCTCAAATAAGTAATTGTCTTGATACCCAGATTCAGGTATATTAAGATAATCAGTGATCGATAGAGACCCAAAACCCAGATTCGGGTATTAATAAATAAAGATTTGAAATGAATATCCCGAAACCTAGATTCGGGTATTAATTGACAACATTTAGATATGAAAGACCCGAAACCCAGATTCAGGTATTAATAGATGATGCTTAGAAATGAAAGTCCTGAAACCCAAATTCGGGTATTATAAGTGGAGCTCTATTCTACTCCTTTGATGTGTGAACCCTTCAGGTCTTGTGTAGAAGTAATTTGTCTAGTTGCCTCTTGAGCTTGGACGTCTTAGTCCATAATTTGGAATGCCTCTTCTCGAGCTTGAACATCTTAGTTCATGATCTAATGAGCCTCTTCTTGAGCTTAGACATCTTAGTCTATTGCTAAATGTGCCTCCTATTGGGCTTGGACGTCTCAGTCCATTATAGAATGAGCCTCTTCTTGGGCCTGGACATCTTAGTCCATTTTTTGATGGGCCTCTTCTTAGGCCTGGACGTCTTAGTCCATTGTTGTCTGGTGCTCTTGGTTAGCTCATCTTAGAGGCTGGAACCAAGGACTTACCCATCTCCCTCCAGGAGGTGCCGTGCCCTGGCCCTTTTGCGGCGCGGACATGGGCTTGTTCGGTGCTTTACCATGGCCATCTTATGGCATGGATAAAGGCTTACTCCGTCCTCCCTCCAGGAGGTGCCTTACCCTGGCCATAGCGTAGCGTGGATAAGGGCTTGTTCGGTGCTTTAACTTGGCCATCTTATGGCGTGGATAAAGATTACTCTGTCCTCCCTCCAGGAGGTGTCTTGACCTGACCAAAGGCACAACCAAGGGCATGTCCGGTGCTTTTGACATGGCCATCTTATGGCGCAGCTAAAGGCTTAATCGCCGTCCCTCTAGGAGGTGGTCTTCCCTGGCCAACTCGGGGTGGACTGAGGCTTTTCTACCATATTAGGTAGACTACCATCTTAGGTAGTATCCAAATATAAGGGGCATTTCACTCCCAACCATGCAGATTTTCTTTTTATGAAATGTAGCTCTTTATTGATTCCATCTCAAATTCTTTTTACAAACACTTGGATTTTTACTTGTCGGAAGAAGTTTATGATCATCCCCTCCAGGGCTCTATAATGGTTGGTTTCGTGACCATTCATCATATGGTAGTGGCAATAGGACCCTCCCAAATTCCTTTCATATTTTGGCTTTTTATTTTGTGATGGCCAATAGTTAAGCTCATCCTTAGTAAGCAAGTGGACGTTTTCTATAGATGTTGTCAAGTTGCATTCCTTTGGAAGTCTAGACTATAAGCTTGATTCTTGTGGATGGCCTTTTGACTTTTTGTTTCTTGGCCTTATTGTTTCACATTCTTCAATTGCTTTTCCTTTTACCACCCTTTGAATTTATTGAGCTGCAAGTATTCTTGCTGTAGTTGGTTGCCACTTATGTGCAAAGGCATTGTAATCATCCATTATCTCTTTTTCAAAGATAGTGCCTTTGGAATAATGTTGGATTGTTCTTCTCATTTGATTGAAGATATTGCCACTTCCATTTTTTTTCTTTCCCAATGCAAAGATGGGGGTGGGACCAAGATGAAAAGGATTTAAACTGCATTTCTTAGGTTCATAAGATTCTGCTTTCTTTTTGTTTATAATTCTTAGAGCTTCTAGTCTGAGCCTTTGCTCTTTGTCTTGGTTGGAATCCTTGATGATTACTAGGGAGAATCTTTCCAAGTGGGGTTCAGATAACCTTTGTTCAGATTTTTAATCCTTCTATCCATGATCAAACCAAAGTAGATGAACTTGAGATAGGGTTAAATGTGGTAAGAGAATAGTAGAGTTGGGGGTTTATCCAAGTCGAAGGTTCAAGCCCTCCTTCTAGTGCCAAAAATGTTAACAAGATTTCTTGTCAACACCCCAAAGTTATACTAAGGAATGAGAATTATCCTTTAGGCAATTGGAGTAGAATGGTAGGCAAGAATTCCTTTTGAATTTTCTCTTGAAATAGGCTTTAGTAGGCTGGGATTGCTTAGACATACCTTTCAATTGTGTCGAAAGGGTTAGGTTCCATGCTTAATGACCTTTTGACCCTGTAGAGTTAGTATTGACTATCTTTAGAAAACTTTCCCTTTTGAAGTAGATAGAATACCCTGGATAAGGTTTCTCTTAGTTGGATTCAACCTTGTTGAAAGCTTCAGTTATTGATTGGCAGGGTCTTTATCCTAGAACCTAAGATAGGGGTTTTGACTCTGTCGAAAGAAGGGTGATTTTGGTGTTAAAACTTGATTCAGGAATTTAAGGTATGGGTTTCAACTCCGTCGAAAGCTTTGAACTTAACCTTCTTGGGTCTAAACTAGTGATCTCAAGCTATAGTGTTATGGTGAAGGGTTTTGAACTTGTCGAAAGCCGGATCCTCCAGCTCTTCGTACTAATTAATGGTTTAAGCAGTCGTGACTTGGTTTTGACTTTGCTGGAAGCTAAAACTCAGAGGAAGGTTACTTGAAGTATGAACTTGAAGTTGATTAAATTTTGCTAAGTTTTGACTGTGTCGACAGTGCCTTTCAATGAAAGCGATACCTGAAACACAAAAGTGAAACTGACAAGAACTTTGATAAAATGATAAGTAATCTAAAATACTCGAAACTTCCCCTTCATAAGCAAAAGATGGCTTTATTGCTTCCAATTTCCCCAAATTAATCTTCTAATTAGGGTTACAATTCCTTTGATTAAATAAATACAAGTCTGGAATGAGAGGGATCATATCCCCAAAACGTGACCCCTTGGGTCTTATTTATAGATGTGGGACAACACCTTTCGACCCTGATACTTTCGACTGGGTCGAAGGGTGGCTGCCAAAAGACTTAAGCATGTTGCCGCTTTTATCGAAAGGTATATATGGTTGCACTCCTCTTCTTTGAGTTGTCTTGTAAGTGCTTCCGACTCTATAGATAGCCCTTGTTCATCGGTTTCGATGATGTTGGTTACGGTTGTTCTCTTGTTTCTAATTTGATGCGGAACCCTCCTGAACCACATTGGTTTCGACCGAATCGAAAGGCTTACTACAGCTTTAAGGGGTTGCTCAGGATGATTCTTGCTTCCAAGCAGTTTGAATGGAGGAAATCCATTGGTTTCGAATGGTTTGGCGTATGTTCAAAGAGCCATTCTTCATTGTCTTTGGAAGGTATAGCTTCAACTTAATTGAAAGGTCTTCATCTTGTCGAAAGGTTGTTAATGAAGGCAGAAAGGCGCTTTCGACTCCTTCTTCTTCTTCGAAAGGTAAGAACTTACTGGATCTTGGATGTAAAAACCCTTAGACACCTTTGAAAGGTTCCTGAACTTCCAAATTTTGTTGATAGCATCCCTTCGACTCTTTCAAAAGGTTCAGTTGGAGCTCTTTTCTCTTGTTCTTTGCTTAAAGAGGTCTCGACTTAGTCGAAAGGTGAATATTCGTAGTAATAATATCGAACCACTACAACACAGAATGTTGTAAAGTATAAAACATGGGAAGGGTGCCACACCACTGAAAGATGTCGAGCACCTAGTCACAAGGGGAGGATATCGAGTCTTTATGAAAAAGAAGCCTTAGATATAGTAACTATTATCAAGCCTTTACATTTAAAGCATCTTTAATCAGCAAGTATTATCGGGCCTCTACAAGAAAGATAGGCTTCGACACTAGTAATGAATTTTGAGCTTTTACAAGCAGCAAAGAATGTCGAACCTCAGAAGATGTGAAGGATATCATGTATCTACAATTGAATAGATTGTCGAGTATCTACCATTATAAAGGCTATTAAGTAGCTACCATTCAGCGGGATGTCGAGTATCAACAATCATGAAGGGTTTCGAATATCTATTATGTAAGGAGATGGTGAGTACTTAGCTGGATGAAGACGCGTCAGCCATTTCGCCTGCTGTTACCTCTATAAATAGACCCCCACTACCACTTAGAAGGGGAGGAATCATTTTTTTCCTCTTTTTCTCAATTACAAGTTGTAAACTCTAAATCGATTTAAAGAATTCTAGATATGATTGCGACTCTTGAACTTTTTGCAAATAAGGACTTGGACATTTAACTTTGCACAACCTATTTCTATTGAATGTGCAAACTTTACTATTATTGAATAATGGATATGCATATGACTTATTTCTGGCCTTGGACTTGAATATGGACTTGCACATTTTTGATTTGAACAAGGCCATTTAAGCTCTTGCCTAAATTAAACTTTACCTTGCATAATGCCTATTATGCCCATTGAAAAATTAACAAAGGGTTGTGATATACGTGAATTGCCTATTTTTCCCATCAACAAACAAGTAATGGACTATCTTACATTTATGCAACTCACATATTTTACCCTTGGACGTATGACTCGGACTTTTGAACTTCATAACTATATCAAAGCCCATGGGCATTATTAGGACCATTTCGAATAATGCTACCTTTTAAGACATCTCAGATGTTGAGCTAATTTTTGGTTCAATATTTTGGCGCAAGAAGGAGGGCTCGAACCTCTATCTCATCATTTATTTGCTTTGAAACTAATTAAATAAAACTTCTGTTCAAGGAAAATGGTGAGGGCGAAGAAATTCAATGTTCTAAATGAAGAAGTTGTACAACGGATTACCTTGGAGGATAATGACACTCTGAACTTCAATTTGGAAAACACAGAAATAGGAGAACCTTTAATCCCAATAAAGCCCATAGGCAATGAAGCTAAAATTCAAGATTTAACACAGTGACTTATAGTTATGCAGGAACTTATTGAGAAAGTTCCCTTTTAGAAATCTTCTAAGACAAGGTTTATTGAAGAGGGAGAAGAAGTGGAATCTCCAAGGAGAAATGTGGACACCTCAATACTCAAAAATTAAGATAAGGGAAAAAGTATCATGGGTCCACAAAGAATGAACGTTTTAACCCAAGATGAAGGACCAGCAATGTATTCTCTAAAATCGCAAGAGAAAGAAGATAATAAAGCTAAAATGAATAATAGGAAGGAAAACCAGGAAAGGCTTGTAAGAAGGTCTCTTGCTCGATCTCACACAAAGAATATAAGCCTTATAGAGGGGACTATCATCATGATAAAGCCTACCTAAAGGACATAGCCAACAAGATGGTGAAAGACATGCTTAACCTTAAGGGCCAGAGGACCCATGACCCAAGGGTTAATAATAATTTTCAGGAAGCTCCTTTTACAGAGAAGATAATGTCTGTCAGAATCCGTCAGAATCTCATACCACATCAAAATCCCTTCACTGAAGTATAATGGAACCATTGATCCTGATGACCATCTGCTGGCTTTCGAAAGTAAAATGGATTTGCATAATGTCTCTGGGGAAGTTCATCGCAGGCTTTTCCCTACACAACTTTTCATGGATCGGTTGCAAAATGGCATAGGCACTATCAGGAAACGACCATCTATTCTTAAGAGCAGTTTTCTTATTAATTCTCAACATTGTTTTGCATATGCAAGGATCCTACCGTAGATTCCAGTGCGCTAGGCAATGTAAAACAAAGACCAATGGAGTTACAAGGTGAATATCTAAGGAGATTCAATACGGAAGCACTGAAAATGGAAAATATGACGAATAAGGAGAAGCTGATGGTGGTACGCTTGGGGATACTTGAGCATATTCCTTTGAGCTCAATATTCATAGGTGTCGAGATCTATAAGACTTCCATTTTCAAGCTGATAAATTCATCCATATGAATAAAATGTTTTATGCCAAAAAGAAATCCCAACAAAAGAAAGAGGGAGGCAAGTTTAATTTTATCGCCCCAATAAAAAACCAAAATGGGATGAAAGTAGAAGAGGAAGGTGAGATGAGATACCCAAAATCAATTATGTAGACTTGAACAAACCCATCTCCGACATTTTTGCTATGGCCAAAGGTAGTGGGGATTTTCCCACTTCTTATAAAGCAAGGAACCATCTTGAGCCCAAAAGAGGGGGGATTATTGTGTTTATCGCAAAGAAAATTGGCATAAGACTGATGAATTCCATGTCTTGATGGGTATAATTTAGAATACGATCATACCAGAATCACTTAAGGAGTTCCTTTAGGAAACTCAAAAGTCTTTCTACCCCGAAGAGAATAATCAGAGTCCTTTAAACAATACTTCTAATTTTGTAGAAATTGATTCCCAATACGACTTTATGCCACCAGTCAATCACATAGATATCATTCATGGAGGCCCCAACATTGTCGGGAATAGCAAAGGGGCTAAGTGCAGGTATGTAAAGGAAGCAAAGGATGGAATCTTCTCCATACAGGAGGAACCACCATTCAAGAATTGCAAATTCCAACTTCAAATGCCTAACTTAACAATAACTCAACAAGAACTAAGGGGTGTCCGTCAACTGCATAACGGCCCATTGATGATAACCACTCAAATTGGACTCTCTGTCGCAAAAAAAATTTTGGTAGACACTGGAAGTGCGGTAAATGTCATTTTCAAACATGCATTTGACTAGATGAAAATTCTAGAAAGGAAACTAGAACCAAGCCTTAAGCCTATCTCTGGGTTCAACAATAAAGGATTGACTCCAGTGGGGCAGATAAAGCTTTTTGTACAAGTGGGAATTCTACCATACTCCAGAACCTTTAAAACCTTTTTCATAATCATGGGGCAACCCTCCTATTATAACGCTTTCTTTAGGAAGCATGCTCTAAATGAAGTGGATGCATTCGTCTCACCCAAACATCTAATGGTGAAATTTTTATCTAAAAATGGCTATGGAACCATAAGGGGGAGCAGTTTAGCTCCTGAGAAATATATTTTTCTACGCTAGAGCAATTTAATAAAGATGGCGCTTCTTATTACTATTCGGAGAAAAGTAAATTTATCTAAACTAAAACTGAGAATCCCTTGCATGATAGTTTTTCGAGCCTATTATTAAAGGCAAACAAACATGCAGAGGTTGGCGAAAAACCTATAAATGTGCTGAAATGGTTCAACTTCTCCGAGAGGAAAAGAAAGCGAAAAGAAGTAAACCAAATGACCAATGAAATAGAGGGTGAGGTAGTTATTACTAAATTAGATTGTAGAAATGAACAAGAAAGAATGAACACCGGTGCACTCGTCAACCTCTCCTTCAGACTCATGAACACATGCTCGGACCTCACATCTTAAATAAAAGTTTAATTATCTATTGTTAATATGGTTAATGGCGCTGCAACCATAGAGAAGTCTTTGATAAAATGTCTACAGTATCCCGCCAATCCAAGGAAACTTCTCACGTCTATAGTGGTCTTAGGTCGATCCTAATCCTGTATTGCTGCCATCTTCACAGGATCTACAGCAATAACCTACTCAAAAACAACATGACCTAAAAATTGCACTTCCCTCCTCCAGAATTGACATTTTGAAAACTTCACCTTCAATCGGTGCTTCCTCAACACCTCAAGCACAATCCTCATATGCACCTTGCGTTCTTCCTCCATCTTGGAATAAACAAGGTTATCATTCATGAACACAAGACAAACTTATTTAGTTATCCCTGAAAACATAGTTCATAAGATCAACAAAATATATTATTGCATTGGTTGGCCCGAAAGGCATAACCAATCACTCATAGAATTTAGATGGCATATGAAATGCTATGATCGAAACACTCTCCTTCGCCACTCTCAGTTGATGAAACCCCATCGCAAGGTCCAATTGAGAGAACACCCTTGCACCATGGAGCTAATCGAACAAGACATCAATAAGCGGAAGTGGATACTTGTTCTTCTTCGTCACCTTATTCAGCACACGGTAATCTACACACAACATCAGAGAGCCATCTTCCTTGATGGCGAGTACTACACATGCACCCCACTTAGATATGCTCCCTCGAATGAACCCTCGCCTCAACAGGTCATTCAGTTGCAACTCCAACTCCTGCTCTCTAGGTTCCATAAGCCTTAAAGGCGTAACTATCAGCTTGGCAACCTTCACTAAGTCTGTGCGAAACTCAATTTCACGATGTGGCGGTAATCCAGTCATCTCCTCAAACACGTACGAGTACTCTTACGATAGGCATATATTTCAACTTATCTTGTGGAATACCAAGCGAATATAAAAAGCTAACTACAACTCCATCCTCCGGTAGGCGGCCAATCACAACCGTCCGCCCCTCCATATCCCTGATCACAACCAACAACCTCTCACGATCCATCACTACTGAAAACTTCCTTGGTCAGTCCATCCCCAAGATAAAGCCAAAAAGTAGGAAACCCCGTATAAAGCAATAGTAAACAAACAAACATCCATGATTCGATATGGCTAAGTCTCAAAAAACCATGCAAAGTGTAGTCGACCCTTTAACAAGTGTAATGAACGGTCTTTCCGACCCATGAATGTCAACACTAATACATCCACGGTATTCACAAACCGAGCACTCAAGTGCCGGAAAGAAATAACATTAGGGTAAAAAAGGGAAACAACAAGAAAGAAGAACACAATATCAGAATCCCACATGTTGAACGATAATATACAATATCTCAAAGATCTTTACCGAAAAGAAAACTTTAATATACATACAACAACCAAAGCAAACTAACCAATCATCAGTTTGGGAAATTATAATAGCCTATCCTCATAAATGCTGATAGATACAAAACAAGTAATGCAACGGAAAATAAATACATGAATAGGTATTTGAGGCATCCATCTCGTCTCCTGAAACTCCAAAGTGTCCAGCTAAACCTAGGAATATACTTGGGGCTAACCCGAGCATTATAATGAAATAACACCCAGATCAGTCTGGTAAACCAGCGTGAGAAACTAAAATCATAAGGATTTTTATATTTATTAACCCTTCAAAATAAAGATACCTCGTAAGACCACGCTACAAATAAACACGGACGAGTTTTTACCTTATGATAACCAAACCATTTTTATTATAAAATCCAGTGACATTATAATAATGTCTAGGATATGAAATATAAATAATCAAGTAGATGTGATGCATGTGAGTGTATATCACAACAAAAAAAGGTACACAATCAAAACCGCTAAGGTGCGTTCACTAATTGTATAGGATACCACGGAGACACCCACGATGCTACGCGGTGGATCTCTTACACAAGGATCAGGGTTATCCTTCTGAAGCATCATACATCCTTAGCTGATGTATGTAGGAAAAACATAGCTGGCCCCCACTAAGTGAAACCGAGTGCACCACTCTCGCATGCATATATGTAAGTACCTCTAGGATGGAGTCGCGTGTGCCCTTCTCATTAGCTAAGCCCCGCAGGCTATGCATTCTATCTCTGGTTTTAGCCATACCAATGATGAAGTAACATCCGACATTCCAGTACACGAGCTATAACTCGTACAAATCTCGAAACCACACATGGATTCCTGCATCTCAACAGATCTTGAATCCATACATGGATTCCTACATCATGAACCTCCACATGGGTTCGAGCATCTCTATTGGATCTCGAATCTCCATATAGACTCCAACATCTCAAGTAGATCGCAAACCTCTTCCAAAGCATAAAACACGTATATGGTTTAAAGTGGTTACGATTTCGAGTAATCTCATATAAGTACACTTCCCTGCTTGCCGATCGCTCCAAAACCAACCGATAGATTTTCGATTAACTCATTCCCGTTTCTTTCGAAAATAAACATATAATACATAAGAGTGGAGATCACCTCCTAACTAGTTGGGGTCAGATTTACTTATCCTTTATCCTAGAAGAGCAAAACGAGTTTAACGTACAGTAAAGAATCACCGAAGGTAATTATACCATATAATTCCCATGTTTATTGTAGAAATTCCAGAGTTATATTTGGTCAATTTTATCAATAATGAGAGTGATCGCATAAGGGAAACTAAGTCCCATATACTTTCTATAAGCAAGTAAATACACAAGCTCTATCCATTCATACAAAGCACGGTCAAGTCACATAAATGACTTTTGATCCTTTTTTAATTATTAATCCCTTATTAATTAAAAGCCACTTTTATTAGTAAAACTCCTTTTACTTAATAAAATTCCTTTGTAAATTTAAAACTTCTATATTAATTAAAACTCCATTATTTAATTAAAATTCCTTTTTTAATTTAAACTTCCTTTTATATACTCGTGTGTATAAATATATGTGTGTGTATATATTATATGTATATGTATATATATGTGTGTGTATTTAATTTCTCTTTACAAGAGATATATACTTGTATTCTACTACACCACTATTTATTTATACTATTTTCAGTACTTTAGAAAGTATTCATATACTTATCTTAACCGTATAGGTATATACACAAACCACTTAACAAGATTTATTTATTTTAAATATAATCAAAGAAGTTAAAAACAAATGTTACTCAAATATCGTTACTATAAACCCCTTCTCTCTTTTATATTTTAAAACACATACTTTTATCTATCTTTATTCCAAAAGATTCCATACTTGTTATTATCCTTAAAATTCCATTATTAAAGATCTAATTATATTTATAATATTTTTTCGCTTTAAAAATATAATTCAAGGGTTTAAAAACGAATGTTACTAAAACATTGCTTACGACAAAACCGAATAACTTCACTTATAATTACGTTAAAATATTCCTTTGTTAAAGCTCTTATTATATTCCAAATTTTTATCTTGATTAAAATCTTAATTATAACCTTATTTATAGCTTAATTATATTCTTAATTATAATCTTCATTGTTTCCTTAAATATAATATTAATTATAATTTACACTAATTTAATATACTTTTATTTGACTTTACAAAACCATTTATTTTACCTAAAGTGTTAAAAGATTTAACTTGTTTTTAACAACTTATATGTTTACTAAAAACTCTTTTTAAAGTGATATAATATATATAATATATACATATATATGTATACTAATTTATTTATAAGATAAAATATTTAAAAATAAAAATAATTTAAAAAGATATTATATTACATAAACTTTTAGTTACTTTAATAAATATTTAACCAATTTTCTAAAAACTTTATATATATTTAAAAATACTTTAAAAATACCTTAGCATACATATACTATGGTTCAAAACATTTAAATTAAATATTACTTAAAATACTTGTTTTATAATTTATTTAGAAAACATGTTTTATAATTTAAAACCCTTTACTTTAGAAATTCTCAAATATTTATTAAAATATATTTAAACTCTGATACTTTTCCAATAATAAATACACTTATGGTATTTATTAAAATGCAAAGAAGCCCTAGGATGTCTTTTAAAGTTAACTTTAAAATCGCCAAACACAAAGTGATTTCAAAGTGCATCCATCGCAACTCTTTCGCTTTCAAATTATCACAATTCCATGCACAACTGTACAAATGTCCAAACAGATACCTCTACATCGAACACACCAAAATGTGTGTAATGAACTATCAATATATATTTCCACAATATATTCATATTTTAACTAATTTAATATATGTCAAATACAAGGGATTTCAAAGTACGTTCATAACGACTATTTCGCTTCAAACACTTACAACACACCATCAAACATGTAAACAACAAGTCGGGATCAAGATGCATATTTTAAAGGGTTTAAAAGAGAATGTATACTACATATAATGCTGTTACTTGCTTTAAAAAGCAAGGAGGGGTCCAAAAGTAAGAACATGAATTGTTATCTAATTTAATTTATATTTTAACAACAAACATTATATCACAACAATATAAAAATCAACTAGTGAGTGAACTCATCCAAGCCCTAGCCTAACCAAGACGAGATAATCCTGATATAGGTGCAACTAATCAAATAATAAATGATAATAATGGAATATTATCATTTCCTAACAAACAAACACATTATAAATAACTATATCAGTTTTTTCTCCTGAAAACGATCCTCCTTGGAATTTTAGTTTTAACAGAATTTTAGTAGGTTTAACTCTTAGGCAATTTTCTTTGCTTTATGCTAGATTAAATCTTTATAATATTGATAATGATATTATTAGTTAGGAATGGGATAAGAGTAAGAAATGTACTTCTAATTCTTTTTACAGATTTATTAATTTTTCGAGTATAATAAACAACTCTTTTAAATTTATTTGGAAATATAATGCTCCTCTTAAATCTATAATTCACATGTGGTTAATACTACAGAATTTTTAAAGAGAAAAAACATCCAAAATGATAATAAATGTTATTTTTGTAATCTGCATTTTGAAGATATTAAACATATATACTATGAGTGCATGGATTCTTATTACATTATAAATAATACTCTTAAAAATTTAACTTTAATATAATAACTAAAATTTCTGACTGCGACTTCTACTGGAAAATTTTAGATCTAGGTTCAAAAAGAATATTAGATTCTTACTAGACACTTTATTCATTATTATTTATTGGTATATTTGGTTTGAAAGAAATCAAAGAATATTTAATAATAATAATAATAATCACTTTAATAAATTGATTTTTACAATTTCTTCATTTTGTTTTAATTGGATTTCTAATCCCAAATATAAATTAGCTAAAAATAACCTATTTAAAGGGTATCTTACTAAGATTAGTTATAATATTAATCTATTTAAACACAATAATAATATTTTTAACATTAACAATTGTAGTATTAATATTTTTTCAAACTTATATGATGATCTCACTATTAATCATAACTTACTTATGATCAAAGGTCCATAAGAATATTTTAAGATTCGTTTCAATTATTTGTATTAGTCATTGTTGGTATTAGTTTATAAATCTTTTAATTCCTTAGTATTTGTTTAGTTAGTCTTATTTAGGTATTTTATCTCCTACCTCATCTATACATATATATATATGTATATAAATTATATATATATATACACACACACACACATATATATGTATCATTCTAACTATTTTCTTAGTCATTCTTCAGACACAGGTATGGGTGATAGGGTGTTAGGTTCACTTTGCAGGTACTCATGACTTTAGATTGCAGAATTTCAGATTGCAGAGAGGTCATCAGAGCAGAGTTTTCCTCTCAGGACCACTAGCAGTTCCACCTCAGATACAGGACACCTTCATCTTCATTGTGGCGTTCTATTTTTAGGAGGATATACTCTTTTGCTTGGCACTCTTCCATTCAGTATCATTTTCAGTTCCACTTCAGAGTAGTTGCTTTTCCATTCCTTCCGAACTAGAAGCATGGAGCTTCCATCTTAGTTTGTGACGACATCCGGTATTATTGGCTTTTCTTTAGTTTTTTAGGTACTTTTAACACCTTAATATCGGGCGGTGGCCATGCCGGAGCTCGATATGGGTGGTGGCCTTGCCAGAACTCATCTTAGGGGTACCTGAGTTTTATGATACTTGTACCTAGTTTTGTTACCTGCCAGGCATGTTGGCAGCGTCTTATTTTGTGCTATATATAGTTGCATGTGTGCTCTCCTCTATTTATGGAGGATCACACATTTTTCTCAAATATATATATATATATATAATAGAATCCTAAGTAAAACTATTTCATTTACCAATTTCGAAAACAATAGCAGTATGTTTGTTTTGTTCAAGTGTTTAGAAATCCCTATCGATACAATAGTGTCGCATGTACTGACCAGCATTCATAAACCACTCAACTGACCAATCAACACGATATAAAACAATTTTATAGCACTAACAAATACGCGCTCTCATATATATAATACACTCGACTCATGATAAGGCATTCCATTACCCTATCTCTTATTGAGTTACACCCTACCAAAGCAAAGGTTATAGCTTAACCTTCAGCTCTGATACCAAATGTAACGAATGGCCTTTTCAACCCTCAAATGTCGACAATAATATGTCAACGGTATTCACGGGCCGATCACCCAAGTGCCGAAAAGACAAAACATTAGGGTAAAAGAAAATGAAAAAAAAATAAGACAAAAAAGAAGAACAAAATGTTAGAATCTCACATGCGGAACGATAATATACAATATCTCAAAGATCTTTACCAAAAAGAAAACTTTAATATACATACAACAATCAGAGCAAACTAACATATCATCAGCTTGGATAGTTATATCAGCCCGTCCTCACGAATGTCGATAGATACAAAACAAGTAATGCAGTGGAAAATAAATATGTAAATAGTTCTTGAAGCCATCTATCTTGTCTCCTAATGCTCTAAAGCGTCCAGCTAAATCTGGAAATATACAAATGGTTGACCCAAGCAATATAAGAAATAACACTCGGATCAGTCTGGTAAACCAGCGTGAGAAACTCATATCATATGGATTTTTATATTTATAAACCCTTCAAAAATAAAGGTACCTCATAAGACCAAGTCGTAAATAAACACGGATGAGTTTTTACCTCACGATAACCAAACCATTTTTATTAGAAAACACAAAGATATTATAATAATGTGTAGGGTGTGAAATATAAATAATTAAGTAGTCGTGATGCATGTGAGTGTACATCACAATAATAATAGATATACAATCAAAACCACTAAGGCGTGTTCGCTAATTGTATAGGATTCCATGGAGAAGCCCTCGATGCTACGAGGCAGATCTCCAGCACAAGGGTTAGAGTTATTCTTCCAGGGCATCATATATCCCTAGCTGATGTACATAGGAAAAACATAGCTAGCCCCCACTGAGTGAGACCGAGTGTACCACTCTCGCATGCATATATGTAAGTATCTATAGTATGGAGTCGCCTGCATACTTTTGGATTAGCCAAGCCCCGCTGGCTATGCATCCTATCTTTGGTTATAACCGTACCGATGATGAAGTCACATCCGACATTCCAGCACATGAGCCACAATTTGAACAATCTCGAAACCACACATGGATTCCCATATCTTAACAGATATCAGAACCATATATGGATTCCTACATCATGAACCTCTATATGGGTTTGAGCATCTCCATCAGATCTCGAATCTCTACATAGACTCTTGCATCTCGAACAGATCGCAAACCTCTTCCAAAGCATAGAACATGTATATGGTTTTGAAGTGGTTACGGTTTCGAGTCATCTCATATAGATAAACTCCCCCGCTTACCAGTCACTCCAAAACCAATCAATAGATTTTCGATTAACACTTTCTCAGTTCTTTTGGAAATAAACAGACAATACATAAGAGCGGATATCGCCTCCTAATCGGTTGGGGTGGAATTTGCTTATCATTTGTCCTAGAAGAGAAAAAAGAGTTTATACATACAGTACAGCATCATCGAAGATAACTGTACAGTATGATTTCCGTATTTCTTCTAGATATCTCTATAGTTATACTTCGTCGATTTCAAAATAATGAGAATGATCGCATAAGGGAAACAATGTCCCGTATACTTTCCGTAAGCAAGTAAAAACACAAGCATTATCAATTTATACAAAGCATGAACAAGTCACATAAACGACTTTTAATCCCCTTTTCAGTTAATTAATCACATATTAATTAAAAACTAATTTATGTGTAAAACTCCTTTGTAAATTTAAAACTTCTATATTAATTAAAATTTCTTTATTTAATTAAACTTCCTTTTATATACTCATATATATATATAATTTCTCTTTATAAAAGATATATACTTGTATTCTTCTACTTCGCTATTTATTTATAATCTTTTTAGTACTTCAAAAGTATTCATATACTTATCTCAACAGTGTAAGTATATTCACAAATCACTTAATAAGATTTTTATTATAAAATATAATCAAAGAGGTTAAAAACAAATGTTACTCAAACATTGTTACTATAAACCCCTTCTCTCTTTTATATTTTAAAACACATATTTTTCTCTATCTTTATTCCAAAAAAATTCATACTTGTCATTATCTTTAAAATTCCATTATTAAAGATCTAATTATATTTACAATATTTTCCCACTTTGAAAATATAATTTAAGGGTTTAAAAACGAACGTTACTAAAACTTTGTTTATGACAAAACCAAATCACTTCACTTGTAACTACATTAAAACTTCCTTTATTAAAGCTCTTATTATATTCCAAATTTTTATCTTGATTAAAATATTAATTATAACCTTATTTGCACCTTAATTATATTCTCAATTATAACCTTCATTATTTCCTTGATTATGATCTTAATTATAATTTACAGTGATTTAATAAGTTAATATACTTTTACTTGACTTTTCAAAACCATTTATTTTAACTAAAGTGTTACAATCCAAATCTTATATTATTTCTTTATAAAAGATTTAACTTGTTTTTACCAACTTATATATTTACTAAAAACTCCTTTTTTAATGACATATATGTATATATACACTAATTTATTTATAAGATAAAATATTTGAAAATAAAAACAATATAAAAGGATATTATATTACATAAACTTCTATTTACTTTATAAAATATTTAACTAATTTTCTAAAAAATACATATACATTTTAAAATAATGCACTAAAAATAGGGTAGTTATTTAAAACATAGATTTTATTATATTTAAATTCAAATTTGATTATTTAAATAAATTAAATATTCAAATTCAAAAACTTAAAAATTACGGGTCATTATATTCTTTCCCCATAAAAAATTTCGTCCCCAAAATTCGGTGGAGCGAAAAGTATAACGAAAACCATACAATTAACAAAAGTTAAGTATACCAAAAAAATATTACTCCTAATCCTGTTCGAAGGTACGGTGCCTAATCCTATCCATTTTATTTATCAGATTAAGGTAGTTTCACTTAACATTCCTAGGTTGATTTACTAACCCTTGGTGAAATTTTATTTAGGCACGTGACCTAAGCTCTGATACTAACAGGAACGACCTGGATTTTCATACCAGTCAAAATCGCCGAAAGCCCGCCCATTCTAAAATAAACAATGACAACTATCAACTTAATACACAACATCATTTGATAAATATACAACACTACTAAATGTATAGGATTCAATTTTTATAATACAACTTATCAAAGGAATCTACCGCTGCACAACTCTGATGTAAGAGACATCATTATCCATTCCCGTGACTCAATAAGCATGTCAATGCAGAATAAAATGAAAAGCAAGAAATATATATCAACACATAATAAATAACAAATACTGAATAGGAAGATATTTCCTAATTATTGAGGCTGCATCACTACCACTTGCGACCGCCTATGTACACCTATCTAATTGGGTACCCAATTAGATATAGGATCAAGCCAACATAGTTCTCCTGCCACAAATAGGACTCAAGGAGCCTACGATGCATATAAAAAATATGCAATTCCCAAATTACATAACATATAACATGCAAATGTAGCCTCCAAATCTACCCACTTAGGCTCATATCCTTTCATTCATATTTCTGCAATCATATTAACTTTATTATTTTCAAAATAAAATCCATTTTGTAAATAATATCTTCGAATTAAAGTCTTGGTTTCATTTTAAATCTTTTTGAAATAATAATATATATCTTTTGTATCAAATCATACTTTTTTTTAGGATTTAAAAATAAATCACTTTTGAAAACAGTATTAGATACTCTATAAAATGATACAGTATTGTATTTGATATATTCATTTGGAAATCCCATATACTCTACTATAAAAGCATATCAAAATATATGCAACTAGATCGGGAGGTTTTCTCCCATAACAAGGCAATTGGGCAACAACCCTTCAAAATATCAATAAGTATATCACTCTATACCAGGAGTGGACTATATTGCAGGTTACATGAACCCTTCACCCACTATTTAGTTATGGGTTACCCGAACATCGATAACATAACAAATTGTTTTATTTCCCGAAGTGACAAATCATTTTGCACTATTCACAAATACTTCCAAAAACAGTATTGTTTATTTCCTCAAAATCTTTGAAAAGCCATTTTAAAATAACCAGGGTTTTAGTCCTCAAAATTTTCTTTTTATTTATAAAACACATTTTTTAAAACCATGTTTATATAAAGCTCTTTTATCTAAAATCACACTTTATATAAACCAACTCAAATTCCATAATTTGAATATTTACAAAATCTTTTATGAACAATTTCTTTTCCATAAAACATTTCATAACATGTTCTTTTATGAAAACTATCTTTCAAAACAACTTCATAAAATTGAAGTTAAAATTTTTAATATTAAATTATTATAACTAATTATAATAATTTGATAAACCCATATTATCGCTAATTACCTTATAGTCAAATTGTAAAATAAATCACAAGATGTTCGTATCTACCCAACCCATGCATAGGAAATTAATTTCTCATAAACTGGCCGAACACAATTCAAACAACCAAACAAACAGTTAATAATCAATATCTAACACAATATTTATCTAACATAAATTAGCTGGCATATAAATAAATGTCACACATAATATAATAGCAGAACGAAGATTTATTCTGCTATATAGATATCACAATTGAAGTATAATTGATGTAAGTACGTTATTATTTAAATTAACGCAATCATATTTAACTACTATTAATTTATCATCACCAAATGTGTTAAATAATTATTTCATTGTGTTATATTAGTTCATACGAATCTATTGTCAAAGACGCGGATGAGTGAGTTATACTTTTTCAAAGTTAAACTTTTAGTTAATAAACTAAAATAACTAAATTATTTAATAAACCTCACACAAGGCAACGTAAGGCCCAAACCCAAATGGCCCAAAGAAAATAGTGCATCTTCTTCCCTAATTCTCCATCTCTCGTTCATGCATGTACACGAACACATTCATACCCATGCACAGACCACACTGACACTAAGCTATGCTCCACGAAATCGAACGTTGATCACTCCATCGATCTTCTCTTAGCAAACTCGACGCGCGGGACTCGACCGGGTGAAGCTCAACACCCCATAACCAATTGCAACCCATCCCCTCGATCGGCTATAAGCAAATGTCCCACCACCCCCTTGACGACTGCACCGTTCCATGTCTCCACCCTGACTCCCCTTCACACGAGCCACTCAAACCCACCATCGGCTTGATCAAACTGCACCTCATCCACCATTAAATCAAACCCAATTTTTGAATGATCGCCGATGACCGTCACCAAACACCACCAAAACTTCTCCAAAAATCCACTACTTCACCACGAAGTTAATGCACTATACACCGTCGTCTAATTCGACTTGGATCGAGCGAATTTATTTTTCAAAGTTCATGGCCAATTTTCTCCGATTACTATCATCGAGCAATTGTCGCTACTCCGCTTGATGAAACTGCGAGCGAACATTTTTTAAAAATACTAGAGATGATAACAAACAACTTTACAGTTGATCACTTTGGCTAATTGTGAATGAATTGAGAGATATTGATTTTTGAAGATGGAAAATGGTATATATTTTTATTTACAAGGACAGAAAAGAGGGAAAAGGAAGGAGAAGAAATTGTTAACAAAGGAAAATGTTCTTTGTCCTCGTTTCATGATTGTGTGTGCTTCCTTTTATAGCCAACCCTCAAGAAAATAAAGTGATGATGTTCCACCAACAAGATCCACAATACCAGCCTTAAAATGTGGCACCAAATAAGGCAAGAAACAAGGAAAGGGAAAATATATGGGCAAAGAAAATGTGCATGCGTATATTTTGTGGTTTGAAAAATAAAGTTTTGCGGTACTCCGCTACATAATATTATGTTCGCGTATAACCGCGAACCACGGAAATAAAGATACGTTGTGTACAACAATGCGACACGATCATAAAATAAAAATAAAATACACCGGTTAACTTATTTTTGCAAAGTTTCAAAAATACTAACGTTTGCCGCAAAATGCGTCAAACGATAATTTAAATATTTTCCAAACTAAAAATTATGAAAAAATCCTATAAATTCACTTAAAATACTATACTAAAAATCGGTCGGTTATTTAAAACTTAGATTTTATTATATTTAAATTCAAATTCGATTATTTAAATAAATTAAATATTCAAATTCAAAGACTTAAAAATTACGGGTCGTTACAATAAGATTTATAATAATCAAAGGTCGATCAAATATCTCGGGTTTCTACCCCAATCTATTTACCAATTCCCTGGATATAAATGAATGTGAAGCCCTGATATCGAATAAAACACATATTGGTGTATCAGATAGAAAGCATACCATGTATAATTACGCTCTTCCTCTTTTCCTTTGACAATAGGGCACTCAACGAAGCTGGAACAACGTTCAAATTGTAATAAGACACAGCTTGCTTATTCTTCAGCAGCCCTGGACAATCCTTCTTCATATGCCTGGCTTGTTGCAGTAAAAACATCATTTCTTCTTGTTTCTGAAACATTTTCAAAGATGGTCCTTCTCTCCGCAATTATAGCAAGGAAGCTCCCACTTGACCTTTTTCTAGCCACCCTTCTAAAGACGCTTCTCGTTGTTACTATTCCACTACCTCTTGCATCCCCCGTCAGCCTGCGGTTTTGGCTCATCCTTGGGAGCAACAACCAACTTGAGATTAGGATGCAGACTCTCAAGTCGAAGAGCTTTTTCCACTAGCCTCTCAAATGTCTCATTAATATGCACTACTAGCATCTCTCTATGAAAATCATCTAAGCCTATGATAAACTTCTCGTTCTTCTTGAGTGGAGTATTGATAAAAGATAGACCATACTTCGATAGCATGTCGAATTCGGCCACGTACTGTGACACAGACATATCCCCTTGTCTCAAGTCAGCAAACTTTCGGAAGAGCACTGACTTTTGATTGGCTAGTATATACTTACCTCTAAACCTCGCCTTAAACTGCTCCCAAGTCACCTGATCCTTAGAAGTAGTAATCTTGATGACATTTCACCATCCCATAGCTCTTCCTTGAAGTCGTCTAGAGGCCAGCTTCCTCTTCATTGCATCCTCTAACTCCATATCCTCAAAGATGTGTTTGCAGGTGTTTAACTAATCCTGTACTTCAACGGTTGATTTCGTTCCAAGAAATGTTTTACCTCACAGATTGGAATAATCTTTGCTTAGTTTTGCAAAATCGACCTTCGGCACTTGCATTGGAGCACCAACACTAACAGCCGCAGTAGGAGCAACTTAGGCATTTTGAACCATGTTTCGCATCATCTTAGCGAACATGTTTTGCAAGTCGAGGATAGCAGCTCTCGATCCCTTCCCCTCCTCAACTCCAGAAATGGAGTTCCTAACAACATTCCTTGTTAGTAGGCTCATTTTTACAAGCTGCGATAAGAATAATCATTCTCTCTAAAAGAAATAGGTGGTGTCCATGAACGCAATGCAACTTACATAATACGCAGACACACTACTGTATAGTTTTAAAACCAAAATATAATAAGTACGCTCTCTCATATATTGCTCGAACCATTCTAAGGCATTATCTCTAATGGATCGAAGTATCAACTTAGGCCATCAACGCAACCTAAGCTCCGATACCAAATACGACGACCGCCCTATACCATCGATACCAAGTATACCTGTATAATGCACCATGGAGGTCCCAGCCAATGTAAGGTGATAACACAGCGTGAACAGCAAAGAAAATCAAACACAAAACCAGTAGAACATCTCACAATGCACAAACAAAATATAACATAATAATATAGATGTAAAATAGGCAAGACAATGATATAATCAAATGAACCATAAATAAGAACATCAGAGTGCAACAGGTTCACAAATTATACATAAAACCAAAATAGTAGATTTTATACATCCAATATCACCAAAATGAACTCTAAAACTATCTTTGAGATAATACTAGTACTGGTATAGCTCCATAATACTGCATAGTGTAATTTGAGTGATAGTAAGCTCCGAGTATAGACATATGAAAGCATAACCTCCTGCTCATATTCTGTACAGCTCCATGTGCTATCCAGACATGTTATCCCAAATCTACTCATTTAAGAGCACCTGAGATATAAGAAGCAAAGAATAAAACCTCGGGTCAGACAACAGTCTGGTGTGAGTGATACATCATCTCAAAAATACTAAGAAATCGTATATCATAAATAAGGGTATGGGGTATGAATAGCCATACCTGACCTGTCCCTATCCCTGCATCCAAAGAGTTAGCATATGCTAAACTACTATCATAAGAGGAAAAGATGGGGTATAGGAGTGTCACACAGCATCTCAAGCACATAACAAACATAACATCCATCATACAACCTTGCATCTCTCACTCAAGTGCTTTAGGTATATGATAACTCTTATAAATGGTCAACTCATTATCTATGCAGATGGCTAGGGACTGGACACACACGGACGTCCAACAATATTGGTACAGGCAGCCAACTATATTCCAACTACGAGCATCACAACCTCAGAGTTATCTATTAATCCCTTAGCAATGTACCGATAGTACAACCGCCCATGGATGCTCAACTCATGACCACAGGGATGAATAAGGACTGAACACATGCTAATTTCCAACAATGTGGGTACGTGCAAACTACACTTGGTATACACGTAGATTACCCTTGGTATATGCAAACTACCTTGTCCTACTCATGAGCATCATAGCCTCAAGTTTTACTCTATGAGCTATCACGAAGAAATCGTCCTCTTACTCCATCATCAGATGCTATAGCCACAAGCTACATTGAGCCGTTAAAGTTGTCGTACATTCTTGGTTGCCATCAAAACCTGAAGGTCATCTAGAGCCATCCTGGAGTCATCTATCCTTACTCCAAACTTGCTCCCAAACCACTAAAGTGACCCCAGTCTTTCCTTGAAGCTCCTTCCTGCCAAGCCCAAAGCCAACGCCCAAAACTCCATTCCATACTCTATCCAGTCCTTCTATTATAACCAGACCGAGGTCTTTGAACAACATTTTCTGTCAGGAAACTGGACAAAGACAACAACTGGACAGGATTTCTTCTTCGGTACCCCACCACTGAACCAAGTAGCCACCCGATAGTATTGCTGTCCTCCACTACTGAACCAATTAGCTACCGAGTAGGATTTCCTATTCGGTCTTCCCTTGTTAAACGAAGCCAACAATCGACCATCCCCTTACCAGACCAAGCTCCACCGAACCAAAAACCTGTAGCTCCTTCTATAAATCAACTTCGTGCCCTTTTCATCGCTACACCCGGCACTTCGACCCGTGTACATTGCCTATGCAACGATATGGCTCTAAACACTCTAAAGCCTATCCTTCAAAATCTGATTCATGGTTCATACCTTTCGTTCGCTCTAATGAACATTTTTACCCATACACGCATACAAAGAAACAAGATACATGCACCAAACAACATTCAAACATGCAAATCACACAATCAATCATAGAAATCATTATACAAGGTGTCTATAACATAGCCTAACAAGTATCAAGGAAATTATATATCCAAATAACATGTCTAGAACACCAAAAGTCTAATTATATTCATTTTTACTACAGGAAGGGTTTTTAAACAGCATTAAAACCTAATTTTGACTTCAAAAATAGATCCAAAATAAGTTAAAATCTATACATACATACACACATACATACATAATCAGGTTAAAGAAGGTAAATCACTCACCAAACTCTCCAAAATCCAAGTTTTGCACAAAAATCGATGCAAATTCAGAAATAAACAGCAAAGCCCCAAGTTTTCTTCCACATAAATGTAGATTTGAAGATCTCTAGTGAATTCCCTTGCTAATCTATCCTTAATCTATGATTTAGACTTGATTTAGAGAAGAAAAGAGAAGGGTTTGGTTGAAGAATGGGTTAATAGGAGCTTATATTTATTTGAGAAGTGGTAAAAATAATTTGAAGTTGATGGTCCAACCTATAATAGCCTCCAAACACGAAATGGGTTAGTGGGCATACCCTGAAACATCACTAATTACCCACTAAGCTATTCCAAAAACTGTCAAACATCAAACAGGCATATCTCCTAGCCAAATCGCGATTATGACCACTCTACATAAAGGAAAACTATCATTTCTTTCCAATGGAAGTGGTATTGAATGCTAATTCGGCATCTGTCAAAAGTTATTACCATTACAATTTTCCAATGTAAAATCGTTCGATAAAATCCTAAAGATAGGGAATGTCACCAGTAGGAATTTCCTAAAGTTATAGAGCCAAAGGACCTTATATGAATTTAAAAATAATACTTTACGATATTCCGATACGTAAAATATGGGTCATTGCATTCTCCCCCTTTAGGAATTTTTCCATCGAAATCCCCAATACAGACAAGGTAAAATCAGGCGTTGCTACGTCGCACGCCTAAAGTCCACAAGCAAACATATCAAACATCGAACATGCGTACAGAAGTAGGAAATGATATCTACGCCTACCCTAACATGCAGGTTACTAAACTACCATACATGATATCAAAAGTGAAAGTAAATGTGATAAATAGAAAATATCACCAAGTAAAGAGCTCCAAATACGTCATCATGCTCTCGTAGGTCTTCCAAATACAGTCGCCTTTGCTCTCACTCCACTAAACTTTCACCAGCTCTACCGTCTTCTTCCTAAACTGCTTTGTATCTCATCCGACGATGCGAATAGGCCTACGAGGTCTCGATTCTTATGGTTCAATCTCGATACAATCAGGCTAATTCAACTCAACTATCAGGCCTTAGCCATCCACAAACTTCCACAAATGAGATACGTGGAACACGTTGTGAATTCCCCACATCTTTTAAGGTAAGTCAATCCTATATGCATAGTTCCCAATCCTCTCAAGTATCGGAAAAGGACCAATGAATCTCGACGTCAACTTCCCTTTAGCACCGAATCGAATAACATTCTTTAACAGAGAGATCTTGACAATCACCATATCGCTAACAGAGAATTCTAAGTCACATCTTCTCATATCAGCGTAGCTCTTCTTTCTATCCTAAGCATCTTTCATTCATTGCTGATTTATCTCTATCTTCTTTGAAGTCTCTCTAATCACATCTAGCCCAAGTATCAATTTTTCATTCGCTTCCCACCAACATGAAGAATCATTACATGGTCGACCGTATAACACCTTATATGATGCCATACCAACGCCAGGCCGATAGCTATTATTGTATGTGAATTCTATTAAGTGTAAGTGATCGTCCCATGGGCCACCAAAATCAAGAATGCAGACTCACGTGAGATCCTCCAGGATATGATTCACCCTCTTGGTCTGCCCATTAGTTTGTGGATAATAAGCTATATTGAGATGCAGTTCCATCCCTAATGCAACTTATAAGCTTTTCCAAAACTAGCTAGTGAACAAAGGGTCCCAATCATTCACAATGCTCTTTGTCACGCCATGGAATCCCATAACCGACGTCACATACAACTCGGCCAATTTGGATGTTGTTCTACTAAACTTGATGGGTATGAATTGGGCACTTTTCATCAATCTATCAACTATGAGCAGTGCTATCATACCCTCTTCTAGTCCTTGGTAACCCATCGATGAAATCCATCGAAAGCTATTCTCATTTCAACTCGGGAATCTCGAGCGGTTGTAGCAAACCACTTGCTTCTTCTGCTCTACCTTCACCAACTGACAATCCATGCACTTTGAGATGAATACCCCAACGTCCTTCTTCATTCCTTCCCAATAAAATGTCTGCCTCATATCTTGATACATTTTATTTTCACCAGAATGAATAGTCAATCTCAAATGATGGCACTCTCATAGCACTACATTCCTTAATCCATCGCATCAAGAACAAACAATCTTTTGTCCTTACGGAGCCAATCGTCATGGTCGAGCCCGTACAACTTCATCTTCTCAGTCTTTATCCTTCCTCAATATTCACCATGATCTCTGCTAGTCTAACGTCTTGCCTTTGACTAGTACTGATCTGCTCAATCGAGGTAGGTATGATCATCAGGCTAGCCAACACTTCCGGCTCTAGCTCACATCGATGTCTAAAATCATAGCCAGCGATAAACTCCAACTGCGTCCACTCTAGGAACATCACTCCCAAGCTTGGATATCTCCTACTCAAAGCATTAGCGATCACATTTTCCTTGCCGAGCATATAGGAAATGTCGTAGTCATGGGAGGCTAGGAACCCTAACCATCGATGCTGACGAAGGTTAAGGACCCTGTGGGAGAATAGATACTTTAACAACTTGTGGTCCGTATACAACTCGAACCTCTCTCCAAGCAAATAATGCCTTTATATCTTCAAAACAAATACTATCACAGCCAACTCCAAATCGTGAGTTGGGTACTTCTTCTTATGCAATTTCAGTCATCGATTGGCGTAGGCTATAACCTTTTCCCTCTGCATCAACACCGCACCTAGTCCGGTACCACAAGCATCCGTGTGTACTGTCAGTCCCTCATTCCCACTTGAAAAGACTAACATCGTAGTGCTTGTCAAGCTCTCCTTTAGATTCATGAACGTGTGTTCACACCTTGTGTCCCACATAAATGTCTGATTCTTCTTTTTCAAGCTCGTTAACAGCGCTACTGCCACAGAGAAGTCCTTGATAAAATGTCTACAATATCCCGCCAATCCGAGGAAACTTCTCACAACTATAGTGGCCTTAGGTCGATCCCAATCCTATATTACTGCCATCTTCATGGGATCTATAGCAATGCCTTGCTAAGAAACAACGTGACCTAAAAATCACACTTCCTCCTCCAGAAATGACACTTCAAAAACTTCGCCTTTAATCGGTGCTTCCTCAATACCTCGAGCATAATCCGTATATACTCCTTATGTTCTTCCTTCGTCCTCGAATAAACAAGAATATCACCCATGAACACAAGTATAAATTTATTTAGCTAATCCTTGAATACATGGTTTATAAGATCAATAAAGTATGTTGGTGCATTAGTTAGCCCGAACGACATAACTAACCACTCATAGAATCCAGATGGCATACAGAACGTTGTGATCGACACACTTTCCTTCAGCACTCTCAGTTTGATGAAACCACATCGCAAGTTCCAACCGTGGGAACCACCTAGCACCATGGAGTTGATCGAACAAGTCATCAGTACGCTAGAGTAGATACTTGTTCTTCTTTGTCACCTTATTCATCTCACGGTAATCCACACACAACCTCAGAGAGCCATCAATCTTGGAGGCAAGTACTACATGTGTGCTCCACTCAAATATGATTCTATGAGTAAACCCTCGCCTCAACAGGTCATTCACTTGCACCTCCAACTCGTTCTACTCTCTAGGTGCCGTAAACCTTAAGGAGATAATTAATGGCATAGCATCCTTCATCAAGTCTATGTGGAACTCAATCTCTCGGTGTGGCGGTAATCCAGTCACCTCCTCGAACATGTCTAGATACTCTCTCATAATAGGCACAGATGACAAGTCATCCTGTGGAACGTCAAGTGAATTATAGAAAGCTAACCATAACTTTATCCTCCAATAGGCAACCAATCACTAACGTCGGCCCCTCCATAGCCTTGATCGTCACCAACAGCCTCTCACAATCCACCACCACCGCATACTTCCTCAGCCAGTCCATCCCCAAGATAATATCAAACCCCACGAAACCCAAAAAAAGCAATTGTAAAAAAACAATCATCCATGACCCAATGTTGCTAAGTATCGACAAACCATACAAAAGTTAGTCGATCCTCCAATAGGATTTGTAACAATTAAAGGACAGTCAACTATCTCAGGTTTCAACCTCAATCTATCTACTAAATCACTAGATATGAAGGAATATAAAGCCTTGGAATTGAATAAAACACGTACATGTGTATCAGAAATAGAAAGCATATCCTATATAACGATGCTCTTTCCCTTCTCCTTCGTCGATAGAGCACTCGATGAAGCTGGAACAACATTCAAAGCATAAGCAGACACAACCTGCTTATTCTATAGCTCTGGGCAATCCTTCTTCATATGCTCTAGCTTGTTGCTGTTAATACATCCTTTCTTATTGTTTCTGCAACCTTTGCTAAGACGGCCCTTCTCTCCACAATTGTAGAAAGTAGGCTCCCACATTCCCTTTTTCTAGCCACCCTTCTGAATCTGCTTCTTATTGTTATTGTTCCACTTCCTTTTTCCTATCTAGCCAGCTTGCGGCTTTGGCTTGTCCCTGGGAGCAACAATCAACTTAGGCTTAGGATACCGACTCTCATATAGAAGAGCCTTCTCTTCAAAGCTCTCATCGATATGTCCTACTAACTTCTCTTCAAGATAATCATCTAAGCCCATGATAAACTTCTTGTCCTTCATTAGCGGAGTATCGATAATAGGTAGACCATATTTTGATAGTATGTCAAACTCGGCTTTGTACTCCAACACAGACATATCCCCCTGGGTGCTTCATGAGCGGTCGATATATACTTCTTTCCAAAACACGATTTAAACCGCTCCCAAGTAACCTGATCCTTAGTAGTAGTAGTAATCTTAATGGCGTTCCACAACCTCATATCTCTTCCCTGAAGCTGTCTAAAGGATAGCTTCCTCTTCATTGCATCCTCTAACTCCATATCCTTAAAGATGCGTTCGTAGTTGTTTAACCAATCCTCTACTTCAATGACTGATTATGTTCCAAGAAATGGTTTGCCTCCCAGAGTGGAGTAATGCTTGCTCAGTTTGGCAAAGTCGGCCCTCGGCGCTTGCATTAGAGCACCACCACCAATAGCCGCAATAGGAGCAACTTGGGCATTTTGAACCATGTTTCACACCATCTCAACGGTCATGTTCTGCAAGCCGGGGTTAGCAGCTCCTAATCCCGTCCCCTTCTCAACTCCAGAAATGGAGTTCCTAATAGCATTCCTCATTAGCCGGCTTATTCTTACAAGTTGTAATAAGAAAAATCAATCTCTCTAAAAGGAATAGGTAGTGTCCATGAATGCAATGCAACTTATATACTATATATACACACTACTATATAGTTTTAAAACCAAAATATAACAAGTTCGCTTTCTCGTATATCGCTCGATCCATTCTAAGGTGATAGCTCCTTCCTTGGCGCTAATGGATCCAAGTATCAACTTAGGTCATCTACGCAGTATAAGCTGTAATACCAAACGTGTCAACCGCATTACACCACCGGTACCTAATATACCTGTATAATGCGTTGTAGAAGTACCTGACCAATTTAAGGTAGTAGCATAGGGTGAAAAGCAAAGAAAATACTAACACAAACCTATAGAACATCTCACAGTGCATAAACAAAATATAGTATAATAACATAGATGTAGAACAAGAGAGATAGAGATATAATCAAATGGATCATAAATTAGAACATCAAAGTGCAATAGGTTCACAGATTAAACATAAAACCGAAATAGTAGAGTTTATACATCCAAGAACACCAAAATAAACTCTAAAACTATCTCTAAGATAATAAAAGTAGTGGTATAGCTCCACAGTACTACACAGATAAATATAAGCAATAGTAAGCTCATAGACATATGGAAGCATAGCCTCCCACTCGTACTCTATACAGTTAGTTCTATGTGCTACCCAGACCTATTATCCCTAATCTGCTCATTTAAGGGTATGAATAGCCATATCTAACTTGTTCCTACATCCAAATAGTTAGCACATAAACATAGGATATGCTAAACTACTATCACAGGAGGAAAATATGGGGTATAGGGGTATCATATAACATCTCCAGCACATAGCAAACATAGCACCCATTACACAGCCTCCCTAATCTGCTCATTTAAGGGTATGAATAGCCATATCTAATGTGTTCCTACATTCAAAGAGTTAGCACATAAACATAGAATATGCTAAACTACTATCATAGGAGGAAAATATGGGGTATAGGGGTATTATATAACATCTCCAGCACATAGCAAACATAGCACCCATCACACAGCCTTGCATCTCTAACTCAAGTGCTTTAGATATACGATAACTCTAATAAATGCTCAACTCATTGCATATGCAGATGGCTAAGGAGTGGACATACACAGACGTACAACTATATGGGTAAACTATGACTACCCTAGGTGAACGCAGACTACCATATCCCAACTATGAGCATCTTAACTTCAAAGTTATCCATTGATCCCTTAGTGCACGTACCGATAGTAGAACCACCTCATAGATGCTTAACTCATGCTTACGCAGATGGCTAAGGACTGGACACAGACGAACGTCCAATAATATGGGTACACGTTGACTACTCAAGGTATACGTAGACTACCATGACCTATTCACAAGCATCACAACATCAAGTTCTACTCCACGAGCTATCACGCAGAACTCATCCTCTCGGTCTATCACCAGATGCTATGGTCACTTGCCACATTGAGTCGTCGAAGCCGTCATACTTCCTTGGTTGCCACCGAAACCCCATGGCCATCCCGAATCATCCTGGAGTCATACATTCTTACTCCAAGCCTACTCCTAGAACCACCAAAGTGACCCCAAGTCTTGCTCTGAAGCTTCTTCCTTCCAAGCCCAAGCCAATGCTAAAACTCCATTCCTTACTCTGTCCGGCCCTTCTCCCATAACCGGACTGAAGTCGTCGAATGACATTTTTATCCGGCAACCGAACATAGACAACTATCAGACAAGATTTCCTGTCCAGTACCCCACTGTCGAACTAAGCAGCCACCAGATAGGATTTCCTGTCTGGTCCTCCACTATCGAACCAAATAACTACTGGATAGAATTTCCTGTCCGGTCTTCCATTGTCAAACGAAGCTAACTATCGGACAATCTCCATGCTGGACCAAGCTCCATCGAAACAAAAACCCATGGCTCCTTCAGCACATCAACTTAGCGACGATTCCATTGTTACACCAACAGTTCGACCCATGTGCATTGCCAATGCAACAAAATAACTCCAAACACTCTAGAGCCTATCTATCGAAATTAGATTTCACATTTCCTACCTCTAGCTTGCTTCGATGAGCATTTTCAACCATACAAGCATACAAAACAAACACCATACGTGCGTCAAGAAACATTCAAACATGCAAATCACACAATTAATCATAGAAATCATTATACAAGGCGTCTATAACATAGCCTAACATGTATCAAGACATTCATATGTCCAAATAACATGCTTAGAACACCAAAAATCCAATTATTCTCATTTTTATTGTAGGTTATGTTTTTAAATAGCGTTAAAATATAATTTTGACTTTAAAAATTGATCTAAAACATGTTTAAATATATTGATGCATATATAATAAGGTGAGAGATGATAAATCACTCACCAAACCTTCCAAAATCCAAGTTTTGCACACAAATTGATGCAAATTCAAAATTCAACAGCCATGCCCCAAGATTTCTTCTCTAAAAATGTAGATTTGAAGATCTCTAGTGAATCTTCTTGCTAATCCATCCTTAGTCTATGATTTAGACTTGATTTGGAGGAGAAAAGAGAAGGATTTAAGTGAAGAATGGGAGCTTAGATCTATTTGAGAAGTGGTAAAAATGATTTAGAGATGATGGTTCAGCCTATAAAGGCCTGCAAACCTGAAATGTGTTATTGGGCTTACCCCTAAACCTCACTAATTACCCACTAAGTTGTTCCAAAAAATGCCAAATTTAAAATAGCTATATCTCCTAGCTAGAAAGTCCAAATCGCTATTATGAACACTCTAAAGAGAAACCATCATATATTTCCAATGGAATTGGTCTCGTATGCTAATTCGGCTTCTATCAAAAGCAATGGTTATTACTAGTTTTTAGGGGTAAAATTGTCCGATAAAATCCTAAAGATAGGAAATGTCATTAGGCATTTTCTAAAGTTGTAGAGTTAAACGACCTCATATGAATTTAAGAATAATATTTTACGATCCTCTAGTACGTAAAATATGGGTCGTTACAGATGGCCTCAGTCTTTAATGATACGAGCCCTATCGGCACCCTTTTCTCTTCCTGGTGCACCCCTTTCTCATCAAAGATGGGCGCCTGCCTGGTAGAAGGAGCTGTAGGATCCTAGTACCACGCCTCCCTGGCCCTCTTTAACCTCTTAAGTTCCAACTTTAGGGGTAGCTCCATGTCACTATTGAGGACCTCAATGATCTACCATTCTCTATGCTTTACGGGGATGATAGTTGAAACAGATATGGAAACGAAGCCGGGTTGGTCGAAGGTGGCAAAATTGAAGTTCCCGACCACTACAACAACAAAGAAGAAAAGCGTTCGTCAAAATTCAAGGAAAAAGCAAATGAGGTATAAGTAAACCACCATTTGTACCAACCCAACCCCTATTTCCTACAAGGGACTGGCATGATGAGACCAAGCTGCCAACTCTAGGTTCACCTATCCATGCGTGAGGCTCACCCGTGGATTCACCCTCGTATCCAGGATACAAACGGTCGTATTCAAAAAATTTCCCAAAGGAGCCACCTGCATCCCTACCAATGCTTAGCTCTTGTTCCCCTCTCGTAATTCTACTCTCCCCAGAACTTGACTCGGTCTCCCACTCCTCGAACAGTGGCTCACGGCGAGGCTCTGGGACATCGACTAGCTGTTAGGTCGAACTGTTTCTACTGCTCTGGCACAACATCAACAAACTTATCGATGTCAACCTATTGTCACTCCTATTTCTCCTACTCCATTACAATATCTTCGTATCCCTGGTTGGCATATGTGATCGGCCCGTTGTCTAGGTTGTTAAATTAGACCTTGGAGTGTCCCACTTGATTTTGACTGGCTTCTCCACCTCGGCCACCTTCTTTGCCGGCTTCCTCCTTTGCCGCTCCCTGGCCATTGGTTTTCCTTTCCTCATTAACCTAACTTAGTGGAGGTTGGAAATGGTCTTTGGAAGCATCAAGTCTCGGTATGTAGGGACGATCTTCTTCTGTCGGTTCAAGTTCTATTGGGTTCGCGAACCCGACACCAAGAAACACAAGCTCATCTCCTATCATGAATGTGTTAAGCAAAGGAAAGAAGCAAAAAAGAAGAAGAGAAGAAAGAGAAGCGAAGACCTATTAGGGGTTTGGAAGGTAGTGTTCTTAAGCTTAGGGTTAACTCCATGCAGGATGAAACAATATCCAGTCATCCAACCAGGGACGGGCTTGCTGGGAACGCCCAAAAATCACAAGCTTAGTGCCAGCCTGGAAGTGATAGTAGGTATCAGCCAAGTAATTAGCCTCCTTCTATAGGCGGAGGACCATATCTACAAGATTGGCATTTGGCTCCGAAAGATGGAGCACCATACAAGCAGCACAGACGTCACACAAAACCGGTAGGTGTTGGGAGTCGTCTTCCTGGGGGCAAGTCGTAAGCGTTGAGGATGGACATGAAGTAGGGGTAGAGGGGCGGCATATTCCTAATCCTAAAGTAGCCCATTGAGAAGCCAAAGAAGTTGGCGGGGGTTGGTCAGGAAGGTTGTTGGAAGTTGGATGATGGACTATCCCTATGTTGACTCCATGACCGGCCAACAATTTGGCCATGTCAATCTTGTCTTGTTTTAATTCAGAGGTCCTCAGAGGGTAGCCCCTACTATTGTCAATTGGCTATCGAAAGTAGAAGCTTACATATGAAACATAAGTGGCTCAATTATACAACAACATAATGGCTAAGCCTAGCAAAGCCCGAAGGCAAGTCCCCCCGGCATGACATGGTTGTTAAACGACCGCCTTCCTGACATTCCTTTGTCGGGAACTATACGAATGCTGGCTCATAACTCAACTCCTAAGTTAAGTATTAGTCCTTTTGTACCCTACCTAATTCTTATTATTTACTTGCAAGCCTATACACACAAAATTGGGCCTAGGCCATGGCCCATTATCATAACAAAATATCGAGATTTTTAAGAAGAAGCTGAAGGTTTTTTATGGCGATTTCGTTTGTTGTTTTAAGTAAAGGGTGAAGAAAAGGAGAAGGGAAGCTTTTATTTAACTTCCCTCTTGATCTCATCCATAGGATTCAAATCAACTTTGAATCTCAACCATCAAGGTGTAATGAATGCGACTATTACTTCATCTACGTTGAAACATGTGCTCCCCGCCACGTTTGAAAAAGCAAATCGTCACAACCGATGGCTTAGCGCCATGTTGGGCATGCATTAAATGAAAAGCAGAGGTTTGGACAGCAACATCTTTGTCAAATGACAAACCCGCGCCTTCTCAGAGAGATGTGCTTGGTGGTAAAATGTTTCTCAATTTTCTCCTAAGTACTTAGCAAGCCAATTAAGGTGCGCTGCCTAGCCTAATCAAAACTAGCCCAACCATCTGGCGACATGCCCACATCCTTGCCCAAGGTCAAGTTGTTTCCAAACCAGCTCACCTACTCAACAAGGCATTAAGCTGAAGGCCAGCCTTCTTATCCTTAGGTAGCTTTCACAGTCAATTCATCAGATGAAGAGAACTATATATAGCCATACCCGGTCCACTATGGCCAGGTTCGATAACGACCAATCTCTTATGCCGACAGACTTTTAGCCTAACTCCAGGTCAGCCCCTTCATTCAGCATCACTTTAGCTACCGGCCAATACAACTCAAGGTTGCCTCAACAACCATCATATTCGACAAGACTTGCTCTAGCGTGGTTCCTCCTTGCCCGACTTTGGCACAATCGTCTTCTATTGGTCCTAAGCAGTATATCTTGTCGTCACTCATCCGGCCTGGAATCACCTCCTCAGCATGGTCCTTAACACTAGTCAACTCTCAGCAAAACATAGGCATAGAGCAACCATCTCGCTCATAGCTATCTACATCTAGACTGGCTTCTGGCCAACCCCTCCAGACCGACCTGATAGTCGGTTGACACACTCAGAATAGCTTCTGACACACCTATCTGTCAAGGCTAACTCAACCATAATCATCTCTGACTCGGCATCACCACAGCCTCTCATCATATCATAACTGGCTCGATTGTTATTTGCACCTTGGTCCTTAGCAACGTTCAGCCTCTAGTGTCATTAAAGCCCGACCAGAGCCATTCATTTGTCTTACACATAGGCATCCAAAAGTAAATGGCAAAGCCGTACATATATCTATACAAGATATTGTAGTAAAGCGGTTGGAAATACACCTACCCCTGTAACTTTTCGTCAGCTTTAAATGCAATGCATGCACCAGTATAGAAGGACAATTGGCATGCTTCTCAACTACTCATTCCTTTCTGCCTTTACAACTCTCTCCCATCAGCCTATGTAACCAGATCAACAACCAAACACTATTTTTGTTTGTTTTTCATTACAATCTCCGCCATCCATTGTTTATTTCAATTATTATAAACCATCGTGCATTTCCACTTTAAAGAGGTTGGAAAATATTTGAATTTTGGTCATTATCTCTTTCCAGAGCTATCCTCGTAGAAAATCAAGGTCCTAAGTACTTAAGATTAGCTAACTTTATTGGTCTTCGGTGCTACAGTTTTTATTATTCTCTTGTAACTCACAGTAATTGTAACAGAAAACCATGGTAAGAGATCTTTATGGTGGACATAAGTAATCTTTCCGAACCACTCTATATTTGGTGCCATTTACTTTGCTTTGTTTGCCTTCTTTCTCATTTTTCAATTTTAAGCCTAGTGCTTAGCAAGTAACCATTGCTTCCATAGCATAACTAAGCTAACTCCAAGGTTGACTAAATCTCAGATCAATATTTCCTTGTTAAGATGCATCAAGAAAACGATATCACCATATCTGTTGAGACTAGTATAACATCCCTCGTTTCGAAACCCAAAGACAGAACTCCAATGTGCTGGAGTCAATTTGGAATCATCTTTTGATTGCAGAGATAAGGTTAGTTATTCATAAAAATGCTTAAAGTAAATAGAACAGCAATTTAACAGCATTAAATGAACACGAAGATAATCACAATAAACATAAGAATTTTTGTTACTAATACTAAAACTAGTACTATACAAAATATTATTACCTGACCTTTTATAGTCGAAATAAAGTTCATTGTTTTTTTATTGGTCCAAGTCACTTCATTTTTTGGTCCAAACTCTGCTCTTTTTTTCCAAGCCATATCCCTTTTTGTCTAAATCACTTCCCACATTCTCATTACCATTCCCAATTAGTTCGCATATTGCAATGACCCATAATTTGCATATCGAAGAATCGTAAAATATTTCCATTTTATTTATACGAGGTCGTATAACTCTAAAATCTAAGGAGAAAACTCTTAGGGATATTTTTCACCTTTATGATTTTTGCTGAATTTCTATGTGACCATTTTGACCTTGAAAATCTTGTTTAGACTATAACTTTTGAGAGGAGCCAAATAAGGGTCTTAAACCACTTCCATTGCTTCATGATGATGATTTCTCATTTCGTAGATTGGTCATAGTACAAAAGCGGACTTACCATTTGAAAGTTGTAGCTATTTTAAGTTTGATGGCATGCATTAGTGGGTAATTAACTAAGCCTGTGCATAGGCCCACTGACCCAATTCGAAAATTATCTAAGGGTAGGCTGTAGGGCCGATTATAGTCATTTCCATCTTTCCCAAAATAGATTTAAACCTTCATTAACCTTAATTTCATCAAGAACCTGGCTTTTCCTTACTAATCTTAGTCTAGATCATAATTAGATGGGTGGTTAGCATCTAGGGATGGGAGACTATCATTTTGGCTGATTCGTGTTCATCTACTTTACTGTCCGCTTCAGATCTAAGGAAAGAAATTAGTATTTTGGGTATTTGATGAGTGGTTCTTGACCTCTCACTCCATAATGTATGTTTATATGGTTAAAAACGATGTTCTTGACATGATTTCAATCTTAAAATGTTTTCTAATCTTAATCACATTTTTATAGATATTTATGGCCGAATTTTAAAGGATTTAAAGTGGTTTTTAAATAGTTTTGTAACTCCTTTTGTTCATGTTTATAAGCTATTTTAAAAGTTAGATTTAGATTAGGATTTGCATGATTATCATGACCTTATATATTTCATTATGAATGGATGTATATGCATGATATTCTATGTTTGTATATTATGCTTTGTTGTGGTTTGCTAGTGCCTTTAGGTAGTTAGGAAAGGAATGATTGAATTGGCAAATCTAAGGCAAAGATTGTCGGAATTGGATGAAACTTGGAGGAGGGGTTCTGGAGCATAGGAGGAGCCTTGGATTCAAATTGCATAAGAATTGGAACTAAGAAGAAGAATCGACACCGAGAGCTTTCGGTCAACACTGAGTGTTTTTTATGGGTGCAAAGTGCTCGATGGATTGTTGGTACTCCAAGTCAAGGCTAGTGGTGATGAGTGAAGGCCAAGTGCAAGAATTTGGCTAAGTAGTGGACTTCATACCGAGAGCTGTGGAGGGCATAGAAATGAGAGATTTTAAAGTAAGCACATGAGCTTTGGAGTTGATGTCGAGAGCTTTTGTTGGTAGTGGTCGGGGTCAAAGGTCTTGGAAGGTGGAATTCTAGAAGTAAGGAAAAAAAGTTAGCCAAAATTGGCTAAGTACCCAACTAGGTATCGACAGCTTTTGACATTGCCAAGAGGTTTTCTTTGATGTAGTCAGGTCAAACTTCCAAGGAGAGAAGTAAAGACTCTATAGGTCGTGCTGATGATGTTTGTGTGTTCGCTTGGGGTTTGATGGCGATGTGATAGCACGATGATAGCTTCGGGACTTCAATTGTGGAAACTCGACGGTGAAAGGAGTTAGGTTTTGATGATGGCAGCTCGATGTTGAAAGGAGCTGTGAGAATAATTATCCACCAAGGGCGGGTTCTAAGAAAAGTGACCTATGAGTAGAATGTTTGAATGGTTCTATCATGGAACAGAGAAATGTGGAATGGTTCCTTGAGAATAATGGACAGTGATGGAGCAAGGAAGAGGCTCGAATATGCGTGCTAAGGGATTGTTGATACTCGGAGTGTTTTTTGATGTACTCAAAAGCAAGGGTATTATGAGGACGTCTTTGGGTACTTTGAAAGGCTACCCCGGATCACTTGAAAGGATCTGTGTACCCTAGACCAATGGAATGGGTTGAATATATAACTTTGGGCTACGAGACACGTGAGTATACTAAAAATCGAGATTTCCATTAGTCCCTGGTAGAGTAAAGGTCATACGAGTTATCATATGTTGACGGTACATATGAGTGATAATAAGGATTGTCTGATGGATTCTATGTTTGCTTTGGTTGTTATCTTCCGTATTCTATCACTCTGGGGATGTTAGTTGTTGGGGATAGGGAAATCTACACCCGTCATCATACTTGGTTTGCAGTATACCTTTACTATATTCGTAGAGTAGCATATTATGTTTGTTATGTGCTAAATTTTTGGTTGTAGGGACATGTCAGGTATGGTTCATATACCCTTGTTCCTTACTGTATCGACTTGTATAGTATTTTAAGATTCATTAACCGCACACACCAAACTATTGTCTGACTTTAGGTTTTATGCTTTGCTTCTTATTATCTCAAATACTCTTAAATGAGTAGACTAGTTAGTAGGTCTAGGTGTGATGCAATAGCTGTGCAAAGGATGAGCATGATGGAGCTATCTCGTATTATATATGGATTTCTATGCTGATTCCACTATGCAACACTATGGAGCCTTGACAGTGCTTGCTTATTACTATTATTTAGATATAGTTATTTGAGTTTATTTCCATTTGTACAAACTCTACTACTTAATGTATAACTCTGCGAATATGTACTTTGATATTTGGATCACTTAGTTATTACTATCTCTCCTATTTATATCTATAATGTATATTATATCCATTGTGAGATATATAATAAGTTCTGTTATATGTTATTTCATTTTCAACCCTTGATGATCGTCCTACATCAGCCCGACACGTCAGCAGTGCACTATTTAGTTATATTGGGTGTCTATAGTGAAGAGCGGTCGTCACATTTGGTATTAGAGCTAGGTTACACGATAACCTGAGTTGATATTATGGTCCATTATAGATAGCGAAGGAGTTATCACCCTAGATTGGATCAAGAGTATGTATAAACGAGAGAGTGCGTACTTGTTACATATTTTAGTTTTGAAAACTATATAGTAGTATATATAGTATATAAGTCGCATGCATACATGAGTACCATCGATGCAGTTTTCTTTTTGAGAGACCGATCATTCTTATTACAGATCGAGAATGCGTCAGTAAAAAAGAAACATTATGAGGAACTCTATCTCTGGAGTTGAGGAAGAAGCAAGTTCAGGGGCCACTAACTCTGACTCGTAAGCTATGGTCAATGCGATGAAGGCGAACATGCTTCAAAATGTCCAAGCGGCTGCTCTAAATGTTGTTATTGGTGGTGGTGCTCAAGTGCAAGCGTCGAGAGTTGACTTTTCCAGGCTATGCGAAGATTACTCCACCTTAGGAGGCAAGCCATTCCTTGGAACAGAGTCGGCCATCGAAGTGCAGGATTGGTTGGACACTGGTGAGTGTACCTTTGGTGATATGGAAGTAGATGATGCTATAAAATGGAAGCTCAAGGTCGGGCCATGAACTGGTGAAATGCCATTACTATTGCTAAAACCGAGGATCAGTTCACTTGGGACCAATTCAAGGCTAGCTTTGAGGAGAAGTTTATTCTGGCTGCTCAACAGTCGGTGTTATTTAGGAAATTTGATGATTTAAAGCAGATATATTTGTCTACCTTCGAGTATGTTGCTGAGTTCGATGCTTTTTCGAAGTACGGGATGCCGTTCATCGACAATTTATTAAGGAAGAATGGAAATTTTATTATGAGTTTGGATGATTATTTTAGGGAGAACTTACTGAGTCATATCGATGAGCTGTTTGAGACACTTGTCAGGAAAGCTCTTCGCTATGAATGTTTATACCTTAAGTCCAAATCGGCGGTTGTTGTTAAAGAAGAGCCAAAACCAAAGCAAGGCATGGAGGCAAGAAGAAATGGAACAGAAAGAGGAAGCAATCTCAGGGAAAGAATGCCCAGAAGATGGCCAGATGGAATCCCATCTGTTATGGTTGTAGAGATAGGGTCATCTAATTAGAGACTGCAAAGCTGACGAGAAGAAGAAGTTTTATAACTATGGTAAGCTTGGACATATGTAGAAAAATTGTCCAGAACCGGCACAGAAGAAACAAGTTGTGAAGGCATATGCTTTGAACGTTATTCCTACTTCGTCGAGTGCTCCCTCGGCAAAAGAGAAGGGGAAGGGTGTCATTATTCACGGTATGCTTTTCATTTATGATGTTCCCATAAGTGTTTTATTCAATACCGAGGCTTCACATTCCTTCATATCTAGAGGTCTAGTAAATAGTTTGGGAATGAAACCCGAAAAATTTGACCGACCTTTGATTGTAATGAACCCTGTTAGAGGCTCCACTAGCCTATGCATGGTTTGTCGTGGGTTGTTCTTGTCGTTGATTCTCTTTTGTGTGTGATTGTTTTATTTTGAATTTTGTTAGGTTCATGATTATCTTAGGAATGGACTGGCCGAGGAAGTATGTGGCAGTAATAGATTGTAAGAGACTGTTGCTAACAATTGGGGCTATGGAGGAGTGGACGGTAGAGATTGGATGCTTGTTGGAGGATGGGATTATGGTTAGCTTTTTATATTCGCCCGAGGTTCCATCGGATTGGTTGTCATCTGTGCCTATGGTTAGAGAGCATCCGGACGTGTTTGGAGAGGTGACCGGATTACCACCACATTGAGAGATTGAGTTTTCGATAGACTTAGCAAAGGATGCCAGGCCGATAGTTATGCCCTTATGGCGTATGGAACCCAGAGAGCTAAAGGAGTTAGAGGTGCGAGTAAATGACCTATTGAAAAGATGGTTCATTCGTAGGAGTATATCTGAGTGGGGTGCACCTGTAGTTTTCGCCACTAAGGTGGATGGCTCTTTGAGGTTGTGTGTAGATTACCGTGAGCTGAATAAGTTGAAGAAAAAGAACAAGTATCCACTCTTATGTATTGATGATTAGTTCGATTAACTCTATGGTGCGAAGGTATTCTCTTAATTGGATCTTGCAACGGGTTTCTCCAATTAAGAGTGGCAAAGGAGTGTGTGGCGATCACCGCGTTTCATATGTCGTGTGGTTTATATGAGTGGTTGGTTATGCCGTTCGATCTAACCAATGGTTTGGCATACTTTTTTGATCTCATGAACCGCATCTTCAGGGATCAGCTAAACAAGTTCATGCTTATGTTCATGGATTATATTTTGGTCTGTTCTAGGACAGAGGAAGAATATAAGGTGCACTTGAGGACCATGCATGAGGTATTTAGAAAGCACAAATTGAGAGCGAAGTTTTCGAAATGTCACTTTTGGAGAAGGGAAGTGAGATTCTTGGGTCATTTCATCTCGAAACAGGGCATCGTAGTAGATCCTGCCAAGGTGGTAGCGGTTCAGGATTGGAGCCAACCCAAGAATGCTACGAATGTGAGGAGTTTTCTTGGATTAGCAGGATATTATAGACATTTTATCAAGGATTTTTCGAAGGTAGCAGCTCCGTTGACTAGTATGATGAAGAAGAATCAGACCTTTTTTTGGGACGCGAAGTGTGAGCATGCATTTGTGAGTCTGAAGGAGAGGTTGATGAGTGCTCTAGTGTTGACCGTTCTGAGTAGGAATGAGAAGCTGACAGTATACACAGACGTCTGTGGTACTAGATTAGGAGCGGTATTGATGCCGAATTAGAAAGTTGTTGCCTACACCAGTCGACAACTAAACCCACACGAAAGGAAGTATCCAACTCGCGACCTGAATTTGGCGGTGATAGTGTTTGCCTTGAAGATATGGAGGCACTGTTTACTAGGAGAAAGGTTCGAGCTATTCGTGGGCCATAAATCCTTGAAGTACCTTTTCTTCCAAAAGGATCTCAACCTTCGCCAGCAGCAATGGTTGGAATTCTTAGCCTCCTACGACTTTGGTATTTCCTACACACTTGGTAAGGGAAATGTGGTCACTGATGCATTGAGTATAAGACATGCCAGTTTAGGAGGGATGTTATAGGAGTGGAAGCAGTTGGAGTATATTGCTAGCTATGACTTTAGACCTCAATTAAAGTTAAAGCCAGAGATGTTGGCATGTTTGACGATCAAACCTACTTTGATTGAGCGGATCGATACTAGTCAGAGGCCAGATGCTAGACTAGTAGAGATCATGGAGAAAATAGAAGGAGTAAAGTCTGAAGATATGAAGCAGTACAAACTCGACCGAGAAGGTTGGATCCATAAGGATGGGAGATTATTTGTTCCCGATGTTGATGGGTTGGGAGAGAGATGCTTCGAGAGTGCCACCATTATAGGTTGACTATACATTCTGGTGGTAATAAGATGTACCGCAATATGAAGTAGACCTATTATTGGGATGGCATGAAGAAGGATGTCGGGATGTTCATCTCGAAGTGTATGAATTGTCAGTTGGTAAAGGCAGAGCAGAAGAAGCCCAGTGGATTGTTGCAACCGCTTGAAGTTCCTGAGTGGAAGTGGGAGCAAGTATTGATGGATGTTATTGATGGACCGCTGAGGAATCGAGTCAGATATGACAGCATTTGGGTTATAGTCGATCGGTCGACCAAGAGCGCATGATTTATACCCGTCAAGTCAAGTAGAACGGCAACCAACCTAGCCGAGTTATATGTGAAATGAGTTATATGATGTGCCAAAGAGCATTGTGAGCGACCAAGACCCGTAGTTCACTAGTGAGTTTTGGAAAATTTTACAAGGGGCATAGGGGACTGAGATGCATCTTAGTACAGCTTATCACCCGTAAATAGATGGGCAGACCGAGAGAGTGAATCATACATTGGAAGATCTCTAGCGTGCTTGCGTACTCGATTTCAAAGTCTCATAGGACGATCACTTTCATTTGGTGGAGTTCGCATACAACAAGAACTATCAGTCTAGTATCGGTATGGCACAGTATGAAGCATTATATTGCCCACCATGTAATGCCCCTTCGTGTTAGTGGGAGGCGGACGAGAAACTGATACTTGGACCATAGAAGATTAGAGAAACCTAAGAGAAGATAGAGATCATTTGGTAATGAATGAAAGCTGCTCAGGATAGGTAGAAGAGCTATGTTGATAGAAGGCATATAGATTTGGAGTTCTCCATCGGCGATATGGTGTTTGTGAAGATTTCTACTTTGAAGAATGTGATTTGATTCAGTAGTAAGGGGAAGTTGGTGTCGAGATTCGTAGGTCCTTTTTCAATCGAGATTGGGAACCTAGCCTATAGAGTCGGCTTACCTCAGAAGATGGCGGGTGTGTACAATGTCTTCCATATTTCTCATCTACGGAGGTTTATGCATGACTCGGGCGTAATAATTACACCAGATCAACTAGATGATATCGAGATTTAACCGAAGGCACCGAACCTCGTAGGTTGATTTGTATTATCGAACGCGATACAAAACAACTTAGGAGGAAGATGGTGGAGTTAATGAAGGTTCAGGTGGGAAACCGAGGAGAGCATGAGGGTCGCATATTAATAGGTCTTTGCATGGTAAGGCCTACTGTTTGTCGTATTTGCTTTCACTTTTGATATCATATAGGGTAGATCAGTATCTTGCATGCTTGGATAGGCTTACTTACACTATTGGCTGCATGATTGCTTGTTTGACATATATAATGGTTGCACATGATTGTTAGGCATTCGGGGTAACTACGTTTGACTATTCTTTAACTTATTTGGGGATTTCAAGGGTGAAGTTTTTAAGGGAGGAGAGCGTAACAACTCGTATTTTACATATCAGAGGGTTGTAAAATATTTCTATTTTATTCATATAAGGTTATATGACTCTAAAATCTTAGGAAAAGACTCTTAGGGGTATTTTCCACCTCTATGATTTTTGCTGAATATCTATGTGACCATTTTGACCGTGAAAATCTTGTTTGAACTATAAATTTTGATAAGAGTCGAATTAGGTTCTCAAACTGCTTCCAATGCTTCAAGATGATGATTTTCCATTCTGTAGAGTGGTCATAATAGAAAAAAGAACTTACCGTTTGAAAGTAACAACTGTTTTAAGTTTTGGCTGTTACTGGTCTACATTAGTGGGTAATTAACTAAGTCCATGCTTAGTTCCACCAACCCATCTCGAAAATTGTGCTAAGAGGAGGCTGTAGGTACAGATCTAAGTTATTTCCATCTTCTCTAAAATATCTTTAAACCTTCATTAATCTTAATTCATCAAAAAGCCTACATTTTCCTTACTAATCTTAGTCTACATCTTTATTAGAGGGGTGATTAACATCTAGGGATTGGAGATTGTCATTTTGGCTGATTTGTGTTCATCCCCTTTGATGTCCACTTCAGATCTAAAGAAAGAAATTAGCATTTTGGGTATTTTGGTGAGTGGTTCTTGACCTCTCACTCTACTATGCATGTTTACATGGTTTAAAATGATGTTTCTAATATGATTTCAATCCTAAATGTTTTCTAACCTTTATCACATTTTTAGAGATATTTATGGCCGAATTTTAAAGGATATAAAGTATTTTTTAAATGGTTTTGTAAATCATTTTGTTCATTTTCATAAGCTAGATTTAGATTAGGATTTGCTTGATTATCATAATCTTATGCATTACATGTATGAATGGATGTATATGTATGATATTCCACGTTTGTATGTTGTGCTTTGATTGTGGTTTGCTAGTGCTTTTAGGTAGTTAGGAAAGGAGTGATCGAAGTGGTAAATCTAAGGCAAAGATGGTCAAAACTGGATGAAACTTGGAGGACGGGTTTTAGAGCATGGGAGGAGCCTCAGATTCAAATCGCACAAGAACTAGAACTAATGAGAGGAATCGGTACCGAAAGCTTTCGGTCGGTACCGGATGCTTTTTGTGGGTGCAAAGTGCTCGGTGGATTGCTGGATCTTCAAGTCAAGGCTAGTGGTGATGAGTGAAGGCCAAGCGTAAGAATTTTGCTAAGCAGTGGACTTCTTACCAAGGCTTTGGAGGGCATAGAAACAAGAGCTTTTGGAGTTAGCACCAGGAGCTTTGGAGTTGATCCGAGAGCTTTTGTGGGTAATGATCGGGGTCAAAGCACTTGGAAGATGGAATACTAGAAGCAAGGAAAGGAAGTTAGCCAAACTTGTTTTGGTACCCAACTTGGTACCGACAGCTTTTGATCGGTATCAAGAGGTTTCCTTTGATGCAGTCAGGATCAAACTTCCAAGGAGAGAAGTAGAGGCTTTGTAGGTTATGCTGAAGATGATTTTTTGTCCACTTGGGTTTTGATGGCAATATGGTAGCATGATGATAGCTTCGGGACTTCAATGATAGTAACTCGATGGTGAAAGAGATAGGTTTCGATGATGGCAGACCGATGTTGAAAGGAGCTGTGAGAATAATTATCCACAAAGGGCGGGTTCTAAGAAAAGTGACCTATGGGTAGAACGTTTGAATGATTCTGTCGTGAAATGGAGGAATATGGAATGGTTCCTTGAGAATAATGGAATGAGGAATGTGCTAGCTTATTACTATTATTTAGAGACGGTTATTTGTGTTTATTTCTATTTGTATAAACTCTACTACTTAATGTATAATTCTGTGAATTCGTACTCTGATATTTAGAATACTTAATTATTACTGTCTCTTCTGTTTTATATCTATGATGTATATTATATTATATTCCATGCGCTATGAAATATACGACAAGATTTGTGATATTTTACTTCATTTTCAACCTTTGATAATCGTCCTACATCGATCCGGTACGTCGGCAGTGCACTATTTGGTTATATTGAATGCTGGTGGTGAATGGCGGTCGTCACACGTATCATGCTCACGTAGTGATCAAAAATATAGTACGGTCATAATTAATAGTGTCATGCCCAATATATGAAGATGTTGACATGAACACTTAATGCATAAAAAACAAAACAACATTTATATCATTTAAGCCTCCTGCTTCGATTTTAGAACCCTTCATTCATTTGTCGAAACCATCTAGATCTATAAACTTAGCCTACTCGAAAGAATACCTGTGAGTTTAGTGGGAAAACAAGATAAAACACGGATTGAACATAAAATTTGATATGAGGAATACATTACCCTAAAAATAAAATCTAGGAAGAACAGACCGCTAAAGCACGAAACGTAATTTTCCCTCGCAATAACACAACGTTCATTTACCAGCTTTAAACATAAGTGTATAACATTATTTCATCCCTAAGGGTCTTATACATGCTATAGTACCCTAAATAGAATGAATAGTCATTTCAAGCGACATGTCATTCAATAATCATCTGGAGGTACGAAATTTTTCTTCTTCTTCTTTAGTTCTGAAATATATATTGCATCATTGGATTCTGAGTAACAGAGTGTACTTGGTTAGATCAAAGTGATACAAACTTTGAACTGATTACACTATTAAAGAATTTTATTGAATGCTAAAGTCAATTATTTAATAACACGTTTGTACTTGAAGGGTTAAATTATTGTCTAAAAGAGTTTATATAAAAAACCTCGAAGTCAAAAGTACAGTTTGGATCATCGTCACGTTCGAATCACCGAATAATTTCAACATAGACTTTGCTCGTCTTTGATGAAGCTTTCCACCAATGCTATCAGTTTCAACTGATATTCTACCAGTGTAGCTTGCTTTCAGCTGCTAGTTTCAACCTTTTACCTGCTACTAGGCCTGTCAATAGTACGAGTTTCGGTCCGAGCTCGATTCGAATCTGCCTTATTAATGCAGGTACGCGTTTTGCCTTATCTATCCAGGTCCGAACCTTTTACTATCAGAGTTTGGTACGGTTTTATCAAAACCTGGTCCGGTTAGGGCTCGATCCGATTATTAGTTTTCCGTCGTATCAAAACATGAGTTTATATGTTATTTGTTTACCAATTTGTTTGTTTGCATGTACGTGTTTTCGTATATTTTTGTTGTGAACATGGCTACATCACCACTCAATTTGTATATAACATTGTTTGTGTATAAATTTTAAAAGAAAATTGCAAAAAGTATGGTTTTAACATAAATATCATGAATTAAACATACTAGTATTACCAACGGGCTTAAAAAGCTCGATGGGCTGAGCTCGAATATTGTTGTTGAAATACGCTGCAGATTCGTATCGGGCTCGGGTTTTGATTGTTGTAATCGGATTTAGATTCGGGTTTTAAGATATCCGGATCGAACTCGGTCCATTGACCGACCTACTCGGCACTAGTTCACCTTTTTGCTTGTCATTTTCTATGATGTAGTTCGTTGCAACACAAATAATTTAATGTCTAATGTATAATTGTTTGCTGCATATGTGTACTGCCTTTTGTATTTAGCTTGTCTTGGCCATAGTTCTTGCTTGAACATCAATCCAATGATCCTTTTATCATGCATTCAATTTATTCATTTAACCCAGAACATACGATTATAATGTCAGCTACTAGATTACAAGGCTTGTTGACAGTCTTTGTTTAAATAGTTAAATAAATAAATACTTTGAGTGCCCTCCTCCTATGGGATCACTCTTGTATAAAATAAAATGTTAAAGGGCAAAGAATAAATTACTACTCTATGAATTGTATTGGTTTCAGCATTTTTTCCCTTAAGATCATGGTATTGGTTTCAGCATTGACTTTTGAAATCTAAAAACTTAGTAGCGTAAAGAAAGTAATTTAAGTAGTAGGAACATGGTTCAGCAAATCTGTCTTTCTTTTTTTCTTATTTAGAGCGACATATATAAATTCGTGGTTTTCATATTGGGATGCAAAGCTTTGAAAGAGATCCACTCTTTCCAAACCGATAATTTTAAGCCATGCAAGTCGCACGCAAAGTTCAGGCTATGATCGTATGCTGGCGTCCCAGTCAAAAAGTATAGGGCCCTGCAAGCTCCGACAGTGAAGTCAGCCGACATAAGTGCCTTGACCTGGGAGCATGGCAGGTATTAAAGAAATAGGTATAGCAAGCAGGCAGACATCAATTAGTGCTTTCCAGCTATCCATATGATATGATATGATATGATATGATCATTCATTATTACTGTGCCCCCCCAATCTGTACGGCTTTTATGACATAATCACTCTTTCACCTACCTACTACCCTTTTCGAATAATCTCCTCTTTTTACTTGAATAATAATAAAGGCATGCCCCCAAAACAAGGTGCTTGTGCTTGGTGTTGCACTCAGTGCATTTCTTTCATACGCTTTGGCATCCTCGGTGGTGTTAACGAATCTAATTTTACATGGGATTCTTCATTCTTGCATGTTCTTCGATGTTTCAAAAAAAACTTGTCGATTCTACAGCATAAAAAGCCAACGAACGCTAAATGAATACCAAGGATATTGGCAACCTGAGCACGTACACTATTGAAAAAACGCCAAGAAAGAGAACGTTTGAACAGCACGTGTCTTTATTCAAGCATCTAACAACATTTTCTCACTCACTCTTTCCCTTCTTCTCCTGGTCTTTTTAATTCTTCAAAAAATTAATGAACTAGCATATACCTCGTTCTTTGTACATATCGGAAAATAGTTTTATAACTTTTAATAATATACGATAAATTTATTAAAATAATTAAGTTATAGATTGGACTTATTATTATTATTTTTCAAGTATGTAACACTTTTTCATGTGATTTATGTTTTTTATATTTACATAAAAATTAAATTGTTATCTTTGTTGATAAATACATTTATAAATTGTCACGTGGTTTATGTAATTTTTAATTAAATGCTGATTTATTATTTTCTAGTATTTAAAATTTGTTAGCCAAGTAAATGAAGTTAAATGCGTTCCTAGTTAATTTTAAAAATTAATATACTTATAAATTCCGATAAACAAATGCTTATGTACTTTGATTTGAATTTAACATTTAGCTTTTACTACGTTTGATTGATAAATAGATATATAAGTTGAATTTTATTTATTATTTGAGAGAAAAGTGAATATACATAAGTGTAATAGCAATGAATCAATATATTCTTATGAATATAAAGCATTTGCATTACCTGCTTTTTAGCAAACCTAGTTTCAACTGGACTTAGCAGATCAAAACAAGAATGAAATTATTCACGAACTTGGAAACACAGTGAAAAGTACTAGAGAAAAAACTTGAAGAAGTTTTAACCAAATGGAGCTAAGAACATAGCTCGGGGCCAAGCTATTATAGGTAGGTACCAACCTTTAATTCTTTCTCGTTTCACTTTCCAAACTCCATACATCTCTAGTGCATCTCCAATAGCACGTGATCAAGTGCTTTTTCTAGAGTTTGAATGATCAATTTCAAGGTTGATGAGAGGAAAGTCAAGAAAGCACGACAATTCAAGTGATAGTGGGAAGATTGCTAGAGTCAACAAAAATAGCATGGAACACATCAACTAAAATAGCATGGAACACATCAACTAAAAGATTAGAGAAGTGGGGCAAGTGGCAAAGTTGGCTTCGCACCAACATTCATAGCTCGGTACCGAGCTATATAGCTCAGCACCGACCTATGTCCTTAGGTTGTGGGTCGTTGATTTTTCTTATGTGACATCGGGCCTTCTTCTGGACTTCATTGCAGGCTTCTGATTTCTTGCCTCTGTTTCTCTATAAATCCAGTCTAACTACAATCAAAAGGAAACTGATCTCTTTGCCATTGGAGTTTCCTTCTTCACTTTTATTGTGTACCTTTCAAACTCTGTAGAAAAATCGTTGTAAATTTGAAAACCACTAGATCGTGGTCAAATCCGATATAACTAGTTGTATAATTGACAGACTAAAAGTTGCATAAAGTGATTGTTTGTGTTTGATTTCAATAAAGTTAAATATCAATATAATTATACAACAAATGATTATCGACAACACTAGTTTAATTAATCACAAACCGTCATAAATTTGAATAATTGAATAAAACTATTTTTTTAATTTTTAGGATTTAAATTAGTATTTCTAAACAAATTTCAAACGTATATATAACTAATATATTATAATAATATAATAAATTTAATTAAATAAAATAAGCAGCCATCGAAAGTCGTTGAAAATTGAATGACGGAGCCGTCGGAAACCTCCATCGAAAATAGCCTCCTTTCCGGTAGTGGACGATGAATTTGGAAAGGGTGGAATAAATATGGGAATGAAAATAGATATAGAATTTTGAAAAATAAAAGTAGGGATGTAAAATATTAGGAAAAATTGAAAGAGATGTAATTTTTAAAGTAATAAAAATAAGGATGTGTAACTAATTTCACTAATTTGATTAATGGATTTAGAGTCAAATAATGGAACACTAAACTGATCTACTTTATAACAAGGCTAAGATTTAAAAGATTAGGGTGCGTTCGCCATAATTTTTTGCCCTATTACCGTCCTTAACACGCACGGAGGACAGTAATGGGCAAATGCCTCGTTCCGATGAATGCAACTTTATGGCGTGTTTAAGATTTAATTAGGGTGTTAATTAGTAAATTTATATATTTTTTTAATTTCTAAAATTAATAACTTGTGAAAATGAGGTCCGTTTGAGACGCGGTTTTTTGCGTTGCAATCGTATCAAAGTGCTTTACATTATGAAGTTGGTTTGAACTGAATTCGGGCAATTTATAATTTAACAATTTATTTATTTATTTATTTTTGCAAATTATTGACACATAATATTCATTAAAAAACAAATAATTAATTAATTGAATATAAATCAATTTTATTATAAAATATACGTTTCAAATACTCTACTCAGATTCTCCGCTCGGAGTACACAAACGCATTCGCATTCTCCATTCACTTAAATTCCCTGGTCAAATGACCCGTTCAAATTTCCCGTTACCGTTTTTAAGAATGCACTCTTAGTGTGATTGCATAAACCTTTTCAAGCTGAACCTTTTCAGTTTGTTCATGGATAATTAGGAAAACTGTTCCGTAGTAAAGTAACGTTATTAAGATCGGTAAAAATAGTTAAAATTTTACTTGATTTTGGTGTTGTTTTTTTGTAAGCATCGCCCTTTAAATATTTAGACAACATCCTTAGAGCACTCTCAACCAAGTGTCGATTGGGAAGCAACCGACCTCCAATAGGGGGTTCGTTGCGCTCTTCTGGGTTGCTTTGGCAACTCGAAAGGTTGCCAAAGCATCCCAGGGGGTTGATGCTTAGTCGGCCATAATAAAGCCGGCTAAGCTTAACCGGCTTTATTATGGCCGACTAAGCTCTCACTTTGGCCACGGCCATTTACATGACCGTTGCCACTTAGTCGGCTATTATAGCCGTCTAAGTACCAACGGTCATGTAAATGGTCGTTGCCTATCTCTCTCCTTCCCCATCTATATTACTTACCAATTACAAAATTTTATTTACACCATTTATTTTACATTTCTTACTCTCATCAATAAATTACCTGCAAACAATCTCAGTAATGTCGAAAAATCCAAAAGGAAAATCTCAAAAATCTTCATCTCCTAGATTTCTATCTTAACTAAGATCAGATAATCAGAGTTCGACTCAATTCAATCAGAATACGTTTAATTTTCAACATAGTCAATATCAATATCATTCTCGACAAGCTCCAAATTCGTATCATCCACAACAAAATCAAAATTTATTTCATTCTCAACAAGAGTCGAACCATTACCAAAATTCTCAAAATTCGAATTATTCGCAGAATAGTTCGTTTCAATAAACTATAACTATGATTAACACTACGTATCTCCGAGTAGCCAACAACGGTCAGTATTGCCTTATCGTTCACAAAATTTATCAAGAAATCTCAATAATCAATTTGAAGACAACAGATGTGAAAACCAAGACACCCAATTCGATAGCAATGAAATTGCCGAAGAAGAAGATGTTTGTAGGAATTCTAATTTGTCTTTTGCTCATACTTGGAGAAATCAAACAATGAGAAACATTAATGAATCTCCAAATGCAGAACCAAAAGCCGCAAAAATGGTTATATGGTTGCTAGATGAGCAAGCTGAATTTGCATTCTATTGGGTTGAATGTTCTAGAGACAATAAGAAAGGTATGAGCCAAAGTGAAACTTCTTTTTGGAATTCTGTACACCATTTCAACCATCGAAGTCCAAATAGTCTTCCAAGAATGGTTGATTCTTTAAAGCAGTCATAGAAAAGAATAAATGTCGTTGTCAACGTTTGAAAGAAATAATGGCCGGCCTACGTTCAAGACAGAAAAGCGGGTCAAACGACATGGACCTGGTAACGATTTTAAATTTGTAGTTCAAATTATCAAGTTCTATTTTTTATTCTTCTTATAGTACTTCATCATCTACAGCTCAATCAAGAAAATGCAGTGTATATGCCTGAACATAATAATCAACTATTCAACATGCACCATTGCTATGACATACTCGCATAAGAGGAAAATTGGAGTCGAGTGTGATAAGAACATTCAGTAATGCGCTTTCTTCCTAGAAATACGAGCGATGAATCTAGCCTTGGTAGTTCTGATCCACATGAAGAAACCCCTTCACAACTAGTACAGGTGGTAGGCCTCCGAGGAAGTTCAAGGGAAAAAAAACCGCCACTGATTACAGCGCACATTATAAACATATTGGTGAGTGAATGGCGGCCCCTGAAGATGCAAATAAATTATACATGGAAACAAAAGAAATGAAGAGACTTGAAAGGGCAAAGGAAAAACAACGACGTCACGATGAAAAACAAAAGTTAAGAATTTACAAGCTAGAGTTAAGAAAATAAGAATTAGCTCGACAACAAAGAGCCGATGATATGGCTCTTTTAACTTGTAACTTAAACGAACTCAATCCAGTACAAAGGCTGTATATGGAGAAGCAACTTGAGGAGTACCATAGACTTCATGAGGGTTTGCAGAAAACTAGGTTCGTACAATGTATCTTCACATTGCATCTATTATTTGATCTCCTAAGTCTTATTTGTAGTGCCATTGTTAGTATTGTTGTTAATGTGATTGTAGCTGTATTAGTTGCAGTTATTGGTAATGCTATTGTTGCCAACTTTTTTGTTATTGCTATTGTTATGGTTTACTATCATTCTTGCTTTGTCATTCTCACTGTTATTATTCTTATTAACACGTCAACAACAACTTAGTACAGTAGATATAACAAATACAAACACAAACATTATTACAAAACATCAACACAATTTATTACAATAGATAAGTGAAACACAAGCACTATCTAAACATCACTTCTACTATATATGGCCCAGGTAGTGTTCCACTAGTTCTTCTCTTAGATCAAGATGAGCTTGTGGATCTCGAATGTCTTGTATTCTTTGCAAGTATTTGGATCGTTAAAAGTTTTTTTTCGAAATGCCACAACAATGTCTGGATAGTTTCTCAGTTGAAGTTCGTATCCACCACGTTCTTCTTCGACAATCATATTATGTAAAATAATACAATAGTATATGATATCAGATAATACTGCCGGATCGTGGTAGTATACCTCTTTTCTTAATATATGACACCTACCTTGAAGCCCTCCAAATGCTCGTTCAACATCTTTCCTCAAACTCTCTTATTGTTTGGTGAACTTGGCTTCTTTTGCGTTATTTGATCTTTTGTATGCTTACACAAGTGTTTTCCATTTTGGGTAGGTTCCATCTACCAAATAATAACTCATGGAATGGTCTTTGTCTCTTATTTTGTAATTGCATGAAGATGATATATCATTACATAAGTCATTAAATAAATATTACCGTCGTAGAACGTTAATATCATTCAGTGAACCTGATGCTCCAACAAAAGCATGTCATATATGCAAATCGAACGAAGCTACTATTGGAATTGGACCAGCCCGCAGCGGAAGAAATGAGTGAATTTCAAAAAAAATAGTCATTTTGGATCTTTAATGGGCCAATGAAGTCTAAATTCATTTGGAACTCTTCTAAGTTTCTTTTAAATAAAATCAATATTTTATTTAACTTCATAAATAAAGTTGTACTTTATTTTAATGTGTATCTAAGTTAGAGTATATCAAATATACTCTTATATACAAATTTGTGTGTAACGTTTACTTTTCAAATTTATTTAGAGAATGAAATAATTTATTTCCTTTCTCTTAACTTATTCAATTAATGAGGGGGCATAAACTTATCTAGAGAAGGAAACTTTTTATTTTTTTTCTTTTAAATTGTTCAATTAACGAGGGATCATAAATTTAGTTAGAGAAGGAAGCTTTTCATTTCCTTTTCTTAATTAAATTAAATAATTAATTAATAAAACAACATTAATTAATAATATAAATATGAAAAAAATTGTACATATATTCACAGTAAATACTGTGCAAATGCAACATACACGGAGTGTGCATAGTCAATGTTAATTGATATGTTTAAAAAAAAATAAACAAGAACAATTTGAATGGTTATTAAATAGAAATAGAAATAGAAATAAATAAGGACTGACAAGGGTGATTGATACAGTTTCCCTTTTACTAAACCTAATTGATGCAACATATTAATGACAATCAATAGGTACCATAATGTAAGAACATGGAAGGTAAACAATGAATTGTATGTATACATTATTGTCTTAACTAAAAAAGAGAAATGATTTCATACAATGACAATATACGTAAAGAAAAATAAATTTTGTATGAACACATACAAGTAGATCCAAATATGTATATATGGAATTCAATCAAAGCTTTCCAATAATATAAATTAGATAGTTATTACGGTCAATTTCAAAACTTTGATTTGCCGTTAAAATTCCTTTTATTTATATGTAAATATCTAATGCAATAAAAAGTGCAAGTAATACATGCAAACATACATACATACATACATACATGTATTAAAATTCAAAACTAAAATTACACTTTGTTGTGAAAGATTAAAACATAGATCTACAATTGAAACATTGTATTGATTCCATATAATTTCATCTTTAACTTTAAATACAATTCAACCAATCAACATGAAAATATAAATTTCCAGATTTAAAGAAATGAAATTTAAATTAAATGTTAAAACATAGAACTAAAATAAAATATTGTATTTTAAAATATATAGATTCAGTTTCAATTTAACAAAGTAAAGAAAAGCAGCTAATCAATTCGAACATGTAAACATTCAGATCTGAAGAATCACAATTTAATTAGAATGTTTAAAAACATAGATCTACACTTAAATGTTGTTTTAAAACATAAACAAATTCAATTTTGATCTATCAAATGAAAACTCAATCATATCATTCAACAAATAATTCAATCTTCATAAAAAATTTGTTAATTAAGCAAGATAGTAATACATCATACAAATTATGAAAGTCAAATTAAATTTCTATCAAACATTGCAAATCACTATCTATATATAGAAAAGGACATACCTTGCTACCCAAATCTTAAAACACGCATTGTTGATGTTGCCTTTGATTTGCACCTTGAATGAAGAATGCTTCTAGATTCGATTGAATCACCTTAGTATGTTGCCTAGAAATCACAAATTGAATGATGATATCTCCTCAGATCTTCAAGATCCATATCCTATCCTTGCAAGAGATGGATGAACCACTTTTGTTTTGTTTTATTTGATCTTTTTAAGAGTTGAAAGATTTTGCAAATTCGTTTCTTTTTTTTCTGCCATGAAAATTTAGGATGAGAGAAGGAGAAAGAATAAATGAGAAGGAAAATGAATTGTACGTACAGAATGAATTAGAGAATATGTTTTATTCGAAACAATGAAACTTTTCTCATTCTTTAATTTAAACTTCTCTAATTAATTCTCTTGATTGTTTTTCTCTCTCCAATCCTTTCTTTACACGTATGTCATCAAATGACATAAAATTTTCATAAATCATGTCATCAAATGACATAAAATTTTGATAAATCATGTCATCAAATTACATAAAATTTTCATAAATCATTTCATGCAATTATCTTTAAATTATATCGATATCGTATATCAATGCGCACAAATATAACTTTTATAAATGCATTAAAATAATTACAAAAGAACTTCCAAACATCAAATAAATAATAATTAATATTTCTCAAATATCAATTAATCTAATCAATTTACAACATTTTATAAATTAATTAAATCATGTGGTTTTTCAGGAAATTCATCATTACGGTTGTACGACTCAAAGATGCAAATTCAGTTAGCGATTAGTATCGAACTATTCGAATATTAACGTTCATACGTCTCTTAGCAGGTGGTGTGACATTTTAGTCGAATTTATCGCTTACACATTTTTTGATAAAATCCAATTTTGCTTATTATAAGCGGTACCTAATTGTGACAATTATTTACACCAATTCTCTTCGTCAAAACTATATCACTTTGGATTTATGGAATTTGGTAATAGTCGAAATTCCAATATCATCCACATTCAACTTTATAGTCCAAACACAGGGTCCTTAGTTCAATAATAACAATTATTATTAACCAAAATGTTCTGGCCAAAAGACTTTGACTTTGAGTTGACTTCAGTTGACCGTGATACCAACCTCGTATAATCGAGGAGACAAATCCTCTCTTGAATAGTGCTTCACTTCCAATGCTTCCACTCGATCCAACTATAGTCGTTCGATGGACGCCATGCCACGATTTAACTATAATAAAAGCAGAGCTTCCACATTGAAGAATAACAGTATTTTCAAGTCGAGAGAACTATCTAAATTAGTCACATCGATATTCTCTGCTTAACCTTAGTTATATTAACCAACAGAAAACTATCGAGTGAGTCATTCCATAGTTATCCAATAACTATCAGTATGTAACCCCTTGGTGCCCCAACAGTCATGAGTAATACACTGCCCAACATTTGAAGAGCGTTACATACTCTAGTCTCAAAAGATGCATCGATATCCAGTCTCGATGCATCTTGACTAGGAATATTTAAAATGGTACATTTGTTTCATTGTGATAAATTACTCACGGCTACAACTCTTTGTAACTACTATCACAAAACATACCATTTATGGATTTTCTATTAAATACTTTTAATTAAATTGATTAATTAATATAACCATATTATATCAAGTATATAATATAAAGAAAATATTTTTATTTCGAACAAGATTGGTCAACGAGTTAGATATATGTAGCAAAATACATAATTGCCCCTAGGGCATACCCCTAACTCTATCAATCTCTCACTTGCACTTGGGGTCAATTAAGGAATCTTATTCCAACTTCTCCAATCAATTTTCTCAAAACCAATTAGGTCAGTCCTCTTGTGAATATATATGCTATTATGTTTTAATTATCTACTCTATCAATCAACTCTCTCCGACGGTGATAAACTGTTTTATCGTATGGAACAATTCGGAGTATGTCTCTCGACATCTAGTGAGCTATAAGTTCTGTTACAAACTATATCGTGACATTGTTATCATATAATAATGTTATGACATTCTCAACATTTGAAATCGGCTCAGTTATAAATTTGTGCACTTATATTTTTATATACATTGTTTTTATTATGGCGCTATTCTAGGCGATGTACTTAGCCTTTTTCATTGAATTAGCCATGGTCTTTCATTTGGAACATTTCCAACTTAAAGATTCTTAACTTGAATTTATTATGACATATTATGCTCAATATCACTTATGAGGTTCGAGTCTGAACACTCCTTCATAAGGTGTTTTTGTTCCTATAAATAATTCTCTAGTATTCATAAATACATGAGAACACTTCAAACAACCATTTAGTGATATCAATTTGGATTTGATATTTGCTTCATGTATCAAATACATAAACAAGTAATGATATAGTAGACAACTTAACACATATGATAACTCCTATTCCCAATGCAAAGGAATCAATCTTACATGTTTCGTATTAAACATTTTAATAAGGTGTCCTTGCATATCATTTGGGACATTTCCGACATCATTTAACTTACTATAAAAGACATCATTTATTAATCCAATGTTGGGTATTGAAACAACTAAGACTGATTTTAACACAAGTACATCGTTAAAATCAACAACGTGTTGTTTACTTATAGTTTAGAAATATCAATGTACCTTTTAACGTTCTTTCTTATAAACACACGCTTCCTCTGCACTTTGATTGAAAATCAAACTATTTGATATTTCTATCAAAATACTTATTCAATCTTGATGCTTATAAAATGATACTTTCGTATTGTTTCTTGGATCATATCCAAAGCTCACAAACTCAATATCTCTCCCACTGACTTCGAGACATTTTTGGTTAATATGTGTAAACAGCTTATTCTAAATCGTTATTTAGAATTTTCCGTTTCAATACATATGTACCAAAACATTAAGTCTTATCAAGTGATAATTTTATGAGTAAATCCGAATTAACTTGAGCATATTGAATACCGAATCCATTATGCTAATTTCAACAATTAAAATTTGCGATATTATTCTTATCAACATTGCTCATAAAGACACAATCTCGGCCGATGGATCATCATATGTTATTACAATATTAGAAAGGTTAAATGTTACCATTTCATTTTTCTAATAAGGCTCTCACTAGTCTTTTATGTTTCTCCAAACATTAAGATGAAACATAGAAGTCTTTCGACTTCACTAGTGGGTGTTAGGACTCGTCTATCTTGGTATTTTGACCTTGAGTTTGCTCAAAAATCATAGCCCCACAAACAATGGATAACACCTTATTGGTTGTATCACATACAACTGCTAACCCATTTTTTCTTGTCCTAATCTCATTTCGACCTTGAGTTTGCTCAACAAATCGAAAGAGATTATTCACTCGTACCTACCATATCATGATGACCTAAGTATTGTATATGTACATTGAGTTTGCTCAACAAATGCATATAGTTATTTTACATCGTCTATTTAATATATTAATAATACTACACTTAACATCCCTAGCTTGAGTTTGCTCAACAACTAAGGAGTATGCAAGTAATATATTAATATATATATATTATGGTAGAGGACAATATTATATTGAAGATTCATATTATATTGAGTGATTTCGACTTATGAACTAATGTATTTCTTGTGAAATACCCTCGTGATTCAATCAGACACATCTGAAATCACGATATACGTACATTTACGTATGTATTTATTCCTTAAGTCTATTTGGGTTTCTTTATTGTTCCACCTTTAGTTTATACATTCATATCATATAAGTTTTACTAGTATATAACTTTTGTATATTATATTACTTATATGATAGTCTTATGTATAATATTTTATTTAATTAAATATTATTTAATTAATTTAAATTAATTAACTCTTTAATTAATTTTATACTAGTATTCCAATACAACATTTATATTGGACATATCTACTATAACCTTTATAACATATACTATAACCTTTATAATATAAGACATATATATTATATATGCATATTTTTATTTAATTAATTAACCTTTAATTAATTTTTTTTAATTAAATTATATTAATTTCAAAATTTATATTATATACATAAATGTATACTTATGTTATCTTAAACACTTTAAAATAACATAACATATATCAACATATATAATACATGAATATAAATATTAATTAATAAACTCAATTAGTTAATTTGTTTTATTACCATATTAATAAATTTTAAATTTGAAATTAATATTTAAATAATTTCAAACATTTTAAAATTTTCATTGCATCTTCAAACATCTTGAAAATTTATGTTATATTATAACCAATTATAATAAACATGTTTTTATTTTAAATTTAACTTTTAAATCTAAAATCTTGTCCTAATTTTCAAAACTATTTTGAAAATAGCCCAAGTCCCAATTCAAATTAGGCCTTTTCTATTAGGGTAACCTTTGGGCTTACTCCACCTTTCAGGCTAGGTAGGTAACCATGTAGGACATGGTACTTGATTACCCAATTCCAATCCTAAGCATCACCTTTCTAGATACCGTACTAAGTGCGAAAGCTTAATTAGTTAACCCTAACATGACTAATTTAGACCGTAGAGGCTATTAGGCTCTGATACCATTGTTGGAACTAGGTCAGCCCGTAGCGGAAGAAATGAGTGAATTTCAATTTTTTTAGCCATTTTAGATCTTTGATGGGCCTATGAAGTCTAAATTCATTTGGAACTTTTCTAAGTTTCTTTTAAATAAAATCAATATTTTATTTAATTTCATAAATAAAGTTTCACTTTAGTTTAATGTGTATGTAAGTTAGAGTATATCAAATATACTCTTATATACAAATTTGTGTGTAATGTTTACTTTTCAAATTTATTTAAAGAAGGAAATATTTCATTTCCTTTCTCTTAGCTTATTCAATTAATAAGGGGGCATAAATTTATTTAGAGAAGAAAACTTTTCATTTTCTTTCCCTTAAATTATTCAATTAATGAGGGGTCATAAATTTAGTTAGAGAAGGAAGCTTTTCATTTCCTTCTCTTAATTAAATTGAATAATTGATTAATAAAACAACATTAATGACTAATCTAAATATGACATGAATTGTAAATATATTCACAGTAAATATTGTGCAAGTGCAACATACAGGGAGTGTGCATAGTTGGTGGTAATTGATATGTATACATAAAAATAAATAAGAACGATTTGAATGATTATTACATTGGAATTGAATTAGAAATAAAAAAGGGACGACAAGGGTAATTGATACAATTTCCCTTTTAGTAAAATTAATTAATGCAACATATTAATGACAATCAATAGGTACCACAATATAAGAATATGGAAGGTAAACAATGAATTGTATGTATACATTATTGTCTTAACTAAAAAAAATGATTTCATACTATGACAATATATGTAAAGAAAAATAAAATTTATATGGATACATACAAGTAGATCCAAATATGTATATATGTAATTCAATCAAGGCTTTCTAATAATATAAACTAGATAGTTATTACAGTCAATTTCAAAACTTTGATTTGTTGTTAAAATCCCTTTTATTCATATGTAAATATCTAATGCAATAAAAAATGTAAGTAATACATGCAAACATACATACATACATGTATTAAAATTCAAAACTAAAATTACACTTTGTTATGAAAGATTAAAACATAGATCTATAATTGAAACATTGTATCGATTCCATATAAATTTCATTTTTAACTTTAAATATAATTCAATCAGTCAACATGAAAATGTAAATTTTCAAATTTGAAGAAATGGAATTTAAATTAAATGTTAAAACATAGAACTAAAATAAACATTGTATTTTAAAATATATAGATTTAGTTTCAATTTAACGAACTAAAGAAAAGCAGCTAATCAATTCGAAAAGGTAAACATTCAGATCTGAAGAATTACAATTTAATTAGAATGTTTTAAAACATGGATCTACACTTAAATGTTGTTTAAAAACATAAAAAAAATTAATTTTGATCTATCAAATGAAAACTCAATCATATCATTCAAAAAACAATTCAATCTTTATAAACAATTTTTTAATTAAGCAAGACAGTAATACATCATACAAATTATGAAAGTCAAATTAGATTTCCACCAAACATTGCAAAATCACAACCTATATATAGAAAACGACATACCTTGCTACCCAATTCTTAAAACACATCTTGTTGATGTTGCCTTTTATTTGCACCTTGAATGAAGAATGCTTCTAAATCCAATTGAAATCACCTTAGGATGTTGCTTGGAAATCACACTTTGAATGATGAGATCTCCTCAGATCTTCAAGATCCACATCCTATCCTTGCAAGAGATGGATGAACCAATTTTGTTTTATTTTATCTGGCCTTTTATTTGGAGTTGAAAGATTTTGGAAATTCGTTTCTTTTTTTTGTTTCTACCATGAAAGTTAGGAGGAGAGAAAGAGAAAGAATAAATGAGAATGAAAATGAATTGTACGTAAAGAATGAATTAGAGAATATGTTTTATTTGAAAGAATGAAACTTTTCTTATTCTTTAATAAAAACTTCTCTAATTAATTCCCTTGATTGTTTCTCTCTCTCCAATTCTTTCTTTACACGTATGTCATCAAATGACATAAAATTTCCACAAATCATGCCATCAAATGACATAAAATTTTCATGAATCATTTCATACAATTATCTTTAAATTACATCGATATCATGTATCAATGCGCGCAAATATAACTTTTATAAATGCATTAAAATAATTACAAAAGAACTTCCAAACATCAAATAAATAAAAATTAATATTTCTCAAATATCAATAAATATAATCAATTTACAACATTTTATAAATTAATTAAATCATGTGGTTTTTCAAAGCATTATTACGGTTGTGCGACTCAAAGGTATAAATTCAGTCAGCGATTAATATCGAACTGTAATGACCCAAGATTTTAGGAATTTATTCTGACAAATATAAATGAATTCAAAATAATTTTTGAATAAATTTTGAAAGGGGATTGATATAGCTTGATAGTGTATCAGTATGTGTGTACATGTGTGCACAGGAAATGCACATGAAATAAAGCTAAAAGTCCCTGAACTCTAAGAATAAATACATATTGATATGTATGGGAATATATATATATATATATATTTAGATTAAACCCTTAAAAGCTGTATGCATAAGCAATATATATATATATATATATAAGAATGCTACTGAGTATTTTTGAGTGTACATGTACATGTGTGTGTCAGTACAAAATAATGTATAAATATATACAGATGAGTATACTAATTAATTTAGTAAGCTTTATATACATATATATATATAGATATGTTAATAAGGTACTAGAGTTCAAATCAGCAAAATAAAATATACCAACATATTTTAAAGATAGGCAGAAATAAAAAGAATGAAGATATAAAAAGGACTAATCCTCTTATAAATAAATGAAGGAAGTACATGCCATTTACATGAAAGCTAAAAACAGAAAAAAATAAGATAAAACAGAGAAATACTTGGTATAGGCAGAATTAGGAAGAGTATTTGATAAATAATAAAATCAAGTCACACTTTTAGCATGATAGTAGACAAAGGAAAAAGCATTTTCTGGAAAAGCAAAAATCTGAAATTAACCAAAAAGATATAACCACTTTTCTCTTCACAAACTCAAGCCGGGGAGGGTAAGATTTTGGGTTTGAAAACTAAATACAAATGGCATAATTTCTGATGGGCAAAAATGTCTTTAGCTAGTGCCTTAAACCCTAAGAAAAACCCTGCATAAATAGGCAGTGAGAGGAGAAACCTTCTTCTTCCCGGATAACTCTTGAGAAAATATATAGATATTATATATTTATAATACAAGTGAAGAAAAGATTTGAAGGCAGAGGCTTACCAGTCAACTAGGAAGTGAAAGAGAGCTAGGTGAGAAAACTCACTCAAAATCTAAGGCAATAAGTCCTAATGTAGGCAGCCAGTTATAAGTAATTTTCTTAAAAGTGTATTTTCATATGTGAATGCTTATCTGTGATTTTAAAACTGAAAATGTTTTGTTTCTCTTTGGTTGTTCTACTTGTTTATTTATAAGAAAGTTTTATGTGTAGTTAGTATACATATATGTTTTATGAACCCAGATCTCTGATATGTAAATGCTTAGGAACATAAACAAATACCCAGGAAAATAAATGTTGAATATAGGCAAGTAGTATTGGTTTTGGCTTAACTCAGAGAAATGAAAACATATTGAGCTGCAATATACTCATGTATAAGTGCTGAGGCTTGAGACAAAAAGGAATTAGGAGTGCAATAGGGTTGCCTATGTGCTGATGCTCCTAATTCAATAAAAATGTATAAAGATTCATACACATAGCAAACAAATTTTGTGGTTCGGTGAAACTTGGTCAATCTAAGTTTAACTCAAGCACAAATACTTGCAAAAGGAAAAAACTCTCTTAAAAGCCATAAGCCACTGTTAGTTGCCTTTACTTCTTTAAAGTACCAGAAAATATGTATGCAGATGTAGAGTCCCATTTAAATAGATAACAATGTCTGTTTGCCTAATTATCTCTGTTTGGTCATGATTGATATGAGATGCCATGATATGGATGTTTTAGTTAGGGAAATGGATCACTGATTGGTTTATTCCTGAAAGATCAAAAGAGTTATTATTAACTTTAAACCTGATTAGGAAATGGGGGTCAAGAACACTGTAGGAATGACTTGTTTTCTTGAGTAACACAAGTTGACACATGGCTTGTTTAAGTCCTGAGATCTTTGTGTAATGGAGTGAATTAGTCCATTACAGTGTGTCCATTGATTCAATTAATTGCAGATGAGACCAAGATAGATAAATATATATCAAGATAAGAGAATTTGATATAAAGAGGAACTAGAGTTTTCCTGGAATGAAATTTGGATTGTGCATAAATGATTTTATTCATTTTGGGTGATTTCCTTGTTGTATGGATGTTTACTTGATTCATGATTAAATTATATGAAAGTATGAAAGTACCATGTTTTTCTTGAGGTTCCTGGAAGGACAGATTAAAGCGTGCACCTTCACACTGACACAGAACATGCACACATGAATTACTGTTTTCTAAAGGCAGAGTTGTATATATAACTATCCATGTTTAACTTTAACTTGACTTTCAAATTGTTTTAGTGGATTTTCTCATACCAGACATGTGTCTGACCCTAGTGTGCTATTGGCATATGGGGTGTCCCATTTATTATGGGGCAGCTTCAAATGCATTTTCAGGGATTGCAGCAACTAAGTAGGAGTAGAAGCAAGGCAATTGAGAAGAAGATTATAGCATGCTAAACTTAGTTAGATAAGAGCCTAAATGATAAAATCCGCATGTATTAATGATTTAAATTGTTACTTGTATTAAGTGTTGAATATGGGATGGATATTTTGTTAAGTATTTTATTAAGAGATTGACTTGTATCTGGAATTTATAAATCTAGTTAATACCTGATATAAAAGAAGTTAATCAAAATATTGTAAGTGGATTTAGTAAGAACACCATGTTAAAATTAAATGATTATATTTTAAAAATGTATTAGTCAATCTTGAGTCTTTAGAAATGATTTAAGTTTTGGAAAACCTGGATAGTTGATTCTCAGAAAAATTAAATGGTTTTATCTTTCTACCATGGCATATGTATACAAAAGATAATAGACATAGGTTGAATGTTTTTATGTGATTGCAAGGTTTCCATAATTTAACTTGTTTTATACAAATGTTTCATGCCTTATTTTTAAATAAAGAAAGAATCTGTAATATGGGAGTTGAAAGCCAGATCCAAAATAGTTGCAGTTATATACACACATAAACATGTTTTGTACAGATATTAACACACCTTTTCCTTTGTATTTGTAATAGGAATCTGAATTTCACTCAGATTTTAATCAAATGCATTTTAAATTCCAGACAGATTTTATAAGAAGAAAATCAAACATGGATAATGATAAACACTTCTATCATTTTTAGAACCCAAGCACCAGACCCTTAATTTATAGACAATCATATCACATTTATCTGGTTTCTAGAATTTATACTCCCTAGAGAATTTAGCAAGGTATCAGGAGTTTAAAAATATATATATATATATATAGGTATTCATGCATGAATGGAATTTTTATTGCATATAACACTGAACTATGTGTGGATTGATTAAATTCAATCAATCCAATATCCTCTTGTTTTCCAGAACTCTGATTCAAACAAGAGAGGCATATACATCCTCACATGTATGTGCTTATCTTTGTGAATGTACTGATATATTTATATTGGTTAATTATTTTGATCCTGGATATATTTTGTTTATTGGAAAAAGAAAATGGCCCTGGGAAATATATTTGTAATGAATGATATATCTATATATCATCTCTGTAAAAAAAAAATCCTTATGAAATTAGGGTAGAAATAGGAGGGTCATTTCATTTGGTATCAGAGCTATGTTATTCAACATAGTAGAAGTAAAGATCAAGTTCTTAGATAGAAATAAAAATTTAAAGGAACTAAATATATATATCAATGTTTTCAGTGTGAAAAAAAAACCACTGAAATAATAGAATTACCAATCAAACTAACCAGCTATGTAAATTATTATTAGCAAACTATGGTAGGGAGACCACCAAATCAGGGAGCAGGATCTTCCCATGCACCACCAATGGTCAATCTGCAAGACTTGGTGAGAGCATTTAGGGATGGGGCAGGACAAAGGCAAGAAAATCCCTATGAAGAACTCTCAAAATTACTTAAGACATATACTCATTTAGGAGGCAAAAGCTTTGAAGGGACAGAGAGTATCATGGAAATTCAAACATGGTTGAGAACATTGGAAAGAATTTTCAATGACATGCAACTTGATGATCAAAGAAAGAGGCAAGTGGCTTCAAGACAGCTAAAAGGAGTAGCTTTAGGCTGGTGGGAAGTAATCATTGCAGGAAGGAATGAGAATGAAATCACTTGGAATCAATTCAAAGAGATGTTGGAAGCAAGGTTTGTACCAGCATCAGCAAAGACTACCTTGCTAGAAGAATTTATTAGACTTAGACAAGGAACCATGACTGTCACAGAATACACTCAAAAGTTTGAGGGGCTTTCCACATATGGAGCAATGCTTGTGGCAGATGAGGCATCCAAAAATGATAGGTACATAAAAGGGTTGAACCCAGGACTTAACAGAGCCATGTTACCCTATGCAGACAGGACTTTTGACCATGTGATAGACTTAGCTTTGAGGTTGGAACAACATGACAAGGAAAGGGAGAAGTTCAGAAATTTTAAGAACAATAATACCAAGAAGGGTAAGGGGAGGTATCACCCTTATGATAAGAAGAAGGAAGAGGCCAGTAACAAAGGCACTGGAGATGTCAAAGCTAAGGAAACCAAGAAGAAAATTGTGTGCCATCAGTGTGGAAAGGAGGGGCATATCAAGCCTAGGTGTCCAGAATTGAAGGGAGGAGCTTTTAAGTGCTATCTATGTGGGAAAGAGGGGCATATGAAGAGGAATTGTCCTGAGTACAAACAGCAAGGAAAATTGGCAAATTTGGAAGGAAAAGGCAAAGCCACAGTGGAGAGTAACACTGAAAACCATAGCCAAGTGGAAGGTACATTACTTATTTGTACCATACCCATAGCAGTAGTATATGATACTGGGGCAACTCACTCTTTAATTTCTTATGAACTAGTTAAAATGCTAAAACTGAATTGCATATTGGTTGAAACCCCATTGCATATACAAAGTCCACTGGGGAGTTCTAGTGTTTTAAATATGATTTGTGTGGATGTGGAATTAAACATAGGAGGAAATATTTTTATTTCCAATTTATATGTTTTGAATTACCCAAATATAGGTGTTATATTGGGGGTAGACTGGTTAAGGCAATTTAAAGCCATAATTAATTTAGACTCATCCACCATATCATTGCAAAATTCTAGAGGTCAGAGAATCACAGTTTTATGTGAAGTAGCTAAGGAAGGAAAACTATATCATTTAGTTGACTCAGAAAAAGATTTCAGTGAACTAACCATTGAAGAAATTCTCATAGTCAATGAATATTTGGATGTGTTTGGTGAGGTCAAGGGTGTTCCACACCATAGACTAGTAGAGTTCCAGATCAATCTAGTTCCAGGAGCAAGCCCAGTGATTAAAAAGCCAACTAGAATGGGGCCAAATGAACTAAAAGAATTAAAGAAACAGTTAGAAGAATTGGAAAAAAAGGGTTTTATAAGACCAAGTAATTCTTGCTGGGGAGCACCAGTGGTATTTGTTAAGAAACAAGATGGCTCCTTAAGACTCTGTATAGATTATAGAGAATTAAACAAAGTAACTATTAAAAATAAATACCCATTGCCAAGAATAGATGATCTTTTTGATCAATCAGCAGGGGCAAAAGTATTTTCTAGACTAGATTTAGCATCTGGTTTTCATCAAATGAAGGTGGAAGAATCAAGCATCAAGTACACTGCCTTTAACACTAGGTATGGGTTGTATGAATTTTTGGTTATGCCATTTGGCTTGACCAATGCACCATCATACTTTGTAGATTTAATGAACAGAACCTTTAGAGATTATTTAGACAAGTTTGTGCTTATTTTTATAGATGACATTTTGATTTACTCCAAAACAGTGGAAGAACATAAGCATCATTTGCACCTGGTTTTGTCTAGATTAAGGGAAAAAGATTTAAAGGCAAAATTTTCAAAATGTGTATTTTGGAAAGAGGAAGTACATTTCCTTGGCCATGTTATATCTGCTCAAGGAATTTCTGTGAACCCCAATAAAGTAGTGGCTATTCAAGCATGGAAGAGGCCAAGCACTGTGAGTGAAGTGAGGTCATTTATGGGGATGGCAGGGTATTATAGGAGGTTTATAAAAGATTTTTCAAAAATTTCTACCCCACTCACTAACCTAACCAGGAAGAACCAAGCTTTTGTTTGGTCAGAAAAATGTGAAAAGTCTTTTGAACAGTTGAAGGAGGCATTGGTGAATGCTCCAATTTTAAAGGTACCTCATGGAAATGAAGAATTAGTTGTATACACTGATGCTAGTGGATTTGGCTTGGGTGCAGTGTTGATGCAACAAGGCCAAGTCATTGCATATGCATCCAGACAACTTAAACCCCATGAAGTAAGGTATGCCACACATGATCTCGAATTAGCAGCTGTGATCTATGCTTTAAAACTTTGGAGACATTATTTGTTAGGCACAAAGTTCGAACTTTACACTGACCACAAGTCTTTAAAATATTTATTTTCACAAAAAGATTTGAACATGAGGCAACATAGATGGGTGGAGTTCTTAGCTGCCTATGACGTTGACATACTCTATACACCAGGCAAAGCAAACAAAGTTGCAGATGCTCTAAGTAGACAGCATGCTAAATTGGCTATGATGATGATAGAAGAATTTAAGGGCTTGTCTTTGCTAACTGAGTTAGAAATTGGGGAGAATGGTTGTGTGCACATTGATGAGCAGATGCATGGTGCACAAGAAGATAAAGGGAAGTTAAGCTTAATGACACTTCAACCAGATTTAATTCTGAAGGTAGGAAAAATGCAAGAACAGGATGCCAACTTATTAGAGAAGAAAATGCTCCTCTCAAGAGGGGATGAAGTGATGAATCACCATATTGATAAAAATGGTTATATGAGATACCAAAATAGGATGTGTGTACCAGAGGACACAGAATTGAAGAAAGAGATATTGAATGAATATCACAGAAGTAAATACTCCATACACCCAGGCAACACAAAAATGTACCAAAATTTGAAAAGAGACTTCTGGTGGAAGGGGATGAAATCTGATGTAGCTAAATACATTGCCAAATGTATGACTTGCCAACAAGTCAAGGCTGAAACCCAAAGGCCATCAGGGTTGATGCAGCCTCTTAGTGTACCACAGTGGAAGTGGGAAGACATATCTATGGACTTCATAGATGGACTGCCTAGATCTAAGAGAGGTAATACAAGTATATGGGTGATAGTTGATAGGCTAACCAAGGTAGCACACTTCATCCCAATCAAGTCAGAAAGGACAGCACCAAAATTAGCTCAAATTTTTATAAAGGAAGTGGTAAAGTTACATGGCATTCCCAAAACCATTGTGAGTGATAGGGATACCATCTTCACTTCAAAATTCTGGAGAAGCTTTCAAGAAGCAATGGGAAGTGAACTATGTTTAAGTACTGCCTACCATCCTCAATCAGATGGGCAGACTGAGGTAGTAAACAAAGTTTTGGAGGACATGTTGAGGGCATGTATACTGGATTTTGGGGGCAACTGGGAAGATTATCTTCATCTAGTTGAATTTACATACAACAACAGCTACCAAAGCACCATAGGAATGGCTCCATTTGAAGCCTTATATGGTAAACCCTGTTTGTCACCTGTTTGTTGGGTAGAAGCAGGAGAAAGGTCTATTTTAGGACCTGAGTACATACAAGAAACTAAGGATAAAATTGAGTTGATAAGAAGAAGAATGGCAGCAGCTCAAGATAGGAAAAAGAAATTTGCAGACATGAGAAGGAGGCAGGTAGAATATGAAGTGGGAAATTTTGTTTTCATCAAAATCTCACCTATGAAAAATGTGCTGAGGTTTGGAAAACAAGGCAAGTTAACCCCGAGATATATTGGACCATACAAAATTCTGGACAGAATTGGTCCCTTAGCATATAAGTTGGAATTACCAGAAAACATGCAAGGTATACATGATGTTTTTCATGTATCACAATTGAGAAGGTGGGTCCATGACAAGGCAGAAATTCTTGAGACCCCAACCCAAGTGCAGATAAATTCTAATTTGATTTATGAAAAGGATCTAGTGGGAATTTTGGCAAAAGATGTGAAGAAGTTGAGAAATAAATCTCTGAAACTTGTGAAGGTACAGTGGAGTCTTGATCCTAGTGATTGCACATGGGAATTAGAAGACAAAGTTAGGATGAATTATCCTAAGCTATTTTCAGATTAAAGGTAATTCTGATTTTTGATTGTTTTCTTCTTTTTTTTAGATGCATATGTTTTTGGTTATTATAGAACTAAAAATCTATTTGGTTGAGAATGTACTTGTTCTCTGAATTAAGATTAAAATTTATTTTAAGCTTAGGAAAATTGTGGGACACAATTTCTAAAAGGAGGGGTGTATGTAATGACCCAAGATTTTAGGAATTTATTCTGACAAATATAAATGAATTCAAAATAATTTTTGAATAAATTTTGAAAGGGGATTGATATAGCTTGATAGTGTATCAGTATGTGTGTACATGTGTGCACAGGAAATGCACATGAAATAAAGCTAAAAGTCCCTGAACTCTAAGAATAAATACATATTGATATGTATGGGAATATATATATATATATTTAGATTAAACCCTTAAAAGCTGTATGCATAAGCAATATATATATATATATATATATAAGAATGCTACTGAGTATTTTTGAGTGTACATGTACATGTGTGTGTCAGTACAAAATAATGTATAAATATATACAGATGAGTATACTAATTAATTTAGTAAGCTTTATATACATATATATATATATAGATATGTTAATAAGGTACTAGAGTTCAAATCAGCAAAATAAAATATACCAACATATTTTAAAGATAGGCAGAAATAAAAAGAATGAAGATATAAAAAGGACTAATCCTCTTATAAATAAATGAAGGAAGTACATGCCATTTACATGAAAGCTAAAAACAGAAAAAAATAAGATAAAACAGAGAAATACTTGGTATAGGCAGAATTAGGAAGAGTATTTGATAAATAATAAAATCAAGTCACACTTTTAGCATGATAGTAGACAAAGGAAAAAGCATTTTCTGGAAAAGCAAAAATCTGAAATTAACCAAAAAGATATAACCACTTTTCTCTTCACAAACTCAAGCCGGGGAGGGTAAGATTTTGGGTTTGAAAACTAAATACAAATGGCATAATTTCTGATGGGCAAAAATGTCTTTAGCTAGTGCCTTAAACCCTAAGAAAAACCCTGCATAAATAGGCAGTGAGAGGAGAAACCTTCTTCTTCCCGGATAACTCTTGAGAAAATATATAGATATTATATATTTATAATACAAGTGAAGAAAAGATTTGAAGGCAGAGGCTTACCAGTCAACTAGGAAGTGAAAGAGAGCTAGGTGAGAAAACTCACTCAAAATCTAAGGCAATAAGTCCTAATGTAGGCAGCCAGTTATAAGTAATTTTCTTAAAAGTGTATTTTCATATGTGAATGCTTATCTGTGATTTTAAAACTGAAAATGTTTTGTTTCTCTTTGGTTGTTCTACTTGTTTATTTATAAGAAAGTTTTATGTGTAGTTAGTATACATATATGTTTTATGAACCCAGATCTCTGATATGTAAATGCTTAGGAACATAAACAAATACCCAGGAAAATAAATGTTGAATATAGGCAAGTAGTATTGGTTTTGGCTTAACTCAGAGAAATGAAAACATATTGAGCTGCAATATACTCATGTATAAGTGCTGAGGCTTGAGACAAAAAGGAATTAGGAGTGCAATAGGGTTGCCTATGTGCTGATGCTCCTAATTCAATAAAAATGTATAAAGATTCATACACATAGCAAACAAATTTTGTGGTTCGGTGAAACTTGGTCAATCTAAGTTTAACTCAAGCACAAATACTTGCAAAAGGAAAAAACTCTCTTAAAAGCCATAAGCCACTGTTAGTTGCCTTTACTTCTTTAAAGTACCAGAAAATATGTATGCAGATGTAGAGTCCCATTTAAATAGATAACAATGTCTGTTTGCCTAATTATCTCTGTTTGGTCATGATTGATATGAGATGCCATGATATGGATGTTTTAGTTAGGGAAATGGATCACTGATGGGTTTATTCCTGAAAGATCAAAAGAGTTATTATTAACTTTAAACCTGATTAGGAAATGGGGGTCAAGAACACTGCAGGAATGACTTGTTTTCTTGAGTAACACAAGTTGACACATGGCTTGTTTAAGTCCTGAGATCTTTGTGTAATGGAGTGAATTAGTCCATTACAGTGTGTCCATTGATTCAATTAATTGCAGATGAGACCAAGATAGATAAATATATATCAAGATAAGAGAATTTGATATAAAGAGGAACTAGAGTTTTCCTGGAATGAAATTTGGATTGTGCATAAATGATTTTATTCATTTTGGGTGATTTCCTTGTTGTATGGATGTTTACTTGATTCATGATTAAATTATATGAAAGTATGAAAGTACCATGTTTTTCTTGAGGTTCCTGGAAGGACAGATTAAAGCGTGCACCTTCACACTGACACAGAACATGCACACATGAATTACTTGTTTTCTAAAGGCAGAGTGGTATATATAACTATCCATGTTTAACTTTAACTTGACTTTCAAATTGTTTTAGTGGATTTTCTCATACCAGACATGTGTCTGACCCTAGTGTGCTATTGGCATATGGGGTGTCCCATTTATTATGGGGCAGCTTCAAATGCATTTTCAGGGATTGCAGCAACTAAGTAGGAGTAGAAGCAAGGCAATTGAGAAGAAGATTATAGCATGCTAAACTTAGTTAGATAAGAGCCTAAATGATAAAATCTGCATGTATTAATGATTTAAATTGTTACTTGTATTAAGTGTTGAATATGGGATGGATATTTTGTTAAGTATTTTATTAAGAGATTGACTTGTATCTGGAATTTATAAATCTAGTTAATATCTGATATAAAAGAAGTTAATCAAAATATTGTAAGTGGATTTAGTAAGAACACCATGTTAAAATTAAATGATTATATTTTAAAAATGTATTAGTCAATCTTGAGTCTTTAGAAATGATTTAAGTTTTGGAAAACCTGGATAGTTGATTCTCAGAAAAATTAAATGGTTTTATCTTTCTACCATGGCATATGTATACAAAAGATAATAGACATAGGTTGAATGTTTTTATGTGACTGCAAGGTTTCCATAATTTAACTTGTTTTATATAAATGTTTCATGCCTTATTTTTAAATAAAGAAAGAATCTGTAATATGGGAGTTGAAAGCCAGATCCAAAATAGTTGCAGTTATATACACACATAAACATGTTTTGTACAGATATTAACACACCTTTTTCTTTGTATTTGTAATAGGAATCTGAATTTCACTCAGATTTTAATCAAATGCATTTTAAATTCCAGACAGATTTTATAAGAAGAAAATCAAACATGGATAATGATAAACACTTCTATCATTTTTAGAACCCAAGCACTAGACCCTTAATTTATAGACAATCATATCACATTTATCTGGTTTCTAGAATTTATACTCCCTAGAGAATTTAGCAAGGTATCAGGAGTTTAAAAAAAATATATATATATAGGTATTCATGCATGAATGGAATTTTTATTGCATATAACACTGAACTATGTGTGGATTGATTAAATTCAATCAATCCAATATCCTCTTGTTTTCCAGAACTCTGATTCAAACAAGAGAGGCATATACATCCTCACATGTATGTGCTTATCTTTGTGAATGTACTGATATATTTATATTGGTTAGTTATTTTGATCCTGGATATATTTTGTTTATTGGAAAAAGAAAATGGCCCTGGGAAATATATTTGTAATGAATGATATATCTATATATCATCTCTGTAAAAAAAAATCCTTATGAAATTAGGGTAGAAATAGGAGGGTCATTTCACGAACTATTCGAATATTAAAGCTCACACGTCACTTAGCAGGCGGTGTGACATTTTGGCCGAATTTATTCTCACACATCTTTTGGTAAAATCCAATTTTACTTATTATAAGCGGTACCTAATGGTGACAATTATTTACATCAATTCTCTTCGTCAAAACTATATCACTTTGGATTTATGGAATTTGGTAATGGTCAAAATTCCAATATTATCCACATTCAACTTTATAGTCCAAACACAATGTCCCTGGTTCAATAATAACAATTATTATTAACGAAATGCTCTGGCTAGAGACTTTGACTTTGAGTTGACTTCAGTTGACCGTGATACTAACCTTATATAACTGAGGAGACGAATCCTCTCTTGAATAGTGTTTCTCTTCCAATGCTTCCACTCAACCCAATATAGCCGTTCGATGGACGCCGTGCCACGATTTAACTATAATCAAAGCAGAGCTTCCACATTGAAGATTAACAGTATTCTTTAGTCGAGAGAACTGTGTAAATTAGTTACATTGATATTCTCTGCTTAACCTTAGTTATATTAACCAACAGAAAACTATCGAGTGAGACATTCCATATTTAACCAATAATTATCAGTACGTAACTCCTTGGTGCCCCAACAGTCATGAGTAATACACTGCCCACCATTTGGAGAGCGTTACGTACTCTAGTCTTAATAGCTACATCGATATCCAGTCTCGATGCATCTTGACTAGGAACATTTAAAATGGTGCATTTGTTTCATTATGGTAATTTACTCACGATTACAACACTTTGCAACTACTATCACAAAACATACCATTAACGGATTTTCTATTAAATACTTTTAATTAAATTGATTAATTAATATTACCATATCATATCAAGCATATAATACAAAGAAAATACCTTTATTTCGAACAAGATTGATCAAGAAGTTAGATATATGTAACAAATTACATAATTTCCCCTAGAGCATACCCCTAACTCTATCAGCAACAACTTCCAATACTAGAGTTCCCCTTTTGCAATGTCCTGTGCATTGGCCCTGCAATGCAACTGGACAGTTTTTCCACCTCCAATGCATACAAATTAAGCTACCCAACATACCTGGAATTCCACGTTGAGATCCCAGTGCTAACAATCTGTGAATGTCTTGAGGGGTAGGGGATCGAAGATATTCTTCACCAAACATACAAACAACGGTTTTGCAAAATTATTTCATACATAATATTTCCTTTGAGTCTCCAATCTGCACTTTGTCATCTTGCGAATCACTAGAAGTTCCATATGATATCATGCGAAGTGCAGCCGTAACCTTTTGCAGTGGAGAAATTCCAAGTTCTTTGATTCCATTTCTTTTGTGGGTGAAAAAAATGTTTGTTTCGGTTAATTTTTCGAGAACCCGATTAAAGATATTCTTTGACATACAGAATCTTTGTCTAAAATCCACATCCCCATACACGGGGTTTGCCGTAAACTAATCCTTGATTAATTGATTATGACCGCTAACATAGTCTTGTCTATAATGGAAGTCTTTCCTTCCAATAACTCTAACTCCTTGGGTTGTTGTAGAGCTTTGAGCAATTTAATGGGCCATTAAATCCCTCGTTTCAGTAGCAAACATTCTTTGTTGAGTAATACAATGTTCAATGAATCATCCAAAGATGATGAAGATGACGAAGACGAGGATGAGAAGCACCACAAACTTTTTAGAGAACTCATTTAATATAGGTAGAAGAACGGTGGTGATTAGTTTGGAAGTTCGAATGAGTATGTTATTCGACATCCTTAATTCTATTTATAAGCTATCACTTTTTAATGGATACGTAAAGATACAACATCCAGTCATATGGATTAAAGAATGGTCCTACGTTGGGTCACATCGGACACTATAGCAATGATGCAATGTTTTATACGCATTAAAGATTTGTCAAGTGGCTACAGAATGGCAAGGGGTCGGGTCTTGTCAGACACAGAAATAAAGCTAATGGATGCACTATTTTATATGCATTAAAGATTTTTCAAGATGTTGTAGACGTGTTAAAGCTTTGTCCTGTGGAGTTAGAATGACACAGTATCAGGTTACATCGGACAATGTAGCCACTATGCATTGCTTTACACGGATTAAAGCTAATGGATGTGGAGTGAGAATGACAGCAATGTCAGGTCAAATCGACCATTGTATCCATGTTGCACTACTTTACGCGGGCAATGCATTATGCTATATAAATATCGTTTTGCTTGTCATATTTCTCTTCATTATTATCGTAGCAAAAGTATATAAAAATGGTCGATTACAATCATATTTATTTGCCCTCCTCATACTCATACGAAGGTCCGTTACAACACAATAACCCAACGAATCTCAACCACCAACCAAGTGGTATATTGAAATGGAGGAAAGACACAATGCCGATGTAAGAGAGCATGAGTTGGAAGTGCAAGAGCGCATGCAGCTCGAAAATGGTAGACGTCAAAGAGAAGAGCGGCGTAGTCTTAATGGAATAAGAGAACGAAGGAATGAAATACGATACCAAGTAACTAGCACAAATCAAGAGGTTAATTCTCAGGAGATCTACTGTAACTGTAGGGTTTCTGTTCTGTATGCTGTTGTAAGTAACGAAACCAACATCGGTCGGCACCAATATAGATGTCGCAATTCTCCTGATGGTTGTGGACTTTGGCAATGGATTGACGATCCTCTTCCTCATCGAGCAGTTGTGTATGCTAACAAACTTAAAAATCAAATTCAGATGCTTCAAGGACGTTGGGTTCAATTAACTTATCAAGTGGTCGAAGGCAGTTTTTTTAATCATCGGTTGTCTTGTTAGTTTTCTTGTTCGTTTTCCATGATGTTGTCGTGTTTTACTGTTTTTTGCCTTGTTTGTTTTCTATGATGTTGTCTGCGTATATTATTTGTTGTCTTCATAAATTAAGTCTTGGTTGTTAACGTTTTCCATGGGTTAAATGTTGTTATTATGTTAAGCGCATAGTAGATTTTGAAAACACAGAATTTACTTGAATTTGAAAGTACATATAACTCACTGATAGTGCGAAGAACCAGCTGAAGGTAATTAACTTAAAAAACTTACTTAACTAACCCAAACATCATTCAAATTATCTAATATATCCAACCTAGAGATTCTATGCAGCATGTCCAACAAAATCAACTTGATACTCCCACAAATAACGGGAATCAAACGTAGCTCATGTTAACTGAAATAGATTTCTTTTAGAGTGACCCAAAAATCTTGCTCCAACTCCTCTTCCATGTGTCTACACTCGGTTTCTATATACGATTTGATTAGTACGAAATAATCTTCGGGAGTCCAACTTCAATTAAGATTGAAGATTATTGACGACGTTGAGAATTATTAAAGATGTTGTGAATTTTCATTACAAAACTTTTGTTTAAATAGAAAGTTCATGATCCGCGTCTCGTGAATCAAGTGCCTTCTAATCAACCACGTGGCAAACGTCCACAAACGTGAATATAAACAAACACAATTATGTTTGTTCCTTCACATAGTTAAGTACATACACTCAAACAAACTAGGAAATTCAAAATTGATACGCTTATGCAAACACTACTAGTAAGTATGAACACAGATAATACACTAGCACAAACACTGCTAGTAAATACAAAACACCGATAATACACAGATGCAAACACTGCTAGTAAATACAAATCACTGAAAATACACTGATACAGACTCTGCTAGTAAATACATAATACTGATAATATACTGATACACACGCCGATAGGACATACAAATACTAATAGTACATACAAACGCTATGGCCCATCAAACTGGTACTCATTATCAAAAAGACCAACTGCATCACCATCATCATAATCATCTACTCTACATGTAGGAAGATATCGCTGCTCATCGGCAGTAGTAAGCTCGTTAATACGAGCAGTCAATTCATCTATGCTCCATTGATGCTCGATGTACATGACCTGGCGAAGTCCCATCTACATCTGAAACAAATCCTCATATGAAAACGCAGCTAGATCTGGATATTGTGAAATCTCAAGCTGAGGAATATCAACATATCTATCAACTCCCAACCGGTATACCAACTGTCCAACCATAATCTCCTATCTGGGATGGCTGTGGAGCATGATATACCTGAGTACTCTGTGTAAGGTCCTGTAAAACAGAGGGGACAACACCACTCCGGATGTCTGAAGGCTCTACCAAATCAACGGATGCATCATGAACAAAAGTAGTCATATGCGGTGGAGAGTAAAACCGACGCCAGAAAGATGCATAATCTAAATTCATGATGATGAAGTAATTAGCGGACCACCACTCCCCTGCATACTCCTGTAAAGCGGCCATGTCATACACCTTCAAAAAAGGTGTATCCAGATGTGGATCGTCGGGAAAAAAATCACCGTCTAAAGTCCGTCTCCAACTATGCTCACAGAGGAACCAATAACATCCTAAACTGGATGGGGATGATACCAATGGAAAACGTCTAGCAGATAGGAATGCAGGTGCACTACGATAGGAATCGGTCATAAAAGATGAACCATCATAAGGATGCCAAACAACACTCTCTCATGTGTTCCGTAACTCGATCTGATTTTGGACCACAATAAATATATGACGTGCCTCCCCTCCTGGCACCATTCTACGGTTAACTCGGGGGAAGAAAATGGGTAATGTGGAGTCTAACGTCGGATAAGTCATGTTGTGAAAGTACTCATAGTACCAGTATTGTAAATCTCCCAAAACCCTGTAATGGATTTGGATCTACCCTAACGACGCATTGATGATCCAAAGAGCAATACATATACGCTAATATCGGAGTCCCCCAATCATATACGATTGAACTATCAAACAACAACTCGACTACAGCTGCAACATATCCGATCGGCAACGTGTTTAATGCATTTGTAAATGATAAGTTCCGCATCATGTATAGAATAAATAGTCAAGCAGTCTTCAAATGGTTGTCTGTACTACGACCATGTATCAATTCATAGATTGCTTGTCTAATGTACGAGCATCTAATCTGCAATCCCCATGACAATCCATCTTGTAAGTCAAGATGTGGAAGTACACTAGATAAACGGTGAAAGTGCTGGTACTCCTTGCCGTATGGTAAGATCTCCTCTTCCAATGCCTAAACCGATAAGCATAGTAAAGTCTAATGGGTCACTACACCAGAAAAGGATTTTTGTAGCGCTGAAAAAACATTACCAAAACTTTTAGTAGGCTTTTGATAAACGCTGCGATACGACATGCAACTAAAGTGTGAAAATTTTTGTAGCCTTATAGAACACGCTACCAAAACTTGACATATCATAGGATTTTAGAAACGCTACAAAAAATTTCAGACTTTTAGTAGCATGTCGTATCGTAGTGTTTACTAAAACGCTCTAAAAATTTTGGTAGCGTTTTTTCAACGCTTCAAAAGTCGTATCGCATCTATTTACATTTATTTTAGTAGCGTTTTTAAAATGCTACTAAAAGTTATTAACTGTTTTGTAGCATACTGTACACACTACTATTTCATCTTAATGGCTTGTATTCTTTCCATCTATCGTCACATAATAGTCTTATTACAACCAACAATCAATCACATAATTGTCGTATTCAAACAATCAATCAATCACATAATCATCATATTCAAACAATTAAAAAAACACATTAATCACATAATCAAATATAATATCCGTAACCATTTCGATAATAGTTTTTCGACAAACCGAGAAAATTCACATAAAATCCATAATATATATATATATATGGCTTACTTTGTTATATCAGGGATTCAAAAAATCTACATCTGATCGCTGGGAGTTTCGGCACGATAAATTTCAGAGAGGCGGATTGCATTTGTTGACAGAAATAAGTAGAAGGAAATGCATAGCCAGTGTTTTCCCCAGTTTTATCGATGCCAAACAGACCAGTTCTAACAGTGATGATGCTAGACAATCTAACCCGATAAAGCAAAACAAAGAAATGAGAAAAGAAAATGAAGAGCTACAATCCCAAATCAATGAATATAAAGAACTCGAGAGGAAGCTATGAAAGATGGCTGATTCAATATGTATAGTCAGTGAAATGTAACATGCAGATTATAATATTTTCCTTAGGTTTAAAACAAGGCAAAACTTGATGTATTGAAATAAAAAGAATAAATCAAGAAAAGCTGGGATCATGAATATTTTTGCAACTTAAAAGAAAGAGATTTGTAAAATGAACTCCAACGTTAGTTAAGAAATTTGGCTATATCTGATGCAAAACCTGATTGAGTTTGGACTGCAAATTGGTTATTGTCCGAATTTAAAATAGTAATTCAAGTTCATAGGAAGTCAACTAATCCGTCAATTAATATAAACACAAAAGAACAAAGATAAACATTTAACATAGTTGTACATGCATTTTTGAAGAAGAAAAATACAATTTTGCCTCCCTGGAGACTTATTAACCATTCACAAAGTAATGCACACATGAAAGTTGAAACCGAAATCCATGAATGATTATTATTCGATGATAAAGCTCGATAATTCTACGTGCACCCAACGCAAGTATAATTTTGTACTTTTAAAACCAGCTTCCATAAACAGTTTCTTAAGTTCACTCTCCGTCCTTTGTTTCCCATTTAAATGAACCAGCATCTCAATATCAAAGTAAATTTGAGCTTCAGTCAGCTTTGGATGTTCAATCCCACTATTTCCAATTACCTTATCAATTATGATCACCTTGCCTCCTTGTTCCTTCCTTTACTTTTCAGAAAAACCTCTAGCTTGAATTACTACAATTAGTGTCCAGTTGGCTCACAATTTAATCAAGGGTGGAGTCAGAAACTACAGTTGCATTGGGTAACTCAAGCTAGTAACCTGATTTTTCAATTGATTCATTATTAATAATGTATATAAAAAAAGAAATCAAGCTTATGAATGATTAATAGAAAGGTTTCAAAAGTCACTACACCAGAAATCAAGCTTGTAAATGCTTGTTGCATCAGAAAGTTGATACTTAGTATAAGCCAATACATGCACCAATGACATACTACACATAAGCAATGTTGTAAAACAAATTCAAGGGATAGCTTGTTCAGTTTTCCAAAAGTGATCGCTATATATAGCAGGGTTAAATGTATGATGGTCTAAACTAACGAATGTGCTTTATCATATATAGTAATTCAGAAATTCGCTTAACGCGCTATTTGATCTAACTTAGCATAAACCCAAATCTTTGAATGACCAAGTAGTTCAGAAATCCTAGATTTATCAAAGTATGAAAAATGCATACTCCCTTAGAGTCTGTAAAAAGTTATAAATGCTAACTAGGGTTTCTGGATGGTAAAAATATATATACATGTACAACATTTTTTTGTCTAAATTTGCAATGTTTTTAGAGAATTTTAAGTATTAGGTCAAAATAGTAGAAGTTATGGATACTTGATACCTGGATAGCAGATTCCAAACAGCCATGTAATGTAGCAGTAGTATGAGCAAAATGCCTTAGTGTTGTGTCGAGTCGTACATACTGTTGCCATGGATATTGCCGTCTAGAATGCCTTGGCTCCCAGCTTGCAAACAGTGCCTGAATCAAATTACATGATATATTATTGTACATTATTGGTTGCATTCAAGAAGCAAAAATGAAATACACCTGAGATTCATCGTTTGATTTAGAATCTAGCACAGCTTTGTATTTCTTATATATAGGAAATCTCGATGACTTCTCCTCCTCGTTGATTTCCACAAAGTAATCATCCACGCAAGCTGCAAATCTTGACATGTAACATAAACTCAAATAACAAGTATTATATTACTTTGAAAATAACAAGATGTTTATATTTTACCTTCGATAGACTTGGCTAATGCTTCAAACTTATCAACTATTGATTTTTGAAGATCTTGCCCTGACCAGTTAGGCAGAATAAGGATGCACATGCACAAACATACAGCAGAACCAAGCGCTATCCTGAAAGATCTATCCCGTGCCATCTTGAAAATATTATCCACATTATAATTAGATATTGTGATGAGATTGAATGTTAGTAGAAAAATTATCATTATATAATATCTATATATAATATTATATAGGAATATTCTATTTTGAAGATTTTGAAATGTCTAGAATACCCTTCTACTTTTAACTCCCATGACAAGGATTTGTATCATTTCCATTCCCCACTTTTTAACTTCTACCTACTGATTTTACACATTTACTCCCTACCCAACCACATACACTTGCTCTTTCCTTTTCTTAAAGATATCACTGTTGACTTCCTCCTATAATCTGCACCCTAAACAGCTCTGAAATCCTAATTTTTTTTTCAGCCTAATTTCTTATTTCATTCATGGAAACTAATAGAGCACATGAACGAAACAAACAAATTAGGCTACTAGAAAACCAAATAACATCGAGCACATGAACGTAGGTCTTCGAAGATCATTCCATCAAAAGCAACAGATTTAGCATGACATACACTATAACATTTAAAATAAGAATACCATAAACCGAACGTTGCAAGGCAGTAAAACCAACAACAACATCTAAATCAGGGAAAAGTAGAGAAACCTAAACAACTAGAGTGCTAAAGGGAAAGACGACAAGCAAAACCAATCATTACTATTAACCAAAACACAACATCAAAGCACCACTACAACAAAATGCACCTATAACAGCATTTTAAAAACACTGTAAAATGCTTTAACAGCGTTTTTAACCAGGCTATATATTAACATGCCATTATAGATCAGACATCTACCATAGCAATAACAAAAAAGCTGTAGAATCAATATAATTACAGCGTTTATTGGATGTCATTAATACATTTTACAGCATTTTGTTGATGAACAAATTTTTTTCCCAGCATTTCATCTTTGAATTCTTTCCACGTTGTAAATATTCTAATAGAACAGCACTTCCATTCGCCATATATAAAGCACATCAAAATGCAAACAGTAGGCAATTTCATGGATACATATAAAAGTTGAAACATATTTTCATGACAGCTATAGTAAATTTTAGATTTGAAACACACAAAAGGGAGGGACGATGCCTTTGGGAAACACACAAATATATATATATATATATTGGAAAATCTACTTGAAAACAAATAGCTAAAATATAAGTAATTGTCTCTGTGCCATGTCTGACTGACTATAAATCTTTGTACACTAATAGCTAAAATACAAGTAATGTAAGCAGATGCATGTGCATGTTACAATGCAAGTCTCACACTCAAGAAAACTCAAAACAAACATCCCTTATTTAACTTTAATCTTTTGTTTATATAAAGAAACATGTTTAGATTTGTAAACTGCCTGAGCACTTCAAAGTTCTACATTAGTAATTTCAATCTAGCCTGCATTATTTATTTATTAAAACAACTGAGAAATTGTTTTTTCATTATGAATGATATAGTTATTAAGGACAAATACTGAATCTTCACATGAAACTATTCAATTATAGTTATATCTTTTTTCCAATGCAGATACAGAACTTTTTCCTTATTTTTCAATGTAGTTACATAAATATGTCACTATAGTGGAAAATAGTGCAAACAGGTCACACTTATATCATCTTGTTCTGAATTTGCTTCACAGTAATCTATTAAATTATCTCTTTTGAAAAGAAAAAAAACATTCGGTTTGAATTATATAGACAAGATAATTTGGTTTAAATAAGTGGATAATTACTTATCTTTAAATTTAAAAGATAAATGATATAAGATAAATTACTTAATAAACTATGGTATTGTTATGTTTTTTGTTAAAATCGTAAAAGATAAAATATCACCTCTTTTAGTGAAAAATGATAAATAATAACTTGATAGACTAGATAAATTTCTTATCTTTTTATATACATCGATAATTTATAAATTTATCTAACAATACTAAATATCAACTTTTTCAGTGAAAAATCATAAATAAATTTAACTTTGTAAAAGATTAATTGCTATAAATCTTATACGAATTGACAACTTTCTACCTTAAAAAAATTAGATTCTTTTTTTTGGAAAATGCTAAACAAAAATGAACATCTAAAAGTAAATTGATAATTTATTTAAGCAAGCTAACAAATCTAGCTTCGAAACTATAGTCGAAAGCACAATTGCAATTTTAAATATACTAGTATCGATTTTGCATGTTCATGTTTTGATGTCAACTATGAATTCTTATACTATACAACAAGATACTCTTTGTATACCACATAAAATTGATATGCACATATTGCTAACTGATCTACTTTTATAAATAAAAACAATTTACAACCAACTAAGTTTAAAACAATAGTGGATAGATTTGCAGGTAAAAATAAAAGAAAATAGATGCTTATTAGATGCTTATTTGCACTACCAATGCTAGCTTTGAGCTTTGCAAATAAGTTTGTACTGGCAACGCAACTTTTAGTTTGCACCGAGTGCAAACGGGAGTTTGCACTCGGTACAAACTACAGTTTGCACTGGCAACTGTTGTTGCAAACTAAAGTCTGCACTGGTAGTGCAAACTCTACTTTGAACTTACTGCAAACTCGGTTTAATTTACTTACAAATGCGTAGGATGGGTCACGAGTGGAGTATAGTAAAAATAAAATGTAATATTACAAATCACTCCATCTAAGTTTGATTCATTTCCAACATTTACCAACTAACATTTATTCGATGTTGCAAATAGAAATCAATATGTGGAAAATATGCATATTTTGTATTGCTAATAACCATATCAGACTGGTTCTTGCGGGATTGAAAGGAATATCATTGATGCGGATAATAATTTTGGACCATGTAATTATTCGTTTGGTGCAAATGTGCGTTGGGCACTTCTTTAAGTGTAAATCATTGTAATATTTCCATGGTATATACTCAGTGAGTTCATTTATAACTCACAGTGACACATTTAGAATATATAACATATGAACTTATATACTCAGTTAGTTCACAATGCATATTTATATGCATATGTTGTATACTCATTTCATATAATATATACATAGTTAGTTCAGAGCTAGAGTATATAACAAACTTACTTAGTTATATATGAACAACTTGATTCATAGTTAGTTTATATATACACATGTTACATACAATTTATACAACAGTTTCATTTACAACGTTATATACTCTACATTACAATTTAATTTACAACGTTATATACTCTACATTGATAAAGAGAAATAGTTACTCTATAATGTTATATACTCTTCATTATATTTGTTTGTTTCTTGTTGTATGACACGCTATTTTCATTTTCAATTAGCAGAAATTAGAAAAGATACAAGTGACAGTTGAGGATATAGTATTGTTTCTTTAAATCTAAAGCATTATTACACATACACATATGTATATATATGTGTATGTGTGTATGTATGTATAACATGATAACGTGATAACTTTTTTTAACTTAGATCTGGTCCTCTTCACATAGTGATGCTAGATGTATATCTATTCTATTTTTTAAGCCAACGATGCACATATTCAAATATATAATGGATAACGCCTTTTGACTAGGTAAAGTCAACGATGGATCTGAGATATATTAGGACTACTGATTCACATGGTTTACCCTATCACGGTCTATACATAAATTAAGTATTTGATGCCATTGTTATTTTGTCCTTTAATTGATTCATTATGAAATAAATGAACATGTTAACTCAAACTATGTATTAGCTGACTTGTATACAAAATAATGGATACAATACAAATGTATTGCAGCATGGCTCTTTTCTTTGACAATGGCCATACAATTTAAATCAATTTAAACACATTATCTAGTAATTGTTTGAAACATAATGAATTACTATTAATATTCAATTTAATATGTCTTTCAAACCGAATCTATATTGAATATTTTATGGTTTCCCAAATAAAACAAATTTTTTTAATGTACTTTTCTCAAGTCTAAATAGCAAATATGGAATCAAACATCGTTGTAATACCGATAACTGCAGCGGGAACTAGGTTTAACGGCGGCGAAGGCTATCGATTTGTTGACAAGTTGCAACAAGGATGACTGGAATGGGGACGACTATAATGGGGACACCAAAGGCAATGAAAGCTTTTAACGATGAATTTTTTATTTCAAAAGAGGAAGATTTGGGAAACTAAAATTTAGTGAACTGAAAGTCTATTATGAAATTTAGATTGGGAAATTGAAATTTCGGGGAAGTTTTTTTTAGCAGTCTGTAGAAATGGAGGGAATGGAAAGAAATTTAGTACATAGAGCACACAAAGTTAGGTTTTAGCAAATTTACTGCCTAATTATTATTTTTGGTGGCAAGCATTAAAACAACACGCTGTTAGCATATGCTAACAAAACAAACATTTGTTGTAGTGTAGCATAAAGAGTTGAAATCCAATGATAGTCTTAGACTGTTCAAAGTATATTAGTCAGCTGAACTTCAAATCGATGAATTTAAAAAATACCAAGTCTTCAACACTATAATGAGACAGTTTCCATCCCAACCATTTGAAATAAAAGTGGTTACGTGTGTGGGAGTGGGTGTTGGGACTAGACATCACAAAACTAATGAAATAAAACAAATGTATATGTCCCTTCTTGAGAAAAATGTACTTAGCTTTCCAGATTACTAGTATAACCGTACAACGGTGGGGAAACCGACCGTTGTGTTATTTGATATGAATGAAAAAAAACATTTGTTATTTTTTTTTCTTTTATTAATAATTTGATGAAAAACTAACTGCATTTAAAAAAAACCGAAAGTAATTGAAAATGTGTAAAATCAATTATAATAAGGATCGTAAATGTAGACCAACTTGATACTAAGAATCTGCTACCAATATACATATACCAAATTACGTAATGAATTTTCTCAAAAAAAATGTAATTAAGATTTAGAAGGCGCAAAACTTTTGAATGCTTCTATATTAGGTTATGAATATGCAATAATTGGCTCTCGGCTACAATAGTGGCAAGAGATATTTATTTATGGACTCTATTTATGAGTAAGAAACTATTAATGATATACGTTGTATCAAATTATTATCTCGATTTTCTTTTTTGTTTTTATCTCCTTTTTTCTTTTTATGTTTCCAAGGCTACAATAAAATGAATTTACTGGACATATTTATGTGTGTTAAGTATCATTTATGTATACAAAATAAAATAATTTTACTATCAATTTTCTTTGCACACGTTCAAAGGACGTGCCAAAAGTACTGGTGAATGTTAATACAGAATCCACATAGTCCTGCATTTACAAGTTAAGACAATCCAGCCTCAGCAAATAAGAACGCTATAAAATAAATTATAAGCCTTCTTTTCCCAACAAACATTATTTACCAAGAATTAGCATCTAAGCCATCTCCATCTTAATAGGTATTTCCTAAGATAAATTATCTCTGTCTTCCATTTTTAGATACAAAATTATCAAAATACACACACAATCTAATTTTAACGGAGACACAATTATTGAATTACTCATTTTGATAAACAAAGATAACACAACAATTTGATTGTGCAATGATTTGCACAAAAATTATAAACAGTTGTGCTCAACGTAACAGCTTTTTGAACTAGAGTAGTGTAAATATGACCAGGTCATTCGAGCCTTCTTTTCCTTATTACTTTGCTTCTTTTACTTCTCATCATTTCCAGAGTAGTGTCTTCACTTATGCATGGTAATTTCGATTCTGGAATCAAGCTTCTAAATCTACAACATCCTCTATGTAATGAAATTACATTATCAGATCATATTTTTATATGGTTCCTTGGGAAAATATACTTAGAGACAACTTTATAGAAGATAGAGTTGTCTTAACAACAATTGTAGAGTTAATTACTCAAGTTGCATTAGTTTGACGCTTCAGTCAGATGCTTCAGTCAGTGATTGCGTTCTACCTCTGAATTGCATTAATATCTCCCACTGGCTCCTAACAATCGTTGGCGGCCCGATTTATTTTCCTCCTCCCTTATCTTCAAACATGACTTGCATTGCAGCGACAAATGGATGACTTAAAATTACAGACATCTGTCATGGAACGTACGTCGACTCAACAAGAAAAACTCTGACGTACAATATATAGAGACAAATAACTGGAAAACTATGCATCGTGTACTTGACTAAAATTCGATTTTGTTGATACGTCTAAGGCCCAGTACTACTTTAGGAGCATTTAACCATCACACTTGTTCTCTATGACACCCAAATCCCAATTTCAATATTTACTATACCTTAATACCACGTGAATGCATTGTGTACTTGTCACACAACAGTATTTTCTCAAAGACGCCCGTCTTTAGTTGAAGTGGTGAAATAATAATACATTTCTGTTACTACTTGAGTCAATAAGATACTACTATGAATACTTCAGTCGGCACTTGAATAATAATACAAAAGCAATCTTGCCTTCTTTTTATCCGCTATCACATCTTTGAATAAAAAATACAGTTAATGTAAACAATGCACATCTTATTTTCTATATGATACTATAATATGATAGGCCTTTGAAAATTGATAGCTAAGCTTGCAATCCTTTTTCCTAGAGAAGCAGGAATTGAATTTAATCCTTTGACCAATGCTGCAGTCAACTGTTTCAGCACAGAGCTTCTTATCCATATCTCTGTATCTACAACAATAATTCCAGTTTAAGTGCTCCTAGTTCTAAAGTGTTACTGATGTGAAAACTATTTTATGAAAGTGATATTTAGTTAACATACGTTTTGTACATGATACTGATTTACCTACCTTCATAAATTATATTAAGACGCTTTTGTTTTATTCTTTAAATCATAAGTAGGAAATGGTGACTTCTGATTTGTCCTCATAACCTTAAAGCTGTGATTTCGATTTCCTTTTCATACATACACATACAACACTTCATTTACTGTACACCCAAATTTCTAAACAATTTGGGTGAATTTGGGTATAATCTGTACACCCAAAGATATTACAGTAGATGATTCAAAAGACACCAAACCAAAACAGGCTTAAAACATATCAACCACTTAAATATATGAGATGAGACAATATGATTCAAAGGCGCAATTTACTTACCAGTAAGACTCCGATATTTTCAGATATCGCGTAGTGATCTTAGTCGATATTTTCCTGGTACCAGGGAAGCGTGGTCGAACAATAAAATGCGGTATGAGCAACTGATTCAAAAAAGTAAGACTTTGTGGCTTCAGGAAGGTGACACTAGCTCAAAATTATTTTATGCTAAAATGTCCATGAGAAAATTCAAAAACAGAATTCAGGCATTGATGGATGCTGATGGGAATTATATTTATGACGAGGATATAATAATTCAAGAATCTCTAAATTATTATTCACGGCACTAATAGTACTATATTCTCTATAATTATAACCAGAAAGAAGATTAATGCTTATGGAAAACAATACTTGTCTACCCCTGTTACTTACCTTTTTACAACCTATCATGTCTCTTAAAACAGTTAATATACATACATGAAATTAGCACAAAAGCTAAACGAACATCCATGTCAAAATTGTACAAATGCTCATATTTGAATTACATAAAATTCACCAAACATAAAAACTAGAACTTTATTAGAAAACTTATATTGCCAGAAACTTGAGTTAGAAGAGATGGAAAGATCAATTTGTAATAAATTAAGAAACGAAATAGTTCAGACAATTTTTCAAAATAGGATTATATCACATTGGTAGCTGCCTATAATGTCATTCTACTTGATGTTCAATTGTATGTTTGAGTGAAAAAAACTGAATCCTGAAACGAAAAATAATTGAAAGACCCATCATAGCAGGAAGAATACCAAATTTATATGCTGTGACTACTTTAATTTGGGGACGTTACGGCTTTTTGATGATTCTGAACCATGCCAAGATCAAGTATAACTCAATTAAGGCCACAGCAATTTGTTTCTTATTGTAACAAGCTTTTCTTTATAATTGTAATTGTGCATATGCTTAAGCCGTAGAACAACTGTATTCGTGAACTGTCTCTCTTCAAAACAATATTTTTAAAGACCATATATGATGGTTAGCTTTTATGTACAGAATTTTAGATCGTAAGCAGAAATTTGAATAACCGTAAATTATTAAAATATAACTACATCTTGATAACTTGTAACCTGTCATCTTGTGAGATTTTTTCAGTCAACTCTCCAAGATAAAAAGGGACCTGAAAATTACGGGAAGTAAAAGCTGCAATATAGGAAGGTGAACTGAATTTTCAAATGTTGAGAAATTAAATAGTAACTTTGACCTTTTTTGGAATTATGGAGAAAATAGTTCCTTATAAATTGTCAATATAATTTGAAATGAAATATAGGAAGGTGTTCTTAATTTTGAAATGTTATCAAAATATTCCTTTCTTTTCTTTAAGCTTATCTCCTTCTTGGCAGAAACATATACGGTTTATTAATCATATTAGACAATTTACCATAACAGCATTGAATATATGATGGTGTTAAAGCAGTAACATTATCCTATTAAACTCTAATTATATCACCTAAAAATTAAAATCTAATATTATTGTTCTTTTTTTTTGTTCCTAAATAGATGATTCGTCATATTTCTCAAAAACTATAATTTCAGTGCTCGATTAATTGCTAATTTAACAATAAAAAATTCCACATAAGAAATACTCATTTTAAGCAGTTTAATTAAAACTTACAAGTAAATATTTGAGATTAGTAGTGCTGACATCATCCTTGGATTCATTGGACGAAAACGGACCAAGCATTCTCACCATCTCATGACAGCGCTGAAAAGCAGTAATTCCTTCTTTCAGTGTTTCCTAATCACACAAAAAACAAAAACAAAAAACAAAAACAAAAAACAAAAAACAACCCCAATAATCTCATTAATTCAATTCAATTCTGCAAAAAGAGCCATAACATTTACAAACAAAAATGCCTGGTCTATAGTAGACTCGGATGCCGGCATGGAATGAATCCTCTTAGCCTGAGTGAAGAGCGCAGGAAGAGAAATGTTTTCCATGGTTGATTTGCTCATTGAAATTGGATCAAGTGACTGAAACCTTAAATAAATTATTAGTTAAAACTGATGTTCATGATCTTCTAATTAAAGGTCAATTTTGGAGCAAAGTAAACAGAAATGTTGTGGATAATGTAGAAGAGATTATGTACAAGGCTTAAAGTTGAGCCAAGAAAGTGTCATAGACTAAACTCGACACATAAGGTTCACACAACCATGAAATGTAATACGCAATATTAACTGAAATATTGTGCGGTTATACTAGTATAAAGGAAAAGTAACATACATGGCAGCTAATTCCTCTTGAAAATAACAGTAGTAGAAGGAGTAATCAACATTCAAACCCAGGTAAGGATCAGCATGTAGATTTTGAATTCTAATAAATTTGCCTAGTGCACGCTATGGTCTTATGCTAACATTCCAAATATTGTCAGACCTTTGAAATATTCACATACTCCAAAGATCCTGCCACTGTTCCTTACATTTTTCTGATGAGCTGAGCAAACATGAAAAATAAAAATATACAGAAACATTACTTCTAACAGCAAATAAATAAATAAACAAAAAGAGAAAGGAAGAAGAAGAAGAAAGTCCCTTGCATCAGAACTTTAATCTAAATATAAAATACCTGATGAAAAAACCATGCTCTGTAGCAAGTCCAAGAGCACCAACTTCTAAAAACCACTTACTAAGAGATACTTGATCTCTTCCACTAACGATAAACACAGTGTTCATTTTCATCGGAGCACAATTCATTTCCCAAAATTATTGCAATAACTAGTACGAGAAATATTGAAAACTAAATGATAGAATGGTTGAACGTATGGTTCACATTCTGTAAAAAAAAATTACATATATAGAAGGTTATTTGCCAAGTTTTGTACAGTAGGCGATAAAATAAAATTGATGTTCTCGAAACATTATGAAAGTCATTGCAATTAGACTAAATCTTAAACCAAACTATCAAATCTAGCTATTATTTTTTCAATCAACAATGAAAGAAATTAAGTATAAAAAATATAATATATGATCTTTATCCCCCTTTTCAAAACGGCAGAAACATAGTGTAGAATCTATGGATGATAGGATCCTTCAATAGTCAGCGACCATATTTTATTTTCACAATTAGCAAATTCAGCAAAAAGTAGTCCAGGAATGAGGATAAACATCCTACCTACCCAGTTATAGTACTAAACAATCAAATTGCTTAATCTAGAGAAGTGAGTAGCTTACCTTCTCCAACTTACATGATGTTTAGTAGTAAGAGAAACTTGTTTTATCTTGTTTGGCAACTCATTCAAAGCAGTTAAAACACATATATGTTATTTGTATTTCAGAAAATTATTGGTAAAGAAGCTTCTCATGATTATAATAAGCAGCTGAATAAATGGAATACTGCATTTGGTTGCTAGCAATACATTTTATTTTAGTAGTCAATAACTTGAGGACTCATATGGGATCACTTATTAAAATTTGAGGAGGTTACTCAACAAAATTTTTTGTTTGTATTTGGATGTTTGTGAACTATTTATAAAATGTTGCTTAAAAGCTAAAATATGAGAAGCAGCCATTTTGAATTATAGCCGATGTAAGAATGTCACAAGTTAATCTCACAGAGTAAATAACTAAAATGTCATTGTTGTTAGATACATGCATTGGAACAATATTTAAATCCAAGTCTTTTTAGGTGATTCGGTGTAACATGATTTCTTATAAATCATATTAACACCAATAATAACTTATTTAATTTAAAAGTCCAATTATATCTAAACACTTTAACAACCTATCGCTTTTCATCCAAATCTGCTTTGAAGTTAAAACTGAAAATGCTTTTAAGGAAAAAAATTTACTAAATTTTCCAAATTTCGACTTACCTATTCAAACACTAATAATTATTATTATTCACTTAAAAATAGTCAACAACTACGATGCTAAACTGATTAGAAGTTAACAACCAAAAAAAATGTAGGGGAAAAAAAGCAGGCTCGTAGTCCAGACAACAGAGAAATGATCATTTTCCATGTTATATTGTTTGAATGTGACATCATGGTTTAGACAGAAACAGTATGAAAACAAATGAAACATTAAATGGAAGTGCAAACCATCACCAGTATCATGCATACCTCTCCAACTTATCATCAGATTCATGTGCAGCAACCGAACCTCTACCCGGATCAATTGCTCGAGCCATTTGCTTTTTGGATTTTGGGAAATCAGATCTTTTAGGGTTTTATAGAAATTGATTTGGGTAGAAACTGGATCGCGTTTTGTATCAAAGAACGATTTAGGCAATAACTAAAATTTATGGAAACTCGAGGTAGACTGGATAGGGTTTTTCCGATTTGAGATGATGTCAAATTAAATAAAGTTGGATCTAAAGATTTCGTTACGATGGCGACTCCATTTGAAATGATGTAAAACCTAGTCTAGATTGGAGAAGAAAAAGGATATGAGAAGTATGGATTTTGAATTTATCAACCTTGTATAAAATGGCGATTTGAGAGGAGAAACAAACGGCAGTGAACAGTTGAGAAGAAAAAGCGGTGTGAAACATATGCCATGATTTTTTGGCTTCAGAAAAATTGATTTTGGCTAGTAGAAGTAGGCAAACCTCCCTACGGTCGGTTTGATTATTTCAAAAGAATACCGTCACCTATAAAGTTGTTTGTACAGAAACCAAGTACAAAGGTCTTCCTAAAGGCCAAACCCAACTATAAGCATGCACAAACTTGGAAGAACAAAATCATTTCATCATAATGAATAAAGTCTATGGTGCAAATTTTACATCATATAATCCCTGACATCCAAACAAATCTGAATACAAACATGTACAAGAAAAACGAAACGCTACAGGAAACACAAAAGATACTATTCGAAAGAAAACCACTCATCAACCATACTCGTAAAAATCCATCCTAGTCTATCCTAATCCACTCAAAAGAGACTATTCGAAGGCTATAGTCATACTTGCCTTCATATATTGTCAATGCTATTACCATCTGTTAATTAACAGATTGTTCAAAGTAATTCTTTTAATGCTATATTAGATTCAATGCTTTAAAAATGATATTATGAAAAAATTTACTTCTCATGTTAGTTATAAAATTAAAAAGTTATAACATTAAAATATGAAATTAAGCAGAATTACAAATTTGAAAACAAATGGAGACATAACTTTATAAAAAGAAGAGTAGTGCAAAGGAGCAAGCAGCAAATATTTTTGTAATTTCCATCCTAAAGCTTGAAATACAATTCATCAAACACAAAATGTAAGGGGTCGTTTGGTTATTTTGTATTTTATGTTTTGAGTTTTCAACATTAATTACAAAATATGAGAAGTATGAAGGGAGGTCGGAAGGGATGAACTGAAGATTGGAAGGGACCACGAAGTGGATGGAGGAACGACGGTAGGATGAATTGTTGCTCGTGCTTCCGTTTTTCTCAAAACACGAAAAATAAAAAAAAGTTGTTTTCTATTTTGTGTGTTAAATTCATTTTCTAAAATGGTCATTTTTTATAATATACATGCGTTGTTCGTATTTTTGTATGGACGATAACTAAAAACTAAAAACGGTAACCAAACATAGCCTAAATTTTTATGAAAATTAAGGAAATAATAAACTTTTGAGAATTACAGCAAGCCCATATAGAAGAAAAGACTGTGATATATATAAATTCCTTTTATCTAAAAGGTACATAATTTATTACCGTTTTATATCAAAAGTACCGAGTAAAGAATCTAAGATAACAATACTAAAGAAATAGTAGCGGAGAATACATGAACTTGAGAATTCTTTTTTCATCCAATTCACACCCACATCATCCTTTGAGAACTTTTCAAAAGATTCATTTAGATGTTCTCATATTATTTTTTAATATTATATAGATAAAAGATTAGTGAATTTATCGGTCAACGACATAAGCATTTGATGACAGTAATGAAATTTTTCTATGGATATATGTGATGGTTTTATTTCATATATACCATATATAAGGATTGAACAAATCCAAGTATCAATGGAAGAGACAATTATCCAAATACCAGCAATAGAAAATATTTTCGACGTATATATAAACAGAAATTTGAACATCAAACACAAAGATATCAAACTTAAAGAAGAGAGGCATTTCTATCTAAAGTGCATTTCATTTTCAACTGGGCAGTTTTAAATTTTGCTCACGTGCAAAATTAAATTAAATTTAAATCAAACAAATAAAATACGCATCTCAATATATGATATGCATCTGATCGTACTGCAGCAACATAAAAAGTTCCAACAATTAAGTGAAAATAAAATAGTGCCTAACCTGTCGAAACGTAAAGGATCATAAATCTTACATAATACCTCTTAAGTCGCTCCCAGCATTATGTTTCATATTTTTACATGCCATAGGCATAAATTAAGGTTGAAATTTGAAGTTCAAAGAAGAAATCAGGTAATCGAAAAGATATAAAATGAAATATTTAGAAGCAATAAAGTTTAGAGAGATTTTCGTTTGTGGAAAAGTGAGTTGGAGGATTGTAAAAAATACTATCCATTTATCAAAAGCTATAAGGAACCATGACAGCTTACAACCGACTCTGAAATTTCAAGGACAAAGGGCAGCTGGCGATGAAGGCTACATGTTCGCGTTCGCTTCCATTAACGAGCCTGCAACGACAACAGGGAAGAGTGCAAATGGGGACGAGCCTGCAATGGAGATGACTACAACAGGGCCAATCGATTGCAGTGGGAAAGGCAAAGTTTTTTTTGGAGGAAGGAATAATTAAATTGGATGGGGGACTTGAAATTTTGGGGAAGTTTTGTTTAATGGGAGTTTGCAGAAATGGGGGAAGGAAATAAATTACCGCTTATAATTTCACACAGCGCGCATAAACGTTAGACTAAGTATTTTATCGTTAAATTATCGTTTTTGATGGCAACCCAGTTAAAAACGCTGTACCCACATGCTAAGAAAAGAAACTTTTGTTGTAGTAGCAGGGCATTCCACCGAACATTAGATAGAAGATGCAAGTTCAACCACAAAGTACTAATGGTGCATCCTAAAAAACGACCATAACCGAACTAAGTCGACAACCCAAATTCAGACACGAGATCGAAATGAAATGCACTGTGGCCACTTCAAGATCCAAGACAACAATCACTAAGAAATAACAGTCTAACTTCTAATTTCGAATCTCAACAAAATAAAAATACCTAATTTTTAATTTTGATTTTTAAATAAACTGAATTCAATTCATGTGATGAATTCAAGCAACAACCCTCAAAATCCATTACACATACTCAAAATAACAAACTCAAAATAAGATTTATTTTCGGATTACCTTTATTTGAGCTGGAGGTGAGAAGCTGTAGTTGGAGACTGAAATCATTGCTTGAGGCTTAAGGGTTTTGAGGAAAAGTTAAAGTGGAACAGCAGGAGCTAAAGAGAAACGACGACGAGGAGATTTCTTTTAGGTGTTTCATACCGCACTAGAGGAGAAGAAGCAAAAAGAAATATGAGCGGCCACACAAAAAATCACCCAAATTTTACTAATTATTGGCGGGATAAAGTAGCAGCGATTTTTATTTACGTTTAGTTTTTATAAATGAGTAATGGATGGACTTAGCATTTAAACTCTACCGATAAATGCATCTAAAACAAGTTTTGTTGTAGTGATATAAAAGCAATAGTTATAGTATGAGTTCATAAGACCAACTAACCTTTTTCCAAACTTGTGAATGAGAATCATTCAACCAATTGATCTCGGGTAAAGACATTAGGAACAGATCAAAACTAGTTTTGCCTGCAAAAGAGTGTAAACAAGGTAAGAATCTAGTGAGACAAGCACCATTGTCCATGTGGTTAAGTGATTCGACTTTGGTGCGAGAGGTCACAAGTTCGAAACTTGGTAGCGTGATTCGAACGTTTAGTGACATGTGATATATTGTCCCAATGACATGTTGTATATAAAGTACCATTTCAAAAAAAAGAATCTAGTGAACAAGAAATGCTAATATATTATGACCATTGCTCGAAAGAAATGATAATATCCAGGTGCCAGCTTATAAATTAATATAAAATAGAGAATAACATTTTGTAGTAGCTAGCTTAGCATTCAAATATTTATAACAGCCAGCTAATACAATCTCCGAAGTCGAATCACAACTCATATTCTCTTTTTGTAGAATTAAAAGTCTCTACTTTGATTAACTCGACTTCATTTCAATCTTTTTAAAAATTCTCACCTAAATCTTGACCAAATTCTAATATAGCAGTCTCAGTTAAAGTTCCTAATATCTCAGTTCTTCCATTTTGGTTTACTACAAGACTACAATATCACCTCCAATGTTATTAAAAATAGACTACAAAAGAATTTTAACCACAATTTCTTACAACTTTGTACAGATTCTACATCAAGTTTTGACCTAGTAAGAAATCGACACTTCTTATATTGATGTCAACTTAATTCATGCCAGGTGCTAAATATTAGTAGTAATAATTAAAAAGGTACAAGTTACGGGATTCTATGCCCCATGATACTTGCCAAGGTTAACATACATACATATTAACACATAGTAATATAGTATTCTTGTTTGCAACAACTCTAATTCTAACCAACCAATAATGTCGGTAATCTCAAAAGAAAATATGCACAAACCCCACATCACATTAACATAGTCCACATGTTAATTAAAGGAGTTTAGGTTCTGATTCTAATTTAAATGTTACACTTCTCATTTGAAGTCCCAGTTTAAACCTTTCATTCAGGCATGAACTATTGGTTATAGAACTTGCATTTGATGTATGATCTAATTTTCCCTTATGTAACAATCAATAGTAGAACCAGTGTACCTACAATATAATCATTAAATTAGTTATATTAATCATTTCATCATTTCATCAATTAGTCTTGTGCATGACTGATCTAGTCATCAAGAACATATAAAGCACATTCTGCCATTTTATTTTTTGTTTATTCGAGAATTCAATTCAAGGGACCATTCTTTTTTCAAGAACCAATAATTTCAGTATTTAGTTCATACAATGAGAATTCCATTCTAGGGAGTTCTCTAAATTATTTATAGTAGAGAATACCTGGATGAATTAATAAGATTTAACACGAAAAAGAAAAGGAAAAAAGGAACATTTACCTCATATAATATGGAAAATCTTCAAAAGTGACGCAGCTATCCTTCCCATCCTCAACCTGATGCAATAACTCCAGTTCCTGCTTCTCTGCAGTCAGTCCTCCGCCGCCTCCACTTCCTGCCGTCCATCTCTCGACGCTTGACCCCTACTCCAATTCTGACTCCAACGCTGATATAGTTCCATAGCAAATCGAAAAAATGTTTTTAGAACCTGGTAACATGCGAAAAGAAACGAGGGTTTCGGAAAAGACACAATGTAACGACCTGAAATTTTCAACCATTCGCATCCACACATGTAGGATTTGAATTGCTCAAAATATCAGATTGTTAATTTAAATTTGGCAAAACTCAGCATATACAGTAAATAAAATAATCACAGAATCACAGACACAGAGTAATATAAAAATAATGCAGTGGAAACAAAAGAATGGTAGTTCATGAAACTACTATATATATATAACAGAGTTAAACAAGATACAACAGAAGTCTCAAATACATATATGTCTCAATACAATAGTCAAATACAAGATCAGAATACATCACTGAAATCAACTGAATAACTGAAAGCTGGATAGATATAGATGGATCTCCAAGCGAAGCTCCAACTCCAAAGGTGAGTCGATCTCGAACACTAAGCCACTCAGTCTGACCCTAGCGTAAAGCAAAACACAAAATCCTCGAGTCAGGATTAACATTCTTATATCAATAAATCCAATTCAAGTGAAATATCAACTGAAATACAATAACTTAAAGGATGTTTGGGATAGCCATTCTCTAAGGATCCGTTAAACTATCTACTATGTAGTAATATACGCTATTATAATATGTCTAAAGTACAGTAAACTATTAAAATAGCGTTAAGGCATTACCCATATCCTCCTTAACACATTTTATATATTCCCATAGTCTATACAGTACCGTAATCTCCCCCGTAATGGGCGTCGTCACAGGGCACTCCATATGTATGGTACAAAACAAACTCGTAGTAAAGCACGCTATGGTAGGTGACATGGCACAACTAGGCAATGTCAGGGTAGATATACCAATTAAACTTCCGGGCCGGTGGTAACGCAGAGCCGCAACAATCGCCTACCTCGAGCCACACTCCCGAATCAAGGGTGCGCACCAAATCAATCACAAAGTAATAGAATGGCATACGATGGAGTGTGTTCGATAAGAGGAGCTACCTCATTAGCCCATCGATTGCTCCTGTTTTAGCCACCTTATGCCAACTCACGGGAGTTGGGTCCACGTATATACCTCATATAGGTTCGTCGCCACCATCCTACTTCATTCTGGAATCTCCACCGCGTACCCAGTTGTTAAAGTGGTTTTCGGTATCGACAGAGAGTATGCCCATATCCGATCCCGGTCTCTTTAACAACCAAACGTTATTATAACACCGCGGTCATTTCAAAATAGTTTATACTTCAAAACCAAAATATCATTTTCATTTCAATAACCAAATCAATACGATATCATTTCCATTTCAAATATATATTCACTTCCAAAATCATAGTACTTTCAAAGTTATAACATTTTCGAAATCAAAACACTTAAAATTATAATACTTTGGAAATCACAACATTTGAAATTGCAGCACTTCGGAAATCATAACACCTTGAAATTATAGCATTTTCGGAATCATAACACTTTGAAATTATAGCATTTTGGAAATCTTAACACTTTGAAATTATAGCATTTCCCTTAAACCATTTAGATATCAATAATAATATTTATAATAAAATAGTTTATAAAATAAAATAATTTATATAAAATAGTTATAAGTTAAAACAATATATATAAAAATAATTATTATAATTAAAAATAGTTTATATTAAAATAGTTTATATTAAAAATAGTTATATTAAAATAGTTATATTAAAATATTTTATAAAATTAATATAAAAATAGTTTTAAATAAAAATTTAAAATACTTTATATAATAAAGATAGTTTCCATAAATTCATAAATCGATTGAAATCAACTCGACTTCCAAATTAAATCTTAATTCAATCTCAATTCATAAATTTCAACTCAATTCAATTTCTCAATAAATCATTTCAAATTATATCGATTTCAAATACAGATTTGAAACACAAAATAAACCTTTAGATTTCAATATATTTCAAAGCTTTAAATATTCCAAATTTCCAAAACTAAATTTGATAATTCCATTTATATCTCAATTTAATTTCATTACATTTAGTCTTTGAAATATTTATTTAATCATTTCAATAACATCTAAATACAACTTCAATTTACAAATTTAAATAAACAAAATATCCCATTTAAATTTATATAAGTTTGAAATATTCATTTAAGTCACTTTTAATCAAATTCAAGTTATAAACATATCTTAAAATTTCAAATTTAATAAATTTCAAATCAAACTTATTTAAGTATAATTCTTAAATAATTAAAATTCCAAATCAATTTCAAATTTATCTTTCAACCTGAAACATTATAAACTCTATATTTGAAAATATAAATTTTACATAAATACTAAAATATATTTTATATTGACTAAATCAACTTTATTAAATCAACCTTATTAAATCTTTAAAATCAATATTTATTAAAACTATATATTTCCTTTCAAAACCATAGAAATCATTTTCAAAATATTTATATATAGACCAACGATGTTTGTATATAATTTTCTATCCTATGGTCAAGTGATACAGATATTTATCATTTCAATCCGCAATTTATATATATATATATATATATATATATATATATATATATATATATCTTTCAACCCGTAATTCCAAATTCAAATCAATGAAAATCGTTTGGGTTTATCATTTCAACCCATAACGATTTCCTCCTATTCTACAGATCGTTCGGGTATGTATCATTTCAACCCATAGTGAATTCTATACTAACAAGGAACTTGCAGAGTGATAAAAGTAATGATAATAATATAACAATCAGTAACAAGCATATATCATCAGTGATAAATAACAGATAATGGTGTCAGACGTCATAGGTGAACAGATACAGATAATGGCATATATATAACAATGTAAATAACTAACAGCATCATATTTCAATTGTCTATTCAATTGAAATCAAATTTAATAAATAAAAGAATGTTAATCGTGAGTGATTGCTCACCTTTCGAGGCTAGATAGACTTGACAAAGAGATGAGTTACGAATTCCAAATCAAAGCTAGATGGACATGATTCGACGAACAAAGCTGATGGATAGAAATTGACGAAATCAAATCAGAACTGAATCATGACAAAAATTGGTATAAGTGAATTTATATAGAACTATATATAACTACATATAACTATAAATATATATATATATAAATCAAATTCTAAATTCAAACATATATTAAATTAAATATATATGCATTTCAAAATCCCCTGTTTTAAACTAAAACTCAAATATTAAAGTCAAACATATATATATATATAATAATTTTTGAATCAATACATTTAAAACTTAACAGTAATGAAAGGTTTTAAAAAGTCAATGTATAATATATAATATAACTTACTTAAACAATATACATATAGGTTGACAAAAATACATATAAAGCACATATATAATACTGCATATATAAATTACAACAACCAATTCAACAATAAGCAGTGCATACAACAATGTATATAAATTAAACCATATAACCTATACACTATCATATATAGCAAAACCTATATCTATCTTAACTTTCTTTTCAAATATATACTCAACACATAAAAGAATATATATTTTCAAAAGTCCATTTTAGAATATATATATATATATACTTAAAATAAAATCTATATATAACATTCAAGTAAACCTTTAAACATAATATATGTATATTAAAGCTATTACAACATCAATCACCATTATTACAAAATGTATATGTATACATACGTATAACATATATAGGATACATAACTTATATACATATAACCAAAATGACTTAATATAGAAATAACATCAAAATGGCTACATAATATATATTTAAAACTCTATATACACTTCCACAATAGAACACTACATACATATATACTTATTAAAAATGCAAAATGCTTACATATATTTAAAATAAAATTTTATAAAAATCAATATAACTTAAACTATATACACGAACTCAGCACATCATATAAGCTTATAAACGACTTTATATACGTATATATATATATATATATTCATACATATATGTACTGTAAAACATAACATACCATCCTATACTGTGTTATATATACCATAAGCATATATATTAAACATATAACTTACATCACTTCCAGTATAATCACTGTAATATATAGTTTAAAAATATATACAAAACATTGTGTGTGTGTGTGTGTGTGTATATATATATATAAACTGTTAATATAAAACATATAAACGGTGTAAACTTATATATTCTAAGATGCACATCATATTCTAAAGTCCAAATCCATACACCTATATATCTGTTCATGTAAATTGTGTATATAAACATCTATATTATCTTATATAAGCTATACAGACTCTATACATATTTTTATATATATATATATATATATTCATAGGTGTAGTACATATGTGTCAAGGTACCAACATATATATGTAAGCTAATATATAACAGATTATATCAAAGTAAACTAACATGTATAAAACTATATACTTTAACATATATATAACTAACAAAGCATCTATATATAGGCTCAACAGAATATATATTGTAACTAGTACTAGTATATATATATATATATATATATATATATATATATAACATATAACTTTACAATAAGATCTTATATGCACTTGCAAAATATATATATACCCGTATAACAGACCCAATAACTCCTTGTATGTAACTCTTATATATATATGACAGACGAGATATATACACACAAAAAAAATATTTAAACAAAAGAAACAAACATATAAATACAAATATGTGTCTCTTACCCAAACTGTACAACCGATGCAAGGAAGAGGCTTGAAGTGGGTGGCCGAAGGAGATGGAAATTGGGACGTCGAACAAAGAAAAGAGAAAAGAAAAATGGTGAAGTGCTGAACTCAGGTGGCACGATGGGTCTCGGCCTCGATGGAGGAGGCTAGGTGGGTTTGGTGAGGATCACGGTGGCGGTACCTGGCTGCCGAGGTGGAGGGGTTTGCAGTGATGGGCGGGTGGAAGTGATGAAGGCTTGATTAGGGAAGGGTTTGCAGAGAGGAGTTAAACATCAGGCGAACAAGCTAAAAAAAACGTTATACTTATTATAATATCTCGAGCATACAAAAAATGAGAAGACAGAGAAACCGATCTGAATTGCAATTTGAAATGGTGGGATATAAAAGGTCAAGCTGAAATAAGAATTGTAAATGGCCGTTTGATTTCGTGAATAACTGAAAAGGTCACCGAATCAAAAAGTGTTTTAAAACGAGTACCGTTACGATTATCCGTTTCACGAATATCCCCGGTTACCGAAATCTGAAACACAGAATTAAATATATCGCAGAGATCAGCACGACGAGATGATCAAAACGGTATACAGATATTAGTGGTATGACTATCCTATCAAAAGTCGATAATCGGTACCGGAAATGCTGCAAAAATGTTAGAAATAACATGAATGGAGCAATAGAAGTCAAAATTTGGAGAAACAAAATATGACGTCTCACTCAGAAAATGATTTACAAATTTTCTATAGAAAAATGTTCAGATTTGGAAACATTTTATTATCATCGAATTTTTAACTGATCTAAATTGAAATAGAATTACACAATAAAATAAACTTCCATATTATCTGATGAAAATTTACCAGTTGCTATGCTTAGATAGACGTATTCCAAATATTAAATTTATATTTCAAAATTGTATTATCTCAAATTTCACAAAATTTCAATTGAATATATAAATAAAACAGGAAAATTGGCTGAAGGTAAAACATATCACATTTTTTGCCTGAGAGACACGCATATTATTTTTCTTTTTTAAGGACGCGGGTTTTATAATTTCGGCTGAAGGAAAATCTTTACAAAAAATTAAATCGTGCGTCTTCTTCAATCTCGTTCCTCTTCAATCTCAATCTCAAATCATGCTGACTATCAAAAATTAAATTAATCTTTGCTTCTCCTTGAATAAACTTCGCTGCTCCGTCTTCCCAAACTCACTGTTGCTATTCGCCTGAAGATGTCGACTCGAAGATCCAACTCACTTCACCATTTCCCTCGGATGAAGATCGAGATCGTCGCTCCTCCATTCCAGATTGCTTGAGTCGAGTTCACCATCCTCACTGTGCTTTGTGATGTCGAGAATAGGAGACGCTGCCGTGAGCATTTTGAATTTGAGTGTGTCACTGCCTGCTTGTGAACGCTATGGAGTTCTAACACGATATTGATCTTAACTAGAGGTTTGACATGTACTATGGAATTATTGATGGTTGATAATGTTTTTAATTAGTTTTTTGTTTTTGCTTGTGATGATTGTATCTTTCATATTATTATAATATATGAAACTAGCATTTCTGTGTATATTATGCAATTTAGTCTTTTATTGTTTTATTATTGTGTATTTGATGTTGAATGTTGCTCTTGTTAGTTTCAGATGGTGTATTTGATGTTGATTGTATATCTGATAAGCTTCGAGCTGTTGTTGAATTTGTTAAAGTGTAATGCTATATGTATATAGCATTTTATGTTAATAGTTAACTATTTGTATTATTCATAAATATTGTGGAATTTACAGGTGTATTTAATATTTTTGAACATTTTTAAGTATTCAACAATATACGTTGTTTATGATTTTCACAGTACAAATATTGAACATCAAGTTTTTGCACTATGCTAGTTGTATATAGCATTTTAGTATAATTGATAAGAATAAACATACTGTAGTGTAATTTAAAGTTGTATTACGAACTTTTCATACTTTTTCAATTATCCAGCAGTTCATCATTCTAGAAATATGACATTTGACTTCATACTTAAATGTCATATCAAACTATCATTTCAAATATCTTATAAATGCTACCGAACTTTGTAAATGCAATGCTACATTAAACTATCACTTTGCATATTTTAGTTATGCTAGTGGACTTCATAGCTAAAATGCCACAACAGACTATCATTTTAGATATCATAAACATACCATTAGACTTTGTTAAAAAATGCATCACTAAACATGTTTGTGGACTTTTTAATTGAAATTCTATTTTAAAATATCATTTTGCATATTGTAAACATGATAGTGGACTTCATAACTCAAATGCTATGTTAAACTATCATTTTGCATACCTTGAATATGCTAGTGGACTTTGTAATTAAAATGATACATTAAATCTCGTCTTGCATATTATAATCATGATATTGGACTTCATAAGTATAATGCTATATTAAACTATCATTTTGCATATTGTAAACATGACATTTGACTTCATAACTCAAATGCTACGTTAGACTATCATTTTGTATACCTTAAATATGCTAGTGGACTTTGTGATTAAAATGTTACATTAAATACCATTTTGCATATTGTAACTTTGTTATTGGACTTCATAAGTAAAATGCTATATCAAACTATCATTTTGCATATTTTAAACGTGATAGTGAACTTCATAACTTAAATGCTACATTAAACTATTATTTTGCATATCATAAATATGGTAATGGACTTTGTTATTAAAATGTTACATTAAATCCCAATTTGCATATTGTAATCATAATATTGGACTTCATAATTAAAATGCTACATTAAACTATCATTTTGCCTGTTTTAAACATGATAGTGGACTACATAACTCAAATGCTACATTAAACAATCATTTTGCATATCATAAACATGGCAGTGAACTTTGTGATTAAAATGTTACATTAAAAAATACATATGCTAGCTCAAAATACATATGTAGTTATCATTTTGCATATTCTATTCATGGTAGTTCTCTTTAGGAATACTTATTTCATTTTGTATATTCTATTCATGCTAGTTCACTTTAAATATACTTATGCTAAATTCAAGTATCATTTTGAATATTTTTTCATCCTTGTTTAATTGAAATATGCTTATACTATATCCAACTATCATTTTGCATAGTCAGATAATGGTACTATATTTAAAAGTTCAAATGCTACATTAGTCTATCATTTAGCATATTAAACACAATCTAAATCTACTGTGTTTCAAATATAGAAATGCTATATTTAAATATCATTCGAAATTCATGGTACATTTTGGACTTTTTTCTTCTTCTTCTAGATTCTGCTTTTCCATTCGTTTCTTAAATCTTGAATTTGCAGCTCTTGAATTCAAAGGTCGAGATTGAGGCGTCAAGTCAAGCTTTCTCGATTTTGGAAAAATCGACGACGACAATGGGAGATTTAATTCGATTCGAACATCGACAAGAGAGAGGCTTGGACGACGGCGGCTTTGACGACGACGACTTCAAACGATGGTTGCTTGGACGACGGCGGCTAGTGCAAGCAGTAGCTGAAGGTAGACGGCGGCTTGGGCAAGCTTGGACGAAGGCGGAGGAAATTGTTGAGGTTGGAAAATTGAAAAAACGCGCTACTGTCCTTCTGCCCAAATTGTAAATGTTGCGTCTTTGGTTTAAAAATTAGTTTAAAGTTTTTCCTTTAAACTAATTACCTCTAAATAAAACAAATAAAATGATTTAAAATTTACTGGTCTGTACTTTCTCTAATACCTGCAAACTGAACATCTTCAGTTGATGAACTAATACCAAAGAAGACCCTCTCTCCTGATTATGTTAGGTATTAAGATGGAGAGATAAACTCAACCATCAGTTCTGGCACTAGTTTTAAGCGATAGTAGATAGTCGGGAACTATTGGATCGTGAATGAATTGGAACAACCGACAAATTTGGATTTGTGAACGTTAAGTGATTTAGGGTTAGTTATTTTAGGGAGAAAGTAAAATAAGTTTTAAGCGGTAAATGAAAATAAAAGAGGGAAGAAGTGCTTTTGTGCGGCCACGAAAAAATTAAGTCTCGTCTTAAATTTTTGTTCCCTCCATCTATCAATTTATTTTCGTTTCTTCCATTGTTTACCCTTAAATAGCTTTTTGATGCACTTGATAATAAACGCTACTAATAAATGCAACTAAAAATGTTTTTTCTTGTAGTGGGTAAAACCCAACTCTCCCAAACTAAAGTGAAAGGTATGAGTGGTCTTCCACCAATATACGGCTAAAGCGCCACATAACTGAACATCCGAATTTAAAATATTATCGATACATATTAAAGCAATTTAAAAGTGCTAAAAAGCATTAAATAAATAAAGAGTAATTATGTAAATACGTACTAGTAAATCTTCAAATCCTATATCTTGAAGAAAAGCATGAATAATGCCGTCGGCATTATAAGGTTGGATCATTCTATATAGGCGGATTACACTAACCCAAGAGCCACGGATGCGCTCACGACGAGTCTAATTTAAAACATGTCGTATATTCAATTTTTATTGTACAATTTTAACTAAAAACATAATTTGAAGGTAGATAACTTACAGAATTTTTAAAACACATGCTGACGTATACTTCGTCATCCGGGAGTATACGTAAATTGATCAAATTCTTGTCGGGTTCCAAATTTTGGTCGATGTGGGGATGCAGAACCGTATTTGCTGTATTTCTACCCGCACGATAGCCGTCGTCGGTACGTCTGCGCTTTCTTCGACAGAGGTGTTTTCTACGTCGGTGGGACTTCTCCGCCGCTGGGACTGCCACTTCCTCGGATTCTCCTCAATGCTCCTCTCATTTTTTTTTAACGTTTTTGCGATTTTTTTTAGGAGCTCTCGATTGCTGAAAAAAATGGAGAGCAGGGAAGCAGAAGGAGAATGGTGGGATGGAGAAGGAAATGGGGTAACCGGTTAATTTATAGCCGGCTACCCTGTGTACACTTAGCCGGCTAAATTAAAGCCGACTAAGTGTACGTAGTGAATTGCAATGCACAACTTTCGTGGATTGTAATCCAACGGTTGTGAATTGCAACCTACAGCAAGCGCTTCTCCCCATACGCGTTGGGAGTGGATTTTCATTCGACCCTTCGAATCGACGGGACCCATCCCTACGCGGTGGGAATGCTCCTAGAGTAGCTCAAATAGCCAAAAACCAATATGATTCCTTTCTTGTACGGTAAAAACAATGAGATCCCAAATAAAGGAGGCATTGCTAGGTACTGAAGAACTGTCTTGATAATGCGAGAACTAACCAAGCAATCGGAGAAAAAGGAAATCCGACTATCAGACATTTCCAAATCGAGGTAGCACTAGAAGCACTGAGAGGATGCATCTTTTATAGGAGTACAGGGGACACGCCAAAAAACAACAGTCTGTACAAACACCTTGCTGATGAAAAAGGTTAAATATTAAAAGCGAAAATGCATCGTGAGGTTTGTTTAACTGACACAGTCTACTACAACCTAATTTGAAAAGGGAAAAACATAGAAACAAAAACATTAACTAGGATCGTTCTCAGCATCAGAATGTCCATGAATATACATCTTTAATACTTAATAGAGTGTTTAGAGTTTCTTGAAGTTTACATTGTGTGCATACTACGAATATCCATTTCCCTTTGATCTAAATTAGTATTGATTTGTAAAAGAGCTCTCATTTATGTAAACACCCCAATGATACAGCACCAAAACTTGCAATCACATATCTCTTTCCTTATCTTGTCTGCCTGCAGCCGTCGCTCTTCTCTGCAACTTGCCCTTAACATGTCTGATCTTAGCATCAACCCTAGCCGTGAATCCAATCTTCGTCTCCTGCCTCGCCTTCGATTTCTCCTTCTTCCACATGTTTTGATCCTCCACATCCTTCTTATAATACTTTATCTCTTGAATCACATGATGATCCAATGGATAAAACACTCTCTCCAACGATATATGAAACAAGTAAGGCAAGTTGCAAAAAACAGTAACCAGAAACGTAGCTAACCAATATATAGGAGCAGGTGCCAGCACTTCTATAAATATCATGTAAAAGTTGCCATGAACCAACCAACCATAGGCAAGCATGAAGGAGTACCAAGAGACTACACTGCCCCAAACGCATGCATGTTGTATCCACGTGAAGTGACTCATGCTGAGGGCGATTTGGACATTTACCGCCCATACTATGGCAGTGAACATTGTGGTACCTACTGAAGGCATATCTGAAGGCATACCATTAGGGAAGGCAGCCTCACTTGAGAATAAACTGATGGTTACAAGGAAGGTGGCAAGAGATGCATAGAGGCCATTGCACATCCACCCTATGATTCTGTACCAGTCGAAAAATAGATTCTTCGGTCCTTGCTGGTATAATGCTGCAAACTGCAAAGTTTATGAATCAACTTAGAGATTCTTATGGTTCATGTGTCTCAAATGCTTTTCCTATACTATGTGCTTTGCAATTTACCTGAAGGCAGACCTCAGGAGGAACATCTTGCTCGAAAACACCTAGTGATATCACAGGAAGTGAGGTCAAAATCACATTGAATAGTATCATATACCAATCATCGTAGATTGATTGCCCAGAGAAACCAGTGAACGATTCATAGTAGAAGAGCGTAAGCCCGAATGCTATGTTCTTGTAAAAGAAGTAGCATATCTGCAGTAATACGTATGATTTCCAAATAAGTCAAATCGTTAATGAATGTAAAATCTAACTGTGATACTTTATGTCATGTTACCATCTGAGCAATCCTCTTGTAGCACCAATGTCCATGAACTACGAGAAGTCTGGTTAGATACCGGAACTGAGAAATAGAGAAGTCGCTAGCCATCACAGCCTGCATTCCTTCTACACCACTGATGCCAACACCAATATCTGCTTCTTGTATCATGCCAACGTCGTTTGCACCATCACCTATTGCTAAAGTTGTCTTGCCTGTTCCTTCTTTTACTAGTCGTGTCACCTAATTATCAAATCTTATAATTTGGTAAAATTAATTTCTATGAATGTTTGTTTTGAAAACATAAACATGGAGTGCAATATCTTATACAATACCAGTGCTTTCTGCCTTGGTGACACCCTGCAGCATATGACTGAAGCACACTCGACCGCTAGATTCAAGAACTGTTGCTTCATATCATTGTCTAAAGCGTAGGTTAAAGATTTTCCATCAATAATCAAAGCAAATGCTGCATATGGATCTTTCTCCAGCTTAATCATTTGTGAAGAATTTGTTATTTGCCGCATGATGTTGTCTTTCATTGTCTGATCAGTTTCCAAATTGATGACAAGTCCCTGCTACTAATTCAGCTTCTCGAAAAAAAAGGAGGAATATGTAAAGATACAAATTGAAATATTAGAATTCAATACCTTCTTTGCATCATTTTCTAATAGATCTATGTTTGATGTTGAAATACATATCTGTTTCATGCCTTGCCGAAGCAAACTGCATGCAAATCTATATGGCAACAACATTTAGTGCAAAATTTTGTGCAACTATTGAAAAATGATCAAAAGTTAGGATGATGTACCCTATATTAATAGCTGTTTCCATTTTATCACCGGTTAAAACCCATATTTTCAAACCAGCTTGTGCTAGTTTATCTATACATTGAGGAACCTGTGTAGAAAAATGAAGAAATATTGAAACAGATAACTTTCAAACATCATATCTCAAAAAATATCAGAACTTACCCCTCTCTGCAGTTTGTCTTCAACTGCAGTTGCACCAACAAGAATTAAATCTCTCTCGATCATATCTGCGATATGTTCTAATTTAATTTCTCTGTCTGGAACTATAGTCGTCTTTGCTTTCATGAACTCAGTGTTCCAAGAGGAGTACTCAAATTCATCGATAACTCTGTATGCCAATGCTAACGTGCGAAGACCTGCTTCTCCATAATCATTCAAATGTTTGGTTGTATCCTCTTCATAAGTCCTTCCATTCTTCGCAAGTCTATCAAAAATTATTCTGTCCAACATAATAATTAAACATATAAGTCATCATATGAATATCTACCTTTGATGTATTAGAGCAGAATATTTTCAGTTCCAAGCCTCTAACCTGTCAAATGTTTGTTTGATAATATTTTAATGTCCAAACAAGTATGATATTTCATATATGTAATCTTTTTCATTAGGTCAATTCACTTTTTTTTTTTGAATGTTTGGCCACTGTACAGTCGACTTACGTGTCTGCTCCTTTACAGAATAACAATATCTGCCCAATCTCATCTTTCACTACTACGGACATTCTCTTCCTTTTGCTACTAAACTCGAGTAAATTGAGAATCTTGAACTCCCTGTTATGACAAATGTAACATAAGGACTATGATCAAATATTTGAATTCAAAGCAAATGAAATGATTAAATTCACATTTGAACCTTTCTACTGCATTTGCGGGAGATGGGTATCTTTCTCTAATAAAAACACTTGATTGAGTTCTTTTGAAAAACTCAAATCCAAACTCTCTTGCAGCAACAAGAAATGCTCCTTCATCAGGCGACTCAGCTTCATAAGTAAAAGCCCCAGTTTGTTCATCTAGCTCAGGTATTGCTGTATGACAAACTGCAAGTATCCTAAAAAACAGAAGAATTGTATCTGGATTAGGCTCACTCATCCAATTTCCTTGCATTAGCCTATCATCCTCAAAACTAAATCCTTTTATTCTACTTTTTCGTTCTCTTTCACACTTAAAAACACTGCCAAATTCTCTTTCCGGTGTACCGAAAAAGCATCTACCAGTAAAAGAATCATCGCTTTCCGTGGCCATTTGTTTGGCAGCAGCTAGCTCAACTTCACTAGCATGAACTCCATATGGAACTCCTGCTATCGAGCATTTAAGAAAATCCATCTGATTACAAGTCAATGTGCCTGTTTTATCTGTTAATATGGTATCAACTTGCCCGAGTTCCTCATTCAAATTCGATGTACGAGCACGAGCTGGCTTACACATTTCTTCATCATACATTTGAATATCTTGATTAATAAACCTTGCTTGTAAGAGTTTCACTAGTTCAATTGATACATAGAGGGAAATTGGTAACAAATAGCCATACAACATAAGGGCAGTAACAAAATGAAATGCTCCAGATTTCACAGGAGCCGATGTATCAAAAACTTGACTGGCACTTTCAGGCTGCAAGTACCACCAAGATGGTGCTTTAAACTTAGAATCTATAGCATAGCCAATCGAGCTAATTATCGAAATAAAAAACAATGCAGTCATAAGTGTGTAAATAATGTAATCCATCTTTCTCTCAATCGTGCTTCTTTTCGATGGAGAGTCGGTAGCATTTTGCATAACTTTACTCTCATGGCCAGTGAAAATCACCACACCATATACATAAGCTGTGTTTCTAAGCTTTGAATCCCTTAAAAGGATTTGACTTGGACCAAGAGGAAACACTTGCTTATCATACTCAAAGTTGCCAATGAAAGTGTAAAGGCTAGGATTCGGGCTCTCACATTTGATGGTAGCTGTAAAATCCTTAAAGGCATCGTCGTCATCTAATACTAAAGTCGCCTCCAAAGACCTCTTCACCTTTAAATTTGTCTCTCCATCCAAATTCATAGTCTCAACATAACACAACCCATCTTCATAACTTGAAGACAACAAAAGCAAATCAGCAGGAAAGAACTCATCCTTTTCTACTTTTATGATATCACCAACACATACATTTTTCCATGTTTTATCTGAGAAATTTCCATTTCCATAATGAACACTCACAACTCTATTATTGACCTTTCTATCTTGTTTAAACCTTTTCCAGTCTTCCAAAGCTTCTTTTGCCATGCTAAGGCCAACAACAAATGCTAGAGGAGCGATTACAGCTAACGGTGAGCTAGGTGAGACTTCTGTAAAAGAAAATACTGCACATAATAGGAAATAGAGATTGGCAACACGTCTGAACTGCTCAAAGAGTGCTTTAGGCAGGAAGGTGATGAAGCTGTACTTAGTGGTGGAAATGTAGTTTTCTTGGTAGTTGAGAGGTTGTCTGTGATGAATATCAGGTTTGTTGCAATGAACTACTCGAGAGTAGTCTGGCCCTTGAAGATCCTGTGTTTTGTTGTTTTCTGAGGAGTTGAGACAGTTGAAAGTGTACAGTTTGCTCCATTTTATCTTCTCTCGAATGATTACCGACCTCTCCCGGATTCTTAGTCTAGTCATTTTTGTGAAAGAGTATTCACATTTGACAATTCAATATGTGCTAGCTAATTACGATATTCATTTTGGAGCATCAGTATCTACCACGAATTCAAACGCGTTCTGCATTGGCATTCAACAGCATTAGAACTTAACTTCGATATTTTTTAAAATTCAGACTAAGTATGCATAATTGAGGAGTTTGTTTAATAGTCAACACAAACGTCGTAGCCAAAAATAAAACTGAAGTTCGTTCTGGAAGTATATATGGAAATCTAAACCGGTACGTTCATTCAAAGTTTTCAAAATGGAATTTAAATCGTAAACCTCAAAGTTTAAATTGAAACGAGATTTAGATCGTAAATCGTATATTCAAAATATCCACGTTTTAATATTTGCATGCAACTTGAAGTTGATTTTGATGTTTGAACTTCTACAATTAAACTTAAAACTTAATTTTCTCTCTAATTACATTTTTTTATTTTGTTTTAAAAACATCATAATGAGAATTGTGAATCTAAATAAGTATATTAAATATGTTACAAAGAGTTGAATGTGTTTTTAATTGTGCTTTTAACTAAGTTTGAATCGGAATGTAAATCGAACCGTAAAGGGAGAGATTCGATCTGAATCGTGATTTAAATCGTAGGAATTAAAGATTTTTGACAATAATGCGTTCATTATATAAACTATACAATATCAATAAGGCGGTCTGCTGGCAAATCAATTTTCTAGTTAAGGAGTTAAAAGCTATTTCAATTATCTAGAACTATTATAAACATGACAATGCATGATAGTATCTAGTAGAACTTTTGTTAACACCACGAAGAATGGTTTTGGTAATTTGACTTTGTTGTTCTGAATCTTCTGATGCAAGTTAGTTTTCTGTGATTTTATGAAGTACATAGAGCTTAAGCTCGAAACGAATGTTTAGACATTTACATTGTGATGCAGCCAAAGATATTTTTGAAAATGTCCCAAGAGGTTACTATGCTTTAGTATTAAATTTCTAAAAGATGCTTAGATCCATGTATTTAGGGTATACCGTTGCTTGTATCATACAAACTTTAGCATGTGATTGTTTTTGGGACCTTTCTCCTCATGCATATTATCAGTGATACTATGGCCGAGTGTAGTAACTCGACAAAGTAAACCAAAAAATATACATGTATTTTCACTCAGCCATGCCCTTTAGAATACATTGGGTCTTGGGAGAAAAAATGGAATCTTCTCTATTTTCTATTGGTTCAAAAGTTCAATTCGACTAGTATTTACTATATCACATTTGAACCATGAATTGTTCTCTGTGTTCACGGCTGATCAAGGTAAAGCAAGCATGACTTTCGTCTTGGGCAACCCTCCAGTCGAGAACAACCCCATACCAGAGTAAGCTTCCACTCAATACATTATCTGTTACATGTATTGTTGACAATATTAAAATTGGATTATTATTTTTCCCTCTGTTCGTCTCCTAAATATTACAACTGCTTTATCTTTATTTTCCTTCAGTGAACCTTTTCATATACTTTTATATTCAAAACCATGTTTTAGTTCTACAGTATTGTGTAATATACATATTATGTTTTCTAGGTAAAATATTATCAAACCAACTAAGGCAACCTAAACCATTGGACTGGCGCTGCCTGTGTTGCCCAGTGGGTAAAAAGAAGTATGTAAATTGCTGTAAATTTGACCGCATATGTACTTCTTTTTACAGCACTGGGCAACACAGGCAGCGCCAGTCCAATGGTTTAGGTTGCCTTAGTTGGTTTGATAATATTTTACCTAGAAAACATAATATGTATATTACACAATACTGTAGAACTAAAACATGGTTTTGAATGTAAAAGTATATGAAAAGGTTCACTGAAGGAAAATAAAGATAAAGCAGTTGTAATATTTAGGAGACGAACAGAGGGAAAAATAATAATCAAATTTTAATATTATCAACAATACATGTAACAGATAATGTATTGAGTGGAAGCTTACTCTGGTATGGGGGTTGTTCTCGACTGAAGGGTTGCCCAAGACGAAAGTCATGCTTGCTTTACCTTGATCAGCCGTGAACACAGAGAACAATTCATGGTTCAAATGTGATATAGTAAATACTAGTCGAATTGAACTTTTGAACCAATAGAAAATAGAGAAGATTCCATTTTTTCTTCCAAGACCCAATGTATTCTAAAGGGCATGGCTAAGTGAAAATACATGTATATTTTTTGGTTTACTTTGCCGAGTTACTACACTCAGCCATAGTATCACTGATAATATGCATGAGGAGAAAGGTCCCAAAAACAATCACATGCTAAAGTTTGTATGATACAAGCAACGGGTATACCCTAAATACATGGATCTAAACATCTTTTAGAAACTTAATACTAAAGCATAGTAACCTCTTAGGACATTTTCAAAAATATCTTTGGCTGCATCACAATGTAAATGTCTAAACATTCGTTTCAAGCTTAAGCTCTATGTACTTCATAAAATCACAGGAAACTAACTTGCATCAGAAGATTCAGAACAACAAAGTCAAATTACCAAAACCATTCTTCGTGGTGTTAACAAAAGTTCTACTATATACTATCATGCATTGTCATGTTTATAATTTTGGAAATGCTCTTTCCGATTTTATTTAAAAAACGGATTAATAAATAAAATTATCCATTCAAACTTGAATTTGAAAAGGAATAATTACTAATTTTACTGGAAACTTGGAAGCATTAAACTTTTGACTTCCCCCTAAGAACTGAACGTACGACCAAACACACTTATTATTTTATACCAAAGATACAGTCATGGGGTTTGGATTTCCAGTGAGGAACTGTTTATTTTGCTTGCACTGATCATATATTGACTAGTAAGCAAGCATAACTTATATATATTGTTACATGCATGGTACTGGCATGAAATTATAAGCAAAACATATTTAAATCAACCAACTTTGTTCAATTAATATTCACATTAATGTCATCCGATTAACTTAGTGATTTGTAAAGATAGTCATCACAACTTACTGGTCCCATAAAAGCACTGTTGAATTTGAGTTATCAGGCATACAAAACAAAACGGTGAGAAAAAGGTCTGAGGATTTACTCTGGGGGTATTTCTGGAGGTGCCCCAGCACTTCCATATGCATATTCCGGCTTGTAAGTTATTTTCGCTACCTCTTCAACCTTTGAATTCAATGTAGGTAAAAATACGATGAATAACTAGTGTGTAACCAAATAATAAAAATTTACCTTCATGGTTCTCAAGGCAATATCCCAAGCTTTAATCACAGAGCCTGTTCCGATCTCAAATGAAAAAATTGAATTGTCTTCATGTGTAGTATCAAAAACTTCACCTGTCTCAGCAAGGGTCCCTTCATAATGAACTACAACAAAAATAGCACTAGTGAAAAAATAAAAGAAACATAATTAGCGATGTTAACCAAACCAAATACAAAACTGAGTACAAAAATATAACTGTGCAATTATCATCCTTAATTTCATAACATAACAATGTAACATTCTTCAATTAAATTGCTTGGTTCTTGTCCAAAAGAATGAATTGGCAGTGGAAATTGCAAGCTAGCATATGGATATAAGAAGGGTCAAGAACCCAACCCCAAGTTGTTGACACAAAGATTCCAAATACATAGCCAGATATTACTCCGTTACCACAAACACACCCAAAACAAAAATCAATTGACTATCATGATTATATCCACCTTAACATCAAATTAATAAGTCAACGTCTTTTAGAAAAAAATATGAAGACAAAATAAGTATAAACTAAATCAAATCAAATAACATCTAAAACAGAGACAACCAAACAACATAACCCATGTATTTCTAATGATAAAAATAAAAACAGAACGAACCTTATTGCTTAATTTCGAACAGCCGACGGTTCCAACGCCTGATCTATGGTCGATGGATTTGCAGTCGCTCAGGTTGATGATGATTTGCAGTCGCGGTCGATGACGATTTGCACGGTTTTAGGGCAGAAGAGGGACATTGGGGCACGATTAATTAATTAGGGCAAAGCGGCAGAGGGGGAAATGAAACTAATTGGGGCGTTTAGTTTTGGGAACGGGTGGTTCTGTACGCAAGTTTGCGTATGGTCAAGATTTAAAAAAAAAAAAGGAAATCTACAGAACGGCTATTAGCCGTTGCGAAATCCAAACGGTCCATAGCCGTTCTTACATCATATATACAACGGCTTATAACCGTTGCTACTTAGCAACGGCTCTGAGCCGTTGCGATTCTTCCGCATGGAGGAGTTGCAAAACTGCCAATAGTGTAGTGCTAGTGGGAAAAATCATAAATAAGAAAAATAATGCAACTTTATTTCATCTTTAGGTAACATGTTTTATGATGTTATTATGAGGATTGATACCTCTGGATCAAGATAATGTCTCATTAAAACTTTACTAACAAAAACACATTGGGAAAAATATTAATGAAGGAAAAAAAGTATGTTATAATATACTTTTGGATGCTTCCCCTGATTTATAACACGTTATTGAATTAGTCTGTTGATGCAATCGACGCATACCAATTTTATACATCATCTTATGAAACGTTGATTTTGAAAGTGCCTTTGTGAATAGATCCGTCGGATTTTTTTGGGACTGGATATGTTTCACCTCTATCTTATTATCATTTTGTAGTTTACGCGTGAAGAAAAATTTGGAAGAAATGTGTTTCGTTCTATCATCCTTGATGTAACTGTAATGATCTATATTTTTGGGTCTTCGAATTTGAATATTTAATTTGTTTAAATATTCGAATTTAAATTTAAATTATAATAAAATTTATGTTTCAAATTTAGACCTGATTTTTGATGACGTATTTTTAATTTAATTTATAGCATTTTTCCATAATTTTTAATTTGAAAAATAGAAAGAATTCAAGAAAGGAGTCTTTTTATTATGTAATAATAGAAATGATACACTCATTTTTCATGTAAAAAATGTACACAGCCGGTTGCAATATATACAGTGCTGTATTGGGGTAAAAAGACAATGCTACCCCTGAAACCCTATTTACATTTGTATAAAGGCTTTGTTACAGTTTACTTGGTCATACTCTTTTAACTCCCACCGGACAAATGTATCTAGGGTTTCTTTGTTCTTCCCCAAAAAATTTGAATTTTCAATCGATCTTCAGATCTGAAAAAATCTCTGATAAAAATTACATCTTTCGAGTTATTGAGTGAGAGCGCATGAGTTCTAGAGCATTTCTGAAGATCGATTTGAGTGGATTCCCACTCTCAACCTTCCGAGTCTTCTGAAATCATCAGATCTGAAGATTCTCAAGTAAAATTACTTGCTTGTAAGTGATTTTACGTGAGTATCTGAACTTAGATAGGTCTCTGATGATTGATTTGTAGAGTTTTGTCCTCTCCAAACTTTTGGAGTTTCTTCGATCTTCAACTCAGATTTTAACCTTGCAAAATTGCTCTTTGAGAGGGGTTTTGTGAGGACATCTGCCTTCTGATGAGTTGCTGGAAGATGATTTATGTCCAGTCTTCCTTTGATAACTTGTTCACGAACAAAGAACAGATCGGTTTCTATATACTTGGTTCGTGAATGAAGGATGGGATTGGCTGACAGAGAAACAACACTCAGGTTGTTGCACTAGATTACAGATTTTCTGACATTATGAATTCTTATATCTCGGATGAGAGATTCAAGCCACATGATCTCAGCAGTTGCACTGGCCATGCTGCGATATTCAGCTTCAGTGCTTGAGCGAGAAACAGTCGGCTGCTTTTTAGAGCACCATGATACAAGGTTATCACCTAAGTAAATGCAGTGACCAGTTGAGGATCTTTCATCAGAATCTGATGCCCGATCTACATCTACGTATCCTTGAATGTTTAATGATTTGCATGCTTTTAAACATATTCCACGATTCACTGTGCCTTTTAAGTATCTCAGGATTCTCTTCACTGCTTTCCAGTGATGGTCTAGAGGTTCCTGCATATATTGATAGACTTTATTTACACTAACGATATATTTGGTCTAGTAATTGTAACATATTGCAAGACACCTACTATACTTCTGTATTGTTTTACATTTTCTATAGGCTCACCTTTATGTTTAGATAAATGTAGGTTACTTCCATTGGTGTTGGCATAAGCTTAGCATCACTTATATTTGCTCTATGAAGGATTTTAGAAACATACTTATTTTGAGATAAGATTAATTCATTACCTGACTTCCTGTGAACTTCAATTCCTAAAAAATAGTTCAGATCACCCAGATCCTTGATAGAAAAAGTTTTGTTTAAATGGCAAGTAACATTTCCGATTTCATCATCATTATTTCCTATAATTATGAGATCATCTACATATACTAGTGTATAGACTGTAGTATTACCATTCATTTTGATATAAAGTGAGTTATTAGACCTGGTTGGCTTGTAGCCTAAGCTGATTAAGATAGTTTTCAACTTTTCATACCAGACCCTTGGTGCTTGTTTGAGTCCATAAATAGCTTTATGTAGTTTGCATACCATTTTCTTGTTGTCGTGTTTAATGTATCCTGGTGGCTGTTGCATATATACTTCTTCTTGAAGTTCATCATGTAGGAAAGTATTATTAACATCTAGTTGTCTGATGTCCCATCCATTATGTAGTGCAACTGTAAGAATTACTCTGATTGTTGTTGGTTTGACTACTGGAGAGAATGTCCCACCAAAGTCAAATCCATATTGTTTTGAATATCCTTTTGCTACCAGTCTTGCCTTATATTTTGCTATTTTACCACCTGCCATTCTTTTGAGTTTGTATGTCCACTTGCACCTAATGATATTCTTGTCTTTTGGTACTGGCACAATGCTCCAGGTTTTATTCTTTATTAATGCATTGTATTCATCATCCATGGCAGATTTCCAATTGCTATCATTAACTGCTTCCTCATAGTTGACTGGTTCATTATGCTTTAGTACTGTGGAATAGACTTTGTAGTTTGAAAATTTCATGCTTTGACCTTGTTATCATATGATGGCCTTCTCTTACAGGTGGTGGAGATTGACTGGTACTAGATTCACTGGCTTGATGTGAACTTGTAGACGGTTCCACATTGAGATTTGATGATTCTTTTTCTTGGCCATGACTGCATGGATTCTCAGGTGTATCATAGTCTGATTGTTCATCTGGTATGGTATGTTGATGTTCAGAGTTCACCAGAATCAGTTTGAACCTTTCTTACCTGCTCACTTGAGTAGGTTGGAAAAGGATGCATTGATGATTTGGCATCATAGACTTTGTGAGTATTCATTTCACTCCTTGAAAAGGGAAAGACATGCTCATAAAAAGCAACATGTCTTGAAGTAATTATCTTACCATTGCTGGTTAGACACCCGTATCCTTTTTGGTTAGAGGCATATCCAATAAAGGTACATGGTAATGATCTAAAACTTAACTTCTGAGTGTTGTATGGTCTTAAGTATGAATAGCACAGACAACCAAAAGCCTTCAGTGTGGTATAGTCTGGTAAAGTGTTGAATAACTTTTCAATTGGAGTTTTGTTTTCCAGGACCTTGGTTGTCATTCTATTGATAAGACATACAATTGAGTCGAAGAAATCTGGCTAGAACTTCAGAGGCATAGATGCATGGGCTAAGAGTGTAAGGCATGTATCTACTATATGTCCATGCTTCCTCTCAACCAGGCCATTTTGCTCAGAGGTATAGGGATAGGTAATCCTATGTATTATTTCCTTTTTCATGAAATAGTCCTTCAAGGGCTTGAATTCAGTTCCTCTATCTGTCTGAATTATCTTTAATTGACTGTTTGTTTGCTTCTCAACTTGGGTGATGAATTGTACCACTACATTTTGTGTTTATGCCTTTGATCTAAGAAAATATATCCAAGTATATTTAGAAAAAGAATCTACAAAAGAGACATAGTAATTAAAGCCGTAATCATAATTAACTGGGGCTGGACCCCATAAGTCAACCGCTACCATTTCTAGTGGTTTGCTATATTTGGTTGATGATTTAGAAAATGGTAGCTTATGACTTTTTCCCATTTGACATGATGTACACATATATGGTGTAGATATATTTTCAAACTTAATATTATTATTCTACAATACAAACTTTACAGTGTCAACACTGGAATGTCCCAATTTACTATGCCACAAATCAAACACTTTTTTATTATCAACATTAACATCACACTTTGAATAGTTGCACCAATTTCTTTCTGGTACAAACCTACAACTCTTCATCAGATTGAAAATGTATAGTCCATTTTGCACATTACCCTCTAGTAAAATTTCTTTGTTTAGTAAATCCCTAACTAAACAAAATTTTGGGTAAAATTCAAAGTATACTTGATTATCATTGGCAAATTGAGATACACTCAACAAGTTTTTCTTAATCTGTGGCACTCTAAGTAGATTATTGAGATGTAACTCTCTTTTGCCTCTGATTTTTGCATTTCCAATGTGTGTAATTTCAATTGATTTTCCATTGCCCATAAAAATAGATTGCATACCTTTATACTCCTTGTTACCAAGATTGAGATGGTCAAGATTATTGGTAATGTGATTTGTTGCACCTAAATTTGGATACCAGTCTTCGAACTGTGGATCATCTGACTTTATTTGTTGTTCTGAATCTGATTGACTTCTTGAACTGCTGCCTTGTTTTCTTGACTCCAGACTTGTATGTGCTATGTTAATATTTGGATTGTAGTTCCTCTGATTATTATTCCGCCGATTTGTAGTAAAATTTTAATCAAATCTGAAGTAACACTTAGCCGCTGTATGACCAAATCTTTCATAAATTTGACATCCAAGTCTGTTAGAATTGTTCCATCTTCCTTAGCCTCTACCTCTGCAATTTTTTCCATCCCTTTGAGTATTTTGCTGAAATCTACTGCTTTTTGCCTTTTCTTGATTTTTGCCTTTAAAATTTGATGCATGGTTTACGGATAAATATGAATTTAGTGGCTTCTTTTGCTCTATTCTACCTTCATGTGCTAGAAGCATAGAATGTACATACTGAATACATGGTAGAGTTTCTCTTGAGGATATAATTGCTACAACAGATTCATACTCTTCATCTAATCCATTCAGGGTTGTTAAAATATGCTCGGTATCTGCTACCTTATGGCCAACAGCATCAAGTAAGTCGCAATAGGTCTTAACTTTGGTTAAGTATTCTTGCATTGACATGTTATCTTTCCTTAGACTTTGGAGTTGTCTTTTATAATGCATGATTCTTGCAGCTGTCTGAGAATTGAAAATTTGATTGATTGTTTCCCTTATTTCTTGAGAAGTCTTGCATCCAATAATTTGAGATAGGAGATTAACATTAATTGATGACATTAACTAAGAAGCTAGCAAACTGTCTTGTCTTTGATAGTTGATAAAATCTTGGTTTGCAGTCAAGTTGCCCTTACTGTCACTTTTCATTTTTGGTGGAATTGCTATCGTACCATTGACATACTCTTCTAGTCCATATTCCCTTATAACAGTTTCTGTCCGATATTTCCATAGCAAGTAGTTGTTTTCATCTAGTTAAACTGCAAGTTGACTCTTTGGTTTTATGATGTACAAATTTGCAGTTTCTTGAGTTGAGGTTGAGACATTCCTTCTTGTTGGTGATGTTGTTGCAGAATTACCATCATCCTCTCCAGCCATTATGATATCTTTGATGCACAGAACTGAGTTGTAAGGATTGATACTAGCAAGGCAAACTTAGAGTGTCCAGCCAGGTGATATTCTTTCAACCTATAAACTGAAGATAGACTTTCTTCAATCAATAATTTGATTCTTGATTGAAATTAATGAACAAGAAACAGAAGTCACACTTCTCAAATGAGGATCTGATCCAAGGAGAAAGAAAATACTACAGCCTATCTTAGATGATGAGATCTTTCTGACAAGATCTAGGCGAGGTAGTGTACAAATTAACAATTACTGTTAATTTGTAGTTAACTGATGGAAAAATATATCTTGATCACGAGAGGGGTTGATCTTTGATGATGAGGCTAAACTCTGAAGAGAATCAGTACAACTATCTCTTCCAATGAAAGTACTGATCTGATGAAAAGTAGAACCGAAAGAATTTTAATTCTGCCATTTGGCAATTTCAACTCTGATACCAAGAAAGAATTCAAGAAAGGAGTCTTTTTATTTTTAATAATAGAAATGATACACTCATTTTTCATGTACAAAATGTACACAGCCGGTTGCAATATATACAGTGCTGTATTAGGGTAAAAAGACAATGCTTCCCTTGAAACCCTATTTACATTTGTATAAAGGCTTTATTACATTTTACTTGGTCATACTCTTTTAACTAAAATAATTAAATTTTCATTTGACGCCTTTTGCGGCAAACATGTCGGTACTTTTGAAACTTAACGGAATAAGTTAAATTGTCTATTTTATTGTTGTTTTATGATCGTCTTACATTGTTGTGCATGATCGTATTTTTATTTTTTGTCGTTCGTGGCTCGTACGCGATATTGTGTGGCGGGGTACCCAAAATATAAATTTTTCAAAACTTAAACACAAGTACACAGCCATATATTCATGCACGTACAATCTTTCCCATACCTACATGTTTTGCCGACTTTGGGATTTCTTTGCATTTCAAGTGTATGTCCTTACTTTCCTTAGCTCCTAAGTAATTATATATATATATATATATTGATTCATATACATTCGCATACGGGGGATGGACAAAATGTAGTACATTTTTAGACAGAGAGAGTGCAAGATGAAATACATACATGCACACATATTTACACTCACTTTAACTTCTTTTTTTCCTTCTGCAAAACAAAAACGCACGCCTGAGAGAGAGCAAGAGCGCGCGTGAGGAGATGAGAGATGAAGGAGGGAAGGATCAGCCATTATGGGATGCATGGCCGTGAGTTAGTAATGAAGTGCATGCGCTTGGAAGAAAATAAGAAGAGGAGAGATTATAGTTACTGTTCATAATAGGGACATTTGCAATTAAGTTAATGTGTACAATTGAGTGCGTTACTTAGGGAGGAAGGGAAACGTGTGTAGGCGCATGTAATTTGATTTGGGAGAGACCAACTACATTTGGGCTCTGAGGGTTTGGTAAAGTTTAATTTGATAATTAGTTTAGTTAAAGAATTAGTTTAGTTAAGTTTAAATTGGTTAAACTTTAAAAATCTATAACTCATCCATACGGAGTTCGTTTAACCCGCGGTCTTTGACGTTAGATTCATATCAACGAATATAGCACACTAGTGTAAAGTATTGATGCATTTGACGAAGCATAAAATATTGATAAAATATTAGTGGTTGAATTTAATTACAAATAATGTAATTAAATTGAGTAGACTATTTTGACATCTATCGAGTAGAATAAATCCATGTTCTGTACTTGCAAAGTAAATTGATTGTTTTGAAATTAATTGATATGTTGATTAATTATTATTGAATAAATAGACGTGTCCATTATTTATTATTGTTGTTGATTAATTATGTGATTTACGCTCGACCATTTTATGAGCTATTACCCTTTTATATTTGACATGGGTTGGGTAGAAAACATTTGCAGGCTAACACTTTGTAATTTATTTCATGATATGGCTAACAGGAGTTTAGCAAAAATATTGGTTAAGCAGATATTATAATAAAGATGTTTATTATAATTTTGGAAATAAAAGATATTTTATCTTTTGAAATGAAATGGTTTCTTTTGAAAAGAAATGGAAATATTTTGGGAATAAATATTTTGAAGTGATAATAAAAGTGATTTAGATAAAGAATGGTTTGTAAAAGTGTTTTACAAACGAAGAGAATTTCGAGGACTAAAACCCGGTGTTTGAAAGTGATTTCAAAAGATTTTAGGAAATAACAACACCATGATTTAAAAGTATTTGTGAATATTAGTGCAAAATGACTTGTCACTTCGAAAAACAAAATGATTTGTTATGTTATTGATGGTTCGGATAACCTATAACTAAAAAGGTGGGTAAGGGAGGTGCAAATGTTCTGTATCCTTGGTAGTCCGCTTGACGAACAGAGGGATATACATATCTATTTTTTGGAAGGCTGGGACACACCTTCCTTGTTATTGGACGAAATCTCCCGATCTGGTTACATATATTTTGATATTTTTTATAGCAGTATTTAGGGTTTTCAAATAAATATTTGAAAAGTGATTTGTTTTAAATCCCGAAGTAAGTATAATTTGATACAAAAGATATATATTATTATTTCAAAAAGGATTTGAAATAAAATCGAGAATTTAGTTCAAAGAGATTATTTTCGAATAAGTATTTTCAAAAGAGATAATTTAAAAAAATAATAAAGTTAATTAGATTTCAGAAATCTAAATGTGAAGATTAAGCCTAAGTGGGTAGTTTGGGAATTGCATATTTGTTTGTTGCATCGTTAGCTCCTTGAGTCCTATTTGCGGTAGGAGAACTACGTTGGCTTGATCCTTTATCTAATTGGTACCCAGTAAGATAGGGGTACGTAGGCAGTCACAAGTGGTAGTGATGTAGCATCAATAATAATATAACCACTCCACGTTTGACTTGTTTATTGAGTTTGCAGGAAAGGCTATTGCTGTCTCTCTCTTTAGAGTTGTGCAGCGGTAGATTTATTGTATTTGATTTTTCTTTGTATTGTAGCACATTTGTAGATTAAATGATTACTATGATAACTTATATGATTGAAAATTGTATCCTATACATTTAATAGTGTTAAATATTTATTAATATCGTGTATTAAGTTGGTAGTTTTCATTCGTAGTTTTAGAACGGACAGATTTTTCGGCTATTTTGACAGGTCCGAAATCCAGCCCGTCATAGCAACCTACCTGAATTTGAGCTACGCAAGCTGCATTGTCTTCATAAATAATAGTTGATCCTTCTATAGCTAAGGGGAGTTGAATATGCTTAATTAATGATCTTAACTAAACACGTTCTCGACTTGCTTCATGTGGTGCTAGTATTTCAGAATGATTGGATGATGTTGCTACTAACATTTGATTAGTAGATCGCGATGAAATAGCTACATTATTGTTACTAAACACATACCCAGTTTGTGATCTTGCTTTATGTGGATCAGAAAGATAACTTGTATCAGTATAGCCAAATAGATTCATTTTATTACATCTGTCAGAATTTTCTCGATGTAATTTGAATGATGGATCAATGTCATTAGTACTATGCTCGATTTGTAAAGGACAATATTTAATTTTTGCACAGATCTTTCATTTCAAATTTTTTCTTTAAATAATTTACTGTTTCATCAATCTCTTCTAGAGTCCTAATAAAATTTAGATCATTAACATAAATTGCTAAAATAGCGAATACCTTTACCCATTTCTTTATGAAGGCACATGGACAAATGAGATTGTTATTATATTCGGCTTTTACCCGATATTCACTAAGGCGCTTATACCACATTCTTCCGGATTATTTTAAACCATATAGTGATCATCTCAGTTTTAATGAGTACATTGACTTTGATTTTGCTTCAGGCAATTTATATCCATTTGGGATTTTCATGTAAATATCGGTATCTAATTCACCATAAAGATAAGTTGTCACAACATAAGTTAATCTTATATCAAAATTTTCAGAAACTATAAGACTTATCAAATATCGAAATGTTATGACATCCATAATAGGAGAATACCTTTCTTTAAAGTCAAAACCTGGTCTCTGCAGGAAGCCTTGTGTGACAAGTCATGCCTTGTATCCCACGATTTCATTTTTATCATTTCGTTTTCTAATGAATACCCATTTATAACCTACTAGTTTAACATTTTTTTATGTTCTCTCTATCGGTCCAAATACACCATGTTTTTCAAGTGAATCTGGTTCAACTTGGATTGGAAAGTTCCATTTTAGCCAATCATGTCCTTTTCAACACTAATTTATGCTAGTTGGTTCAGTATCATTATTCTCATTATCGTCGTTACTTTCAGTTATTTCAGTAGCTAATGCGAATGAGAATACATGATCAATTATTATTTTACTTCGATCCCACATTTCTCCATAGTTCATATAAAATATTGAGATCTCATTATTATTAGGTACCATTTTATTTTTGGAAGCTTCTACTATTTCTTCTGGGATAATAGTTCCTTCTGCATTTTTAGGAGAATTGGAATTTTCATTTAAGTGATCTTTTGAATTATTTATAACCTCTTTGGGAGGTTTATCAATTGATGATTTTTTTATTAGATTTTCTTTTTCTAGGCGCCAAGTCTTTTGAACCAATAGGTCTTCCACACTTTTGTCTTGCTGTAGATTCATTTTCTATTATATTCAACTTTGATCCTTCTGGACTTTAATTCTAGCGGTGCATTTGCTGTTAGAATATAAGATTTAGTTATTTTTACAACATCACTAAATGCATATGGGATTTGATTTGCAATATTTTGAAGATGCGAAATTCGTTGTACCTCATATTGACATTGTTTGTTACGTGGATCTAAATGAGACATTGATAAATTATTCCATGATATTTCACACTGTTCTATTGGGACAGTCTTTTCTCTCCTAATGGTGGAAAAATTGTCTCATCAAATTTACAGTATGAAAGTCTTACAGTGAAGACATCACTTGTAAGAGGGTCAAGATAATGAATTATCGAGGATGAATCAAATCCAACATACATTCCCAACCTACGTTAAGGACTTATTTTAGTATGAAGTGGGGGACTAATGGGTACATGCATAATGCAACCAAAATTTCGTAAGTGTAAAATATTTGGTTGAGATCCGGTTAAAAGCCCTGATTGTGAAAATTGATGATAATCTCTTGGTCTAATTTTAACCAATTTTGATGCATGCAAAATTGCATGTCTCTAAGCTGAAATATGTAGCTTTTATTGCATAAGCAGTGGTCTTGCAATAAGTTGCAAAAGCTTAATTAATGATTTTGCTAAATTTTGAGTATGAATATGAGCTAATGTATGTTCAACTTCAATTCCCAATGATAGACAATAATCACCAAATTCTTGGGATGTAAATTCTCTTGCATTATCCAGTCGAATTTGATTTAATCTGATGATCAATGAAGTGTGCTGTTAATTTGATTATTTGAGCAAGTAATCTGGCAAATACCATGTTTCTTATAGAAAGTAAACATACATGTGGTCAACGAGTTGATGCATAAATTAATACCATAAAATATTTAAATGGCCCGCATTCAGGATGGATTGGACCACATATATCACATTGAATTCTTTATAGAAATATTGGAGATTCGGAAGTGATTTTTACTATATGAAGGTCAAGTGATTTATTTTCCTTATGTGCATGGGGCACATAAGTAATCACTTGGTAAATTCATTTGGTTTGATAAATCATGCACATTTGAGTTTTAAGTGATTTTACGCATCATAGTTGACCCAAGATGACCCAATAGATCATGCCAAAGAATCAGTGCCTTTGTATTTGTGAGCTTCTGGCTCATGTTTATAGAACGAGATTCAACTATGCCAATTTTCATGAAATATAATCTAGTTGAAATTGTACTAATTTTTTCTAAAATTAGCTTTTGGCTTTCAATTCTAGAAATAACACAAAGATATTCTTTGTTGTTTTCGTTTGTAGTTTCAAATAGTAACCATTCATTCTTATATCCTTAAAGCTTAGCGGATTTATTTTGGAATTGCTTGAGTATAATGCATTTTGAATGAAGATTATTAGCAGATCCATCTATGGTGGAAATTTTAGCTGAAATATTTTCAGATAATTTTAAGAAAAAGTCTGGTTTTTCAAAATTGTATGAGTAGTTGCATTGTCTATTAGACATATATCATCATTCAAATATTGATGGTCCATACCCTAAGAATTTATTAAAGACAATATAGTTAGTCAATTATTAAAATAAGTTGTGAACATAAATAAAAGCTAATGAATTCTAAAATGATTTCTAAAAAAATTACTAATCAAAATCAATATCCATTAGTACACATTATTACAACTAGTTCAATATAACCTAAAAATATTAAGCATCAACTTCAAACTAACTTATTAATACAAAATAATAAACTAAAATAAAATAAAATGAATACTACATGACAAGCTTTAGGCTACTTCTAGATGATCAACTCAGTTATATCATTGATCATTGCACTTAAATTTTCATCATTAATGAAATTTCCATCATCTTCGAAGAAATCATCTAACTTCAAGTTAGTGTTATCAAACAATCCTTCAGCATTATTTGCCTTAATATTCTTCGAATGTTGGTATTCTTCAATTGTTTAATTTGATGATCTACATGTACGTGACAGATAACCAAATTGTCCACATCTATAACAGACTTCCTCATAATGCCTTTTATTTTCTGGACCTGAATCATTGTTCTTTTCGGGCTCATTTTTCTTTTGTTGCTTTTTAAAGTTGGTAATTTTGTTACTTCTAAAACCATTATAACCACCTCTACTGGAGTTATATCCACAACCACATCTATGTCCATGTCCACGTCACTACCTCAACCTCTTTCGGAGTGGGAAAAATTAGCATTAACTTCTGTTAATGTAGCTGAACCGGTTAGTCTTAATGAGTGATTTTTAACAAGTAATTCATTATTTTGCTCTGCAATTAATAGACATTCTACGAGCTTAGAATATTTTATAAAATAGCGCTCTTGATATTGCTGTTGTAGGAGAATGTTCGAGGCATAAAACGTTGAAAAGGTCTTTTCAAGCATTTGTGCATCATCCACCTTTTCTCCACATAATTTCAATTTAGAAGTAATTTTAAACATAGCGGAATTTTATTCTCTTATAGATTTAAAGCCTTGAAACCTCATATTCAACCATTCTTGCATGGTGTTTTGAAGTATGACCATCTTCTAGTGGTCATAACGCTCCTTCAAAGAGTTCCATAAGTGAAGAAGATGCTTTTCAGTTAAATATTCTTTTTCGAGATCGTCGTGGATGTGACATCTTAAAAATATCAAAGCCTTTGCTTTGGCTAGTTGGGACATATTATTATCATTTTTAATGACATTTTCTAAACATTGAGATTGTAAGTGGATCTCAGCATCCAATATTCATGACAAATAGTTATCTCCGAATATGTCTAAATCTTTGAATTCAAGCTTAACTATGTTTGTCATGTTCCAACTATAAGTGAATAAAAATGCATAAGCATCAAAATAGTGTTCATGGGTATATAAACAATGCATTTCATGACAAGCACCATTGTCCCAGTGGTTAAGTGATTCGACTTTGGTGCGAGAGGTCGTAAGTTCGAAACTTGCGTAGCGTGATTCGAACATTTATTGACACATGATATGTGGTTTGTTGTCCCGGTGACATGTTGTATCTAAGTACCATTTCAAAAAAAATGCATTTCATTGAATAATATAAGAACTCATATCTGATAGTGATGTGAACTCATATTATAACCGGGTATCTTCTTTTTTTGGTAAAGGCACTAGGGCATGCATATAGGTATAATATCCTGCATCCATGATACTTAATAAACAGAAGAAGAAAAATATACCTTATAGTTCTCAACATATAAAATACATAGTCTATATTAGTTATAGTGAAGTATGTAATAAAAAAATGAACATCATTGAGTAATGAGCAATATGCTTATTAGTGCTTATGTTGTATAAGAGTGACAAGTTATTATATGTTAGGTTCTAAATTAATAGCCAAGAGAAAGTGCAATTTTCATACAATTGAAAATAAAAACAAAAAGTATGCCATTTTTATATTTAAATATACCTGAAGTTTGTGGTTTAACATTGAAAATTTAAAAGGTGTACAGATTAATTAAACTGTACAAAATTAACATGGTACTTTCGGTCTAATTGTAGAAGAAATAAAGTATGAAACAAGTCCTCTATACACACACATACACACATATATATATATATAAGTAAATTAAACTGTACTAAAAGAGAGAGGAAAAAAATGTTTCCAGTAAAGCATTGGTTTATTGGCTATGCAGATTATCAATGGAACACGTTGAATCATTCACATATAACTTTTGTAGGATAATAAAAGAAAAATAAATTAAATAGTAAAATAATAAGAGAAGTAAAGTAAAAACACTTCTCTTACCTCAACATATTCCAAAATAGAAAGAAAATAAGAATAAAATAAGAAGTGATTTTTTTGTAGTGTGGAATTGGACCCATATGAAAGAATACTTATAGATAAGAATGTAAACGTTATTTCATGGAGAATGAGTTAAAGTAGGCAGTACCAAGAAATATTACACTAGAAAACTACTTGTTCAAACTCTTTAAAAAATGAGGTTAATACGTGAACTAATACCAGGTCTTGCTATCACACTAAAAAAATGAGAGTAAAAGTATGCATCAGATGACACATTCCATGTCAAAAGTACAAAAAATGGTCTTTTTATGTACATCAAATACTACATACGTATAAAAATTCTTATGCAAAAAGTAACATAGAACATCGTGTTGATAACGTGTTATAAAATAAAATAATAACAAAAGCCATTAGAGAAAGAAGACATTTTTATTCATTCAAATATCAAATACAGTACAAATGAGCTCTCTATTTATAGACTCTATATGTAGTGAAGATTATAATAATGTCCTTTAACATTTAGGATATCCACCCTTATTTCTTGTATATATTATTACAACACAAATTATATCATTGCATGGACATTTAACCCATTTCGTGTTTGAAATTGGTTGTCTGCTTTTAAATAGTATTGCTGTGAGCAGATTTTATAGTGAGTTAAGGATGGTTCACACCGGTAAGAATTCAACAATGTATTGTGATAACAACTATTCAATTGCAAAAAAAACCAACAACTCAATAAGAGGTTGAAATATTTTTTTTGTCATTAATACATGATAAAACAGTTTATCAATGACTAAGAAGTATGATTGAAAAAGTAGATATAATATAAATTATTATAGATCCACACGTTAAGCTCTTTCCCAATACATACTATGAAAATTGGTCGAGAGCATAGTTATGAGGCACAATAAATGTCTCTATGTACAAGTGGAAGATTGATAGATTTAAGGGTGTGCATAAGAGCAATTATGTAGTTTGATTATATAACTTATTTTTTATAGTAGTTTTTTTGAAATAAAGTAAGTTTTTGGTTTTATTTTTATTGTATATAATTGGGATATAATTAACGTTTTGAATAAATCAAATATATACAAGTAGAAATTCCTTTAATGGATTGTAGTTACAAATGTGTTTCTGACCATGAGTAATAAACTATTTAAATAAATTTTCATCCTTAAGTGTTTATTGTCAAGATGTGTCAAAAGTGGAATATTGATACATCCGTTGATACTAGTGTGCATAACGCTCCTCATACTACTTGTGGTTGTTTTGTAAAAATTATTAAACAACTCACTAAGAGTCTTCTATAGGTTTAATATATGGTTAAATAGAAAAGATCTCCCGTGATGATATGTAATAGCCTTTTGACTTGAGAATGCTATGGATGTTAACTGTCAAAACTATGCTTTGATTATGGTCAGTCATATGACAATGATGATCGTGTTAAGGCAATAGTTAGGAATAAGTTGAACCAATTTAAATGAAACACTATTTAGGATGATTCATCTCTTTCGAATATAATGTTAGTATCACCTTAATCAGTAGTCAACTCAAAACCAAAGTATTTGGCCAAAGCAAATCAGTTAGTCGATAAATGTTTTGGATTGAACCATGAAGATTAATGTTGGACTTTGCGATTAACTACGGATATTGTTAAATTTTTGACCATTGACCAAGATATTAGTGTGATATAGTGACAACGAAGAGATAACATTCACAATACATCGTTGCTTCATGTGTAGCTTAAATGATTAAAAATGACATTTTACAAAATGATTTCTAAGCGAACCCATGTCATTATTGTGCTTTAGCAAAGTTTGTATGGACAATATTTAAAATGTTTAAATATGATTAAGGTTTGAGTTCACACCAAGGAGTCACACAACAATATTTGTCAGCGTGTTTCGAGTCTAACTTAACCAACCACATTTATTAATGTTTTTTAAGATAAATGATGTATGACACGAAAATCATACAACCATACTAGATGCACACACACACAAAATAAAAGATTAATGATCAACAAGGCTTGGCCGATAGCCCATCGGGTTTTAAAAGGGTCCACCCCCTCCCCTCCCCTCAACCCAAAAAAAACCTTGAAACACACAGGTGTAAGGCCTACATGCCTCAATAGCTACACATCACAAACAATAAGCACTATAACATAATAGTCACACCAATACTAATAAACATGTCCACGGACTACATTCCTAACCTTAAATCTACAAAGGTAGCCCAAAAGCTACATACAAATTTGCATCGGGAAAACGTTGGGGATTAAGCATAGATTGCATGCCATTGATCTAGCATACGGAAGAGGTTTCGCAAGCACACCAAAAGCATCAACCAAGAAACCAATAAAGCATAACAAACCATACCAATAGAGCTCGCACTGGCTGCATACGACAATCCAAATGGAGCCAAATGGAAAGGATGAAAAGGCTTGGCCTTAGCTCCAACGTAGCTCACAAAAGCAGAGAGTACAACTCCATCCCGCACAGCTAAACCAGGTTATTACAAAGAACTAACCCATCACATGAAACAAAAACCATCTCATACACTTCCTTATCTCTTCAGAATAACATGGTGCAACACAACCAATAGCTAAAACCACGAATATCATGGATTGGTACAACTACATCTCAAAAACAGAGATGTTACATCATGGCATGAAAACATAGTTGACACTATAATCAAACAGTCTCAGGTTGCAAATCCAAAATATGACAACTGTAGAATGACCATGTCCATTATCGACATTAAAATATAACATAGCCCAATTTCACAACCGACCTAACAAAAGAACAACAAGATGCCACAAAGCTCAAATACATACCCACCATACACAAAAAGACGCTCCCAGACTGAGAGTTCGAACACACCAGCACCGACACCCATAAGGAGCAGCCTAACATGCATCTATAAACAAACTAAAGCATGACTTGGATCGAAACTACATCAAACTAGAAAGAGGGCCAAGGAATTCCATGACAATAGGACGCACGTGCCATCACACTCAATAGATCTGGTGCATAGTCGATGCGTCAAGGTAATAACCAAAATAGAAATGAGTTAAGCAAAGTGTCGAGTGCAACAAATTTGGAAGTACGATGTGAAATCGAGGCATGTAGGAACCTAAGCAAAAGCGGATATAACAGTAGTGTAACGACTCGGAATTCCGAACACTTCGTATTTAAATATCTGAATTATTTAAATATTTGAATCTTGGTTAAATGTGATTAGATAGATTTAATAACCTTGTTAACCCCCATTTAATTAATAACTAACTAAGGTAAACTTGTTTTTGAGTTATGTTTACAAAAATAAGTAGTTTGAATAAATATCGATAATGTGACCGAAAATCGTTTTATCGATAAATGGTTTTTTACTCGATATAAATTATTCAAACTTTTTAGGCTTACTTGATATATTAATGTGTAATTAATTAGCAACTAAAAATATTTTAGTGTTTATGGCTAATTAAATCAAATTTGTGCCATAGAAGATATTTTGAAGGGAGGCTGTTTTGGGCAGACTTAGGAGTGAAGTAAAGAAGGATGTGGTGTAAAGCAAAGCACATGAGGGGGCATGGGTCTTGGTTAGCTACAAGAGGTAGGAGGGGGTTGGTGACCTCTTAGAAAAGCCTATTTAATCCCCTTAAGTGTTCTGAAAATTGGTTTGCAAACTTACTAACATAGAAAGGTTATAATCTTCATCCTCTTCTCTCTTCATATCAACATCTTAAAATCAAAGGAACTTCTTCAAACTCAAGCTATAGGCCTAACACAATTTAGCAACAAGGATTAGAAACTCAAATCTTAAAGGAAAGGAGCACAACCCCCCAATAAGCATGGCCATGAGCAATTTATAGGCAAACAAGGCCTAGACCGTGAGCTTTTGGGAGTTGGGTTAGATTTTGTGCTTGTTTTAATTTAGGGTAGGAAGTGGTATTGAGGTAGAGGCTTGTGTTTAGTTGTAAGCTTGGTTTTGGGTTAGCTAAATCTCCATTTGATAGTATATGATATTGTATAATATGCTTGGTAAATTATATTAAAGTGCTTAACTCATTAATGTTATAACTTTGGACCATACTTGCTTTCTAAAGCAAAGGACATCTCTATAATGTATATCATCACTTCTAAGACCTTCTATAACATGTGAAGTGGTCCTAACATTGTGTATATATGGTTGGTTGGATTGTGTTTTGCTTTGAATTGATCGTGGAATGGTTTGTATAGTGAAAGGTCGCTATAGAAGCACTTTGAAATTCCTTGTTTTGGTGAATTTTTGTAATATTTTCTATGACATTCCTAGGGTTTCTTGGCATGGTTATGATACACTATGAGTATATTACTTACTGTAAAAAAAATTGGATTTTAAGTCAATTAGTTGCTTGTTGAAAACTGGCTAAACTTTAAAGGTTTTAAAACTGGTTTTCTTGCCCAAAGCCTGAAACAACAACACTTTTCCAACACTTTCTTGTCGTTTCTGGACTTTTGATTTAAATTAGTTATTTTTAGTTAATATTTAATATGGATATTTAAAACATATTTATAAGTACATAAAAGTATTTTTATGTATATATAATTTTAGTAAATTAGTTAATTTTTTATTAAAGTATAATTAAAAAGGTTTATGTAACATTTTTATCCTTTACATTGTTTAAAATTTTTATCAAGTATAATAGCTTTATAAATATACTAATATATATGTATGTATATATATATATATAATTTTCAAAGGCTTTTAAATTATATACAAGTATTTTAAAAAGAGAATTGATATAATAAAAAAAGTATTAGAAGCCACCTATGCGATTCGATCGTGTTTGTGTGCTTATTCATCTATGGAAAGTATTTACTCGTGTACTTAGCACTAAAAACAGACAAAGTAGACTTGTTCTACCTGTGAGAGTTAGGAATGATGTTCGTGTAGGGCTTAGAAGCAAGCAGTGCTCTAACCTACCGGGCTTCACTCTTGATCGAGGGATAGAGTAAGTTGAGAAAGTCGGAAAGGGTGATAAGTATATGAAACTTGATTTCCATACGTGGTTGTTTTTATTTTGTGCTAAATAGTCGATTAATGGATCATCGAACTTGACCAAATTAACTTAGGAAGTATATAAAAGCTTCGCAGCTTTATACGATTTGAGATCCCAGAGAGGACTCATTAATATGAAACATCTCTTGCTTTAAGAACGTATATATACAAGATCCCCTAAGGAGGACTCCTTCATATTGTTCGCTTACTTCTAAAAGAACCTGAATTGAGTTAACCAAAAATTCACCAATTTAGTTTTGAAGAGTTCGGGATCAGATAAGTATACATATGTATTACTTATCGAAAACAACTTCAAAATTGATATATGAGTTTTATGTTTTGGAAGCAGTCATGGAGTAGAATGTTATAGAGTTGAACTGTCTATCCTAAGAAAGTCCAAGGGAGAGGTCAGCATTAATATTTCAAACAAATGTTATAGAGTTGAACTATCTATCCAAAGGTTAAGTCTAAGGAAAAGGTCAGCGTTAGTCGAATGACTTGTGCTGGGATCCATGCAAAGTTTCGAGATCTTTTCAAGTGATGAAGTCTCCTATGTCGAGATGCTAGATGTGACTTCACCATCGGAAATGAAAAAAATCAGAGTAGGCTTCATAGCCAGTGGGTTTAGCTAATCTAAGGGTACATCAACTCCAAACATCTAGAGATGCTTTCGATTGTGCCACGAGGGAGTTATATTTTATCTAGAGATATATGTGGTTTTGGAAGGTAGTTTATTTATATCTTATCTATGTTCAAGCGTGGACCAGCTATGTTTTCCTATGCATTATATTTTATCTAGAGATATATGTGGTTTTGGAAGGTAGTTTTTAATCCTTGTCAGGAAGTCAACCTCGATGTACCGAGGAGACCTCCATGGTAATCCATATGCGAACGGACCTTAGCGGTTTTAGTTGCACTGTTAATATTTTTGTGTTGTGAGATGCAAGCAATATAGCTATTGTTTGATTTATATTTCATACCCTAGACACTATCTTTTATATCACTATATTTTCTTATCATATGGTTTAGTTATTTTGAGGTAAAAATCTACTGTAATTCAAACGGTCTCAAAAGTTATTGTTATACAGATGCATATTTCTTGAGTTTCCCATATTAGACTTATGTTTGACCCATGATTTTATTTTTCCTTTAATTCCTCGTGTACTTTTTCTAGTAGGGTGAGTAAAGAAGGACTGACTATAGATGCTTCAAAGCTTCAAGAGACGAGCTGGAGGCTTCCATTTATCTACCTATTTTTATTTTTTTTGCACTATTAGTATGTATCAGCATTGTGAGGATTCGCAGTTATAACTATCTAGGCCGATGTTAGTACTTAGGTTTTGTAACTCTGAAATTACTTTATATCTTGGAGTAACCCTTTGTACCGTCTTTTGTATATTACATATTAGAGTTCCACTTGTGAGATTCTGATATTGTGTTCTTTTTTTCTTGTTATATTTCCTTTTTTTTATTTAACCCTAACAATCCTTTTTTGGCACTTGGGAGTTCATCCCATGAATACCGTAGATATATTAGTGTCAACATTTAGGGGTCGAAAGTCGGGTCATTACAAATAGGAAAAAATCAATGTTAGGGCAAGGAAAAAATGGAATATGTGTTGAGAAGTGAGAAATAAAGGTAGACGAGAAATTGGAAAAGAGAGAAGATGCAGATCTGAAAAAACCGATGTGGGAGGCTAGAAATAGGAAGAAGATGGGTGGCAGCGGAAAACCCTAGCCCTAATTAACCTACATCTTACCCTAACTCATTTATTATTGTATAAATTAAAATGTAGAAAATTAATTAAAATAATATATAAATGTTATATTGATTCTATTAAACAAAGGAGCTAAAATAAACATTTAATAGATAATAATTTTAATTAATTAGGCCTAAATTATATAAATATAATATATACACACACACATACACACACACATATGTTAAAAAAGGCCAATCATGATAAAAATTAAGGCAGCTATGGTTGGATACTTTGATAAATAGTTTGCTAAGAGGAAAAAAGGATGAGAAATTAATGTGGAAACATGTTAGATATTTCGTAGCCTTTTAGAGGTTATGAATACTACCTTATTCCCTTACTATTTTCATACAATTCTTATAACATCCCATACCTTAATAAATAATTAATTGAGAATCAATTATGAGATTAAAGGTTTAATAATTTAATTATGAAACTAAAGAGAAAACATGTTGAGCAAACTAAGTAAATATTCAGGGGACATTTATTTACTTCTTGTTACTTAGATTAAAATGAATAATGATTTATCATGGTAAGTACGTGAATGTACATTTGCTTATTATATTGCAACTTATATTTAAATTAAGAGAATAAATAAATTATGAAATTGGCTAGAAGGGTTGGTGGCCGTGAATTACAAGGTGGATGATGAGACACAAGCTTTGATGTTGATGAGTTCATTACCGGAGAGTTGGGAAACGTTTGTTGTTGCGTTGAATAACTCAAATTCGGATGGAGTAGTTTCAATGGGGTTGGTGATTAGTAGCTTGCATAACTTAGTGGTTTGAAGGTTGATTAAATTTGAACAAAGGTAGAGCATGTGAAGAATATTTTGTCGAGGTGGAGTGTTGAAGATATGCGACACAATATTTGTTTTATATATTAGTTAATTTGTTGGTTGACTAATTAATTATGGAAAATATTAGATTTGACTTAGTAAGAGATATTTATGCATGTAATCTCTCAAATATCTTCATTTTTATGGAAATCAAATAAATAAATATATGGTCAAATATATTTATTTATTTGACTGATTATGAGAGACATATTAGCAAATATATCTCTACGTTTCTATTGGTTGGTAGTAGCTATAAATATGTATGTTAGGAGAGTCATTTTTTACTAAGGGTTTTGGTATTAAGATTGGTTCTCAATTTTTAGGTTTTTCTTGTAATCTTTTGGTGAATTAATAAAGGTTTTGTCTAGAGAAAGAATCGTTTTTTTACTTCATATCTCTTCTAAAATCTAATTGTGTAGAGGTTCTAGAAAAAAGCCTAACAGAATGGTATCAGAGCCGAAGGTTACGAACTGGGCCATGCAGACAAATAGTGCTCTCAAAAGTTACTATAAGGAGATGCGAGTCAAGGGGGAGACTGTTAGGGTTGTCTCCCGTGTTATAAGAAGGACTGGCGGTTTGGAATTTGAAAAGTTCTACATCGCCAAATAACTTGGAGAAGTGGTGTATAAATAAAGATTGATATGCATGTAATATTGGGGATTTCTTTTGTTACAACAAAGTATGTGCCAACCCATATGCGTACGTCATGTGATGGAGATGGGGAGCTTGGTCCGAGCGTCGTTACATAACAATGGTAAAATAACTACTTTCTCATTTTATTCATTCATTCCTTTTCAAAACAAAAATATAAGCCTTAGATACTGTTAATGGTGACCACCTAAGAGAGAAAACGAAGAAGAGAAAAGGCTAAGGAAACTTATAAAGATTAAAGATCAAGCTAATTAAAAATCTGGATAAGTAATATCACTCTCATTTTACCATTTTCTTCTATGTTGAATACATTTTTGGCTAATATGATAAAGATCATATGCATTAAATTTTTATAAATGATAGATTAAGCTTTAATGATTGTTTTGGGTTGAAATGGCTTTATTGGAGGATGTTTAACTATGATTCCCTTCCTTAATGATCTATAGATGATGTTACAATTTATTATGATGTTCTAAATGTATTTTTAGAGATGGGTCTTGATTTTGAGAATTTCCCCATATTTAAATAATTAGTTATGAATTTAAAGTAATCCTCACATTTTTGGAAATTAAGAGAAAATAGCTAAAATGGTGAAGTTTTGGTAAAAATGCACGTAGAAAAATATTTAGAAATTTTCTGGGATTTTATGAGCAATTTCCAATTTAAAATTACACTAACGGAACCAGAAGTAGCATCGTCGAAAGGTTAAATTATGCTTATCATGGTAGAGTTAAGGGGTATGCCCTAGTAGCAGTTATGTAATTTGTTACATATTTCTAACTTGATAACCAATCTTGTTCATAATAAATGTGTTTGATTTCTATAATATACTTTGTTGTATTATGATATAATTAATTAAGTAATTACTTTAAAGCATATTAAATAGGAAATCCTAAAACGATATGCTATGTGATATTAATTAAAATGAGTTGTAATCATGAGAATTCAAAAAAGGACGTCGATTCATCTGTTAAAACTATAATATGTAATGCTCTCAAAAAGTTGGATAATGTATTACTCATGGCAGTTGGAGGCAGCAAGGGGTTACGTACTGATAGTTATTGAATAACCATGGAATGATTCACTTAAATTTTCTATTAACTAAGGTCAAATATTGAATCTTAAAGTGAAGATGTTACACAATTCCCTCGATTTGTGAATTTATGGAACTTCAATTTGCACGCTTCACTTTTATTATAATTAAATCATGGCATGATGATCCATCAAGTGACTATAGTTGGGTCTAAGTTGAAGCATTGGAAGTGAAACACTATTCAATAGAGAATTGGTCTCTTGAGTTATAAGGGGTTGCGGTCAACTGTAGTCAATTAAAAGTAAAAGTCTCTGGCCATATCAGTATGGTTAATGATAATACTTATTATTGAACCAAGGATTTTGTGTTTAGACTAATCAAGTTGAATATGGATAATATTGAAATTTTGACCCAAACAAAATTCAATAAGTCCTAAAGTGATATAGTGTAACAACCCTGGGATTTTTATAACAATAAATTATCGTCAAATGACGATTTAATTTGGTTACTAAGTGCTATTGACATTTAATCAGTTGAAAATTCTTTTGAATATTGGTCTAACGGTTATGCGGGCTTTAAAGTTGAATTTGTAGCCCACGCTTTCATTCGTTGTTCTGAGGCCGAGATGATAATATTCAACCGTTTCCCCATTTTCGTTCATTTCTCATTTTCGAAACCCTTAATCAAAATAGATCGAACGAGAGAAAAAAAATGGTGGCGCTTGTTCTCTTCTTCGTCCCTTTGTGAAAACTAGGGCTTCAAAAATAAGGGCTGCTCGTCTTTCACTCGTTCTTCAATTCGATAGCTAGGGCTTTGGAAAATCGAGGGTGCCGACTTCAATCAGATCGATTGAATGCTCCATCGATCGTCGTGTTCTTCGCTTCGGCAAAGGTGAGGGGCTCTTTCCTCTCACATCTAATTCGAACGTGTTATTTTACTAGTGGTCTTTGCGATTTTGGCTTTGAACAGTTTGATTTCTGTCTTGTTGTTGGAGATCTCTGATTTTGTTTGATTCCTTGATACTTTCGGCATTGCTCGTTATTTTGAACTGCATATTATTTTGGCTATATTGTTTCGTGTTGCTCGTCTTAAGGGAAATCGCTGTTCGTTTTTGGGTCTGACAATTTTGAGTTATACTCACGCTTCTATTTTATAGTCATCAAACGCCTGTCTTTGTTTTGAAACATAGCTTGCTTTGATTTTTGGAAGTCTATTTTAGTGTGATTTTTCACTACTATCTGTGCTTTGCACTGCATTTTTCCACATGTGAGTTCGAGACAGTGCTTGAGTACTTGCATGTGTATCTGAGCATTTATGGTTGTAGTTGTGTTATCAGTGTCCATCTCCGTATGGAGTAGTTTTGCACTTCAGTGCCTCGAGTCATTTGCAACCTGTAACTTGACTTGTTTGTGAATTTTCATTGCCGTTTCATGACTCCGGCCACTTGTACTATTTTGACTTTGGTATTGTTTCATTTGATATTGACATGTATGTGTGTACATATATACATGCATACATGTATAATTGTATTTGCTCGGCTGTGGAATCATTCGAACTTGTTCGATCCTTTTATTTGAAACTGTTGCTTCATGAATTTGATTGTAAATTGCTACTTGGTGTTTTATGTTGATCGGCCAGGTTGTTATTGGGATTCTACACATCGCTGTAGTATTGCGTATGGCTTCATGCCTGAACTTGTTTGGCAGTAGCCTTTTTGTCACTGCTGTTTACATGTTGACTTCATGAAATTGTCATTGAGTAGTTCGGAACTGCTATGACTATACTTGGTGCCTGATGCATTCTATCTTTTGGTAAAAAGGAAACTATCTGTCCACTGTTTTATTCTTATGGCATTGGGACAGTGTCGTTTCACTGTTTGTTTACCTGTACACTGTTTTGACTTTGAGTTTCACTCAAGTCTTCATGCACTTTTATTGAGATAGGGTATAGATGCATTGTATTCTTAGTGTTGCATTGTTGTATCACTTGATGTACAATGCATTGTTGCTTATGTACACTTGTGTTGTGTTGCTCTTGAGTTGAACTGGTACATTGCCTTGTGGTCTTCATACCTGTAGTGTCTGTGCATTTTATGTAAGTATGTTATTGCATTGTCTACATTGGTATTTTTGATCTGAAGCGTGAACTTGTTCACTGTTTTCCTTTTGCTTGAATTGGTTGAGCCTGGTGTGTTGGTTCTTGATTGTTTCAGATTGATTTTTGAGATTTTACAGTGAGTTGAATCCAGTCTCAAAGACATGGGTTTGACCCTGTACTCGAATGTAAACTTTCATTGAGCACTCGTGTGTAATTCGTTTTTTTTATTTGAGTTAGTGCCAGTCTTTTTGGCTCATTTATATCGACCTCTACAATTTTGATGGCGGTTAGTATTCACTGTTGTGATGATTTTATGTACTGTAGTGGCGAGGCAGTGCACGCGTGCGTGTACTGCAGCCACACAGTTTGGTTTGATTTATCCACTTTGAGATTTTCTAATTATTTATTTAATAATTGGATTTGGTTGTTAATTGCTGTTTAAGCAATTCTGTTGTTTTCCAAAATTATCTTCATTGATACCCTTTTTATCTATCTTTGTTGATGATTTGGATTTGCTGATATGTTGTTTAACACTGTTTAGTGTTATATCTGCCGTTATCCGATTCTCTTATCGAGAAGCTGGATATACGAGATTTCTATGACTGTCGTCTATTTGATATTGATTATTATTGCTTCTGTGCATTAATAACCGAGTTTGAATTAGACTGACTCATGTATTATTTTCTTTTGAATGTAATACTCGGGTCAGACCCGAGTTATTTCAGGTTGTAGATTTCCTGCTTTGGGTTGCTGTTGAGCTACGAAGACTTTTCATATCTTTTGAAGTGGTCTGCGTCTTTTTTGTGGTAGTCAGTGTACTGATTAGGTTGATATGTATTCATGTACATTAGTTGATAATGTATTTGTATATATAACTTCCAGAGTCGACAGTTGTAGTTGTATCATATGTATTGTGTCAACTGTATTGTAACTGACATCAATTATATATATATATATATATATATATATATATATATATGAGACTTTTGTTATCTGTGTTCCGCATCTTTTTGTATCTGTGTTAGTATTATATATATTGTCCTAAACTATCATGAACCATCGTAGTTCGTTTTATACAGGAATTGGGTATGTCGATGGGAGTGAATAAATAAGAGATGAAAAAGGAAAAATATATACCAATCCTATCGAGGTAACCAATACTAGTGTAATGCCAACTATGGATGACCGCTCCTATCCAGCCTTATTCTTCGTGATAACAGACAGTATTTCCTTTAATACTCTTTGTTATTGTGAGCATAGAGGTGGGGCGTCACAGTTGGTATCAGAGCTTGGGGTTTATGGACATAATATAAAACATAACTTGGATGGAACATGTGTTACAACTATTTTGTCGATGTTTTATTTGTGCTTTGAGTCAAAACTAAAGTTTTTAAATTATGATGAAAATTTTAAATATCTTTATTTAAAAATAAAAGTGAAACTGTGTTTTGTTGATTTGATTAAATTGTGTTCTGTTTATCAGAGTGCGCAGCAGAAACAGTGAAACTGTCTTCGCTGAGTACAACTGATAATCTTTTTGATTTAAAAATCAAAGTGTGAAATTGAGTTAAATTTCATTTGTTGTCTACATAGCTAAATTTATTTTGTTTCTTTAAAAAAAAATTCGAATCTGATTGAGGATTCGAAGCGGTTACAGCTATGTGATTTTTGTTGAGATTTTTGCTGGTTTTCTTTTATGCTAATCATATATTGATTAGATTTTGCTGTTTTGAATTATCTTCATTAAAGACACATTCGAATGATTTCTTTGTTCTTTTTGTAATATACGTGCAAATTTGAGTTGCACGTTACTGCATTAATTTTACGTTGAACCGATGTTTGGTTTAAATGTATTTTGTTGCCGTTATCTTTATAACGGGATTTTTACATCGATGCTAAATTTTGAGGCACGGTGTTTTGTTGGCAATTTTTATGAATGAAAATTCATTGGTGTTACATTTTGATGTAAATTATTTTGATGAGATTTTGACCTATAAAAATTACTGTCGCTTTGGCTTCAGTAACCGTCAAATTTCAAAATGGATTTTCAAGCGGTTATTCCGCAATGCTGATTTTGAGATTCGTTTTACGATGTTTTGAGAAGTACAATTTCCCCTTCGAAATTGCTACTGATGCTGTTGTTTTAATCACGTGATTGGAAAATCGTTTTAAAATGAAAATTGTTTATAAATTTTTTTAACAGTTTGCGCTTTCAAATGAATGAGGAAGCGACTTAAACAATTCAGCAAAATTGAGGATTATGACCCCTTTCTTTTACTGATTCGCTTAACTCCGGACTTGTCCAGTTGAGAATGTGAATTGTTATTTTTATAAAATAAATAAAATTGTTTTCAGGAATTTTACAGTTTGCGCTTTCAAAAGAATGAGGAAGCGATTTAAACGTTTCAGCAAAATCGAGGACTATGACCCCTTTCTTTTACTGATTCGCTTAATTCCGGACTTGTCCGTTTGGGAATGTAAAGTGTATTTTTACAAAATACACAAATTTTGCACTTTCAAGGAAACGATGAAGAGAATCAAACGGTTTAGTAAAACACGTGGTATGGGACATGTGCGTTTGATATTTCGGTTAATTCCGGACTCGTTAATTGAAATATCTGCTGTTTTGATGATTTTGATGATTTTGCACTTTCAAGGAAACGATTAAGAGAGTTAAACGATTTAGTAAAACTCGTGGTTATGGGACATGTGCATTTGCTATTTTGGTTAATTCTGGACTCGTTAATTGAAATATTTGATGATTTCGTGTGCTTTCGAGCCACTATGATGGACCTTCGGGTCATATGTTGGACCTTCGGGTCATATGGTGGACCTTCGGGTCAAATACCAGTACTAGACCTTCGGGTCACTCTGCGGACCTTCGGGTCATTTGTTGGGCGCCAAATTATGTTGAGTACTTGGTAGGCTTCGGTCATTTGTTGATGCACGTGCGGCGAACTAAAAACTCGCCATCTGATGGGATCGATCCAAGCTTTTATGTTGATTTTCTAGTCTTCTTAATTGATTTCTAGATATTTGTTGTTTCTAATTATCTGCAGGAAATTTGATATCTGATGTTATGAGATTTAATTATCGTATCGATAATTAAATATTTGAGAATTCTGATTATCGCTTGAGATAATTAGATTTTTGTTGTTTCTGATTACCGCTTGTGATAATTAGATATTTGTTGTTTCTGATTATCGCTTGAGATAATTAGATTTTTGTTTTTCTGATTATCGCTTGTGATAATTAGATATTTGTTGATTCTGATTATCGATTTTGATAATCGGATATTTGTTGTTTCTAATTATCGCTTGTGATAATTAGATATTTGTTGATTCTGATTATCGTTTTTGATAATTAAATATTTGTTGATTTGAGATTTGATTATCGTTTTTGATAATCGAATATTTGTTGATTTGAAATTTGATTATCGTTTTTGATAATCGGATATTTGTTGTTTCTAATTATCGCTTGTGATAATTAGATAATTGTTGAATTTGATTATCGTTTTTGATAATCAGATATTTGTTGTTTCTAATTATCGCTTGTGATAATTAGATAATTGTTGATTTTGATTATCGTTTTTGATAATTAAATATTTGTTGATTTGAGATTTAATTATCGTTTTTGATAATTGAATATTTGGTAATTTGAGATTTGATTATCGTTTTTGATAATTAAATATTTGTTTATTTGAGATTTAATTATCGTTTTTGATAATTGAATATTTGGTAATTTGAGATTTGATTATCGTTTTTGATAATTAAATATTTGTTGATTTGAGATTTAATTATCGTTTTTGATAATTGAATATTGGTAATTTGAGATTTGAATATCGTTTTTGATAATCGAATATTTGTTGATTTGAAATTTGATTATCGTTTTTGATAATCAGATATTTGTTGTTTCTAATTATCGCTTGTGATAATTAGATAATTGTTGATTTTGATTATCGTGTTTGATAATTAAATATTTGTTGATTTGAGATTTAATTATCGTTTTTGATAATTGAATATTTGGTAATTTGAGATTTGATTATCGTTTTTGATAATCGAATATTTGTTGATTTGAAATTTGATTATCGTTTTTGATAATCGGATATTTGTTGTTTCTAATTATCGCTTGTGATAATTAGATAATTATTGATTTTGATTATCGTTTTTGATAATTAAATATTTGTTGATTTGAGATTTAATTATCGTTTTTGATAATTGAATATTTGGTAATTTGAGATTTGATTATCGTTTTGATAATTAAATATTTGTTGATTTGAGATTTGATTATCATTTTTGATAATTAAATATTTGAGATTTGATTATCGTTTGTGATAATTGAATATTTGTTGATTTGAGATTTCTGATTATCGCTTTTGATAATTAGATATTTGATGTTTTCTGATTATCGTTTTGATGATTGAAAATTAGCCAGTTTTGATGATTTTGAGATTTCCTAGTCCCAAATTGATCCTAGAGTATGCTGATTTTATTGAATCGCTGTTTTCTATCTATTTCTGTTAATAGTTAGAGTTTGTTGATTATGGAATTTGTGTTTTCTAGTTAATTGTTGGATAACTAGATATTTGCAGTTTGCGATTTGTGATTTGTGTTTCATAATTATCTTTGTTGATAATTAGATTTTGTTGTTTTCTAATTATCGTATCGATAATTAGATATTGCTGTTTTGTGATTTCTGTATTCTAATAATCTGATTGAAAATTGAATATTGCTGATGATTGCATTTATTCAGTTTTGCTGCTTTCTGATTATCTATTGATAGTTAGATTTTGTTGAAAATTTGTGAATCTCTTTTATTGGAATTAAAAGATTTCTTTGGTATTTGTGTTCTCGATTCTTATTTTTCTAGCGTAACCAGTTTATGGTAGAAAAATGATTGTTATAGACAACTTTAATTATGAAAATTGCGGGGATGCAATTTCTATAAGGAGGGGAGTCTGTAACAACCCTGGGATTTTTATAACAATAAATTATCGTCAAATGACGATTTAATTTGGTTGCTAAGTGCTATTGACATTTAATTAGTTGAAAATTCTTTTGAATATTGGTCTAACGGTTATGCGGGCTTTAAAGTTGAATTTGTAGCCCACGCTTTCATTCGTTGTTCTGAGGCCGAGATGATAATATTCGACCGTTTCTCCATTTTCGTTCATTTCTCATTTTCGAAACCCTTAATCAAAATAAATCGAACGAGAGAAAAAAAATGGTGGCGCTCGTTCTCTTCTTCGTCCCTTTGTGAAAACTAGGGCTTCAAAAATAAGGGTTGCTCGTCTTTCGCTCGTTCTTCAATTCGATAGCTAGGGCTTTGGAAAATCGAGGGTCAATCAGATCGATCGAATGCTCCGTCGATCGTCATGTTCTTCGCTTCGGAAAAGGTGAGGGGCTCTTTCCTCTCACATCTAATTCGAACGTGTTATTTTACTAGTGGTCTTTGCGATTTTGGCTTTGAACAGTTTGATTTCTGTCTTGTTGTTGGGGATCTCTGATTTTGTTTGATTCCTTGATACTTTCAGCATTGCTCATTATTTTGAACTGCATATTATTTTGGCTATATTGTTTCGTGTTGCTCGTCTTAAGGGAAATCGCTGTTCGTTTTTGGGTCTGACAATTTTGAGTTATACTCACACTTCTATTTTATAGTCATCAAACGCCTGTCTTTGTTTTGAAACATAGCTTGCTTTGATTTTTGGAAGTCTATTTTAGTGTGATTTTTACATCACTACTATCTGTGCTTTGCACTGCATTTTTCCACCTGTGAGTTCGAGACAGTGCTTGAGTACTTGCATGTGTATCTGAGCATTTGTGGTTGTAGTTGTGTTATTAGTGTCCATCTCCGTATGGAGTAGTTTTGCACTTCAGTGGTTATACACATATGGCCACTCCTTGTTATAGTTGAACGCTTAAGTGTAATTTCGTGTTCTGTCCTCCCTGTAGTTATTTGCTTTCTATATTGTTTTATGCGATGATATTCAAGACATTTCTGTCTTTGTTCGGAACTGTTGTACCCTGATTTTTGACTGAGTTCGATTTCTTGTTTTCTTGGTTATCATGACACTGTGTGATTTCGTTTGAATTTGGCTATTTATTTGAAAGTGAACTGTTGACTTCGGTCACTTTCACCTGCGACCTTATTTGTGGTTCGATGCTTTGGCTTCTCTGTTCACTGCCTCGAGTCATTTGCAACCTGTAACTTGACTTGTTTGTGAATTTTCATTGCCGTTTCATGACTCCGGCCACTTGTACTATTTTGACTTTGGTATTGTTTCATTTGATATTGACATGTATGTGTGTACATATATACATGCATACATGTATAATTGTATTTGCTCGGCTGTGGAATCATTCGAACTTGTTCGATCCTTTTATTTGAAACTGTTGCTTCATGAATTTGATTGTAAATTGCTACTTGGTGTTTTATGTTGATCGGCCAGGTTGTTATTGGGATTCTACACATCGCTGTAGTATTGCGTATGGCTTCATGCCTGAACTTGTTTGGCAGTAGCCTTTTTGTCACTGCTGTTTACATGTTGACTTCATGAAATTGTCATTGAGTAGTTCGGAACTGCTATGACTATACTTGGTGCCTGATGCATTCTATCTTTTGGTAAAAAGGAAACTATCTGTCCACTGTTTTATTCTTATGGCATTGGGACAGTGTCGTTTCACTATTTGTTTACCTGTACACTGTTTTGACTTTGAGTTTCACTCAAGTCTTCATGCACTTTTATTGAGATAGGGTATAGATGCATTGTATTCTTAGTGTTGCATTGTTGTATCACTTGATGTACAATGCATTATTGCTTATGTACACTTGTGTTGTGTTGCTCTTGAGTTGAACTGGTACATTGCCTTGTGGTCTTCATACCTGTAGTGTCTGTGCATTTTATGTAAGTATGTTATTGCATTGTCTACATTGGTATTTTTGATCTGAAGCGTGAACTTGTTCACTGTTTTCCTTTTGCTTGAATTGGTTGAGCCTGGTTTGTTGGTTCTTGATTGTTTCAGATTGATTTTTGAGATTTTACAGTGAGTTGAATCCAGTCTCAAAGACTTGGGTTTGACCCTGTACTCGAATGTAAACTTTCATTGAGCACTCGTGTGTAATTCGTTTTTTTTATTTGAGTTAGTGCCAGTCTTTTTGGCTCATTTATATCGACCTCTACAATTTTGATGGCGGTTAGTATTCACTGTTGTGATGATTTTATGTACTGTAGTGGCGAGGCAGTGCATGCGTGCGTGTACTGCAACCACACAGTTTGGTTTGATTTAACCACTTTGAGATTTTCTAATTATTTATTTAATAATTGGATTTGGTTGTTAATTGCTGTTTAAGCAATTCTGTTGTTTTCCAAAATTATCTTCATTTATACCCTTTTTATCTATCTTTGTTGATGATTTGGATTTGCTGATATGTTGTTTAACACTGTTTAGTGTTATATCTTCCGTTATCCGATTCTCTTATCGAGAAGCTGGATATACGAGATTTCTGTGACTGTCGTCTATTTGATAATGATTATTATTGCTTCTGTGCATTAATAACTGAGTTTGAATTAGACTGACCCGTGTATTATTTTCTTTTGAATGTAATACTCGGGTCAGACCCGAGTTATTTCAGGTTGTAGATTTCCTGCTTTGGGTTGCTATTGAGCTACGAAGACTTTTCATATCTTTTGAAGTGGTCTGCGTCTTTTTTGTGGTAGTCAGTGTACTGATTAGGTTGATATGTATTCATGTACATTAGTTGATAATGTATTTGTATATATAACTTCCAGAGTCGACAGTTGTAGTTGTATCATATGTATTGTGTCAACTGTATTGTAACTGACATCAGTTATATATATATGAGACTTTTGTTATTTGTGTTCCGCATCTTTTTGTATCTGTGTTAGTATTATATATATTGTCCTAAACTATCATGAACCATCATAGTTCGTTTTATACTGGAATTGGGTATGTCGATGGGAGTGAATAAATAAGAGATGAAAAAGGAAAAATATATACCACTCCTATCGAGGTAACCAATACTAGTGTAATGCCAACTATGGATCGCCGCTCCTATCCAGCCTTATTCTTCGTGATAACATGCAGTATTTCCTTTAATACTCTTTGTTACTGTGAGCATAGAGGTGGGGCATCACATATAGTATTAACAAAGTGAATCAATGTAAATAATAGTTAATACCTGGTATCACTTATAATAGTAAAATTAGATTTTATCGAAAAGACGTGGAAGTGATAAATTCAGCTAAAATGTCACACTGCTAGCTAAGGTGATATTTGAACGTTAATATTAAAATTGTTTGACATTAATTGCCGACTGAATTTATACCTTTGAGTTGCGCAATCGTAATGATGAATACTCTGAAAAACCATACAATTTAATTAATTTATAATCGTCATAAATTAATTATATTTATGAAATATTGATTATTATATTATATTTTATTTAATGTTTGAATGTTATTAGTATTTAAAGAAAATCGTATATAAAAAAGTTATGCAGTCGTGTATTGATATGAGATATCGATTGATTTAATGCGATTAATTATTAAATGATTTAGTTGAGATTTAATGAGATATTAAAGTGGGAAGTAAATGTGACATATGTGTAATTAATTAGGAGTTTTGTTTTATCTTCTTTGGGTATATGAAAGGGCACATGGACATATATGGCGTATATTGCAAAGTGAACATATATGTGACATGATTGTATGATGATAAATAAGCATATGTATGTGATATATACTATCACATATTATAAAGCTAAGTTTACATATATATAATAATTTAAACTAATTTAAATATAATTTAAATTTATCTTTTATCTTAGTAAAAATCAAAATATCTTAATTTGAAAGGCTAACTTGGTATATTAAATATTATAAAGATATCTACAAAATTCAAATTTAATAATTCAATGTTAACTATACTAAATTTATTTAATTTATAAAATTATTATATCAAATTCAATTTCATCCTAAAATAATTTAGTAGTCTGAGTATGTGCAATTTAGTCCAAATTCACATTATGGAACAATGCATATAAACATTTTGGATATATGAAATTTCATAGCTTAAATTACAGCCAAATTAAATAAATAATTACTATATATAAAATTTGATATTAAGTAAAACATAATTTGTATAACTTGATCAACATCATTAACATGGATTAACATAAATGCATAAACCAATGTTCTAGTAGATACATATGTTTCACCTTGAATTTTATTTATAAAACAACAATTATAACAACTTTAAATTATGCCAGACTCAAAAGATATTAAAATACATCACATAACTCAACATGGATCATAAGTGATTATACATGAGTATGTATCGTAAATTAATAAATGTACCACTTAGATCCAGTCCTTTATGACATGTCAATTTGAGAATGGACTCATATTCCTTGAATCACCGCTCGATGTTGCAACGATCGAATGAACCACTTTTATTTTGATTTGCTTGATGATATTTGGGCGAAAATTTTGGACATTAGGGAGGTAAGGATTGGAAGTGGTGGATATGAAAAGAGAGGAGCAAAAGAAGAAAGCAGTTAAAAAATTTAATGTGAAAGCTTAGGTATTTAAGGAGAGACCTTTCACCTCCCTCACTGTAAAACTTCCTTTCTTTAATTTTACTTATGCCCTAGATCTAATTCTAAACCACCATATCTCCTAGCATGGCTAGCCATAGATGGTCCTCCTCATAGACCAAAGATTCCAAAGGCCATTAATCAACTAAAATATATTTAAAACCCATTTACATTTATGCATCGATGGCGTATATCGAGTGTGCATACATAACTTTTATATACACATTCAAATAATTACTAATGAATCACATATCATTTCTAGAAGCAATCCATTTTCTAACAACACCACAAACATCAAAACCACCAATAATTAATATTTCTTTAATATTAATTAATTCATAAAATTTACAAACCAATTATTTCGGCCAGTCTTTCGTAGAATTCACAAATACATTTATGTGACTAAAATGTGTAAATTCAGTAAGCTGTTAATATTAAATAATTCAAATGTTAACATTCACATGTCACCTTTACCAATGGTGTGTCAGTTTAGCCAAATTCTTCGCTTAAATATCTTTTCGGTAAAATGATATTTTACATTACTTTAAGTGGACTAATAGTGACAATGACTTATGCACGTTCTGTTCACCAACACTATATCAGTTTGGATGTATGGAATTTGGTATTGGTCAAAACTCCAATATTATCTACATTCAACTTGATTAGTCCATAAACAAAGTTCTTGGTTCAAAAATTAAATTTATTATTAACTGCACTACTTTAGCTAGAGATTTTGACTTCGAGTTAATTACAATTGCTCATGATACTAACCTCATACAAAAAATGAAATGAATTTTCTATTAAATAGAGCTTCACTTCCATTGCTTCAACTTAGACCTAACTGTAGTCATTCAATGGATCATCATGTTATGATTTAATTACAATCAAAGTTGAGTATTCACATTGGAGTTCCATGAGACTCTCAAGTCGAGGGAACTATGTAACATCATCACACTGAGATTTCTTGTTTGACATAGTTCTCATCAACCAACAGGAAACTCTCAAACGAGCCATTCCATAGTTATTCAATAACTACAAGTAAGTAACCCCTTGGTGCCCCAGAACTCATGAATAATACATTGCCTATCATTTGGAGAGCGTTACACATTTTGGTCTCAACGGATGTATCGATGTCCTTTCTCAAAACATCTTAACCATGAACATTTAAAACAAAATATCATTTTATTTTGTGATTAGTTACTCATGATTGCAAGTATTTGCATCTACAATCACATAACATTTTATTCTAGGATTCTTATTAATATATTTTAAATTAATTACTTAATTAGTTATATCACAATATAACTAAGTATATAAAAGAAAAAAATCACCGTTACTGCGAACAAGGTTGACTACTGAGTTAGATATATGTAATAAATTACATAATTTTCCCTTAGGGCATACCACTAACTCTTTCAATCTCTCACTTGCACTTAGGGTCAACTATGGAATCTTAATCCCATTCTTCCGATCAGTTCAAAATTGATCGAGCTATTCCCTTAGTGAATGGACCTGCTATATTGTATTACTAACTACTTTGTCAGCCAACATTTCTTTGTCGTTGATAAACTGCCTTTATAATATGGAACTTTCGAAGTATGTGCCTAGATGTTCCGTAAGCCCTAGTTTCTTTTAAGATCTGTATCGCGACATTGTTTTCACAAAACAATGTCATGGGATTCTCAACATTTAGCTCAATTATAAATTTATGCAATTATATTTACACTACTTTCATTATGGTGTTATTTAAGGTGATGTACTTACCCTTTTGGTTGAATCAGGAACCACTACCCGTTTGGAACATTTCCAACTCAAAGCTTCTTAATTAAGGTTGCATATGCATTTAGGGTTGACATACTATATGTTAATACCGTAGGTATTGATTTTGATGACAACAACCACATAAATATGACTATTAGCGTATCTCCAAGTTATGTAGTTATTTCAGATATATTATTCAGACATTTACAGAAATAAACAAGAACTCAATGGAAGAAAGTGGCTTATACAAGAAGGTTAATCAAAGCTATGGAAGAACAAAACTGATTGAAGAAGAATGCTGAAATGACAGAAGTGTTTGAAATGATGAATAGTTGGTTGAGTCTTAGAATTCCCTGTTGAAGATCCCATGGCAATTATACTTAAAGATCATCAACCGTTGACCTCAACCGAATTACAAAAATCCCCAAAAAAGGGTACTTTTGAAATCCGAAATTTGCAACACTTATTGATGTTGCTGATCTGTTGCTGTTCTATTTGGAAATTGTCTATATATTGACATATGGGGGTCAAGTATGTCGATATCCCATTGGTCAGTTTTTTAAAATTTAAATCAAGGTATTTTCCTGCCACCTCTTCACCAAAAGACACGTCTCTTCAAACACTATACAAAGGCCGAAAACGAATTTTCCAATCAATTATCTCTTCTTTCTCTTACTCTTTCTCTTCCATACTTTTGCAAAAGAAATCCATAGCATACTTTCATTCTCTTTGCAAATCCATACCATTTCACTCCGATTCTTCAAGAATTTGTAAACCACATTATATAAGAGAGTTTCTAATTGAATTCATATCATTCTCTCTCCGATTTCATCCTATTCCTCGAAGAATTTCCAAAGATATATTGCTATTGGAGGTCTGATCATTGTAACAAATCTGCAAGAATATGTATTGAAGATATGACTCATTGTCATACTTTGTTGTTGTTTGTAAAAGGGAGAAGGTGTTCTTGTAGCCTGTGAAATCAAGAGGGTGTTTCTTGTAGCTTGTGAAATCAAGATTATAAAGGTGTTCTTGCCAACCATGGAAAGCAAGCGATTATAGTGAAATTCTGCATGGTGTACTATGGGACTGGATATAGGATTTGTTATATCCGAACCAATATAAAAATCCAGGTGTTATTTACTTTACCGCATTTTACTTTATTATATGATTGTTGGTTTTTGTTTGCACTTTGATTAAATATAGTGTTAAATTCATAAGTTAGTTTTAAAGATTTGAAATATACACTTCATCGCCTCAAGTGTTCAAATAGCCTTAAGATCCATTCCGCATTATGTTATAGACAACCCCCATTTCCAATACTATATTCAATATCACTTATGAAGTTTGAGTCCAAACTCTCTTTAATATGGAGTTCATTGTTTCTATGAAATATTATCTAGTATTTCATAAATACTCGAGAATATCATAACTACAATTTAGTTATTTTAATCAGATTTTAAACCTCGCTCAATGTACCAATAACGTAAGTGAATTGTGATATAGTAGCAATATGTGATAATAATTCCTATTGCCGATATATAAGGAATCCATGTCATGTGTTCTATATTAAACATTTCAATATGGTGTTTGTAGATATAATTTGGGATAATCCCAACATCCTTACTTATAGTTATAGAAATATATTAATACCTCTTATTATTCTTTCTTATAGGCAGACGCTTCCTTTGTATTTTGACTGAAAAGCAAACTATTTGATTTCTTTACAAAATATTTTCTAAATTCCAGTGCTTATCGAATGATACTACCGTATCGGTTCTTGGATCTTATCCAACACTTACAAACTCAGTAATCACTTCCATTGACATTATGACATTTTTCTTAACATGTGCAAGCATTTTATTCTAAATCATTATTCAGAATTTCTATTTCAACAAAGATGTTCAAATTTAAAGTTATATTGGGTGATAATTTTGCGAGTAGAATCTGAACTAACTCAAACAAGTTGATTGACGAGTCTATTGCGCTAATTTCAGCAACTGAAATTTATGAGGTTATTCTTATCACTGTTATATCGGTCTTCCTTTCAAAGAATCAACCATGGCCATGGATCATTTCCTTTTGGGTATAACTACCAAAATAGTATTTCAATGATATTCTTAGAATCTATTTTGAATTCAAGCATCGTGCCATATGTTAAAGTCTATACCCTTTATGGCTTATTAGAAACTGGGGAAATTGCTACTACAAGCAATTCCTTTCCTCGACAGTGATATGGAACTCATATTTCTATTTAATGTGAGAGAATTCACGTTAGACATTTTAACGAGTTATGTTTATTTTAGGCTCAGTTAATTTATTTTCATCTTTTATAATCAGTTTCCCTGTTAGATTGTTTGGAATGTATCCAATACTTACATAAAACTAATTCAAGAGTTTATGAAACTTATATTCATAACATAAATTAGTCAACCATTGTTGGTTAGTCCCAATCTCCTTTTGGGTGGTTCACACAAGGTCCGTCATAATCGAATTTTACGTCGGTTTATTGATCCACACAATATATTAACTCCTTGGCCTAGGACATGTAGGGGTTTCTTATCAACTCATATCTTATATGAGCTCGTAAACTACGCATTATATGAAATTAAATTTAACATATGTACTTGCTCTTAAGTACATATCCTTGTATATGGAAGTTAACCCAACATAACTCATCATCAATTGTACTTTGTCCAACTAAGTTCGGTTACCCTTATCGATACATCATTACGCATCATTGGGAGGAGTGACTTTTAAGGTTAAATATTATTCTTTTTAGGTACTTTAGAAGTCTTTATAATATACTTACTTATTCGATCAAATCGAATAATATTATTTCCTTTGCATGTTAGTTTTTCTAACCATAGATATACTACACATGTATGAAATACACATTTACATGTGTATGATAATTCATTGGTGAATTTATGAAGTCAGTGGATTTATTTTGGTATCATTAGACCTTGGACTAAATACATCTACATGCATCAATTTGAAGATTTCATTAATTCTTTGTCACTCCCACCGAATGGTTGCTTTGCCATTAATCGCTTGAGATACAATCCAACATTGTCATTTGATTCATTATCATATGTCAGAGAATTATTTCTTAAAGATATAGCATAGTTTGTAATTCCAAAATAATTGTTAAAATTTTATGTACTTCAATATTTTCTTTTCTAGAACATCACAAATGTTATGAAAACATATACCATTATAGGTGTATTTTATAATGAATATTCACAATATTCATACCAAAATAAAACTATATTTATTCACTCAATACTAAAAAACAATTATTATTTTATAAGTAATATTTGGTATGTACAAAAAATTATTTTTATATCTGGATGCAGGCACTAATACATTCCATATGTTATGCTCCCACTATGTTTGCCATTATGATAGTAGCTCATGAAATACGAAGCTTCATTCGACTACTTATTATGGGCTATTTATTTCTTTTACTGTAATTAGTTTAAGGTTGAGAGTTATCGATCAAATACCTTAAACACATATAATTTTTTTTATATATTATAATTATTGACGCCAAAAATGGGCATCAGCACCCATAGAATCTTATGGAGATTAAACAATGAATGAAATCAAAAAACCAAGCAGAAAAAGTAAATGAACACATAGATTTTTACAGTGGTTCGGCAATCTTGGCCTACATCCACTTCATACTTTTATTAATATTTCACTGGATTAAAATTACAAGGATATTTGGATCATCTTGGATCCATTAATACAAGATTCAAGAATAAAAATGGCAAAGCCTCCGGAGTAGGGAGAAAGTCCCTTTTCTGAAGCTATGCTTGCTGTATTTATAGCAGAAGGCGTGCATGGATCTGGTTGAAACTTTACAAGAAAGCACTTTAGGTCCAGAAGGGCCCACCATATCGATCGGCCATGTTAATTCGATGATCAATAACAATCAATATACATATAGCTGATCCTTTTTCTTAGCTCCAATCACTATGCGATCGATGTTGGAGGGTCCCACGTGCTTCTTGATGTTGCTCCTAAAATATGGGATCATTATGAGTTATAGATTGTGAAATATGGATCGATGCTAGTCAAAGCTAAAATGTACACCGAAGTTCACCGATTGTTATGTTGAATCATCCAAGAATGATCAGTGAATATCGATCGGCCTTCCTTACCCTACCACTTTGGGATGCACGATCGTTATGGTATGCTCCCATTGCCATGTTGTTGATGCTCTAAAAGTATCACATGAACTGGCTTTATGGATCTCAATATATTAAATGCTCTCCAACGACTTGAACTATTTCCTACTGGTCGATCCAAACAAATCATTGTTTCATCCATAGCTTGTGTATATGAACTTCAATCAATTCCAAACTTGAGATATAACTTCACGGGGCTAGGCTAGTGACTTCATGCTAGCTACATTTTGATTTGGTCCTGTTTCGAATATGTCCGACTATTGTATATAGTACTGTACGTAACTAACTCTTCAAGTTGTCGACCATTCTTTTCTGGTCGAATCGATGATATAACGGCTTCGCCAAAAGGCGGGATAACATTTGCCCCCTAAAGTACGTCTTGTGAGTAACATGACGTGCTTTGAAGCGAAAAGAGTCTGAATTGTTGTAAAGGGGTCCATTAAGCTTCCTGATTAATTAATATTCCTCTATTGTCTATCGATAGTATAAATCCGAAGTCGTATTCTATTTGTATATACAAATTCGGTCACACGGAACCTACAAGCCCTCATTTATCTAATTCAATCTCAAATTCCAGGTTTGATTGCAATTTTTTTTATTTCGAAAGGCTGAACTTTTAAAACTGTTTTTATGTATACATGTTTATGTTGTTGGCTCCCGTACATGTTTGAACGTCCACAGGCCGTTGCCTATCTTCATGGAATTCTACATGTTCATGTTTGTGATCAAATTCTCACGATCATTCATCATCCTTCCTTTCATTTATTTCTTTCTCTTCCTTCCCTTTTTTTATATATACCTAAATTGAACCATTTTCGATCATGGAATTGATTGTCGTAGGTTAGGCAGTGAAATGATCGCTCTACTGCATAAATAAGTGACAAAAAGGATCGATCAGCATAAAGGTTGGGATGGATCGGCATGTGATGGTATGATCGGCTTATGGCTTAGAAAACGACCGACCAAACCCTTCAAAGCGAAAATAATCGGCCAAATCCTTCAAAGTGAAAACGATCGGCTAAACCCTTTTTCTATATAAGGCTTGAGACTTAGAAATTTTTCCTTTACCTAACTCTTTACCTTCCTCCTGAAACGAAGACACGAGACGAACCACTTCCCTCTTTCTTCCGCCGATCCCCACAGCAATCATCTTCTTCCATACTTGGGCTTCGAACTGACTTCGATTCCTTCCCTTTATATCTTGAACTTAGGTAAAACATCTTCTGAATTTTCCGCATAACTCTTAAAACAACTTCGAACCTATGACAGTCGACATGGATCTTTTTTTCCCTTCTTTACTTATGATTGTGTAGAATGGAGATGAGGAGGCTCACCTAGAAGAGAAGTGAGTGAACTACGATCATAGCCGATCGTATGTTGAAGGAGATAAAGTTGTGGAGATGAGGGTGTTGTACGATCGACCATACATGGTTGTTCGTGGATGGTTACTGAAACTCTGGGCCATTGGAGTTTGAGAATTGCCTGAAAACGATCAGATATGGTAACATGGGCAAGAACAATCGGTGGGTAGGATGATCGACTAAGGTCGCTTCATGGAAACGATCGACATATCAAGAACGCTCGGCCTATACGACACTTTAAACAATTGACCCATGTAATACTAGAACATTCGGTTTAGACTTGAACTAAGTGTTTTTACTTCACATATTAACCATTCCTCCCCTTTTCTCATAAAATGGGATAAAAATAAATTAAGTTGAACTAAGCAACAAGCACCAGTTTCTCGTACACACTTAGACTTGAATATGACTAGCATATGATATGGCATCCATGACTAATAACATATTGCCTTAGAATAAATGTCATGAATTAAAGCCTTTAATCACCATGTTAAAACACATTCGTAACATAGATAATAATCAGATTTCTATTGGCTATCATTTGTTAATGGAACTCAAGCTGAATCTATTTGGATAGATTTTTAAGTCTTGTTGCCTCTTCTATCTTCAGTTATGCATAATTGTTACTATCTGAACATCACTTTATCACACCGCACTTGCACTCACTATGCACTGGGGGTACAGATTATTTTTTTCTAATTATGATTTTTACTAAGTTTGATAGCAAGGGAATCTAGGTGTTTCAGGCACTTCGCCATCATCTGTGCAGTTAAAGCGCTCGGCAGACTCAATGCGGCAGAGGTGCAAAAAGTCATAGCGGAGATACAACGAGGATATAGCGGGATATAACGGATGACTCTAAAATAGCATATAAAACTCATACTTAATGTTTTAACAAATATATAAATGGTAATTAAGTGAAAAATTAACATTCAACTGAATTATAATTAGTACATAAATAATTTTAAATAAAAACATGTGCGAATATACTGTAAATAAACGTAAAACTGTTATATAACATAATTGAATTTAGTAGAATATTAGAGTATTTTCATTTTGAAAATATATTAAAAAATCAATTAAATAAATTAATTTCATAATTTTTATAATGTATAAATATCATTTTTCAATTCATTTCTTTTAAAGAAGATATAGCGGAAATAACGAAATATAGCGGAAATATCGGGATATAACGGAAATAGCGAGGCTTAAAGCGGAAAAGCTATATTTGGGGCTATATGGAAATATCATAGCAGTAGAAATCCGCTATGAGATATAGCAGGGTTATAGCGGGGTAATAGCGGGGCACTAATTGCACATCCATCATGCCAGCTGGATCTTCTTCACATAGGACTAACTCCGACGTGGAGTCTAGTTCAGCAATTGAGTCTGACAGTCTGTCACTTAGTCATAATTCAGAACAGCCAGAAAGCTCAGGTTCCCAGCTTGATCTTTCTGAGATTATTCCCGTCTTTCCACTATAAGTTATCGAACCTGCGCCCGACGCTTAGAGGACGCAATCATCCTCAAAAATCCTCCCGATTCAATAGCTTCAAAGATTAAAGAAGACGCTCTCCAGAGGATTTGCACAAGGCGCGGGATTCCTTTTGATGATGTGTTGGTTCCGTCACGAGACGACATGGCTCATAGACCTCCCGAAGGGTATACAACATGTAAAAAATTCATGTGTTGGACGGGATGCATCCCGCCTTTCAATTAATATATCCGGAAGATCTTACACTGTCTAAGGATAGCTCCAGCACAACTCCATCCAAATGGTTATGTGCTTCTCAACTGTACATATAAGGTATTCATGGAGTTTCTGCATCACCCGCCCACTATCGAAGACGTCCAATTTATTTTTACTTTAAAATGGCGGTCCGGGAGTCTATCGTTCACATTTCTTGAGTCGGCAAAGAGATGTAAAATTTTGACCGGCACGTGGTATAAATTAAGTGCCTTCAAGAGCCGGTGGTTCTTCATTCACTGCACGCCTGGCTTCGCTCGACAATGGCTGGAATGGCATAAGTGTTACCCACCAGTTCCATAACAATATAGGAGAATATTATCCAAGTTACATTCTGATGATGTTAATCATTTACAGGTGCCGGGCCCAGCGGTAATATTTACGAAGAGGCGGTCTCAATTTTGAAGAACGCTCCACCCGAAGAAAGAAATATTGAGTTTTTTCTCAAAGACGAACGCCTCTCCGCTTTTGGCTTGATAGAGGAGGGCCTTAATATGGGGCTCACTAAAACTACCCAGACGGATGGGATCAGATCATGGGCCGTTATTGGTCAAGGAGATAATCAATCTGGTCCCATGGTGCCCCCACCCATGAGTACTCATGAGTCTATTGATATTGGCACTGGAGGACATGGTGAAGATGCACCTGGCCGCCATGATGATAGACCTGATCTCGGGGTCGGTGTCGGACCCTCACAAGTTTCTCAATCCCCGATCGCGGTTAAAAGAAAAAAGAAAACATTCACACACAAGCCTCTAAGAAGTCGTCTTTCCAACCCAACCAACCCGTCGATGAAATAACCACTAGATCCTCTGTCCGATCTACCAATTGCACACGATCTTGATGCTTATCATTTTACCGACATGAGCATTGGAGGGTCAGAGTCTCCCATCAGTATTGGCTTGGAGATCCCTATTTCCGAAGGGGAAGTTACATCGATGAGCAAAGCTCCTACACCTAGTCTGTCGGGGGTTACACAAGGACACTAACACACACTTGCATGTTCAGCACTGCACTGTACTTGACTTGTACTTTCTAATACCCTAAGGTGATTGATATCTGCTTTTCTTTGTAGAAACAATAGTGAGGAAGAGGATCATGTTCGATTCTTTGCAAGATGTATAGCGTCAGTCATCAGGATTGCGATCCGGCTCCTACCGCGGTAGTCGAGATTATTATGATTCTAGCTATCGCCCCAGCTGCGATCGGGGTTATCAAGAAAGAGATGACAGGGACAAGCTCGCTCATGATGTACACAAATCGAGATCTAGATCTCCACCCTGAAAGGGTCCTGAAAGACCAGCTGAGCACAAGGTCTTGCCCATTGATCCCTCTCGCGGCCCTTCTACAGCTCCATTGCCTCCAAGATCCTTGGTCCCATCTCAGTCTCAGAGGCCTGGCGATCACCGCCACCATGGCGTTCACAGGCTTAGTAAAGAAAGCACCAGAGTTGAAGCTGCTTCTAAAGACCTTCTAATTGATCCAAATGTTTGTATGGTGCAACTTCAAGAGGAATTTCCGAACTTATGCTTTGACGGATTCTATTTTCCTCCCAATTTGAAGAGGGTTCCGGATGGTGTTCAGAAAATGACCATCGATTGTGTCACCGACATCCACATGCAATATCGAGAGTGGATGGAGGCTGCGGAAAAAATTTCAAAAGTTTCCTTTGAGTGCGTGGCATAAATCGAGAAACTAAAACGACAAGAGGCCCAAGATAAAAGAATCATCCACACTCTGACGAATGAACTAGAGGCCTTTAGAACCGCCTTAACCGAGGCCGAAGGAAAAGCTGATGCCGCCTTGAAATCTATGGAGGAGATGAAAACTAGTCATCTCGATATGGTTCAAGTATTACATCACCGAAACTAGGAGATAACGCTCGAGCGAGACGCGGCTCGATGCAACGAGTCTACGGCCTTGAAGGAATTAGCCGAGCTCAAGGCCAAGCTTGAATGCAATTAAAGAAAAGGACGACACTCAGAAGATCGCTTAAGATTCCTGTGAAGAGTTGGTTCACGTCAGGCTTGAGAGAGATTCGGCAATTGAAAAAGCTAAAGATGTCGACACGCTCATTCAATGCGAGACATACGCGACCAAAGACAAGGTGAGCGAAGATGTAACGAATGAGCTCGACCCGTTTCTTATTCTCTACAATGCCAACTTTTTCAAACATAAGAATTTGATGTGGCTTGGCGAAGATTATCGTTATCAACTTCATCGTGCTTCGAAATTTCTTGTCATAGAGGAGAAAAAACTTCATGGATCAGAAAATGTCGATGTAACCAAACTCGAAAGCGATGTGCTACTGGGCGATGAGCCCAAAATATTGCATGACATTCAGACTTCTCTTATGAAAGAATTCGTTTTTGCTCCTTAACATGAGGTAGGTGAGGGATCTGGATCGCCGCACTCTAGCATCACAACCGAATTGCTCCCGGTGTCTCAAGTCATGACCAGCTCTACGGCGAGCTCCTCAACTATCCCTATGTATGATCCGGACAGACCATGCCTATCTCCAATTCTTGAGTGCAGTTTTGAAGATGCTCCAACTCAACCTAGAGTTCACACCGAAGAAGGTATTTCATCGACATTTCCCTTCTCTTATAAAGTTGGGGTGCTATCGATTGATATTTCTAATCTTTTCGCCTATTTTTTCTCAGCTTTGGATCCTTCAGGCATTGCTCCTCTCCCTCCATAAGAGCCTCAGCTGGAGTCGCAGGCGGCCGCGATAGAGTTTGTTACAGTTACAATTTCGGCTGCCTCTCAAAGTACTCAAAATGAAGCCTTTGTCTTTGACGACCAACTTATGGAGGCATTATTCAAGGAGGTAAACAATCCGCACCACGAAATCTCTTTTGAAGTGGAAGTCATGATCACAAATTCCTCCGATCCTACTAGCGGGCTCAGTTTGAAAGAGCAGATTAAATGAGAGGAGCTTTCTAAAAGGTGGGTAAAGGGCGAGCCTGTTGAGACGGTTCCAGATGAACCGATTTCTTCCCCACTTCAAACGATCCCTCCTTGTGAGACAATTCCTTCGGAAGACGTTCCTCTTACTTCTAGTGCTGAAGATGATCCCATCCCTCCTACTTCCAAAGATGATACCGCCTCAGTTCATACTGTTAAGGAAACTCCTTTGAAGAAAAGTTAAGGTAGCAAAGGGTTGAAGAGGGGGGGGGGGGCGAGAAGTAGTTCAAAGGGAACCACTCCGAAGAAGCGAAAGGGGGATAAAAACCCAAAGAGTGATCTTCGGACATGTAAATATTTCAAATAATTTTCTCCTTTAAAAATTCTTTTGTTCTTACGTATGATATCTGCATTTACTTGTTTAAACGTTCGAACAGTAACATCTTTTCATTTTATGCACTCACGACTTGTTGCATGTTGGATCAAACACTGATTTGATTAATCCATCTCAAGGCCTCTCTACGGTCGTGGCCTTGAGTCATTGTAAACACTGGATATGAGTCGGAGTGTTGAGCTATCACAGTCATTCCTTGGCTGATCACATTTCCATCCCCGGTTTTGGGTCGATAAATGCACTATGTGGACGGTCGAGTCTCGTCCCAGTGGTGTTAATACTCTAACATAATCTCCAAAATATTTAAATCCGATCAATAAATGGTCGATTCATATTCATCATGTTTCTCTCTCGTTCCCCCAAGTCTGGGGCGTATATTGATAAACAAGAAGGCAAGTTATGTTTGCTTCAACTTTATACTCTTTCTCGTCGAGCCGTTGGATTAAGCTAGTGGATAGAAAACTGAGTCGCGCGTATTCTGGTTTTTAGCAGTTTATATTCCTCCTGTCAATTTCAGGTTGGAATTACATGAATTGAGAATGGTCAAATCCACTCATCCATCCATGGAGTTTGCATTCCAGTCCGCACTCTGAGGACTTAGAGTCATTCTGTGAGCGGCCGATTCACGTTCGATTTGTTCTCATATTTTAGTCCACACTCCAAGAACTTAGAGTTTTCCCGTGGTCAGTCGCGTTTCTGCCAAATTATTTATACTCCAGTTCGCACTCTAGGGGCTTAGAGTTTTCTCGTGGGCAGTCGTGTTTCCACCTGGGGCGATCGTTTTTCCGCCGAATTGTTTATACTCAAATCCGCACTCTAGAGGCTTAGAGTTTTCTCGTGGGCAGTCGTGTTTTGGTCCGGGGCGGTCGCTTTTTCCACCGGATTGTTTATACTCCAGTCCGCACTCTAGGGACTTAGAGTTTCTCATGGGCAGTCGTTTTTCCGCCGGATTGTTTATACTCCAGTCCGCACTTTGGGACTTAGAGTTTTCTCATGAGCAGTCATGTTTCGGCTCGAGGCGATCGTTTTTACATCGGATTGTTTATACTTCAGTCTGCACTCTAGGGACTTAGAGTTTACTCGTGGGTAGTCGCGTTTCCACCTAGGGCGGTCGTTTTTCCGCCGGATTGTTTATACTCCAGTCCGCACTCTGGGGACTTAGAGTTTTCTTGTGGGCAGTCGTGTTTCCGCCCGGGGAGGTCATTTTTCCACCGGATTGTTTATACTCCAATATGCACTCTGGAGACTTAGAGTTTTCTTGTGGGCAGTCGTGTTTCTGCCCGGAGCGGTCATTTTTCCACCGGATTGCTTATGCTCCAGTCCGCACTCTGGGACCTAGAGTTATTTCGTGGGCAGTCGTGTTTCCGCCCAGTGTGGTCGTTTTTCCATCGGATTGTTTATACTCTAGTCCGCACTCTGGGGACTTAGAGTTTTCTCATGGGTAGTCGTGTTTTCGCCTGGGGCGGTCGTTTTTCCACCGAATTGTTTATACTCCAGTGCGCACACTGGAGGCTTAGAGTTTTCTCGTGGGCAGTCGTGTTTCCGCCCGGGGCGGTCGTTTTTCCACCGTATTGTTTATACTCTAGTCCACACTTTGGGGACTTAGAGTTTTCTCGTGGGCAGTCGTGTTTCCACCTAGGGTGGTCGTTTTTCCACCGGATTGTTTATACTCCAGTCCGCACTCTAGGGGCTTAGGGTTTTCTTGTAGGCGGTCAATCACACCCGTTTGATTTGTACTTCATTTATCGTGTCGAGGTAAAAGTTGTCGCATGAACGGTTGAACCACGTTTATCCATGGAATGGGATCCTGCCCCCAGCATTTTGGACGAAACTTGGCAAACAGATGGTCGATTATCGTCCACTTGGTAATTGTAGCTCTTCCAATCAAGTCGAGGAAGGAGGTAAGTGATGGATGGTTGGATCGCATCCATGTCGGGGTTGGATAATCAAGTCTTGCACAATTTCCTTCGTATTCTTTCTAGCAACCGGAGATAGTGAGTTATTGAGTGGACAATTAAGTCGCATCTGTTTCAGGCTGCAATCGTGTCCATTTGTTGAAATTTTTGGTTGATAAGCAGACAGTCAATCGTAGCTACTTCAAGTCTAATTTGAAGGTTGCTGAATGGACAGTCAGTTATGTCCACATTACATTGGATTTTGACCTTGTCATGTTTTTCATTCCGTATCTCGATGTCCCAAGTCAGGGGCATATGGTAGCTGATGAACGGTCGAATCACGTTCGTCTTGATAAAAATCCTACAGGTTTTGTCATGTTCTGTGGAGATTGGCTAGCTGCCAACTTTGAGTACCTAATCACCTGCATCATTTTGGGAGTAGTTTAGTTCATGTTGGTCATAATTCACAACACAATTGATATTGGAACATGAATAATTTAAAAAAGATCCGTATAAATCTTATTGACAAGTGAAGCGATATCGTATGCTCGCTATTTAACTCTATCAAAACCCTTCTCAACTAGGAATCGACCGTAGATGGTTCAATTAATCATCAAATTTCTCAATTGATAGAAGTCGGATGTTTCTATCATCGTTAATCCAGTATGTTTTTAAGCTATAGCTATGTGTCTTGCTCGTGAATGATGTACGCACGCTCAAGATATGAGCAAAGCAAGATGGACCGGCATTGACGGATTAGTGGTAAGTCACTTGGAGTCAGACCCGAGAAAATCTGATAATCGCTTGGAGTCAATCATTGGATCGCTTGGAGTCACTCATTGGATTGTTTGGAGTCAAAAAATTCGAAGGCCAAGCATTCGACGCTTGGATTTACTTTGGTGTCTGCTTGGGGAAAAATTCTGTCTTACCCTAGTCCTGCTTTGGGTCAACGCAGAGGTTCAAAAATCATGCCCGATTTTGTACTCGTCAAAAATTCATGTGCAACACCAAGCTTGAATGAATTTTGCATCTCATTTTTTACACTTCTCCATAGGAACGTAGGACATTAGCTTCGAGGAACTCCATACTAATAATTTTTGGACTTCGAGCCATAGCAGAAGTGGATGGTTGAGCATTTGTTGATGGATATATTAATAAAAACGATCGGTTGTAGTTAGTGACCTTGATACGTACAGCACTGGATCGATCATATAGGAACGACAATAACTCAATCGTCAATTGGTTGATATACTATCAAAAAATGATCGGTTTTAAGGATGAAAGTGGAAAGATCATACTAGGTTGGCCACTGGAATGATCGTATAAGGAACGACCGCATAAAATCAATTGGTGGGGGGGGGACTAGTTGGAACGATCATATAAAAACGATCGTACAGTAACAATCGGTGAACAACGATCATGAAGAGGAGGAATTGGCAACATCCCAAGCTGCTGAAACAACCAATATGAACCACTGTAGATAACAATCATTTAAGACGATAGGGCATCTGGATTCATGATGAACGAACATTCAATGAGTGTGTATGGGTCATAACCAACCGTCGATCGTTCCCTCAAGCTCTAAAACTTGAAAATGTATGGACATTCACGAATCATATGGCTACTTGGTCACTGATCTCATCATTTCCTTCTTCTGCAAGGGTAGTATACATGGCCTTATGCCCTTGTGAAATAGTTTCCATTTAGATCTCTTCTAAATCTGAGTAGAACAGGAAACTTATCATCAAAAGCTGGATCTATCTTGGGAACATAGAAATTCACCAGTAGAAAATGGGATCCAATCGAGCCAAGAGTTCATTTCTCAATGAAAGCACCAAAATGTTGACGCCAAAAATGGGCATCAACACCCATAGAATCTTATGGAGATTAAACAATGAATGAAATCAAAAAACCAAGCAGAAAAAAGTAAATGAATACATAGATTTTTATAGTGGTTCGGCAATCTTGGCCAATATCCACTTCATACTTTTATTAATCTTTCACTGGATTACAATTACAAGGATATTTGGATCAGCTCGAATCCATTAATATAAGATTCAAGAATAAAAATGGCAGAGCCTCCGGGGTAGGGAGAAGGTCCATTTTCTGAAGCTATGCTTGCGGTATTTATAGTAGAAGATGTGCATAGATCGGGTTGAAACTTTACAAGAAAGCTTTCTAGGTCCAAATGGGCCCACCATATCGATCGGCCACGTTAATTAGATGATCAATAACGATCGATATGCATATAGCCGATCCTTTTTCTTAGCTCCAATCACTTTGCGATCGATGTTGGAGGGTCCCACGTGCTTCTTTATGTTGCTCCTAAAATATGGGATCATTCTGAGTTGTAGATTGTGAAATATGGATCGATCCTGGTCGAAGCTAGAATGTACACTAAAGTTCACCGATAGTTAAGTTGAATCATTAAATTGACTTCATGGATCTCAAGAATTGAATGCTCTCCGACGACTTGAACTATTTCCTTGATCATTCTCTGGTCGATCCAAACAAATCATTGTTTCATCTGTAGCTTGTGTATATGAACTTCAATCAATTCCAAACTTGAGATATAACTTCATGGGGCTAGACTAGTGACTTCATGCTAGCTACATCTCGATTTGGTCCTGGTTCAAATCTGTCCGACTATCATCTATAGTACTGTACGTAACTGACTCTTCAAGCTGTCGACCATTCTTTTATGGTTGAATCGATGATATTACGGCTTTGCCAAAAGGCGGGATAACAATAATACATTTGGAACAGAAATCATGTTTCTCATTCCTTATAAGTGTTATCCGACTCTTTAACCAAGTAGCTTTCTAACGAATCAGGACATCGAGACGAAGATGAAATAATTTATGGACTTGGGAAAATACTTGAAAGGGTAATAGAAATGAACTCGAGAGGTTGGAACAAGATAGAAAGTAAGGAAAGCATTTGGTATTGAGCTGATCTACTCGGTAACAATTACTTTCTCAGCCTATTGTAAGGCTCCGAAGATATAGCTTAGGGAATCATGACTTGAGTAGTCCCCGTGAAGCCCATTTCGTAGGAGATAAGCGAACAACTCCAAGAAAGCTCTGAATGAAAGTAGAAAGGTACAAGTGATTCAGAATCTCTTGAAATCAACACGATCACTAAGGAAGAATACTTGGAACACAATGGATATGAAGCGAAAGACTAAAAGTGGGAAGAAGGAGTGATTCCCCTCAAAAAAGCTAGTACTGACCAATTCTGGTTGGTATCGAGCTATTTTTATGGCTCTAGAGACTCCATCTTCCCCTTCTACTTTTTCAGATCTGAAGTAAGACTTAATATATGAAGATCTGGCGATTCCATTAGATGTTTTCCCTATAAATACAACACCTATGGCATTTGGAAAAGGACTTTTGGTACTTTGCTTTCTTTATCTTCTATCTCTCCTCAATCATAGTCAAGAAGCTATTCTTAGCTATTTTAGGCTGTTAGATCTACCAAACCCTTGTGCTAGTCTCTACAAATCTATAATTAATAATAAACAGTGAACGTAGGCCATAAATTTGCCAAGCAACTATAATATTCTGGTGTTCTCTCTATTTATCTACAATTTATTTCTAAATCTCACTTTATTTCAGGTTGCTTTAGGTGTTGTGCCATTTTTAGACTCAACATTTTGGTGCTTTCATCAAGAAAGGAGATTCCCAGGTGTAGGTCTAGCATTATATTTTGGATTGGAGTGTCCAAAAGTTTGATTTAGAAGATATTCATTAAGGAACTTGATGAATTTGCATACATGAGCCAATAATACATAGCAGAAGATCATCTGAAGCAGTTGCTGGTGCAGATGAAGGAGCTTCTCATCACACTGAGGGTAGCAACCAGTAGGCATTGCCAGGACCATCTGCTCCTCAGGAGATGGTTACCAGAGTGAAATTCGATAAGATGATGCATTTGCTAATTCAGAAGATGGCTGATAGTACGAAGGCTCTATTGATAAAGATGGTTTCTAGCATAGCTTTGCTGACCCAGTAGTTGTAGAGAACCAGGAGGACCAGAAGAGAAATTTCACCCGTTGAATCTGAAGAAGAGAACTCATCTCTTTTTTATCAGAACAGAAGAGATAAAAAACCAAAGCAAAAGGAAAAAAGCTACTAGGGTAGCAGGAAGAGTTACTGAAGGAAGTAGGAAGGCTCCCTTCAAGGGGGTTCAACTCGGTACTGATCATAACCAGGTCGGTAACGAGAAGAATTTTGGACCCTCAGGGGGATCAGGGGCCGTGGCAGTTGATTTGTCTAATTCAAAGGATGATCTACAACATGATGGTCATGATATGAGGTTAATGTCGTTGTTCGAGATGCTAGTGTGCAGACAATCGCTATAGAGCCAATCAGGTATCACAAAAGGTTTGAAGGAGTGGTTCTCCCAAAGATTGGAGAACCGAGATGTTAGTTAGCAAATCGAGACCGTTTGCAAAGTCAAACACTTGACGTAGCTCCTGATGGTCCGCCTTCAAAGTTCCAAGCTAGCGAGGAGAACACAGCGAATATGGTTAAGTGATTGGTAGAAAAGAATAAATGGAGAAAAAAATGAGGAATGGGGTTAAGCACCAAGCAAAACTCCATTCACGGAGAATATTCTAAGGGAGGAGTATCCCAAGAGGTTTAAGATGCCAATGATGCCATCCTATAATGGGACTACCGATCCCAAGCAACACTTGTTTAAGTATGAGTGGCAATGGATGGTGCCAGGGTGAAGGACAAAGTTTAGTATATATTTTTTCCTATTTTCTTGGGAGTTGTTGCATCGATGTGGTCTACTCAGCTCATGCCAAAATCCATATCTACTTTTGATGAGTTGACAAAGAAATTTCTGTAGTAGTTTAGGCTGCATGCTGCTTGACCTAAGAATGTGATGTCCTTGTCGAGTCTTTCTTCAGGACCTAAGGAATCATTGAAGGGGTTCTTGAACAGGTTTAACATTGCTATAACGAAGGTTAATAGCATGAAGGAAGATTTGGTTTTCATCGCATTAGTCCGGGGCATACATCTAAACATGGATTCTGGGAAATGGTTTAAAATGAAGTAGCCAATGACTATGGAGAAATTTCATCAGAAAGCCAACCAGTTCGTACAATTGGAAGAAGCAAGTCAGGCTACGGGAAAGATTGATGGTGAACAGTCGAAGGAGGTGATACTAAGTAATATGGTGATTAAACAAACCAGCGAGAGTTCTAGTAACATGGCAGTAAATGTTGGAAATTCTAATAATCAGAAAAGGAGAAATTAGAGCTTTGGTGGCAGGTGGAATAAATCTAGAAAGCGCCTAAGAAACACGAGACCCAATGAGTATATGCTCTTGAAAGATACGCTAGAAAATATATACCTTGCCATGTAAGGCATGGAGAGGTATGAAAAGCCGCCTAGGAAGGAACGACTAAGGAAGAGCGGTGGTCGGGCAAGTACCATCGCTTCCATGAAACTCATGGACACAACATAAACGAGTGCCAGCATCTTCATGATTTTATCGAGGAATTGATATGGAAGAAAGAGTTACAACAATATGTGATGGAGCCGCAGAATGGCAGATAAAATGCTAGACCCTAAGGGTCGAATGCCCAAGGAAATTAATCCGGATCTAGTAGATGGGGCCTAGGCGAACTAGTGAAAGAATAGTGATGAATACTATAAAAGGAGGACCTTACCCGGTAGAGAAAAGCAGAATAGAAATGGAACGATACACGAGCTCGCTAAAGCATGTACTGCTTGAGAGTTGCTTTGGTATAGAGGACAAAGCTTCGATTAAGCAACAAAAGATGGTAGCAGATGATATTTTGTTCAGGAATAGGGATTCCAAAAAAGTCGAAGAGCCAACCTTCGACCCCATGGTGAGTATGATTGTTATTGGCCCGACTATGGTATATCAGATCTTAGTAGATAATGGAAGTTCCATAAATATATTGTTCAAAAGAACATTTGATTAGATGAAGATCGGTATGAGGGATGTCAAATAATTTAAATTCAGAATTTACAGGGAGGCAAAACAACTGATTGGGACCATTGATTTTTCTGTAGAGTTAGGGGATGGAGACCGAAAGGTGGTACATATACAAAAGTTTGCTATAGTAGATGAATATTCGATGTACAACGCCTTTTTGGGTCAAATGACCCTAATTGTTTTTAGAATTGCATTGGCTCCTTGATGCTTAAAGATGAAATTCCTCATAGAAAATGAGGTTGGATTAGTAAGAGGAGACCAAAGTGCAGGCAGGGAATATTATGTCGCTAAGCAGAGCGAGGAAAATCGGCAAGAAAAGGCAAGAGTGTAGAGAGGGCTCTCAGCACTAAGAATTCGAAAGCATAGCAATTAAAGCCCAACCCCTGGCTCGGGAACCATAGTAGGTTCGATAAGTCTATGGATCGTAGGAAGATATCAGAGGAAGTGTGGGTGGCACCATCCGAGCTGACAGTTAATGTTCCGATTGATATGGATGATCATACTTGGGCTCTTAAGATCGGATCTCAACTCAGCGCAGGGCTGAGGAAGGATTTAGTTAGTTTTCTACTAGCAAACTTGGATGTGTTTGCTTGGACACATTCGGATATGTGCAAGATATTGCTACAGATAGCATGCCACACATTGAATTTGGACCTAACGTTTCCACCTATGAAGCAAAAGGGCGCAGTCTAGGTCCAGAGCGATCTGCTATATTGAAGGAAGAGGTTGGTAAGCTGTAAGAAAACGGTTTTATTCTCAATGCTTTACACCCAAAATGGGTATCAAACCTCGTGTTGGTCATGAAATCAAATGAAAGTGGCAGACATGTATATATTATTTTGGTTTAAATAAAGCATGCCCGAAGGATAGCTTTCCTTTGCTTGGGATTGATCACTTAGTAGAAGGAACTATAGGACACAAGTTGCTCTCATTTATGGATGCTTATTCTGGTTATAATAGATATCGATGCACATACCAGATCAAGAACACACAAGTTTAATAATGTATTTGGAATTGTATTTCTATCATGTAATGTAATTCGATTTGAAGAATGCAGGAGCTATGTACCAAAGGTTGTCGAATTCCATATTTAGGAAACAAATCAGATGGACGATGGAGGTGTACGTAGATGATATGCTTGTGAAGTCACAACTATCGAGGAATCACATAGATGATCTTTCTAAGATGTTCGAGGTATTGTGGAAGTACGAAATGAAATTGAATCCGTTGAAATGTTCTTTTGGAATTGCATATTAACACCTTGAGGGATGTGAGTGCCCCGACCATGAAGGAAGAGTTGCAGACCTTGAACGGGAAGGTTGTCGCTTTTAGTCGGTTCACCTCAAAGGCAACATATAAGTGCATACTGTTCTTCAACGCTCTCAAAAAGGAGAAGAAGAACATCGAATGGATGATGAAGTGTCAAACTGCCTTTGAAGAGTTGCTAACGCACATGGAAACACCACCGGTTCTATCAAAATTGTTGGATGGGAAGGATTTTTTGTTTATTTGGTGGTGTTGGTTCACACACTAAGTGCGGCATTGGTACGTGAAGAGGCAAGGATTCAAAGGTCGGTTTATAATATCTGCAGCGATTCACTGCAGCTGAAATGAATTATCCAATTGGAAAATTTTGCCTATTGCTTACTGATCACGTTGAGGAAGGTGCGATCGTATTTTCAGGCTCATCCGATCAAGGTGCAAACAGATCAACCTTTGAAACATGTATTGTACTGACCAGAGAATTGGGAAGGTTGCTGAAATGGAATATTGAATTAAGTCGGTATGATATCACTTACCATTCGAGGAGAGTAATAAACAGACATGCGTTGGCTGACTTCATCATTGGTTTACCGCACGAGATGGTGAAGAGGAAGACAAGGCGACCACACTTCCTCATTGTAAATTGTTTGTGGATGGAGCTTTGAATGAATGTAGTTCAGGTGCAAGAGTAGTGTTTGTGACTCTAGAAGGACGATCGATTTGTTATGCATTGAGATTAGAATTTCTTGCAACTAACAATGAGGCTGAGTATGGGGCATTGATAGCAGGGCTAAGGATAGTAAATAAACTAGGAATAAGGACACTGTAGATATTTAGTGATTCTCAGTTGGTGGTTTGTCAAGTAAGAAAGGAATATTAGTCTAAGAGTCCGAGACTTGTTCCTTATCCGACAAAGACACCAAAACTATTGGATGATATAGAGCGTTATATGATTACACGCATCCCTAGGAAGGAGAGTGCAAATGTTGATTCGTTGGCCAAGTTGACTAGTTCCGAGAAGGCACAGGTGATGGGTTTAGTTCTAGTGGAGGTATTGACAGCTCCAAGTATCAACCAGATGGACGATGAGTGGATTTTAGGGATAGTGGAGGAAGAGGTGTCATGATGACACCAATAAAGAATTATTTACTCAAGGAAATTCCCTCGAACGAAAGGAATTAATGGAAGAAACTCCTTCGAAAAGCACCATAGTTCATGATGCAAGGAGTACTATATATAAAAGAATTCTCTACCCCCTTGCTTAGGTGTATAACCAAGGATGAAGCTAGGAAAATCCTCACGGAGATCGATGTAGGTAGCTGTGGCGACCACATCGGGGGACAGACAATAGCAAAAAGGTACTTCGCTATGGATATTTCTGGTCAATAACAAATTAAGATGCAGCTGATTACACCAAACGATGCGACCATTGTTAGAGATTTACGAGGATACCAAGAGCCCCATTAACAGAGCTTATGCAAATGGTCAGTCTGTGGATATTTGCAGTTTGAGGAATTGATATTATTGGTGTGTTACCAATGGCGAAAGGAGGAGCTAAGTATGATATAGTTGCGGTGGATTATTTCACGAAGTGGGTTGAAGTAGAAACGCTTACCATGATCACAATGACAAAAGCCATCAACTTTGTGATAAAGAACATCATTTATAAGTTCGGATTACCTTAGAGGTTCATAATAGATAATTGAAATCAATCTGAAAGTACCGAGTTTAAGAATGTTTGCAACTGGTATAAGATTGGGATAATCTTTTTAGTAGTAGCACTCCCACAAGCGGATGGACAAGTGAAGGCGATGAATAGAGTCATTAAATCCACCTTGGAAAAATGATTAACAAAAGCTAAGGCAACTAGGTTAGTGAGCTTCCACTGGCATTGTGAGCTTATAGGACGACCCATAAGTCTGTGACTGGACATATGCCATTTTCTTTTGCATACGGATCAGAGGCCATGATCTCGATAGAATTGGAGGTTCCTTCTTATCGTAAAAGGAATTATGATCCAAAGGCAAATGAAAAAATCTTGCTTGAGTCCCTCGATTTGGTTGATGAGAAGAGGGAGGAAGCCTGCTCTTCAGAAAAGAGTAGCATTACACTTTAACACCAAGGTCTGAAACCGTACCTTTGAGGTTGGGGATCTTGTTTTGAAATGAGTTCTCTCGAGTATGGAGGCACTTGGTCCAAATTGGGAAGTTCCTTATGCAATAGAACAAAAGCTTGGAGATGGGACATTCAAGCTGGCTATTGTTGGCGGAATCCCGTTTCCACGTGCATGGAAGAGCGACTTGGTACTATGTTATTTTATTTAATTCTATTTAGTTTACTTTTTGCAAATATGCCACCCAAGGATTCTGGGGGTAATGTAATAAAGCAGGACTTGATGTGTTTTCGGTTTGTAAATAAAATTTAGCTTCTTGAACCAATGGAAACGTGTTCTTGTAAGCGAAATTCTTGTGCTGTATGATTAGCAGTATAGCCCGGTACAAACTCCTTTAGTCCAAGATCAGGACCAGGAGTATAATTTCAATGGTTGATCAGATAATTCAACCCTACACGATTAGGTATTCAAAAATGGTACCAGCTTCTTTGGTCAAGGATCAAGAGTGGGGAGGGTAAACATAGGCGGTCAATTAAATAATTTGACCAAAACCTTTAGTTATTGACTATTGCCAGGAATTAGGCAACATCAAGAAGGGACGTCGAAGGTAAGGCGACTAAAGCGCTAGTTTTTAGAGATAGAAACTGATGTACGTATAGAAATTCCTTGACCAAGTTAGCGGCCTAGCAGGATATGCTAGGTCAAGGATAAGCGAGGACGATCAACAGATACTCTCGGTGAACACCCGAAGATAGGTAGGACTGAGAGCGGATGCCCAAAAATAAGCATCCACACAGATTCTCAGATATATGAACCGATCTATAGATGGAATATCAACGACTGTGCTGACAGCCTAGTGGAACATGCTCAGTCGAGGATAAGCAAGGATAGTCGTTGAAAAATGAAGTTAAGAGCTATTAGAGTCCTTCGGTCCAGGAGAGTATAATCGGACTGGGGGCAATCAGATAATTCTCCCCACGTGATTAATAACTGAACAATGCCCAAAAAAGGCAAGGTCAGTGAAAAATGCTTGGATTTTGGCATTTGGAATTACAAGTCCCAAAAGTAGGACTTTCCATGCGACAAAACAACATAAAGGCTATGGTTTGACTCGTGGCTTGGTAGAATGCACTTTGCCGAGGTTTAATAGTGTAAACTTATGGATAACATCGATCATGCTTGAATATTAACGATGTTGGGTATGTCAGGAGATAAACATTCAAACCACTATTCCCTGGAGATTGGGAATAGCTCAGAATTTAGATTATTTATAACTCATCAATGATCAAAGGAAACTCGACCTGCAATAAATACGGAGATGATAGTTTTTTAGCTAAATGAAACACTCTTTCAATTATAAATAGGTCTAAATAGTGGAATATAACTAAAGCAATTGCAGGAGTTTTATTTATATGCTAGTGATTGAAGTATATAAAAGCATTATGTGGAAACAACATATATAAGGATAAATGGCAATACAAGTGATTTATTATATATACAGGCGGTTGTATCTAAGCAAGTGCAAAGTATAAAAGTGTTGAAAAGTAAATGGAAGGGAATTTACAAAATAAAAAGTAGTCTTGCATTACTTCAACTTTTATACATGGAGATTGCGGGGGACGCTCCCACACAAATGCGACATATATATAACAAAAGGAGAACAAAAGGGTACATCCTAAACAGACAAATAAAAACTGTCCCGTCTTTGCTAGAGGATAACATAGAAGCCTACCCTTCTTCTTCTTCTTCTTCATGGCCTTTCCATCTGAGCCATCACGAGGCCTCTTCCGGCCTTTATCATCTTTCGGTGTGCTGCCTCTTAAAGGGGTAATTTTTCTTTTAGAAACAATAACGGTGGGATATTCAGGGTGGTTGGAAGAAAGCTCGAAAGTCTTTGTTGCGACATTGGTATTGCCGCTCCTCGGAGGATGGAATATAAGAGGAGGAATAAGAGAAGATGATTTTGGGTCTTTGGCTCTTGTAGGCTTATCGAGAACAAGCACATTCTTAATCTTAACTTTTGACATATCAATTTTCCACTGCTCCTTGATGGAAACAGATTCGGTAGGTCCCGAGGCACTAGCTTTGTGATGTCTTCTCCCTAGGATAGGGAAACGTCATCTAATACCTTCAGAGCTACAATTCTTACCGCATCAGAACTGAGGATAGAACTGGTGGAAATATTTGGAACAACCAGTCACGTAGTCATGAGAGTTGACTCAGTGGTGATTGCAGTAGTGCCCATGCCTTGAGTGAGTGGTGGCAGAGGAGGTGGAAGAGAAGGATGACCTATAACTTCATAAACAAAGAAGTAGAGGTTAGTTACAGTCTTAGGTGACAACTAGAGGACTTCGAATATGGGAGAAATGAGGGTTATACCTTTACCTTGAATCTATTGCTACCTAGGAGATTTGGAGATTTCCCCTTCTTTGGGTGAATGCTGGATTTGTAGATCAACAAATGGAATGTAAGGCTCGTTGGAAGTTTCTACCTTAGAAGCTAGGATAGTTTGGGTGGCCTCAGAGCTAGCCACCTTAATTGTAGGAATGTCCGCCACAAGCTCTTAGGACTTCGGAGTTGACGATCTTGCCTGACCCGATGCACTTGGGTCAATAGGAGCTTCAGCGGTGGCTTTAGCGGTAGCATCTTCCACGGTCGGGATAGACTTTCCCTCTTCAAGATTTTCCATATTATCCACATTATGGTACTTGGCCATAAATTCATCTTTGGTAAGGCCTTCACCAACCACCTCCGTCCAGTCCAACACTTCCTCCTAGGCATCGACAATGGTAACTGCATATGTACTTCCCATCCACTTTAGGTTCTTGTATTGGACAACAATAACGAAGAATAGTTGAAGGGTGGTATTCAATTCCTCTCACTTCACCTTCTACTTTTGAGCTCTTTTAGATCGTGCATGGAGACGGAATACTCAATTTCGATGTCCAATTTCTCGGCCTTTACTAATAGCAGACTGCCTTCAAGCTTGTCTTTTTAGACAGAAGCCTTTGGACTTCAACTACCTGGTCCTCAATAATTTAATCCTTGGGTCGAATATTTTCATCTTTTGCGGTAAGGGCCAAGTCCTTTTAAATTTAATCCTTTGCCTGGATAGTTTCATCTTTTGGGGTAAGGGCCAAGTCCTTTCTAGCAAGTTGCGTGTCTAAAGTAGCATTGTCCTTGTGGGTAGTCTTTAGCAAATCATTTACTACAATTTCAGCATGAGTATGAGCTCTTCTCATCTCCTCCATCAAATCTTTGGCCTTTTTCTCTGCCTCCAGATCCGCTTACTTTTCTTTTCCCATTTTCTCCAAGTCCTTCTTATAACCCTCCAACACACTGTCGTAAGTCTTCTTTTCAAATTCAAAAGACTGAATATTTGTTTGATTAATTTGATTGACATTAGAGAGGGCATAAGTAAGCATTTTCCATTAATTCATAACCTTGATCAACGAGCTCCTTGACCCATTGGACCTTCTGGTCTGCTTCATCCATAGGAATATTTTTAATGTCTTGGTCAAACTTGATCTCGGTTAAGAAGAGGTCCGGGAAAGCGGTTTACATGCGGGTTGAAGCTGGGATAGGAGTTGAAAGAGCAATGATTCCTTTAAGATGAAGAGGAATGGTAGTAGTCAAGGAACGCGACGGTGGAATTTGTTGATGTGTAGGATATTAGGGTTGAAAATGAGGCAAAGGAATGTTAGAAGATGAGTCATGGTGATTATGTGAGTCCTTATGCCTTTTTCTGCGATCATAAGGCTGCTTCTCTTCGGCCTGCCTTTTCTTTTGGCCCCTCTTGGCATGGCGGTTTTCTTCTGCCTCATGCTCTTTTTCCTTTCATTGGAATCTCTCTTCCTCCATTTCTTTACAACTCTGATAGTTGGAACGAGGTAGTTTAAGAGTGCGTTTTCTCTCCTCATCGATGCCATTTTGAAGATTGCTGAATCTATCTCTACTTATGGTACCTAAAACAAAAGAAAGGATAGTATAAGTTTCAAAACATCAGAAAGTGGACAAATGCAAGGAATTGTGTTTATGATCCTAGAAGTGTGTGGAGTGCTGGTGTTCCCCCTACGTACTATATGAATCTTGTTCAGAAGCAAATAGAGATGGAGTCTTTCCTCCTTCAGTTAGGAAATCCTCAAAGGAGAAGATGAAGCTCGAAGAGCCCTCCTTAAGGAGATCAGCGATCGGAATATCGAAATCACTTTATGAGCCAAAGATGTCTTCTGAAGAATGAACCGGAGGAGTCACCTTGGCTAATGATGCTGTGCTTGTTCTGCAGCTCCTTTGGGAGTCTTGATAATTATACACTTTGGACAAGGCGAAGAAGAAAGTTTAGGACCTTCAGGAGACGTTTCCCCGAACAATTCGTCTCCCTCCTAACTAATGTCATAGTCATCCCAGAGGGGCCTTCAACTTCCCCTACAGATTATTGCCAAAGCTGTGATTAGGGGTTCATGATCGGGTAGACATTCTAGAACTACTTAGAGCACCGATGGCATGAATGGCGAAACATTCAGGATGTAGTAGATTGCACTGACGAAGGTTCTCATTCGTTAAAAGATAAGCAGTGGTGTGTAAAGATAACTCTCTTGAGAATTTTTAGGGTTTCGACATGCTCGTCACTCATGTCTTGAGTGGGTATATTTATGAAGGAATTGGACAAAAATTTAGATGCTTGGATGGAACGAATCCAAGTACGGGAAGAACGATGGGAAAATGATCTTACTGCCGGGAAGGCAGGGCTTGTTGAAGTCATATGGACATCCGACAAAGAAATACTCATTCTTGGAATATGAATGTTTATTATGGAGCTCTTCAATGAACTTGCAACTGCAACAGACCTTGATAATCATATTAGATGATGAATCACGCCAATGTCTAAAACTAAGGATGTGGATTAATTCTCCGAAGTTTGGAGGTCATCGGAATTGGTTCATGAATAACACGTATAAGAAGCTTAGTAGTGCATATCCATTGGGATGAATTTTGGACGAAGCCAACCTGAGCTCTTAGAGAATCATGCGTAAGAACAGATTAAAAGGCGGTATGATGTTGCATAAGTACATCTATCAATTACATGCTATATAGCCCATCAGAGGATTGTGTGCTCGCTGGCCCTGAGTTGTAAGCAACATGTCGCTCTCGGGAATCCCATGTCATCGGAAGATGGTCCAGAGTATTTTGGGTGTGCGGATTATTGGCACCTATTGGGCTGATCGTCCAGGGCTCTAAAGCCGACATGCTCATGCAAAGGTGGAGGATCTTCTTGAATTGGTTCCATCAGAACGATCATTCTTTGTAATACGGCAATTGAACATTTGGGACTGAAAGGCGTGGAAGTCGAAGCCTGAGTAGTAGTATACCCAGCTTCAAAAGGAGTTAATGGCCCGGTGCTAGCATTGAATCTGGAAGAGTGGCAAGTCATTTTTAATAGAAAACTTGGCATTCAACAAATTCAGGTATGTTTATCTCAGAATTTTATTTTAAATTTAAACCCATGTGACGGGCATCTAGAATCCAACGGATATCGACGTGTATTGTCCAATTTGATTTTGAACGTCAATCAGGACAAATGAAAGTGTTAATATACGCATTATGGGTCTTGTGTCCTACACACGATGAATAGAGCATCCTATAAAGATAGCTCACTTGTGCTAGGAAAATAAGCCACACCGCATGAAATAATTTTTCATTAGATTTTTCCCTTTATCGTTAGATAATTGATAATGGAACTATGGTCCAAAGTGATGCAGAGCATTTCTTTTACAGAAGCACTGAAAGTGCAATGATTGAATATGCTATACAATGGAACTATTTAAGCATTGAAGTGAGCTCAACATGAAAGTTCTTTGGAAAAGGACCGTCCTATTGAAGTTTGGAAGACAATTTATGATCGACAACACTTCGGTAAGGTTCATTTATGCACTTTGTTTGGAAGTAAATCCGAGGCAATTGTAACAGGACTAAGAGACCATAGAAAACCCAAAGCTAGCATTAGGAAGCATGAAGTTACCACAACTCAAGAAAATGTAATGTAAACTCTGGGCCATGTTAAGGCCTGCTGCAGGGAGGCTTATGTGCTTGCAATGGCTCAAACTAAAGTGTAGTCCAATCACAAATCAAAATCCCAGCCATCCATCAACTATAGTAAGACAACATCCGATGGTGGCCTTATGATTACCATAACACAGTAATGACACTACCATCACCAAGAACCCACCTTGTTAAAATTGAATCCAGATCTCATCTTGAGGATGTATGTGGTGAGATTCTTGAGGAATTCGACGGAAATTGGAGTGAAGTTATGGAGGCGATGGCATCTTCAGAAGGTCGGAGGTGATGTAGAAAAAGTGATGGTGATCTTTTTTTTAATGATGGAGTGGGATTTGCAAGATCTCAGTAGTAGAAGGACTTGAGTATGAAAAGGTAAGGAAAAACAAAAGCAAAAAGTGAGGAATATTTTCTTATCATTCCATTTAATAAACACTTGGTGACTCAGCAATTCATCTCGGTACCAAGTAGATCAGCTCAGTACAGAGATGGTATAAATGACAAAAGTTTGAAAAAGAACAAGAGGAAGGTAGTGCATACCTAGCTATGGCGTGAAACGATTTCCATAATGTGGATCTTGTCCTTAGCACGAAGAATGGAGTTTCTACTATATAAAGCTGTTGAACGAAAATCCATGGAAGGGAAACAATGCTTAGAAGAAACTCTTAGCAAACTACTCGATGTATATGGATGACAGAATGTGCTTGTTTTGTTCCAAAGCACACTTTGTTTTCAACATAAGTATACTCCGAAGGGCAAGTGTTATCCGATTTTTTAACCAAGCAACTTTCTAACAAATCTCGACGTCGGGACGAAGGAGAAACAATTCATGAACTTCAGAACATGCTTGGAAGGATAGTAGGAATGGACTCAAGAAATTGGAAAAAATATAAGCTAAGGAAAAAATTCAATACCAAGACGATCTACGCGGTACCGACCATTTTCTCGGCCTCTTCTGAAGCATCGGAGATATAGCTTGTGGAACTATGACTTGAGTGGTCCCCGTGAAGCCCATTTCTTAGGAGATAGGCGAACAACTCCAAGGAAGCTCTAAAGGAAAGCAGACAAGTAGAAGTGATATCAGATTGTCTTAAAATCAACATGATCTCTAAGGAAAATTACTCGTAATGTAATGGATTGGAGATAGAAGACCAAATTAGGGAAGAAGGAGTGATTCCCCTCCCAAAAAATAGGTCGGTACCGAATTGTTTTTACGGCTCTAGAAACCATATCTTCCCTCTTGCTTTTTCGAATCTAAAGTAAGACTTAGTATATGGAGATCTAGTGATTTTGTTGGACAATTTCCCTATAAATATAGCACTTAATGAATTTGGAAAATGACTTTTGGCACTTTGCTTTCTTCATCTTCTATCTCTCCTTTACCATAGTCACGTAGTAAGCTACTATTGGTTGTTCTCGGCTATTAGTCGGTCAAACCTTTGTATTAGTGACTACAAATCTATAACTAATAACAAAACAGTAGACATCGACCATAAATTTTTCGAACCACTATAAAATTCGGGTGTTCTTTCTATTTATTTACAGTTATTGCTAGATCTCACTTTATTTTAGGTTGCTTAGAGTGTTGTACCATTTTTAGGCTCAACATAAAGTATTTTACTAAATTTTACACAATTTTCATTTTTGATGTCCTTTATGAAGGAGAAGTGACCATTCACTCTTTTCATCCCCACTACATCTATTTTACATCCACTATCAAACATTCCCTTTCTTTCCAAATGGTCGAAACATTTAAAAAGAAACTATACTATAAGATTGCATCAATTTTTTTACAAAAGTGCATTTAAATATTATGAAAATTTTAAGAATATTTAACCGGTTGCACTTAAGTAAATTGACCGAAACTAATATTTAAGCGATCAAATTCCTAGTTCCATCTTTAGTCCTTGGTTTTTTATTAGTTTATACACAACAAAATTCTCATCATGTTCAATCACATTGGACATGTTGTTTTGCACTATTGTCTAATTGCTCATCTTACGTGAACCAATTTCATCGAAATTTCTTATTTACGAACAAGGCTGTTCACCATATAACTTTTGTATGTGATCTAATATGGATAAAATATCCATATCCATGTATCACTTTAGAGTTCAAAACTTGTAGAAGATGATACATAGTTTTGGGTAAATAAATAGTTAAATGACCAAGTTACGAATGCATCAAGTGGTTGTATAATTTTTGGCACTTGTATGGGTCTTAAAATGACAACACCAAATAATTTATTATTTAAGTATATCTTATATTTTTTTGTCAATCTTAATTCTGTTTGTTATTATATTCTTATTATAAATAATTCTATCAATTTTGTTGCATAGCTTTATCAATGTAGATAATTTCCATTTGTATAACATGCGTTCTTATAATATTAAAAAGGTTAATTCTGACATTTCATTTTTCTAATAAGGCTCCCGCAAAAATTTTATATTCCTTAAAATCCTAAGAGAAATATATAAATCTTTCGATTCCTTTAGTGGGTGTTAGGACTCGTTTTCCTTGGGATTCTGACCTTAAGTTTGCTCAACAAATCATAGGCCCACAAGCGATGGATAGCCCTTTATCAGATGTACCATATACAACTCCTAACCATGGTCTTTTTCCTAATCTCAATCTCAACCTTGAGTTTTCTTAATAAATCAAAAGAGATTATTCACTCGCACCCACCATTTCACGGCAACCTAAGTGTAATACACATACCTTGAGTTTGCTCAACAAATACGTGCACATATCTTACCTCATCTAGCAATACATAGATAGTACTACACATTACATCCCTAGCTTGAGTTTGCTTAATAGCTAAAAAGGATGCAAGTAATCCATTAATATATAAATGGTAGAGGACAACTATATATGAAAGATTCATAATCTTTAATATACTTTGAGTGATATTGACTTAAGGAACAATGTATTCTTATGAAATACCCTTGTGATTCAAGTGTCAGACATATCTGAAATGATAATATATGTACATATGTATATATATTTACTCCAAAAAATTATTTTGGGTTTATTTCAGTTCCACTTTCATTACATTTATACCTCTATAGTTACATAAGTTCAATTTATTTATAACAGTTACAATTTGATTAACTTATATTATATGTGCATGTATCTTTATTAATTAAATCATATTTATTTTTAGCAAAGCTAGCGGGGTTAACTGGTCCCCTACCTAATTTATTTGAAGCACAAAAGATACATATAAAAGAAGCCCTGGCAACAAGCTACCAAAGGTCGACTAACAAAACAGATTGGAAAAAAATAAAAGAACAAATAAAAGTCCAAATAAAGAATATCTAACAAATCAAATTGATTCACCAGGGATTCAATTTGGGAAAAGCCATGCATGCAAAGTACATGCTAATAAATTTAGCAAATATTTGCTCTCCTCTAAAAATTCTTGCATTTCTCTCTTCATAAATAGTGACCTCCACCTTCTTGATTAAATGAATTAGACAAGTCCCATTACCAACTCTACATCTAGTAGCTTTAAATATTGTAAACCATTCAATGGAAGAGTTCGTAGAAGGAATGTGCAGCTGATAATGTTGTAATACACTACACCAGAATTTATAGGTGTCAACTGAAGAAAAAAAAATGAGAATTGCTTTCGATAGGGCCACGGCATAAAATACAAGAAGCATTAAACAAAATGCCTTTATTCGAAAGGTTTTCCTGAGTGTGATTAGCATTACATATAACTTACCGTAGCATAATATTATCCTTTGGTCTAGATTTGGAGGACTATATTACTGCCGCTCCAAGGTAAAATAAGGTCGTGATTAAAGCCCGAGACATATTTGAAAACTTGGCGATGGAATGGGATTTTCCATCCCACTTAATTTCATCTTTATTGGCTTTAAAAGTCCTATTTTCTATTAGGGACCAAAAGTGTCTGACAATCTAAGAGCTAGAATGAGGAAGTAATACTTTGCCTTCTTGAAATATTACTTAGATTTTCCAAAGTGGACAATATGACCTAATGTAGAGTGGCAATGACTTATTTACACATGTTTTCTTCGCCAACACTATATCACTTTAGAATGTATTGAATGGTCAAAACTCCAATACTATCTACATTCAACTTGATTAGTCCATAAAAAATCCTCAGTTCAATGATAACATTTATTATTAACCATACTACCATGGTTAGAGATTTAACTTTGAGTAAACTATAGTTGACTGTCATACTGACCTTATACAACCAAGGGGACGAATTCTCAATTAAATAGTTCTTCACTTCTAATGCTTTAATTCTAATCCAACTATAGTCACACGATGGATCGTCATGCCACGATTTGATTATAATCAAGGTGGAGAATTGAAAATGAAGCTCCATGGTATTCTCAGGTCAAGGAAGTTTGTAACATCATCACATTGAGATTTCATGTTTGACCTAGTTGTTATCAACTAACATAAAACTCTTAGACGAGTCATTATATGGTTATCCAATAATTATGAGTATGTAACTCCTTGGTGCTACCAACAGCCATAAGTAATATATTGTCCAACATTTGGAGAGCGTTGCACTCTTCGGTCTCAACAAATGTATCGATATCCTTTATCAAAACATCTTGACCATGAATATTTAAAACATAATATCATTTTATTTTATGATTAATTACTCATGATTGCAACTACAATCATATAACATTTCATTAAAGGATTTTCTTATTAATATACTTAAACTCAATTACTTAATTAACCAAATCACAATATAAAAAGTATATAAAAGAAAACGTATACCGTTACTATGAACAAGATTAACTATAGCGTTAAATATATGTAACAAGTTACATAATTGGCCCTAGGGCATACCACTAAATCTTTAAGTGTAATACCTCAACTCTAGTGATTGAATTATCAAAGGGAGTTCATTGTCCGATTGCTCGGATCAATAGGCATGATAGGAGTAATCTCTTGTATACACTACTTTGGGTCAACACGGATACACTTCGATATCTGAATACATCTGAAATAATATGTATCTTGTCTCAACCATAGGCAATGCACATAAGTTCTAGAATTATATAATACAGTATTAGAGACACAAATAAAAATTTCTCAACCAACAAAACAAGAGTGAACAAAAATGATGAACTTTATATCATTTCTGAAAATCTGACACATATCTTATATATATACAACTCATCACACAAGTACATCATATCGACTAATACAATGACATTTTAATATAATTATAAGCAAATTATGACATCATCATCTTCTCCGACTCCCTATCATAGCCCATAACGCATATACAGTAATAATACTGACCTGTAAAACAACCTCGGTCTGACCCGAGGTTGTTAAGTACATAACAAACCCCAAGTCAAGCTAGAAATCTATCTGTTAGTATAATAAAATTGTAAATAATAAATATCCGGTGTCGGGTTTTAAAGCTGACATTTTCAAACACATAGATGTCACTCACACCATACCACATCTTGCCCACAATTCATGTTTATAAATTGGTGATAACACACCTATCACATCTTTATTCATCATGACTCATAGCTATAACCCTAGTCAATTGGGATTTCACAATCTATTCATATTATATGTGTTGTTTTTGTGCTGTATAAATTCAAAACATTATTCCAAACGTTTTATGAGGTATACGACATTTTTATTAATACTTATGAGAAGGCTAAATCATCTTCTTCTCTTGTGAATCCCAGGAAGATTGCATGTTGATAAATCTCATCTGTGGATTAACCATCTACATAGACTAATTGGCCTCGACAAATCATCTTGGTCTTTTTCACCTATATGCTTCCGGTCAGTCCTGATGTGCACCTTACATGATCCTTTCATTGTCGTACCCTTCAGTTATTTGGAGGCGTGATAAATCTTATTAGTGTTGTAGTCCACTTTATCATATCTCCTTCTATGGCGCTACTTCTCTTTATTTGCACTACATCTCGGACAATCATCATTTTCTTTGATAACTTTGGATGTCATGGCAACAAATCTTTTGAACACGGTGATGAGGAACAAAGTCATCATGATTCGGGTTGCGACCCTTTAATCAGTCTGCTAGGATGGATACCAGCAATTCAATAGTAAATATCCTATGTTGTTCTCGATAAATGTTTAGTTTAATGCTTTTAAAACATTTGATCTTTTAGTATGATATTTATTCCTAAAATGTCATTTTAACCCATCATATAGCCCTAATTGGTTTGTCGTGTCTGTGAACCACAGTTTAATTTGTAGTTAAAAACATTATTTATAACAAAAGCAATTATTAACACAACATCAAATATTAACAATCGAGTTAAAATTAAGTAATTAACTTGATATGATGGAACTCAAACAAAATAAACATATATAGTATCATCTATACATGCATATAATCCCACAAGTACATATTATACAAACTATAATGAATTTTAAATTATTTAACTAGGTTTATTCTTTTAATCCTAGTTTAAATACAAAATAATATTAGATAATTCAAATTTAAATCTTTAAAAATATGAATTTCATCTCATTTAGTATTCATCAAATAAATATATTTATATTATTCATCACATAGGATTTTAAATTCAACTTTAATTTAAATCTCTTTACTTTCTATTTAAAATAATAATAATTTGCATTTAACTTAATTTCAATTATTTTTAAAAAGTAATTCAAATAAGATTTCTTTGGCACAAAAATCCCATAAAAATTATCCATTTCAAATTTATAAACTAAAGAATATTCATTTCAAATAATTTTTACACTTCTTTTCTTTTAAAACAATATAAGATGTTTTTCATAAATATAAACAATATTTCAAATATATTTAAATAAATTCAAAAGTGGAAATTAATAAACGAAAACATAATTCCCATTTTAAATAACTTTTTTAGAAATAGTTTCAGAAGTGCTAGAGTCATTAGAACAGGTTTTGAAAACCAATCAAAATCAACTCAACTTCAAAAAATATTTTTGTTTATAATACTCTTTCATTTTAATATAGAAATGAGTTAAACCATCATATTCAATAATAAATAATCATTAATCAATTCTATTTATATTTTGATATTCAATTTAATTCGATATCGATGGTATATCAAAAAGGTATAGTTCAATATCTCATTATTAATATTTAACCCATTATATTTCATATAAATAATTCAAATCAATCATCTTAATTAAATTTATACCATCCAAAACAGTCAATATCATAATCTATAACACACCATGCAACTACATATAATTCAATTCAATCAATCATCGATCAAATAATCAACCATCAAACATCAATTAAGTATCATCGGGTTCTAGCATTCGGGTGATAGTAATTCAAATATCATAGGCTGCCAAGCCATTATAATATATTATAAGTTGTTTTAAAATAATCTGAAATCAAAAGGTAATATTCATTAATATTAATCAAAATATAATGGATTGAACTCATTGTAAATCAAAGTATCATGACATGTATGTTGAAACTAGGCCAGCCCACAGTGGATGAAATGGATAAATTTAAAAAAAAATTCAATTATTGGATCTTTAATGGGCCTATGTAGTCTAAATCTATTAAGAACTTTTCCAAATTTTCTTTTAAACAAAATCAATATTTTATTTGTATTTATAAACAAAGTTTTATATTATATATAATTTGTATTATATTACACTCATGTGTATCATACACTACAACAAAAATACCCTTTTACAATGTTGATTTTACAACGGTCTTTAAATGCCCGTTGTAATAAATGTATACATTGTTTGATATGCCCATGTATAGATGTTGCGATTTACACCACTAAGGACATGTTAACCCCTCTTGTATTCGATTTGCTATCCAAACGTGTGTATATATATGCATCAAAATATCAAAAAATTATTATTATATGTATATAAGTATGTAAATTATAAATATATATTCACTTTTACATTATTTAAAATAATAAATGCGAACAATTTGTGTAAGACATTTATGAAACTATGTTTATATACATACATATCTATATGTGAAATCATATTATAAAATTAATTAAATATTAGTTTATAGAATAATATATATGCTTATGTGTATGAAATTTTTAAAGGCTAAAAAACTGATATTTTTTAATTTTTATTTTAAATAAATAAATATATATACAAATGTATAAATATAAATAATAATAATAATAATAAATATTAAATTTAATTATTTACATACTTATCCTTTCGGTCCATATCTAAAATAATTTTTAATTAATTTTATTTACGGTTTTAAAATTAATACATACACATACACATACATACATACATACATTCATATATATATATATATATATTATTAATTCCATATGGAATTAATTATAATATAAATAAAAAATTATTTTTTCAACTCCAGAAATATGTATATAATTTTTATAAAGTTTATGCAAAATTTAGTATTATATATATAAACATATATTCATTTGTATAATCGATTTAAGTTAAATGAATAATTATACATGTGTATTTTTATTCAATATAAATAAATAAATAAATATTATATAATTTTTTTACAGAAGGTATATTTTATATAATAAATTTAATAAAAGAAAAACGTGTAATGTGTATAATTTAGTCTTTAGAATTAATTACTAGTTTATCGATAATCAATTATAATAATATTTTATTACAAAAAACAATTTTTTTACTGACCGTGAGCATTAAATATGATAAAGATTCATAAAATATATATTTTTATTTATATAGATGCAATAATATACATAACCAACCAATTTGTGGCAGCATTTTGGTATACAAGATTCTTAATAAACATTCTATCATTATGTAGCATATAAAAGTAATATAATAAAGAAAAACATAGATTTACCTTTCACTAAAGCCCTTGCTTACACGTTGAAATGTTGAATTGATCCCCTTGAATCCGTTCACAAATCAGAAGTTGCTAGCTCCCAAACTGCCTTACCTCCGACGATCCAATCGAAGTGTTTTGATGTAATTTTGTACTTGGATTTTTGGAGCATAGAGGAGGGGTTTGCTGCCATAAAATATTAGAGAGAAAGGAGAGAGAAAATGTAAAAGAAATGATGTAAAGCGGTGGCTTATAAATAGAAAGTCAAGGGAGTGAAAAATGGATCTCATCCTAATATCTCCCTCTTACTATTTTCACACTTTTAATCATTCAAACTCCTCTCATTTTTCCATCACATGGCTGCCGAAATCATGCCTCCTATAGCCGAAATTATCATGCCAATATGGGCCTTAAATCTGTTCCAAGTCCGAACAATATTTAATGCAACTATAAATCTTATCTAAACGCGTACCGATATTGTATATTGGTTGGAATATTTATAACTATATACACACATTGTTTAATATTGTTCAATGCCCATTAAATTAAATTTTATGATTAATATATAATTTTTTTAATTAATTTAATTAATCTACAACAATTTATAAATTAACTAAATAGGGTGGTAAAATGAAAATTCAATGTTTCGGTTGTGTGACTCTTATGTTAAATTTAGTCAGTGATTAACATCGAACATTTCAAATATTAACTTTCACACATCACTGAGTAGGTGGTGTGACATTATGACTAAATTTATCGCTTACTTGGTTTTGGTAAAATCCAATTTTATTTTATTAAGCGTTACCCAGTAATGACAATTATTTACACCAATTTTGTTTGTCAAAACTATATCACTTTGGATTTATGGAATTTGGTAATGGTCAAAATTCCACTATCATCCATATTCAACTTTATAGTCCAAACACAAAGTCCATGATTCAATAATAACAATTATTATTAGCCGAACTGCTCTGGCCAGAGACTTTGACTTTGAGTTGAGTTCAGTAGACCATGATACTAACCTCATATAAACGGGGAGATAAATCCTCGCTTGAATAGTGTTTTACTTTCAATGCTTCAACTCAACCCAACTATATTCGTTCGATAAATGTTGTGTCATGATTTAACTATAATCAAAGTGGAGTTTGCACATTGAAAATCAACGGTATTCCCAAGTCAAGAGAACTGTGTAATTTTGTCACATCGATATTTTCGATTTGACCTTAGTTATATTAACCAATAGAAAACTATCAAATGTTTCATTACATAGTTATCTAATATCCATCAGTACGTAACCCTTTGGTGCCCCCAAAAGTCATGAATAATGCAATGCCTAATGTTTGGAGAGCGTTACGTACTCTAGTCTCAACGGATGCATCAATATCCAGTCCCGATACATCTTGACTAGGAATATTTAAAACGACATGTTTAATTTCATTGTGATATGTTACTCATGGTTACAGCATTGCAACTACTATCACAAAACTTACAATTTACGGATTTTCTATTAAGTATACTTTTAGTTAAATTAATTAATTAATATAATACATTATATCAAGTATATAATAGAAAGAAGACACCTTTTATTTTAAACAAGATTTGTTATCAAGTTAGATATATGTAACGTTTATATAATTGCTTCTAGGGCATACTCCTAACTCTATCAATCTCTCACTTACACTTGGAGCCAATTATGAAATCTCTATCCCATCCCTTCAATCATTTAATGAGAATTGATTGAGTTAAACCCTTCATGAATGGATCTACTATGAAGTTTTAATTATCTAATTTTGTAAATCAACTCTATTTGATGCTGATAAACTTCCTTTATCATGTGGAACTATTCAAAGCATGTTTCTCGAGTTCCAGTGAGCTCTTATTATTACATTATTATAATATAATAGTGATTAGTATTTTTAATACTTGGAATCACCCCTAGGTTAGTTATAAATTTGTGCAATAATATTTCTATATTGCTTTTGTTGCGGCACTATTCAAGACGACTGTGACGACCGCCCATGACCCCTGCACCGAATCTAGAGATAGTGCGCTGTAAAGTGTGCCAGGCGACCATGGACGATTGCCAAGGTAAACTAAAACAGCAGAATCTATCATATTACTCACAGTGCATGGACAAAATACAATAGAACATATATATAGTGAAGCTTCACAGAATAGAATCTCATCAATAAAACTTCATAATAGTTGAATACAATATCTGAATAGTCAATACAATAAGCCTCACTACATATCACTCAGAGAATACAAAGCAACGGAACATCCAGTACATATAATAAGAAAATAATATGCAATCCTACAGCTCGTCTTCGATATCAACACCGTGGAAAGCATGATCAGCACATGTCACCTGCTACCTAGTCTGCCCATCCCAAAATGGACGAACAGCCCAAGGAAATAAGAGTTAAAACATAAAACCTTGAGTCAGACAACAGTCTTAGTGAGCGGTAAATTAACTAACAACATACCAAAAGAGCATAAAGGAAAAGGAATAGGAATACAACCCTCCCACTCTAACCTCTTTCTACAGTGATAGCCCCCAGACACACACTAAGTAGAAGCAATCATAGCAGAGCATACAATGTAAAGTAAAGCAATTATCACTCGAGTCAAGGGCGATGTTTTCCAAGCACAAACCCCCAAGGCCTAAACCAAGATCAGATAAGTACCCAGAAAATACCACTCTTGAGACCGAATGACGATACAACCAAACATCCATGACTCTGGCTATCACTGTTATCATTGCTTCGATATCACCGTTAATTGAATGACCGGCACATTCTTTCAGCCGTCCGTCAAGGGCTAATGGTAACCCCGGTTCTAGACATAACTCCCGCACGTCATCGTGACCCGTGCCTAGGACTATCGAATCTGCCCAGAGTACTTGACTACCCAATCAGTAGCCTTCAGGGACTATCGAATCTGCCCAATGTACTCTTGCTTTGAGCATGCTAGAACCTTCAACAACGATGAGATCTCAGCCTTCTAGTCGTCCTCCTTGACAACTATTTCCATACTAGCTCAAGCGCCTCTCGAGCATCCATTATCCTCAACCCGCTTGGAATGATCCCGTCTGGATTAGACCAAGACTATCTCATATCATACTTCGCTTTATCACATCCTCGCAAAGTCTCATCTCAACCTCATCATCAAATCTATGCATAAGAGCTTCATCATCCGCTACAAATGCCACAAGCAGCTTTTCCCATTCAAGAGCCTTTCCCTTAGCTTTTGAATCATCCTCGATCTAAATCAAATCATCAATCATCTAATTCATAGCAATCAACCAAATCAAACATTAATCCAAGCAATCAAGCATTCAAATATGATCTAAGTAGACAATTATCACAATAATGGCAATTTCATAATTAAAGAGTTGAAAGTCTAATAAGCATGAAAACATGAACAATATCTCTATAATCTTGATGAACGAACTTGCATAGGTTAACATGTAGTAAAATGGATGTAACATCATCATGAACAATGGATCTATATGGATCTACACTTAGGATGAAGAAAATGTATGGAAATCACTATTTTAACACCAAATCGAGCCAACAATCCGATGTACTCCTTTGGATCCGTGTGAGAGATAATCACCACACCTAAACAACCTCAAATCAACACGCTTCAGATCTAGACAGCGAAGGATCAAGCTTGATCTATCACGAATCCGCTTCAAACGAAGAAATCTCACTTCAAAGGATGAAGATCTTCAATCCAAGCTCTTGAATCTTCAATTTGATCTTCAACTTGGGTGGATGGAATCACTAGATTAGAGTAGAGAAAAGAAGTGAAGAAGTGTAGAAGTCGAGCTCTGAAAATGGCAGCACTTCGTCGCTTCAAAATCCGGATCCCAAAAATGAAGCCAACCCCCTTCTATTTATAGGCGAAATTTCCCTAAGTCGTAAATCGGAATTAGGTCGTCTCCGACCTACGACCTAAGACTCCCTACCGACCTAATTCTCCACCGACCTAACAACTCACACGACTTAACACCCAGGCGCTTCAACGACCTATGACTTAACAAAACTCCCAGTCTACGACTCAACAAACCCCAAGTCCCTCCGACTTATACCTTCCGACCTAACCGTGCCTCCGACTTAACAGGGTAACCGACCTAACAGCTCAACAGAGTCCCGCCTTAACCATTTAACCACTCTACGACTTAACTCTTAAGCCAACACGCGACCTAAGACTTAGTCAACAACTCCGACCTAACAGACTACGTCTTAAAGTCCACACGACCTAATACTTAACCCCTTAGGTCGTCTAACGACCTAACTACTAAAGCTAGCTATCTCCTAGGTCGGTCAACTTGCTAAATCTCCTAAGTCGCTATCCTGCCTAAGTCGTTAACTCTTAGGTCGGTCAGTCCCATAGGTCGCTCACTCTACTAGGTCTGCCTACCCTTGAGTCCCCAATATAATAAGTCGGTCAACTTCTCAAGTCGGTTACTACCTTAAATCGGTCACTCGATCTAGGCCACCCTATGACTTAACTTCCTTAACTCGGTTAATCCCTTAGGTCGTCCCAAACTGTCAACCGACTTAAACCACAACCTCTTCCTTAGGTCGTCGCCGACCCACCCCTTGAGTCATTAACTCGTCCAGGCTTATTGCTTAACTCGTCCAAACCTCTTAAGTCGGCTACGACTTAAGGCTTAAGAAAAATTCGGCTAAAATCTGAAACGACTTAACAGCAATGCAACCAAAGGTCAACTATTTTACGATGTTTCGATCCGTGAAAATACGGGTCGTTACATTCTCTCCCCCTTAGGAATTTCGCCCCCGAAATTCCAAACAAACAAGGCAATTAAAGACTATTCTGTACGCCTACTAACCATAACAATCAACAAACCATGCATCCAATTCTAGCTTAGCGTACAGAATTCTAACACTAGAACAAGTCATAATATCGTGAGATGACACGACACCTTAGGGCCATACCTTGAAGAGTTCAGGATGAGCTGCCTTCATCCTCTCTTCCACCTCCCACGTACAGTCATTATCATCATCACTCCATTGTATCTTGAGCAACTTAACTACCTTCCTCCTAAGCTGTTTCGTGTCGGTTTCAACAACACGAAGCGGCTTACGAGGTCTTCTATCGACTGGATCAACTTCGAAGTCTTCACAGCTATCAGTAGAAACCACCATATTCGAGTCGTGCACATACTTCCGTAGATATGATACATGAAAAACATTGTGCACACTCGACATCTTCTCAGGTAACTCCAATCTATAGGCGAGCTTTCCAATTCGCTCAATGATCGGGAATGGTCCAACAAATCTCGGAGTCAATTTTCCTTTCTTCCCGAATCGAATAACATTCTTCAGTGGAGAAATCTTCACAAAAACCATATCACCTACGTCGAATTCCAAATCCTTTCGACGCTTATCAGCATAACTTTTCTGACGATCTTGGGCTGCCTTCATTCGTTGCCGAATGATCTCTATACAATCTGAAGTCTGTCGAATCATCTCTGGCCCAAGCATCAGCTTTTCTCCAGTTTCTATCCAACACGTCGGTGAGTTACACGGTCTTCCATACAATGCCTCATACGGTGCCATACCAATGCTTGACTGTTAACTGTTGTTGTATGAAAATTCCACCAAATGAAGGTGATCTTCCCATGATCCTCCAAAATCCAAAGCACAAGCTCTGAGGAGATCTTCCAAAACTCGGTTGACTCTCTCGGTCTGACCATCTGTTTGAGGGTGATAAGCTGTACTCAAACACAACTCGGTTCCCAAAACTTCCTGGAAGCTCTTCCAAAATCCACTAGTGAACAATGGGTCTCGATCGCTCACTATACTCTTCGGAATACCATGGAATCGAACTATCCACTTAACATACAACTCAGCCAACTTTGATGCAGTCCTAGTCGATCGAACAAGAATGAATCTAGCACTCTTAGTCAAACGATCTATGATGACCCAAATCCCTTCGTTTCCCGTTCTTGTCCTAGGTAGTCCATCAATAAAATCCATCGATACTTGCTCCCACTTCCATGTAGGAACTTCTAATGGCTGAAGCAATCCACTTGGCTTCTTCTGTTCGGCTTTTACCAACTGGCAGTTCATACACTTGGAAATAAAATTTCCAACATCCTTCTTCATACCTTCCCAGTAGTAGGTTCTCTTCATATCCCGATACATCTTATTTCCTCCTGGATGAATTGTCAACTTCGAGTGATGACCTTTCTTCAGAACTTCACTCCTCAACTCATCTATGTCGGGAACAACTAGTCGTCCTTGCTTCCGAAGCCAACCCTCTCGATCGACCTCGAACCCTTTATCCTTTTCTGGATCCAATCCAGATTCCAAATCACGGATAATCTTGACAAGCTTATCGTCTTGCTTTTGGCTCTCGCCAATCCTTTCCACAAGAGAAGGTCTTATCGATAAGTTTGCCAACATCTCAGGTTCCAATTCGCATCTAGGCCTGAAGTCAAATCCAGCTAAACACTCGAGATTCTTCCATTCTGAAAACATGGCTCCCAATCCTGCATGTCTTCGACTTAACGCATCTTCCACTGCGTTACCTTTTCCCGGAGTATAAGCTATACCAAAATCATATGATGCCAAGAACTCTAGCCAACGTTGCTGTCGAAGATTCAAATCCTTTTGGGAGAAAAAAATACTTCAACGACTTATGATCTGTAAACAACTCAAATCGAACTCCCAGTAGATAATGTCTCCACATCTTCAGAGCAAAAACAATCGCCGCTAACTCCAAATCATGAGTCGGGTAATTCCTTTCATGTGGCTTCAGTTGTCGACTAGCATACGCAACAACTTTATCCCTCTGCATCAGCACTGCTCCAAGTCCAGTACCACATGCGTCGGTGTAAACTACCATCTCATCATTCCCACTTGGAATAGTCAAAACAGGAGCACTTGTCAATCGCTCTTTCAGGATTCCGAAAGCTTGCTCACACTTCGCATCCCAACTGAACACTTGGTTCTTCTTCGTCAATCCTGTTAATGGTGCAGCTATTTTGGAGAAGTTTTTGATAAACCGACGATAATATCCTGCTAATCCAAGAAAACTCCTCACATCCGATGCATTCTTAGGTCTAACCCAATCCTGGATTGCTACCACCTTAGCGGGATCAACCGCTATTCCACTTCCAGAGATAACATGGCCTAAGAACCTCACTTCACTCTTCCAGAAGTGACACTTTGAAAACTTAGCCTTCATCTGATGCTTCCGTAAGATTTCCAAAACAATACGCAAGTGTGTCTTGTGCTCTTCTTCGGTTCTGGAATAAATCAGAATATCATCCACGAACACAAGTACAAACTTGTTCAACTGATCTCTGAACACTCTATTCATAAGATCCACAGAATATGCTGGCGCGTTAGTCAATCCAAACGGCATTACCAGCCACTCAAAGAAACCGGATGGTGTTCGGAAAGCAGTCTTCGGCACACTATCCTTAGCCACTCTCAACTGGTGAAATCCCGTTGCCAAATCCATCTGAGAAAACACCTTAGCTTCGTGAAGCTGATCAAACAAGTCATCTATTCTCGGCAATGGATACTTGTTCTTCTTAGTCACCTTATTCATCTCACGATAATCGACACACAACCTTAGCGATCCATCTGCTTTGGTTGCGAATACAACTGGTGCACCCCATTCGGACACACTACGCCGAATGAATCCTTTCTGCAAAAGATCATCAACTTGCACCCTCAATTCTTGCTGTTCCCTAGGCGCCATCCACCTAAGAGGCATCACAACAGGTCTGGCTCCTTCAACTAGATCTATACGAAACTCGATCTCTCTATGCGGCGGCAACCCTTTGACTTCGTCAAAGACATCCTCGAATCCATTAGCGATTGGCACCGATGACAGTCCATCCCGTGGAACAACCAGCGAATACATGAAGCTCATGAAGATGCCTTCTTCATGCTTACATCGTATCACAATCTTTCGCCCCTCCACATTCTCGACTGTCACTTCCAACCTCTCGCAATCAACCTTTGCCGCATACTTCCTAAGTCAGTCCATACCCTAAATAATTCCGAACCCCGTAAAGTTCAGAACAAAACAATCACAAACAAAAGAGCAACCATGACTCGACACAATCAGACCACGGCATAACATACACAAACAAGACGAACCCCCAACTGAATTAGTCACAACTAATGGCCTATCAACAATATGCGGTTCCAAATCTAACCGGCCTACGAGTTCACTACAAACAAACGAATGCGATGCCCCAGTATCAAACAACACTCTAACTGGAACACCACGTAGGAAAAGAGTACCTTGAACCACCACACTCTTTCCTTTCTCTTCAGCGGTAGGAGCTTTCGAAGACGACGGAATAGCTCCCAAAGCATAAGCTTGCACAATCTGCTTGTCCCTCCTCGGTTCTGGACAATTCTTCCTGAAATGCCCCGGCTTGTCACAGTTGTGACACTTCATCGGCACCTTAGGATTCTTACAATCCTTCGAGAAATGGCCCTTCTGCTGATAATTGTAGCAAGTCACTTCGCCCTTCGGCTTCTTCTGGCCATCCTTACCCTTCTGCTGTTGCTGCTTCCTCTTCTTGTTTCCACCTTGCTGAGGTTTAGACTCTTCCCTGGTCACAGCAACAACAGATCCTTCCTTAGGAAACAGACTCTCATGCCTGAGAGCTTTCTCCACAAGCTTCTCAAATGAATCGTCCAAATGATCCACCAACTGTCTCCCAAGATAACTGTCCAAGCCTGTCACAAACTTCTCATTCTTCTGATATGCAGATTCGATATACGACCGGGCATACTTGGACAAAGCTTCAAACTCAGAAACATACTCAAGAACTGGTCTTCCACCTTGCTTGAGCTCCACGAACTTCTTGAACAGAACAGACTTCTGAGCTGTAGAAATGAACTTAGCTTCAAATCTGACTTGGAATTGCTCCCAAGTAATCTCTTCCTCCGGAGTATTGATGGTAATAGAGTTCCACCAATCAGAAGCTCTCCCTTGAAGCTGTCTCGATGCCAACTTCCTCTTAGTCGCATCCTCAATTCCCAAATCACCAAAGATCCTTCTACAAGCATCTATCCACCTCTGGACCTCAATAGTTGATTCTGTTCCCAAGAAAACCTTCCCTCCAAGAGCAGTATAATCTTTGCACAACTTAGTAAAATCCACTGGTTTTGGAGTTTGGACTTGAACTCCAACATCAACTGCAGCCCCCGGAACTGGTATCCTTCTCATGATCGAAGTCATCATAGCTTCGAACATAGCTGCATAATCCGCAGCTCCCTCAGTAGCACGGCCTTCCCTAGCAGCTGGTCTCCCTCTTCGACTCATCCTCAATATCTATAAAAAGGAATGATCAGAACATCTTAGAGAAACAACTGCCTAAAAGACCCAAACTCTACTAAGCTACTATATTATATATAGTAATCATCCATCAAAATACAATTACGTCTCTCATACGTAGTTACATCAGCGAGCGTTGGGTAAAATCGATTAACCAAAGCTTTGATACCAAATGTGACGACCGCCCATGACCCCTGCACCGAATCTAGAGATAGTGCGCTGTAAAGTGTGCCAGGCGACCATGGACGATTGCCAAGGTAAACTAAAACAGCAGAATCTATCATATTACTCACAGCGCATGGACAAAATACAATAGAACATATATATAGTGAAGCTTCACAGAATAGAATCTCATCAATAAAACTTCATAATAGTTGAATACAACATCTGAATAGTCAATACAATAAGCCTCACTACATATCACTCAGAGAATACAAAGCAACGGAACATCCAGTACATATAATAAGAAAATAATATGCAACCCTCCAGCTCGTCTTCGATATCAACACCGTGGAAAGCATGATCAGCACCTGTCACCTGCTACCTAGTTTGCCCGTCCCAAAATGGACGAACAGCCCAAGGCAATAAGAGTTAAAACATAAAGCCTTGAGTCAGACAACAGTCTTAGTGAGCGGTAAATTAACTAACAACATACCAAAAGAGCATAAAGGAAAAGGAATAGGAATACAACCCTCCCACTCCAACCTCTTTCTACAGTGATAGCCCCAAGACACACACTAAGTAGAAGCAATCATAGCAGAGCATACAATGTAAAGTAAAGCAATTATCACTCGAGTCAAGGGCGATGTTTTCCAAGCACAAACCCCCAAGGCCTAAACCAAGATCAGATAAGTACCCAGAAAATACCACTCTTGAGACCGAATGACGATACAACCAAACATCCATGACTCTGGCTATCACTGTTATCATTGCTTCGATATCGCCGTTAATTGAATGACCGGCACATTCTTTCAGCCGTCCGTCAAGGGCTAATGGTAACCCCGGTTCTAGACATAACTCCCGCACGTCATCGTGACCCGTGCCTAGGACTATCGAATCTGCCCAGAGTACTTGACTACCCAATCAGTAGCCTTCAGGGACTATCGAATCTGCCCAACGTACTCTTGCTTTGAGCATGCTAGAACCTTCAACAACGATGAGATCTCAGCCTTCTAGTCGTCCTCCTTGACAACTGTTTCCATACTAGCTCAAGCGCCTCTCGAGCATCCATTATCCTCAACCCGCTTGGAATGATCCCGTCTGGATTAGACCAAGACTATCTCATATCATACTTCGCTTCATCACATCCTCGCAAAGTCTCATCTCAACCTCATTATCAAATCTATGCATAAGAGCTTCATCATCCGCTACAAATGCCACAAGCAGCTTTTCCCATTCAAGAGCCTTTCCCTTAGCTTTTGAATCATCCTCGATCTAAATCAAATCATCAATCATCTAATTCATAGCAATCAACCAAATCAAACATTAATCCAAGCAATCAAGCATTCAAATATGATCTAAGTAGACAATTATCACAATAATGGCAATTTCGTAATTAAAGAGTTGAAAGTCTAATAAGCATGAAAACATGAACAATATCTCTATAATCTTGATGAACGAACTTGCATAGGTTAACATGTAGTAAAATGGATGTAACATCATCATGAACAATGGATCTATATGGATCTACACTTAGGATGAAGAAAATGTATGGAAATCACTATTTTAACACCAAATCGAGCCAACAATCCGATGTACTCCTTTGGATCCGTGTGAGAGATAATCACCACTCACCAAATCACCTAAACAACCTCAAATCAACACGCTTCAGATCTGGACAGCGAAGGATCAAGCTTGATCTATCACGAATCCGCTTCAAACGAAGAAATCTCACTTCAAAGGATGAAGATCTTCAATCCAAGCTCTTGAATCTTCAATTTGATCTTCAACTTGGGTGGATGGAATCACTAGATTAGAGTAGAGAAAAGAAGTGTAGAAGTGTAGAAGTCGAGCTCTGAAAATGGCAGCACTTCGTCGCTTCAAAATCCGGATCCCAAAAATGAAGCCAACCCCCATCTATTTATAGGCGAAATTTCCCTAAGTCGTAACTCGGAATTAGGTCGTCTCCGACCTACGACCTAAGACTCCCTACCGACCTAAGTCTCCACCGACCTAACAACTCACACGACTTAACACCCAGGCGCTTCAACGACCTATGACTTAACAAAACTCCCAGTCTATGACTCAACAAACCCCAAGTCCCTCCGACTTATACCTTCCGACCTAACAGTGCCTCCGACTTAACAGGGTAACCGACCTAACAGCTCAACAGAGTCACGCCTTAACCATTTAACCACTCTACGACTTAACTCTTAAGCCAACACGCGACCTAAGACTTAGTCAACAACTCCGACCTAACAGACTACGTCTTAAAGTCCACACGACCTAATACTTAACCCCTTAGGTCGTCTAACGACCTAACTACTAAAGCTAGCTATCTCCTAGGTCGGTCAACTTGCTAAATCTCCTAAGTCGCTATCCTGCCTAAGTCGTTAACTCTTAGGTCGGTCAGTCCCATAGGTCGCTCACTCTACTAGGTCTGCCTACCCTTGAGTCCCCAATATAATAAGTCGGTCAACTTCTCAAGTCGGTTACTACCTTAAATCGGTCACTCGATCTAGGCCACCCTATGACTTAACTTCCTTAACTCGGTTAATCCCTTAGGTCGTCCCAAACTGTCAACCGACTTAAACCACAACCTCTTCCTTAGGTCGTCGCCGACCCACCCCTTGAGTCATTAACTCGTCCAGGCTTATTTCTTAACTCGTCCAAACCTCTTAAGTCGGCTACGACTTAAGGCTTAAGAAAAATTCTGCTAAAATCTGAAACGACTTAACAGCAATGCAACCAAAGGTCAACTATTTTACGATGTTTCGATCCGTGAAAATACGGGTTGTTACAACGACGTACTTAGCCTTTTGTTGGATTGGCCATAACCTTTCATCTGGAACATTTCCAACTTAAAGCTTCTTTATTAAGGTTTTAACATTAATTTAATATTTACATATTATAATCGATAGCACTTATGAAGTTCGAGTCTGAACACTCCTTCATAAAGAGTTCGTAGTTCCTACAAACAATTCTCTAGTATTCCGCAAATAATCTAGAATACTCTAAACTACCATTTAGTGATCCTAATTTGAATTTGATATTGCTTCATGCATCAAATACATAAGAAAATTATAATATTGTAGACAATACAATATGTATGATAATTCCAATTACTAAAGCATAATGAATTCATCTTACATGTTCCATATTAAATATTTTAACAAGATGTCTTTGCATATCGTTTGGGACATTTCCAACATCCTTTGTACTTATTATAAAAGATATAACTTACAAATCCAATATCAAGTATTAAGCAACCATACTATTACCGATATTAACATAAGTATATTGTTAATAATCAACAGTATGCTGTTTACTTATAGTCCAGAAATATCTATGTACCATTTAGTGTTCATTCTTATGGGCACATGCTTTTTTTGCATTTTGACATAAAATCAAACTATCTGATATTTCTATCAATATACTCGTTCAATTTTGATGCTTATAGAATGATACTTTTGTATCATTGCTTGGATCATATCCAAAACCCACAAACTCAATATCACTCCCATTGACTTCGACACTTTGGTTGTCATGTGCAAACGATATATCATAAATCATTATTTAGAATTTTCAATTTCAATACGTATATACCAAAACACTAAGTCTTATAAATCAATAATTTTGAGTAAATCAAATTAAATTAAACCCATTGAATATCGAATCTATTAAGAAAATTTCAACAATTGAAATTTAAGACATTATTCTTATTAATGTTGCTCATTATATTCCAACTTCATTTATCTTGCTCTTAAAGACTCTTTCACGGTCGATGGATCATATTCCTTTGGGTACAACTACCAAAATCATATTTTGATAACGTACTTGGAATCCTACTCGGATTTGTGCATCGTACCACATTGTAGAGTCAATACTCTTAATGGCTTAATTGACAATCAAGGATTAGACTCTTTTCTCTTTAATATGTAAGAATACTTATTAGACACTTTTATGCAATGTATTCATTTAGGTTAGGTTAATTTCATTTCATCACTCGTAATCAGTTTTATCCTTGGATTGCATCTAAATCCATCTTACCACCAATAATTTCTAAAAGAAATTCCTTTGCGATGAAGTTGGTATTTCTTGAAACAACTATTGTTTCCAGTGCAACGAAATTTATATTCATGAACACTTTATGAATTGCCTTATATATATACATAACTTATTTGGTTTTAGTTTAGAACACCTACGTTCAAAACATAAATTGGTCATCCAATGTCAGTTGTTCCCAAACTCCTTTTTGGACGACTCATGACTCGCACAACCTACCAACTCCTTGGTCTAGAATATCTTGGGTTTCTTATAAAATCATTTCTTGTATGATTTTGTAAACTATCCTTTTAGAAGAAATTAATTTTAACCTTATGTATTACCCTTGAGTACATGACCTTATAGAAAGAAGTTAACTCAACTTCACTCATAATTAATCGTGCTTCATTCAACAAAGTTCAATTACTCCTTATTTATACATCATTATGTATCATACAAAGTTGTGACTTTTGAGATTGAATCTTTATTCATTTTTGGATACGTTCGGAACTCTTTCCAATATACTCACATATTCAATCAAATCGAATCAATTTTATTTTCTATTGCACGTAATTTTATTTACTTTCATTTTATACTCTATGAACTTATCATAGACATACTTCATGTGTATCAAATACACAAGTCCATATTAGTGATAACTCATCAGTAAATATAATGAAGTGCATGGAATCGTTTTGGTATTACTAGACCTATGATTGCATACATCTATATGTATCAATCCTAAGAGTTCATTAACAGTTATGATGCTCCCACTGGATGGGTGCTTTGCTTTAATTGTTTGGTATAATTTACTAGTACTATACGATTCATAATCATATAACCAAAAATTATTTCTCAAAACTGTGGCTTAGTCCATAATTCCAAAATAATTGCAAGTAAATTTAGATACTTCTGCATTTTCCAATGCATCACAAATACCACTGTTATAGTTTTATTTATAACAACTATACAAAATATTCAAACTGAAATAAAACTATTTCTATTTTTAGTTAATACTTAAATAATATTTGGTAATGTTTTATTAATACAATTTTCATAACTTAATGCTACCAATAAGTGCTATATGACAAGCTCCCAATAATTTATGCCATTACGTCAATAGTGTATGAAAATATGAAGCTCTATTTAACCATTTTATATAGGTTATTTATTTCATTTACTGTAACCAGTTTATAATCGAGAATTTTCAGATCAGATATCTTAAATTCAAATAAATAAATCTTATAAAAAACAATTTTTAGTGTGAAAATGCATTTCTGAATAGAAATCACATTTCTCATTCCAATATTAAATATCTATTATTATTTTACAATTCTCATTTTCAAATTTCTTCATGAAGCAGAAGTGACCATTAACTCTATTCATCCCAATTGTGCCTTAGGTTACATCCAGTCTTATACATTCAGTTTCCTTACTAAATGGTCGAACCATTCAAAGGAAATCTTTATTGCAATATCATAACAAACTCTTTACAAACATGCATTTGCTTATCCTTAACTTTTAAGGATATCAAATAAATTGCACTTTACATAAACTGATCAAACTAACATTCCAATGATAGATTCTTGGATCTATCTTGTAGCCTTTGGTCCAATGTTATATTTAACACAACAAGATCATTATTGTAATCAATCATATTGAATACATGATCTCACACTACTGTTTAATTGCTTATTTCAATGAAATAATCTCATTGAGGCTTCGTACATTATGAATTGTGACCGTTCATCATATAACATTTATATATGATCATATATGGATCACATGTCCAAATTCTTGTGTTGCTTTTAAATTCATGTAAATTCATAAGTGACCAAGTTACCAATATATTTTGTGTATAATTAGGCGCTTGCGTGGGTTAACATCCGAAAATTTATTTGTAAGTATATTTTATATTAATATTTGTCAATATTAATTCAGTTCATTTGTATGTTTTAATTGATAAACATTTTGTCAATTATATTAATTGCACAAATTTATCAATGTAGATTATTATAACTTTATATAACAAATGTTCTTACAATATTCAAAAGGTTAAATGTTACCATTTCATTATTCTAATAAGGGTCCCACTAATCTTTTATGTTTCTCCAAAACCTAAGATGAAAAGTGGAAGTCTTTTGACTTCACTAATGGGTATTAGGACTCGTATATCTTGAGATTTTGACCTTGAGGAAAGCTCAACAAATCATACTCCCATATACGATGGATAACTCCCTATCAATTGTATCATATACAACTCCTAACCCGTGGTTCCTTGTCCTAATCTCATTTTACCTTGAGGAAACCTCAATAAGTAAAAAGAGATTATTCACTCATACCAACCATTTCGCGATGACTTAAGTGTAATATACAAACCTTGAGGAAAGCGCAACAAATATATATATGTATCTTACCCCGTATAGTCTATAAATTAATAATACTATACATAACATCTCTAGATAGAGGAAAGCTTAACGACTACAGAGTATGCAAGTAATTTATTAACATATAAATGGTATATGACAACTTTTTATTAAAGATTCATAATCTTCAATATATTATATTGAGTGATATCGACTTATGAAATACCCTCGTGATTCAAGTGTTAGACCCATCAAAAAAAATCATGATATACGTACTATACATATGTATTTATTCCATAAGTCTAATTAGGTTTCTTACCATTCTACATTCAGTTTATACATCCTTATTATATAAGTTTTATTATTATATAATTTTTATATTATAGTTAACTTATATAATATTTTATGTATAACATTATATTAAATGATATCTGTGTAATGTTTGACTTGAACCACCACCCAATCGTACAGTATGAGATCTGTGCAGCTCTTCATCTCTAAATGCATCCCTACTTTACCGCATGGCATGTTAAAGTTCTTCATCATCTTCAATTTCACCGTCTGGTAGTTGGTGTGGTCTACTCATTAATTCCTCTTGTAAGCGTTGTTTATCTAGTTTTACTTTGCTTTGTTCATTTGTCTTTTGAACGATATGTGATTGTACAAGTTCTTTAACTTCTTTAGAGACAATTAGATGGGCTGATACATCGTCGCCCACTCCTGCCATATGTCCTTTCAAACGTGTCACGCCACCACCATTAACTAGTTTATTGCAAAAGTTACATTTTGTTTTTCGAAGATTGCCATTGATCGTAGTACCATAATTCTAATCAATTTCAATTGGATTTGCCATAACCTATCTGAGATTATAAATGAATGATACAATATAAGCATTTATAATTAAACAAAAGTCAATTATGATGACCCACCTCCTCGACCCTTAGAAAGGTTTAATCGATTACGTTCTTTTTATCAAAATCTCTTTTAGAGATACATATTTCCAATACATTCTTTCCGGTATATACAGAATCATTAAATCTTTCTTACCAAATCCTTTGATTACTTAAAACCTTTTTAAAATTGGAACTAATTCGAAATCATTTCATTCTTCATTTGGGACAATATTTCCAAATCATTTCCTTTAAATCTTAACATAAATTTCTTAATTCAAAACTCAAATTTTGATTGAGTTGAAACCATGTTATCTAGGATGATAATCCAAAACCAGTAAATATTAAGTGAGCAGAATCTATAGAAATCGTCTAATTCTACTCAATATCAATTCCTGTGTTCACCAAATACTATGAATGGAATAAAGGTGAAATCACCTTTTAAATTCCACGAATAGTACGAGTTCCCTCTTCGGGCTTTAATATCGAGTACAAGAGGATTATCTCCATAAAATCCAAGTTATTTGTATTTGGGAAAATCGTATCTTTTCTATTTTGGAAAAGTTTGATCCGAGTAAACCAAATTCACTATCCCATCCATCGGGCCAATCCGGATAGCCAGAGAGAGAGAGCAGGAAACTGGTTTTCCAAACTCAAGCCTAGACACTTTCTCTCTGACACCCATAAGGCGGTCAAGTTATTTGATCGACTCTAAATCATTAACATTTACCCATTCCATAAATCCTTCAAAATATCTTTAAAATACTTTATAAATCATTTGGAAACATTTATAAAAGATTTGGAAAAGAACGTTTGCGTTAAAAATTATATTTCAAAAGTTATGAAAAAGTACCGTGGAAAAGTGCTACGGAAAGTGCTTTTTAAGCTATATTGATCAAAACGACTCTTTATCATTTGAAATTTATTTTTATAACTCAAATCACTTTTAAAACATTTTTAAAGATTTTAGAATTTATTTCATATTTTTAAACTATTTTAATGAGGTTTAACATCCCATATACACCAATTCACTTGATAAAGGAAAGTGATTTCCTTTGTGCTTATCGACGTGTATTTCCATGACTTGCATATATATATATATATATATATATATATATATGTTATCCCATTTTTGGTCAAAACTGGAATATCAATGTTGTTATCCCGCCTTTTGGCAAAGCCACTCCACCACCACCGAATCAGGATAAAGAAGGAGTCACCGAACCATCCGGGACCGGTCTAGCACAAGGAAGCAGAGCATACAAGCCACCGGTCCAGGCTTCACCGAACAACAACTACCGGTCCAGGTTTTACCGGACCAACGCCTGCCGGACCACCCTCGCCCGAATCAACTCGTCACCGAACCAAGGGTTCACCAGACAAGCCTCCACCGGTCCATAGTCCCACCGAACCAAAGTCCACCGGCTACCGAACCAGAATACTCCCGAACCAAGCTCCCTCCACTCGCTACCGAGCCAAAGTATCACCGAATCAAAACCTCAACTCCAATCATCTAATACCGAACCAAAGCTTCGCCGAACCGGAACGCTGCCAGGCCAGATTGCTTCAGCCCAGGCCCACCAGCAGCTACATACGTCCAAGTCCCCTGCCCCCAACCTCACTCTATAAATAGAGGGGCAGGGGTACAACAATGGGGGACAAGTTTGAGAGCTCAAGCACGGAAGGAACTTTCAAACACTTTTAGATACTTGTACCAAAGCTTTGTACTTGTAATCTGAGATCTAAAGGAGAAATAACATATAAAGTGGACGTAGGCACGTTCTGGCCGAACCACTATAAATCTGTGTGTCTCTTTACAGTTTAGTCCCTGTTTTTTGCATATTTGCATAAATCACCCATATCACTAAGAACAACATAAGATCTACTAAATCATACAACTTTGAGGTGTTTGTCCATTTTTTGTGCAAACATTTTTGGTGCTTTCACTGAGAAGAACAAGGGAATCTCAGATCTGAAAGAAGAAATTTAGATCCAGAAAACGGGTTCCTAGATCTAGCTTTTAGAAGACGAAGAAGCCTCATACAAGGAAAAGCGCTATGGAAGGAACTCAGCAAGGGGGCAGCCAAGAGGCGTCCTCTCATTCAAACTTTCCTTCTACCATGAAGCAAATAGCTGGGGGCAACCACCAAGGACCAGAAACAAGGAGCATGCGAAGCCCCTCACTTAGTTAACATCTGTCAGACATCCAAAGAAATGAGAATTTGATGCCGACAAATTTGCTTTCACCAACACAAGTTCTTGAGCGAAGCATACCTCGTTGCCAACAAGGCATACTTCGGAGGGCCACAACGGTGGAATAAGAACGACCACCGCCCGCACCAACTGAAGACGGCTCAGGACCGAGACGTCATCTTATTATCCATTGATCGAGATAACGACGAACGAGCAGCAAACTCCACACTGATACGGTTAAGTTGTTTACACATGTACAGGACCACGAACGATCCTCAGGCATGCTCTGATACAACTATAAACCACATCGATATAGGCGTTTGCACTTCGACGTCACTGCTTTGCTTTTGTTCTTTACTTCTTAAATTTTGATTTGACTTTGCTGAACATTTCTATTTTAGATTTCATCAGTTGAATGGATATTTGGTTTTGATAATCCTAAAATGGCTAAGCTACTTACACATGTACGGGATCGCGAACGATCCCTAGGCATGCTCTGAGATAGTGATAAACCGCCACAACAGACAATCCAGAAACTCACCCGAACGTGAATCTGGTTTGGATGGTATTAAGTCCCCCCCGGGCACACATCAACTCGCCTCGAATGGCACCCCGACCGCGAACGGTCACAACTCGCCTCGAACGGCACCCCGACCGCGAACGGTCACAATTCGCCGCGAACGGCACCCGACTTCGAACAGTCACAACTCGCCTCGAACGGCACCCCGAACGCGAACGGTCACAATTCGCCACGAACGGCACCCGACTTCGAACAGTCACAACTCGCCTCGAACGGCACCCGACTTCGAACAGTCACAAACTCGCCTCGAACGGCACAACTCATCTCGCCCCAAGTGGCTCGATCGCGAACGGTCGCCATTTGAGGTCCACCCCCTGACCGCCAACAGTCGCACCTTACCACGAATGGCTCGATCTCGAACGATCGTCATTCGAAGTAAGGCGCTTGACCGCGAACGGTCACATTTCACCCCAAGTGGCTTGATCGCGAACGGTCGCCATTTGAGGTCCGCCCTCTGACCGGGCTCGGTCGCACTTTACCTCGAATGGCTCGATCCCGAACGGTCGTCATTTGAAGTAAAGCGCTTGACCGTGAACGATCACATTCCACCGCAAATGACTCGATCTCGAACGATCGTCGCATGGATTTAGACGCTTGACCGCGAACGGTCGCACTTCACCTCAAATGACTCGATCGCGAACGGCCGTCATTTGAAGTTAGGCGCTTGACCATGAACGGCCGCGCTTCATCCCAAATAGCTCGATCACGAACGGTCGTCATTTGGGGCCATATAAAATTATCAAGTTCTTTACAGGTTGTTAATAGGATATGAACATCCAGCTCATGGCATTACAAAACACGCCTTCCTACCGCAAGGCATATTTTGGGGGGCAAAGTGTTATCCCATTTTTGGTCAAAACTGGAATATCAATGTTGTTATCCCGCCTTTTGGCAAAGCCACTCCACCACCACCGAATCAGGATAAAGAAGGAGTCACCGAACCATCCGGGACCGGTCTAGCACAAGGAAGCAGAGCATACAAGCCACCGGTCCAGGCTTCACCGAACAACAACTACCGGTCCAGGTTTTACCGGACCAACGCCTGCCGGACCACCCTCGCCCGAATCAACTCGTCACCGAACCAAGGGTTCACCAGACAAGCCTCCACCGGTCCATAGTCCCACCGAACCAAAGTCCACCGGCTACCGAACCAGAATACTCCCGAACCAAGCTCCCTCCACTCGCTACCGAGCCAAAGTATCACCGAATCAAAACCTCAACTCCAATCATCTAATACCGAACCAAAGCTTCGCCGAACCGGAACGCTGCCAGGCCAGATTGCTTCAGCCCAGGCCCACCAGCAGCTACATACGTCCAAGTCCTCTGCCCCCAACCTCACTCTATAAATAGAGGGGCAGGGGTACAACAATGGGGGACAAGTTTGAGAGCTCAAGCACGGAAGGAACTTTCAAACACTTTTAGATACTTGTACCAAAGCTTTGTACTTGTAATCTGAGATCTAAAGGAGAAATAACATATAAAGTGGACGTAGGCACGTTCTGGCCGAACCACTATAAATCTGTGTGTCTCTTTACAGTTTAGTCCCTGTTTTTTGCATATTTGCATAAATCACCCAAATCACTAAGAACAACATAAGATCTACTAAATCATACAACTTTGAGGTGTTTGTCCATTTTTTGTGCAAACAATATATATATTCAATATTCATATTAAATAATTATCATCAGCAATCATAATCAAACATATATAACATCCAATATCCTATAATACTATAGTTTAGAAATTTCTTACCTTGGGTTTAAACGATTAACCAAAAATTGGCTATAGCTCTGCTATTTGGATTTTAAAGCTCAAGATAACTTAGGCTTTTGAATTTGGAGTGTTCGACCTTGACTAGTGGGCTCATGGCCATGGTTGTAGGGGAGGGATGTCTCGGTCTTCAATGGAAGATGGTGGCGGCCGTGAAAGATATGAAAGAAAGATGAAGTTTTGAAATCGTTTTGAGGTGCTTAAATGTATGTAATTACATATTATAATTTTAAATTCTTTTTTGGAATAAAATTTTCCATAATTTCTTTTAGGGTGGAAGCCATTAAAGAGGAGGATAAAGCTTAGAAAAATGAAGAAGGAGATGAAAATAAAGAGGAGAAGGGGTGGTATTTAGAGGAAAAGAAGAGGAGAAAAATATCTAAGATATTTTACACATATGCATCATTATCCATCACATCAACATGCACCATCTACATAAACTTATGGCCGAAATGACTAACCCCCATGTGGATACTTGAGTGCTTGTACTATGATGGACTTTTGGTTAGCTTAGGAAGTAAGGAAAAAGAAATATCTTGGATATTTTATACATATATGTTATTATATGTATATGTGCGCATGTATGAATGATCATGTGCATGAGAATATATCTTCATGTATGTACATGTATATGTGCACATGTATCCCCATAACATTGCACAACTTTTATACGTTGTTTCGTTATGAATCCCGATTTCGATTTCCAGTCATATTTTCACCTTTTTATTTAATATGTAAATATTTATAAAAAAAATTTGAAAATAAATCTCCAATCATTTTTAACTAAATTAATGATCATATTTCATTTATAAAACTATAAATTAATATTAATAATTATTTACAAAATTGTTATTATACCGATAAAGCAAAACATTAAATTTTTCTTATGATTTAAATATATATGTTTATAAAATTTATAATAAATTATTACTCTATAACTATTTAAAATGAGTTATCAAAATCATTATAAAAATTATTAAATCATTTTAATCTCAAATTAATTCAAGTAAATAAATTTATTAAAGTGATATATTTGCGGGTCGTTGCATCAATGTTAAGCAATTTAATATTCCAAATCAAATCAAAAATAAAATACAAATGCATAAATAACATTCTTCGAAGTCGTCAGAATTCATTGTTCAAGTTCAATATTTTGAGTCAAGTTCAATGTCCATGTCCAATATTCAAGTCCATATTCTAGTCCAACATATTCAAGTTCAATATTCAAGTCGATATTCAAATCAACATATTCAAGTTCATATTCAGGTCAGTCGACTAATTTAAGTCAGTTCAACATATTCAAAGCCGTTTACATATGCAATATCAATCAATGTCCATGTGCGGCAAAAAAAAACAATGTCTAAGGCCAAGGACAAAAAACAACAACCTCCCCCCCAAAAAAAACAAGGCTGTTTACATATACACACTAATTTCCTCCTCCCATGTCACAACCAAACATGCACGCATGCAAAAAAAAAATCCAACGGAAGCTAGAAATGGCTGAAGGAGGAAAACAAAAATTAGCAGAAAAATTCATCTTCGTTCGCGTATTGAAACTCGATTCTCCTTCCTGCAAAGTCGAAGACCCACGCGACCGCATGACGTCGAAGCTTTCTCAAACTTGGGCAAACTCGTGATTCTTCTCGCTCAAATTGGGAAGATTCCTGAAGCATAAATTATGGTAATTTATGTTTGCGATTGTTCATTTATTGGCAAAATTTTTATACTTTAACTATGAAGCACGAGATGATTCCCTGTTTGTTTTACTTTTTCGACTTTGGATTTCGCGTGCATTTTGTTGTCGGTTGTCGCTCTCCTATCCTTCTTTTGATTTCACAAATTGAATTTTTTTTCATCACAGTTTGAATGGGACGCTATTTTGCCATAATCTCATCCCGACGGTGGTCGGCACCGATACAAGGTGGTCGGAATCTCGTGATTCCGGCCGAATCCTCAATCAATGGTTTGGATTGAGAAACCAATCATATTTTCTTTGTTTATTCTTTATTTAGTCTTTTATTTTTTATTTCTAGAAACAAAAACAGTTTTCTATTCATGATATTATGTTTTAGTTTAGGCTGGTTGATTTTTTTTCTTGCTAAACAATGTTATCAGGGTTCTCAGTGTATTTTATATGTTTAGCAATTTAATCATATGCCTTTCTTACAAAAAAGTGTTCTTTTTCCATTAACAAGTCGTTTTCATGGATATTTGCGAAGTAGAATGTCCAATGATTAATATCAAAATTTTAGTTTTTTCTCTATGTGCAATGGAGAATACTGGCATGTACTGTGCACTTTCTAGGGTTGAATGGGTGGATCTCTTTTCTTATTTTAAGAATGATATGGTTGATATTTTCACTACTAGAACGGCTGCCAATTGCAGCAGCTCTTTGCATCGGCTAGCGACGGCTAAAAAAGCGGCCATCGCTAGCCGACGCACGATCTGAAGATACATGCAGCATCCCAGACCGAAACAATCACTCTTCCCTCCCTCAAAACATTCAGCTTTCCCCAAAAATCACCACCAGCCGTCGCCTCCGTCGCCTTCCGCCGTCGCTACCTTCCGTCGTCAATTTCAAATTCTCTAAACTTGCCAGTATCTCCTCCTCTCCATTATCTATGTTTAATTTAGGTATAAACTAAATTAGTTGATGATTTAGGGATTTGGAATTGGCTGATTTAGGGATTTAGAATTGATGATTATATCTTAGTAGTTGACGATGATATAGTTTATTAGTTGATTTGGGTATATAATTAAAACCCTAATTTAGGAAATTAGTTGATTATGGTTTTGAAATTGATGATTATTATGTATTAGTTGATGATAATGGTATGTTAGTTGATTTAGGGAAGTTAATATGTGGTTTGATTATTTAAATTGTAAACAAAAATTAGTGTTGATTTAAAACTAAAAAATTAGTTTGTAATCGTTGATTAATATATGCTTATTGATAAGTGTACAATGTTTCATAAGTGTGTGTTAATTATAAGTTTTAGTGGTTAGCATAAAATAGTAAGTTAAAATTTTAGTTTACAAAATAGTTAAGTTAACATTTTAAATTGTTAACTGAATGTTGAAATAAATTTTAAATTTTAAAATTTATTAAATAAAATGTTTAAATAGTTGAATGAATTATCAAATTTTGAAAAGAGCATAACAACAACAAATATTCTAGTGAAATAGATTTGTAAAAAATTAAGCAATGAATATAACAACAACAAATAATTCTAATGAAATCGATTTTGTTAAAAAATTAAGAAATGAATATAACAACAAATATTCTTCTAAAATTGATTTTATAAAATGTTAAGAAATTAATATAACAAGAACAAATATTGTATTGTAAAGAAATTTAGAAATGAAAATAACAATAACAAATATTCCGCTAAAATCGAATTTGTTAAAAAAAATAGGAAATGAATATAACAACAACAAATATTCTGCTAAAATCGATTATGTAAAGAAATTAAGAAATGAATATAAAAACAAATATTGTACTAAAATCGATTTTCCAAAAAATTGAGAAATAAATATAACAAGAATAAATATTTTACCCAAATCGATTTAAAATAAATTTGAAATGAATATAATGTTGATTTGAAAATAAGCATTAAATATTATTTCAACAAATAATTGACGCTAAAAAATTAAATCCTTTAGTCCCAAAAGGTTTTAATTTAGTTTAGAAAATACAACGACAAAAATACACCCCTTGGATGCAAAGTTTTGCGTAGAAGAGAAGTGAAGAGAAGTGCTGTCGAAATTAGACAGAAGTGTGGTGTGTGAAGCCTTTATTCCTAAATGGTTTTACTTTAGTTTAGAAAATACAACAACAATATACCATTTGAGTGCAAGTTATGCGTAGAAAAGAAGTGAACTGAAGCGTTGTCGAAATTACTAACATATATTTTCAAATCAGGAAAAATGTTCGATTATTTCCTCGACCGTACTTGGATGTTTGAAGTCAGAACTGGTAGGAAAGGTTCAATAAAGGAACATTTCTATAACGGCGTAAACGAATTTATTAGATTCGCTAAATCTAATAATCGAAATAACGAAGAAATTCATTGCCCGTGCAGTAAGTGCCAACATTTGAAGCATTGGAAACCAGATATAGTTGAAGTACATTTGTATAAATATGGTTTCATACCAAATTATTATTTCTGGGATCGTCATGGAGAACTTGTTGAACCTACACCTAATCCTGTAGCTTTAGAGGATAATAATATTATAACGAATCCGATAGAAAATATGGTGGAAGATACAGCATGATCAATGGTTCCTACCATTCAAGCCGACGATGAAGAAGTAAATGTCGAAGAAGAACCGACTGCGGGAACTAAAAGAATATATGATTTATTAGATTCTACTAAGAGGTCGATGTGGGACGGTTGTAAAAGCGGAACCGAACTATCAGTAACCTCGGAATACATTACTATGAAATCAAAATTCAACCTTACAGAAGCTGCATTTACAGCAGTTGTACCAGCTGCAAAACGACACATGCCACCCAATATTCTGATGTGCAATAGTCATTATAAAGTGAAAAAACTGATGTCTTCTTTTGGTATGTCGTACGAAAAGATAGATACATGTATAAAAAGTTGCATGTTGTATTGGAAAGATGACGTTGACCTTAGAAAATGCAGAATATGCAACGAGGAAAGATACAAACCAAGAAAGAAGAAAGGAAAAGAAGTTCCGTACAAGAGAATGCATATTTACCCATCACTCCCAGACTTCAAAGGTTATATGCATCTTCTGCTACGCATGTCAGATGCGATGACACAGTGTGAGAACACTGGAAGAAGGATCTTTGATACATCCATCTGACGGAGAAGCATGGAAACATTTCGATAAGACTTATCCCACATTTGCTGTAGAGAGCCGTAATGTCAGACTCGGTTTATGTACGGATGGATTTTCACCATTCTCTCAGTTTGGTAGTAAATATTCATCCTGGCCAATTATCGTTACTTCGTATAATTTACCTCCATGGATGTGTATGAAAACACCATATATGTTTCTCATTATTGTTGTCCCTGGCCCTCATGATCCAACACAAGGAATCGTTGTTTATTTACAACCATTGATCGAAGAGTTGAAAAAACCGTGGAATGAAGGAATTGAAACATACGACATTTCGAGAAATTTTTTTTCTTCGTATGTTCGCTTCTTTATTATAGACTATTAGTGATTTTCCTCCATATGGCATGCTTTCTGGTGGAGTACGGCTGGTCGGCTAGCCTGCCCTTATTGCGTGGAAGAAACACGAGCATTTTCTTTACGGCATGGAAAGAAAGTTTCTTGGTTTGATTGTCATTGGTGTTTTATCCATCCCAATCATACTTTTAGAAGAGATAGAAAAACTTTATGGCTAACAGAGAAGATAATATGCAACCACCAAAGATTTGGTCAAGTGAAGAATTATATGAAATTGTAAAGGACTATCCAAAGATACATGAAACCGGAGTGCAGATTGAAATTCCAAGAAAATCAGACATTCATAATGGGTGCAAACAAAGTATATTTTGGGAGTTACCATATTGGAAAAATCTCTTACTCCGACATAATATTGACGTGACGCACAACGAAAAAAACGTGTTTGATAATGTGTTTAATACAATCTTGAATGTAAAGAGAAAAACTAAGGACGATTTGAATTCAAGACTTGATATAGCAAACTATTGTAAACGCCTCGAACTTCATATGAAGCCCAATGACAATAAAAAACCGAAAGAATGCTATGAGCTAGACAGCAAGCAAGTAAAACTCGTGCTAAAGTGGATGGAAGAACTAAGATTTCCCGATGGGATTTCTTCTAATCTTCGTAGATGTGTTGACTTTAAGAACAGTAAATTGAGTGGGATGAAAAGTCACGATTGTCATATCATGATGGAATATTTACTACCCGTGGCTTTCAAAGAACTGTTGCCCGTAAAAGTATGGAGTGTTATAACAGAATTAAGTATGTTTTATAAACAACTTTGTTCGACGACAGTAAAAGTAGATCGTATACGTAAACTTGAAGTAGAAATCCCGTGCTCTGCAAACTGGAGAAAATATTTCCGCCAGGTTTCTTTAATGTAATGGAGCATTTACCTATTCATCTTCCATCCGAAGCACTTCTTGGAGGTCCTGTGCAATATGGATGGATGTATCCATTTGAGAGGTAATATTGAATATTTGCAATATTTATGTCAGTTTAAAATTTAGATTTCTATATCTAAATATAAATTAAATTTATTTTGTAATAGGTATTTGAATCATCTGAAGAAAAAGGTTAGACAAAAAGCACGAATTGAGGGTTCGATTTGCAAATCATATCTTGAAGAAAAAGCTTCATTCTTTTTCTCTCATTACTTCGATGACGATGTGAACTTATCGTTTGTAAGCGTTCCTCGTAATGATGAAGTCGTTGAACAAGATTCTTCTCAAACAATGTTATCTATTTTTAGACAACATGGTCGACCTATTGGAAAATGTGTGGAAATATGGTTAGACGATAGAGATTACCATGTAGCACACACATATGTTCTTCTAAATTATGTTGAAGTTGCACCATTTGTTAGGTAATAATAAATTCATATATAATTCACTTATACGTACATATTAATTATAACCAATATTACATATTTGCAGTATCTATGAATCACAACATCCATCTGGCGATCTCAGTAAAGAATTTGCTAAATGGTTTTCGAACTACGTTTATGATCCAAGAAACTGTGTCGTTGATGAAGGTTTACGACACCTTGCGATCGGATCAAAAGGAAATGTGAAGACTTATCTAATATTCTTCGTCAATGGATTTAAATTTAACATGAAAGATTACGGGATTGAAAAACTAACATATAACAGCGGTGTATTTGTCAAAGGTAGCGATGATCCAGATGAGCATATAAAAGATTTTTACGGCGTCTTAACACTACTTCTAAAGTTGACATATTATGTAGAACCTGCAGAAAAGTTTTTTTTATATTCAAATGCAATTGGTTCGGTAATATTCCTGGTTCTGGAATCAACGTGCACAAAGATTTTAAGCTTATTGAAATAAAGCATACCTCACATTACTATAAGCATAATCCTTTTGTATTAGCCAAGAAAGCATTACAAGTTTATTTTGCTCCGTATCCATCCTTAAAAATAGATAAAGCGGACTGGTCGGCTGTTTTTAAAACAAAGCCAAGGTTTACGTTTGATGGAAATAATATTCCAGACAAAGCAGCGTATCAAGCGGTTCTTAAACCAAATACAGAAATAGTAATAATCGATGACATTGATTTAGGGCCGTTGAATGATGAATTGAATCTATTATTAGATGCATTTGAAAGTACCGAAGAAAACGAGATATAGTACGATACTGAGTCTGAATCAGAAAACGACGAAGACTGAAAACTCTTAATATTTGCATCGCTTGTTGTATAATGTATTATTCTTAGCTGCATGTTATTCTGAGCTATGTATTATTAATGATGACCATGTTCTGAGTTATGTACTATTCTGTTTTGAAATTTCTATATTTGTATTCATGAGATCTTGTCCCATTTATTATGATTTAGTGGAAGTTTTATGTGATGATTACGAAAACATGCTTTGTACTAATAAATTTATGTCTTTTCATTCTGTGATATTATTTCTCTGTGGTAGATATGTCTGACAGGATACGTAGTCAGAGATCTGAGCCTTCTCCATCTTCCGGTGCAGGTGCCAGTGGCACTGCACCGGATTTACGCCCACTGGCGGAGGTAGTTCCGAAAAGCGCCGGGTTAGTATCAAATTTATTTGAAGTATTTTTTTCTAGAATTTATTAAATATCTACATCAAAATTTGTACAGGGGCTTTGAGGTGGAGCCATCGGATTTCATCCTACAAGTTTCCAGTAAGGCATTTATGAGTAGGATGTCCGGTTGTTGGCCTCATTGGGACGACATCCCACCACATATCAAGAATGCTATTTTGGCTGATGTACTCGTAAGTATAAGTTTGAATTTCAGTTGAAAATTAATATAATTTAGATAATTCAAACTATTTTCAATATGCAGGCAACCGTGCGTGTAGATCCAAAGGATATGGACATTTTTACCAATCACTGGAATAAAAGGATAAGAAAAAATTACAGAGACACTCTGTCTAAGGCTAAAAATGCAGGTAAAAAACCAAATTGGATGGGCGCAAATGTGTAGGCTGAGTATCTCCGGCTCTAGAACACTCCAGAAGTGAAAGTAAGTTATATACTTTTGCATTGTTGTTATTTGTAACGACCCGTAAATTTCAACTGTTTTAATAACGTAATTAGTTGAAATTTTGTGAAATTTTAAACGATAAAATTTGAAATAAAAATTAGATATTTGGAATTCGTCTAGTTAAACATAGCAACTGGTAAATTTTCGTCCGAAAATATGAAAGTTTATTTCGCGCGTAAATTTACTTCAATTTAATCAGTTAAAAAGCGATGAAAATAAAATGTTTCTGAAACCTAAATATTTTTACATAGAAAAATTCTAAACCATCTTCTGAGCAAGATGTCAGTTTGTCGTTTTTCCAAATTCGGACATCTTTGGCTCCGTCGATCTTATTTTTCAGTGTTTTTCTTGCATTTTCCGCTATTAGAAAATTCGAATTTTTATAATTCAATCGTACCACTAATATCTATATACCATTTTGATCGTCTTACCGTGCTGATCTCCGCAGTATGTTCACTTCTGCGTTTTGAAGTCCGATACACAGTAAAATCTGCAAAATGATTAGCCGTATCGGTATTCGTTTTAACCCTTTTGTTTTCCTGCTGTCAGCAACTAACAATAAATGATACATAGAATTCAACCACTGGCTATTGCTATTCCAACGTTTCACCTTGAATTCCGGTCGACCATTCATTTTCATTCGCTACTTCTTCTGCTCTCTGCCTTGAAAACTGTTAGGTGTGTTTTCAACCCCATCGAACCAACTCCAACCAACCTCGCTTCTGACCGAACCAGTCGAGACCGGACCAACCCTCTACAGGCCTACCGGACCGGGATCTCACCCACGTCCCACCGAACCAGTCGAAGACCGAACCAACTCAGCTCCACATCCCACCGAACCAGTCGAAGACCGAACCAACCCAGCTCCACATCCCACCGAACCAGTCGAAGACCGAACCAACCCAGCTCCACATCCCACCGAACCAGTCGAAGACCGAACCAACCCAGCTCCACATCCCACCGAACCAGCTGCCACCGGACCGAGGCGTCCCGAACCAAGACCATGCCGAACCAGATGTGCCAGGCCAGATACATCAGCCCAGGCCCACCAGCAGCTATATACATTCAAGACTCCTGCCCCCAACCTCACTCTATAAATAGAGGGGCAGGGGTACAACAATGGGGACAAGTTTTGAGAGCTCAAGCACGGAAGGAACTTTCAAACAACTTTCTTTTACTTATATCAAAGCTATGTACTTGTAATCAGAATAAGAGAAGAGAAATAACATATAAATTGGACGTAGGCACATTCTGGCTGAACCACTATAAATCTGCGTGTCTTTTTTACAGTTTAGCCCCTGTTCTTTATATATTTGCATAAATCGCTCAAATCACTAAGAATAACACAAGATCCATTAAATCATACGATTTCGAGGTGTTTGTCCATTTTTTGTACAAACATTTTTGGTGCTTTCACTGAGAACTAGAAGCTCGAAGCTTCAGCTTCATCTACTTAACAAGTTTTCCTAACAGCATCGTCCGCCACTTGGAAAACATGCCTCCCAAACAGAGAAAAGATGTTAACAAAGGAAAAAACATCGCATCCAGCAGTCTTCCAGATCCAGCTGTCACGAATCAAGTAAATCGTCCTCCTCCAGCAACAGCAACAAATGAAGGACATGCTAGCCCAACCACTCCTGCCACAGAACAGACTGCAGCAATTACTAGAGCAGATCTGGACAGAGTTGTGGTTGAAGTACCTAACCGCTTCACGTCCCAGTAGGAAGCCTTGGTGGACCATCTCATGTCACGCTTAAGGGATGCTGAAGAATCCAACCGCAACACTGAATCATGGGGCGAATCCCAGTCTGGAGGATCTCAGAGACAACAAAGATCTTCCTTCTTCGAAGGAGCTAACGGCAGAAGTAGCCGTGGTAGGAGCCGAGACCGAGCACAGCCCGAAGTTAGGCCTGAGGAAGCGTTTGGTACCGAACCCAACGGGGAAGGTACCGGGCGAAGGTCAACTGTAGCTGAGCCTGTCATGCTGCCTAACCACAGAAACGCCAGTGAACGGGGCCGAGCTAGAGTCCAGCCCGAAGTTGGACCCGAGGAAGTGCTTAGATCAGAACCCAACAGGGGGAGATCAAGGCAAGGGCCAACTGTAGCTGACCCAAGCATGCTCCCAGAAGATCAAAGGCAGCCACTGGAAAATATGAGGAATGATAGACGATACCATCCCTACAGGTCATCTGGACGGAATCAATCCCATAGAACAGAACCAAACTCATTCTATCTGCTCCAAGTTCTGATGAAAGGATGGCACGCTTATTCAGAGAGTGTGTCCAACGGGAGCAAAGAGATCGAGGGATAGGCGCTAGGGTAATCAGCCCTTTCGCCCGCAATATCGAAATTGCTATCACCCCCCGAGAATGGAAGATGCCAACAATGGAACCCTACAAAGGAACCTCCGATCCCGTTGTACACTTACAAAGGTACACGCAGCATATGCTCATGAGTGGAGCAACAGAGGGAGTACTATGCAAATGCTTCCCGCTCTTCTTGGCTGATCTTGCTACCTCCTGGTTCTGTCATCTACCCCAAGGATCCATCAGCTCATGGGAAATGTTGAAAGAAAAATTTATCAGTCAATTCCGCATTCATGTGGAGCAACCTAAGGACGCTTATTCCTTATCCAGCGTCAAACAGAAACCTGGAGAAAAGCTGCAGCAATACCTAACCAGATTCAACGCCGCAGCAGCCGCAGTTCAAGATGCCGATGAGAAGCTTATCCTAATGGCCCTCTGCAGTGGTGTGCATCCGGACACTAAATTTGCTAGAAGATTGACAAAAGAAAAACCAGCTACTTTACCTGATTTCTTCCATGAAGCCGGAAAATACATGAGGCTTGAGGATGCTGCCGTTGAGGGGCAGTCCGGACAGCAAAATAAGACGACCCATGGCAATGCCCCTGCTGTGGCAAGGGACGTTCGAAGAAATGATTCCAGAGACAATGCTGGGGGCAAGAAGGTAGAAAAACGCCTATATCGGCCAGGACCAAGATTCGACACTTACACCCCTTTGAACGAGACTGTCGAAAATATCTTCCTTGCCACCCAAGGCGAAGTTAGATACAAACGCCCACCATACAAGAAAGAATCAGATAACGCACAGAAGTCTGGAAAATTCTGCCGCTTCCACGAATCTCACGGACATGATACCAACGAATGCCATCATCTCCGAGATCTGATTGAGGAACACATCAGAAGGAAGAAACTGGAACGTTATGTAAAAAGTCAAGACAGGACTCCAGCTCCTGCCAATGAAAACCCAAGGCTACCCTCACCAGGGACCGACAGAGGAAACCGCAACGCTAGCAGCTCTAGTCAAGAGAAGATAGTGGTCCATACCATCTCAGGAGGTCTGCACATCGCAGACAGAAGTTGGAGAGAGATGGAAAGATATGGGAAGTCGCTTAGAGACAATAAAGACTGTGTCAATACGGTTATAGAAGAGCGCCACCCAAAGCGGAAAGAAAGTGATGACATCACATTCAGTAAGCATGACCTAGAAGGAAGACAGTACCCTCACATGGATCCCATGGTTATCTCTGCCCGACTTGGCCCCGCCGAAGTTTACCGAATCCTGGTAGACACTGGAAGCTCTGTAAATATCCTGTTCAAACACGCATTCGACAAAATGAAGCTATCAATGAAGGATGTATCTCCCTGCGATAAACCACTACACGGTTTCACTGGAGATGCGAAGATGCCCCTCGGGCAGCTGGACCTCTTTGTTGAGATTGGAAGCCATCCCCGCTCCGTTGTAAGGAAACAGACGTTTGTGCTGATAGAAAACCATTCGGCCTACAACGCCTTCTTAGGAAGACCAGCCTTGTCTGACTTCCAGATTGTCCTAGCCCCATGGTGCCTGAAAATGAAATTTCCAACAGACAATGGGGTAGGGGAAGTGGAAGGAGACCAGGATATTGCACGAGACTGCTATGTAACCGAACTTCGCAACAACCACAGGAAAGATAAAGGGAAAGGTGTAGAGATTGCCCTCTGCACAAAAAGCCTTGAAGCATAGCAACTAAAGAAAGCCCCTCCTCTTCGATACACCAGCGACCCTTTCAATGAATTAGACCCTAGGGACAAAGAGGAGGAGGCCACCACCGAGCCTGCAGAGGCTATGGAGTTTATATCTGTAGACAAGCACGACTCAAGTAGGCTACTGAAAATTGGGTCCCAGCTGAAAGCTGAATTGAAGGAACAACTCATTGATTTTCTCCGCCACAACTTGGATGACTCCCATCCGAGATTACCTACAAAGTGGCACTCTACCCAACGGGCGTAACGAAGTCAAGAAAATCTTGAGGAGAGCATCCCGCTACACAATACAAGAAGACATCCTCTATCGGCGTGGATTCTCTAACCCGTTATTAAGGTGTGTCGCTGGGAGAGAAGCCAAGGAGATCTTATCCAACATCCATCAGGGGAGCTGTGGAGATCACACCGGAGGGCAAACGTTAGCAAAAAAGATACACCGATACGGATATTTCTGGCCCACCTTAAGCAAGGACGCCTTAGATTTCGTCAAGAAGTGTGACAGATGCCAAAAATTTGCTAAGATCCCTCGGCTACCAACAACCGAGATTACTCAGATGACCAGCCCTTGGCCCTTCGCAATATGGGGAATTGACTTAATCGGCGAGCTACCAATGGGCCGAGGCGGGGCCAAATATGCTATAGTGGCAGTTGATTATTTCACCAAATGGGTGGAAGCGGAACCTCTAAATAAAGTATCTTCAGCAAAAGTTATTAACTTCTTGATCAAAAATGTTCTATTCAGGTACGGAGTCCCACTCAAAATCATATCAGACAATGGACTTCAGTTTGACAGCGAGGAATTCGCCAACTGGTGCCAAGAACACAGAATTCATAAAAGCTTCTCATCCGTAGCATATCCCCAGGCAAACGGACAAGTCGAAGCAGTCAACAAAATTCTGAAAGCTCTGATCAAAAAGAAGCTCGAAAAGTCAAAGGGCGCTTGGGTGGATGAACTCCCTACGGCACTATGGGCCTACCGCACATCTTTCAGAACATCGACAGGGCACACTCCTTTCTCTTTGGCATACGGATCGGAGGCTATGCTCCCAGTAGAAACTATTGTGCCTTCCCACCGTCGGATCCACTATAACCCAGAAGAGAACGAAGAACTCCTTCACATGTCTTTGGATCTAATCGAGGAGAGAAGAAACGATGCAGTCCTCAAAACAGCAGCCCACAAGCAAAAAGTGGCAGCACAATACAACTCCAAAGTCAAGCATCGTACCTTGCAGGAAGGGGATCTTGTCCTCAAACGAATCTTCCCTCGCCCCGGAGCACTAGACCCAATCTGGGATGGACCATATGTAATTCATAAAGATCTCCACAACGGGGCCTATATTTTGTCAACAGTGGACGGAGAGGTGTTCCAGAGGGCATGGAACATCCAACACCTCCGTCGATACTTTTCTTAACTTGTATTGCCCATATGAAGTGAATTAACAGAGAGAATCAGTGGACGTAGGCATTTTCGTGCCGAACCACTTTAAAAACCTTGTCTCTTTTTTAACTTGTTCCTTTGTATCTTGGCTGCTTGTTAACTTTATCCTTTTCTGTTGAACAAAATCCTGAGTATATAGCATTTCTATTCAAAGCACTCCACAACGCAACTTCACCGGGACAAGACCCAACAGGTATTATGCGAATCTATGCCCTCGCCAATGAGACACTTTTGCTCCAGCATCCCTCTGCTGCGGGTTAACTCATTGCTCGCGACGACCCTTAAAGCCAACTGTAATGAGCCGATTATAAGCCACCGAGAAGGCCGACTATAGCCGAGGCAGCTCATTACGGCGTTAGGCTCGCCGGCAACTGTGAACCGACTATAAGCCCCAACATAAGGTGTGGCCAGCCAGGGGCAGTTCACAGTTGACGATCGGCACCCACGCTAGCCGGCCACAGTAAATCGAATAATACCCACGATTACGGGCCATAATGGCTCGGGTAGTTACTGTGCGCGATCTCGGCTCCGATGTGTCTTAAGTGCGGCTGTGGTAAAAAAGAATTAACTCCCCGCGGAGGCGTAAGATGGGTGACGAATGTCTCCAAGACCCACAGCTAGGGAAAGTGACTACAAAACCCGTTTGCCACGAACTTAAGCACATCGAAGGCCTTCCGTGATTGGAAGTTTTTACCTTTTCACATATTTCAATTTTACTTAAAAAGCTTTTCCCCTATCCCCTATAACAATCCCTAAAGTACATGATACAGAGTAGGAGATACTCGCCAATGGGTGTAAGGACTCACAGTGGCAGGACATTCGACTACATTCCATGCTCGGTCTTACAAGATATTCAAGACTGCCATCTACGATTAAAACATGAAAGGCGGTATTTTCTTCTTTTATGTACAAATACATGACTATAATCTGTTCACACCACACACTAATATTACAAGTCATGAAATTATGTTTTAAAACCAAAACCTGACATCAAACACAATTCAATTACAAGAATACGCATAGCTATATTTCTCATACGACATGTCGAAAAAGCAACAAACATTCAAGAAAATCAGCCCAAGTTAAAGAATTACACGTCAAAAATAAGACTATTTATTACAAGTGGTAAAATATTATAACCCAAAGGCTACTTTACTATTTTTCGACTAACATGTACAACCCTGTCAAACCCACAAAAAGAGTTTTTTCAGATATAATCAAGGGGCCGGCTGCAGTGGAGCTTTATCCTTGTCCTGTTGACCCCCTGTCCAGTCAAAGAAAGGACTCATTAGCAATAAACAACCAAGTTGATGGAGAAACTAAAAAGAGAGACTTACCAGCGCCTGCTTCCTGACTATCCTGATCGTCATCCTCTACCTGCAAGCCTACCTCCTCAGCGGCAAGCAACCGCATACCTTCCTTCACTGCCACCTTCTCCTCCTTGGCAAACTGGGCAGTGACCGCATCCATGCTGAAGGCCACACCACCATCTTTATCCACATCGGCCTTGGCCTCCTCCAGAGCCCGAAGATAGATCTTAGCCATGATCCTGGGATAATCATCCATCCAGGATAGGTTGCCCTGCTTCCAGGTTCGGAAGTACATATCCTGAAGCATTTCGTCCATCATCCCCTCATTCTCCTCAAACTCCCTCGTCCGGGCCTCGGAAGCCAACAACCTCCCAACGGCAGCATCTCTCTCCGATCGGTATCTCGAGCAGTCGGCTAGAAGGGATCCCCGCATTGCCTTCATCTCCTCCCTCAACTTAGCTTGAGCAAGCTCTGCAGCCTCAAGTTTCCCGGACAATTCCTCCACCTGCTCAAGATCCGCTTTCCGAACCTCGTCCACCGTGGCAATAGCCATGTCAATCCGTTCTTTGCAAGTAGCTTCCATTTTTCGCAATTCGGCCCGACTGGCCTCTTCCATGGTTTTCCTTAATCGTCCAGTAGCAGCCTCATGCTGAGAAATCTGAATAGCCTGATCCGCAAGCTGTTTGGCCTGATCCGAAACCACCAATCGAAGTCGGATATTGGCGCTCCCAATCTCCTCTCCGGCCTTAACCAGCCGGGCATGATGCCCCATCAGCTTCTTGGTCTCCTCCGCCACCCGATCAATATTAGCCTTGGCCTCGTCTCCCATAGTGATTATACGAGTAGTGAGTAAATCGAGATCTAAGGACTTAGCTTCATCAAGTACTCGTACCATGGGGTTACGGGGGAGAAGGTGTTCACCAGTGACTTCGTCAAAAGTAATATCATGAGAGCTTGGATCCAGATCAGGATGACCCGCAAATGGATTACGAGCCAAGTCAGGACGGTCGATATGAATAACAGAAGGGTTTCCGGACGGGTGCGGAGAAGGCACAAACTCGCTATCCTCCTCCGTGATATCATGAAGAGGCTGAACCGGGAGCTGAGGACCAGGCGAAGGTTCGGATAAAGGACGATTCCTCTTTCTCTGCTGAATACCCTCTTCGATAACCCCGAGAAGAGGATGGTAGCCGACTACATCCCCGGAGCGGTGGGTCGAAGGCTTCGGCTTGACAGAAGTTTTGGAAAGCTTGTACTGTTCAAGCCTGTGCCGAAAATCTGAGGCTTTGACCATTTTACCTGCTCCTGATATGAAGAAAAAGTGTTACAAGCATATATTGTTCTATACTTCGAGAAAACACGGCAAATTAAAAGGAGAGAAACACATATGTGGTTGTACAAACCCTGGGGAGGAGTAGGATACTGCAATAGGTCCTGGATTTCATTCCAGGACGGGAGCGGGTCATAAAATATTCCTAAGTCCCTATCATTAGTGAAGCATGCAGGAGTCAAGAGTTCACCTTGAGTCGTCGGAGCCACCCTGGCTGGAATGGTCTGGGAAGACTCGCTTGCACCGGTCCCGGCCTTGTCCGCTTTCCCGGTTTTCTCTGCCAAAGCCGGATCTCCGTCCAGCCCCTTGAAAGCCTGGTGGAACGCATCGTCCGTCCACTCCTGAATCTCGCCCGCTTGCCCAGGAAGCAAGGCCCCGATGCCGTCGCCACCTTTATCACCTTCCCGACCACCTCCACCCTCGCCTCTTTCCTCCTCTATGTCTTCCTCCTCCCGGGTAAGTGGACAATTGCTGGGGGAAGGACCGTCCGACTTCTTGAGTTTCTTACCTCCGACAGCTGGAGGTTTTGTGAAAGGTTTCCTCTTGCTACTCTCTACCGTAACACCTTCCTTGGTCTGAGCAGCTGCCCTCTCCTCCGCCGTTTCCCTCAGCTTAACTACTGACTGCTGTGGAAGGATTAAGTTATATTCCAGAAGAATCGCATTTCTGATCAAGAAGGCAGATGATCTATATTTCCCAAGAATAGCTTCTATCTCAGCCGCCGTCTGAACCAGGCGGTCAGTCTCCACAACCGAAAAGCCACCTGTCGCTAGCAAAAATGAGAAAGTATGAGAAGAAGCATCGCAATCGGAATAGAAATTATAAATAAAAGCATCAACTTACATCCAGAAGTAAAGCGCCGGATTGAAACGGAGTCATCCCTAACAAAGAACCACTCTTTCTTGAACATGCTGAATTTAGAATACAGATCCAAGACCGGTTTGAAGGTCACGGCTGACTCCAAGCTAATGTATGGGGACCCCTTCTTATGGCCCCTCAAATTATACAAGTACCGGATCTCCCGGTTGGAGGGAGCACGACCATACTTCCTTTGGAAAATGACGAAGAGGCTCACCAGGATAGCATAGGAGTTGGGTTGAAGCTGGAATGGGGCCACCTTGAGATATGTGAGGAAGCTGGCTATCCAAGCATTAAGAGGAGGAATGGCACCACACATGCAGTGGTATCTGCTGTAGGCGAAGTACCCTTCGGGAGGATCATACGGCATAACATCTCTCCCAGGCAATAGCAAGCGCGCCCTATCGATTCCAAAGGATCGGGAAATGACATCAAGCTGCTCCTCCTTGAGGGAGCTAGGAAAGCAATCGGGCGGGGAGTTCAGAAGCTCCTGAGGGCCGTACCCGTCCACTAGAGATCTCGGGGAAGATCCGCGACGTTCTGGTCCTGGCTGAGCTGGGGGCACGGCAGAAGAACCTCCTTCGCCCTCAGACTCCTTCCTCTTTGATCGAGTTTCTACCCTTTGAGACATGTATCTACGACATAAGAAAAGCATGATATTAGCACAAAAAGTATGGGAATATAAATGCATAATTATCAAGTGCCATTCGGTGTTTAAATCTTCAAGTTCCGTTCGGTTGGTCAAACTTCCGAGTTTCGTTCGGCACTAGCTCATTCGGTGATACAATACAAGGAAGCATTCGGCATTTTCGTGTTCATTCGGTAAAAGGATATGTACCTGACTCAGCACGAGATTGATTCGGCAGGGGTTTGATTCGGCAAGGGTTTGATTCGGCAAGGGTTTGATTCGGCAAGAGTTGATTCGACTCTCTTTTGATTCGGTAAAGAATAACGAAGGAGTGTGGCCCCTATTTATAAACATACCCAGAACAGCCGAACCAGATGGTTCCGCACTCGGAATCGAATAAAGCTATACCCAATTCAAAAAAAAAAAAACAAAGCGCGACATATGCCGGCATATGCCCCACTTTGAGGGGCAAATGTTAGGTGTGTTTCCAACCCCATCGAACCAACTCCAACCAACCTCGCTTCTGACCGAACCAGTCGAGACCGGACCAACCCTCTACAGGCCTACCGGACCGGGATCTCACCCACGTCCCACCGAACCAGTCGAAGACCGAACCAACTCAGCTCCACATCCCACCGAACCAGTCGAAGACCGAACCAACCCAGCTCCACATCCCACCGAACCAGTCGAAGACCGAACCAACCCAGCTCCACATCCCACCGAACCAGTCGAAGACCGAACCAACCCAGCTCCACATCCCACCGAACCAGCTGCCACCGGACCGAGGCGTCCCGAACCAAGACCATGCCGAACCAGATGTGCCAGGCCAGATACATCAGCCCAGGCCCACCAGCAGCTATATACATTCAAGACCCCTGCCCCCAACCTCACTCTATAAATAGAGGGGCAGGGGTACAACAATGGGGACAAGTTTTGAGAGCTCAAGCACGGAAGGAACTTTCAAACAACTTTCTTTTACTTATATCAAAGCTATGTACTTGTAATCAGAATAAGAGAAGAGAAATAACATATAAAGTGGACGTAGGCACATTCTGGCTGAACCACTATAAATCTGCGTGTCTTTTTTACAGTTTAGCCCCTGTTCTTTATATATTTGCATAAATCGCTCAAATCACTAAGAATAACACAAGATCCATTAAATCATACGATTTCGAGGTGTTTGTCCATTTTTTGTACAAACAAAAACAACATAGTTTAAAATAGAGGAAAGTTTATATTGCCTGTACATTTTTGTCCAAATCCAGCACGTCCTTCCTTATATTCTCTCCCCTTTCATTCGTTCCTCCCTCTCAACCCATACTCACGTTGCTCCTCCACCTTGTAACCCTCGTGCACAACCTCACCACCACCCAACAGCCCACGCAAGTTCTTCAACTCATCTTCTCCATGCCTGCTCCTCCACCTGTTCCGACATTCAGCCTTCACCGGTTCACCCCGGGCATCTCCACCACGCCCTGACAGAGCGCGGCCACCCCTCCCTTCTCTTGCCTTTCCCCTGGCCACGACAGCACTCCCGCCTCCTTCATTCTTGAACCAGCCTTGGCCGAGCACTCTATCTCCACTACCACGTTGCTCGACCCATCTCCTCCGCAATTAACTCGGTAGCCTCACCCACCACGGCAGCGCCTCCACGGCCACCCGAAACCCGTCCTCTCCTTTCACCCTCGCCTGAGAAACACCCCTCCGCTTTTAAACCGATCCCACTTCCTATTTTCGGCCTCCCCTCCTCGAACAGCAGCTCGAGTTCCTCCGTCCTTTCTCATGCTCAAACAGCGCATGCGTGAGTATATATATGAATAATTATATGTTATTTCTTTGAATACTAGTCTATGGTCTACTTATAAATAAACATAAGTTATATATATATTATATATAGCTGCACGCATTTACAGCATAGCCTTCACTTTGATTTTGCAGTATGCGAAATGTATATCTTTATATATTAGTTATAAAGGTACTTATATATTGGTTATATATACTTTATATGATGATAGTGTACTTATCTACAGGGCTATATATGTTATAAAAATTTGGGTATGTTCTCTAGCTTATCTATATGTCAAGTTTATATATAATTTCTTGGGCTATATATCAGTTATATAAATATGTATAAGTTATATATTCTGTTTATATTATACAGTTTTATATGTGTGTTTATATTTCGAAGAGTTCACATAACCTGTAAGCTATAATGTCGGTTATAAATATCTTCTTTTAAGTAGTAGCTATACATATAAACGTGTCTTTACAGTAGCTTAGAAAAGTGTTTATATCTAAGTATTCCTATTTTGGCAGTATGTGTTGTTATTTGTTTTAGGTACAGTTTACATATTATAACAATAATAAGAATAAAGTAAGTTATATGTGTACAGTTCATTGGAATTTAACAAGGTATATTTATGTTGCTTGTAAATAAATGAGTTATGATATTTCTACTAATTAATTGTTTGTTCTAACTTTTGTTCGGTATACTGTTAGTATAAAAATTCATAAACAAGGTATATATATATGTTACTGTATAGGTTATATATGTTATATATTGTATTTGAACTGTTGGATTGTATAAGATTTATAATAATGTAAGTTTACTTGATTTCCTTTTAAATTTTAGTCTGAAGCCTTAGCCTCCTTTTCTGTCTAAATTTGTAAATGTTTATACCTATATTATATACTCGCATATAACTATTTGGATGACTTTGGAAAATATATATTTAAATAAGAGAAGTTTATATATATGAGGATTTTGTTTTGGTAAGGGTTTTAAGTATATATATATATATATATATATCAAATTTTAGTTTAAGAATAATGATTTCGAATTCTTTATATTATTTTTATATTTGTCTTACACAAAAATACTGAATATATATATATATACACACACAAATAACATAATAATGTATGTATTCTCAGTTTATACCAAAAATTGATTTTTGATTTGTCCTCATCGATTTTTGTTATCAGCTCTATCCATCGAATCCGTGTCAAATCTTACTTTGCTTTGGAACTTGTACTTGGATTCGTAACCCCTCTCATTCTCATTCATCTATCTAGCCTCGGAAGTGAGCACTCACTCACGATTAACGTTCTTTTATTTATTAAATTTGATTTCGATTGAAACGACAATTGAAATATGTTGCTGTTAGTTAATTACACTGTTATATATGTTATTGCCTATATCAGTTCACCTGTGACATTTGACACCATTATCTGTTAATTATTTATGCGATGATAATACAATTTGGCTGATAATTGATTGATTGTTGATGTTTATATTGGACGTTAAATTGTTAGTGTTAAATGATAAAAAGTATGCAAAATTGAAATGGATATAGGATAGTTAACGATTTTAAAACTGATTTATATGTTAAATTTGATTAGTTGAATATGACCCCCTTTTAATTGTTAAATTAATTGACATGTAGAATAGTGATAATTACACTTTGAACCATCGACGTATATTGGATTAATTTTTGTAGTGTAATATTGAAATTGAATGACAAGTGAAAACCGTAATGTAATAATCTTTAATCTACATGAAATGATAGTGTAGATTCTAGAAATAATTATATTAATTCGTACAAATAACAATGCGAATTAATACGGTTATTTCAGGATTATTTGAATTGATTATTGGATTGTTATTGTTCGTTGTTATTGCTTGTTTATTTACTTTGACACCATCCCAGTTATTACACTGCAAGTTCCCTTTGTTATGCTTTGATTTTGAATTGAATTGGAATCGGGTTGAAATGATAAATACCCAAATTAAACTTTGACCTAGGATAGAGAATTAAATAAAAACCCGATTGGTCAATAATTTGATTTAAAAGTAAACGAAGATTTTATTTGAATAAATAATATGGTTTTGAAATGAAGTTGAAATTTTAATTTTAATGAAAGGAAATGTTAATATTGAATAATCTGAAACAAAATATTAACAATGTAATTAATGAAAGAATGTTGTTTAATTTGAGAAATGTTTGAATTAAGTTTGAAATGATTAAATAATTAAGTTTGAAATTTTAATTAAGTTGAAATTATTAAACTTTGAAATATTTAATAATTAAGTTTTGAATTATTTAATAATTAAATAAAATTGAATTATTTAATGATTAAATTGAATTGAATTCTTTAATAAGTAAAATTGAACTTTTGAATAAGTGAATCTTACTTCGTAAATAATTGAAATGGAGTTTTCTTTATTAAGTAAGTTTTTGGAGAATTATTTAGGAAAGTAAATAAGTGAAATTGAATTTATTTAACAAGAAATAAAATGCGATTTATTGAAATTAATGTAAGACTTGAAATTTAAAGAAATTGAGTTGATGAATTTAATTTAATTTAATTCAAATTTGTAAGTTTTGATATAATGAAGTTAAATTTAAATAATAGATTTAATGAATTGGAAATTTAATAGAAATTGTTTTGAATGGCAAATTAACTTAATAAATATTGAATGAAATCGATAAATGAATTTGAAATTGATTTGAATGTTAAAGTATATTAATTCAAATGATTTGGAAGGAAACTTATTTGCGAACTTGAATCAATATTGGAATTTTTTTAAATAGAAATTGAATTATAAGATTTGAGATTATGAATGTGGAAGTTTTGAAACGTAAATTTTGGAAATTGATTTCGAAAGAGAAATGAAATGTTGGTTTACAAATTCTAATTGAAATTGTAAGTGATTGGTTTTGAAATATATTAAACGACCAATCGGTGTAATAATCACGAAAGTTATTAAAGAGACCGGAATCGGTTATGGATATACTCTCTATCTAAACCGAAAACCACTTTAATAACTATACGCGGAGTGATGATCCAGAATGAAGTGGTTGGAATGATGTACGTGATGACTGAAGAAAGAGAACGATGATGGATATCCTTGACACTTGTGTCAAATTGGAAATGACTAAAACAGGAGCCGTGCCGGGCCAATGGAGGATTAGCTACCTCAAGTGGACACACTTCTTCGAACTACTCATTACTTGTTGTCGATTGGTGCACCCTTGATTGTGGGAGTGTTGTTTCACGGTGTTGCGGGCGCTGCGGCGTTGCGTTCTCACCAGTCCGGATCAGGCAAACGGTAGTATCACTACCTTGGGTATTGCCTCATGTACCTTGTCATACTTGTATTCCTTTATACGTGACCACTATGATTTTGGTTTGTACCTTTAGTATATGGATTGCTCTCTGGTGACTTCCGGTTTTGGGGAAACTACGGTCTTGTATATGCTCTTGGGAATAAAAATGTGTTAAGGGGGATAATGGTAACGCCTTAACACTATTTTGATATCTTTATATTACCGATAGACATTATCTACTTATCGTACACTACTACCTAGTAGATAGTTTAACGGATCCTTAAAGGATGGTTATTCCAAACATCCTTTGAGTTACTTGTATTTCAATTGCTATTTCACTTGATTTGGATTTATTAATATAAGAATGTTAATCCTGACTCGAGTGTCTTGTGTTTTTGCTTTACGCTCGGGTCAGACTGAGTGTACCAGTATTCTAGACTCACCTTTGAAGTTGGAGCTTTGCTTGAAGATCCAACCATCTATTCTACTTGCTGTATTCGATGATTCCAGTGATGTATTCTGATTTGTATCTAATGTATCATATTACTCTTCCTTTGTATCTGGTTTAACTCTGATGTAACTCATAGATTTATATAGTAGCTTCATGAACTACTATCTCTTTTATTTCCGCTGCACTTATTACTCTGTGTCTGTGATCTGTGATTATTTTATTTACTGTATATGTTCAATTTTGCCAAATTTAAATTAACAACGCGGTATTTTGAGCAATTCAATTCCGGCATGAGTGTCTACCTATACACTTATAATGGATGCGAATGGTTCAAAATATCGGGTCGTTACAGTTGGTATCAGAGCTTTGGTAGCTCTAGGCAAAATTTAGCATATATGGCAAATATATTTACAGAACCACTCTCATTCGAGTTTCAAACTCTTTCTTTTGACTCGATCCCTTTGAATTTTGAAATGTCCCCTCGGTTTCGAAATTCATTCGTGTCCTTCACTATTCATCTTCTTTCAATTCTAGAGCACCCCATAACTCCATTTTGAATGATATCTATAATAGATCGGCGGTCTCGCCAATCTTCGAATGATTCGTCAAGGAGTAAAACTCCTTTACAATAGGCATTGGTTTACCGAAGATTTCTGTATCCTCGGTTTACGATGCTATCTATCTCCTGCTATACCTGAATTCTATTTCTTGAGATCGAATGTCGATTTACCTCGGAATTCTACACCGATCTTGTTCTTGAAGTCACGGTCGACCCGGATAAGGTTGCCCGCGATTTATATAAACTCATCCATCTTCTTATTTGTTATTTTAATTATCTCGTCTTTGTTTCAAACCTATCTTCGAATCGAAATTCTCTTTGATTTGAGTCTATCAAAAATTTGAATCTCTATCCTTGCTTTGAATCCATTCTTGTATCGTCGAGCGAGGAAAAGTATTTGTAAATAAATATTTTTAAATGTTTTAATATACATTGTGTTGTTTGAGTTGTTGATGTTGATTTGGGTTTTCGATCGATTCGTCTGATCAGCGCCATCGATAGGATTTCCAAAACACTTGAACAGAACAGACTGACACAATGTTGTTTTCAAATTTGGTAAACAAAACAGTTTTGAATGATTATATTATATATGAGTACAAATTTCTCTGAAATTAAATTTGTTAATGGATTTGTTGTCTGAAATAATAAATAAATGAAGTTATAAACTTGGCTATAATGCAATTTGAAATGTACTTAAATCAAGAATTTGAGAATTTAAATTTTTGGTGATTTCAACTTGGTTTTTAAGTTTAAAGTGTGTAGTATTTAAAATATTTTCAGATAGAAATCGTTTTCAATGAATTTTAAAATGTTGAAATCAGTGCTCTTCTCTTAGTCGTTGGAAAATAATTTCGGTGATGGCGGCCGCATCATCGACATTCATTTTCGAGTTTCGAAGTGGAGAAACCATTCTGTAGCTTTGCTACGGTTTTGTTTTGAGAAAAAAAAATATATTTGATTTGATTTTCTTCAGTATATTTTGATCTTATTTTAAAATTTAATTTGATTTGATATAAATATATTATATATATCTCTAAATTGTTTAAAGATAATCGGAAATCAAATTCTTAAATTTTGTTAAAGGATGATTTTAATTATAAATAAAACCAACATTTAGAATAAATATTTAAACTTGAATAATTGAATTGGGGAATTTTATTTGTATATTGTTCAACTGCATTCTAATATAACTTACCTAAATCATTCAGAAGTTGAATATGTAATTGGATAATATATAATATAAATTGAATTTATAAATAAAATTTGAGTGTTTATAATAAATGTTATACACTAAACTTTGATTATAAAGATGTTAATAGAGCTAGATAGGATAATAAGTAAACCCAGTTAATAATGAAATAAATTTGTTGTGAGAGAATTAATAAATTTGTTTTGAAAGAATTAATAAATTGAAATTTGATCAACATATGAAAATACCTTGAATTTAAAAGAAATTAATAGATGTAAATTAATTTAAATCGAAACTTTTATGGTTTAAATTAATTTATATGGGTTAAATATATGTGATTAGATATATTAAGTAGAATAAATTTAACAATAATTTGGAGTAAAGAAGAATTTAAATTGCTGAAAAAAAATATGATTATAATAAAAGACTATTCAAATTTATGGTTTTAGAAATTGTAAATTTAACATAATTGGATAATAAGATAATGAATTTAGAAATAGTTGAGATTGGTTTTAGTGAAATCAAATGGATTAAATCAATTATTGAATATCAATTAATTTAAATTTGAATTTATATGGTTTAAATTAATTGTTATTTTGTATTTCAAATCTGTTTTCTTTATGGTTGTTTCTATTCTCCTACCTCGTTCCTTTTCGGAGACGAAAAGTTTTGAGTGGGGGAGAGTGTAACGACCCGTAAATTTCAACTGTTTTAATAACGTAATTAGTTGAAATTTTGTGAAATTTTAAACGATAAAATTTGAAATAAAAATTTGATATTTGGAATTTGTCTAGTTAAACATAGCAACTGGTAAATTTTCGTCCGAAAATATGAAAGTTTATTTCGCGCGTAAATTTACTTCAATTTAATCAGTTAAAAAGCGATGAAAATAAAATGTTTCTGAAACCTAAATATTTTTACATAGAAAAATTCTAAACCATCTTCTGAGCAAGATGTCAGTTTGTCGTTTTTCCAAATTCGGACATCTTTTGCTCCGTCGATCTTATTTTTCAGTGTTTTTCTTGCATTTTCCGCTATTAGAAAATACGAATTTTTATAATTCAATCGTACCACTAATATCTGTATACCATTTTGATCGTCTTACCGTGCTGATCTCCGCAGTATGTTCACTTCTGCGTTTTGAAGTCCGATACACAGTAAAATCTGCAAAATGATTAGCCATGTCGGTATTCGTTTTAACCCTTTTGTTTTCCTGCTGTCAGCAACTAACAATAAATGATACACAGAATTCAACCACTGGCTATTGCTATTCCAACGTTTCACCTTGAATTCCGGTCGGCCATTCATTTTCATTCGCTACTTCTTCTGCTCTCTGCCTTGAAAACAACATAGTTTAAAATAGAGGAAAGTTTATATTGCCTGTACATTTTTGTCCAAATCCAGCACGTCCTTCCTTATATTCTCTCCCCTTTCATTCGTTCCTCCCTCTCAACCCATACTCACGTTGCTCCTCCACCTTGTAACCCTCGTGCACAACCTCACCACCACCCAACAGCCCACGCAAGTTCTTCAACTCATCTTCTCCATGCCTGCTCCTCCACCTGTTCCGACATTCAGCCTTCACCGGTTCACCCCGGGCATCTCCACCCACTACAAGAAAAGGCTCCATTTTGTGTCGGAAGGTTGCAACGGCTGGCAACGGCTAAAAAAAGCGGCCGTTGCTAGCCGTTGCATATCGCGACTATAGATCTGTAACCCGCGAACAGATTCTCATTTCCCACCAACACAAACTTCCTCCCCAAATCCTCCTCCCCGTTGCAATCCGCCGCCTCTCCGACTCCAGCCGTTGCTCGTTGCCTCCACGTCGCTCAAACACCTCCAAAACTCGCTGGTATATCTTCTAAACTTGATTTGGCTTTGATTTAGGTTTAATTTAGGATTAATTGGAAAACCCTAATTTCGAAAATAATTGTATTAGTTGATCATAGTGATATTGGGTGATGATTATAGTGATTTATTTATAGTGATATTGGATGATTATAGTGTTTTAAGTTAGGTGGAAGTTAAATTAGTTTATCATTATGTTGAAAATGATGATTAATGCGACGTATTAGTTATGGTAATATTTGTATTAGTTGATTTTGATTGGTGGTTTGATTTTAAAATTAGTGTATATTATTGATGAACATGCTTGTTGATATTTAAGTTTATGACAATATTTGTTTTTATTTAAAATAATGTGTATAGTTTACGCCAAAGTTAATTGTATAGAAATTAATAGATATCATGATAGATTGGTACAGTTAACGATAATTTAATTCAGAAGTGCTAATTATAATTGTTATCATAGTTTAAAATAAGTATAATTCGTTGAATGAATTATAAAATTTTGAAATGAGCGTAATAATAATGAGCTAATTATTCAGTGAAAGTTAAAATATAATGAATTAATTAATTATAAAATATTTTATAGTTGTTAGAAGAATAATTAGAAAATATGTTTTATTTCTGTAAATCCCTTAGAGATATATTTTGGCCCCGTCTAACAAGTGTTGTATATGATCGTTATATGGATATTCGTTTTTTCCAAGAACAGACATTTATATTCATCTGATACAATATTTGTTGGATTTGTCCTAGTATTTGGACAATTACAAACACAATAAAGTAATCACATTTTGTAAATCATTTCGGTTTAAACGGTTTACAAAATTTTGGTGGCACTTCCTTTTTGTTCCCTGTGTACACGCATTTTGTGTACGATACAGGGAATAAAGGGAAGTGCTGCTGAAATTTTGTTGAATCGTTTAACCTGAAATGATTTATAAAATGTAATTACGATATTGTGTTTGTAATAGGAAGTAGGATGACCGGCCGTCAATGAATTATAAAATGTTATTCAATTGTTAAATAGTTGATTTAATGACAAATTATAAATCAATCGTAAAATACTGTATAATATGAAGTGAAGTGTTTAGTTGAATCTTCTAACATATTTTATCAAATCAGGAAAAATGTTCGATTATTTTCTCGATCGTAGTTGGATGTATGAAGTCCGAACTGGTATGAAAGGATCAATAAAGGAACATTTCTGTAACGGTGTACATGAATTTATTAGATTCGCTAAATCTAATAATCAGAATAACGATGAAATTCGTTGTCCGTGTAGTAAGTGCAAACATTTAAAGCATTGGAAATCAGATGTAATAGAAGTACATCTGTATAAATTTGGTTTTGTGCCGAATTATTACTTATGGGATCGTCATGGTGAACTTGTTGAACGTACACCTAATCCTGTAGTGTTAAAGGACGATAATATTATGACGAATCCAATAGAAAATATGGTGCAAGATGCAGCACGGTCGATGTTTCCTACCATTGATCAGGGCGATGATGACAATGATAACGTTGAAGAAGAACCGACCGCGCAAGCTAAAAAATTTTATGATTTATTGGATTCTACTAAGAGGCCCTTGTGGGATGGTTGTAAAAGCGGAACCGAATTATCCGTAACCGCCGAATACATCACTATGAAATCAAAATTCAACCTTACAGAAGCTGGATTTACAGCAGTTGTACAAGCTGCAAAACGACACATGCCACCTAATAATTTGATGTGCGATATTCATTATAAAGTGAAAAAACTTATGTCTGCTTTTGGATTGCCATACCAAAAGATAGATACATGTATAAAAGGTTGTATGTTGTATTGGAAAGATGACGTTGACCTTAGAAAATGCAGAATATGTAACGAGGAAAGATTCAAACCGAGAAAAAAAGGAAAAGAAGTTCCATACAAGAGAATGCATTATTTACCTATCACTCCTAGACTTCAAAGGTTATATGCATCTTCTGCTACGGCATGTCATATGCGATGGCACGGTGTTAGAACACCAGAAGAAGGAACTTTGATACATCCATCTGATGGAGAAGCGTGGAAACATTTCGATAGGACTTACCCCGCGTTTGCTGCAGAGAGCCGTAATGTCAGACTCGGTTTATGTATAGATGGATTTTCACCATTCTCTCAGTTTGGTAGTAAATACTCATCATGGCCTATTATTGTTACTCCTTATAATTTACCTCCATGGATGTGTATGAAAACTCCGTATATGTTTCTAACGATCGTCGTCCCCGGTCCCGATGATCCGACACAAGGAATTGATGTTTATCTACAACCATTAATCGAAGAATTGAAAACATTGTGGCATGAAGGAGTTGAAACATACGACATTTCAAGAAAAAAGAATTTTCGTATGTTCGCTTCTTTATTATGGACTATTAGTGATTTTCCTGCGTATGGGATGCTTTCAGGTTGGAGCACAACCGGACGTCTAGCTTGTCCTCATTGCATGGATGAAACACGAGCATTTTCATTAAAGTATGGAAAGAAAATTTCTTGGTTTGACTGTCATCGATGTTTTCTACATGTTAATCATAAATTTAGAACGGATAAAAAGAACTTTAAAGCAAACAGAGAAGAGAGTATGCTACCACCGAAGGTTTGGTCAGGTGAAGAGATATATGACATCGTAAAAGACTATCCAAAGATACATGAAACTGGGGTACAAGTTGAAATTCCAGGTAAATCAGACATTCATAACTGGTGCAAACAAAGTATATTTTGGGAGTTACCTTACTGGAAAGATCTGCTACTCCGACATAATATTGACGTTATGCACAATGAAAAAAACGTGTTCGATAACGTGTTTAATACAGTTTTGAATGTAAAGGGGAAAACTAAGGACGATGTGAATTCGAGACGTGATATATTACACTTTTGTAAGCGGCCCGAGCTTCATTTGTACGACGATACAAAAAAACCCAAAGCATGCTATGAGCTAGATAACAAACAAGTAAAACTCGTGCTAAAGTGGGTGGAAGGACTAAGATGTCCTGATGGGATTTCTTCTAACCTCCATAGATGTGTTGACTTTAAAAACAGTAAATTGAGTGGGATGAAAAGTCACGATTGCCATATAATGATGGAATATTTTTTCCCTGTGCTTTTCAAAGAACTGTTGCCTGGCAAAGTATGGAGTGTTATAACAGAATTAAGTATGTTTTATAAACAACTTTGTTCGACGACGTTAAAGGTAGATCACATACGTAAACTTGAAGTAGAAATCCCTATACTGCTCTGCAAACTGGAAAAAATATTTCCACCAGGGTTCTTTAATGTAATGGAGCATTTACCTGTTCATCTACCATCCGAAGCACTTCTTCGAGGTCCTATGCAGTATGGATGGATGTATCCATTTGAGAGGTAATTTTGAATATCCGCAATATGAAGTTTGCTTAAAATTTAGATTTATATACCAAAACAGAAATTAAATTAATTTTGTTATAGGTACTTGAATCATTTGAAGAAGAAAATTAGACAAAAAGCACGAGTAGAAGGTTCAATTTGCAAAGCGTATCTGGAAGAAGAATCTTCATTTTTTTTCTCACATTACTTTAGTAACGATGTGAAGTTATCGTTTGTCAGTATTCCCCGTAATGATGAAGCTGTTGAACATGATTCTTCTCAAACAATGTTATCTATTTTTAGACAACAAGGCCGACCTGCTGGGAAATGTGTGGAAATATGGTTAGACGATAAAGATTTCCATATAGCACACACATATGTTCTTTTAAATTGTGTTGAAGTTGCACCATTTGTCAGGTAGTACTAAATTCATGTACAATTTAATTATACGTATATATATATATTAATTTTGATGGGAATAATACATTTTTGCAGTATATACGAATCACAACATCCATCTGGCGATCTCAGTAAAGATTTTGCTAAATGGTTTTCAAAATACGTATATGATCCAAAAAAACTCTGTTGTTGACGAAGGATTACGACATATTGCTATCGGACCAAAAAGAAATGTGAAGACTTATCCAATATTCTTCGTCAACGGATTTAAATTCAACACCAAAGATTACGGGGCTGAAAAATTAACATATAACAGTGGTGTATTTGTTAAAGGCAGTGATGATCCAGAGGAGCATATAAAAGATTTTTATGGCGTCTTAACATAGGTTTTAGAGTTGACATATTATATACAACCTGCAGAGAAAGTTTTTTTATTCAAATGCAATTGGTTTAGCAATATTCCTGGTTCTGGAATTAACGTGCACAAAGATTACAAGCTCATTGAAATAAAGCATACCTCGCATTACTATAAGTATGATCCTTTCATATTAGCCAAGCAAGCATTACAATTTTATTTTGCTCCGTATCCATCCTTAAAAAAAGATAAAGCAAATTGGTGGGCTGTTATTAAAACAAAGGCAAGATTTACATTTGATGGAAATAATATTCCAGATGAAGCAGCGTATCAAGCAGATCTGGAGCCAAATACTGAAATAATAATAACTGACGATGTTTACGTAGGATCGTTGAATGATGAAGCGAATGTTTTAATAGATGCGTTTGAAAGTACCGAAGAAAACGATATAGAGTACGAGATCGAGTTTGAATCAGAAAATGACGAAGACTGATATATTACACTGTTTTTTAATGTATGCATGTATGATGTTTTATCTTGAGTAATGTATTAAGAATGATGAATGCGTTCTGTATTATTCTGAGCTATGTAATAATAATAATTTTGTTATGTATTATCATTCTGTTTTATTTTGACCTATGCGTTATTCAGAGAGCTGTTTAATAATAATAATGATTATGTTCTGCATTATTCTGAGCTATGTAATTACAAAGAATGATTATGATGATTAATGGAACATGTGTTGTAATAATAATTTGTTTTCTTTTCATTATATGATATGATTATGTTTGTGGCAGATATGTCTCACAGAAGGCGCAGTACATCTCAGCCTTCTCCTTCGCCTTCTCATGGCGCGAGTCCCAGCGGTACGGCTCCGGACTTACGCCGTGAGATAGAGATAGTTCCCAAGAGTGTTGGGTAAGTATCTAAATAATTTCAATTAAATTATTTAAAATATATTAATTATATACATCAACATTTATACAAGGGTTTCGAAATAGAGCCGGCGGATTACATTCTTCAAGTGTCAAAGCAATCCTATAAGAGTAGGATGTCTGGTTGCTGGCCTTATTGGGACGACATCCCAGGCGAAGTGATGAACGCTATAGTTGCTGATTTGATGGTAAGTATAATTTTATATTTCAATGTAAAATTAGTATAATGTATATAATTCAAATTATTTTCAATAAGCAGACTGTAATACGTGTCCGCCCGGAAGATAACAATGTCTTCTTCAATCATTGGAATAAGAGGATGCGGAAAAATTACAGGGAAACTCTTTCGAAGGTCAAGCTAAGCGGAAAAAAACCCAATTGGATGGGTAATGATGTTTGGGCTGCATTTGTCACCCACTGGGAAAGTGAAGCTGTCAAAGTAAGTTATGTATTATTGTATTGTTAGTATTATTTATTTAAATTATGTATGTTAGTGGCATTATTAATTTAACTAACCATGTATTTAAATTAACAGGAAATAGCAAAGCGAAATAGTGCGAACAGAAATAAAAATCCAGCGTTACACCGCGGTGGGTCCAAGTCATTCCAACAATGGCGGAGGGAATTGGTAAATTCGTAATTTGAGTTTATAAACCGTAATATTATTTAATTATATTAGTAACGTTTTTTATTCATGTATAATTTAAGCATTCAAGAACCGGACAGGAGCCTACAATGGCCGAGGTTTTTAGAGTCACTCATGCGGTGGAGCAGACCGATGATGATGGGAATGTCACCTATGAGTGGACAGATGCGAAGGCTGAATCTGTTATGGTAAATATGTTTATTCGCAATGACAACGTTTCACATTCCTTTAGTAGTGTATAAGTAAATTGTATAGCTATATATTGAGTCAAATTTGTATTCGTAATTGCAGGGTAGATATGAAGCGGAGCGGGCAGCGATGGCGCAAAGAACTGGACGAGAGGATATTACGCTTCAAGAGTCCAATCAAATATGGGATAGAATTATTGATCCGCCTTCTCGCAATAGGCGTTATGGATACGGCAATCAGGAGGTAAACTGTTTTAATAACTTATATTTGAATTTAATATAGCCGTTGCGAGCGTGAATTAGAACTAGATTGTTTGATCGTTTTTACAGGCTCTTAACTTCCATAGGGCTTACAAGAAATCTATGGCCGAAGAGGAGATATCCCAGATGCAACGACAGCTAGACGAGATAAATGATTGGCGACAGAGCTTCTTGTCTCAACAGATAGATGAGCGCATTGCCGCACTCGTTTCAGAGCATGGGACCATGCCAGGGTCAGGTGGTGGTGGTGGTGGTGATGACGATGATGATGAGTATGTATGTTTTGTTGATGGTTAATTTTTTTGGGCAAGATTTGTGGTTTTAATGGATATTTGTTGGACTTGTGTACTTATGTTTGTTGATGGGCTTGGTAGTTTGTTTGGTGTTTTGTGTACCTATGGTGTTGGTGATGGATATTATGTGTGAATGATTTGAGATGTATTTTGTTTGGTTGATGATGAAATATTTGTGTTAGTTGATTATGTAGTTGCGTGATTATTGATGTATATGTGTTTTATTTGATTATTTGCGATGTATTTGGTTATATTATGGTTGGAATGGAATGTATACGATGGTTTGGAAGTGATTGTTGTGTTGTGGAATGGTTTGGAGGTTGGAAGAGTGAAAGCTAGCTGCTGGAAAATAGAAAAGTTCCAGGCTTGCAACGGCTAGCAACGGCTATCTGGTTCCAGGCTTGCAACGGCTAGCAACGGCTATCTGGTTCCAGGCTTGCAACGGTTCGCGACGCTACGGGATGATAACGGTTGGAACTAACTGTTTCCACGTGGACAACTTGTCGTCGCTAGCCATTGCTAAATTGGCAACGGAGCCGTTGCTATTGCCGTTGCTGGAACTCGTAGCAACGAGCTTATTAGCAACGGCTTATAGCAACGGCTAGCAACGGCCGCCAACGGCTAATTGCCGTTGCTATTGCTTCCGTTCCTTGTAGTGACCACGCCCTGACAGAGCGCGACCACCCCTCCCTTCTCTTGCCTTTCCCTTGGCCACGACAGCACTCCCGCCTCCTTCATTCTTGAACCAGCCTCGGCCGAGCACTCTATCTCCACTACCACGTTGCTCGACCCATCTCCTCCGCAATTAACTCGGCAGCCTCACCCACCACAGCAGCGCCTCCACGGCCACCCGAAACCCGTCCTCTCCTTTCACCCTCGCCTGAGAAACACCCCTCCGCTTTTAAACCGAGCCCACTTCCTATTTTCGGCCTCCCCTCCTCGAACAACAGCTCGAGTTCCTCCGTCCTTTCTCATGCTCAAACAGCGCATGCGTGAGTATATATATGAATAATTATATGTTATTTCTTTGAATACTAGTCTATGGTCTACTTATAAATAAACATAAGTTATATATATATTATATATAGCTGCACGCATTTACAGCATGGCCTTCACTTTGATTTTGCAGTATGCGAAATGTATATCTTTATATATTAGTTATAAAGGTACTTATATATTGGTTATATATACTTTATATGATGATAGTGTACTTATCTACAGGGCTATATATGTTATAAAAATTTGGGTATGTTCTGTAGCTTATCTATATGTCAAGTTTATATATAATTTCTTGGGCTATATATCAGTTATATAAATATGTATAAGTTATATATTCTGTTTATATTATACAGTTTTATATGTGTGTTTATATTTCGAAGAGTTCACATAACCTGTAAGCTATAATGTCGGTTATAAATATCTTCTTTTAAGTAGTAGCTATACATATAAACGTGTCTTTACAGTAGCTTAGAAAAGTGTTTATATCTAAGTATTCCTATTTTGGCAGTATGTGTTGTTATTTGTTTTAGGTACAGTTTACATATTATAACAATAATAAGAATAAAGTAAGTTATATGTGTACAGTTCATTGGAATTTAACAAGGTATATTTATGTTGCTTGTAAATAAATGAGTTATGATATTTCTACTAATTAATTGTTTGTTCTAACTTTTGTTCGGTATACTGTTAGTATAAAAATTCATAAACAAGGTATATATATATGTTACTGTATAGGTTATATATGTTATATATTGTATTTGAACTGTTGGATTGTATAAGATTTATAATAATGTAAGTTTACTTGATTTCCTTTTAAATTTTAGTCTGAAGCCTTAGCCTCCTTTTCTGTCTAAATTTGTAAATGTTTATACCTATATTATATACTCGCATATAACTATTTGGATGACTTTGGAAAATACATATTTAGATAAGAGAAGTTTATATATATGAGGATTTTGTTTTGGTAAGGGTTTTAAGTATATATATATATATATATATATATATCAAATTTTAGTTTAAGAATAATGATTTCGAATTCTTTATATTATTTTTATATTTGTCTTACACAAAAATACTGAATATATATATATATACACACAAATAACATAATAATGTATGTATTCTCAGTTTATACCAAAAACTGATTTTTGATTTGTCCTCATCGATTTCTGTTATCAGCTCTATCCATCGAATCCGTGTCAAATCTTACTTTGCTTTGGAACTTGTACTTGGATTTGTAACCCCTCTCATTCTCATTCATCTATCTAGCCTCGGAAGGTGAGCACTCACTCACGATTAACGTTTTTTTATTTATTAAATTTGATTTCGATTGAAACGACAATTGAAATATGCTGTTGTTAGTTAATTACACTGTTATATATGTTATTGCCTATATTAGTTCACCTGTGACATTTGACACCATTATCTGTTAATTATTTATGCGATGATAATACAGTTTGGCTGATAATTGATTGATTGTTGATGTTTATATTGGACGTTAAATTGTTAGTGTTAAATGATAAAAAGTATGCAAAATTGAAATGGATATAGGATAGTTAACGATTTTAAAACTGATTTATATGTTAAATTTGATTAGTTGAATATGACCCCCTTTTAATTGTTAAATTAATTGACATGTAGAATAGTGATAATTACACTTTGAACCATCGACGTATATTGGATTAATTTTTGTAGTGTAATATTGAAATTGAATGACAAGTGAAAACCGTAATGTAATAATCTTTAATCTACATGAAATGATAGTGTAGATTCTAGAAATAATTATATTAATTCGTACAAATAACAATGCGAATTAATACGGTTATTTTGGGATTATTTGAATTGATTATTGGATTGTTATTGTTCGTTGTTATTGCTTGTTTATTTACTTTGACACCATCCAAGTTATCACACTGCAAGTTCCCTTTGTTATGCTTTGATTTTGAATTGAATTGGAATCGGGTTGAAATGATAAATACCCAAATTAAACTTTGACCTAGGATAGAGAATTAAATAAAAACCCGATTGGTCAATAATTTGATTTAAAAGTAAACGAAGATTTTATTTGAATAAATAATATGGTTTTGAAATGAAGTTGAAATTTTAATTTTAATGAAAGGAAATGTTAATATTGAATAATCTGAAACAAAATATTAACAATGTAATTGATGAAAGAATGTTGTTTAATTTGAGAAATGTTTGAATTAAGTTTGAAATGATTAAATAATTAAGTTTGAAATTATAATTAAGTTGAAATTATTAAACTTTGAAATATTTAATAATTAAGTTTTGAATTATTTAATAATTAAATAAGATTGAATTATTTAATGATTAAATTGAATTGAATTCTTTAATAAGTAAAATTGAACTTTTGAATAAGTGAATCTTACTTCGTAAATAATTGAAATGGAGTTTTCTTTATTAAGTAAGTTTTTGGAGAATTATTTAGGAAAGTAAATAAGTGAAATTGAATTTCTTTAACAAGAAATAAAATGCGATTTATTGAAATTAATGTAAGACTTGAAATTTAAAGAAATTGAGTTGATGAATTTAATTTAATTTAATTCAAATATGTAAGTTTTGATATAATGAAGTTAAATTTAAATAATAGATTTAATGAATTGGAAATTTAATAGAAATTGTTTTGAATGGCAAATTAACTTAATAAATATTGAATGAAATCGATAAATGAATTTGAAATTGATTTGAATGTTAAAGTATATTAATTCAAATGATTTGGAAGGAAACTTATTTGCGAACTTGAATCAATGTTGGAATTGTTTTAAATAGAAATTGAATTATAAGATTTGAGATTATGAATGTGGAAGTTTTGAAACGTAAATTTTGGAAATTGATTTCGAAAGAGAAATGAAATGTTGGTTTACAAATTCTAATTGAAATTGTAAGTGATTTGGTTTTGAAATATATTAAACGACCAATCGGTGTAATAATCACGAAAGTTATTAAAGAGACCGGAATCGGTTATGGATATACTCTCTATCTAAACCGAAAACCACTTTAATAACTATACGCGGAGTGATGATCCAGAATGAAGTGGTTGGAATAATGTACGTGATGACTGAAGAAAGAGAACGATGATGGATAGCCTTGACACTTGTGTCAAATTGGAAATGACTAAAACAGGAGCCGTGCTGGGCCAATGGAGGATTAGCTACCTCAAGTGGACACACTTCTTCGAACTACTCATTACTTGTTGTCGATTGGTGCACCCTTGATTTTGGGAGTGTTGTTTCACGGTGTTGCGGGCGCTGCGGCGTTGCGTTCTCACCAGTCCGGATCAGGCAAACGGTAGTATCACTACCTTGGGTATTGCCTCATGTGCCTTGTCATACTTGTATTCCTTTATACGTGACCACTACGATTTTGGTTTGTACCTTTAGTATATGGATTTCCCTCTGGTGACTTCCGGTTTTGGGGAAACTACGGTCTTGTATATGCTCTTGGGAATAAAAATGTGTTAAGGGGGATAATGGTAACGCCTTAACACTATTTTGATATCTTTATATTACTGATAGACATTATCTACTTATCGTACACTACTACCTAGTAGATAGTTTAACGGATCCTTAAAGGATGGTTATTCCAAACATCCTTTGAGTTACGTGTATTTCAATTGCTATTTCACTTGAGTTGGATTTATTAATATAAGAATGTTAATCCTGACTCGAGTGTCTTGTGTTTTTGCTTTACACTCGGGTCAGACTGAGTGTACCAGTATTCGAGACTCACCTTTGAAGTTGGAGCTTTGCTTGAAGATCCAGCCATCTATTCTGCTTGCAGTATTCGATGATTCCAGTGATGTATTCTGATTTGTATCTAATGTATCATATTACTCTTCCGTTGTATCTGGTTTAACTCTGATGTAACTCATAGATTTATATAGTAGCTTCATAAACTACTATCTCTTTTATTTCCGCTGCACTTATTACTCTGTGTCTGTGATCTGTGATTATTTTATTTACTGTATATGTTCAGTTTTGCCAAATTTAAATTAACAACGCGGTATTTTGAGCAATTCAATTCCGGCATGAGTGTCTACCTATACACTTATAATGGATGCGAATGGTTCAAAATATCGGGTCGTTACATTTTTTTTTTAAAATTTCGTATGTTAGTTGCACTAATTTTGTTAATCGTGTATCTAAATTTGTAGGAATTATCTGCCCGGAATCGTGCTAATAGGAATAAAAATCCCGCGTTGCACCGTGACGGTTCTAAATCCTTCCAGGAACTCATGAGAGAGTTGGTAAATTAATAAATTGTGTTTATAAAAATCTAAAATGTTGTTTAATCATATTTGTAACATTGTTTATTCATATGTATATATTTTCAGACGGCGAGATACAATCGCGAGCCTACTATGTTTGAGGTGTTCACGGCTACGCATGCCATTGAACAGACAGATGAGGAAGGTAACGTTTCGTATGAGTGGACGGACGATAAATCGAGATCTGTAATGGTAAACATGCTTATCCTTAATGACGATGTTTCATATTCCTTTATTTCACATTTCATAAACTTTAAATTGAATATTTATCGTGTGTAACAACTGTTCGTAAATGCAGGAGAGGCACGAAGCGGAGCAGGCTCGAGTAGCGCAGTCCACCAAATAGAGTCGCCGTCTAGTAGATGCAACCGCTGTTTGAAGGAGCAGTTGCCATCGACGTGCTTGGTTGTTGGTAGGGCTGGATTATTTTCCGCTTTACCGGCTTTCCAAAATTTTCCTTCCACGTATTTCCGAAAATTTCCATTTCCATGTTTTTCCGTTTAAAATAGCTCGGAAGGAATTCCTTCCGGTTTCTGATGGAAAAAAGCGGAAATTTCCACTGTTTTCCATGGAAATTTTATTCCTACCGATATTCTTGTATGATTAGTTTAACTGGACCAGACATATAAAAAATATGAAATTTGAAAATTTAAATTTGAAATTTTGAAATTTGAAATTTTAAAATTCGAAATTTGAAATTTTGAAATTTGAAATTTTGAAACATGAAATTTTGAAATTTGAAAATTTGAAACATGAAATTTTGAAATTTGAAATTTCAATTTTGAATTTTGAAATTTGAATTCTAAAATTTTGAAATTCCGAAATTTGAATTTTGAATTTGTGAAATTTTGAAATTTCAATTTTGAATTTTGAAATTTGAAATTTGAATTCTAAAATTTTGAAATTTAAAAATTTGAATTTTGAAATTTAGAATTTGTGAAATTTTGAAATTTGAAATTTTAATTTGAAAATTTGAAATTTGAAGTTTTGAAAATTTAAATTTGAAATTTCGAAATTTGAGTTTTGAAATTTTAAAATTTGAGTTTTGAAATTCGAAAATTTAAAATTTTGAAATTGAAATTTGAAATTTTGAATTTGGAAATTTTGAAATTTTGAATTTTGAAAATTTTAAAATTTTGAAATTTGAAAATTTGAAAATATGAAATTTGAATTTTGAAATTTTGGAAATTTGAAATTTTTTGAAAATACATTTTTTTTATATAAAAAATTGACTTATGTAAGTCGAAAAGCAAAAAAAAATTGCTTTTGCAATAAGTTGAAAAGTGACTTTTAAAAGTCGGTAGATTTTGTTTATCCATATTGACTTTTTAACTTTTGCATTTTATAAGCAAAAAAGCAACTTATTTATTGCCATCCAAACGGCCTCTAAATACATCAACGGAAAAAATGGAATTCCATATTCCGTTCCACCTTTTCCATCTACCGTATAATGAAATTTCGAAGTTAGCGGAACGGAACTTGGAACATCGGGTATCATTCCATTGGCAATTGGAAGAAAATGGAAATGTCTCGGTTGGTACGGAAATTTTCCGCCGTACCCACCCCTAGTTGTTGGGGTTACTTGCTGGCGCAAATCTGGAGTGGTTGATGTGAGATGTTTGTAGCCGTTGCTGTTGTCGAAGAGTGCCTGAAGCTTGGATTACTGTTGCTTGAAAAACGTGATGAGTTTGGTTTGTATTGTTGTGTCGAGGCGATCAATGATAGTCTGATAACTGAGATGCTGAGACGTGCTACGTTAGTCAAATCTTGGACTGGATCTATGTTTGCTTGAGGCTAGTTGAAAGGTGAACGGTGCTTGGAATTGACAATGTCTATTGCTGATTGCCTCGCGTTGATGTAGAGAAAGAATCCAAACGAATCTGACAATGCTACCGTGAAGTTTTTATGTTGTTGAAGTTTGTTTAATGTTGATGTTGGATGGTAGCTAATAACTTCCTCTTTGATTTGATCGGATCTCGGTTATATACGTTGTATTGGAGATGAAGAGTGAAATTATTATGAGGTGAGTTTGTAATCCGATATCTTTTCCTTTGAAGTAATATGAATTTACACAGGCTAACGGAGATGTATAATTGGAAAGAAACCTCTGAAGATATACACGGGAAATATATTATTTGTAGGGCTGTTATGGTAATGGTTACCGTTACCATTCCACAAATACCGTTACCGTACCATTTTTACTGGTAAGCGAAAATTACTTACCGTTACCGTTATCGTTACCGTTACCGATAGGCTGGTATACCGATAATCTGGTAACCGTTACACTGGTAATGGTAAATTACCGTTTTTCTAAAAAAAGGTTAGTAACATAACACGTATTCACACCATAACGGTGCTTCATTATACAATTTATAGTGTTACTTAATAAAAGAAATAAATGAAAAAGAAGTGAAGTGTATTTAACATTATCTCGCCTGGTTAATAAACTAAATTTAATCATTTGCTTGGTTTTAAATGCCTATAATAAAGCATGTTACATGAATATACACGTATTATAAATTGACTGGTAAAATTACCGTTACCACTGGTATTGAAGAAATGTTACCGATGATTTACCGTAGAAAATGGTAAATTTACCGTTACCATACCGATAAACTGGTATACCGATTTCACTCGAAAATGGTAACCGATTGACTGATAATGGTATGGTAATGGTAAATTTACCGTTACCGTAACAGCCCTAATTATTTGTGTATATATGGAAAATATACGGGAGAAGACAGTGATGGAGATTTGTGAGAGTTTGTTTCCCATGGTGAAAATAAAATATATTGGTATATAATGGAAAATAAACTTAATTGTATCTTTCAAAATACAACGTGTGAATGTGTATATAAATTTTCAATTCTCATCTCTATTTATTTCTCTTTTTTTATATATAATGCATCTGTTTGCGTACTGAAATACCCTCAATCTCATATCTTTAATTTGTCTTCATTTCTTTATGTATGCACACTTTCATTTTATTGAAAGCAAACTTTTTCGCAATTAAGATTTTATGACAAACCCGTAAATAAATACTAGACAAACACATTATATATATATACACACACACACACACAAACGGAAATTAACTGCAATATTTCCTTTTTGATCAAATAAATATATATTATTTTACAAATAAAAATATTTGTGTTTGAAAAGTACTCTGTGAACATCAGAAAATCAGACATGTGAAATACAGTGGATGACAATTAAGTGAAAATAAAATTGTGATGGGATAATTTTTAGATTGCAACACACTCTAAAAATAAAATAATATAAAATATATTTGTTATCATCAAATAGAAGGTATACTCCACACTAATCCCTCTCCATTGTCCATTCGTCTTACTTTGTTCCTGAATAAGTGAATTCTGAGATTGACATGCTATCAATATTCTATGAGACAATGTTACATAGCTCATTTTAATGGTATACACTTCTCTAAAACTGAATTGAAGATCTGACAGTGATATGCATGTTTGGAAGTGTGATTTTTGGATTGGGATTCTTATATTAGATGCCATATATAGATTATAAGATTAACTTGTCAACTTCAAATATGTATATTTCTTTTATCCTTACTGTTAATACATTCAAGATTTTTAGCCTTTAATGCTTTCACTATTATCAAAGAAACAAAAAATGCATCAATATTTGACTTTGTACTGTTTGTTTAAGTTTTATGTTCATACAAACTTTTATATTCATCTCAATGCATCAATTATAATACCTTCAAAAGAATACAGATGGATGCATGTGTAATTGCTTGAAGTGAGATTTACTGTAGCAGGTATGGGTGAACATTGGAGATAAGTCATGTAATGTGCAAATGAAGTGAGTGTTTATATATATGAATAAGTACTACGTTGTTTGGTATGAGGGCTAAGTGGAGACGTATGCATTCCAAGGATGGTGTGTTATTATGATATTTAGACTAAGATTTTAGTTAAGGTGTGGATGATTCTATGATTTGCTTTGCTTTTGTGTACATGAATATGCACTAATTTAATACTTTTTCATGACATTATATGAGATGGATAGGTAACATATGTACGAATGTACTTACATACATACATATGTATACTATAGATTTGCAAAATAAACGTTTTAAAGATTAAAATAAACAAAGGACTTTAAAATCTTTTCTTTTGTAGGTGCCCTTAAATCTCTTTAATGCTACCCGTATTATTCTATCGAAGAATATCTCAAATCAAGTTTTTTATATTTTGTTTGGTATATAAATGATAATCGTTTTTCTTTTCAAAGTTTTAACTTTTTTATAAACTTTCAAATTCTCAAATTTACAAATTTCGAGCTCAAAATTCAATTAAAAAATCAAACTGTCAAATTTTTATTTATTCTTTTAAATTCAAAATTCAAAAATTTCAAATTCAAAAATCACACATTAAAACTTTCGAATTTCAAATTCAAAACTGTGATGGAGTTTCAAAAACTCAAATTCTTAAAAATTTAAATTCGAAATAAGTTCAAATTTTCAAAATAGATAAACAAAAGTTCTCAATTTTTCAAATCCCATATAGATTTTTTTCATTTTATGAAGAAATCTTGTGAATCAAATAAATCAAATTTTGAATAATAATTCAAATTTTCAAATTCAAGTTTCTAACTAGAAATGAGATTTTTAACTTTTGTAATTCAACTCTTTCATTTTGAATATTTTAATTGATAGTTAAATTTGAATTTCAATATTTAAATTCTAATTTCATAGTTCTAAAATTTTAAATTTCAAACTCAAATCCTATCTTTTAACAAATTTTCAACATATTATCATCTTATGTTTAATTGAAATTAATCAAAAATTGCAATAAGTATTTTTTTATGAAATTATATTATCAAACGGTTAGTTTTTCACCATCGTTGTACAGTTGTACTAATTATTATATGTACTTCTGATATATAGAAAGAGTAATTAAATTTTAACTAAATTTAAAATCGCACAAGTACATGTAGTAATCCAGATGTTTTTAGCTGGACGATCAATTTAAGGAATAGAGTCAAAGATATCGTTTTCCTTGTTTTTGTTTGTAACAGGGAGTCTTATAATACAGACTTCTATTGTTTCCTCTTATTTTGTATATATCTTGTAACAGGAGTCTTATGTGCAAATTTATAGCATATGACAACTAAACAAGTTTTCAATATAGTTACCTTGTATCATATTACTAATGGATTCAATGCAGAAAAAAAGGAATGTACCAGCGTATTTGTACTATAAAATGTGAACAATTAATTAGTGTATATGACGCAAAAATATCTTTCCTTTAAATATACCCGAAATGAGATCCTCACCAAAATTTTAACTAATGTAAACATGTTAATAATAATTCCCAATTCAAAGGAAAATTACAACTCAAGATTGACGGGCATTAAACATAAATTAAAGCTGGACATGCATGTACTTCAAACATGTAAATGATTCTGAAGTCCATGCAGTATATACAAGGTAAGATTAACTCAAAATATTGGGATTAGCATTAAACGTTGCTTATAATGGACAAACATCAGAGTTGTACAGTAGAATACACAACGGTAAATACGTTAAGGTATCTAATCTTCCTTATTATGGACTAAAATTTACAATTTAATTAGCCATTAATTAAACATACCTTCACAGTCTTAGCATTTCAAATTCAAATAGAGTGTGGAAAGGCAAGTCCAATTAGATGCGGGCTAAAGACATTTACATTTATGTCACTTCAAATCTGCCTATATAATCCATCAACAAGATCGTAGGTAGAACATCATTCAACGACAAAAAGGAAGAGAAAAGAAAACTAAAAGCTAATGGAGGCTACGGGCATTTCAGGATCATCAAGCATAAAAGAAGGGCGCACAGCCTCATTCGATCAAACTGAAATACGTGCTTCTTTGGCTGATGAAGGTAAGGATTCTTCTTCATCAGCAGCAATGGTAGGGGTACCAGAAATGAACCTCATAGGATCGATAAATGGGCAATCGACTGAAGCAGCACACGATAGAGTCATGGTCCAAACGGTGCAGGAACCAGAACCAGAACCAGAACCAAAGGTTTATTCGTGCAACTACTGCCAACGAAAATTTTACACCTCTCAGGCTCTTGGGGGACATCAGAACGCACATAAAAGGGAAAGGAGCTTCTTTAAGCGTGTTGGCGGTGGTGGGCAGCATGGTGGGAGGCGCTTGAATAATGGATCCGCGATCCGTAATTACCCGCATCTGTCTCATAATATCATGCATCATTTCACTCAAGCTGGTGATCTGTACAGGACTGCCAATAGCCGCTTCTTGGGTATTCAGGTATGCTTTTTGCTCCTTGTATATGGAATTTTCCACTATTTTGAATTATGATGAATGCAATGAATAATAATAATAATATTGGCTGATTCTATTTCGATCCATTTTTTTTTTTAATTTACCTGTTAAAACAATTAAACAATTCTGAAAAGAATCTCCAAGATGCTAGCTAGAATTGTTACAGGGTTCTCAAAAATAATTTGGAAAGTGATTAAAGTAGATAGTTTTTCTCTTTTGTAACTTATATATTAAATAATTAAATAAATCTGTAAAGGTGTCCAAGATGCTAGGATTGTTATAGGAATTTCAAAAATAATTTGGAAAGTTAGTGAAGTAGATAGTTTTTCTCTTATGTAATTTATATATTAAATTAAATAATTAAATAATGATGATGGTAATAAAAATAATAGCTCAATCACATTTTCTAATGGGGAACTTCCCAAAAAAATAACACACACATACTTTTCAAGTTTCAAAATATACAACCACTTCCCTTCAAAACATATTAAAAAATAAAATCATATTTTTATATTTTAGGATATTTGTGGAGAGCTCTGCAAATGTTTGCAGAAGTTTCTCAATAAATATTTGTATTTCAAATAAAAATACAAAAACATTCAAAAAAAACTTGTTTTGATGATAGAAACATGCGATTAATATTCATATTTAATTTTCGAAAAAATGAATAAAGGCATATTATTTAAAGAAACTAAAAGTATGGTATAATTCAAAACATCTTTTTTGAAAAGAATTTTTCACCTACCAAATAAGAGAATAAGGAACAGAACTAAATAACCACTACTTTTTATTCATTTTAAAATTTTAATTTTATATCTCTATGCAGATATTAATTCTCTTCTTTTATTTAACATTTAGTTCCCTAATAATTTTAAATTCTTATTTAAATCAGTCTTTTTAAAAAAATCTATACCAAGGAAAGTTATCCATGAATATATCAATCCAACATTAAGGTGAACAAAGAAAGAACTCATAGTTGAATTTGCACGCCTAGGGTTTTGAGGGATTCAAAATAAGGTTTATTGTTTGATGTTGAGTAAAAGAACTACTATGTAGTGATGGGGATGAGGATACTTTAGAATTCTTTTAATCTCCTTGTATATAATCTATAATTTTTTGGTAATATTCATTTTCAAATTTTTGGTTAAACTCTACCACCTTTGATGTTGAATTTTCCATTAATATCTTTAACTAATTTCAATTAATGAAAATAAGCGTTTCACATTAACCTAGTGCAAACAAAGTTATACCCAATTTCTATCTACAACAAAGAACATTTCTTAATTGTATGGTTACATAGATTCATAAAAATTACACCCCTTTGAAGTTATAGGTGCCATGAGTTGAAGCGGACAGACACAACTTAATCCCCTTTGGAGTAGGTCGGTCCACCGTCCATTCCGGAGGTCCTCTATATTGGGGAGTTTCTAAAAAAAACTATATATGACTCCATGCATCTCTTCCTTTTCTTTTTATATAACGATTTATAAAAGTAATATTAGTTGTATTAAATTTGAAAGATATTTTACTAATGTGGATGCAATATTTGGTTGGATCTTAAAAATATATTATTAGGAACAATCATTTGTGCCACACCAACCATATATGAATGGAAGACAAAATTGGGCATGGTTAACAATGATGAACCAAATGCATCAACAAGAAGGGATTGGCAGACTAGTTGGAGGTGAGTTATACACTGGAGAAGTGGTGCCAATACAAAGATTTTATGATCCAATGGCTAGATATCGATGGTTTGATAATGACGGCGTTGAAGTTGTTAATAGGTCCACTGATTCGATTAATCTCACTGAAGATGAACCAAAGTTAGATTTGACACTAAGGCTCTAGGTTTAAGTTGAGTTGCATAGTGATTTACTTTTTTTATTTGAATTGTTGTAACCAATTTTAGTTGTTGAAGTCAAAATTGAACAAGTATTATGATGTTCTTGGATAACATATATCATAAATAAATGATTTACTATTTATGTTTTAGACTTCAAATATGATGCACAATTGCATAGTTTTTTACTGCCTTATATCATATTATCAATAGGTTCGATCAAAAAAAGAAATGTATGTACTAAAATACTATTGATAATTAATTTACAATTCTAGTTTCTATTTTATAAGAAACAAATTTAAAAACATTCCTTATATCTCTTTACCGGTTAAAAGTTTTAAAGATAGAATAAATTTTGATAACGTACTTTTTAAAGATAGAATAAATTTTGATAACGTACTTATTTGAGGTATCAATTTAGCACTATGTTTTCATTCATGGAGAAATGGTAATAAATATCAACGTGTTAGCTTATTTTCACATTTTCATCATTTAAAGCGCAGTGTTAAATTTACACCAAAGATAAAGGTATAAAGAATATGGATTCTTAAATGATAGATTATCAATCATAAATACTCTAGCTGCTTAGTCGTTCGTTAAATTTCTTCAAATTTCTTTTGACAATGGTTTCTTTTGATTATGCCTTTATTGTCCATGCATTAATTGTAGGTTTCTTCAACATGTTTCCAAGATTTGTTCATTGAAATAAGAAAGTTAACTAATAATAGTAATAATTATGTTTTATTTCAAATCAATCTTATTACATTATTGGTTCGTTAATAGAGTGAAATGATAATTTTGCAAACACCAATCTACATAAATGTTGCTATTGCTTTCTATGATATTAAATGGCTTTTCTTACCATCAACATGTTCCCTTAGAACGTAAGATAACAAAACCTACTATATATAGTAATATTTTGAAATTTTCTATATTTTATGTGGTAATATTGTAATTAGCAAATCCCTTAACCAGATCCGTTCCATTCTAATTTGGGTTCACTTTTAGAAAATTCTTTCCCTTACATGGACTTTGAATGGAATTAATTGGTTAGTGTCATATAAAAAGTTTGTTTCCACAAAAAATCAATGGAGTGAGTGGAATGGTCTGAATATGCTAAGGTGTTTGTTGAAGTGAATCATAACTAAGCCTTGCCTAGTTTTCTCCTAGTCCATTTAAAGACTTATTACACTATTTATGTTGATGTGTCTTTATTATTGGAAACTTAAAATTTTTCCATCTCGTAAATTATTTGGTCATGATAGATTGGATGCTCTCTTTCCCCTTTCGTCTCAACCATCTTCTCGTGATGTTTATCTCACCTGCATTAGGCTTGCCTATTTGACTCATCTTTAGATTTATTCCTTGTGCATAGTAACAACTTAGTATGTTAATGGATACTTTAGGATCCAAAGAATGTCATATCTACATCCATATTCAAAATCATTTCGGATATTGATCACCTATTTGTGGATAATAGATTGGTGTCAAAATTATGCTAACTGCTAACAAATGATAAATTTAAAAATATATTTAGAAAATTTCAGTTGAAGTCAAAATTATTTTAGTCCTAAAAGAATATGATGATAGAAAAATAATTTTAATTAGTGAACATGCATGTACATATTATATAAAGTGCGGAGCTATGTGTAGTTTAGATAAGGTAGATGCCATAACTGAATTTTTTAAATTTAATTAGTAAAAAGTAAAATTTTATGCTTTTGCCGTATCTCAAACCAATGTTTTGCTTTATGTCAACTCATTATTCAGCCTAGTTAAGCCATTAGATCAATTAAATGGTGCTTTTACTTTTCTAGCATTTCTTTAAAATATACATCGAACTTTTTTTGGATACCGATATAGGAAAAAGATAATTTCTAGTTGCAAGTGGTGTGATTTTTTTTCCTTTTCCTATTTTTAGCCCTACCTAAAGTTAAAAGCTAGCTCCGCCATAGTATGATATAAACTATTATCTAGATAAAACAATGAATGTGTATAATTCATTATACTAAAATACTTGAAAATCTAAACTATGATCTGGACGAAAACCGAATGGATAATGTTTGGATGTGGATAACTTTATGTTCACATTTGTATCAGTTTTTTCTCATTTTTGATACCATATTTTGGATATGGACGCAAATGAATTTTTGATCTTCGGATAGCCATTGATAGGCCTATCGGTGGTGATGCAAGCTTGTGGTTGTTTTCTCTAATCATGCTCCTGCTACCATCTCTCCTTCTATGTTGCAGCTTTACTCCTTTGCACCCGCTCCTCCGCTTGTCCTAATGGCCTCTCAAGCTACTCCTTATGACATTAGTATGAGCAACATGATGTAGTTTATCTCTCTCTCTCTCACTCCCTCCTCTTATTGTTAATGTTTTTCCTTCTGAGTTACTATCCCCTACACCTCTTATTCCCTTTGATGCCATGTTGCCTTCTCCATTAATACTTTTCTTGCTTCCCTTGAAGCATTTGGAACCTGATCCGTATGATGTTAATAAGGGAATTTCTTATGATATCGACTATTTCTAACCTATCTCTCATCCACTAATTTTCAGTATTATTATTAGTTTGGCTATCCTTGGACCTTCCCGAAGCTTTATTTATCATGACATGATTACCCCCCTCCTCCTCCCCTCCCCCTTATAATGAGTTTCTTTGTATCTTCTGATGACCTTGACTAGTGTGTTCTATTGTCGTAACTTTCTAGATTAAATTATGTATTTGGACTATCTATACTTGCTCGTTTTATCTTCATGTTATCATTTTTATAGTTATATACTCATGCTCTTCTAGTGTTGGTAATTTTTATCTTGTTATAGTTGATGTGTGGTTCAAATTACAAGTAACCGCTAGTGAAAGGGAAAAGGAGTTAAGTAGACTTTAGGTACTTTTGGGGGTTAACTCATAAAAGACTTGGTTTAAAGATGGTGTTGTAGGTAATGAAGAAACACAAAGATAAAGGATCTTCGTTGCTTTTATGTTTCAAATTATTACCATATTGAATATAAATTAAAAGGGCCTGTTCAATCAAGCTTGCCTTGGAAATAAACTATTTTGTTTATTATCATTATTTTTTGATGAAAGAGTGGTAATTTAATATTATTGTTTTCAGAGTTGAAACCTTGATTTCCTTAACACAGTCTTGTTTATCTCGGCATACACCTTCAAACTTAGAATATATATATATATATATATATATATATATAAAAGAAAAGATGGAGGTCAAAAATATAATTTGTATATTGAATTTTTGTGAATAAAACATATTCTGAACTACCTTAGTGGCAACTTGAGGTCAAGAACATAATTTGTATATTGAATTTTTGTGTTACTTTAGTGGCAACTTGTAGACCTAAGGGTTCACTAAGTGGATGTCTAAATGAGGAATTAGAAACCTAATTAGTTTTTTGTTTTTATTGTCAGTCTTCTAATTTTTTATCTAGACTCCTGTAGTCTTTTTATCTTAAAAGTAGATTTTTACCAGTCATGGTAAAGATCCATATCATAATCATATTCATTATTTCTTTGTTCTTTTTGAATTATAAGTTTCATACATTTTTCATGGAATTGTTTTAAGAATCTAGGGGTCAGAGTTATGTTTTTAGCTTTTATTAAAGTTATATGGTGGATTATATCTAATTCATTCATTATGTTGCATAAGTTGAGCATAGAGTCGTTTATGTCTATTAATTCTGTTGTATATCTACTTTTAAATATACTCGCAATTGTATATTGGTCGTTTTGGTTTAGATTTGTATTTTTAAGATATATAGTATTTTTACCATAAATTCTTCTTCTAAATGGTTTTGTATATATTTCATAGTCTTAGTTATAGATTTCTTTTTTGAAGAAAACTTTTCTAGAGAAAACAAGACATGAATCTTAGAGTACTTAGTGAAAGCAGGCATTATTTATCTTCTTCCCCAACCATCTTAAAGCAAACTAGATGTTATTATATAGAAGTTAACAAATTTCTTTTTATGTAGCAAATTCTCACCTTGTCACTCTAAGAGTTACTTTCCCTAAAACGCCTCATGTCCTCATGACTAACGGCTAACAACGGGTACTTTGCTCTTTCAAACGAGTTTACGTCTTTTGAATTTGGTTACATGAAGAATAAATTTAACTGTAGTAAATAAACATTTCATCAACATCATTATTCAAACCAAGAAGAAGCATAAATAAGAACCATACCTAAGCCGCTTCACTTTTTCTCTTAGATTCACGTCTTAAGTGTTTAGCTCATAAGTACACTGAAACTTGTCATCAAAAAGGAAAGACTTTCATTACAGTACTTTGGAATTTTACAATGGAAAATGAGGATAGTGAATTCGATGATCTCCTCAAAGCCCAACACACACTTATATAGGCTTGAAAGATATCACCGGATTACCTACACATACTACATATTAACTTACAACTGTGGGTTATAATATTCCCACTTACAATATATGTACAGTAGTAGTGCACGACACAAGGTAGTGGCTGTGCTGTCTTCTTTCTGTCACATCTGGATTTATATCTTTTCAACTTTGTCTTTATTCTTTATATTTGGATATCTGGCAGATTCTTTGTTTGTGCGGTAGGTTCCTTGTCAAATCATCCCATTAAATCATCATCTTATTTTGTTGCTCTGCTGCTACTGGAACGTTCTTTGTCTTCTTCTTGAGATTATATCTGCAATTTTCTGTAGATTTTTATAGTATTTGGCCTAGGGTGAAATATTTCAAAAGGCCTGTATTCTTGCTTAAACTCTTCTATGTTTTTGGATATGTAAATTTTTGTTACAGGGGACTCAGCATGTAACTTGAAGTTTTTGTTATCTATGTCTGTCCAATTTAGATTCTTTCCAATTATGTAAGCCCTGTATCTTTCATAATGTTGTTGTTCATTCATCTTGGGGTAGAGTTGTTGGTGAAGTTTGTAGGCTCTTCCCAAAGTGGATAGTCTAAGTCAAAACTCTGTTCTTTAATTTTGACTATATATCTGGCCGGATCAAGAATATCACTGCCATAATGTTGTGGTACTGTGGTTATGTCTAGATGTAGTTCTGTATCCAGGACTTCTGTGAAATGTGTTCTTTCTTTGTTTTTGAGAAAACAAGTATATCATCTATGTATGCACATGTAAATTGACTACAATGTCTAAATATATTGTCCATTTTCCTTTGGAAAATTTATGGAGCATTTTTTAATCCAAATGGCATAACAAGCCATTCGTAATGTCCTTCTGAGCAAGTAAAGGCGGTCCAGGGTATTGACTCTGGATGCATTTTTATTTGCCAGAATCCAGATTTTAAGTCGAATTTGGAATACCGATGGTTATTTTGTATTTTATTTATTAGTACATCTTTATCTGGGATACAATATCCATCTTCATTTGTGTTGTCATTATGCCTTGTATAATCCATGACCATTATACTTTGTCCTCTTTTACGTTCAGCTTCTTTTTGGACTATAAAAGCCGATGTTCTATGTCTTGAGTCTGTTTTTCTTATTATCCCAAGATTATTTAGTATATCAATGTGCATCTTATATTCTTCAATCATCCAATTGTCATATTTGGGTGATTTGATTTTAATTGTAATATCTGGATTAATTATATCTAGTTTACAATAAATAGAATCTTTCTCCCAGTATTTTAAAGGTTTTCCTCCAATGATTTCTATTTATTCCAACTTGCTGATTATTTGGTTTATATCATCAGTGGTTAGTAGTAAATTAGTCAATTTATTGGAATTTATTAGGTCTGTACTAATTTCTCTATGTTCAATATTAATATTTTCAAAATCAAAGTCTTGGTTTACTTCAATTTGTATTAGTTTTTTGCGTTGTCCTGGTGTTTCACAGGTACAATTTTTTGTGGTTTTGTTTTTATCTCCACCAAGCTTTTCTGGCAGAAACTCTGATAGTAGAGGTGTTAAAACTGTCTTTTTAGATATTTGTAAGTAGTCTTTGTTAAATGAAAAACTTCTATTATCACTTAACAAAAAGTCTAATCCAAGTATTAAATTTATATTTCCTAAATTTAATTTTGTAACCCAAATTTGTTTCAAATTATAGTGTTGTGACCATTCATCACACGTGGTATGAAATTCTAATTGTTCATTTGTGATAATATCAGTTATTATATTGGTTGTCCCATCAAATTGTGTACTTTGTTTTGGTTTGCTAGCCTTTGTTAATAGATACTGGGGTATGATTTCAGAATTTATTGTTGAACTTGTAGTTCCAATATCTATAAATGCTAATAATTTTATTTCTAATCCTTTTATATTTATCATAGTCAAAGTTCTTAATTCTCTCAAATGTTCAGGATTACATATTAATGGTATTTGTATGATTTCGTCTATATTGTTAAGACTGTTTTCTTGGGTTTCTTGTATAATGTTTTTCCCTTTATTAGTTGTTTCTATTTCAAATATCTTTCTTTTTACTTCTTCTATTTCGAGTTCAAAGTTGTTTATCCTTTCTTCTAAGATTTTAATTCTACATTCATTAATTTTATTTTTGTCGGTATATTGTATTTTCATTTCATTAGGTATTTTTAAGTTAAAATATCTCTCTGCACATATATAACATATTTCAGTAGTGCATTTTATGCTTTTAAATCATTTATAAAAAGCTGGATACCAAGGGTAAAAGTAACATTTTGTTGTATCAGTTCCCATTTTATATTTGAAATCATGTATACATTCTTAATGATCCATTAGATTTAGGAATTGTTCAATAGGGATATTTCTAAATTCTGTTAATTTTATCTGTTCATTAATTAATTCTTCTAATAGAGAGTAACCTGAATTAGAAATTCCTTCATGGTCTTCTAATCCTTCTAATGATACTATAGAATATATTGTAGAAGTCTCAGAAACGTCTGTAACTACTTCTAATAAGTCTTCTTTAACGGAATGTAATAGGTTTGTTTCCTGAGTATATAAATTATGTTTTTTCGGACATATAGATGATAAGTGTCCTTTTTCATTACATGAAAAACATGTAATTGTATTTGTATACGTTTTTCTAGGATCATACTTCCTAACATGTTTATTTTTGTTTAAATATGGCTTCTTAGCATTGGATTTTCTTAAGTAATATTTCTTTGTATATTGTTTCTTAGGTTTAGATTTCCTAATTGTAGATTCTTTAGACCCGTATTGCTGAGGAGTGTATATCTGTGAACAGAATCCATAATTTTTCTGTTTTAATTCCCTTTGTATTTGTATATATGTACATTTTCTTTTAAGTTCAGAAATAATATGACTTATTCTGATTCCTATATTATCATATGTTTTAGGGATATTAGAATATGTTTCATTCCAGGATTTATGTATTTCTTTTAGGGGTGGGCATAAACCGCACCGCTATACGGAAACCGCTCGCACCGAACCGCAAAAACGGTGCGGAATCCGCACCGAATATTCTAACCAAAGCAAATACCCCAAATCTGACCGACCCGCATCGATACGGTTCGATTGCGGTTTGGACGATTGAACCCACCATATTAAACCGGACCGAACCGAATATTTACACTAGTAATCTTATGATAAAAATATAAGCAACTCCTATCTTATTTTAGATTCTAACAATGTATATTCAATTTTTAGCGTATGTTATTATATTAATAGTATTCGCTGTCATAAAGGAAGAAGTTATAGTTTTGGTATAATATTTTTCATCTTATTATTTTGGATAAATGCTAATTATAATCTTATTCTAGTCATTTTCTTTGATGATTATGCATTGATTAATGTTGATGTTTGGTTAATCTACCAAAAAAATCTCCCTTGTAGCTAAATGTCAAATTGAAATATTCGTACAGTTAAGAACCAATCTTTCATTTCAGTATAACATTGTGTGTTTTAACCTTTAGGTGTAAAAGCTTCACACAGTTGCCTTCATAAATTGATTGTTGATTGAAGTAATTCTCTTATTTCATATTTAATATGGGTTCAAACCAGACCGGACCGAAACCGAACCGTATTACATTCAAACCGAACCGAAACCGAACCGTTTAAAAGATTAGTATAATGGTTTGTATTTTTGATCAACCGTTTGATGCGGTGCGGAAGCGGTTTGGACTTCAAACCACACCAAACTTACCCATGCCCGCCCCTAATTTCTTTACCTAGGTCTCCAGGTAATTTAGAAAATAGTCTGTCACCTATTTTTTTAGAGTAGTAGTTTCCAGATGTGGTAGCATAAAATAAAAACTCATTTAAGAATTGTATTATAAGTTTCCAATCAAGTAGTTGTATTTGTTTAAGATCTCGCATTGCTTCTTCTTGTCTTAAAGTTAATCCTGTATTAACTTCTCGACCAGTAATTATTCTATGTATTAAATAAGCAAAGTTATATATATTTCCACCTTGTGCTACCAAGGAGGCTACTTCGTCAGGGATATTACTTTTGTATGCTTCCCACATACCTTTAGCAATATCACCTAAATAGTTTTCTGCTATCCTAACCATTTCTTCACTGGTTATTATGTTTGTGTGTTTTGTTGAATAGTCTCTGGCCATTGCAGCAATCCATTGTTCTAAGTAAGTATCCAACAGTTGTGGATGACATTCTGTAACAATAAGTATTACAAAATCTTTTCCAAAAAATGTTTTTTCAGTAGGTAGTCCTTTACCTATAGTTCTTAAATTTTTATTTTCATTATTATAAATATTTACATTTATTCTTCGAGGATGTCCTAGTAGGTAATCCATTTTGTGAGGGGGTTCTTTAGGATAAGTTATTGTCGAACTTTCTCCTTGCCCTTCCATTAATTCTATGTGATATGTATATTCACTGTTTAATTCTTCATTTATTTTATTAGAATCTTCTAAGAAGGTTTCCAATGTAGGTATAGTTTTAATTCTTACATTGTTTTCATCATCAATATAAACAAAAGTATTATTGTTTATTTGATTATTTTGTCTGAGTTGATGTTCAAGTTCATGTATTTCAGATGGTTCAAGGACCATTCCTAATTCTTTAGGATAAATTATTTTATCCATTATAAATTTCTTTGTAATTCTGAACTGGATTCATCATCAGTATCTATTTCTTTTGGTTGGAGGGTCCATAATCTTTAAATCTTGAAGATATAGATCCATTGGGATTTGTATATGTTACTACATCATTTGGTTTTAATGTATCTTTGTTTTCATTGGGATTTTAAATTTTCCATTCATGTCCCGCTAGTATAGAAGAATCTATTTCCATTGGATTTAAGAATTTAATCCCAGTGGAAGTCAATGTTTTTATTACTTCATCAAGTTTTATTTTTATTTTAGGGGTATATTTTTTCATATATTTTCCTAAAAATGTTATGTCAAGCAAAATATTTTTACCATCAAAGTTTTCAAATCCTTTGGTCTGAATAACTATTTTTATGTGATTATAAAAATCATGTAATGTCTTGTAAAGTTTGGTGAAATATAAACAATACCAATATTATTGTTCATATCCACCTCTATTGTTCCAAAAATGTTTTTGTCTAGATCTTGATGTCTATCCTCAATTAAGATAATTAGTAGTTTAGCTCCTATTTTTTGTCTGACTAATCCTCTTATTCCTGTGACAATAAGTCCTAGGTGGATTAATTTATAGTTTTGTATTCTTAGTTGCTTAATGGCTTCTGTTGACATTAAATTAATAATTTGTTGATTTCCATCATAGATAGAAAGAATTTCTTCTCTGTGGTGTCTATATAATCCTGTGTTTATTGTAAACATACCTGCTCTATATAATTCTCTTGGATTTAGAGTATTTAGTTGATTGTTTGAGAATACTTATAAATCATTATCTTTATTTATAATTTCTTCTAATTGAGATTGTGAACTCACAGATCTTCTTAGAATACTATCTTTCCATACATTTGAATTTTGATTATTGCTTTCTGTAGGTCTATCCATTAAAGTCCTAGATGTTCCTGAGAAAGATCTTCTATTGATTATATGATGTCTAGTTTTTTGAAAGTCAGAAAGCTTATCTTAGTCTTTTTATTTTTATTTGGAATTGGGTTTGTTGGTCCTAGATTTAAATTTGGTATTGTTCTGTTAACTTATTAATGTCATAATCTTTTTTTTGAGTGTATTTATCTAAGTTATTTATTTAGACTTATTATTTGTTGATCCATTAAGTCTAATCTATCATGTATCTGTGTTAACATTGCTATGACTGTATTAGTCATAAGACAAATTGTGTTATCTGCTTTGTTTGCAAAAACATCTTTGTTATATCCTGTTGTTAATGTATCATTTTGTTTGAGCATCATATTGACATGGTTTATAGCTTCTGAATAATACTTATTATCATCCCATGTTAGTTTAATTGTATGCATTTTATTTCTTGTAACATTTCTTTAAGTTTTTTTTATATGAGATTCAAAATATTTTTTTTGTTTGCTTCAGATTGGTTTTTAATCCACCATATTAAATCTTTAGATTGTATTTCTATTTCTTTAGGCTTATTTTCTTCAATCATTTGCCTTAAAGAAATTATGTCTTGTTTATTTGGAAAACTTTTAATGTTTAAAGCCTTAAACTTTTTTGTTAATTTTTTTTTGTTATGTCAAAATTATCTATCTTATTTAAGCATGTTTTTAGATAATCTTGGTTATCTTGTATTTGTTGAAGTTTTTTATTTCTTGAAACCATACTTTCAGAAATAAAATCTACTAATCTGTAAAACATTTCGTTATACTAATGTAATGAATCTCCTAATTCAATAATTATGTCAGTTATTGAATTTAGGTGTTGTGATTCAGAGTGTAACACATGTTTATATTTATTATCTTTTATATGACATACATGTCTCTGTTTATCTAGGGATACAATTCTTTTAGCAGAATTATTTATTTCTAAGTTTAGATATTCAAATTTTTTGTAATCTGTAAACTCAATTGGTTTATTAATCATTTATTTTGATCATAGGCTCTGATACCAATAAGAAAAGACGGAGGTCAAAAATATAATTTGTATATTGAATTTTCGTGAATAAACATATTCTGAACTACCTTAGTGGCAACTTGAGGTCAATAACATAATTTGTATATTGAGTTTTTGTGTTACTTTAGTGGCAACTTGTAGACCCAAGGGTTCACTAAGTGGATGTCAAAATGAGGAATTAGGAACCTAATTACTTTTTTGTTTTTATTGTCAAAGTCTTCTAATTTTTTATCTAGACTCCTGTAGTCTCTCTGTCTTAAAAGTAGATTTTTACCAATCATGGTAAAGATCCATATCATAATTATATTCATTATTTCTTTGTTCTTGTTGAATTATAAGTTTCATCCATTCTTCATGGAATTGTTTTAAGAATCTTGGGGTCAGAGTTATGTTTTTAGCTTTTATTAAAGTTATATGGTGGATTATATCTAATTCATTCATTATGTTGCATAAGTTGAGCATAGAGTCGTTTATGTCTATTAATTTTATTGTATATCTACTTTTAAATATACTCGCAACTGTATATTGGTATTTTTGGTTTAGATTTGTATTTTTTAAGATATATAGTATTTTTACCATAAATTCTTCTTCTAAATGGTTTTTTTTATATATTTCATAGTCTTAGTTATAGGTTTCTTTTCCGAAGAAAACTTTTCTAGAGAAAACAAGACATGAATCTTAGAGTACTTAGTGAAAGCAGGCATTATTTTGGTATTTTTTATCTTTTTCCCCAACCATCTTAACGCAAACTAGATGTTATTATATAGAAGTTAACAAAATTCTTTTTATGTAGCAAATTCTCACCTTCTCACTCTAAGAGTTACTTCCCCTAAAACGCCTAACGTCTTCATGACTAATAGCTAACATCAGGTACTTTGCTCTTTCAAACTAGTTTATGTCTTTTGAATTTGGTTACATGAAGAATAAATTTAACTCTAGTAAATAAACATCTCATCAACATCATTATTCAAACCAAGAAGAAGCATAAATAAGAACCATACCTAAGCCGCTTCACTTTTTCTCTTAGATTCACAACTTAAGTGTTTAGCTCATAAGTACACTGAAACTTGTCATCAAAAAGGAAAGACTTTCATTACAATACTTTGGAATTTTACAATGGAAAATGAGGATAGTGAATTCGATGATCTCCTTAGAGCACAACACACACTTATATTGGCTTGAAAGATATCACCGGATTACCTACACATACTACATATTAACTTACAACTGTGGGTTATAATATTCCCACTTACAAAATATGTATAGTAGTGGCGCACTACACAACGTAGTGGCTGTGCTGTATCTGGATTTATGTCTTTTCAGCTTTGTCTTTATTCTTTATATTTGGATATCTGGCAGATTCTTTGTTTGTGCGGTAGGTTCCTTTTCAAATCATCCCATTAATTCATCATCTTCTTTTGTTGCTCTGCTACTGCTGGAACCTTCTTTGTCTTCTTCTTGAGATTTTATCTGCAATTTTCTATAGATTTTTATAGTATTTGGCCTAGGGTGAAATATTTCAAAAGGCCTGTATTTTGGCCCGAACTCTTCTATGTTTTTGGATATATAAATTTTTGTTACAGGGGACTCAGCATGTAACTTGAAGTTTTTGTTATCTGTGTCTGTCCAATTTAAATGCTTTCCAATTATTTAAGCCCTGTATCTTTCATAATGTTGTTGTTCATTCATCATGGGGGTAGAGTTGTTGATGAAGTTTGTAGGCTCTTCCCAAAGTGGATAGTCTAAGTCAAAACTCTATGCTTTAATTTTGACTATATATCTGGCCGGATCAAGAATATCACTGCCATAATGTGGTGGTACTGTGGTTATGTCTAGATGTAGTTCTGTATCCAGGACTTCTGTGAAATGTTCTCTTTCTTTGTTTTTGAGAAAACAAGTATGTCACCTATGTATGCACATGTAAATTGACTACAATATCTAAATATATTGTCCGTTTTCCTTTGGAAAATTTGTGGAGCATTTTTTAATCCAAATGGCATAACAAGCCATTCGTAATGTCCTTTTGAGCAAGTAAAGGCGGTCTAGGGTATTGACTCTGGATGCATTTTTATTCGCCAGAATGTGACGGTCCTGACTCGGCCTTCGAAAATCGGCACCCTTACTTCACTTGTACTCGAATGCCGCAGATTCAAACGCCGAATCTGGCTCGCCGGAGCTTATAACACGTTAAGTATAACAACATAGCGGAAGAAAGAAATGGATAATATCATATACAACTCCAATGAATACCATACCCAAAATGATATACAACAATGATATCTATATGATAAAAGAATATCAGAGACAAATAATGTTACAGCGGAAACAACAGAAGTAATACTCCAAATGATCTTTAAAAGAGAATGCGTCCAACAATTTCAACATCAAGCTCAAACCACCATCACGTTGCACCAAGATAAGCAACGTCGGTCATCCGTGAACTCCAAAAAGCGAACTAGCTCCCGATAATCTACTGAACCTGACTATCTGAAAAACCCAACTCTAGACTGCCCGTGTGGGAAATTGTGGGCACCCAGAGTTTAGAAAGGTAACAATAAACTCCAAGTCAATCATGGGACTGGTATGAGTAACAAAACAGTTGTTTAAAATAAAAACAGTTCAGAAGAGAAATCCGATATGCTTTTTGGAAAATGAAACTACCATAAGACCTCCCGCCACACACACAATGCAAACGCAGAATTGGAGTAGATTTCTCCTTATGCTTGTCAAACATGCTTGATACGAGAAAAATCTTTTTTTTTATTATCATTAGTGCCTAGTGTGGGAAACATTTCGAAAGTATAATATTAATCTTAGCCGGCTTACAACCATTATTGTATGCCTACTATAGCTACTATGTTCAATAGCAGGTTACCGCCACATTCCATAGCAGGTTATACAACTAAAACAGTAAATGGCTCGTATTATTTCTTTGGAATTCACACAAATGGTCAGGCTTAGGAACTTCCTATTACCACATGGGTACGCCTCTGGAAGGAACACCCGAGAACTTAACCAGCTCTCTGCCAACACAAGGCCGGGTTACCTCTGTAACTAGGTAATACTACACGAATATGCCATCCCCCGGTTGTTTGCGACCTTTATCCGAGGCACCTCAACAAAGCAACAACCACACAGAAATGAGATTGCAGCAACCACATAGGTTAAATATCAGAGCTCCATACCTGATACCACCTTTTTCCAGAAGGAAATGACATACCCTAAAAGGAGCGACCGTCATAACCTTGCCGCATCTTTCCTGTTTCGACCATTTTCGGGGTGTGTGGTCCTGATGCAGTCTCGTCCACAAAGCTATGCTTCTTCACAAAGCCATGCTTTGATCAACAAATGATCCGCAACACACAACAGCACTCAGCATGCCACATTACCAATTTGGGAGTATATCACTGATAACCTTCAACTACATAACCTCTAAGCTCGTATGTCTCAAAGAAGGGTGTTAAGCTAAGAGAATAAATCTCCGCCACCAAACAGAAATGTATTTGAAAGAAATCTGCTTTATATCTCGAAGTGTAATGTCAGACATACAACCATACAAATCTGTTTCGGGTTCGAACAGAACCGAAGGAACTTCCAAAGAAGCCCTTGCAATCCGGGTATTCACAATCCCGATAGGAGCAACTCAATGCAGAGACAATCGATAGGTTATCCTATCGTTCTCGCAAACACCCGGTCTTCAACACCGGTCTTCAAATGCTATCCATTTACGTCGTATCACTATTCGGAATGGGTTATATGACACAAAGTCCTCTCCGGCTAAACCGAATAGTGAGCGCAATATTTTAAAACATATGGATATTGGGATTTCGGTTAAGTCACAACTTATTACCCAAAACTTTTCTTCAAATGGTTTAAACAACTTACCATTTTCAATCTTTTAAACAAAAAGATTCATTTCACAAAGTTCACCAATCTTTCACAAAGATTCATTCACAGATTACAAACCAATTTCCGTTTCAAACATTTTATAGAAAGGATACACTTTTAAGACCCCTTTTCAATTTGAAAACAAAGTATACCAATCTTTAACAAAGATTTATACATATTCTTTTCAACACAATTTCCCTTTCAAATTGGATTAACTCATCAAATCTTTAAATCAAGATTTAATTCATAACTTTCAAAAAGATTCATTCATAACTTGGAAAACCATTTTTCATTTCAAATCTTTTATATATAAAAGATACACCATTTAAAATCCTCTTCAATCTCAAAACAAGGTTCAACCATTTTAAATTTCAAAACTTTATGAAGTTATCCAAAATAACTTTATCCTCAAAACTCCTTTTCCAAAGCTTTTCACATTTAACCCGATTCCATGTCCAAACCATTTGAATTCAAATTTAATTTTTAAAACCATTTCAAAAATCTGTGACTTAATCGATTTCCTCGTGAAGTCCATATTTGTGTGTATGGTGTAGTCCAGGGGTTTAACACAATAGTGCAACATCATTCAATCATCACAGATTCAATCATATCAATATCGATAAGCGATATGATTTATAACGCTTATCTTCATTCACAGATTCACAGATAAAGTCAATTTATCAATCACAACGGTTCATCATTACGATTCGATGTGGTTTTCAGATAACAAACTGGAATCTAACTCCCTTTCGCATCGAAATTCAAATGCCGTTTTACGGGTCCAAAGGGTTTTCACATAAATACAGAAACAAATCATAAATCACAGTTCAGCACAAAGCAATTCGCATTACATAGCATCACAATCATATATCATAAATATCAATCCAATCCAGTACACAATATTTGACCATAGTTAACTTAAATTAATCAAATTAAACTCAATTAATTACAATGAGCAATTAATTTCTTAATTACTTCCATAAAGTAATTACACTTACACAATTTTATAAATGATTATCATTAATTAATTAATCTAATTTATTGTTAAAATTAATCACATTAACTAATTATTTAAATAATCTTAGTTAATGACCTTCATTAACTAATAACAATTCTTTAATTACTTTGCTAAAGAAATTACTTACATTAATCATTATTAATCAAAATTGATTAATTATTAATAACTCATTGATCAATCCTAATTATTTAATAAATTAAGTGTTAATTGCAACTTAATTAGTTCTTAATTACAAATAAATTAATTTCTAATCATTAATTGACTTAAACCTTAATTAATAAATCTAAAACTTATAATCACTAATTTAATTAATCCAAACACTAATTAACCATTATAGTTAACTTAATAATTTATGAATTACAAATCAATAAGTTTTATTAACTTTAAAGAAACTTCTCCTTATAAATGATTTAGTTATCACTCACAAGTATGTTAGAAAACATTTCTTTCAAATTTTCTTCTTAAATTTCATTTTAATTTCAAAATATAAAATGAATACCAATTTACCTTATATAAAGTTAAAACTAATTTTGAAAACCTTCAAATTCATACGTTTAGGCAATATTCTTGTTAAAAGAAATTTAAAAGAAGTAAAATCAAATTTTCTTTTGACTTCACATATTTAAAGTATACCTTTACATTTAAACTTATTTAAACATTTAAAGTTATAAAACTTTATTTAATTTAAAAATCTAGAATTCCACTTCAGATTTAAGTCCAGGTTCCAAATTTAATTTAACTTTGTTCAAATTCTTTCTTTACAAATTCAAACTCCAATTTAAATTCAAGTTCTTCCGTTTCACTTAATTACTTAAACCTTTTAGTTATCTAAAACAATTTGAATTTAAAAACGTATTTATTTCCAAATAAGTTCCAACTAAACTTGAATTCACAGTCAAACTTTTGTTTTAAACCTTAATTTAAACTTTGTTTATAATTAAAAATTCGGTTTTAAAATGTCAAAACAAAACAGGACAGGTTTTGTAAAACCTGTACAAAACAACTACTACCCGAGCCACGCAAATTCTACTTCGAGACCAACACTAGAAATCTTCGAGTAAATCACTCGAGTTACTCGAGAAAATCTCGAGTTCACCCTGATACCCAAAACCACACAATCATCAGATCACCAGACATCAATGCCACCGTGTACGTGCACAACGCCGACGATCAACTCTAGTCGTCGCCACTACATCAAGCAACTCGACGATCACCAACGCACCATTCCCCGACCATCAGAACATCGCCATCTTCTCGAATTCGAAATTGAGCATCATAACCAAAACTGGAAAACATCACTGGCTTCAACATCCAACCTGGGAATCGTCGTCGTTCTCGAAACCTTGTCCATCAGAACTCCTGAAATTCCGGTCAACGCTTCGTCGACACTTCCCCTATCATCACCCAAAACCATGAAGCACTTGATCAAACGTAGATGACGAACGAATCAAAACTTTCGCACTCGACAAAACTTGGTTTAGAAACTTAAAACGCTCGCCGCCGCCACCACGATCAACTACCCACCATCACAGTATTTTTCCTACAACCACCGTTCACTCAACTACCACCCCAGAGAACCCCGACCTTCCCCATCGTCGAGATCAACAGAATTTCCCAAAATCATCATTTTCGGTCGAACCTAAACTGCTCTTCCACCTTAGCTCTAAAAATTATGATTTTAACTTTAAAAATCATGTTAAAGCATACGAATTCAGTTTATATACCTGAAATCGTAAATTAAAATGTTTGAATTTTTGACTAAGTTAAGGTTTGCTCAGTTTTCTTGGATTCCAGAGAAAATACTAAATTGTTTTAACTTAAATAAATTTTTAAATTAAAGCTTATGATAAAACAACCAAGTTTTATTTAAATCTTGAATCCAAATTATGCTTAGATCAAGAGGAAATGATTTTTTTTTTACCCAAAACTGAAGCTTGAACAAAGAACAGAATATCACTGGAAGCAATCTTTGCACCCACATACATCCATTTTCAAATATACAGAGAATTTATATATATATCCAGACATACTTATCACAGATATAACTTGCATCAGATTCATATATATTTTTTATTAAATTAAAAAAAATGTTACTCACCTTGATTCCCAAAATGAACAGAGTTTGCTATGTTGAAACAGGCTTGAATTTGCTAGCTGAAACCTTCTTCTTTGATCTTTGGTTTGAGTTGAATTTTGTTTAAGTTTTAGGATGGTACTACTTCAGGTTTACACAGCTTAGAATGAACGAAATCGAATTGGAGAGTTTGATATATAGGAGATGAGTTTAATGTGTGATATTATTTTGTTTGTACAATATAGGACAGAGATTTTTTTCTCTTTGTTTGACTAAGCTGATATTTTCTTCTTTCCTATGGTGGCTGATAGATACATATTGTGGCTAACATTAATTGCCATGTACAAATCTACATACTTATCCTTATTTGCTCGTACATAGATATTTATAATTTTTTTTTGTGTTTCATTCTTGAATATATATTAGTGTCTTTTTTTGCAAGCTAATACATATATATTTTTGTTTTCTTTTACAAGTGTACATACTTATACTTCATTTGTTTCTATGAACATATTTCTTTCTTTTGTCTTATGCTTTGTAATATTACTTTATAATATAAATAAATTTCTATTTTAATATGTTGTTAGATTTCAGTTGATGTGTTTACTTTGTATTTTATAATTTATCTTATATATATCTATTTATAAATTCAAATTATTTTTAAACCATTTACTTAAAATTTAAATTCAAATGATTTAACACATATTTTATTTGAAGTTGGAGAAACTCAAATCGATTTACCAATTAATTTAAAAAAATTTATTCAAAAATTAAATTAATTATCAATTTAAACTTAGTTAAAATCTGGGATCATTACACATAATCTAGATTTTAAGTCGAATTTGGAATACCAGTCGTTATTTTGTATTTTATTGATTAGTACATCTTTATCTGGGATACAATATCCATCTTCATTTGTGTTGTCATTAAGCCTTGTATAATCCATGACCATTCTACTTTGTGCTCTTTTACATTCAGATTCTTTTTGGACTATAAAAGCCGATGTTCTATGTCTTAAGTCTGTTTTTCTTATTATTCCAAGATTATTTAGTATATCAATGTGCATCTTAAATTCTTCAATAATCCAATTGTCATATTTGGGTGATTTGGTTTTAATTGTAATATCTGGATTAATTATGTCTTGTTTACAATAAATAGAATCTTTCTCCCATTATTTAAAGGTTATTCTCCAATGATTTCTATTTTTTCAACTTGCTGATTATTTGGTTTATATCATCAGTGGTTAGTAGTAAGTTAGTCAATTTATTGAGATTTATTAGGCCTGTACTAATTTCTCTATGTTCAATATTAATATTTTCAAAATCAAAGTCTTGGTTTTCTTCAATTTGTATTAATTTTTTGCATTGTCCTGGTGTTTCACAGGAACAATTTTTTGTGGTTTTGTTTTTATCTCCACCACGCTTTTCTGGTAGAAACTCTGATAGTAGAGGTGTTAAAACTGTCTTTTTAGATATTTGTAAGTAGTCTTTGTTAAATGAAAAACTTACATTATCACTTAACAAAAAGTCTAATCCAAGTATTAAATTTATATTTCCTAAATTTAATTTTGTAACCCAAATTTGTTTCAAATTATAGTGCTGTGACCATTCATCACATGTGGTATGAAATCATAATTGTACATTTGTGATAATATCAGTTATTATATTGGTCGTCCCATCAAATTGTGTACTTTGTTTTGGTTTGCTAGCCTTTGTTAATAGATATTGGGGTATGAGTTCGAAATTTATTGTTGAACTTGTAGCTCCATTATCTATAAATGCTAATAATTTTATTTCTAATCGTTTTATATTTATCATAGTCCAAGTTCTTAATTCTCTCAAATGTTCAGGATTACATATTAATGGTATTTGTATGAGATTTCGTCTGTATTGTTAAGACTGTTTTCTTGGGTTTCTTGTATAATGTTTTCCCTTTATTAGTTGTTTCTATTTCAAATATTTTTCTTTTTACTTCTTCTATTTCGAGTTCAAAGTTGTTTATCCTTTCTTCTAAGATTTTAATTCTACATTCATTAATTTTATTTTTATCGGTATATTGTATTTTCATTTCATTAAGTATTTTTAAGTTAAAATATCTCTCTGCATATATATAAAATATTTCAGTAGTGCATTTAATGCATTTAAATGGTTTACAAAAAAGCTAGATACCAAGGACAAAAGTAACATTTTGTTGTATCAGTTCCCATTTTGTATTTGAAACCATGTATACATTCTTAATGATCCATTAGATTTAGGAATTGTTCAATAGGGATTTTTCTAAATTCTGTTAATTTTATCTGTTCGTTTGTTAATTCTTCTATTAGAGAGTAATCTGAATTAGAAGTTCTTTCATGGTCTTCTAATCCTTCTAATGATACTATAGAATATATTGTAGAAGTCTCAGAAACGTCTTAAGCTACTTCTAATAACTCTTTTTTAACGGAATCTACTAGGTTTGATTCTCGAGTATATAAATTATGTTTTTTCGGACATGTAGATGATAAGTGTCTTTTTTCATTACATGCAAAACATGTAATTGTATTTGTATACGTTTTTCTAGGATCATACTTCCTAACATGTTTATTTTTTTTTAAATATGGCTTCTTTGCATTGGATTTTCTTACGTAATATTTCTTTGTATATTTTTTCTTAGGTTTAGATTTCCTAATTGTAGATTCTTTAGACCCGTATTGCTGAGGAGTGTATATCTGTGAACAAAATCCATAATTTTTCTGTTTTAATTCCCTCTGTATTTGTATATATGTACATTTTCTTTTAAGTTCAGAATTAATATGAGTTATTATGATTCCTATATTGTCATATGTTTTAGGGATATTAGAATATGTTTCATTCTATGATTTATGTATTTCTTTACCTAGGTCTCTAGGTAATTTAGAAAATAGTCTCCAGACGTGGTTGCATAAAATAAATACTCATTTAAGAACTTTATTATATGTTTCCAATCTAGTAGTTGTATTTGTTTAAGATCTAGCATTGCTTCTTGTTGTCTTAAAGTTAATCCTGTATTAAGTTCTCAACCAGTAATAATTCTATGTATTAAATAAGCAAAGTTATATATATTTCCACCTTGTGCTACCAAGGAGGCTACTTCGTTAGGAAAATTACTTTTGTATGCTTCCCACATACCTTTAGCAATATCACCTAAGTAGTTTTCTACTATCCTAACCATTTCTTCACCGGTTATTATGTTTGTGTGTTTTGCTGAATAGTCTCTGGCTATTGCAGCAGTCCATTGTTCTAAGTAAGTATCCAATAGTTGTGGATGATGTTTGCACCAAAATTGGTCACAAACCCCAAATATCGTGAAAGCACCAGTGTATGAACACAGATTAGTAATAAATGATCACCAATCACAGATCTAAGTAATGTAGAGGATAAAAAGTGAAGAATATTAAACTTAAAATGGAAAGAAATAGACAGAGACACAAGGTTTATAGTGGTTCGGCCATCTCCGGCCTACGTCCACTCCAAAAGTTAATCTTTTATTGATGTTCTTTGCTGGTTACAACTGATTACAGCTGATTACAGTGATAAAATTCGAGTACAACAGCAGTCGTGTAGTGCCAAAATGTTTTCGGCAGAGTCTGGACGTCGAATGGCCAAAAGATCCCTTTTATGTAGGCTCTGACGTGCTATTTATAGGTGCTCCATGCAAATATCTCACTCAAACTTCGGGAGACTTTTTCTGGTACGTGAGTGGGCCCACGCGATTGATCCCATGAAGTTTCGGCTCGATCCGTGATCGATACGAACGTAATTCGTATCGATCAAGATCTTGTCCAATGGAGTCGAAACTTGGAGTGAACATTCCTTAGGTCGTATGTAAGCTCCTGTGAAAATTTCATAGCATTTGGACCTGTGGTTTGCGAGTTATGATCGATACGAGATGTAGTGCTTGTGTTTATTGGTTGGCTATTGCGTTTGTATCCATCACTTCGTCTCCATACTCCCCTCTCTTCGAATCGATCGAGTTAGCATCGATGACGTGTCTCAAAGATCCAAGGGAGATCCACCTTTCGTGCCGCCTTGACTGCTTCCTTCGTATCGATCAATTCGAATACGATCGATATGAACATGGCTCCTGAACCCTTCGTATCCATCCAACACAGCTATCCTAAATATGTCCTCTGATCTTCTTCGAATCGATGCACGAGTGAGTCCTTCGTATCGATCAATAAACGATCGATACGAAATGTTTGTCCAAGTTTCTGTGACCACTGCTCCATCCTTCGTATCGATTCCAGCCCTGATCGATACGAAATTCACCGTCATGCTTCACCATCCCATCGATACAAATGTATCGATACAAAATTCATAGCCTGAATCCATTCTGATCGATACGGACGCGTCGACCCCAAGGCAAGTAACCAAATTCATCTCTATCGATACGAACTATATCAATACGAAATGTATCAAGACGAAACCTTCGAGTCGAACAAACCATCGTGCACCCATCTATTCAATCCAAGTTCATATCCAACGAGTCAAAATCCATCTAGCCTTCCTACCTGATCGATACGAACGAACTGTCGTATCCATTCCGATCGATACGAATAGCACGTTCGTACCTATGCCGGACCGATACGAACAACATCGGTTCGAAGTGCTGACTGCTGATCGATACGAAATGTATCGATACGAACCATCATTCATGTATTTTAACCCATCCATATCTCGAGCATACGAACTCCGATTGACCTGAAATTTGAAACGTAGCTTCTCCTAGCCTTGATCATCGTTCCCAATTGATCCCGCCTTGATCGGAGCTCGGCCAAATTTTGACGATATCGATCACAGCCTTGTTTCCGATCGATCTCCTATCCTGATATCCATCCTTTACAGCTAATTTATTGATATTCCGGCCTTGACCAAAAGGTGGGATAACATTTGCCCCCTAAAACATGCCTTGTGGTAAGAAGGTGTGTTTTGAATAGTTCTGAATCCGTCATCCGAAGTCCATATTCCGTCCATAGCCATACCACCCGATTCATAATCCAATCCATTACCAAGCCATCCCATCCAAGCGCATCATTCTTGACTGCTCCGAGTCGATGTCTGATTCCAAATCCATTAACCAAAGCCTTAGCCAATTCCACATCCATCTGAACCCGATAACCGAGTCCTAGTCCGTCCTTACCCAATAGCCAATAACCGAATCCAGGACCTCTCCGGGTCGATATCCAAGTCCTTTGCCGTTCATAGCCAATATTCTTATCCGTAACCTCTCCAGGTTCTTGCCAAGCACAATCCACACCTGACGACCGTGGTCCAGTGTCCCTGAACGTTGAGTAATGCCATGGCTTAAGTCCTAAGCCGAATCCTGTTTGCTCCGGACCCTTGCCGAGCATAGTCCATACTCGACGACCTAAAATAGTAACCGATAATATAGGGCCTAAGTCCTAGGCCGAATCCTGGTCTCTCCGGACCCTTGTCGAGCATTGTCCATACTCGACGACCATTTCCTAAAAATTAGATAAAAATCCAATCAAAATCCAAACCAAAATTCAAATCAAATCGAAAAGACAAAAATCCATACCAAAAATCCAAATCAATGCCCAAAACAGAAAACAATCATCCAAACGAAAGTCCAAACCAGAAAACCAACAGAATCAGGAGTTCAAACCAAACTCCAAAACCAAGCCAGAAAAGACAAATGTCCAAACCAAAAGAAAAAGCAGATTTCACAAAACCATAGCGTCGCGGTTCATCATCATTCAGAGCATGCCAAGGGGCCATCTCCGTTCCCGTACATGAGTAAATGACTTGGCCGTTTTCCTGTAGTTTGCTACTTATTTCATATCATCCCGGTCAATTAATAACCAATCGACCATCATTCCTGGGTCTTGCGCCACCGTTGTTTGAGGTAGACGGTGGTTGCTCCTGCTCCACTGCCGCATTCCGAGCCCTGACATATTGTTGTAACTGTCCATTCCTTACATGCTCCTCAATAATGTCCTTTAGGTGCCTGCAGCTGTTGGTATCATGTCCGTCCAAATCATGAAAGAGACAATTTCTTCCTGATGTCCTTTCACGTTCTGAGGGTTCTCTCCTAGCTGGCCTTCGGTAAGGAAGGCGGTTTCGGGTCTCCATAAATATCCGCTCTAACGTCTCGTTCAGTCCTGTGTAAGTGGAAAATTTTGGCTCTCTCCACCGCTTCCTAGCTTTTCCTGATTCGTCATCTAGCTTCCTTTTTCCTTTATCTTTATCCGAGATTACGCTAGATGGCCTTCCATCCTAAGCCGTGTTCACCTCCTTTAATCTCATATCTGAACATGCATCTTCCTACCGAAGGAATCTCTCAGCTTCGTGAAAGAATTCCCCGAGATCCATTGGTAGGTCCCGTATCAATGACAATTTGAAATCCGAATTCTCTCTGACTCCTGTACTGCTGCCATTAAAACCATCGATGGATCCGGCCGATCCACCGAAGCAACAACTGCATTGAACCGAGTCAAGAAAGCTCTAAGCGATTCGTCTGTCCTTTGCTTTACTGATGTTAGCGTCATCACGTTCTTCGGCCTTTTGATATGAACCCGAAACTGCTTCAGAAACCTGTCCACCAATTCTGTCCATGTCCTAATAGATCCTTCTTCTAGCTGTATGAACCATAAAGCAGCTATATCCGTTAAGTACAGAGGGAAACATCGGGCCATCACTTCCTCCGATGCCCCTAGCACTTCCATATGCCTTGTGTATCTCATCAAGTGATCAGTAGGATCGGCCTTGCCATTATACATGTCCAAAGTAGGTAGCTTGAACTCTGGTGGATTCCGAGCAATTCTGATGTCACGAGTAAACGGACTCCTATTTACTCCTTCCAGATCTCTGTTTGTCAAACCGCCGCGCATAGTTCGTCTGATAATCTCAGCTAGTCTAGCATCGTCCGTCAAGGGTTGCCCCCCGAGTCTCCGAGGGAATTCTGGTACATACTCTTCATCCCGTGCTCCTACATTCCTTCCAGGATCTTGTTGTGTGGTGCCACTTGGAATTCCTCCATGGATTGGTCCATTGTTGCCGGGTGGTGTGCCCCCATGTCTGGATCCTTCCAGATTAGTAGTTGCATGCTGATCGGGGGTCGTGCCTTGTTGAGCTGCTCCATTCGATTGCCCGTTTGGTCCTTTTGCTCCAGCTCCGTGGATCTAAACTCTTGAAGCTCCAGCTGTTCCTGCTTGTCCAAACTGTCTGAGGAGGTTCTGCATCATTTCTTGTTGACTCTTCAGCAATCTTTCATGAATTGAATCCGCCATAGCCTCCATCTCATCCCTGGTGATGTAGATCGAAGCTTGACCTGCTCCAGCTCCAGAAGAGGCCTCTTGGCTTCCCTCTTGCTGGCTCCTTTCTCCTCTCTATCTTCTTGTTGATTGTCGTGTCATTGCTGTTCAGATCTGAATCCCTCAGCCTTCCAACCCTATATCTATGTAGTAGAATCCCTGAGTTATGCGTTCTCAGTGAAAGCACCAAAGTGTTTGCACCAAAATTGGTCACAAACCCCAAATATCATGAAAGCACCGGTGTATGAACACAGATCAGTAATAAATGATCACCAATCACAGATCTAAGTAATGTAGAGGATAAAAAGTGAAGAATATTAAACTTAAAACGGAAAGAAATAGACAGAGACACAAGGTTTATAGTGGTTCGGCCATCTCCGGCCTACGTCCACTCCAAAAGTTAATCTTTTATTGATGTTCTTCGCTGGTTACAACTGATTACAGCGGATTGCAGTGATAAAATTTGAGTACAACAGCAGTCATGTAGTGCCAAAATGTTTCCGGCAGAGTCTGGACGTCGGATGGCCAAAAGATCCCTTTTATGTAGGCTCTGACGTGCTATTTATAGGTGCTCCATGCAAATATCTCGCTCAAACTTCAGGAGACTTTTTCTGGCACGTGAGTGGGCCTACGCGATTGATCCCATGAAGTTTCGGGTCGATCCGTGATCGATACAAACGTAATTCGTGTCGACCAAGATCTTGTCCAATGGAGTCGAAACTTGGTGTGAACATTCCTTAGGTCGTACGTAAGCTCCTGTGAAAATTTCATAGCATTTGGACCTGTGATTTGCGAGTTATGATCGATACGAGATGTAGTGCTCGTGTTCATTGGTTGGCTATTGCATTCGTATCCATAACTTCGTCTCCACACTCCCCTCTCTTCGAATCAATCGAGTTAGCATCGATGACGTGTCTCGAAGATCCATGGGAGATCCACCTTTCGTGTCGCCTTGACTGCTTCCTTCGTATCGATCGATTCGAATACGATCGATACGAACATGGCTCCTGAACCCTTCATATCCATCCAACATAGCTATCCTAAATATGTCCTCCGGTCTTCTTCGAATCGATGCACGAGTGAGTCCTTTGTATCGATCAATAAACGACTGATACGAAATGTTTGTCCAAGTTTCTGCGACCACTGCTCCATCCTTCGTATTGATTCCAGCCCTGATCGATACGAAATTCACCGTCATGCTTCACCATCCCATCGATACGAATGTATCGATACAAAATTCATAGCCTGAATCCATTCTGATCGATACAGATGCGTCGACCCCAAGGCAAATAACCAAATTCATCTCTATCGATACGAACTGTATCGATACGAAATGTATCAAGATGAAACCTTCGAGTCGAACAAACCATCGTGCACCCATCTAATCAATCCAAGTTCATATCCAACGAGTCGAAATCCATCTAGCCTTCCTACCTGATCAATACGAACGAACTGTTCGTATCCATTCCGATCGATACGAATAGCACGTTCGTACTTATGCCGGACCGATACGAACAACATCGAGTCGAAGTGCTGCCTGCCGATTGATACGAAATGTATCGATACGAACCATCATTCACGTATTTTAACCCATCCATATATCGAGCATACGAACTCCGATTGACCTAAAATTTGAAATGTAGCCTCTCCTAGCCTTGATCATCGTTCCCAATCGATCCCGCCTTGATCGGAGCTCGGCCAAATTTGACGATATCGATCACAGCCTTGTTTCCGATCGATCTCCTATCCTGATATCCATCCTTTACAGCTAATTTGTTGATATTCCGGCCTTGACCAAAAGGTGGGAAACAGATGACATTTTATAACAATAACTATTACAGAATCTTTTCCAAAAAAGGTTTTTTCAGTAGGTAGTCTTTTACCTATAGTTCTTAAATTTTTATTTTCATTAGTATAAGGATTTACATTTATTCTTGGAGGATGTCGTAGTAGGTAATCCATTTTGTGAGGGGGTTCTTTAGGATAAGTTATTGTCCAACTTTCTCCTTACCCTTCCATTAATTCTATGTGATACGTATATTCACTATTTAATTCTTCATTTATTCTATTAGAATCTTCTAAGAAGGTTTCCAATGTAGGTATAGTTTTAATTCTTACATTTTTTTCATCATCAATATAAACAAAAGTATTATTGTCTATTTGATTATTTTGTCTGAGTTGATGTTCAAGTTCATGTATTTCAGATGGTTCAAGGACCATTCCTAATTCTTTAGGATAAATTATTTTATCCATTATAAATTTCTTTGTAATTCTGAACTGGATTCATCATCAGTATCTATTTCTTTTGGTTGGAGGGTCCATAATCTTTAAATCTTGAAGATATAGATCCATTGGGATTTGTATATGTTACTACATCATTTGGTTTTAATGTATCTTTGTTTTCATTGGGATTTTAAATTTTCCATTCATGTCCCGCTAGTATAGAAGAATCTATTTCCATTGGATTTAAGAATTTAATCCCAGTGGAAGTCAATGTTTTTATTACTTCATCAAGTTTTAATTTTATTTTAGGGGTATATTTTGTCATACATTTTCCTAAAAATGTTATGTCAAGCAAAATATTTTTACCATCAAAGTTTTCAAATCCTTTGGTCCGAATAACTATTTTTATGTGTTTATAAAAATCCTGTAATGTCATTGTAAAGTTTGGTGAAATATAAACAATACCAATATTATTGTTCATATCTACCTCTATTGTTCCAAAAATGGCTTTGTCTAGATCTTGATGTCTATCATCAATTAAGACAATCAGTAGTTTAGCTCCTATTTTTTGTCTGACTAATCCTCTTATTCCTATGACAATAAGTCCTAGGTGGATTAATTTTTAGTTTTGTATTCTTAGTTGCTTAATGGCTTCTGTTGACATTAAATTAATAATTTGTTGATTTCCATCATAGATAGAAAGAATTTCTTCTCTGTGGTGTCTGTATAATCCAGTGTTTATTGTAAACATACCCGTTCTATATAATTCTCTTAGATTTAGAATATTTAGTTGATTGTTTGAGAATATTTCTAAATCATTATCTATATTTATAATTTCTTCTAATTGAGATTGTGAACTCACAGATCTTCTTAGAATACTCTCTATCCATATATTTGAATTTAGATTATTGCTTTCTGTAGGTCTATCCATTAAAGTCCTAGATGTTCCTAAGAAAGATCTTCTATTGATTATATGCTGTCTAGCTTTTTGAAAGTCAGAAAGCTTATCTTAGTCTTTTTATTTTTATTTGGAATTGGGTCTGTTGGTCCTAGATTTAAATTTCGTATTGTTCTGTTAACTTATTAATGTCATAATCCTTTTTTGAGTGTATTTATCTAAGTTATTTATTTAGACTTATTATTTGTTTATCCATTAAGTCTAATCTAGCATGTATCTGTGTTAACATTGTTATGACTGTATTAGTCATAAGACAAATTGTGTTATCTGCTTTGTTTGCAAAAACATCTTTGTTATATCCTACTGTTAATGTATCAATTTGTTTGAGCATCATATTGATATGGTTTATAGCTCCTGAATAATACTTATTATCATATCCCATGTTAGTTTAATAGTATGTATTTTATCTCTTGCAACATTTCTTAAAGTTTTTTTATATGGGATTCAAAATATTTTTTGTTTGCTTCAGATTGGTTTTTAATCTGCCATATTAAATCTTTAGATTGTATTTCTATTTCTTTAGGCTTATTTTCTTCAATCATTTTCCTTAAAGAAATTATGTCTTGTTTATTTGGAAAACTTTTAAGGTTTAAAGCCTTAAATTTTTTGTTAATTTGTTTATTGTTATGTCAAAATTATCTATCTTATTTAAGCATGTTTTTAGATAATCTTGGTTATCTTGTATTTTTTGAAGCTTTTTATTTCTTGAAACCATACTTTCAGAAATAAAATCTACTAATCTGTAAAACTTTTCGTTATACCAATGTAATGAATATCCTAATTCAATAATTAAGTCAGTTATTGAATTTAGGTGTTGTGATTCAGAGTGTAACACATGTTTATATTTATTATCTTTTATATGACATACATGTCTCTGTTTATCTAGAGATATAATTCTTTTAGCAAAATTATTTATTTTTAAGTTTAGATATTCAAATTTTTGTAATCTGTAAACTCAATTGGTTTATTAATCATTTATTTTGATCATAGGCTCTGATACCAATAAGAAAAGGCGGAGGTCAAAAATATAATTTGTATATTGAATTTTTGTGAGAAAACATATTCTGAACTACCTTAGTGGCAACTTGAGGTCAATAACATAATTTGTATATTGAATTTTTGTGTTACTTTAGTGGCAACTTGTAGACCCAAGGGTTTACTAAGTGGATGTCTAAATGAGGAATTAGGTACTTAATTACTTTTTTTGTTGTTGTCAGAGTCTTCTAATTTTTTGTCTAGACTCCTGTAGTCTCTCTGTCTTAAAAGTAGATTTTACCAGTGATGGTAATGATCCATATCATAATCATATTCATTATTTCTTTGTTCTTGTTGAATTATAAGTTTCATCCATTCTTCATGGAATTGTTTTAAGAATCTAGGGGTCAGAGTTATGTTTTTAGCCTTTATTAAAGTTATATGGTGGATTTTATCTAATTCATTCATTATGTTGCATAAGTTGAGCATAGAGTTGTTTATGTCTAATAATTCTATTGTATATCTTCTTTTAAATATACTCGCAATTGTATATTGGTCTTTTTGGTTTAGATTTGTATTTTATAAGATATATAGTATTTTTACCATAAATTCTTCTTCTAAATGGTTTTGTATATATTCCATAGTCTTTGTTATAGATTTCTTTTTTGAAGAAAACTTTTCTGGAGAAAAAAAGACATGAATCTTGTAATACTTAGTGAAAGCAGGCATTATTTTGGTATTATTTATCTTCTTCCCCAACCATCTTAACGCAAACTAGATGTTATTATATAGAAGTTAACAAAATTCTTTTTATGTAGCAAATTCTCACCTTTTCACTCTAAGAGTTACTTCCCCTAAAAAGCTTAACGTCCTCATGACTAACGGCTAACAGCGGGTACTTTGCTCTTTCAAATGAGTTTACGTCTTTTGAATTTGATTACATGAAGAATTAATTTAACTCTAGTAAATAAACATCTCATCAACATCATATTCTAGTCAAATTCTCTTACCTAGATCTCAATGTAATTTCTAAGGAAATTATGTTTATCTTCAGTCATCTGTTATAAACCTAAAAAGTTTACTTTTTTTTATTGTACAAAAATAAAGATAAAGGATTTTGTACATACTCACCCAAGTAAATACTATTTAACTAAATTATTGTTCAAGAATGAAGATAAAGGATTTTGTATGTACTCACGCAACATAATTACTACTTCACTAAATTAAAATTATAATTGCATATAAGTTTATAGGTATGGAAACATTCACACAGGGAAGGGAGCCATGGTCCTTTCTTTTTAAACCCCTTGTTCTCACCATTAAAAATGATAAATAAAATGATACATTAGTCCATATTGAATGAAAGAATATTGATAAGTAGGGGAGTGTTAGATATTTACATAAAAATCATCCATAAATACATTAAGTTCAATTGTTAATATGAAGATTATATAAAAGGGCTGAAAATAGTATGGCAACACATTAACACATACCACACAAAAGGAATGGTTGCTCCATCAATGCAAGGAAAAATAGTTAATTTCGGTGTCAAGTATGTATGGGTCAAGTACTGTTATGTGATATTTTATTAATATCATGATAATATCGGATAATATCGGTAAAATATCAGACATGTTATAATGTTGTAATGATGTTAATGTTTTAAATATTTTGATGTATAGTCAAATTATTACTGAAGACTGATTACATATAGTTAATAGATTACAATCTGTCGAGGATATTCTTTCAAGTACAAGTCAAAAAATAGACTCATCAAACGAGAATTTTTTTAATAGGCATCTTTTTTTGTTTCTATGATATATTCTTTGTTTCTTTAGTCATCTAATCATCTCTATTATTTTCCAAAATTTTCCTTTTTTATTTCTATTTTCGCTTATATTATCAAACAAGTAATGGTGATTTGATATTGATACTACATCTAGCCCGTTCTTTATCGATATGTTAAATATATTACTTCATTAGCATTCAACTTTTAGTTCTTGGTGCATGATAATAACTAAAACAATTAAAAATGAATTTTCATAAGCTAACTGAGAGGTAAGAAACAGTGAACAAATAAAATAACTAAAACTCTTACATGATCTTGTTTTTAGTGATAAAGTGTTCGCATAAAATAAAACATATAAACTAATGGAACTATTAGAGTTTTCTTTGTTGAAATGCTAATGAAAAGACTAAAAAATTATGGTTAAAAAATATAAATGAGTGCATTTCAATTACTATTATGATCTAGATATTTGGTTCACCACATACTAGAAACAAACATTGAGAATGTAGGTATATATTTTCAATTTTATTTTTTCCGACACTTACATTAATGATCGATGTTCCAAAAAAAATCAGGTATTCTACACTAAATATCAGAGCGAAATATTTGTAAATATCGGGTGATATACCGATAAGGATATTTTAAGCTATTTTGAAAGAAATATCGGCAAAGGAGTGATATGAGATATATTGACGATATATCGGTGATATTATCTTATATTAACTATTTAGATGCAAGGCATAAAAAATAGCACAAATGGAACACAATGTGATGAAAGACAACAATAATATAACGATACACACTATGTGCTCGAAAGACAAATGAATTGTAATAATGGGACACACTTCGTGCATGGAGGCAAATAAATATTAAACACAACATATACCCTACATTGGGAGCCGAAAAGTTATAATTCAAAATTTGAATGTTTATATTGTAATTTCTTACATCAAGACATAATTTCAATAGGTACTTTAAATGCATTATGTAATACAAGTGTGCATAACAATATAATACACACACAAACAATCAATGCTTTAAACATATTATTTGATTACTTTTATTTCGACCGAAAATAGTTGTACAACATATGTATAGTGATAAATGATCTCAAAAATATTGTATTCCAGATAATCATAATACGAGAAATGTAACCAAAAGTTGCAGTTATATTTAAGTAAAAATGAAATAAAAAGAAGAAATAAGTCACAAAATATACTTTATTGATTCTATCTGAATTAAGATTTAAATATTTCTTTGAGAATGTATTGTCAAAAAGTAACTGTTTAAAAAGGAAAAAACATATAACATTGACATGAATAGTCTGTTCGTTAAGTAAAAAAGGTGTTAGTGTATTGTAAAATATTTGGCATGCTATAATATAATCAAAATAATATTACATTTTCGTTAATATTAATTTATTTTATTTTATAAAATAATGATATAGAGGTAGAGCCTTGGCGCAATGGTTAGTTCACTTGCATGGTGATTTGGGCACCCAGGTTCGAGTGCGGAAACAGCTTCTTCACAATGCAAGGAAAAAGCTGCGTACATTATCAACTTCCCCAGAGCCCGCTATCGTGCGGAAGCCTCCAGCATCGGGTTCCACCTTTTATAAAATAATGATATAAAAATATGTAGCTTGAAATTGAAAGAGTTAGTGGTGTGCCCTAGGTGCAACTATGTAATTTATTACATATATCCAACTCTGTAGTTAACCTTGATCGTAATAAAAGTTTTTGATTTCTTTTATATACATTGTTATATTGCGATATAATTAATTGAGTGATTAATTTAAAGTATATTAATAAGAAAAATCTTTAAATAAATTGTTATATGATTATAGTTGCAAATAGTTGCAATCATGGGTAATTAGTCACAAATAAAATTTTATTTTAAATATTCCTGGTCAAGATGTTTCAAGAAAAGATATCGATACATCCATAGAGACCATTGTACGTAACGCTCTCCAAATGTTGTGTAATGTTTTACTCATGGATGATGTGGACACTAAGTGCTTACGTATTCATAGTTATTATATAACTACGAAATGAGTTGTCCAAGGGTTTCCTATTGGTTGATAACAACTAAGTCAAACATGAAATCTTAGTTTGACAATGTTACATAGTTCTCATGACATGAGAATACTGTAGAACTTCAATATGAATAATTCACTTCGATTATAGTTAAACCATGGTATGGCAATCCACCAAGTGACTATAATTGGGTCTGAGTTAAAGCATTGGAAGTAAAGCACTATTCGATAGAGAATTCACCTTCTTAGTTTTATAACATTTGTATCACAATCAACTATAGTCAATTCAAAGTAAAAATCTCTGGCTAGAGTAAACAGTTAATAATAAATAATATTAAGGAACCAATGACTTTATTTATGTATTAATCAAGTTAAATGTGGATAATATTGGAGTTTAGACCAACGGCAGATTCCATACATTTTAATGTGATATACTATTGATGAAGAGAACATGCTTAAATTATTGTCACCATTGGTACCGCTTGAGAAAATGTAAAATATGATTTTACCAATGAATAGATCTATAAGCGATGAATTCAACCAAACTATCATGTAATACCCTGAAAATTCAGGTGATATTTTTATAAATTATGTAAAATATGATATTGTGAAAAATATCAGAATTAATGAATTAATTAAATCAATTAATTATAAGGAGGACAAAATGGTAATTTTACAAACTGTGGAATCTGACGATGAAACCAGCGTCATTGCGACTGTCTCGTTTTTTTATTTGCATAATATATTTGTTTGTCTAATTTGTAAGCTGTATGAAGGAGATACGAGTGAAATAAGTTTTGGAGCTAAGTGGGCTTTTGAAATTTTGAATTTGAATTATAACGATTGAGTATTTCCCTCCTTTGACTTAAGAAACTGAAAACACGTAGGAATCATTTCAGAGACTAACCCGACTCATTTTTCTTCTTCTCTCTTATTCTTCTCAAAAACCACTTGCAATCAAAACATCATAACTCACTTTATCTCCATGAAATCAAATGAAACCAAAAGCATTATGAAACTTGCAGACGGGGCTATGACCTGAAAATGATTTGGAGGTGAAAACTCACATATTGGTGGTGTAGTAACTCTAAACAATGAAGGATGAGGAGGAAATTCGTATGTCAGTTATATGTCAATCTTCAAAAAGGCATATCTTCTTCGTTCCTCAATGAAAATTCATGAAACCAATGGAAAATCGACGTGATTGAAAGGGGCTACAAATATGGAGTGATTGAGATGCAAAATTATGGAGTAAAAGCACAGCAGGCTCAAACAGTGAAGGATCTTCATGCATAGTTTTCAATGTTCAACATTAAACTTCAAATCAACATATCTCCTTCATTCCTTGACGTAATTCGACGATCCATCCCTTGTGGTCATATAGGGGAGGACCATGATCTGGAAAAGGAGTTGGTGCAAAAAAAGGGGAATGCCTGGCTGGAAACGAACAGAACAGTGAAGACAGAAAAAAATCATGGAGTTTTTACTGAGCAAATCCTCTCGGATTCTTGTATGATGCTATGATAAAGATGCTTTAAGACTAACATAGCATTGAAATTTGAAGTAAAAATTTGTATAGACGAAGGTATCTGAATTTAAAAAATAAAAGCACGTACTCTACTTTTTAGAAACTTCAGAAAACCTAGTTTTACAGTAATTCGAATCGGAACCTAAAGAAATACCAAATTTGATGTTTGTAAACATGTTTAGACTTTAGAAACATTATAAGTACTGTGTATATATGATACGAAACATCAGAACTTAAGAAACAAGTATTAATTGAAATCTAGAACAAAGAAAATAAATAAACTTTAAAAATTCACGTTTTTGAGTTGCGCACATTGGTTTTGGGATTATTAGGCAATTTGAATGCCCAATTTGATGTGCAGCAATCAAAATTTCTACGTGATAATCTCTTGCAACACTATGGTGATATTTTGGTGTGTATGGTTGTTGTTTAGTTGCATATATCGATGTGTGGGTATAATATGCATGATTTGAATAGTATTAGAATAGTTGTAATATGTATGAGCCTTAGCTTGATGGCAATGATGTACGAATGAGGTGTATGTAGTTTTGGATAAATAAAAGGGGTATATGAGACATGGCGATAATGGTGAAATACGAATGATGTATATATGGTGAAATATGAATGATTTATATATATGTTATACACACACATATACATATGCATACATACATATGTATGTATGTATGAATATTCACCATGTGACATGCTAGAGTTATTAGTTGTGCATACATATAGAATTTATATGATCACCCTAGGATACTTACATCATGATTTATATGTCATATCATCTCATTCATATAAGAAGGCCCAAATGTTAGATATTTTCATATAAAATGTCATATGTTATCTACTTATATATACTGATACTATGTTGTTAATTGCATTTCATAAAAGTACACAAACACCGTAAAGTATGCTAATGGAACACGTGCACGTATTTTATGAATTTGATTTCAAATTTTATATGCTGTGTATGATGCTTGGTTTGACTAATTGCTTTGTTATGCGGACGATTGTCTAGATGTAGGGTTGAAAGATTAATTTAGTATGATTATGTATTTTTGTGATATGAGTGAGTGCGATGCAATCTTTGTCCTTTAGGAATTTCGGAGACGAAATTATTTTAAGGGAAGGAGAATGTAATACCCTGAATTTAGGTGAAATGTGATATTGTGAAAAATATTAAAATTAACAGATTAATTAAATTAATTAATTATAAGGAGGGGAAAATGGTAATTTTACAAACGGTGGAATTTGATAGTGAAACCAACGTCATTGCGATCGTCTCATTTTTCTGAATCGCACAGTATATTTGTTTGTCTAATTTGGAAGTTAGAAGAAGGAGATACGAGTGAAATAATTTTTGGAGCTAAGTGGGCTTTGAGCTTTTGAATTTGAATTATAGTGGTTGAGTATTTCCTTCCTTTGACTTAAGAAACTGAAACCACATAAGAATTATTTCAGAAACTAACCCGACTTAATTTTTGTAACAACCTAGAATTTTGGTCATTGAATTTTGAATATTTAATTAATTTTAAATATTTAAATAATTGGATTTTGGAATTTAATTGCATAAATTCAAATATAGTGATAATTTAGGTATTTGAATTTTGAATTGAATATTAACTAAATGGATTTAATAATCTTATTTAACTCCTCTTAATTAATAAATAACATCGATGAATTCAATTTGTAAATTTATTTACAAAATAGATCGGATAAATATCGATAATTGGATCGAAAATATAAAACGATATTCAAAAATGTGAAATTATCATTCCAGGACAGTGTCTCGGATTTTGATGAAACTAGTGCCATTAGATCTGGAATAATAAACTATTGTACCCCATCGATTTTCATAACTATTGGACATACCGTTTGGTCATGCGAACTCGAAACACTTAGCGATTAATTTTAAATGTAATTCGACTTAAAAAGCTAACTTCTGTATATTTTGGAATTAGGTCTCAAAACTAGTTCCATTGAGTTCGGAATAGATGTATTCAGTATAGAACGCCATTCGGCACGCTTCGATTGGAGTTCGAGATTTTTGGGTATGTAATGCCGGATATTTTAAAATAAAATAATAAAATACCCTACATTTTAAAGCCCATACTTCTATGTACCAGCCCGTACCCATCTTTATACCTTCCCATGTTCAACCATACTCCACTTCTCTTTATAAACATGACCTGTAACCAAAAACCAGAGCTCCTCCTCTTGAATCAATTTTTAAAAATCAAATAAATTTCCATACTCCAATAAAAATCATGATTTCAGATTCATTAAACTCTTGTTAGCAAGAGCTTTTCACCTATGTGCTTGAATTGGTTTGCGTTAACATTTGGGGTGGAGGCCGCATGGGGCAGAGAGATAGGGCGTTGGAGGAGCAAGGCTATGGTCGATGATAGGGGAAACGAATGGTAGATTTGGATTCAATGTGTCGAATAACACCATGGGTAGTATTTTGGCAAGGTGCGGTGAAGGCCTAGTGGTCGCATTACTTGTACGGATGCAAGGGTACCCATCAGGTTGAAATATAATGAAGATGTATGGCCTCAAATCCATGGTGTCGGGTAGGACAAGGTCTAGAAGAGAAAGTCTTCGGTGAAAACGGTTCATCAAACGGAGGTCCTGTAACAACCCCCATATTTTACGATTATACATTTATATGTTTTATTTAAATATAGCATCGTTAATTGAATTTAAGTCCGAAATGTGACTTTTTGTATATAGTCGAATCCGGACTCGAGACTACTTTCGTTGAGTTTAAATCGAGGTTTACAACTTGTTTAGATATAAACATTGTTGTGTTTGGGGTTGATTAGGGTTTTGGTATTTTTAGTTGGGCTTTGGGCTTTGTTCTAGCCCATTAACCCAATCCTCTTCTATCAATACCCCTAACCCCTCTCCTCTCCCTACATTCCATTCATGATTTCCTAACACTCAAAGCTAAAGGAAAAATGGGGGAAAAGAAGGAAAATTAAAATTCCTAAGCCCTAGCTTTTCTTAGGAATTCAAATTCAAGTTATAAATCAAAGAGAAGCTTAGGTAAGCATCCTCTTTATCTTCTCCATCTCAATCTCTCTTCAATTTTCAGAATTTCCTATAACCTAACTTAGGAAATCTTTGCATGTGATACTAAATTATAGATTCTAGAGGTGTAGTTGAAGAGGAATTGATCTTAGCTTGTTTTAAAGCTTATCTTTTCTATTTTTGAGTTTAAAGGTGAGTACTTGAACACACATCTATGTCTATAGCTTTGATTGTTGTTAGGTATGAATTCCTAACATCTATTTCTTATTCAATTGCTTTTGAATTGAATTGGTTTGGTGAATTTTTCCTAATTTTGGTATTTTGAAGTCAAAATTTATGAAAACCCTAGTATGGGTATTTAGACATGTTGTTTTGGGTGTATTGAAGAGCCTATAGGGCTGGGTTGTCGCGAGGCATGAATCCCTAGTCATAGTTGCTCATTCAATCGCTTCCAAATCATTGAAGTTAGGTTGGTTTGTCCATTTTTGGGCTTTGCAAATTCCGTCCCGCTACAGGCGACAGACATCTGTGGATTATCCACAGGCGTCTGTGGCGCCAGGGTAAAAAATTCTAGAAGTAGGGAACAGACGTCTGTGGTTTATCCATAGACGTCCGTGGGTTCAGGAATGAACAGACGTCTATGGTCGTCAAAATTCTGGAGTGGGCTACTTCTTAGGTGGATTTCTGATTTATCGATTTTTGACGATCCATATAGTTATTGTCAATCAATACCAACTTTGATAATTTCTTTTTTGGGTTTTTGGTATTTCCATTTGATGGATTTGATATCGATTTCCATGGTTTTGATTCACGTTATTGAAATGTGGATTTTATGATAGATTGTCTTTACGATCGTTTCTATGATTTGTCACTTTAAATACAAAGGTTTTATACTAGTAATAAATACTAAAACTCGTTCACAAAAATGATTTCGACACTACTTTTGATACAAAGCTCGATTTTAAAACCGTTTCCCAATCTATTAGTATATACAAACCTTTACCTTATTTGGATAAGAATTCCAATTAAACGAATTAGTAAAACAAGTGGTATGAAACGCTTGCGTTCACTTCATTGGTTAATTCTAGGACCTGTTCGATTGGAAATTTGTGAAAATTTTCGAGTTGAAATCTACAATTTGTTCGTAAATATTTAAGTTAAGCCAGTGGTTATGTGTAATGACCTAGAATTTCCGTCATTTGAAATTCAGATATTTAATTGATTTTTAAATATTAATAAGTAAGATTTATAACTCGAATAAATTTAATTTCGAATATAGTGATTTAATTGGATAATTAAATCGACAATTTAATATTTGAAATTGCGTAAATAATTGGAAATTGGATTAAATGTGGATAAAAATGATTTATAAAGTTATATTAAATCATATTGGAGTTAGAATGATGTTTGTAAACTTTTAAAATTGAATTAAAAGTTAAATTGTGATAATTGAATATTTTAATATTTAATTGACGACTAAAAATTGTCATTTTTCAAACAGTCTCGGATTTCGACGAAACCAGTTTCATCGGATCCATAATGTTAAATTATTATAAGGTTTCAAATTTCGAGTCAATCATATTTACAGTTTGTCCGGGGCAAGCCAAAACGCATAGAAATTATTTTAATCGATTTAATTTAAAATTGATCGTTTAATTTCGTAACTCGCACATATGACCGAATTAGCTCCTGAAACACGTTCCATTGTGTTCGGAATGCGGGTAAAACCCTAGAAACGTCAATCGGCACGCTTCGTTTGGAGTTCGGAAAAATTCGGGTGAATAGTGTTTTGAGAATTTTCTATAAAAGGACTTGATTTTCTTTGTTTTGCACTCAACACCCTAACCCTAGTTGTAGCCACCAGTTCAAACTTCAATGGCCAAAAATGTTCGCTTCTTCCTCCTTGTTTTTCTTCTAATCCACACATTATTTCGAAGAATCTCCAACTACAAAGATGAAGATCGTAGCAAGATCTAACTAATCAACGGTGGAGATCGTTTAAAACGAGGCAAATTAACGGCAATTGGCAATCAAAGCCTGCGCGTTCGCGCACATTTTTCCACGCCAGGGGTTGACCGAGTTGGACCGGTCGTTGGGCGTTGATGGTGCTCGCATAGAGCTTCGAAATGATGGAGCTCGATCGTCGTCTCGTTCATCGTTGTGGCCACGACAATTCACGAGAGGGGGCGGCTATGGGTTATCACGAACGTGAATATGCAATGGGGAAGAAGCATACGCGTGCAGCCCTGATCTGGGGCAAAGAAATTGGACAGCCGAGATGAGTTAGGGTTTAAAAATTAAATTAAAAATTGTAAATTTTATATAATATAAATTCGTTCAAACTTCTAAATGCTATAACTTTTTGATACGAGGTCGAAAACTGACGAAACGACTTGCGTTGGGTTTGTTTTGACGAGCACTACGCAATGGAACTAGTTTGGAGTCGATTGGGGCTAGTGATAATTTTGAGTAAAATTAAACGTGCGTTTAATTGTATTGGAAATAAAACACCGCAACTATTATTGGAAGCAAGGTGAGAACTCCTCACTCAATCGAAATTGTTTCGATTTAAATTTTAAATAGTTAAATTTAAAATTGCTTGATTGTATGAATTGAATGATGGTTGTTATCTATTGTGCTGAAATAGACCCTATGCGCTGCATATTAAGCGGAGGTTATTACATTAAAAACATATACCGCGATATTCCATCGTGAAGTGGAATTGGTATCATATATGTATTTGGAGTTGATTTCCCACATTATATAGCGGATGAGACCCTATTGCGCCGCATAATAGCGGATAATATTTTATAAATCCCATATACCGCGATATTCCACCTCGAGTGGAATTAGTATTGTGCTAACATCTATGGATGCAGGGAAACAGGTTGGAGGGATTCAACTGGATTCCTCAAACATTTGAATTTATTTCAATGTTATGTGTTGATTATTTATAATCTCCGTGTGATTATATTTTGTGATTGGAATTGTGGATGGCTATAATTTAGCTGAATATATTTTTGGTATCGTTGGATACCGAAAATAAATAAAAATTGGATTTTTAAAAATTCAAGTTGAAAGTTTATTTTAAAAACTTATTTTTGAGAATTGGATAGATTAAAAAGGAGTTTTTAAAAGATAAAGTTTTATTTTTGAATCATATTGAATTAAATTCCAAAATATGGAAAAAGGGCTTAATAAATGGATTTCGAAAATATTATTTATAAGTTGAAGAATTTATTTAAAAATTGGATTTTTAAATAGATTTGAGGAGATAAAGAAATTTATTTTAAAAAGAAATAATTTGGAAATTCATTGAAAATTTGGTTTGGTGTTTTGAAATTAATTGATTTTTAATTTACCATAACTAGTAAAATTGATTTATAGAAATTTATCTGATTTAAATTAATCAGATGAGTAAATTGATCCTATCTATGGATGTTTGGATTATATTGGATGTTGAATTATTTGATATCCCAAATATGCGATGCTTTGTGATATATCCTGATTTGTGTTGTGACCTGTAATTTGTTTATCTGTGATATATATATATATATCTGTGATCTGTGAATGAAAGATAAGCGTTATAGTTTATACCCCTTATCAAATATATTGTTATATTTGATCTGTGATGGTTGAATGTTGTTGCACTATTGTGTTAAACCCGTGGACTACACAATACACACACAAATGTGGATTTCACGTGAAAATCGGTTAAGTCACAGATTTTTATAATTTTTGAAAATTGAATTTTTGAATCCAAAATAGTTTTGGAATTGAAATTGAAAGTTTTTGAAAATGAGTTTCAAAAATAAGAATTATTTTAAATAACTTAATAAAAATTGAAATTTGAATCATTTGATTTAATTTTTGAATTCAATGTTTTGAAATTGAATTCAATGAATTGGGAATTTTGGTTTAAAGGATTTTACAAGTTATAAAAGGTGTTTATATGGGGTTTTAACCATTTAAAATATGGTTTTGGAAATTTAAATTTAAATCCAAGTTTTGTACTTGAATGGCTTTAACTTGTGTAAAAATTGTAATCAGTTTTTCCCAAAACGAAAACTATCTGTTTTCGAATAATAATAGCTTTCATATGAGGAAAGAAATTTCCATTTGTGTTAAAGGAATTTTAATTTGAAGTTGAACTGTTTTGAAGACTATGAATTAACCTTTGTGAAGATGATTAAGCTTTATTTTGAAATCAAAGAAGATTTTAAAAGGTGTATCTTTTATATTATAAAAGACCTGAATTGTGAATAGTTTTGAAAGCTATAAATTAAATCTTAATTTAAAGATTTAATGAGTTAGTCCAATTGAAATGGAAATTGATTTGGAAATCTGTGAATGAATCTTTGTGAAACTGGGTAAACTTTGTGAAGTGAATCTTTTTGTTTAACGATTTGAAATGGTAATTTGTTTAAACCATTTAAAGGAAAGGATTTGGGTAATAAGTTATGACTTAATTGAAATCCCTATATCCATATGTTTTAAATATTGTGCTCACTATTCGGTTTAGCCGGGAAAGGACCTTTGTGTCATATAACCCATTCCGAATAAGTGATATGACGATATGGATAACATTTGAAGACCGGTGGTGAAGACCGGGTATTTGTGAAAACGATAGGATGACCTATCGATTGTCTCTGCACCGTTAGCTACTGTATAGAGATTTCCTTTGTGATGGGAAGTTCGATCGGGATTGTGAATACCCGGATTGCAAGGGCTTCTTTGGAAGTGCCTTCGGTTCTGTTCGAACCCGGAACAGACTTGTATGGTTACATGTCTGACATTACATTTTGAGATATAAAGCTGATTTCTTTCAAATACATTTCTGTTGGTGGTGAAGAATTTATTCTCTTAGCTTAACACCCTTCTCTGAGACGTACAAGCTCAGAGGTTATGTAGTTGAAGGTTATCAGTGATATACTCCCAATTTGGTAATGTGGCATGCTGAGTGTTGCTGTGTGATGGTTATTTATTGATCATTTGTTGATCAAGCGTGGCTTTGTGAAAAAGCGTAGCTTTGTGGACGAGACCTCTTCGGACCTCACAACCCGGAAATGGTCAAAACAGGAATATGCGGCAAGGTTATGAGGGTCGCTCCCTTTAGGGTATGTCATTTCCTTCTGGAAAAGGGTGGTATCAGGTATGGAGCCCTGGTATTTAACCTATGTGGTTACTCCAATCTCATTTACTGTGTGATTGTTGTTTTGCTCAGGCGCCTCGGATAAAGGTCCCAAAGGACCGGGGGGTGGCATATTCGTGTAGTAGTTACCTAGTGTAAGAGGTAACCCGGCCTTGTGTTGGTAGAGATCCGGTTAGGTTCTCGGGACGTCCATCCAGAGGCGTACCCATGTGGCAGTGGGAAGTTCCTTAGCCTGACCATTTGTTGGAAATCCAAAGAAACAATACGAATTAACCTTGTACGGTTTTAGTTGTATAACCTGCTATGGAATGTGGCGGTAACCTGCTATTGAACATAGTAGCTATAGTAGGCATACGATAATGGTTGTATGTTGGCTAAGATTAATATTATACTTTCGAAATATTTCCACTATGCACTAATAATAATAATAATCCAATGATTTGGCGTAGTAAGCATGTTTGACTATCATAAGAAGAAATCTCCTCCAATTCTGCGTTTGCATTGTGTGTGTGGTGGGAAGTCTTATGGTAGTTTCATTTTCCAAAAAGCATTGCGGATGTCTTTTACTTCCTTTGTTGTTGTTTTAAAGATAATAACTGTTTTAAGTTCTCACACCAGTCCCATGACTGACCTGGAGTTTATTGTTCTCTTTCTAAACTCTGGGTGTCCATAATTTTCCACACGGGCAGTCTAGAGTCAGGTTGTCAGGTCATTTTGGATTCAGGAGATGCTGTGGAGCTCATGTGGCGAGCTGGATGGCGAGACATATCACTTGTATATGGTATTATTTATTCCGCTGTGTATTCTGTATGAGGACAGGTTTGCATAACTGTCCATTGATGTATTGTGTGTATTTTGACTCTTATGATGTAATGTATAAACTGATATAGTTCTTTGATTTAAAGATTATTCATTTATCTATTATATGTTGTTCCGCTGCGATATGTGAGATTCTGATTTTGTTTCTGTTGTTTCTTCTTTCTTTCTTTCGGTCTTCTCCTACCTCTTCTGTTTAACCATAACAATTCGGTTTTCCGGCATTCGATTGCTCGGCAGTTGATACAGTGGACGTATTAATGTCAATTTTCAGAAGTCGAAATTCCCGAACGTTACATGTGGTATCAGAGCTTTTGGTTAAGCGATAACTTTGGCTCTGTTGGGTGTTACTCATTAGAGATAGAGTCAGTAGTACTCTAGAATGAGTGTGAGTGTAATAATAGATATGAGCGCGTTATTGTTAGTGAATATGAAGTTGTTTTGTGTTGTGTTGACTTATCGGTTGATTGTTTAAAGATTCTGGTCGGTGCAGTCTAGCTAACTGTATCGATAGGGGTTTCTAAACTCTTAAACAAGATGAACTGACATAGTATCATTTTTAACTTGGGTAAATGAAATAATTTTACCTCGATTATATTTTGTATATAAAGAAATAATTTTTCAGAATTATTGAGGTGTATATAAATTAATTGTTTGGTTGTTGAAAATGTGAATATATATAAATTAATAAAAGTTGTTTGAATAATCTAAATAAAAGCAACAATTGTATAAGTATGGAATTATAATTAATATTATTTGCAGTAGTGAAATAATCTTGTATAAGTAAAGTAAAATAGTGAAAATTATATGAGAAAAAGATTTATAAATGTGATTTATAAATAAAAGGAAATTTTGAAAGAATATTAAGCACTGAATTCACTACCGTTGCTGGGAAATAATAAGGGTGATAACTGCAGCATCATCAGTATCCTTTTCGTGTTTCAGTATGATTGATTTGCTACCATAATAAATTAAAAATTGAAGTTTTGTTGTGATAAACAGATTTGAAATTAAAATCCAAGTTGTAATTGATGAATATAAATAAAATGAGTTTTGAACTTATAATGTGAAATAATAAAAATTTTAACTTTGGTAAAGTTAAAGAATTTGGTAGGTCAAATAAATAAATGGGTATATAACTTATAGAATGGGAAAAGATAAGTAAAACCAAATATCAAAATGGTTAAACAATTTTGTTAAGCAAAACGAGATATGAATTTGAAATAGTGATATAAATTGGATTTTGGTAAAAGTTAAATAGAATTGCTTTAGAATTGGAATCTAAATTGGATTTATAAGTGGAAATTTGAAATGGAATATAACTTAAGTGATGTTAAATGAAGTTGATTTTGGTGACGGAGTGAAATAACAAAGTGAATTAAATGGATGTGAACTTGAGTTATATAAATGAGATTCAACTTTATTTGTAAAATGAATTAGCAATTGAATTAATAAATGGATTGAATGTTAATCAATCGAATGTAAGTAAATTGATATGGAATAATGGATGTAAGGGTTAATTCATTAAAGCTAATAAAATTGGAATTTGAATGAATCGAATGGAAGTCAATTTAATATTAAACCAATTGAAATTAAAAGTGTTGAACCAAATTGAATGTAAATTTAATAATTTGGTTATGTTGGTTATGATTTGATTGTTAAATGGTTGTTAGTTGATTGTATATAAATTCATTTAGTGTTAATGAAATGGAATTTGTGAAATTAAAAGCTAAATTAATTGAATTTAATTTGATTTGAAAATGAACAAACTTGAATATGAATTAGTAAGTGTAAACTAATTGAAATGAAGAAATGAATGTCATTATATATAAATTGGTTGTAAACAATTACAAGTAATGTCGAAATTATATAAGTTGCTTATAAACCTTATTTAGTATGCATTTCTTTTAATATGGATGTGTTGTAGTTGTTTAAAAGAGTAAATTGTTAATAACTTTATATATATGTCACTTACGTGTTTAAATTGAGTAAGTACAGGTACCGGGGCTACCGTTTTGCTGATTTGGTCGCGCTAAAATGCTTAATAAATAACTGCTTTGCTTAAAAATGCTAAAAGGTATGCCTACGCAATAAAAATAGGAAATATGAATTGTTTTTATGCTTTTCCGACCGTGTGGGTCGATGTATATATATTTATGTCTATTGTGATCCTACTACGATCGAACCGCGCAAAGGAGGCTATGGCGAATTTTTCTGAAAATTTAAGGCGTTAGAAAATTTTTGGGAAATTTTGGAAAATTTGTAAAAACTAAATTTTGGATTTGGAGTTAAAAGTTAAACGATATAGTTTGCTTTGAAAAGTATAACTAAGTATAGATTTGAAAAACTTAGGAAAGTTTTTGAAAGAGCTTAACTATTGGATTTTGGGGAAGTTTTATAACGACCCCAGATTTTAAATTTAATTATCAATGAAAGCGAGTTTCCCAGAATTTGAATAAATTCTGTATAAATCATTAAAAATTAAATATTGTAAATTTTTTTGTATATATGTGAATATATATGTGTATTGATATATATGAATAAAATTTGAATTTAATTATATATATATAAAATATGTATATATTGGATTTGAAATAAAATCTTAAAATAAATGGTTTTAAAAATAAATATAAGGATATATATATATATATATATATATATATATACTTTGGATACCCGATAAATAAAAGAATTAAAATTTAGAATTTATGGTTAATAATAATTTGAATTTATAAATTAAATATAAGACAATAAATATTAAAGAAAAATAAATAATTGAGTATAAATAGAAATAAATAAATAAGAGATGAACTATAAAAATAAAAGTAACACTTAAATAAAATTTAACAACAAAATAAAATAAATATTTAAGCTAGAAAATAAATTAGTTAAAATTCAAACAACATATTTTAAAGTAATATTGTAAAGACAAAAAGAAAGAAGAAATACAAAGCAAAGACAACAAAATATAAATCATATCAGCCACTAAACAAGTAATAGAAAATAAGTCTAGGCAAATAAACAAACAAAGTAATAAATACAAGTATCTTTAGCCATCATAATATCTATCAGCCGAGTAAAATAATGCAAGGCTAGAATAAGCAAAAGAAAACAAAGTATATACAGATGAAAAGTTTGCATAGGAAGAAGTCAACAATATCTTCATGTATAGTTGAACAGCTGAAATAAAGTATGGGAAAAAAAATATAAAGGGTACAATACTAATTAATGCAAATATGCTAAAGATCATCTCATCCATAATACCAGATCACTTCAACATGCTTATGGTACAAACCATAACACCTGTACAAATATATTCTCCTCTATATCAATCCTCATTTCGATTTCGTCCACCATTTTAACTGAGAAACTGAGAAAAGAATATCATGCAAAACTAAAAACAAAATTCAATAACACAATCAACTTCAAGCCAGAGAATCAAAAGAAGAGTTTCAGCTTGCAAAATTTCAAAGCCTGTTTCAAACAAATGAGGCTCTGTTCTTTCTTCAAAAAAATAAACGGTGAGTAACTTAACCCGGTATCTCCTTCTTTAGATCAGTGAGTAAACTTTTTAATCTGATTTAAACTGAAATGCATGTGATGGTATTGATTTGCATTGAATCCTTCAGCTCAAATTTATCTGGAATTGTAGTAAGTATGTCTGTATATGTTGATATCTGGTACACTGTTGTCCTTTCTGTGACTTTTTGCTTTCAAAAATCCAAATCTCCCAATCAAACCAATGTTAGACTTTGTTATATAAATGAGATTTGTTTATTGATGTATAACGAAGATTTTTAAAATAGTTTCAAGATTTTAAAAGCAACAGATAATGTTAAAAAGGAAAATAGCAAAGAAATGCATATATATGATAAAAATCAACCATCTTAATTTTTGATTTGGATGACATAATTGTGTTCGCAGTAGAGAACAATGAATTTAGATGGCATCGTCTCTCGATTTTTAGGTAAGTATTCGATGTGCATTTCTGGGATGATCGGAATTGGCACTTTCACAAATTTCCGGCGAACGAAGAGGAACTGGGCATTGGGCTTGGGACTGAAGGAGGAGGGTAGACTGGCGATCGGAGGAAAAATAGTCGCTTGATTTTTTAGGCGACGAGGAGGTAGGAAGTGGATCGAATAGGGTTTAGTCTGGAGTTATGTTCGATGTGGTTGTCGTTGGATCTCCGCCGCGAGCAAGGAACTGGAGTGGTTCGCATATGTAGGAATGCAGGCTGGATGAAGTGAAGTAGCTTGGGTGATGAGCACCGGTGATCTCGTGGTCGGAATCGTCGTGGAGAAGCGAATTTCCAGCATTGATTTTTCCAGGCGTGGTCGAAGATGCTTCGTTTTCGACTCGAATGGATTTTCGTTCGATCTGGGTGAAGATGTGTGTTCGCGTGGGTTCATGGGGTTGTCGAGGAACGTCGCATCGATCATCGATGGTCGGAGTCGTTGGTACACGTGCACCATGTGCACGTCGAACTAGGAAGATGGGTTTTGGTGATTGACTCGGGGTTTCCTATGATTTTGCTCGCGTTCGTCTCGAAGTAGATGGGGTTGTGGATTTGCTCGGGTTCAGGCTCGGGTGGGACGTGGTTTTTCTCGAGTTTACTGATGATTGGCCAAAATAGTTTTTAAGTTTTAAAAAAAAATCAAGAGTTTGAAAATAAATTTTGTTAAAATTGATTTTCTTCCAATATTTAATGTTACCTAAGTTTTAAAATTAGTCAAGAAGGGTTTTAGATAAATTGTTTTAAATTTACCAAGTTTAAAAATGGTTTAGAATAAATATAACCTTTATTTTGAAAAGTTCACTTTAACTTGATAATAATTAAAGCTTAGTTGGTTGATATATAAAGGGGTGTTTTAAAGGCATTCGTTAACTTTCAAAGGTTATGTTAAATTTATTTGTTAAAAGAAATTTATTACTTGAAGTAAATTACTTAATGAAAGAAATTAATATAAAATTAATTAATAATTCGAGTTAATTAATCAAGTAATTAATGAATGATTAATTAAAGATAATTACTTCGTGAAAGTAATTAAAATTGGATAATAATTAATTGAAGGTAATTAATGTAACAAATTAATTAAGGAAATTAATTTGAGAATAATTAAATAAATTTAAAGGTTAATTAATAACTGAAAGTGATTAAGGGATGATTATTAATTAAGGATTAATAAATTAATTATTGTAATCAAGGATAATTAATTAATTTATTAATTGAGGCTAATTAATTTATTATTAATGGTTAATTAATTAAAATAAAATTGTAATTAGTTAATGTTAATTAACCAGGATTAGTGACTAATCTGATTTAACTTAATCAGATAAATAAATTGACCTTACTTATGAATGTTTGGATTATATTGGATGATTTGATTATTTGATATCCCTGATATATGATGCTTTGTGATACATCCTGATTTATGTTGTGATCTGTAATTTACTTATCTGTGATATATATCTGTGATCTGTGAATGAACGATAAGCGTGATAGTTAATATCGCTTATCAACTATATTTCTGTATTTGATCTATGATGATTGAATTTTGTTGCACTATTGTGTGTGAAACCCCTGGACCACACTTTTACACACACAATTATGGATTTCATGTGGAAATCGGTTAAGTCACAGATAATTTAAATTTGATATTTTTGAAATTGAAATTTTAATTTCAATTGATTTTGAAAGTGGAAATTTGGGTTTAAATTGAAAAGCTTTTGAAATAGAATTTCAAAGATAAAAGTTATTTTGAATAACTTAATCGAGTTTTGAAAATTTAAATAATTTGATTTAAATTTGAATTCAAGTTTGAAATTGAATCCTATAATTCGAAACTAGGGATTAAAAATGCTGTACAAGTTATATATGGGTTAAACCATTTTAAAAGTATTGATTTGGGAACTTGAATTTAATTTAAGGGTTTTAACTCGTGTAAATATAACTGGATTTTTCCAAAACGAAAACTACTTGTTTTCAAATAATAAAAGCTTTCAGATAAGAAATGAAGTTCCAGTTTAATTAAAGGAATTTCAAGATTGAATTGAAAAATGATTTTTCCAAGTTATGAATGAATTCTTTTTGAAAGCTATGAATCAAATCTGTTTATTTTTAACAGATTTAAAAATGATGATTTGTTTAAACCATTTGAAATGGAATTGTTATGAAAGCTATAAGTTAAATCTTTGTTTTAAAGATTTAACGAGTTAATCCAATTGAAAAGGAAATTGATTTGAAAATCTATGAATGAATCTTTGTGAACAACTGGGTGAACATTGTGAATTGAATCTTTTTGTTTAAAAGATTTGAAAATGGAAATTTGTTTTAACTATTTGAATGAAAGTTTTAAATTATTAAGTTGTGACTTAATTGAAAACCCAGTACCCATATGATTTTTTTTAAATATTTCGCTCACTATTCGGGTTAGCCGGGAAAGGACCTTTGGGTCGTATAACCCATTCCGAATGTGTGATACGTCGTAATGGATGGCATTTGATGACCGATGTTGAAGACCGGATATTTTCGAAAACGAAAGGGTTTCTTGTCGATTGTCTCTGCACTGGCTGATCCCCGGTATAGAGATCTCCATTTGTGATGGGAAATCCGATCGGGATTGTGAATACCCGGAATTGCAAGGGCTTCGTAAGAAGTGCCTTCGGTTCTGTTTGAACCCAGAACAAACTTGTATGGATTGTATGTCTGACATTACACTTTGAGATATAAAGCCGATTTCTTTCAAATACATTTCTGTTGGTGGCGGAGAATTTATTCTCTTAGCTTAACACCCTTCTCTGAGACGTACGAGCTCAGAGGTTATGTAGTTGAAATTTATCAGTGATATATTCCCAATTTGGTAATGTGACATGCTGAGTGTTGCTGTGTGATGATCATTGTTTGATCATTTGTGATATGATCATTTGTTTGATCATTTATCTTTGTGATCATTACTTTGATCATCTGTTGACCCAAAGCATGGCTTTGTGACAAAGCGTAGCTTTGTGGACGAGACTTCGTCGAACCTCACAACCCGGAAATGGTCGAAACAGGAAAGATGCGGCAAGGTTTCAGGGGTAGCTTCCCTAGGGTATGACCATTCCTTCTGGAAAAGGGTAGTATCATGGTATGGAGCTCAGATACTTACTCATGTGGACACACTTTATTTATTATGTGTGATGTTGGTTTAGAGGCGCCTCGTTTAAAGGTCCCAAAGGACCGGGGGTGGCATATCTGAGGTTTTGTATATTCCCTGGGAAGGGGGGTATCCGGCCTTGTTTGGCAGAGAACAGTTTGGTTCTCAGGACGTCCTTCCAGAGGCGTTTCCATGTGGCAATGGGAAGTTCCTTGGCCTGACCATTTGTTGGAAAATCCATTCATCCAATACGAGCCCTATACGGTTTTAGTTGTAGAACCTACCATTTACTTATGGTGGTCACCACTGTTTAGATGGTAGCTATAGTAGGCATAGTTCGAAATGTCTATGTTGGCTAAGATTAATATTATACTTTTGAAATGTTTTCTACACTATGCACTAATAATAATATCAAAAAGGATTTGATTTTGCGTAGTAAGCATCTTTGACTATCATAAGAAGAAATCTCCTCCAATTCTGCGTTTGCATTGTGTGTGTGGCGGGAGGTCTTATGGTAGTCTCATTTTCCAAAAGCATTGCGAATTGACTTTAAAATTCTCTTACTATTTATTTTTAAAGATAAACTGTTTTTGTTGCTCACACCAGTCCCATGACTGATCCGGAGTTTATTGTTTCTTTCCTAAACTCTGGGTGCTCTAAATTTTCTACACGAGCAGTCTAGAGTTGGGTTTTTCAGACAGTCAGGTTTAGTAGATTTTCTGGAGTTAGTTCAGTCTTTGGGATCGCACCAGTCTTGCTCATCTTGGTGCATCGTTATTGGGAGTTCGAACTATATCTGGATTGGTGTTCTGAAGATGGAGATTATCCGCTGCTGGTGTTATCGTTTTCTTTTCCGCTTCTATTTCTTGTATCATATCTCTTATGTATATTGATATTCATTGTATCACTCTGTTGTATCAGATATTGTATCAGTGTTGTATATCAATGTATTATTCATTTCTTCCGCTGTGTTGTTTACTTAATTATGTTATAAGCTCCGGCGACTCGGATTTGAACGGTCGAATCTATGACATTCGAGTACGATGTAAAGTATGGATGTCGATTTTCGAACGCGAAAATCTGGGACGTTACATTGTACACTTAAGTGATTTTAAAATCTAATTTGAACGAATTGTTTGTAAAGTTAATGAATTTGGGGCATTTTTCTTACTTTCCAATTTCGAGGACAAAATTCTTTTAAGGGGGGAAGATTGTAACGACCCAGAATTTCTGCCATTTGAAATTCAGATTTATAATTGATTTTTAAATATTAATATGTAAGATTTGTAAGTCGAATAAATTTAATTTCGAATATAGTGATTTAATTGGATAATTAAATCGACAATTTAATATTTGAAATTGCGTAAATAATTGGAAATTCGATTAAATGTGAATAAAAATGATTTATAAAGTTATATTAAATTATATTGGATTTAGAATGATGTTTGTAATCTTTTAAAATTGAATTAAAATTTAAATTGTGATAATTGAATATTTTAATATTTAATTGACGACTAAAAATAGTCATTTTTCAAACAGTCTCGGATTTCGATGAAACTAGTTTCATCGGATCTGTAATGTTAAATTATTGTAAGGTTTCAAATTTCGAGTCAATCGGAATTACGGTTTGTCCGGGGCAAGCCAAAACGCATAGAAATTATTTTAATCGATTTAATTTAAAATTGATCGTTTAATTCCGTAACTCGCACATATGACCGAATTAGCTCCCGAAACACGTTCCATTGTGTTCGGAATGCGGGTAAAACCCTAAAAATGTCAGCCTACACGCTTCGTTTGGAGTTCGGAAAAATTCGGGTGAATAGTGTTTTGAGAATTTTCTATAAAAGGACTTGATTTTCTTTGTTTTGCACTTAACACCCTAACGCTAGTTGCAGCCGCCAGTTCAAACTTCAATGGCCGAAAATGTTCACTTCTTCCTCCTTGTTTTTCTTCTAATCCACACATTATTTCGAAGAATCTCCAACTACAAAGATGAAGATCGTAGCAAGATCTAACTAATCAACGGTGGAGATCATTTAAAACAAGGCAAATCAACGGCAATTGGCGATCAAAGCCCGCGCGTTCGCACACGTTTTTCCACGCCAGGGGTTGACTGAGTTGGACCGGTCGTTGGGCGTTGATGGTGCTCGCATAGAGCTTCGAAATGATGGAGCTTGATCGTCGTCTCGTTCATCGTAGTGGCAACCGCAATTCACGAGAGGGGGGCGGCTATGGGTTATCATGAACGTGAATATGCGATGGGGAAGAAGCATACGCGTGCGGCCCAGATCTGGGGCAAAGAAATTGGCCAGCCGAGATGAGTTAGGGTTTAAAAATTAAATTAAAAATTGTAAATTTTATATAATATAAATTCGTTCAAACTTCTAAATGCTATAACTTTTTGATACGAGGTCAAAAACCGACGAAACGACTTGCGTTGGGTTCGTTTCGACGAGCACTACGCAATGGAACTGGTTTGGAGTCGATTGGAGCTAGTGATAATTTTGAGTAAAATTAAACGTGCGTTTAATTTTATTCGAAATAAAACACTGCAACTGTTATTGGAAGCAAGGTGAGAACTCCTCACTCAATCGAAATTGTTTCGATTTAAATTTTAAATAGTTAAATATAAAAAATCTTGATTGTATGAATTGAATGATGGTTGTTATCTATTGTGCTAAAATAGACCCTATGCGCCGCATATTAAGCAGAGGTTATTATATAAAAAACATATACCGCGATATTCCACCGTGAAGTGGAATTGGTATTATATATGTATTTGGAGTTGATTTCCCGCATTATATAGCGGATGAGACCCTATTGCGCCGCATAATAGCGGATAATATTTTATAAATCCCATATACCGCGATATTCCACCTCGAGTGGAATTGGTATTATGCTAACATCTGTGGATGCAGGGAAACAGGTTGGAGGGATTCAACTGGATTCCTCAAACATTTGAATTTATTTCAATGTTGTGTGTTGATTATTTATAATCTCCGTGTGATTATATTTTGCGATTGGAATTGTGGATGGCTATAATTTAGCCGAATATATTTTTGGTATCGTTGGATACCGAAAATAAATAAAAATTGATTTTTAAAAATTCAAGTTGAAAGTTTATTTTAAAAACTTATTTTTGAGAATTGGATAGATTAAAAAGGAGTTTTTAAAAGATAAAGTTTTATTTTTGAATCATATTGAATTAAATTCCAAAATATGGAAAAAGGGCTTAATAAATGGATTTCGAAAATATTATTTATAAGTTGAAGAATTTATTTAAAATTTGTATTTTTAAATAGATTTGAGGAGATAAAGAAATTTATTTTTAAAAAGGAAATAATTTGGAAATTTGTTGAAAATTTGATTTGGTGTTTTGAAATAAATTTGAAAATAAATTTGAAAATAATTTATTTTTTTGCAGAGTAAGCGGGGTTGAAAACTGGGCCCCTACCAGATTTATTAATAAACAAGAAAAGAGAAAACAACCGAAGAAAAGAAAAAAAGACCAAAAGAAGGAGAAAAGGAGCTAAGGAGTCCATGGTTCAATCTGATGGTCTAAAAATTCATGCTTACTAGATCTCATTCCACTTAATATTTCTTGCTTAAGGACGGCCCAAAGCACAAGCACACTCCTGCATTTTCCTTCAAAAACCCTTTTATTCCTTTCACTCCACACAAGTTTCATCAGTTTTTTTATTATGAAGAAAAAAATATGATCTTCTCGCCTTGTTCCACTTGGTTGCAGTCTTAATCAGAGTCCACTGCTGTGAGAAGACAACAGGAACAGCAACAATCCCAAATTTGATCATCATATCAGTCCACAGCTCGAGAATAATAGGACATTCAAAGTATAAGTGTTGAGCAGTTTCATTACAGGCATTGCATAAGGTACAGAAAGCTGGCATAGCCATTCCATAGTCAACAAGTTTCATCCTAGTTAGCAGGGCATTATTCACAACCTTCCAGAAGTGCATATTATCACTGCTTAGAGAAATTTCATTGCAAGTAGCTCTGTACCAAAAGCAACCAGGCATGTTGTCAATACCATGAAGAGAATTATACACACTACATATAGAGTGAGGTCTGTCATTCCAAAGCACAGTGTCCTGCTCCTGAAAGTCTAAACTATTACAAGCAAGATGGTTCCAATAGCTCCTGACTGTTTGATTGCTGCAATAAGGAAGGCACAACTTACCATCCACAATATGATCAATGGCTTTGGCATTTAGGAAAACTCCAGATTGGAATTTTTCCTGAGGACTGAATATGCAATCAAGAATGACACCCTTGCAAATCCAAGGATCGTGCCAGAAACTGCAAACGCTTAAGGTAGAGAATTTAATTTGGACAAGAGGCTTAAATTTATCTCTCAATTTCAAAATGTTTCTCCAAGTCCAGCTGCACGACTAGGGAACATCCATTTGCCAAAAAATTTTGGAACCAATATTATGCACAAGACACCAACAAACCCAAAGTGAGTCCTTCCTATGCAAGAGAGCATTAAAGTGAGTACTGTAAGCAGCCCTATTCCATACAGATATATTGATGATGCCAAGGCCTCCTTTGCTATAAGGTTTTTCAAAAGCTTTGAATGAGCATGGAAATAACTTCCTAGCATGAATAGAACCAAACCAGAAGAATCTGTACATTGCAGTTCTGACCATTTTCAGAAGTTTAGTTGCGAGAATGAATGCCCTTGCCCAGTAGATCATCATTGATTGACATACAGATTTAATGAGAATGAGCCTGCCAGCTTGTGACAGAAATCTAGTGGACCAACTCCCCATGGATGAAGTGATTTTAAGAAATAAGGGTTGGCAGTCAGAAATGGTCACCCTAGAAGAACATAGAGGCAAACCAAGGTACGTCATGCCATGATGCATGATTTGCAACCCAACAGCTACTGATAGAACATGTCTTTGGAGAGGAGAAACTCCAGCAAAAAATATGCTCGACTTTTGCGCATTTAACTCAAGACCAGTCATTAAATAGAAACTATGAAGAGCACGTCTAATGGTTTCAAGAGACTGTTGGTTGGGCTTGGTGAATAACATGATGTCATCAGCGAATAGAAGTGAGGTTAACTGGGAGTCTTTGCATTTGGAATGGAAATGGATTTGCTTGGACAAGTACAGAGGCCTAATGAAGCAAGTAAAAACTTCCATAACCAAAATGAACACATAGGAAGATAGTGGGTCACCCTGTCTAATCCCTTGCTTGGAGATGAAATGACCAGAGTTTGCTCCATTCAAAATCAGAGTGAAAGATGGGGTGGAGATGCATTCATAGATCCAAGCGACAAACACTTTAGGAAAACCCATGAGTGACATTGCTCTCACCACAGAGGTCCACTGTAGGCTATCATATGCTTTCTTGAGATCAAGCTTGAGCATGGCTCCATGAGTTGCATTAGCATTGCCATATCCTTTTAAAAGTTCATGAGCAAGCATGACATTATCCAGGATGTTCCTATTAGGCAGAAAGGCAACCTGATTCTTAGAGATGATTCTCACAAGCACAGCAACAAGGCGCGTGGCAATGATCTTAGAAATACACTTGTAAATCACGTTACAGCAGGAAATCGGTCTGAAGGATGACACTTTAGTAGGGTGCAAGCATTTGGGAATTAAAACAAGATTCGTAGCATTGACACACTTAAGAAGCACGAATTTGTCAAAAAATTTGTGAACAGCCTTGCAGAAATTCCCACTTACAATGTCCCAAGAAGATATGAAGAATTGAACGTTGAAACCATCAGGTCCACCACACGAGTTCTTATTCATTGAAAAGAGAGTATTCTTTATTTCAAGATCAGTAACTTTTTCCATAAGCCTTGCAGCTTCAACCACGCTCACATGAGGCAAGGCAATAGATGAAAGATCATCCAAATTAGGAAAAAAGTTTTTATCATTTCCCAAAAGGCCTGAAAAATGCTTATGAAAGGTTCTGTTCACAGTCTCAGGAGTGGTTTGCAGATTCCCCTCATCATCATGTATCGAGAAAATATTGTTATTAGATTGCTTGGCTTTGAGGGAAGCATGGAAAAAACTAGTGTTCCTATCACCATCTGTAGCCCATTTAATTCTTGACTGTTGCTTTTTCATTTCACTCTCAATATCCAAAGCATGACTAAGTTCGTGAAAGAGATCAGCTTCCTTGGTTGCATACTCAGCAGTATCAGGATGTGCCATCATCATTTCTTGAGCTTCCCTGTGTTGTTCCTTGAGAGAGGCAGATCTGAGTTTGCCATCACCAAACTTAATCTTAGCCCATGGTCTTAAGGCATCTTTAATTGCCCTAAGCTTCCTGCAATAAATATACATGGGGTTTCCAAAAAAATGATTAGCCCACACAGTTTTAATTATAGTATTAAATTCAGGATCACTGATCCATGAGTTATAAAATTTAAATCCTCTCTTTACATCATGGAGTTTCCTACCAGAGGATATGATCAGAGGGGAGTGGTCTGAAAGAATAGAAGGTGGAAGAAATGTGGTTAGCTCAGGCCAGGCAGATAAGGCTTTGTAATTTGAGAAAGAGTGATCAATGTTAGAAAAAGTTCTAACACCACTTCTGGAACGATTGTTCCAAGAAAAAATGGCACCTTCCCTATGTATAGGAATGAGAGAAGAATCATAAATAGCAGAGTTTAATGGATAAATGTCTTTTAGCATGAGAGGACGACCTCCTTGCTTGTCAGACAAGGCAAGACAGCAGTTGAAATCGCCAAGAATTATCCAAGGATGTGATTCCTGCCTTAAAGCAGGTATGAAGCTGAGGAGAGATTGTCTTGTGGCTAGAGAGTTCGAGGCATACACAAAGGAAATGTAAAAGGAGGCTGGGGGAGAAAGATACTTGGCATGAAAGTGCATAATCTGAGCAGTGGAATGAATAAGGTCAAGAGATAAGACAGAAGGGTTATGAAGAATCATGATGCGTCCATAGCTAGCTTCAAGAAGATTATGTGACAAGGTCCAGGTTGGGTTGACATAATTAGCAGCTGAAATCGTAAGGGGGAGATTAAGTTTAGTTTCAAGAATAGCAAAAATAGACAAATGATGCTCAGAGATTAAATGCTTCACATGGTCCAACTTGACAATGTTGTGACAGCCTCTAATGTTCCATGTACCAATGTTGTGCAGCATAATTAAACTAGATTTTGGTGAGAAAGTTCTCTCATGCTCCTTGTTACAGGAGGTTCTGATCTGGATGAGACGCGATTTTGTTTCAATAGATCTCTTTTGTTCTTATAGCTGGCATTTGAAAGAGTAGCACGATCAATTTCTACGTCTTCACAAGGAATCAAGGGCGGAGATTTCCATCCAGGAATTGATCCAGTGAAAACATATGGTGGACCCGATGTTGTTAGTTTTGAATTCAAAGTAGGAGAAAGTTGTGGGTTTGGTAGAGGTTGAGTTGATGATTTCATTGATATTACCATTTCAGTTATCTATCTTTGCAGGGACAGACAGAAGAGAACATCCTGATCATTATCAGTGTGGGGAAGAAAATTATCTTGAGATGAGGGTTTGGAGTTATTCAATGAAACATCAGTTCCATGGTGGTTCATGCTAATTTCGGGTTGTTTGGTTGACATAAGGGGACCGGGATCAGCAGGCAAAGTGTATGTATCATGCACACCTGATATACAACATATATCAGTGGTATCTTTGTGAACAGTGCCTAATGGTAATTCAGTTCCATCATTCTTATTTCGTTTAGCTGAACTCTGAACCCGCTCATTGTTGTCCACCTCCTCAATATGAGAATCCATATCTTCTATGTGTTCCTTCTCAAAATTAACTTCATTCACTTCACATGCATCATCATTTAACTCAATCAGCACATCAAATCTATTAGTGGAAGGTTGACCAAAATGTTCCTTACTTGCCACACAAGGTTGTGATTTCCTTGTAATGATCTCACGTTCACCTAGGAAATCCAATCCTTTTTTCTTTTGTTCAGCGCTGGAAACAAAATGTTCAGCAACTGGATGCTTGATTGCATTCAAATCAGTGATTTCACTATGGGAAAGTTCTTTAGTATTACTCTTTCTTTTTGCTACTTTCTGCCATACTTGTTTATTTCTCTTTTGTACTGTGACTATTCCAATGTCTGGTTTTACTACTTCCTGATTTATACTCATAATTCCAGCACCATCATTTGATTTAACAATAACTGAACCAACTTTCAGGCATGAACTGCCTAGATGACCAAACTCCTTACATTCATTACATATGTCAGGCCTCCACAAATAATTAACTTTGACAACTTGAGAAGATCCATCCAATAATTTGACTGGGAACTCATCGACTAAATTTCGATCAGGTGATACATCGACAAGACATTTTGCATATCCGATCCTCTCAAGCTTCTCAGTGGACGTGTCCATGCATAAAAGCTTTCCAATTCTTGAAGCCAACCAATTGATACCAATATGTGACCAAGCATAGATAGGGATGTTGGAGAGTTTTAGCCATACAGGAACAGATCGTATAGTACTGCAACTATTACCTATTGTTGGATCCCAAGCTTTAACAATGAAGATCTTGTTCCTAAGGAAGATAGGATCAGCTTCCAGAATTCTCCTTCTGTCCTCCGCACAAGACAGATTGAAAAGGAACAAACTTCCATCAGATTTAACTACAATGTCTCCCTTCAACTTCCACAGTTTTTTCAAATGATTGATAACAGTGAGATATGATAGAGGTTTATCAAGAAAAAATCCCACCAACCACTCACTCCAAATTTCAGATCCAGCCTTAACTACAACATCAGGTGGAACGAGAGCTTGTCCATCAAAAAAGAGGGGAAAATCAACTGGCGAATAATGACCAGCGTTGCGGGGTTTGGTTTTGAAGAGAGAGGACCAAGAATTGACCGAAGGCTGAGGGATGGCTGGGTTAAGCGGCGGGGGAACAGAGGGAGGTAAGGCTGGTGGAGACGAAGGTAAGGAACAGGGACGAGACGATGGTGATTGATTAGGAGATGGTAAGGTAGGAGCATGAAGAAGGACAGTTTGAAAAGATGGGGAGAGGGGCGGGTCAAAGGCGGGAGCAGCCATGATGCAAAAAGCTGATTTTTAATTTTTTAAAATAATTGATTTTTAATTTACCATAACTAGTAAAATTGATTTATAGACATTTATCTGATTTAAATTAATCAGATGAGTAAATTGATCTGATCTATGGATGTTTGGATTATATTGGATGTTGAATTATTTGATATCCAAAATATGTGATGCTTTGTGATATATCCTGATTTGTGTTGTGACCTGTAATTTGTTTATCTGTGATATATATATATATATATATATATCTGTGATCTGTGAATGAAAGATAAGCGTTATAGTACCGCTTATCAAATATATTGTTATATTTGATCTGTGATGGTTGAATGTTGTTGCACTATTGTGTTAAACCCGTGGACTACACAATACACACACAAATGTGAATTTCACGTGGAAATCAGTTAAGTCATAGATTTTTATAATTTTTGAAAATTGAATTTCTGAATCCAAAATAGTTTTGGAATTGAAATTGAAAGTTTTTGAAAATGAGTTTCAAAAATAAGAGTTATTTTAAATAACTTAATAACAATTGAAATTTGAATCATTTGATTTAAATTTTGAATTCAATGTTTTGAAATTGAATTCAATGAATTGGGAATTTTGGTTTAAAGGATTTTACAAGTTATAAAAGGTGTTTATATGGGTTTTTAACCATTTAAAATATGGTTTTGGAAATTTAAATTTAAATCCAAGTTTTGTACTTAAATGGCTTTAACTTGTGTAAAAATTGTAATCAGTTTTTCCCAAAACGAAAACTATCTGTTTTCGAATAATAATAGCTTTCATATGAGGAAAGAAATTTCCATTTGTGTTAAAGGAATTTTAATTTGAAGTTGAACTGTTTTGAAGACTATGAATTAACCTTTGTGAAGATGATTAAGCTTTATTTTGAAATCAAAGAAGATTTTAAAAGGTGTATCTTTTATATTATAAAAGACCTGAATTGTGAATAATTTTGAAAGCTATAAATTAAATCTTAGTTTAAAGATTTAATGAGTTAGTCCAATTGAAATGGAAATTGATTTGGAAATCTGTGAATGAATCTTTGTGAAACTGGGTAAACTTTGTGAAGTGAATCTTTTTGTTTAACGATTTGAAATGGTAATTTGTTTAAACCATTTAAAGGAAAGGATTTGGGTAATAAGTTATGACTTAATTGAAATACCTATATCGATATGTTTTAAATATTGTGCTCACTATTCGGTTTAGCTGGGAAAGGACCTTTGTGTCATATAACCCATTCCGAATAAGTGATATGACGATATGGATAACATTTGAAGACCGGTGGTGAAGACCGGGTATTTGTGAAAACGATAGGATGACCTATCGATTGTCTCTGCACCGTTAACTACGGTATAGAGATTTCCTTTGTGATGGGAAGTTCGATCGGGATTGTGAATACCCGGATTGCAAGGGCTTCTTTGGAAGTGCCTTCGGTTCTGTTCTAACCCGGAACAGACTTGTATGGTTACATGTCTGACATTACATTTTGAGATATAAAGCTGATTTCTTTCAAATACATTTCTGTTGGTGGTGAAGAATTTATTCTCTTAGCTTAACACCCTTCTCTGAGACGTACAAGCTCAGAGGTTATGTAGTTGAAGGTTATCAGTGATATACTCCCAATTTGGTAATGTGGCATGCTGAGTGTTGCTGTGTGATGGTTATTTATTGATCATTTGTTGATCAAGCGTGGCTTTGTGAAAAAGCGTAGCTTTGTGGACGAGACCTCTTCGGACCTCACAACCCGGAAATGGTCAAAACAGGAATATGCGGCAAGGTTATGAGGGTCGCTCCCTTTAGGGTATGTCATTTCCTTCTGGAAAAGGGTGGTATCAGGTATGGAGCCCTGGTATTTAACCTATGTGGTTACTCCAATCTCATTTACTGTGTGATTGTTGTTTTGTTGAGGCTCCTCGGATAAAGGTCCCAAAGGACCGGGGGGTGGCATATTCGTGTAGTAGTTACCTAGTGTAAGAGGTAACCCGGCCTTGTGTTGGTAGAGATCCGGTTAGGTTCTTGGGACGTCCATCCAAAGGCGTACCCATGTGGCAGTGGGAAGTTCCTTAGCCTGACCATTTGTTGGAAATCCAAAGAAACAATACGAACCTTGTACGGTTTTAGTTGTATAACCTGCTATGGAATGTGGCGGTAACCTGCTATTGAACATAGTAGCTATAGTAGGCATACAATAATGGTTGTATGTTGGCTAAGATTAATATTATACTTTCGAAATATTTCCACTATGCACTAATAATAATAATCCAATGATTTGGCGTAGTAAGCATGTTTGACTATCATAAGAAGAAATCTCCTCCAATTCTGCATTTGCATTGTGTGTGTGGCGGGAAGTCTTATGGTAGTTTCATTTTCCAAAAAGCATTGCGGATGTCTTTTACTTCCTTTGTTGTTGTTTTAAAGATAATAACTATTTTAAGTTCTCACACCAGTCCCATGACTGACCTGGAGTTTATTGTTCTCTTTCTAAACTCTGGGTGCCCATAATTTTCCACACGGGCAGTCTAGTGTCAGGTTGTCAGGTCATTCTGGATTCAGGAGATGCTGTGGAACTCAAGTGGCGAGCTGGATGGCGAGACGTATCACTTGTATATGATATTATTTATTCCGCTGTGAATTCTGTATGAGGACAGGTTTGTATAACTATCCATTGATGTATTGTGTGTATTTTGACTCTGATGATGTAATGTATAAAATGATATAGTTCTTTGATTTAAAGATTATTCATTTATCTATTATATGTTGTTCCGCTACGATATGTGAGATTTTGATTTTGTTTCTGTTGTTTCTTCTTTCTTTCTTTCTGTCTTCTCCTACCTCTTCTTTTTAACCATAACAATTCGGTTTTCCGGCATTCGATTGCTCGGCTGTTGATACAGTGGACCTATTAATGTCGATTTTCGGAAGTCGAAATTCCCGAACGTTACATTATAGGACATTAAGCTAAACTCATTTATTTACTAGCTTAGTGTAATTTACACTTATTGATCAACGATGATCATTTTATGATTTAGACTTGCGATGAGAAATGTCTCTTTGTCCGCGTGGGGGATTGTATCCCGTACTATGGAGCTTCGGCTCATTTTTATGGGGTAGCGACCAATGGTCTTTTGACCATTCGTGGAGCTTCGGCTCAAGTTTATGGGTTAGCGACCCATGGGATAGTGTCCCGTTTGTGATACACGTATTGGTGAGTTTTCATGCTCCCATTTGTGATAGGCCTTCCCCCACCCCCTCTTTGTGTTTTCTGGATTTCTAGCTCTTGATTTCTGGAATTTGTGTTTCACCAATTATTGTTATTTGCTTTGATAAGCTTTATTAATATTTGTGATTTGGTGAATAAAAATAAAGAATATGATATTCTTTTTGGATGTTTGAGAAAACTTGAGATATTGTATGATTTTTATTGTTATCATATATGTTTGTCTTATCCAATCTCATCGTACATGATAATTATAGCTGTACTGATCCGTTTATTATTTTTCTTCTTTAATAATACTCTGGTCAGACCGAGATATTTCAGGTGCTCCCACTTGACTTCTTAGCAGGGACTAGCTTCCGACTTTTGGCTAACTACTTTAGCTTAGTAGTTTTTATCTTTCATGTGTCTGAGAAAGAGACTCTTTGACGTATACATATTCTTTTGTGTAGTACATGTACCTACTCTTTTGTGATGTAGTGGATCTTGTATGACCTTACTATGATATTCATTTCTATGTATTATATTCATATCTGTTTCCGCCTTAGTGATATGAATATATGTGCTTGATTTTATCTTATGATTATTTTATATTATTTTCGAATTGCATTTAGCCACTGTGTAGCAGTTTTGAGTTTGGATTGGATATGTTAGATTTCCTCTCGAAATGAAATGCGTGATATACTATCTGACATATCGGTACTCGCTCAAAGCAATTATACAGTTGGTCGCTCCTCAATAGCCTTATTCTTCGCGCTAGCCGACTGCATTACCCAGTAGTGTCCTTAGTTAGTGTGAGTAAAACAAATGGTCCGAAAGCGTTATGGAAGTACAGGCTTGGCTTAGAACATGCGATCACATCTTTTCTCGCATGAATCCTTTGGATTTACATCGAGTCCAAGTGGCTTCTAGCATGCTCCAGAAGAGTGCATTAGATTGGTATGAGCTTTTGATTTCGGAAATTGTAGAAGTGGATCTTACTTGGGAGCAATTCCGAAAAAGGTTCAAGTTAAAGTTTGTGCCTGAAGCAGAAAGGTAACTTGTAACAACCCGCATATTTTATGAGTTTAATATTTAAATATTTTATTTAAATAAATAATCGTTAATCGGATTAAAGTTCGAAAAATGACTTTTTGTAAACAGTCGAATTGGGGCTTGAGACCACTTCCATTGAGTCCAAAATGGCGTTTGCGACCTTTTTAAGTGTAAACATTGATATGTTTGGAGTTGAGTAAAATTTTGATGTTTTCATTTAGGGTTTTGGGTTTGGGTTTCAGCTCATTAACCCAACATATCAACCCCACTCCACTCCACTCCTCTTCCTTACTTCATAATATTTCCTACAACTTAAGCTTTAGCAAAAATGGTCGTGGAGATGGGAAATAAAAATCCTAAACCCTAGTTTCATTAGCAAATCCAAGTTTTAGCTCCAAATTCAAAGAGAAGCTTTGGTAAGTTCCCTCTTCATCTTCTCCAACTCATTCTCTCTTTAATTTCAGAAATTTCCTAAACCTAACTTAGGAAATGTTCTCCTTTGAGCTTAGATTCAAGCTTCTAGGGTTGGAGTTGAAGTGTAGTTGATCTCCCTTTGCTTTCAAGCTTCTCCTTCATCGTTTTGGGTTTAAAGGTGAGTTTTTGAACTCGCATCTATTTTTATAGATATCATTGTTGTTGGGTATGAATTCCTAACAATTTTTCATGTGCATTTGCTTTCGATTGGATCGATTTAGTGAATTGTTCAATTTTTGGTTTTTGGAATCCAATTTGTGTAAAAATCCAATCTTTGATGTTTGAACACGATAGTGGAGTGTTTCGGAGGGCCATACAAGGCTAGGTTGTTGATATGCATAAATCCTCAGTCGAAGTTGCTCGTTCGTTCGCTTCCATCCGCGTTATCGAATTTTCCCCAAAAGGGGGCTAGACTGAAAATGCTTCTGGAGCAGGTTCAGTCGACTGAACTAGGGGTTCAGTCGACTGAACTAGGGGTTCAGTCGACTGAACCAGAATATAGAAATTTCTCAGAAGTAGGTTCAATCGACTGAACCAGTGGTTCAGTCGACTGAACCAGACCCAGGAAATTGCCTGGGTCTGTATCAGTCGACTGACCATCTGGGTCAGTCGACTAACCTTGGGGATACAAAAATCGTATCCTTGTGTCAGTCGACTGACCACCTGGTTCAGTCGACTGACCTGATCGCCTTAGCAAAATTGAGTATTTTGTTTTGATTTCCAATTTTTATCAATTCATGATTTCCGATTTGTCGTTGTCGTTTATTATCTTCTCCGATGACTTCTTTTTTTGGGATTTTTATGGTTATCCATTTTTGATGGATTCGGTATCGATTTATCTGGATTTGATTCATGTCTTCGTATGTGAATTTTTGATGGTTGATTGTTTCTACAATCATTTCTGTGACATGTCACTTTAAATTACAAAGGTTGTTATACTAGTAGTAAATATTCAAACTCTTTTACTAAAATGATTTCAACTCTATTTTTAATACAAAGCTCGTTTATAAAACCATTTTCTAATCTATTAGTATATACAAACCTTTACCTCATTCGTATGAGAAAATCTAATTAAACGGCTTAGAAAAACAAGTGGTATGAAACGCTTGCGTTTACTTCATCGGTTAATTTATGGACTTGTTCGATTGAAAATCCTGTGACAATTTTCGAGTGGAAATCTACAATTGGTTCGTAAATATTTAAGTTAAGCTAGTGGTTATGGGACATGAAGCTAAACTCTTATATTTACTGGCTTAGTGTAATTCACACTTTTTATTGATCGATGAAGATCATTTTATGATTTAGACTAGCGACGTGCAATGTATATTTGTCTGCGAGGGAGACTAAACCCCGTTTTGTTGAACTTCGGTTCAATTTGGCGGGGTAGCGACCCGTGGTCTTCGGACCGTTTGTGGAGCTTCGGTTCAAAATTTATGGTTAGCGACCATGAAATAACGTTCCATTTGTGATACACGTGTTGGTGAGTTTTCATGCTCCCGTTTGTGATAGGCCTCCCCCCTTTGTGATTTCTGGATTTCTAATTGACGACTTCTAGAATTTGTATTTCACCAACTTTTGCGATTGACATTAATATGTTTGTCAATATTTGTAGTTTGGTGAATAAAATAAAGAATATGATATTCTTTTTGGTTCTTTGAGATTCTTGAGATATTTTATGATTTTGATGTTTTTTAAATCATATTGGTTCTTGTATGACATTATTGTCATCATACGTTCTTATTATATCTCTGCTTATATCTCATTCCTTTATCTGATATTTATAGCTAGACTGATCCGTTTATTATTTTCTTATTAAATAATACTCAAGTCAGACCGAGATGTTACAGGTGCTTCTGCTTGACTCCTTATCTGTGATCACCTTCTGACTTTTGTCTAACTACATTACATTTGTAGTTTTTGTTGTTATACATTTGAGATATAGACTCCATGATGTATACTTATTCTTTTGTCATGCACTTGTATCTATTCTTTTGTGATATTGTGGATCTTATTTGACCACTACTCTGATGTACACCATTTTGGTGTTATATATTCATATCTGTTTCCGCCTTTGTGATATGAACGTCTGTGATTGATTTATGTTATGTTTATTTCTATATTTGTTTTCGGAGGCCTCATAGCCACTGTGTGGTAGCTTCGAGTTTGTATTTGATATGTTGGATTTCCTCTTGGAATGAAATGTAAGTTATTTTTCAGACATATCGGTACTCTCCCAAAGAAATTACACAGATGGTCGCTCCTCAACAGCCTTATTATTCGCGCTAGTCGATGGCATTATCCAGTAGTGTTCTTGGCTAGCGTGAGCATGGAGGTGGGGCGTCACATAACTTTAGCTCGACGCTTTATTGATCTTATTCAAGGTGAATCTTCTGTGACTAATTACGTTGCATCTTATGAATCCCTCTCTAAATATAGGGTCGAGTATATTAATACCCCTTTGAAGAAGAATCAAAGGTTTATCTATGGTTTGAATAAGCATCTCAAAAAGGCTTTACTTCTGAAACTAGAAGTCCTTTCGATCAGCTTGTAGATATCGCTCTTCGACTTGAAGAGGTTGATAAGGAAAGTGATGGTTATGTTGGGGGTTCCAAAAAGAACATCAACAACAACAAGAAGTGGCATCCCGATAATAAGTTCAAAAGCCCTAATCCCAACAAGAAAGGGAAGCAAGCAACTTCGGTAGCAAAGACTTCTACCCGTGGTCATGGAGAATGCTACAATTGTGGTTCTAAGGACCATTATCCAAATAAGTGTCCATGATCCCTTACTTGCCGCTATTGCAAAAGTTAGGGTCATCCTATATCTTCATGTCAAACTTCAAAACAAGAAAGAGGGAAAGCTGAATATTGTGCAAGCTTCTAGTAGCCCTTCTCTTGGTCATGGTATTTCTCATTCTGCTCTTGATGGCATTATTATGTTTTGTGATCATCCTATTCGAATTCTTTTTGATACGGGTGCATCTCATTCTTTTATATCAAAAGAACTTGTGGATACTTTGTCTTTAAATGTTATGGGCTTGATGACTTCACTGAGAATTGCGAATCTGATTGGTGGATCCGCAACACTCAGTTTATTTTGTAAGGATGTTGAGATTATTTTATGTGATTATGCTTTCCGTGCCGATCTGCATGTTATGCGTTATCTAGGTTTCAAAATGATTTTGAGAATGGATTGGCTTAATCAATATGAAGCCCATATCCTATGTCCCGAGAGGACTATCCATCTTCGACATCCCCAATCTGTTAAGCAGATTTCTATTATTCTTAATGATTCTGATTCCAATTCGGTGGCATCCTTATATTCTCTAAACCTGCATGATGATGATAATGATGATGAGGAAGATGTTATTTCCCTCATTCACGTTGTTCGTGAATTTTTCGATATCTTTGAGCCTGTTTTAGGATTACCACCTAAGCTAGCAATTGAGTTCAGAATTAATCTAATCCCTGGAGCTCTACCTATCACTTGTCCTCCTTATCGTATGTCCAATAAGGAAAATATGGAGATGCATAAATGATTATCCAAATTGGAAGCAAAATAGTTCATTCATTCTAGTTCCTCTCATTGGGGAGCTTCAGCTATTTTTGTGAAGAAATCGATGGTACACTTAGACTTTGGTTGACTACCGCAAGCTTAATGATCTTACCATTAAGAATAAATATCCCTTGCTCCGGATTGATAATCTATTCGATCAACTTTGCGGTGCTAGAGTCTTTTCACAGTTAGACACAGCAACCGGTTTTCATCAGCTTCGAATTTCAGAGGATAGTATTCCTTTGACATCATTCTGTACTCGTTATGGATCTTATGATGGCTTGTTATGCCATTTGGTTAACAAATGCTCCAGCTTATTTCGTTGACCTTATGAGTCGAATTTTCAAAGACTTACTCGATCGATTTGTTCTTATCTTTATTGATGATATCCTTGTTTATTCTAAAACCGAGGAAGAGCATGAAAAACCTCTTCGAATTGTGTTGGAAACTCTTCGGAGCAATCAATTGGAAGAAAAATTTTCTAAGTGCCATTTTGGCAATCTCGTGTGAAATTTTTAGGACATATTATTTGTGAATCCGATATTTCTGTGGATCCTTCAAAGATTGAGGCGATTCAAAATTGGAAGAGACCGGAGAGTGTAATGGAAATTCATAGTTTTCTTGGATTGGCGGGCTATTACCGTCGATTCATAAAAAAAAATTCTAAAATTTCCTTACCTCTTACTAGTTTGACAAAGAAGGGAGTCAAGTACATTTGGTCAGACAAATATGAAGCTGCTTTTAAGAAATTGAAAGAACTCCTTTCTGATGCTCCTATTCTTGTGATTCCCGAAGGGAACCAAGACTTGATTGTTTATATCGATGCTAGCTGTATTGGTTTGGGAGTCGTTCTCATGAAAAGGGAACGTTTTATCGCTTATGCTTCTAGGCAGTTAAAACCTGCCGAGATTAGATATGCCACTCATGGTTTAGAGCTCGCGGCCATTGTTTTCACTCTAAAAATTTGGCGTCATTATCTTTTGGGAGAGAAATTTGTTCTCTACACCGATCATATATCTTTAAAGTATTTATTCTCTCAAAAGGAACTTAATTTGCGTCAACATCATTGACTTGAATTCCTTGCATCTTATGATCTTGATATTTTTTATACTCTCGGAAAGGGAAATCGTGTTGCCGATGCCCTTAGTCGTAAGAATCAATCGGTTGTTTTCATGATGATATCTGAATGGAATGATCTCGAGACTTTGTCCACTTGTGAGATTTGAGATTGTGAATTCGAATCATGTTCATCTCTTGTTTTATGTAGCCTTGAGGATCATCGTTCCCTTTTAGACCGCATCCTTGATGCTCAAATGCACGACCCCGAATTGGCTCATCTTAGCCAAAGTTATAGAGATAAAAATAATATTGATGGTTTGAAAGACTTTGAAATCGATGCTCGTGGTGGCATTCAAAAATTTGGTAGACTTATTATGCCAAATATTAGTGATCGCCGTAAAGACATTTTAGAAGATTATCATCATTCTAAATTTACAATTCATCCCGGTAGTAGTAAAATGTATGCGGACATGAAGCGACTTTATTATTGGGATGGAATGAAATATGATATTGCTAACTTTATTAAGCGTTGCATGACTTGCCAACTCGTAAAGGCCGAGCATCAGAGGCTCGGTGGGTTATTGCAACCTTCAGACATGCCCATCTGGAAGTGGGATCAAGTTTCCATGGACTTTGTTGACGGTCTTCCCCATTCTCATTTAGGTCATAACAATTTATGGGTGATTGTAGATAGACTTACAAAATCCGCCCATTTTCTTCCCGTTGGGTCCAACCGAACCGTACCTCTTTTGGCTAAACTCTATATTAAAGAAATTGTTAATTACATGGCGTTCCTACCTCTATTATTAGCTCATGATCCATTATTTACTAGTGGATTTTGAAAGGGTTTTCAAAAAGCTTTGGGAACAAAGCTTAATTTTAGCACCGCTTATCATCCTCAGTCCGATGGACAAACAGAGCGTGTGAATCAAACTCTTGAAGATCTCATTCGTGCATGTATTCTTGATTTTTATGGATGTTGGGAAGATCATATTTCCCTTGTTGAATTTTCTTACAATAACAGCTTCCAATCTAGTATTGGTATGGCACCTTTCGAGGCACTCTATGGAAGGCCATGCCGATCTCCTTCGTGTTGGCTTGAAACCGATGAGAAGCTGGTTTTAGGTCCAGATTTTATTCATGATGCCACAGAAAAGATTGACCTTATTCGTCATAGGATTAAAGAAGCTCAGAGTAGACGAAAATCCTATGTCGATAACCGAAGAAGAAATTTGGAATTTTCTGTAGGAGATTTGGTATTCATTCGTGTTTCACTTATGAAGGGTGTTGTGCATTTCAGTCGGTCGGGAAAATTAGCACCTCGATATATTGGCCCTTTTCCCATCATCGAACGCATTGGTTCCGTGGCTTATCGCCTTTCGTTACCGGCTCAATTTTTCACTATTCATGACGTATATGACGTTTCTCAGCTACGGAAATGCCTTAGAGATTTCGATTCTATTCTTGAGCCTAGTGTTATTGAAGAAATTAAGATTCACCTAATTTGACTTATGAGCAACATCCTATTTGCATCATTTCTACGAAGAATAAACGCCTTCGTAATAAAGACGTTACGCTTATGAAAGTTCAATGGTCCGCAAATCCTAAGGATTGTTCTTGGGAATCCAGAGAATTCATCGAGCGAACACATCAGGATTTACTCCTTCGTGCTCCTTAAGGTGAACTTCTCATTTCAATCTTCCTTTTTGTGTTGTTATGTCACCGAATGGTTGTTACTCTTTATTATTACCTTCTCAAATATTGCGAGGACGCAATTTCTTTAAGGATAGGAGTTTGTAACAACCTGCATATTTTACGATTATACATTTAAATGTTTTATTTAAATATATCATCGTTATTGAATTAAAGTCCGAAATGTGACTTTTTGTATATAGTCGAATTTGGACGTGAGACTACTTTCATTGAATTCAAATCGACGTTTACAACTTGTTTAGATATAAGCATTGTTGTGTTTGGGGTTGATTAGGGTTTTGGTATTTTTAGTTGGGCTTTGTTCTAGCCCATTAACCTAATCCTCTTCTACCAATACCCCTAACCCCTCTCCTCTCCCTTCATTCCATTCATAATTTCCTAACACTCAAAGCTAAAGGAAAAATGAGGGAAAAGAAGGGAAATTAAAATTCCTAAGCCCTAGCTTTTCTTAAAAATTCAAATTCAAGTTATAAATCGAAGAGAAGCTTAGGTAAGCATGTAACGACCCGTATTTTTACGGATCGAAAAATCGAAGAAAATTTCGTCGAAAAGTTTTCATGTTGATTGGCGAAATTGCTAAGTCCTAAGTCGTTCAAGACTTAGTATAGGTCGTAAGTCGTATACGACTTAGGGAATAGGAGCGACCCAGGGTTATGACGAGTTAAGGGTTTGGAGATAGGTCGTTTGAACGACTTAGGAGATAGGCAGGTTAGCGACCTAAGGAAGTTAGGTCGTTAGACGACTTATGGTAAGGCAGCGACTTACGAGAGTTAACGACCTAGCAGTTAGGTTGTATAGTGATTTTAGGTCGTGTGTTAGTATTAGAGCGACCTATGGAATGTTGCGACCTATAGAATGTTGCGACCTATAGGAGTTAGTGAGCTGTGTAGTTAGGTCGCTAGGCTAGTAGTCAGTTAGGTCGTATCCTGGCTAAGTGATAGGTCGCGTGTGTGTGTTAGGTCGTAGGTTCGTTAGGTCGCATCCCAGTTGTTCGCGACTTATGTTAGGTCGCGTGGTAGCTTAAGGAGTTAGGTCGTTAGACGACCTAAGGAATTAGGTCGTAACCCAACTGAGTTGTAGCAGTTAGGTCGTAAACGACCTAAGTTAGGTCGTGGACTTCTATAGTTGTTAGGTCGCGAAGAAGCGGTCTGTGGTAGGTCGCTGGGTGCTTGGATGCGCAGAAGTGTTAGGTTGTAGGATGGAGGAGCGCACATCTGTTAGGTCGTAGGCTTGGTCTGTTAGGTCGGAGTTGTTGGCTAAGGCTTAGGTCGGTGGGAGTCTTAGGTCGTAGGTCGCAGACGACCTAATTCCGAGTTACGACTTAAGGGATTTTCGCCTATAAATAGAAGGGGGTTGGCTTCATTTTTGGGATCCGGATTTCGAAGCGACGAAGTGCTGCCATTTTGAGAGCTCGACTTCTACTCTTATTCACTTCTTTTCTCCACTCTAATCTAGTGATTCCATTCCATCCATATTGAAGATCAAATCGAAGATCGAAGAGCTTAGATTGAAGATCTACATTCTTCGAAGAGAGATTTCATCGTTTGAAGCGGATTTGTGATAGATCAAGCTTGATCCTTCGCTGTCCAGATCTGAAGCGTATTGATTTGGGGTTGTTTAGGTGATTTGGTGAGTGGTGATTATCTCTCACACGGATCCAAAGGAATATATCGGATCGTTGGTTTGATTTGGTGTTAAAATAGTGATTTCCATACATTTTCTTCATCCTAAGTGTAGATCCATATAGATCCATTGCTCATGATGATTTGATAACCATTTTACTACATGTTAACCTATGCAAGTTCATTCATCAAGATTATAGAGACATTGTTCATGTTTTCATGCTTATTAGACTTTCGACTTTTTAATTACGAAATTGCCATTATTGTGATAATTGTCTACTTAGGTCATATTTGAATGCTTGATTGCTTGGATTAATGTTTGACTTGATTGATTGCTATGAATTAGATGATTGATGATTTGATTTAGACCGAAGATGATTCAAAAGCTAAGAGAAAGGCTCTTGAATTGGGAAAGCTGCTTGTGGCATATGTAGCGGATGGTGAAGCTCTTATGCATAGATTTGACGATGATGTTGAGATGAAGCTTTGCGAGGATGTGATGAAGCGAGGCATGATATGAGATAGTCTTGGTCTAATCCAGACGGGATCATTCCAAGCAGGTTGATAACTCGGTGATATGGTTCGAGTTAGAGGATAATGGATGCTCGAGAGGCGCTTGAGCTAGTATGGAAATAGTCGTCGAGGAGGATGACTAGAAGGCTGAGATCTCATCGTTGTTGAAGGTTCTAGCATGCTCAAAGCAAGAGTACGTTGGGCAGATTCGATAGTCCCTGAAGGCTACAGTTTGGTAGTCAAGTACTCTGGGAAGATTCGATAGTCCTAGGCACGGGTCACGATGACGTGCGGGAGTTATGTCTAGAACCGGGGTTTCCATTAGCCCTTGACGGACGGCTGAAAGAATGTGCCGGTCATTCAATTAATGGTGATATCGAAGCAATGATAACAGTGATAGCCAGAGTCATGGATGTTTGGTTGTATCGTCATTCGGTCTCAAGAGCAGTGTTTTCTTGGTGCTTATCTGATCTTGGTTTAGGCCTTGGGGGTTTGTACTTAGAAAACATCGCCCTTGACTCGAGTGATAATTGCTTTACTTTACATTGTATGCTCTGCTATGTTTGCTTCTACTTAGTGTGTGTCTGGGGGCTATCACTGTAGAAAGAGGTTGGAGTGGGAGGGTTGTATTCCTATTCCTTTTCCTTTATGCTCTTTTGGTATGTTGTTAGTTAATTTACTGCTCACTAAGACTGTTGTCTGACTCAAGGCTTTATGTTTTAACTCTTATTTCCTTGGGCTGTTTGTCCATTTTGGGACGGGCAGACTAGGTAGCAGGTGACAGGTGCTGCTCTTTCTTTCCACGGTGCTGATGATGAGGACGAGCTGGAGTATTGCATATTATCTTCTTATTATATGTACTGGATGTTCCGCTGCTTTGTATTCTCTGAGTGATATGTAGTGAGGCTTGTTGTATTAACTATTCAGATGTTTGTATTCAACTATTATGAAGTTTTATTGATGAGATTCTATTCTGTGAAGCTTCACTATATATATGTTCTATTGTATTTTGTCCATGCGCTGTGAGTAATACGATAGATTCTGTTGTTTAAATTTACCTTGACAATCGTCCATGGCTGCCTGGCACACTTTACAGCGCACTTTCTCTAGGTTTAGTGCAGGGGTTATAGGCGGTCGTCACATTTGGTATCAGAGCATTGGTTAATCGATTTTACCCAACGCCCGCTGACGTAACTACGTATGAGAGACGTAATTGTATTTTGATGGATGAATACTATATATAATATAGTAGCTTAGTAGAGTTTGAGTCCTTTATGCAGTTGTTTCTCTAGATGTTCTGATCATTCCTTTTTATAGATATTGAGAATGAGTCGAAGAGGGAGACCAGTTGCTAGGGAAGGCCGAGCTGCTGAAGGAACCGCTGATTATGCAGCCATGTTCGAAGCTATGATGACTTCGATCATGAGAAGGATGCCAGCTCCAGGGCCATCAGTTGATGTTGGAGTTCAGGTTCAGACTCCGAAACCAGTGGATTTTGCTAAGTTGTGCAAGGACTATACTGCTCTTGGAGGAAAGGTTTTCTTGGGAACAGAATCAACCATTGAGGTCCAGAGGTGGATAGATGCTTGTAGAAGGATTTTTGGAGATTTGGGAATTGAGGATGCGACTAAGAGGAAGTTGGCATCGAGACAGCTTCAAGGGAGAGTCTCTGATTGGTGGAACTCTACTACCATCAATACTCTGGAGGAAGAGATTACTTGGGAGCAATTCCAAGCCAGATTTGAAGCTACGTTCATTTCTACAGCTCAGAAGTCTGTTCTGTTCAAGAAGTTTGTGGAGCTCAAGCAAGGTGGAAGATCTGTTCTTGAGTATGTTTCTGAGTTCGAAGCTTTGTCCAAGTATGCCCGGTCATATATTGAATCTGCTTATCAGAAGAATGAGAAGTTTGTGACAGGCTTGGATAGTTATCTTGGGAGACAGTTAGTGGATCATTTGGACGATTCATTTGAGAAGCTTTTGGAGAAAGCTCTCAGGCATGAGAGTCTGTTTCCTAAGGAAGGATCGGTTGTTGCTGTGACCAGGGAAGAGTCTAAACCCCAGCAGGGTGGAAACAAGAAGAGGAAGCAGCAGCAGCAGAAGGGTAAGGATGGCCAGAAGAAGCCGAAGGGCGAAGTGACTTGCTACAATTGTCAGCAGAAGGGCCATTTCTCGAAGGATTGTAAGAATCCGAAGGCACCGATGAAGTGTCACAACTGTGACAAGCCGGGGCATTTCAGGAAGAATTGTCCAGAACCGAGGAAGGACAAGCAGATTGTGCAAGCTTATGCTTGGGGGCTGTTCCATCGTCTTCGAAAGCTCCTACCGCAGAAGAGATAGGAAAGAGTGTGGTGGTTCAAGGTACTCTTTTCTTACGTGGTGTTCCAGTTAGAGTGTTGTTTGATACTGGGGCATCGCATTCGTTTATTTGTAGTGAACTCGTAGGCCGGTTAGGTTTGGAACCGGATATTGTTGATAGACCATTGGTTGTGACTAATCCATTTGGGGGTTCGTCTTTTTTGTGTATGCTATGCCGTGGTTTGATTGTATCGAGTCATGGTTGCTCTTTTGTTTGTGATTGCTTTGTTCTGAACTTTGCGGAGTTCGGAATTATTTTGGGTATGGACTGGCTTAGGAGGTATGCGGCAAAGGCTGATTGTGAGAGGCTGGAAGTGACAGTCGAGAATGTGGAGGGGCGAAAGATTGTGATACGTTGTAAGCATGAAGAAGGCGTCTTCATGAGCTTCATGTATTCGCTAGTTGTTCCACGGGATGGACTATCATTAGTGCCGATCGCAAATGGATTCGAGGATGTCTTTGACGAAGTCAAAGGGTTGCCGCCGCATAGAGAGATCGAGTTTTGTATAGATCTAGTTGAAGGAGCCAGACCTGTTGTGATGCCTCTTAGGCGGATGGCGCCTAGGGAACAGCAGGAGTTGAGGGTGCAAGTTGATGATCTTTTGCAGAAAGGATTCATTCGGCGTAGTGTGTCCGAGTGGGGTGCACCAGTTGTGTTTGCAACCAAGGCAGATGGGTCGTTGAGATTGTGCGTCGATTATTGTGAGCTGAATAAGGTGACTAAGAAGAACAAGTATCCATTGCCGAGAATAGATGACTTGTTTGATCAGCTTCACGAAGCCAAGGTGTTTTCTCAGATGGATTTGGCAACGGGATTTCACCAGTTGAGAGTGGCTAAGGATAGTGTGCCGAAGACTGCTTTTCGAACACCATCCCATTTCTTTGAGTGGCTGGTAATGCCGTTTGGATTGACTAATGCACCAGCATATTTTGTGGATCTTATGAATAGAGTGTTCAGGGATCAGTTGAACAAGTTTGTACTTGTGTTCGTGGATGATATTCTGATTTATTCCAGAACTGAAGAAGAGCACAAGACACACTTGCGTATTGTTTTGGAAATCTTATGGAAACATCAACTGAAGGCTAAGTTTTCGAAGTGTCACTTCTGGAAGAGTGAAGTGAGGTTCTTAGGCCATGTGATTTCTGGAAATGGAATAGCGGTTGATCCCGCTAAGGTGGCAGCAATCCAGGATTGGGTTAGACCTAAGAATGCAACGGATGTGAGAAGTTTTCTTGGATTAGCAGGATATTATCGACGGTTTATTAAAGACTTCTCCAAGACAGCTGCACCATTAACAGGATTGACGAAGAAGAACCAAGTGTTCAGATGGGAAGCTAAGTGTGAGCAAGCTTTCGGAATCCTGAAAGAGCGATTGACGAGTGCTCCTGTTTTGACTATTCCAAGTGGGAATGATGAGATGGTGGTTTACACCGACGCATGTGGTACTGGACTTGGACCAGTGCTGATGCAGAGGGATAAAGTTGTTGCGTATGCTAGTCGACAACTGAAGCCACATGAAAGGAATTACCCGACTCATGATTTGGAGTTAGCGGCGATTGTTTTTGCTCTGAAGATGTGGAGACATTATCTACTGGGAGTTCGATTTGAGTTGTTTACAGATCATAAGTCGTTGAAGTATCTTTTCTCTCAAAAGGATTTGAATCTTCGGCAGCAATGTTGGCTAGAGTTTTTGGCATCATATGATTTTGATATAGCTTATACTCCGGGAAAAGGTAACGCAGTGGCAGATGCGTTAAGTAGAAGACATGCAGGATTGGGAGCCATGTTTTCAGAATGGAAGAATCTCGAGTATTTAGCTGGATTTGACTTCAGGCCTAGATGCGAATTGGAACCTGATATGTTGGCAAACTTATCGATAAGACCGACTCTTGTGGAAAGGATTGGCGAGAGCCAAAAATGAGACGATAAGCTTGTCAAGATTATCCGTGATTTGGAATCTGGATTGGATCCAGAAAAGGATAAAGGATTCGAGGTCGATCGAGAGGGTTGGCTTCGGAAGCAAGGACGACTAGTTGTTCTCGATATAGATGAATTGAGGAGTGAAGTTCTGAAGGAAAGTCATCACTCGAAGTTGACAATTCATCCAGGTGGAAATAAGATGTATCGGGATATGAAGAGAACCTACTACTGGGAAGGTATGAAGAAGGATGTTGGAAATTTTATTTCCAAGTGTATGAACTGCCAGTTGGTAAAAGCCGAACAGAGGAAGCCAAGTGGATTGCTTCAGCCATTAGAAATTCCTACATGGAAGTGGGAGCAGATATCGATGGATTTTATTGATGGATTACCTAGAACAAGAACGGGAAATGAAGGGATTTGGGTCATCGTAGATCGTCTGACTAAGAGTGCAAGATTCATTCCTGTTCGATCGACTAGGACTGCATCAAAGTTGGCTGAGTTGTATGTTAAGTGGATAGTTCGATTCCATGGTATTCCAAAGAGTATAGTGAGCGATCGAGACCCATTGTTCACTAGTGGATTTTGGAAGAGCTTCCAGGAAGTTTTGGGAACCGAGTTGTGTTTGAGTACAGCTTATCATCCTCAAACAGATGGTCAGACCGAGAGAGTCAACCGAGTTTTGGAAGATCTTCTTAGAGCTTGTGTTTTGGATTTCGGAGGATCATGGGAAGATCACCTTCATTTGGTGGAGTTTGCATACAACAACAGTTACCAGTCAAGCATTGGTATGGCACCGTATGAGGCATTGTATGGGAGACCGTGTAACTCACCGACTTGTTGGTTAGAAACTGGAGAAAAGTTGATACTTGGGCCAGAGATGATTCGACAGACTTCGGATTGTATAGAGATCATTCGGCAACGAATGAAGGCAGCCCAAGACCGTCAGAAGAGTTATGCCGATAAGCGTCGTAAAGATTTGGAATTCGACGTTGGTGATATGGTTTTTGTAAAGATTTCTCCACTGGAGAATGTTATTCGATTCGGGAAGAAAGGCAAATTGACTCCGAGATTTGTTGGACCATTCCCGATCATCGAGCGAATTGGAAAACTCGCTTATAGATTGGAATTACCAGAGAAGATGTCGAGTGTGCACAATGTTTTTCATGTATCATATCTACGGAAGTATGTGCACGACTCGAATACAGTGGTTTCTGCTGATAGCTATGAAGATTTCGAAGTTGATCCAGTCGATAGAAGACCTCGTAAGCCGCTTCGTGTTGTTGAAACCGACATGAAACAGCTTAGGAGGAAGGTAGTTAAGTTGCTCAAGATACAATGGAGTGATGATGATAACGACTGTACGTGGGAGGTGGAAGAGAGGATGAAGGCAGCTCATCCTGAACTCTTCAAGGTATGGCCCTAAGGTGCCGTGTCATCTAACGAAATTGTAACTTGTTCTAATGTTAGAATTCTGTACGCTAAGCTAGAATTGGATGCATGGTTTGATGATTGCTATGGATGATAGGCGTGCAGAATAGTTTTGATTGCTTTGTTGTTTGGAATTTCGGGGGCGAAATTCCTAAGGGGGAGAGAATGTAACGACCCATATTTTTACGGATCGAAAAATCGAAGAAAATTACGTCGAAAAGTTTTCACGTTGATTGGCGAAATTGCTAAGTCCTAAGTCGTTCAAGACTTAGTATAGGTCGTAAGTCGTATACGACTTAGGGAATAGGAGCGACCCAGGGTTATGGCGAGTTAAGGGTTTGGAGATAGGTCGTTTGAACGACTTAGGAGATAGGAAGGTTAGCGACCTAAGGAAGTTAGGTCGTTAGACGACTTATGGTAAGGCAGCGACTTACGAGAGTTAACGACCTAGCAGTTAGGTTGTATAGTGATTTTAGGTCGTGTGTTAGTATTAGAGCGACCTATGGAATGTTGCGACCTATAGAATGTTGCGACCTATAGGAGTTAGCGACCTATAGGAGTTAGTGAGCTGTGTAGTTAGGTCGCTAGGCTAGTAGTCAGTTAGGTCGTATCCTGGCTAAGTGATAGGTCGCGTGTGTGTGTTAGGTCGTAGGTTCGTTAGGTCGCATCCCAGTTGTTCGCGACTTATGTTAGGTCGCATGGTAGCTTAAGGAGTTAGGTCATTAGACGACCTAAGGAATTAGGTCGTAACCCAACTGAGTTGTAGCAGTTAGGTCGTAAACGACCTAAGTTAGGTCGTAAACGACCTAAGTTAGGTCGTGGACTTCTATAGTTGTTAGGACGCAAAGAAGCGGTCTGTGGTCGGTCGCTGGGTGCTTGGATGCGCAGAAGTGTTAGGTCGTAGGACGGAGGAGCGCACATCTGTTAGGTCGTAGGCTTGGTCTGTTAGGTTGGAGTTTTTGGCTAAGGCTTAGGTCGGTGGGAGTCTTAGGTCGTAGGTCGGAGACGACCTAATTCCGAGTTACGACTTAAGGGATTTTCGCCTATAAATAGAAGGGGGTTGGCTTCATTTTTGGGATCCGGATTTCGAAGCGACGAAGTGCTGCCATTTTGAGAGCTCGACTTCTACTCTTCTTCACTTCTTTTCTCCACTCTAATCTAGTGATTCCATTCCATCCATATTGAAGATCAAATTGAAGATCGAAGAGCTTAGATTGAAGATCTACATTCTTCGAAGAGAGATTTCATCGTTTGAAGCGGATTTGTGATAGATCAAGCTTGATCCTTCGCTGTCCAGATCTGAAGCGTATTGATTTGGGGTTGTTTAGGTGATTTGGTGAGTGGTGATTATCTCTCACATGGATCCAAAGGAATATATCGGATCGTTGGTTTGATTTGGTGTTAAAATAGTGATTTCCATACATTTTCTTCATCCTAAGTGTAGATCCATATAGATCCATTGCTCATGATGATTTGATAACCATTTTACTACATGTTAACCTATGCAAGTTCATTCATCAAGATTATAGAGACATTGTTCATGTTTTCATGCTTATTAGACTTTCGACTTTTTAATTACGAAATTTCCATTATTGTGATAATTGTCTACTTAGGTCATATTTGAATGCTTGATTGCTTGGATTAATGTTTGACTTGATTGATTGCTATGAATTAGATGATTGATGATTTGATTTAGACCGAAGATGATTCAAAAGCTAAGAGAAAGGCTCTTGAATTGGGAAAGCTGCTTGTGGCATATGTAGCGGATGGTGAAGCTCTTATGCATAGATTTGACGATGATGTTGAGATGAAGCTTTGCGAGGATGTGATGAAGCGAGGCATGATATGAGATAGTCTTGGTCTAATCCAGACGGGATCATTCCAAGCAGGTTGATAACTCGGTGATATGGTTCAAGTTAGAGGATAATGGATGCTCGAGAGGCGCTTGAGCTAGTATGGAAATAGTCGTCGAGGAGGATGACTAGAAGGCTGAGATCTCACCGTTGTTGAAGGTTCTAGCATGCTCAAAGCAAGAGTACGTTGGGCAGATTCGATAGTCCCTGAAGGCTACAGTTTGGTAGTCAAGTACTCTGGGCAGATTCGATAGTCCTAGGCACGGGTCATGATGACGTGCGGGAGTTATGTCTAAAATCGGGGTTTCCATTAGCCCTTGACGGACGGCTGAAAGAATGTGCCGGTCATTCAATTAACGGTGATATCGAAGCAATGATAACAGTGATAGCCAGAGTCATGGATGTTTGGTTGTATCGTCATTCGGTCTCAAGAGCAGTGTTTTCTGGGTGCTTATCTGATCTTGGTTTAGGCCTTGGGGGTTTGTACTTGGAAAACATCGCCCTTGACTCGAGTGATAATTGCTTTACTTTACATTGTATGCTCTGCTATGTTTGCTTCTACTTAGTGTGTGTCTGGGGGCTATCACTGTAGAAAGAGGTTGGAGTGGGAGGGTTGTATTCCTATTCCTTTTCCTTTATGCTCTTTTGGTATGTTGTTAGTTAGTTTACTGCTCACTAAGACTGTTGTCTGACTCAAGGCTTTATGTTTTAACTCTTATTGCCTTGGGCTGTTCGTCCATTTTGGGATGGGCAGACTAGGTAGCAGGTGACAGGTGCTGCTCTTTCTTTCCACGGTGCTGATGACGAGGACGAGCTGGAGTATTGCATATTATCTTCTTATTATATGTACTGGATGTTCCGCTGCTTTGTATTCTCTGAGTGATATGTAGTGAGGCTTGTTGTATTAACTATTCAGATGTTTGTATTCAACTATTATGAAGTTTTATTGATGAGATTCTATTCTGTGAAGCTTCACTATATATATGTTCTATTGTATTTTGTCCATGCGCTGTGAGTAATACGATAGATTCTGTTGTTTAAATTTACCTTGACAATCGTCCATGGCTGCCTGACACACTTTACAGCGCACTTTCTCTAGGTTCAGTGCAGGGGTTATGGGCGGTCGTCACAAAGCATCCTCTTCGTCTTCTCCATCCCAATCTCTCTTCAATTTTCAGAATTCCTATAACCAACTTAGGAAACCTTTGCAGGTGATACTAGATGGGAGATTCTAGAGGTGTAGTTGAAGAGGAATTGATCTTAGCTTATTTTAGAGCTTATCTTTTCTATTTTTTTGAGTTTAAAGGTGAGTTCTTGAACTCACATCTGTGTCTATAGCTTTGATTGTTGTTAGGTACGAATTCCTAACATCTATTTCTTATTCAACTGCTTTTGAATTGAATTAGTTTGGTGAATTTTTCCTAATTTTGGTATTTTGAAGTCAAAATTTATGAAAACTTTAGTATGGGTGTTTAGACATGCTGTTTTGGGTGTATTGAAGAGCCTATAGGGCTGGGTTGTCGCTAGGCATGAATCCCTAGTCGCAGTTGCTCATTCAATCGCTTTCGAATCAATGAAGTTTAGTTGGTTTACCCATTTTTGGGCTTTGCAAAACCTGTCCCGCTACAGGCGACAGACGTCTGTGGCCCAGGGTTAAAATTTCCAGAAGCAGGGGACAAACGTCTGTGGTTTATTCACAGACGTCTTTGGGTTTAGGAATGAAATTCTAGAGACCTACCACAGACGTCTGCGAAATTCTCACAGACGTCTGTGGCTGTTAAAATTCTGGAATGGGTTATTTCTTATGTGGATTTCTGATTTATCGATTTTTGACGATCTGTATAGTTATTGTCAATCATTACCAACTTTGATAATTTCTTTTCTAGATTTTTGGTATTTGCATTTGATGGATTTGATATCGATTTCCATGGTTTTGATTCACGTTATTGAAATATGGATTTTATGATAGATTGTCTTTACGATCATTTCTATGATTTGGCACTTTAAATACAAAGGTTTTATACTAGTAACAAATACTAAAACTTGTTCACAAAAATGATTTCAACATTACTTTTGATATAAAGCTCGATTTTAAAACCGTTTTCCAATCTATTAGTATATACAGACCTTTACCTCATTCGGATGAGAATTCCAATTTAACGACTTAGTAAAACAAGTGGTATGAAACGCTTATGTTCACTTCATTGGTTAATTCTAGGACTTGTTCGATTGAAAACTCATGACAATTTTTGAGTGGAAATTTACAATTTGTTCGTAAATATTTAAGTTAAGCCAGTGGTTATGCGACATTAAGCTAAACTCATTTATTTACTAGCTTAGTGTAATTTACACTTATTGATCAACGATGATTATTTTATGATTTAGACTTGCAATAAGCAATGTCTCTTTGTGCGCATGGGGACTGTACCTCGTTCCATGGAGATTCGGCTCATTTTATAGGGTAGCGACCCATGGTCTTTTGACCGTTCGTGGAGCTTCGGCTCATTTTTATGGGTTAGCGACCTATGGGATAGCGTCCCGTTTGTGATACACGTGTTGGTGAGTTTTCATGCTCCCATTTGTGATAGGCCTTCCTCCCATTTGTGTTTTCTGGATTTCTAGTTATTGATTTCTGGAATTTGTGTTTCACCAATTATTGTGATTTGCTTTGATAAGCTTTATAAATATTTGTGATTTAGTGAATAAAAATAAAGAATATGATATTGTTTTTGGATGTTTGAGAAAACTTGAGATATTGTATGATTTTTATTGTTATCATATATATTTGTCATATCTCTTATCCTATCTCATCTTACATGATAATTATAACTAGACTGATCCATTTATTATTTTTCTTCTTAAATAATACTTGGGTCAGACCGAGGTGTTTCAGGTGCTCCCACTTGACTTCTTAGTAGGGACTAGCTTCCGACCTTTGGCTAACTACTTTAGCTTAGTAGTTTTTATCTTTCATGTATCCGAGATAGAGACTCTTTGATGTATACATATTCTTTTGTGTAGTATATGTACCTATTCTTTTGTGATGTAGTGGATCTTGTATGACCACTACTATGATGTTCACTTCTATGTATTATATTCATATCTATTTTCGCCTTAGTGATATGAATATTTGTGCCTGATTTTATGATATGATTATTTTACATTGTTTTCGAATGGCATTTAGCCACTGTGTAGCAGTTTTGAGTTTGGATTGGATATGTTAGATTTCCTCTCGAAATAAAATGCATGATATACTATCTGACATATCAGTACTCGCTCAAAGCAATTATACAGTTGTTCGCTCCTCAACAGCCTTATTCTTCGCGCTAGCCGATGACATTACCCAGTAGTGTCCTTAGTTAGTGTGAGTAAAACAAGTGGGCCGAAAGCGTTATGGAAGTTCAGGCTTGGCTTAGAACATGCGATCGCATCTTTTCTCGCATGAATCCTTTGGATTTACATCGAGTCCAAGCGGCTTCTAGCATGCTACAGGAGAGAGTATTAGATTGGTATGAGCTTTTGATTTTGGAAATTGTAGAAGCGGATCTTACTTGGGAGAAATTCCGAGAAAGGTTCGAGTTAAAGTTTATGCCTGAAGCAGAAAGGTAACTTTAGCTTGATGCTTTATTGATCTTATTCAGGGTGAAACTTCTGTGACAAATTATGTCGCATCTTTTGAATCTCTCTCTAAATATGGGGTCAAGTATATTAATACCTCTTTGAAGAAGAATCAAAGGTTTATCTATGGTTTGAATAAGAATCTCAAAAATGCTTTACTTCTGAAACTAGAAGTTCTTTCGATCAGCTTGTAGATATCAGCAATTATATGGTCAGGATTTTATAACTGTCCAGCTGATAAGCTTTATTTTTAACTCTGACATACTCCGTGTTTTTGGAGTGACAGTTTTTATTCTCCTTGTTATATTATATTTTTTCGATTCCGCTGTGAGATTCTCTGTTCTTTTCTTTTTATTTACCTTAACAATCTACCCTTTTATCGATTGGATGTTCGACATTTGAACACAGTGGTAGTATTTGGATTTGAATTTTGATGGTCAAAAAGGTGGGTCGTTACAGCTTGGTATCAAAGATGAAGGTTAAGCGAGAACCTTGGCTTTGGTAGGGTACGACTCATTATAGACAGAGTTAATAATACCCTAGAATGAGTTTGAGATAATTATATATACGAAAGCGTATTTGTTAATGTTATAAAAACATATTGTGTTAATTAGTCTATTGAATTTTTATGAATTCTGGTCGAGACGTGGGACGCCACAATGTTGATACGGATTTCTATACACTTGAACAAGGCCAACTGACATGATATTGAATTTTTGAAAATTTGGAAAATGAAATATTTTGCCTAGGATTATGTTATATATATAAAGGAATAATTTTCAATACTTTATTTAGTTATGGAGAGTGCTTGTTTGAATGAGATAATATTTATTTATTATCACTATCATTTGTTAAGTCATGCTTAATTAAATTAGGAGCATTGACTTTTGCTTGTTAGTAGTCAAATTTTTCTTGGTTCATTTAGGAGCATTTATCACTTTGATTTAAAATGAACCCCTTGTGAATTTAGTTTCATAATTTGACCATAAGGTGTTCGGAGAAAATGTTAAGTTAAAATTCACCTTTAAATAATGGTGAGTTAATTTTTTTTTACTAAAAGTTGTTTAATATAATCTAAATGGTAGGATAAGACTTTTAGAGAATAGACATTTGAGAAAATTCTATTAAAATAAAGAAGGGTTGTTATAATATGAGATGATTTTTATATAAAGGAAATTTTATATTAATTTAGTTTATAAAATGTGTTTAAAAGGGATTTTGAATCTAAATCCCAAAATTTTTGTAAATAATTTCAAAAGAATTTTGAGAAATGAAATAGTAGTATTTTTTAAAGTAATTGAAAGTAGAAATATTTTGGGAAGTAAAATTTTAAAGGGAATGCATTTTCGAATTCGTCTCGATTAGTTTTATGGTAATCTGAATAATCTTCTAAGTAACGATCAGATGTTCTCTTAGGCGAACGTTGTAGGGTACTTAGTAAGTTATTCTCTTTATCATTGTGTGATCGAAATGAGTTCAAATCCAGACGAACCTAAGGTGAGTCTTAATAAATATATTGTTGAATTCATTTCGTATAAAAAATATGTAGTATGATTTCAAAGGTGAGTTTTTGAAGTTAAAACCGAGTATTTAATTTTTAAGTTCCCTTAAAAGGGAATTGTTTTCAAAACAAAAGGTATTTCTGATAAGAGATTATTCTGATAGATGAGATTTTATCCTTAGATAAGATAGGGGATAATTTAACATAGGTTTAAATTGGGTTAAATTGGATAGGAAAGTTTTGATAAACATTGTTTTATTAAAACCATATATTTGTATAAAACATCTAAGTAGTGTAAACTATTTATTGATTGGGTCAACCCATAAATATCTTCCATTTTAACACTCTATGTTAAAGAGGTCGAGAGGTTGATTCAGTTTTAAAAGACCCAAATTTTGATTAGATCTTCACCTAAATTATGAGAAGTAAAATAGAATTTGTATGTACTCTTAGGATATAGAAGAGTATTATACACGTAAATAAAGTGGAATAAGTTATTATTTGATGTTTTATGAAGAAATGAATTTATAAAATATTTTTAAACTTGGGTGAAAATTTATGAAATAATTCATAAATAATTTTTGTATTGAATAAAATACTAAGTGGAAATATAAGTGATTTAGAAAAAATTGATGTAGTTAAGAAACTAATAAATTTAGAGTATAACTTTCAATTTTGTCCGAGTGAGTTTGGAAAATCTTCTAAGAAATAAGCAAAAGTTGTTGAGAAAAACGGCACGCTTAGTGAATTATCTATATTTATGGACAATCAAGAAAGTTTTGAACCTAAGTTAAGATTTGGTTGTTAGTCATTTGACATTTTGAAACAATGTTAAGTGGTAGGTTTTCCCTTATGGAATTTGATTAACTATTAGTGATAGTTTATTCCTATAATTAACTATTAGTGCTAGTTTATTCCTATAAGGAATTCGATTTGATTTGCTTGAATTTGATTAATTGATTGTGTGATTTTATATACCATAGTTTATAAAGTTAAAACTTTTAAACCAAGGTTTTGAATTATTGTTAGGACTTAAGTCCCAACGATTTCAATAAAAGTGATTTTGGAAAAGAAATAATATTTATTCACTCTAGTTGATGTTTTTTTGGAGGAACCAGAATACCATTAGATGCTCCATGTTTTTTTGATTCTAGAGTTTCACCATACTTTATTAGGAGGAATTCCCTCCTTGTCATTTTGATTTTTTAATCTTTGATTTAATTCCCGTCTGAGGAATTTGAAAATAAATTTTTGAATTTATAAATCCGGGCATTTAGATCTAAATTTATCCTTTGAAAGTATTGGAGGAATATCATTTATTACAGAATATTCTCTTTATTTTGTCGCCTATGATTGTGATATTGTTGTTAGTTGCATGTAGCTTTATTTTATAATAGAGTTGCATGTAGATTTATATCATACTAGTTTTTGCATATGGAGTTGCATCAAATTACTTTTTGTCAGCCTGACTCTTTTTGGATTTTGTAAGTATAAGTAAGCAAGAGATTTCCACTTGATTTCTTGTGCACCTACATTTACATTAAGATAATAAATTAGTAGCCAAAAATACATAACAAATGCAGAAAGGTATGTAATAAATTTAGATATTTAAATTGGTTGATGATTTTATGCCCCAATTATGGAAAGCCATTTGGCTTTTGTTTTATTTTGTTGGTTTGGATCCCGTAGTGGTAATTTGTAGTTGTTTCGATCGAGCCGCGCAAAGAAGACGCTGCCGAATTTTCCGTAAAATTTTGAGATTTAATTAATAGATTTAATAACTCATTTTAATTAATAGCTTTAAACTTAAGGGTTTGGAAATATTTTCTTCCTTGGGAATTTTGGGGATGAAATTCTTTTAAGGGGGAGAATGTAACAACCTAGAATTTTGATCATTGAATTTTGTATATTTAATTAATTTTAAATATTTAAATAATTGGATTTTGGAATTTAATTACTTAAATTCAAATATAGTGATCATTTAGGTATTTAAATTTTGACTTGAATATTAATTGAATGGGTTTAATAATCTTATTTAACTTCTTTAAATTAATAAATAATATTGATGAATTCAATTTGTAAATTTTTTTACAAAATAGATCGGATAAATATCGATAGTTAGATCGAAAATATAAAAATGATATTTGAAAATGTGAAATTATCATTCTGGGGCACTGTCTCGGATTTTGATGAAACTAGTGCCACTAGATCTGGAATAAGAAACTATTGCACGCCGTCGAGTTTCATAACGGTTGGACATACCGTCTGGTCATGCGAACTCGAAATGCTTAGCGATTAATTTTTGATATAATTCGGTTTGAAAAGCTAACTTCCGTATACTTTGGAATTAGGTCTTGAAAATAGTTCTATTGAGTTTGGAATAAGGGTATTTAGTATATAACGCTAGTCGACACGCTGCGATTGGAGTTCAAGATTATTAGGTATGTAATGCCAGATATTTTAAAATAAAATACTAACATACCCTACTTTTTAAAGCCCATACCCCTACGTACCGGCTATACCCATCTTCATACCTCCCAATGTTCACTTATACTCCCCTGCTCTTTATAAATACGACCTATGACAAAAAACCAGAGCTCCTTCTCTTGAATCAATTTTTAAAAATCAAATTAAAATTCCATACTCCACTAAAAATCATGATTTCAGATTCATTACACTCGTGTTAGCGAGAGCTTCTCTCCTATGTGCTTGAATTGGGTTGCGTTAACTTTTAGGGTGGAGGCCGTTAGGGGCAGCAAGCTAGGGCTTGGGGGGAGCAAGGCTATGGTTGATGATAGGGGAAACAAATGGTAGATTTGGATTTAGAGTGTCGAATAGCACCTAGGGTAGTATTTTGGCGAGGAGCAGCGAGGTGGTCGCGTCACTTGAATAGATACAAGGGGGCCATCTGGTTGGAATATGGTAGGGTGGTGCGACCTCGAATCCGTGATGTCAGGTAGGACGAGGTCGAGAAGAGAAAGTCATCGGTGAAAACGGTTCGCCAAACGGAGTTTTGATGCTTCGTATCGATGGTAAAATGTGCACGTTGGAGTGGGTTGCGTATTAGGTGTGCATGAATATCATTAGAGAAGAAGGAAGATGGACTAGTGTAGGGGAAGATGATTAGGATGGTAATAATTTGTTAATTAAGTTATTAATTATTATAAGATAATCAATAATTTCTAAATTCAATATCTTTTGCGTATGATGTTGGATTTAGACGCCGTCATTTACGTTGGACTCATAGCGACGACTGCTATGAAATGGAGTTGGTTTGGTGTGACTTGGAACTAGTGGAATTTTTGGCTAAAATCGAATGCTCTTTCGGTTTTAGTTCAAACCAGAACGCTTCGGCAAAAATTGGAATCAATGTGAGTTTAACCCACGTTCAATTTTACTATATCATATCTGCGATGTTATAAACTATTATTGATTGCTTAGATGTTAGTAAAATTGTTTGATTGTTTGTTTGAATTTGCCTTTGGAAAATTGTTGAAATATTAACTTGATTGGTTTGAACCCATATGATTATATATATTATCTATAACCATTGTTTTGTAGGGAAATTTTGTAGAGAGACTCTGAGGTGTAACGAACCGTAATTTTAACTATTTTAAATTATTAAATTTAATATAATTTTTGAATTTAAATGGTTAAAAATAAATTTTAATGATTATTAATGTAATTTATTAATATGAACGTAGATAAAATTTTAAATAACAAAATTCGATATGAAAAAAAAATGTTTAACTAAAATTTAAATATTGAAATATTAATTTTTATAAGCCGAATAAATAAAATTTTCTGATATTGGAGATATCTGGATATATAAATTTTGAAAACCATAATAAATTTTAGAACGTGAATATGATAAATATATATGTGCATATGTACTTCACCATTTCAAATTTTTGATAAAATATCAATGTGTATATATACAAGCTCCATGATGCAAATTTCAAACTTTTAATGACAAATATATATATATATATATATATATATATATGAATATATGTTTATAAGAATAAGGTATATGTAAATATGTGTTTATCTAAAGGTATATGTAAGTATGCAAAAAATGTGAATATGTATATGAAATATAAATATTTATATATAAATGTATGCATATACACACACACACACATATGAAGCTTCATGATGATAATCTCAAATCAAGCAACACAAACAACAAATTCTAGCACATAAAAGATCAAATCGAGCATACAATAAATCACATCAAGCTTATACAAATCAACACATAATAAATCAAATCACATTTAAAAAAATCAAATCAGCCCATATTCAAAAAAATGAAAATGAGAACCTGTACATGCAAGTACAATATCAGCCACCCTAGTATAGATCTCAGCCACCCTATATTGCACTGTACATTTCCCCTTCTCTTATAAATACATGGTCAAGTTTGCTCATACTTGTTCATACTTATAATAAAAAGAGTCTGCCATTAAAACAAAAATAAACTAAGTGATTAAAGCTTAAAGTTGAAGAAGAGGATTCAACAAGGCAGCAGTTGTTCATCAATATATATATATAACAGTGAGTAAACATTTTTTTGGTTTACTGGGAACTACATAGTTATATACATATAACTGTGATAATGATGAATCCTTGATCTATGACAATTATAAATGTTTGATATGTATACATGCCCCTGTATATGTGTATTAAATCTGGTAGTGCACTCAGACCTGTACTTATCCCAGGAAAAGGCTTCTCTGTTCATGTTCTAATGATAAAACAGTAAGCTTCCCACTTTAAAAATCTACACCTCAAATCCTTCCAATTTTAAATCTTGATTTCAAAACAAAGGTTGTTTGTTTTTAAGTTTAGATCCTTCCAATTTAATAAAAAGATTATATGGTTCAGATCGTCATTGAAAAATAGGATTTTTAGGAGTTGTTTGAGAATTTATAGTAGCTTGTGGAGGAAGAAATGGGAAGATGATTGGAATTGGGCATGAGGTCAAATTCAGGCGACGACGTCGATTTCAGACCATGGTGTTCGACATGGAGGAGGTTCGAGGGGTGGCGCACTTGGGAAAAATGTCGAAATAATTTTTTTGTTGCCGTGGAAGTTGGTCGAGGTCGAAGTAGGGTTTAATGATAGTTTAGGATGGGTATCAGTTTCGTGGCCATGGCGACGTCGAGAGGATGAGATAGACATGCACACCTGGGGGAAGGTAGAGGAGGTTGTGGCGAAGCTGTCGGCAAGGTTGTGTGGTGAATGGTGGCCTGAGGTGATGAGGTGATTTGTTTTGGGTGGGTGGTATGGTTTCTGGCTTTGGTGGAAGTTCAAATTTTCGAAATGAGGCTTTGGTCGCGGTTTCAGGTAGGGGAATGGGTTGTCATGTCGTGGGCGACTCGGGTGGAAGGTCGGCGGTCATGAAGGTCGGCCGTGGGTGATGTGTACGTGCACACTTTTGTGCATGTTTTCGTGCAAGAGTATGAGAGGGAGGAAAGGAACAGAGAGGAGAAGGAGAAGAAGTAGAATGGGCCGAGTATTTTTTTTGTATTGGGCCTGGTTATAACAAAAAGAAAGGAATTTAAATAACTATTTTTTAAAAACCTCTAAACTTTAAAACAATTTTCTCCTTCATTCCAAATTCAATCGAAGAGCAGATTTTTACGTCGAGTTCCTGTCGTTGAATAGTTCCATCTGAACCAATATCAGTAAGTTTTCTACAATATAAAATTTAATGATTTATAATATTTAAAGTGAATGAACAAGAAATTTCTTATTAGATAAATTATCTGTTAATTAATCGATTCATTGTTAATTGGACTGTTTAACTTTAATTAACTAAAAATAAATTATTTTATTTAATTTCTTGGGTTAACAAATAATCTGGATTTAAATATAACTATACTCAGTTAAGTTAAAATCAGTCAGTCTAATTTGCAAACTGATTTAATATTAAACTAAAGTCGTTGAATGAGTTTTATCCATGCTTTGATTGATATTGCCCTTAGATATTGTTTCAATTATCTATTGTCTGTGCCATTAAGTAGCCAAACAAATTAAAGTAGTTAGAATAAAGCGTTTTGAAAGTAAATTGACTTGTACCGATCACTATTCTAAATTTCAGAAAATGCGATGATTGCAAGCGAATTAATTTCGATGGATAGGTCATTATAAAGTAAACATATGGAATGAATTTCCATATGTGAATATGAACACCTTTATTGTAGAATTGTTTGTTTTAAACACCTTGCCTTAAAAATTATCGTTTTGGATTCAATGAGACCGGAATCGGATATCTGCATTATCCGGAAACCACTTCGATCCAATATCCACCACGAACCTTTACGGTTTTTATTGTAGAGTCCAGTATGCTGGAATTAAATTAATGAACAATTTTGGCTATTTTAATAAGTACTTGAACTTAGACACTATTATAATATCACAGGATTTTCTATAAAATGTTTTAGTTATCTTAAGGAAAAACCCGTCGTATTTATGTGTGACTCGGTCTTACGAGATACCTTTATTTTCAAAGGAGTTTGATAAATTTAATAATTCAAATTGAGTGTATTTACTCACGTTGGTTTTCCAGACTGACTCGGGTGTTATTTTATTATAATGTTCGGGTCAGACCATGTTGGGCGTATTCTCCCACCGAACTACTCCCTACCGAACCACTCACGACCGAGCCAAGACCCTATCGGACCACTCACTGCCGAGCCAATCACCAAGACCCTACCGGACCACTCACTGCCGAGCCAATCACCAAGACCCTACCGAACCAACCCATTTCTCCATTCACCACCGGACCAGGGCATCACCGGACCAACTCGCCTCCACTCCCTAGCCGAATCAACACCAATCCTCTACTACCGGATCAATCCACGCCTCCACCCATGGCCGAACCAAAGCACTACCGAACCAACTTTGCTAGGCCAGATTGCATCAGCCCAGGCCCATCAGCAGCTACATACATCCAAGACCCCTACCCCCAACCTCACTCTATAAATAGAGGGGCAAGGGTACAACAATGGCAGACATGTTGGAGAGCTCAAGAACGGACAAAACTTTCAAACAACTTTCTTACACTTGTAATCAAAGTTTTGTACTTGTAATCTGAACAATAAAGGAGAATAAGATATAAAGTGGACGTAGGCACGTTCTGGCCGAACCACTATAAACCTGTGTGTCTTTTACAGTTTAGTCCCTGCTTTTTACATGTTTTCATAAAGTATCCAGATCACTAAGAACAATAGAAAATCGACTAAATCATACGACTTGGAGGTGTTTGCCCATTTTTTGTGCAAACATTTTTGGTGCTTTCACTGAGAAATGAACTCCGGACTTCAGCTTCTCCCACTTAACCTTCTTCCTAACAGCATCGCTAATTGCTTGGAAGACATGCCTCCCAAGCAGAAGAAAGATGTTAACAAAGGAAAAAACATCGCAACCGGCAGTATTCCAGATCTAGTGGTCACAGATCAAGTATATCATCCCATTCCAACAGCAATACCAAATGGAGGTCAGGCAAATCCAACAACCCCTGCCACGGGACAGCCGGCAGCAATTACTAGGCAGATCTAGACAGGGTTGTGGCTGAAGTGACTAACCGCTTAACATCCCAACAAGAAGCCTTGGTGACCCAACTCATGTCACGCTTAAGGGATGCTGAAGAGTCCAACCGCAACACTGAATCATGGGGTGAGTCCCAGTCTGGAGGATCTCGAAGGCAACAAAGATCTTCCTTCTTCGAAGAAGCTAACGACAGAAGCAGCCATGGTAGGAGCCGAGATCGAGCTCAGCCCGAACTCCGACCCGAGGAAACTCTTGGAACCGAACCCAACGGGGGAGGTACCAGGCGGAGGTCAACTATAGCTGAGCCGGTCATGTTGCCTAACCACGAAAACACCAATGAACGGGGCCGAGCTAGAGTCCAGTCCGAAGTTGGACCCGAGGAAGTGCTTAGAACAGAACCCAAAGGGGAAGATCAAGGCAAGGGCCAACTGTAGCTAACCCTAGCATGCTCCCAGAAGACCAAAGACAACCACTGGAAAATATCAGGAATGATAGATGACACCATCCCTACAGGTCATCTAGACGGAATCAATCCCACAGAGAAGAACCGAACTCATTTCTATCTGCTCTAAATTCTGATGAAAGGATGGCACGCTTGTTCAGAGAGTGCGTCCAACGGGATCAAAGAGATCGAGGGATAGGCGCTAGGGTAACCAGCCCTTTCGCCCGCAATATCGAAATTGCTATCACCCCCCGAGAATGGAAGATGCCAACAATGGAACCTTACAAGGGAACCTCTGACCCCGTTGTACACTTACAGAGATACACGCAGCATATGCTCATGAGTGGAGCAACATAAGGAGTACTGTGCAAGTGCTTTCCACTATTCTTAACAGATCTAGCTACCTCTTGGTTCTGCCATCTACCCCAAGGATCCATCAGCTCATGGGAGATGTTGAAAGAAAAGTTCATCAGCCAGTTCCGCATTCATGTGGAGCAACCTAAGGACGCCTATTCCTTATCCAGTATCAAACAGAAACCTGGAGAGAAAGTGCAGCAATATCTAACCCGATTCAATGCCGCAGCGGCCGCAGTCCAAGATGCCGATGAGAAGCTTATTTTAATGGCCCTCTGTAGTGGTGTGCATCCGGATACTAAATTTGCTAGAAGATTGACAAAAGAAAACCAGCTACTTTACCCGATTTCTTCCATGAAGCTGGGAAATATATGAGACTTGAAGACGCCGCCACTGAGGGGCAGTCAGGGCAACAAAATAAGGCAGCTCATGGCAACACGCCTGCTGTAGCAAAGGACATTCGAAGAAATTACTCTAGAGACAATGCTGGGGCAAGAAGGGAGAAAATCGTCTATATCGGCCAGGACCGAGATTTGACGCTTACACCCCTTTGAATGAAACGATCGAAAACATATTCCTGGCCACTCAAGACGAAGTTAAATACAAACGCCCCCCGCACAAGAAGGAATCAGATAACATAATTAAGTCTGGAAAATTCTTCCGCTTCCATGAATCCCATGGGCATGATACCAATGAATGCCATCATCTCCGGGACTTGATTGAAGAACACATCAGAAGAAGGAGACTAGAACGCTATATAAAAGGTCAGAACATGACTCCAGCTCCTGCCAATGAGAACCCAAGGCTACCCTCCCCAGAAATAGGCAAAGGAAATCGCAACACCAGCGGCTCCAATCAAGAGAAGATAGTGGTCCATATCATCTCGGGAGGACCACACATCGCCGATGGAAGCTGGGCAGAGATGGAAAGGTACGGAAAGTCACTTAGAAATGATGAAGAGTGCGTTAATTCTATTATAGAAGAACGGTACCCGAAGCGGATAGAGAATGATGACATCACATTCAGTAGGCGTGACCTGGAGGGAAGGCAGTACCCTCACACGGATCCCATGGTTATCTCTGCCCGGCTCGGTCCAGCCGAAGTTTTTCGAATTCTAGTAGACACTGGAAGCTCAGTGAATATCCTATTCAAGCATGCATTCGACAAACTGAAGCTGTCAATAAAGGATGTTTTTCCCTGCAATAAACCACTACACGGTTTCACTGGAAATGCGAAGATGCCCCTTGGGCGACTGGACCTCTTTGTTGAAATTGAAAGTCATCCCCGCTCCGTTGTGCGGAAACAAACATTTGTGCTAATAGAAAACCACCCGGCCTACAACGTCTTCTTAGGAAGACCAGCCTTGTCTGACTTCCAAATTGTCCTGGCCCCATGGTGCCTGAAGATGAAATTTCCAACGGACAATGGAATATGGGAAGTAGAGGGAGACCAGGACATTGCTCGAGATTGCTATGTAACTAACTTCGCAATAACCGCAGGAAGGATAAAGGGAAGACTGCAGAGACTACCCTCTGCATGAAAAATTTGGAAGCATAGCAACTAAAGAAAGCCCCTCCTCTTCGATATACCAGTGACCCTTTCAATGAATTAGACCCTAGGGACAAAGAGGAGGAGGCCACCGCCGAGCCTGTAGAGGCTATGGAATTTGTGTCTATGGACAAACACGACTCGAGTAGACTATTGAAAGTCGGGTCCCAACTAAAAGCAGAATTGAAGGAACAACTCATTGATTTTCTCCACCACAACTTGGATGTATTTGCATGGACGCACGCTGACATGACTGGAATCTCCCCAGACATAGCATGCCACGTACTAAACATCGATCCTACCAAGGCGCCAATAAAACAGAAAAAGAGAAGTATGGGGGTAGAACGATCAGCAGCCCTCGATGAAGAAGTAAAGAACCTACTTGCCAATGACTTCATACGAGAAGCCATCTACCCAGAGTGGATCGCCAACCCGGTACTAGTAAAGAAGGCTAATGGGAAGTGGCGAACATGCATTGACTTCTCCAACTTAAATGACACCTGCCCGAAGGATTGTTTCCCACTTCCCCGAATCGATCAGCTTGTGGACAGCACAGCCGGGCACGAACTCTTATCTTTTATGGACGCATACTCAGGATATAACCAAATTCCTATGCACGCTCCCGATCAAGACCACACTAGTTTCATCACTGACCGGGGATTGTACTGCTACAAAGTAATGCCTTTCGGACTTAAAAACGCAGGAGCCACCTATCAGCGCCTCGTCAACAAGATGTTTGCGGGGCTAATAGGACAAACTATGGAAGTTTATGTGGATGACATGCTGGTAAAGTCAAGGAAAGCCGACGATCACGTAAGCCACCTGGATGAAATGTTTCAAGTACTTCGCCAATATGGAATGAAGCTGAATCCTCTAAAGTGCTCCTTCGGAGTATCATCGGGAAAGTTCCTTGGATTCATCGTCCATGCCAGAGGAATTGAAGCAAAGCCTGAACAAGTCCGAGCTCTAAAAGATATCAGGATACCTTCTACCCAAAAAGAAATGCAAAGCCTAAATGGGAAGGTGGCCGCCCTGAGCAGATTCATCTCTAAAGTGACTGACAAATGCATCCCCTTCTTTGAAGCTCTAAAGAAAGACAAAGGAAAATTCGAATGGACTGACGAATGCTTAACAGCTTTCCTTAACTTAATCGAACACCTCCAGAGACCACCAGTACTCTCAACTCCGAACAAAGGCAAAGAGCTATACCTATACCTTGCTGTGTCATCTCATGCTCTAAGCGCCGCCTTGGTGAGAGAAGACAAACGCACGCAGCGGCCAGTATATTTTGTAAGCAAGAGGTTTACAGGGGCGGAAGCCAGATATCCTAAACTTGAGAAACTAGCATACTGTTTACTAATCACATCACAGAAACTGCGTCACTATTTCCAATCTCATTTCATCAGAGTTCTGACCGATCAACCACTAAGGCAGGTACTCCATCGTCCCAACACTTCTGGGCGACTACTTAAATGGTGCATTGAACTAAGCCAATATGATATCACCTACCATCCTCGCACCGCCATCAAGGGACAAGCCATGACCGATTTCATTGCCGAATTCACTACCAACGAAAGTAAGGAGCAATCGGAAATAGCAGAAGACATCAAGTGGAATCTCTTTGTGGATGGAGCGTCAAACGAACCAGGCTCGGGGGCATGTGTGGTAATAATCACTCCCAAGGGAAATAAGCTACACTATGCTCTAAGGTTGGAATTCGCTGCCACCAACAACGATGCAGAGTATGAAGCAGTGATAGCTGGATTAGAACTTGCCTTAGAGATCGGAGCCAATTCTTTATGTCTTCATAGTGATTCTCAAATTATTGTAAATCAAATACTAGGAGAATTTCAGGCTCGAGAAGAACGACTCACAACATATCTAAAGAAGACCACGCTGCTTCTCAATCAATTGGATCACTATTTAATCAAACACATCCCTCGGGAAGAGAACCAAGAGGCCGACGAATTGGCAAAGCAAACTAGCATGAGAGACGACACTATTTCTAGAGAAGTGGTCATCTCAAAGCAACTGACCCCGAGTTTCAAGCAGGTGAACTTGATAACTGCAATCGAAGAGGAAACTTGGATGACTCCCATCCAAAAATACTTACAAGACGGCACACTGCCCGACAAGCGTATCGAAGTCAAGAAAGTCTTGAGGAGAGCTTTCCGCTACGCAATACAAGAAGGCACCCTTTATCGGCGTGGCTTCTCTAACCCCTTATTGAGGTGTATCGCTGGAAGGGAAGCAAAGGAAATCTTATCCAACATCCATCAAGGAAGTCGCGGAGATCACACTGGAGGGCAGACTCTGGCAAAGAAAATACTCCGATATGGATATTTCTGGCCCACCTTAAGCAAAGACGCCTTAGATTTCGTCAAAAAATGTGACATATGTCAGAAATTTGCTAAAATTCCACAGCTACCAACAACTGAGATTACTCAAATGACCAGCCCTTGTCCCTTTGCAGTATGGGGAATTGACTTGATTGGCGAACTGCCAGTGGGCCGAGGCAGAGCCAAATATGCTATAGTGGCAGTCGACTATTTCACCAAATGGGTGGAAGCAGAACCCCTGAATAAAGTATCTTCAGTAAAAGTTATTAACTTCTTGATCAAAAATGTTCTATGCAGGTACGGAGTCCCACTTAAAATCATATCGGACAATGGACTTCAGTTTGACAGCGAGGAGTTCGCCAACTAGTGCCAAAAGCACAGAATTCACAAAAGCTTCTCATCTGTAGCTTATCCCTAGACAAACGGACAAGTCGAAGCTGTCAACAAAATTCTCAAAACTCTAATCAAAAAGAAACTTGAAAAGTCAAAAGGCACTTGGGTGGATAAACTTCCTACGGCACTTTGGGCCTATCGCACATCTTTCAGAACATCAACGGGGCATACTCCTATCTCTTTGGCATACGGATCGGAGGCTATGCTCCCAGTTGAAACTATAGTGCCTTCCCACCGTAGGATCCACTATAACCCAGAAGAGAACGAAGAACTCCTTCACATGTCTTTGGATCTAATTGAGGAAAGAAGAAATGATGCAGCCCTCAAAGCAGCAGCTCACAAGCAAAAAGTGGCAACGCAATACAACTCCAAAGTCAAGCATCGTAGCTTACAAAAAGGGGATCTTGTCCTCAAGCGAATCTTCCCGCGCCCCGGAGCGCTAGATCCAATCTGGGACAGACCATATGTAATTCATAAAGATCTCCACAATGGAGCTTATATTTTGTCAAAAGTGGACGGAGAGGTGTTCTAGAGGACATGGAACATCCAACACCTTCGTCGATACTTTTCTTAACTTGTACTGCCCATATGAAGTGAATTAACAAAGAGAATCAGTGGACATAGGCATTTTCGTGCCGAACCACTTTAAAAACTTGTCTCTTTTTAACTTGTTCCTTTATATCTTGGCTGCTTGTTAACCTTATCCTTTTCTGTTGAACGAAATCCTGTGTAATGGCATTTCCATTCAAGACACCTCACGGCGCGACTTCACCTGGACAAGACCTAACAGGTACTATGTGAATCTATGCCCTCGCCAATGAGACACTTTTGCTCCATCATCCCTTTGCTGCGGGTTAACTCATTGCTCGCGATCGGCCCTTAAAGCCAACTGTAATGAGCCGATTATAAGCCACTGAGTAGGCCGACTATAGCCTAGACAGCTCATTACGGCGTTCGGCTCGCCGGCAACCATGAACCTACTTTAAGCCCCAACATAAGGTGTGGCTAGCCAGGGGTAGTTCATGGTTGACGATCGGCACCCACGCTAGCCGGCCACGGTAAATCGAATAATACCCACGATTATGGGCCATAATGGCCCGGGTAGTTACTGTGCGCGATCTCGGCTCCGAGTGTCTTAAGTACGGCTGTGGTAAAAAAGATAAACTCCCCGCGGAGGCGTAAGATGGGTAACAAATGTCTCCAAGACCAATAGCAAGGGAAAGTGACTACAAAACCCGTTTGCCTCGAACTTAAGCACATCGCAGGCCTTCCATGATTGGAAGTTTTACTTTTTCTTATATTTCTATCTTATTTAAAAACTTTCCTCCTATCCTCTATAACGATCCCTGAAGTACATGACACAAAGTAGGAGACGCCCACCGATGGGGATAAGAACTCACAATGGGATGACAGGTCAATCAACTACATTCCATACTCAGTCATATAAGACATTCAAAGCTACCATCTACAACTAAGACATGAAAGGCGGTACTTTCTTCTCTTGTAAATAAATACATAGCCATAATTTATTCGCACACCACATTAACTTTGCAAGGTATGAAATTATATCTTAAACAAGAAACTAGCATCAAACACGATGAAATCACAGGCATATGCACAGCTGTATTTCTTATGCAACACATCAAAATAACTAAGGCAGGCAAATATGACAGAATCAGCTTAAGTTAAAAATTACAGGCTAAGAATAAAGTCGTTTGACTTTTAATAACATAATTATAGTCTAAAAGTTACATTAGTATTTTAGAGCTAGCATAGACAGCAGTGTCAAACAAACCAAAAAGACATCCAGGTCAAGTCAGGGAGTCAGCTGCATCAGAGCTTCACCTCTATCCTACCGGCCCTCCAAGATCTACTTAGCCACGGGATCGGAACTCTCAGCATGCTGGCCGGAGGTAGTCGGTGCCTCGGAGGTCTCACCTGTCCAATCCAGAAGAAGAATCCATTAGATAAGCGATAAGCGGTCAGGTTACAAAAAGCTAAAAGAAAGGACTTACCAGCCTTTGCTCCTTGATCATCATCCTCCAGCTGCACACCAACCTCCTCAGCAGCAAGCAGCCGCATACCCTCTCTCACCGCCACCTTCTCCTCCTTGGTGAATAGAGCCATAACCACATCCATTCTAAAGGCCACGCCACCCTGCTTATCTGCATCGAACTTAGCCTCCTTCAGGGCCCTGAGGTAAATCCTGGCCATGACTCGGGGGTAATCATCCATCCAAGATAAGTTTCCCTGTTTCCAAGTGCGAAAGTATATATCTTGAAGCATCTCATCCATTATCCCCTCATTCTCCTCGAACTCACTTACTCGGTTCTCAGAAGCCAACAGCTTTGCAATGGTGGCGTCCCTCTCCGATTGGTATCGCGAGCAGTCAGCCTGAAAGGTTTTTCTCATCGCCTCCATCTCCTCCTTCAGCTTGGTTTGAGCAAGCTCTGCAGCCTCAAGTTTCCCAAACAACTCCTGTACCCGCTCGAGATCCACTTTTCGAACCTCATCCACCGTTGCAATAGCCATATCAATCCGCTCCTTACAAACGACCTCCATTTTCTGCATCTCTGCCCTACTGACCTCTTCCATGGTCTTCTTTAACTGCCTAGATGCGATCTCATGTTGAGAGATCTGGATGGCTTGATCAGCAAGTTATTTGGCCTGATCGGAAACCATTAAACGCAGCCGAATGTTAGCACTGCCGATTTCTTCTCCAGCCTTAACCAGTCGAGCATGATGCCCCATCAGCTTCCTGGTTTCCTCAACAACCCGGTCAATGTTTGCCTTAGCTTCGTCCCCCAAGGTTACAACCCAAGTGGTAAGCAAATCAAGGTCCAGAGACTTGGCCTCGTCAAGCACCCTTACCATGGGGTTACGAGGGAGAAGGTGCTCACCAGTAGCCTCATCAAAGGAAATATCGTGAAAACCTGGATCAAGATCCGGATGACCCGCAAACGGATTACGAACCAAGCCAGGATGGTCTATGGAGGTAACGGTAGGATTTTCAGACGGGTGCGGGGAAAGAATAAGCTCAGTATTCTCCTCCGTGGTATCCTGAACAGGCTGAGTCGGGGGCTGAGGATCAGATGGAGATTCCAACAAGGAGCGACTCCTCTTCTTCTTTTAGATATCCTCTTCGATAACTCCAAGAAGAGGACGGTAGCCGACTACGTCTCCAGGGCAGTTAGTCGGAGGCTTTGGCTTAGTGGAAGCCCTTAGAAGCTTATATTGTTCAAGACGGTGCCGAACACCCAGTGTCTTGGTCACTTTACCCGATCCTGGGACAAAAACCAAGTGTTACAAGCAGACGTTGAACTATAATTCAAGAAATATGTCAAGTTAGGAAAAGTAAGGAGACACTTTTATTATACAAACCCTGGGGAGGAGTGGGATACTGCAATAAGTCCTGAATCTCATTCCAGGACGGGAGCTGACCATAAAATATTCCTAAGTCCTTATCATAAATGGAGTCTGCAGAAGTCAAAAATTCACCTTGAGTCACGGGGGCTGCCTCAACTAGAACGCTTTTGGAAGATGAGTCGGCGCCGGATCCGGCCTTGTCAGTTTTCTTAGGCTCCTCTACCAGAGCCGTTTCTTCCTCCAGCCCTTCGAAAGCTAGGCGGAAAGCATCGTCCGTCCACTCCTGGATCACACCCGCTTGCTTAGAAGACAAAGCCCCAGCACCATCACCACTCTGTCCGTCACAACCATCATCACCACTCTGTCCGTCACCTTCTCCACCACTTCCGCTTCCCGCCTCACCTCCTTCACCCTCGCCTCTTTCCTCCTCCTCATCTTCCTCCTCCGGAACGTTTAGGCATGTGCTGGGGGAGGGTCCGTCAGACTTCTTAAGTTTCTTCCCCCCGGCAGTTGGATGCTTTGAGAAGGGTTTCCTTTTACTGCTCTTCGCCGTAGCCCCTCCTTTAGCTTTGGCGGCCCTCTCCTCAGCTGTGTCTCTCTGTTTGACCACAGACTGACGTGGAAGAATCAGGTTGAGCCCCAGAAGAGTAGCGTTCCTGATCAAATAAGAAGCCGCCCTCTCCCCTTCCGGAATGGCTTCTATTTCCTCAGCCATCCGAACCAGACGATCGTTCTCTACAATCGCAAAGCCACCTATCGCTAGCAAGAAATAAAGCACGTAAGAAGGAGTATTGCAGTCAGAACAAAAATCATAAATGAGATTCAACTTACAGCCAGAGGTGAAGCGGCGGAAAGAAACGGAGTCATCTTTGACAAAAAACCATTCCTTCTTGAACATGCTGAATTTCGAATATAAATCCAAGACTGGTTTGAAAGACACAGCCGACTCTAAGCTAACATACAGAGACCCCTTCTTGTAGCCTTTCAAGTTGTACAAGTACCGGATTTCCCGGTTGGAAGGAGGACGCCCGTATCTCCTCTGGAAGATAATAAACAAACTCACCAAGATAGCATAGGAATTAGGCTGAAGCTGGAAAGGAGCCACCTTCAAGTATGTGATGAAGCTGACTATCCAGGCGTTAATTGGAGGGATGGCACCACACATGCAATGGTACCTGCTGTAAGCAAAATATCCTTCTGGGGGGTTATACGGCATCACTCCGTTCCCCGGCAACCTCATCTGCGCTCTATCAATCCCGAAAGCTCTAGATATAGCGTCAAGCTGCTCACCTTTAAGGGAGCTGGGAAAGCAGTCAGGCGGTGAGTTCAAGAGCTCTTGTGGACCGTACCCGTCCACTAACGATCTCGGGGTAGGTCCATGTTGTCCCAGTTTTGCCTGGACTGGGGGCACGATGGAGGACTCTCCTTTATCCTTAGATTTCTTTTTATCAGAACGGGTTTCTACTTTATGAGACATTATCTGCAAACACGAGAAAACGTATCATTAGGGCAAGGAGTATAGAAATATAAACAGGCAAATACCTAACAAGTCTGGAGTCTCATTTATAGTACAAAACATAAAAGTACCGACCGGTAATTCAAGACTTAAAGTTCATTCGGCACTTACGCTCCCTGGGAGGTCATTCGGTAATTCAGGCATAAAGATGATTCGGCGAAAGAGAAGCTCACCTGGTCCGGCAATCAAACTGGTTCAGTGGAATGGTTGATTCGGCAGGCGAGAATTTGGTTCGGCTCTATCGGATAGTGAGGAATAATGAGAGCCTAAGACCCTTACTTATAGGCAAGCATAGGATGACCGGTCCAGCCGATTCAACACTTAGGCCGAATGAGAGAAAAACAAAGCGCGACACATGCAGGCATATGCCCCACTTTGGGGGGCAAATGTTGGGCGTATTCTCACCACCGGACTACTCCCTACCGAACCACTCACGACCGAGCCAAGACCCTACCAGACCACTCACTGCCGAGCCAATCACCAAGACCCTACCGGACCACTCACTGCCGAGCCAATCACCAAGATCCTATCGGATCAACCCATTTCTCCATTCACCACCGGACCAGGGCATCACCGGACCAACTCGCCTCCACTCCCTAGCCGAATCAACACCAATCCTCTACTACCGGATCAATCCACGTCTCCACCCATGGCCGAACCAAAGCACTACCGAACCAACTTTGCTAAGCCAGATTGCAGCAGCCCAGGCCCATCAGCAGCTACATACATCCAAGACCCCTACCTCCAACCTCACTCTATAAATAGAGGGGCAAGGGTACAACAATGGCAGACAGGTTGGAGAGCTCAAGAACGGACAGAACTTTCAAACAACTTTCTTACACTTTTAATCAAAGTTTTGTACTTATAATCTGAACAGTAAAGGAGAATAAGATATAAAGTGGACGTAGGCACGTTCTGGCCGAACCACTATAAACCTATGTGTCTTTTACAGTTTAGTCCCTGCTTTTTACATGTTTTCATAAAGTATCCAGATCACTAAGAACAACAGAAAATCGACTAAATCATACGACTTAGAGGTGTTTGCCCATTTTTTGTGCAAACAGACCGAGTATTACAGATTCAGGTTAGGATGCTATAGAGCTCAGGAGACGAGCTGAATGACAAAGACGTATTACACGTACTTGATTATATTCCGTTGTGTATTATAGGCTGTATATTCATCACTTTTGAGGACAATTTATTATAACTGTCTAGATTTCTATGTTGATGGTTGTACTCTGATAATTTGTATGTATATTAGCAGTTACAGTTTCCTTGTATAAAAAAAATCTGTTATTGTATATTATATTTTGTTCCACTGCGATTGTGAGATTCTGTATTATTGTTTCTTCTTCTATCTTTTTTCTTCTTAACCTTTTAATGATCTGGTATTTCTGGCACTCAATTACTCGACATTCTATACAGTGAACGTATAAATGTCGATTTTCGAGGGTCGAAAATCCCGGACCGTTACATGTGGTATTAGAGCTGAAGGTTAAGCGAGAACCTTGGATTTGGTGGGGATTACTCATTAGAGATAGGGTCAGTAGTATCCTAGAATGAATCTAAGGGTATATACGTAAAAGTGAGAGAGCGTATTTGTTAGTGATATAAAAATATTTTGATATTGGTAAATGGAATGATTTTAACTTGGTTTTTACATAGTGTTATCCCGCCTTCTGGCAAGGCCGTGACACCAAGGACTTGACTAGAGATCGGTGGCCGATTGTCTCAGAAGTTAATTACGCGCCAGGGTCGCTAGGGATATCGATGAATTTTGACCGAGTCCGGACCAGGCCAAAATTGCTAGGACATGACAAGCTAAGCCATGGGAGTCAATCCGAGTTCGTATGATCGAGTTAAGATCCATGCAAGTTGGAAGGGAAGCAATGACTCGAATCCATTAATTCGAATCCATCAGGATCGAATCGATCGACAAACTAGGCTAGGTTTCACCTGCTTCGGGTCCGCGAAGTAAACTTGCTTCGAATCCATCAAGCAAGGCCTAATTCGAATCCATTGGACCATCCATTCCTTCAAATCCACAGAGCTGCAGACATAAGTCTTTCGACTCCATCAAAGGAAGTTCCTTCGAATCCACAAAGGCTAGTCACTCCGACTCCATCTCATAAGATACTTCGTGTAACGACCCTGAATTTTGAACAAATTAAATTGAGAATATTTAATTAATTTTAAATATTTGAACGATGATTTAATTTGAATCCCCGATATAACTTTGAAATTGGCGATTAAATTATAAAATTTAATCTACTGTATGTTGAATAAAAATTTGAATCTTCAATTTTAAGCTGAGAAAAAAATATTTCAAAAGCTTTTGAAATTCGTAATGATAATACAGAAGATAATAGAAGCTTCAGAATCGAATTTAAAACTGTTTTGTTCAATTTTGAAATTTAATCGTTCGAATCGATATTTTAAAAATAGCCGTCCGAGGCACAGTCTCGGAATTCGACGAAACCAGTTCCATTGGGTCCGTAATATTGGATTTTTTCCGGATTTCAAATTTCGTAGCTTTCGGAGCTATCGTGTGATCATACGAGGTATAAACGCATTGGAAATTACTGAGACAAAATTTGAATTTAAATAAAACACATTTACTTTTCTTTAACCCGACCATACGTACGAGCCGCACCCAATTTGTCTCCCTCGTACCTTCTATTCTTCGAGCAGAAAACAAAATCATTTCGTTCGAAATCAAAATCTTGTTCAGAGAAAATTAAATGGCCGCATCCTCTTTTACGAAATCAATTCGATTTCCCTTCAGTGAGATGCCGAGCCTCGCTTAGAAAATCAAATCGTGAGTTCCCTCTTTAAATCCCTTTCCGTTCGAAAACTTTTTGAAATCAATGCCGATTTCGTGGTCGCGATAGAGGGCTGGAATCAAAGTCGAAGTACAGTTCAATAGCAATCTCCATGTCGTGATGCTTGAACCAGAGAGAAACTAGGGTTTCGAAAATCAACGCCTTCATAATAATCATCGCTGCATACTTGGCTATTCCATCAGCCATCGCGGCTCATCCTTGCCTCCTATGCGATATTCTCTACTGTCGATTTGAGGTCCTGCTACAGTCAGGTGAGCTCGCGATTTGTTCGCGTGAGGCAACGCGGCGGCGACTCAACTGGGAAGGCTCGCGATTGGGAATAGGGTTTGGCGATTCGATTTGGGATTGGGCTCGCGATGGTGGACGAGGCGTTTGGGGGTGCGCGCTAGGGTTGTTGGAGGCTGATAGCTTGGAGGGCTCGGCCGCGATTTGAAGTGGAGTGGGCTTTGTCGCGTTGACCTGAGATGATCGACGCCGTGATAATCTCATCTGTAAGGTATTTGAATTTGTTGTTTTTAATTTAGCTTGATTTAATAAAATAAAATGTAAATGCAGATAGGATTTTGATTCACATCCAGCTATAAACAATGCTATTTTAAATTTATACATATAGGTATAGATCAAAAGAATATTAAGTATAAACAGTTTGAAAAATGAAAAATAGGCGAATATACATATACATATTTTTATCCCGCTAGTTTAATATTTAGTATAATGAATAATAATAATTAACTTGTTAATTATTTTGGAAATTTTACAGGGAGATTTGTTTAAATTCATATATACGTAGATAAAAAGATTTTTTTTAGTTAGATGAATTTATTAAACAGAATTGGATAATTTAAATTTTTAAAGGAAGATTAGTTTTGAATTTAATTTTTTGTTAAATAATTTTATTTAAGAGGGATTTGTTTAAAATTTAAAAGTACTAATTTAAGTTAAGAAATATCTATTTTTATTTAAAAAGAAATAAGTATGTATATTTGCAGGAAATTTAGTTTTAAAGTAAATTTTTAGCTTAACAAATTTTATTAAAAGAAATTGATTTAAAGATATTAATTTAAAGTAAAATTATTAGTTTAAATCTAATTTTTAGTTAGATAACTTTATTTAAAGGAAAGAAATCTGTTTAAATTATTGTTAGAAATGATTAAAGAAGAAAATTTAATTTTTAAACTAAAATTCCTAGTTAAATGAATTTGTTAAAGAAATTTGGTTTGAAATAAAATCATTGAATAATTTAAATTATCAAATGAAAATTTATTTTTTGACCTCTTCAATTATTAATGAATTGTATAAATTATTTATACAAGGTTAAAGTCGAGAAAACGAAAGAAGAATTGGATTGGATTGTAAAATTAAAAGCTAAGGTGAGATCTTCTCACTCAAAAATTGAAAAGTGGAATTTTCAGTTATTGATTTGATTGCTATTAGATGTGATATTAGATATAATAGGATATATCTATATATATATATAGCAATATATACATATTGGCATATGTATATATTGGATTGATTGATTTCCCGCCTCCTATAGCGGATGAGACCCTATTGCGCCGTTAGTAAGCGGATATATTATAAAAACCCATATACCGCGATATTCCACCTCGAAGTGGAATTGGTATTGTGCTAACGTCTGTGGATGCAGGGAAACAGGTTGGAGGGATCCAACTGGATTCCTCAACAGTATTTATTTATTTACAGATATTGATGTATATTCTGTTATCATATTGATATATGATGTTTGTTGTTATGATTGACTAATTGGTGCTGTTGCATCATCAGATTCAAGTTTTTGAAGTTTAAAAATAACGACTTTTACTTTAAAAGGATTTTTTAAGTGATTTTTTGAAAATAGACGTTTTATTGAATTTTTGAATTGATTTATTTCAAATAAATAAGCGTCTAAAAATTTAAAGTTATAAAAGTTAATATTTTTGGTGAAATTTAACCAAAGTGTAATGTTTGAAATAAATAGTTGATTTATTTATAAAATGGTTTAAGTTGGGATTTTTGAATAACTAAAAACGATTTGTATAGAAAGATTTATAAAATTGATATTTTATAAATCAAAATATTGGACTTATAAAACGAATTTTATAAGTGTTAAAAAGAAGTATAAATGGATTTCATAAGTGAATGAAATTAATAGATTTACATCGTGAAGTTAAAAATGAATGAAGTTGTAGAATAAAGGATTTATAAGTAATTTAGATTTTTGCCTTTAAATGGAATGTTGATTGAATTTGTTCATAAATGATTCTTTTTGAAGTTGAAATCGTTATAAAGTACAAATGCGATTTATAAACATTGTTTATAAATCCAAAATCACTTATTTTTATAAGTGAATTATAAAAGTTAATAAAATGAGATTTATAAACCGGAGTTGTTATAGAAAATAGAAAATGGAATTTATAAACGTTGTTTTATAAATTCGGAAATCAATCAAATTTGATGAATTTAATATAGAAGGTTATTAAGGAAATTTTATCCACGATTTTGGATAGTGGATAATTCTTGAAATAAATATGTAGAAAAGATTGAAATGTGGTTAGTGAAGTATATTCACGATTTTGGACAGTGAACATATTTTAAGTAAAATGGATATGGTTTTGGGAAGGCGATATTATAAAATGAAGTTAATTGTTTTAAAAGATGTTTAAAACGTGTTAAGTATCGAATACATAGATTTCAACATTCATTGTTGAAATAGACGTTTCGAGAAATAAGGAAATGATGGACTATAACACTGTTGTTATAGTAAATGATTTTCGAAAGAAAATGTTTTATGTAGTATTGGGATTTATATATACCTATCTTAAAATCCGAATCCCTATACTAGTGATTTCGAGTCGTCGTAACGATGTTTTACGCAACATTAGTTTTGACTCAAATAGATGTTAAAATTAATGATTTCCTTAAAGAATGAAATGTATACTTAATATTGATTTAAGTATATTGAATATTTTCAAATGTTGAAAATAAATAGATTTGTGAAATAATTATTTTTAAATAAGTATGGAAATGCTTTTCCAATATGAAATGAACTGTTTTGAGATTTTATCTTCAAAGATAAAATGAAATGTGGAAATTGATTTGAAATTGTTTTCAAATGATTAAGTGTGGAAATTTTATATCTAGTAAAGATATTTTGGAAATTAAATAATTTTGGAAAATTATTTGGAATCTGATGATGTTGCGCATCTTTATTGATAGTTAAATAACCGACTATCAATAATTACCTTGAATGGTATTTGTTGTGAATTGGATGAATTTGAATGCCACACTTATTTTTGAATAATCGCTCACTATTCGGGTTAGCCGGGAAAGGACCATGGGGTCGTATAACCCATTCCGAATATGTGATACGTCGTTATGAATTGCATTCGAAGACCGGTGTTGAAGACCAGATATTTTTGAAAACGGAAGGATTACCGTCGAGTTACTCTACATCGGCTGATCTCCGATTTAGAGGTTTTATCACCCTTAGTGACGGGAAGTCCGGACGTGATTAGAAAATTATCCGGATGTGCAAGGGCTTCGTGAGAAGTGCCTTCGGTTCTGTTCGATCCCGAAACAGACTTGTATGGATTGTGTGTCTGACGTTACAATTTGAGATATAAAGCTGATTTCTTTCAAATACATTTCTGTTGTTGGTGGAGAATTTATTCTCTTAGCTTAACACCCTTCTCTGAGACGTACGAGCTCAGAGGTTATGTAGTTGAAATTTATCAGCGATATACTCCCAATTTGGTAACGTGGCATACTGAGTGTTGCTGTGAAATGATCAGTGTTTGATCATTTGTGATATGATCATTTGTTTGATCTTATATCTTTGTGATCATAGGTTGATCATTTGTTTGACCCGAAGCATGGCTTTGTAGAAAGCGTAGCTTTGTGGACGAGACTTCGTCGAGCCTCACACCCCGGAAATGGTCAAAACAGGAAGGATGCAGCAAGGTTCTAGGGAGTAGCGCCCCTTAGTGTATGTCATTCCTTCTGGATAGAGGTGGTATCATGGTATGGAGCCCAGATACTTAACCTATGTTGATACTGCTTATTATGTGGTTTGTTGGAAATCGGGGATCCTCGGGAAGATCGGTTACGATCGGGGGATGACATACGCGTGTCAGTAGTTACCTATTTTTGCAGAGGTAACCCGGCCTTGTGTTGGCAGAGATCCGGTTAGGTTCTCGGGTCGTCTATTCCAGGGACGTACCCATCGTGGCATAGGAAGTTCCTTAGCCTGACCATTTGTTGGAAATCCAAAGAAACAATACGAGCCTTGTACGGTTTTAGTTGTAGAACCTATCATTCACTTATGGTGGCGCCCCACTGTTTGGATGGTAGCTATAGTAGGCATAGTTCGAAATGTCTATGCTGGCTAAGATTAATATTATACTTTCGAAATGTTTTCTACACTATGCACTAATAATAATATCAAAAATGATTTGATTTTGCGTAGTAAGCATCTTTGACTATCATAAGAAGAAATCTCCTCCAATTCTGCGTTTGCATTGTGTGTGTGGCGGGAGGTCTTATGGTAGTTTCATTTTCCAAAAGCATTGCGAATTTGTTTTATTTTCTTTGTGAAAAATAACTGTTTTACGATCTCACACCAGTCACCATGACTGACTCGGAGTTTATTGTTCTCTTCTAAACTCTGGGTGCCCACCAATTTCCACACGGGCAGCCTAGAGTTATGTTATCAGGATATTCTGGAGCTTGGAGATAAGCTGGATGGCGAGACGTAGTATTTGTATCTGATATATTTATTCCGCTGTGTATTCTGTATGAGGACAAGTTTATATAACTGTCCATTGTTGTATATTGACTCTGATTGATGTATGTATAAAAACTGATATACTTCTTTGTTTTAAAAGATTAGTAATTATCTATTGTATATTGTTCCGCTGCGATATGTGAGATTCTGATATTGTTTCTGTTTCTGATGTTGTCCTATTGTTCTTCTTCCTCTTTTCTTCTTTCTCTTCTTTTCTTTTCCTTCTATTTTCTTCTTCTTCTACTTTTCTTTTTCTTAAAACCCCTCAGGGTTCGTATTTCCATGCCCCTTGAGTTAATCAATGGAGATTAGGGTTTAATCAAGGAGTACGGATTTGCGGGTCTTGACAGCGTGGTATCAGAGCATATGGTTAAGCGACAACCCTGCTCTATTGGGTGTTACTCATTAGAGATAGAGTTAGTAGTACTCTAGAATGAGTTGAGTGTAATAATAGATACGAGTGCGTATTTGTTAGTGAATATAAAATTGTTTTGTATTGTGTTGACTTATCGGTTGATTGTTTATGGATTCTGGTCGGTGCAGTCTAGCTAACTGTAATCGATAGGGGTTTCTAAACTCTTAAACAAGATAAACCGACACAGTATTGTTTTAAAATAGGGTAAATGAAATAATTTTGCCCAAGACTATTTTTGTATAGAAAGGAAATGATTTTTCTATGAATTATCATAGTATATGGTTGCATGTTTGTTAGGAAAGTGATAATATTGAAATGTTATCATTATTATATGAAATTGAATAAGAAATTGAAATCGTAACTCCAAAGTTAAGAAATAAATCCATATACAAATGAAATTTAAAGAATATAAATTATAAATGTGACTTGTAGTTTAAAACGAAATTCCAGAGAAGTATTTGGAAATGTTTTGAAAAGAATTTGAAAATTTTGGAGATTTGGAAAGTTTAATTCCTTTTTGATTTGAAAATGATTTTCAAAGGGTTTTGAAAAATGTTCTGAAGGAATGAAAAGCTCTAAACTCTTTTCGGTCGCTGGAAAATAATTCCGATGATGATCGCGACATCACCGGTGTTCATTTTCGGGTTTCCAAAAGAGGAATTGCTGCCAAATTATTTTAAATGGAAGTTGTTTGGAAAAATTTGGGTTTTGTTTTGAAATTCAAAGGATAATTTGAATTGTTTTCAAAATGGTTTTGAAAAGGGTGAAAAGACTCTGGAATCCTATTTAAAATATTTATGGGGATAATAAATGAATTGATAACTTATACCATTTGAATTTTGATAGAATAAATTTAACTTAAAGAATGGAGTTAAATCAAAGTAAATTGAATCCAAATCAAATTGGAATTGTGAGTTGAATTCAAATGGAATTTTGAAATGTAAAATTGAATGAAAAGAATATATAACTTCAATAGCGAATTAGAGATGATATAAGAAGTATATATTGAAAATTTTGTAATAGAATTTGCAGAATGGTTTGGATGTTGTAACTAGATATTATGGCTAGTAGGACATACAGGTGTATAAAGGAAATTGGAATTTTGATTTCAAAGATAAAAGTGAATTGCTCGACAAAAGGTAAGTATTTAAATTTCTATATGAGATTTGATGACTTTCTTGTTCCGCCGCTTGGCTTTTTCTTTTCTTTTTGAAATCTGAGAGTCCGTAGGGACGTTTTGTAGTCGTACCGTATTAGCCGCGCAAAGGAGACGCTGGCAAAATTTTTCGGAAATTTAGGGTGTTAGGAAATTTTTGAGAAAATTTTGAAAGTTTAAAGTTTAAATTTAAACTTAAATTGGAATTGAGAAGTAAACAATGTTGTTTTGAACTTATAATTGAAGTTGAAAAAAACTAGTTAAAATGATAACGAATCTTTAATAAAAAGATTTGTTTTGACAAAATGATAAAACTATTGGATGTTGAAAAATAGTAGACGAGTTAAGGACCATTTTTCTTAACTTGTAATTTCGAGGACGAAATTCTTTTAAGGAGGGAAGTTTGTAACGACCCTGAATTTTGAACAAATTAAATTGAGAGTATTTAATTAATTTTAAATATTTGAACGATGATTTAATTTGAATCCCCGATATAACTTTGAAATTGGCGATTAAATTATAAAATTTAATCTACTGTATGTTGAATAAAAATTTGAATCTTCAATTTTAAGCTGAGAAAAAAATATTTCAAAAGCTTTTGAAATTCGTAATGATAATACAGAAGATAATAGAAGCTTCAGAATCGAATTTAAAACTGTTTTGTTCAATTTTGAAATTTAATCGTTCGAATCGATATTTTAAAAATAGCCGTCCGAGGCACAGTCTCGGAATTCGACGAAACCTGTTCCATTGGGTCCGTAATATTGTATTTTTACCGGATTTCAAATTTCGTAGCTTTCGGAGCTATCGTGTGATCATACGAGGTATAAACGCATTGGAAATTACTGAGACAAAATTTGAATTTAAATAAAACACATTTACTTTTCTTTAACCCGACCATACATACGAGCCGCACCCAATTTGTCTCCCTCGTACCTTCTATTCTTCGAGCAGAAAACAAAATCATTTCGTTCGAAATCAAAATCTTGTTCAGAGAAAATTAAATGGCCGCATCCTCTTTTACGAAATCAATTCGATTTCCCTTCAGTGAGATGCCGAGCCTCGCTTAGAAAATCAAATCGTGAGTTCCCTCTTTAAATCCCTTTCCGTTCGAAAACTTTTTGAAATTAATGCCGATTTCGTGGTCGCGATAGAGGGCTGGAATCAAAGTCGAAGTACAGTTCAATAGCAATCTCCATGTCGTGATGCTTGAACCAGAGAGAAACTAGGGTTTCGAAAATCAACGCCTTCATAATAATCATCGCTGCATACTTGGCTATTCCATCAGCCATCGCGGCTCATCCTTGCCTCCTATGCGATATTCTCTACTGCCGATTTGAGGTCCTGCTACAGTCAATTGAGCTCGCGATTTGTTCGCGTGAGGCAACGCGGCGGCGACTCAACTGGGAAGGCTCGCGATTGGGAATAGGGTTTGGCGATTCGATTTGGGATTGGGCTCGCGATGGTGGACGAGGCGTTTGGGGGTGCACGCTTGGGTTGTTGGAGGCTGATAGCTTGGAGGGCTCGGCCGCGATTTGAAGTGGAGTGGGCTTTGTCGTGTTGACCTGAGATGATCGACGCCGTGATAATCTCGTCTGTGAGGTATTTGAATTTGTTGTTTTTAATTTAGCTTGATTTAATAAAATAAAATGTAAATGCAGATAGGATTTTGATTCACATCCAGCTATAAACAATGCTATTTTAAATTTATACATATCGGTATAGATCAAAAGAATATTAAGTATAAACAGTTTGAAAAATGAAAAATAGGCGAATATACATATACATATTTTTATCCCGCTAGTTTAATATTTAGTATAATGAATAATAATAATTAACTTGTTAATTATTTTGGAAATTTTACAGGGAGATTTGTTTAAATTCATATATACGTAGATAAAAAGATTTTTTTTTAGTTAGATGAATTTATTAAACAGAATTGGATAATTTAAATTTTTAAAGGAAGATTAGTTTTGAATTTAATTTTTTGTTAAATAAATTTATTTAAGAGGGATTTGTTTAAAATTTAAAAGTACTAATTTAAGTTAAGAAATATCTATTTTTATTTAAAAAGAAATAAGTATGTATATTTGCAGGAAATTTAGTTTTAATGTAAATTTTTAGCTTAACAAATTTTATTAAAAGAAATTGATTTAAAGATATTAATTTAAAGTAAAATTATTAGTTTAAATCTAATTTTTAGTTAGATAACTTTATTTAAAGGAAAGAAATCTGTTTAAATTATTGTTAGAAATGATTAAAGAAGAAAATTTAATTTTTAAACTAAAAATTCCTAGTTAAATGAATTTGTTAAAGAAATTTGGTTTGAAATAAAATCATTGAATAATTTAAATTATCAAATGAAAATTTATTTTTTGACCTGTTCAATTATTAATGAATTGTATAAATTATTTATACAAGGTTAAAGTCGAGAAAACGAAAGAAGAATTGGATTGGATTGCAAAATTAAAAGCTAAGGTGAGATCTTCTCACTCAAAAATTGAAAAGTGGAATTTTCAGTTATTGATTTGATTGCTATTAGATGTGATATTAGATATAATAGGATATATCTATATATATAGCAATATATACATATTGGCATATGTATATATTGGATTGATTGATTTCCCGCCTCGTATAGCGGATGAGACCCTATTGCGCCATTAGTAAGCGGATATATTATAAAAACCCATATACCGCGATATTCCACCTCGAAGTGGAATTGGTATTGTGCTAACGTCTGTGGATGCAAGGAAACAGGTTGGAGGGATCCAACTGGATTCCTCAACAGTATTTATTTATTTATAGATATTGATGTATATTCTGTTATCATATTGATATATGATGTTTGTTGTTATGATTGACTAATTAGTGCTGTTGCATCATCGGATTCAAGTTTTTGAAGTTTAAAAATAACGAGTTTTACTTTAAAAGGATTTTTTAAGTGATTTTTTGAAAATAGACGTTTTATTGAATTTTTGAATTGATTTATTTCAAATAAATAAGCGTTTAAAAATTTAAAGTTATAAAAGTTAATATTTTTGGTGAAATTTAACCAAAGTGTAATGTTTGAAATAAATAGTTGATTTATTTATAAAATGGTTTAAGTTGGGATTTTGAATAACTATAAACGATTTGTATAGAAATATTTATAAAATTGATATTTTATAAATCAAAATATTGGACTTATAAAACGAATTTTATAAGTGTTAAAAAGAAGTATAAATGGATTTCATAAGTGAATGAAATTAATAGATTTACATCGTGAAGTTAAAAATGAATGAAGTTGTAGAATAAAGGATTTATAAGTAATTTAGATTTTTGCCTTTAAATGGAATGTTGATTGAATTTGTTCATAAATGATTCTTTTTGAAGTTGAAATCGTTATAAAGTACAAATGCGATTTATAAACATTGTTTATAAATCCGAAATCACTTATTTTTATAAGTGAATTATAAAAGTTAATAAAATGAGATTTATAAACCGGAGTTGTTATAGAAAATAGAAAATGGAATTTATAAACGTTGTTTTATAAATTCGGAAATCAATCAAATTTGATGAATTTAATATAGAAGGTTATTAAGGAAATTTTATCCACGATTTTGGATAGTGGATAATTCTTGAAATAAATATGTAGAAAAGATTGAAATGTGGTTAGTGAAGTATATTCACGATTTTGGACAGTGAACATATTTTAAGTAAAATGGATATGGTTTTGGGAAGGCGATATTATAAAATGAAGTTAATTGTTTTAAAAGATGTTTAAAACATGTTAAGTATCGAATACATAGATTTCAACATTCATTGTTGAAATAGACGTTTCGAGAAATAAGGAAATGATGGACTATAACACTGTTGTTATAGTAAATGATTTTCGAAAGAAAATGTTTTATGTAGTATTGGGATTTATATATACCTATCTTAAAATCCGAATCCCTATACTAGTGATTTCGAGTCGTCGTAACGATGTTTTACGCAACATTAGTTTTGACTCAAATAGATGTTAAAATTAATGATTTCCTTAAAGAATGAAATGTATACTTAATATTGATTTAAGTATATTGAATATTTTCAAATGTTGAAAATAAATAGATTTGTGAAATACTTATTTTTAAATAAGTATGGAAATGCTTTTCCAATATGAAATGAACTGTTTTGAGATTTTATCTTCAAAGATAAAATGAAATGTGGAAATTGATTTGAAATTGTTTTCAAATGATTAAGTGTGGAAATTTTATATCTAGTAAAGATATTTTGGAAATTAAATAATTTTGGAAAATTATTTGGAATCTGATGATGTTGCGCATCTTTATTGATAGTTAAATAACCGACTATCAATAATTACCTTGAATGGTATTTGTTATGAATTGGATGAATTTGAATGCCACACTTATTTTTGAATAATCGCTCACTATTCGGGTTAGCCGGGAAAGGACCATGGGGTCGTATAACCCATTCCGAATATGTGATACGTCGTTATGAATTGCATTCGAAGACCGGTGTTGAAGACCGGATATTTTTGAAAATGGAAGGATTACCGTCGAGTTACTCTACATCGGCTGATCTCCGATTTAGAGGTTTTATCACCCTTAGTGACGGGAAGTCCGGACGTGATTAGAAAATTATCCAGATGTGCAAGGGCTTCGTGAGAAGTGCCTTCGATTCTGTTCGATCCCGAAACAGACTTGTATGGATTGTGTGTCTGACGTTACAATTTGAGATATAAAGCTGATTTCTTTCAAATACATTTCTGTTGGTGGCGGAGAATTTATTCTCTTAGCTTAACACCCTTCTCTGAGACGTACGAGCTCAGAGGTTATGTAGTTGAAATTTATCAGCGATATACTCCCAATTTGGTAACGTGGCATACTGAGTGTTGCTGTGAAATGATCAGTGTTTGATCATTTGTGATATGATCATTTGTTTGATCTTATATCTTTGTGATCATAGGTTGATCATTTGTTTGACCCGAAGCATGGCTTTGTAGAAAGCGTAGCTTTGTGGACGAGACTTCGTCGAGCCTCACACCCCGGAAATGGTCAAAACAGGAAGGATGCAGCAAGGTTCTAGGGAGTAGCGCCCCTTAGTGTATGTCATTCCTTCTGGATAGAGGTGGTATCATGGTATGGAGCCCAGATACTTAACCTATGTTGATACTGCTTATTATGTGGTTTGTTGGAAATCGGGGATCCTCGGGAAGATCGGTTACGATCGGGGGATGACATACGCGTGTTAGTAGTTACCTATTTTTGCAGAGGTAACCCGGCCTTGTGTTGGCAGAGATCCGGTTAGGTTCTCGGGTCGTCTATTCCAGGGACGTACCCATCGTGGCATAGGAAGTTCCTTAGCCTGACCATTTGTTGGAAATCCAAAGAAACAATACGAGCCTTGTACGGTTTTAGTTGTAGAACCTATCATTCACTTATGGTGGCGCCCCACTGTTTGGATGGTAGCTATAGTAGGCATAGTTCGAAATGTCTATGCTGGCTAAGATTAATATTATACTTTCGAAATGTTTTCTACACTATGCACTAATAATAATATCAAAAATGATTTGATTTTGCGTAGTAAGCATCTTTGACTATCATAAGAAGAAATCTCCTCCAATTCTACGTTTGCATTGTGTGTGTGGCGGGAGGTCCTATGGTAGTTTCATTTTCCAAAAGCATTGCGAATTTGTTTTATTTTCTTTGTGAAAAATAACTGTTTTACGATCTCACACCAGTCACCATGACTGACTCGGAGTTTATTGTTCCCTTCTAAACTCTGGGTGCCCACCAATTTCCACACGGGCAGCCTAGAGTTATGTTATCAGGATATTCTGGAGCTTGGAGATAAGCTGGATGGCGAGACGTAGTATTTGTATCTGATATATTTATTCCGCTGTGTATTCTGTATGAGGACAAGTTTATATAACTGTCCATTGTTGTATATTGACTCTGATTGATGTATGTATAAAAACTGATATACTTCTTTGTTTTAAAAGATTAGTAATTATCTATTGTATATTGTTCCGCTGCGATATGTGAGATTCTGATATTGTTTCTGTTTCTGATGTTGTCCTATTGTTCTTCTTCCTCTTTTCTTCTTTCTCTTCTTTTCTTTTCCTTCTATTTTCTTCTTCTTCTACTTTTCTTTTTCTTAAAACCCCTCAGGGTTCGTATTTCCATGCCCCTTGAGTTAATCAATGGAGATTAGGGTTTAATCAAGGAGTACGGATTTGCGGGTCTTGACAGCGTGGTATCAGAGCATATGGTTAAGCGACAACCCTGCTCTGTTGGGTGTTACTCATTAGAGATAGAGTCAGTAGTACTCTAGAATGAGTTGAGTGTAATAATAGATACGAGTGCGTATTTGTTAGTGAATATAAAATTGTTTTGTATTGTGTTGACTTATCGGTTGATTGTTTATGGATTCTGGTCGGTGCAGTCTAGCTAACTGTAATCGATAGGGGTTTCTAAACTCTTAAACAAGATAAACCGACACAGTATTGTTTTAAAATAGGGTAAATGAAATAATTTTGCCCAAGACTATTTTTGTATAGAAAGGAAATGATTTTTCTATGAATTATCATAGTATATGGTTGCATGTTTGTTAGGAAAGTGATAATATTGAAATGTTATCATTATTATATGAAATTGAATAATAAATTGAAATCGTAACTCCAAAGTTAAGAAATAAATCCATATACAAATGAAATTTAAAGAATATAAATTATAAATGTGACTTGTAGTTTAAAACGGAATTCCAGAGAAGTATTTGGAAATGTTTTGAAAAGAATTTGAAAATTTTGGAGATTTGGAAAGTTTAATTCCTTTTTGATTTGAAAATGATTTTCAAAGGGTTTTGAAAAATGTTCTGAAGGAATGAAAAGCTCTAAACTCTTTTCGGTCGCTGGAAAATAATTCCGATGATGATCGCGACATCACCGGTGTTCATTTTCGGGTTTCCAAAAGAGGAATTGCTGCCAAATTATTTTAAATGGAAGTTGTTTGGAAAAATTTGGGTTTTGTTTTGAAATTCAAAGGATAATTTGAATTGTTTTCAAAATGGTTTTGAAAAGGGTGAAAAGACTCTGGAATCCTATTTAAAATATTTATGGGGATAATAAATGAATTGATAACTTATACCATTTGAATTTTGATAGAATAAATTTAACTTAAAAAATGGAGTTAAATCAAAGTAAATTGAATCCAAATCAAATTGGAATTGTGAGTTGAATTCAAATGGAATTTTGAAATGTAAAATTGAATGAAAAGAATATATAACTTCAATAGCGAATTAGAGATGATATAAGAAGTATATATTGAAAATTTTGTAATAGAATTTGCAGAATGGTTTGGATGTTGTAACTAGATATTATGGCTAGTAGGACATACAGGTGTATAAAGGAAATTGGAATTTTGATTTCAAAGATAAAAGTGAATTGCTCGACAAAAGGTAAGTATTTAAATTTCTATATGAGATTTGATGACTTTCTTGTTCCGCCGCTTGGCTTTTTCTTTTCTTTTTGAAATCTGAGAGTCCGTAGGGACGTTTTGTAGTCGTACCGTATTAGCCGCGCAAAGGAGACGCTGGCAAAAAATTTCGGAAATTTAGGGTGTTTGGAAATTTTTGAGAAAATTTTGAAAGTTTAAAGTTTAAATTTAAACTTAAATTGGAATTGAGAAGTAAACAATGTTGTTTTGAACTTATAATTGAAGTTGAAAAAAACTAGTTGAAATGATAACGAATCTTTAATAAAAAGATTTGTTTTGACAAAATGATAAAACTATTGGATGTTGAAAAATAGTAGACGAGTTAAGGACCATTTTTCTTAACTTGTAATTTCGAGGACGAAATTCTTTTAAGGAGGGAAGTTTGTAATGACCCTGAATTTTGAACAAATTAAATTGAGAATATTTAATTAATTTTAAATATTTGAACGATGATTTAATTTGAATCCCCGATATAACTTTGAAATTGGCGATTAAATTATAAAATTTAATCTACTGTATGTTGAATAAAAATTTGAATCTTCAATTTTAAGCTGAGAAAAATATATTTCAAAAGCTTTTGAAATTCGTAATGATAATACAGAAGATAATAGAAGCTTCAGAATCGAATTTAAAACTGTTTTGTTCAATTTTGAAATTTAATCGTTCGAATCGATATTTTAAAAATAGTCGTCCGAGGCACAGTCTCGGAATTCGACGAAACCAGTTCCATTGGGTCCGTAATATTGTATTTTTACCGGATTTCAAATTTCGTAGCTTTCGGAGCTATCGTGTGATCATACGAGGTATAAACACATTGGAAATTACTGAGACAAAATTTGAATTTAAATAAAACACATTTACTTTTCTTTAACCCGACCATACGTACGAGCCGCACCCAATTTGTCTCCCTCGTACCTTCTATTCTTCGAGCAGAAAACAAAATATTTCGTTCGAAATCAAAATCTTGTTCAGAGAAAATTAAATGGCCGCATCCTCTTTTACGAAATCAATTCGATTTCCCTTCAGTGAGATGCCGAGCCTCGCTTAGAAAATCAAATCGTGAGTTCCCTCTTTAAATCCCTTTCCGTTCGAAAACTTTTTGAAATCAATGCCGATTTCGTGGTCGCGATAGAGGGCTGGAATCAAAGTCAAAGTACAGTTCAATAGCAATCTCCATGTCGTGATACTTGAACCAGAGAGAAACTAGGGTTTCGAAAATCAACGCCTTCATAATAATCATCGCTGCATATTCGGCTATTCCATCAGCCATCGCGGCTCATCCTTGCCTCCTATGCGATATTCTCTACTGCCGATTTGAGGTCCTGCTACAGTCAGGTGAGCTCGCGATTTGTTCGCGTGAGGCAACGCGGCGGCGACTCAACTGGGAAGGCTCGCGATTGGGAATAGGGTTTGGCGATTCGATTTGGGATTGGGCTCGCGATGGTGGACGAGGCGTTTGGGGGTGCGTGCTAGGGTTGTTGGAGGCTGATAGCTTGGAGGGCTCGGCCACGATTTGAAGTGGAGTGGGCTTTGTCGCGTTGACCTGAGATGATCGACGCCGTGATAATCTCGTCTGTGAGGTATTTGAATTTGTTGTTTTTAATTTAGCTTGATTTAATAAAATAAAATGTAAATGCAGATAGGATTTTGATTCACATCCAGCTATAAACAATGCTATTTTAAATTTATACATATAGGTATAGATCAAAAGAATATTAAGTATAAACAGTTTGAAAAATGAAAAATAGGCGAATATACATATACATATTTTTATCCCGCTAGTTTAATATTTAGTATAATGAATAATAATTAACTTGTTAATTATTTTGGAAATTTTACAGGGAGATTTGTTTAAATTCATATATACGTAGATAAAAAGATTTTTTTTAGTTAGATGAATTTATTAAACAGAATTGGATAATTTAAATTTTTGAAGGAAGATTAGTTTTGAATTTAATTTTTTGTTAAATAAATTTATTTAAGAGGGATTTGTTTAAAATTTAAAAGTACTAATTTAAGTTAAGAAATATCTATTTTTATTTAAAAAGAAATAAGTATGTATATTTGCAGGAAATTTAGTTTTAAAGTAAATTTTTAGCTTAACAAATTTTATTAAAAGAAATTGATTTAAAGATATTAATTTAAAGTAAAATTATTAGTTTAAATCTAATTTTTAGTTAGATAACTTTATTTAAAGGAAAGAAATCTGTTTAAATTATTGTTAGAAATGATTAAAGAAGAAAATTTAATTTTTAAACTAAAAATTCCTAGTTAAATGAATTTGTTAAAGAAATTTGGTTTGAAATAAAATCATTGAATAATTTAAATTATCAAATGAAAATTTATTTTTTGACCTGTTCAATTATTAATGAATTGTATAAATTATTTATACAAGGTTAAAGTCGAGAAAACGAAAGAAGAATTGGATTGGATTGCAAAATTAAAAGCTAAGGTGAGATCTTCTCACTCAAAAATTGAAAAGTGGAATTTTCAGTTATTGATTTGATTGCTATTAGATGTGATATTAGATATAATAGGATATATCTATATATATATAGCAATATATACATATTGGCATATGTATATATTGGATTGATTGATTTCCCGCCTCGTATAGCGGATGAGACCCTATTGCGCCGTTAGTAAGCGGATATATTATAAAAACCCATATACCGCGATATTCCACCTCGAAGTGGAATTGGTATTGTGCTAACGTCTGTGGATACAGGGAAACAGGTTGGAGGGATCCAACTGGATTCCTCAACAGTATTTATTTATTTACAGATATTGATGTATATTCTGTTATCATATTGATATATGATGTTTGTTGTTATGATTGACTAATTGGTGCTGTTGCATCATCGGATTCTAGTTTTTGAAGTTTAAAAATAACGACTTTTACTTTAAAAGGATTTTTTAAGTGATTTTTTGAAAATAGACGTTTTATTGAATTTTTGAATTGATTTATTTCAAATAAATAAGCGTCTAAAAATTTAAAGTTATAAAAGTTAATATTTTTGGTGAAATTTAACCAAAGTGTAATGTTTGAAATAAATAGTTGATTTATTTATAAAATGGTTTAAGTTGGGATTTTTGAATAACTATAAACGATTTGTATAGAAAGATTTATAAAATTGATATTTTATAAATCAAAATATTGGACTTATAAAACGAATTTTATAAGTGTTAAAAAGAAGTATAAATGGATTTCATAAGTGAATGAAATTAATAGATTTACATCGTGAAGTTAAAAATGAATGAAGTTGTAGAATAAAGGATTTATAAGTAATTTAGATTTTTGCCTTTAAATGGAATGTTGATTGAATTTGTTCATAAATGATTCTTTTTGAAGTTGAAATCGTTATAAAGTACAAATGCGATTTATAAACATTGTTTATAAATCCGAAATCACTTATTTTTATAAGTGAATTATAAAAGTTAATAAAATGAGATTTATAAACCGGAGTTGTTATAGAAAATAGAAAATGGAATTTATAAACGTTGTTTTATAAATTCGGAAATCAATCAAATTTGATGAATTTAATATAGAAGGTTATTAAGGAAATTTTATCCACGATTTTGGATAGTGGATAATTCTTGAAATAAATATGTAGAAAAGATTGAAATGTGGTTAGTGAAGTATATTCACGATTTTGGACAGTGAACATATTTTAAGTAAAATGGATATGGTTTTGGGAAGGCGATATTATAAAATGAAGTTAATTGTTTTAAAAGATGTTTAAAACGTGTTAAGTATCGAATACATAGATTTCAACATTCATTGTTGAAATAGACGTTTCGAGAAATAAGGAAATGATGGACTATAACACTGTTGCTATAGTAAATGATTTTCGAAAGAAAATGTTTTATGTAGTATTGGGATTTATATATACCTATCTTAAAATCCGAATCCCTATACTAGTGATTTCGAGTCGTCGTAACGATGTTTTACGCAACATTAGTTTTGACTCAAATAGATGTTAAAATTAATGATTTCCTTAAAGAATGAAATGTATACTTAATATTGATTTAAGTATATTGAATATTTTCAAATGTTGAAAATAAATAGATTTGTGAAATACTTATTTTTAAATAAGTATGGAAATGCTTTTCCAATATGAAATGAACTGTTTTGAGATTTTATCTTCAAAGATAAAATGAAATGTGGAAATTGATTTGAAATTGTTTTCAAATGATTAAGTGTGGAAATTTTATATCTAGTAAAGATATTTTGGAAATTAAATAATTTTGGAAAGTTATTTGGAATCTGATGATGTTGCGCATCTTTATTGATAGTTAAATAACCGACTATCAATAATTACCTTGAATGGTATTTGTTGTGAATTGGATGAATTTGAATGCCACACTTATTTTTGAATAATCGCTCACTATTCGGGTTAGCCAGGAAAGGACCATGGGGTCGTATAACCCATTCCGAATATGTGATACGTCGTTATGAATTGCATTCGAAGACCGGTGTTGAAGACCGGATATTTTTGAAAATGGAAGGATTACCGTCGAGTTACTCTACATCGGCTGATCTCCGATTTAGAGGTTTTATCACCCTTAGTGACGGGAAGTCCGGACGTGATTAGAAAATTATCCAGATGTGCAAGGGCTTCGTGAGAAGTGCCTTCGATTCTGTTCGATCCCGAAACAGACTTGTATGGATTGTGTGTCTGACGTTACAATTTGAGATATAAAGCTGATTTCTTTCAAATACATTTCTGTTGGTGGCGGAGAATTTATTCTCTTAGCTTAACACCCTTCTCTGAGACGTACGAGCTCAGAGGTTATGTAGTTGATATCAGCGATATACTCCCAATTTGGTAACGTGGCATACTGAGTGTTGCTGTGAAATGATCAGTGTTTGATCATTTGTGATATGATCATTTGTTTGATCTTATATCTTTGTGATCATAGGTTGATCATTTGTTTGACCCGAAGCATGGCTTTGTAGAAAGCGTAGCTTTGTGGACGAGACTTCGTCGAGCCTCACACCCCGGAAATGGTCAAAACAGGAAGGATGCAGCAAGGTTCTAGGGAGTAGCGCCCCTTAGTGTATGTCATTCCTTCTGGATAGAGGTGGTATCATGGTATGGAGCCCAGATACTTAACCTATGTTGATACTGCTTATTATGTGGTTTGTTGGAAATCGGGGATCCTCAGGAAGATCGGTTACGATCGGGGGATGACATACGCATGTCAGTAGTTACCTATTTTTGCAGAGGTAACCCGGCCTTGTGTTGGCAGAGATCCGGTTAGGTTCTCGGGTCGTCTATTCCAGGGACGTACCCATCGTGGCATAGGAAGTTCCTTAGCCTGACCATTTGTTGGAAATCCAAAGAAACAATACGAGCCTTGTACGGTTTTAGTTGTAGAACCTATCATTCACTTATGGTGGAGCCCCACTGTTTGGATGGTAGCTATAGTAGGCATAGTTCGAAATGTCTATGCTGGCTAAGATTAATATTATACTTTCGAAATGTTTTCTACACTATGCACTAATAATAATATCAAAAATGATTTGATTTTGCGTAGTAAGCATCTTTGACTATCATAAGAAGAAATCTCCTCCAATTCTGCATTTGCATTGTGTGTGTGGCGGGAGGTCTTATGGTAGTTTCATTTTCCAAAAGCATTGCGAATTTGTTTTATTTTCTTTGTGAAAAATAACTGTTTTACGATCTCACACCAGTCACCATGACTGACTCGGAGTTTATTGTTCCCTTCTAAACTCTGGGTGCCCACCAATTTCCACACGGGCAGCCTAGAGTTATGTTATCAGGATATTCTGGAGCTTGGAGATAAGCTGGATGGCGAGACGTAGTATTTGTATCTGATATATTTATTCCGCTGTGTATTCTGTATGAGGACAAGTTTATATAACTGTCCATTGTTGTATATTGACTCTGATTGATGTATGTATAAAAACTGATATACTTCTTTGTTTTAAAAGATTAGTAATTATCTATTGTATATTGTTCCGCTGCGATATGTGAGATTCTGATATTGTTTCTGTTTCTGATGTTGTCCTATTGTTCTTCTTCCTCTTTTCTTCTTTCTCTTCTTTTCTTTTCCTTCTATTTTCTTCTTCTTCTACTTTTCTTTTTCTTAAAACCCCTCAGGGTTCGTATTTCCATGCCCCTTGAGTTAATCAATGGAGATTAGGGTTTAATCAAGGAGTACAGATTTGCGGGTCTTGACACTTCGAATCCACCCTGTTTGAGACAACTTCGAATAGGTCACCCATGATTTACCCTGGTCGATTCGAACATACATCTCTTCGAATCCATTCCCTCGAAACCATCGAGTCAAAGTAGCTGAAGTTATGGATTCGACCCAGTAAAACCGGAGTAAGAAGCGGATCGATGCGAGAAGCACGCGCCACGTCACTATGAGCATCGAGTCGACCCTATCGATTCGAAGGGATCGATTCGAAGTAGCCATGATTCACCAGAAATGCAACGTTGAATCGATCATAACTCGAGTTCTACAAGTCCAAATGCAATGAAATTTTCACAGAAGCTTAAGCACATAATGAAGAATGTACCTACCAAATTTCAACTCGATTGGACACTTTCTTGATCGATTCGAACCAAGGGTCGAATCGATCCCAAAGTGGGCCCGGTTCTCCAGATTTCGGCCATGTGGGCCCTTGACATACCAGAACTGGTCTTCCCGAATTTTAGGCGAAATATCAGCCTCCTACACCTATAAATAGAGCCCCTGGTCATTCAAAAAAGGGGTCGGACAATTCTAAGCACTAAAGAGCGCCTAGATTCTGCCAGATTTACTCCAGAACACCACCGCTGCTTTAGACCGAGACTTAGCATATAATTTCAGTTGTATTACAGTATAAAGAATTGTAATCTTCAAGTACCGAGCAATAAAATCATAAAACTTCATAGTGGACGTAGGCGAAACGCCGAACCACTCTAAATCGCTTGTCTTTGCAATTTACTTTCCGTTACTTGGAGTTTTTGTTAGATAACCCACAGTTTTAATTTTCATTCTTCACTTTTATCTCTTCAAAAACTTCCGAAGAGTGTTGTGCCCATTTTTGGTACAAACACTTTGGTGCTTTCATTGAGAAAAAACTTGCTTTTTTCTCCTGCTCCTTGGATCTACCATCAATACCGGATTGCATAAATCCAAGAGGAAGATCCAGATCTCTAATTCATAATCCTTCCATTCTATTCAGATTTGCATAAAGTCTAGGAAAAGGATTCATCATTAAAAATGGTTAGCACAAGAACCACTTCTACAGCTGCTGGACAAGAAGGAAGGGATGGACAGAATCCTGCTCAACAGCAGCCATCCAATCAAGACAACGTCGCTCATTCAGAACCGTCTGGACCAGTCACCAGACAGGAGCTCCATATGTTGCTTCAAGAGCTGACTCAAAGTCGGCAACAATTGGCCGAACAGTTGCGTGCTAATATTGAATTAACAAACCAACTGAACCGCCAAGGCCGCAGAAGGTCCAGACGGGATGATATCTCCCGATCATCTACTGAAAGTTCCGCCTCATCGGACTACTATCACAGATCTACCCGTCCTCGATTAGACAGGAGTCATGCACAAACGGCCGGATATCAACCCGCCTTGACTGTTGGACAGTTGAGGGCAGGACCGTCGACCGGCTTTCAGGCCGGGCCCTCAACACAAGGAGGCCCTACTACACAGCATACCGCGGACAATCATGCCGCAGCTGCCACAATAGAAACAAGGGTTGATACCCAAAATCTTTCAGAGCCAAATAATCAGCAACATGGGCGTACTCCTGAACCATACGTCCCAGAAGACGCTGAGCCAAGGAGGCGAAATTTGGACCGTCGACAGCGCCCGGTCCGAACTCGCGCTGTGGAACCCGACCACACCTTAGCTCAGCAGGCCCAAAATGTAGCAATGCCCGACATTTCGACTATGATACGTCAGATGATCCGCGAAAGCCAAGGTCTTACCAACGACGATTGGGGGATTTCTCGAAGTCATACTCCTTTCACGGACGAGATACTATATGCTGAACCTCCTCGGCGATTCAGAATGCCAACTCTCCCTATGTACGAAGGAAATTCTGATCCCAATCAATACATTTTAAAATATGAATGGTCAATGAGCGCCGCAAGGGCCGACGATGTAGTGAAATGCCGAAGTTTCCCCATCTCACTAGGAGGAATTGCAACAATGTGGTTTACAAGATTACCTCCTAGATCTATCTCTTCATTTGATCAGTTGGCTAAGAAATTTGTTGAACAATTTCGCATGCATGTCGCTAGACCCAAAGATGTTAACACCCCGTCCAATGTTACTCAAGCTTGTGGAGAAACGTTAAGGCGTTACTTGGAGAGATTCCATGCGGCATGTGTGGAGATTAGTAATCCCAACGATAACTCGATTTTAATGGCATTGACTAAGGGAATCGATCCCGATTCTGAGTTTGGAAACTGGTTAGCTGGAAAACCACCCGCATCGTTGGACCGTTTCTACTCCAAAGCCGCTCAATTCTTACGGCAAGAGGACGCGAAACCGTCTAGGAAGCAGGACGATGTGAAGCCCGAAAGTGAAGGAATACAAAGCAATGTAGCAGTTAAACAGTCCGGTGAAAATTCCGGAAAAGTTCAATTAAATATCCAGAATAAACAAATTCAGCCAAGAGGCAACAGTGGTCAAGATAAGAAAAGAGACTCAAATCGAGGCCCACGGCGTGAGGCTCCAATGTTCGATAATTACACACCGTTGAATACATCGTTGGAAAATGTGTACCTACAGACTTGCAATATTATGCAATACAAGAAGCCAGCTTCGAAGCAATCGTCGGAGAGGCAGATTCAAACGGGTAAGTTCTGTAGATTCCACGAAAGTTATGGCCACAACACCAATGAATGTCGACACTTGCAGGACCTCATTGAGAAGTTGATCAGGGAGAGGAAGTTAGACCAGTTTGTGCGGGCACCGCAGTCTGAGGGGGCGGGCCCCTCAAATCAAAATCATGTACAGAATCCAGAAAGACAGGAAGAACCAGGTCATGTCGGAGGAAGACTGGTAATTAATGTTGTAAGTGATAATCCTCATTCAGCGGTTCGAAGCTGGGAGGAAATGAAATCATATAACAACTTAACTAGACGAACAGACTTCGAGTATGATGATAACTTGGATAATAAACCTTCGACCAAACGAAAGAGAGCGATAACTAACAACATCACTTTCCAAGATAGCGATATTGATTATGTCGGAAGACCGACTACTGACCCACTTGTGATATCAACCCGAGTAGGTCTGATATGGATGAAGAGGATCCTGATTGACTGTGGGAGCTCTGTGAATATCATATTTGTACATGCTTTTAATCAAATAAAGATGAAAGCAGGGGATCTAAAACCCTGCCAAACTCGTCTCTATGGATTCAATGGCAGCGCTACCATACCTGTTGGGATGGTAGAGTTACCAGTTGAGTTGGGAGCCGGAAAACGTAGATCGATTCGGACATTGCAGTTCGTTGTGTTGGATGTAGACTCACCATATAATGCCTTTTTAGGACGACCTGCCTTTGCTGAATTCAGGGCCATAATCGCCCCGTGGTGTTTAACTTTAAAGATCCCAACCGTCAACGGAGTTGGGGTCGTCCAGGGCGACCAGGTTGATTTGAGAACAATCATACACCGAAATCGAGTTGCCCTATTACACAATGCCGAGGACCGACTTAAAACTTTTGAACACAATAGGATTGTCATTAAAAAAGAATATCCGGCACTCCCACACATGAAACCAACATGGAGAGGGTCACACGAGATTAAGCAGAAGCTCGGGGATGGTACATACGAGTTACCGACCGTTGATGGTCTGGCTTCACCAAACGCCTGGGATAGCGAAAGTCTTCATCGCTATTGCACATAACAGCTATGTTTATCCATTTAGTTTAAAGTTCCATTTTTTAAATTCGTTTCTGCATTTCGAAATTAGAATTTGAAATAAGGCAACTGACTTTGCCATATTTTTCTTATTTCAGCAATAAAAATGCCATCTCTTCGAGCCAGAGCTGTGATTCATTAAAACACAATGTACACCATCACGATGCACGAAGAGCTAAATTCCGTCACACAATGGAATTTATTCAAGTAGGGAGTGGCTATGAAGCAATCAACCACTCGCTAAAAGAAACCCGAGCTCGGGGGCAAGCCATCACATCAGGCTAGAAATGGGTTGATACTCGGCAACTTTTTACTTAACTCCGTACTCCCAGAGTGCGAGGCGGAGTATAAACATTTTCCTAAAACCCCAGAGTACTCCGAGAGCGCGAGCTGGGTACAAACTTTTTACTTAACTCCGTACTCCCAGAGTGCGAGGCGGAGTATAAACATTTTCCTAAATCCCAGAGTACTCCGAGAGCGCGAGCTAGGTACAAACTTTTTACTTAACTCCGTACTCCCAGAGTGCGAGGCGGAGTATAAACATTTTCCTAAATCCCAGAGTACTCCGAGAGCGCGAGCTGGGTACAAACTTTTTACTTAACTCCGTACTCCCAGAGTGCGAGGCGGAGTATAAACATTCATTAACTCCATACTCCCAGAGTGCGAGGCGGAGTATAAACATTCATTCAACTCCGTACTCCCAGAGCGCGAGACGGAGTATAAACATTCACAAAACCCCAGAGTACTCCGAGAGCGCGAGCTGGGTATAAATATCAACAAACGCCGTACTCCCAGAGCGCGAGGCGGAGTATAAACATACGTCAACTCCACACTTATCCCCAACACTGGGGGCAGAACCATAACACATAACAAGTTGAAGACAAAAGGGAATAAATTTTCATTTCCACTATCAACAGAAAGAATCTGATTACAAAGTGGTTCAAAATGTTTCTACTAGTGGGAGCCGAGTCCACATCTATACACGACTACAGAAAAGTCAACAAAATACTACCCCATGCAGCGGGAAATTAAAGAAAGAGTTCAATCTTTCTTCTTCCTTATTTTCTTCTTCGGGGTAGCTCCGCCAGATCCGCTGCTTGATTTTCCCCTCAACCACTTACTCTTTTCAGGCTTGTCCTCCGGTAGTGACATAATATCAACGTCTTCCTCAGAGCTTGAGGCGACGGAAATTCTTCTCGGAGGACGAGTTGAAGGCATGGGAACAGTAACAGGGAGTGGGGCAGGAGCAGCTTCAATAACTACAGTACCGCCCGGTGAGATCACCATTAATGGGGCAGGCCCTGATGGATTCGTACCAGCAGTCCCTGCTGCCATCTCGGCATCAATCTCAGCAAGAACTTCGTCCTCATGGGATGCTTGGGCCACATCGGATGTACCAGTAGCTGGCATAGACGAACGAACGGCCAGAGCAGCCCCACTCATTGCATTGGACGGATTAACTGAGGGATTGATGGGTTCATTAAGAAGCTCCTCAATCATTTGAGCGCTAAAAGAAAACATGTTTGTATCTCCCTCTTCGCCAACCAAGGTATAAGTCGTGATGGCTTCAGTAAAAATAGCCCCTTGTGTTTGATATGGGACTGATAGTGCAAGAGGCGCAGAAACAACGACTTCAGTCACTGAAATGCGACAAAGCGAAGATTGTTAGCCCAGTGTGTTGCTTAAGGTTCTTCACAACTAAAATGCGGGAAGCATTCAAATACCTTCCTTAGTCTGGACCGGAACGTGGGCAGAGTCATCGGCGGAAGATAATAGCGGTTGGTCAGGATTATATGCAGGAACAGACTGGGGATCTACCGCACCAGTGGTTTTGGGCAATGTTGGAACAACAACTTCAACACTTGCCTCGTGATGCGCGATCCCCGAGCCCTCGCCTGTCTCTAGAGATTGAACACCAAGCTTTTCTTTCGCCATAGAAATCACCTCCTCATGAAGGACCTTCCTCTCATCCTCGGTGAGCAAACGCATCTCCAGCTCAAAGTCATCAAGTATTTCATCCGGATGCGCTGCTCTCTTCTCATCCACCAGCCGGGTCCAGGCGTTGTACAGGATCATGGAGTCATCTCCCAGCCACGCTAAATTTCTGTGCTCCAGCACATTGGCGTTATACGTGACCAAGAGATCATCGAACTCGGCGTCCATCCTGGACCGCTCCTCCAAAATCTTTTCTTGAATTTCTGCTTCCGCAGACTTAGTCTTAGCCGTCACCGCCGCAAGTTCGGCTCTAAGAGATACAGCTTGGTCGCAGGCCTCTTGGGCAGTGGTGTTCGCATCATCCTTCTCCCTCACCATTTCGGCAAATTTGGCCTTGAGCTCGTTCAACTCCTTAATGGCTAAGTCTCGCTCAGCTGCAATGGTGGTGTTGCGGTGACCCATCTCTTCTACCGTGGCGCAGTGTTCCTGTTGCGTCCTCGCCAGTTTGGCCACGGCATCCTCATGTTTCTGAAGTGCTTCAAGCTCTGACTTCCGGAGCGTCTCCATTTCGGATTGAAGAACCTGAATAATACGTTTCTGTTTAACAATGTCAGCATCACGTTCCTCAATGATCCTCGCCCGGTCAAAAGCTACCCTCGATGCTTTCGCTGCCGCTTTGTACCACTCCTTATACTGAGCGTAGAAGTCACGGATATAATTATGAGCAATGTTCTCAGTATCCGGAGGAATTCTTTTAAGATTAGGAGGGAAGACATAAGCATCCATACAAATTTCAGGAAAATATCTTTTCATTTGCGCAAGTTTGATGGCTCCCTCACTTGTCAACTCAGCCGGAGCTTGTTCTATTATAGCGGATGTTGTCGGTTCCATTCTTGGCTGCTGAGTATCAGGCCGAGAAGATTGAGAAGGCGGCTGTTGCTGTTGAGAAGGCCCGGGAAGATCAACTGGGACCCTAGGAGGCGGAGAAGAGCGAGATCGGGGTCGGTACTGGTATCCCCGGTCTCTGTCAGAGTAATCATGGCCAGAACGGCCACGCGAGTAATCTCTATCTCTATCATAACGTTCTTGACTTGAATAGCCTCGCCCGTGATCCCTATCTGTCTCTCTCCTGCGGAAATCATAAAATGGAGAAGATTGGCGCACGTTCCGGAGCCTATCCAAAGTGGAGCCTCTGCCTGACATTTCACCTGCGATAAAAAAGGATTACGGGTTAGGATCCGATAAAGCAATGTTTACTATGCAAAAGTCATGAAGTGCTGTGGAAGTGTGTGTAAATGTGAAAACCCCCAAACCGACCGGAAGTGTTGACCGCACTTAAAGGAAAGGGCTCGTTCATATTTAGGACATCTTGAAATTCCTCCAACCCAGGATTATGAGAAATCGATATATAATCTGGGATAGGAATATCGTCAAGCCCTTTGAAAGAATCTCTCGAATGAGAAGGGGCGGCCTCAGAAATCATGACTCCGGAAGCGGGAGGAAACACATCTACAGATTTCCCCCCCTTGGACTTAAGTTTTTTGGAAACGGCGGCCTTGCCTTTCCGTTTTTCTCCCGATTCTTCAAAGTTTCCCGAGAGATCAGCCATCGGCTCCGAATCTGTATGAGTTCTTGCTTCATCACTCGCTTCGGTTATGGTGATTCCGAGCGGTTTCTTCGCCGTTTTCTTCTTGGTTTTCTTCTTGTTCTCCTTCTTGGAGCAGGCTTTGCCAACCCTTCGATAACTATACTTTGATTGATTTCGATCAGACCGAGAGTTCTTAAGTTATAGTCATTCATCACCGAGTCGATATGTCTTAGCTCACTCGGAACTTCTTGAAGACTTCGGACTATACCCCTGAAGTACCCACCATCGGGTCTGGAGATAATGGCTGTGAAAGAAATAAGATGTCAATACTAACGCCAAAAAGCTATTGGTCAAGAGAACAGGTTAAGGCGCTTACGTCTAGACAACCATCGCCTAGCAAAACCCGGAGGGCATCGAACATAGAACCATTCGTTCTTGAAATAACTCAGTCGGGTCCAGGCTCCGACAACAACTTGGCAATTCCTAACTGCCTCCAGAAATGTAAAAGACGGGCTATCACCCCTACTCTTGAAGTTAAATATATGTTGTTGGGTATATTTCGACCTTGCCACCGGACCAAGCTCCATCCCACGACCACCGAACCGTCCCTAGCCGAACCAGGGTATCACCGGACCAACTCCGTCTCCAAGCCCAACCTCCTTCCACCGAACCAAGTGCCACCGGACCAACCTTCTTCCATCCCACCTGACCAGCCTACTGTCACCGAACCAACCTTCTCCACACCGAACCATCTCCACACCGGACCAACCTCACCAGCCCATGTCGAACCATCTCCACACCGGACCAACCTCACCATCCCACCACCGGTCCAAGCAACTGCCGGTCCACTCTACACTCCAACCATCTCCGAACCAAACGATACCGAACCAAGACGTACCAGGCCAGATCACATCAGCCCAGGCCCGTCAGCAACTTTACACATCCTAGACCCCTACCCCTAGCCTCACTCTATAAATAGAGGGGCAGGGGTACAACAATGGGGACGACTTTGAGAGCTCAAGCATGGAGAGAACTTTCAAACAACTTTCTTTTACTTGTATCAAAGCTTTGTACTTGTAATAAAAACAAGAGAAGAGAAATAACATATAAAGTGGACGTAGGCACATTCTGGCTGAACCACTATAAATTTGCGTGTCTTTTTACAGTTTAGCCCCTGCTTTTCATATATTTGCATAAATCACTCAAATCACTAAGAACAACATAAGATCTACTACATCATACAACTTTGAGGTGTTTGTCCATTTTTTGTGCAAACATTTTTGGTGCTTTCACTGAGAAAATAGAAACTCGAAGCTTCAGCTTCATCCACTTAACAGTTTTCCTAACAGCATCATTCGCCACTCGAAAAACATGCCTCCCAAACAGAGAAAAGATGTTAATAAAGGAAAAAACATCGCATCCAGCAGTCTTCCAGATCCAGCTGTCACGAATCAAGAAAATCGTCCTCCTCCAACAGCAGAAACAAATAAAGGACAGGCTAACCCAACCACCCCTGCCACAGAACAGCCTGCAGCAATTACTAGGGCAGATTTAGATAGGGTTGTGGCTGAAGTAACTAACCGCTTCACATCCCAGCAAGAAGCTTTGGTGGATCATCTCATGTCATGCTTGAGGGATGCTGAAGATTCCAACCGCAACACTGAATCATGGGGCGAGTCCCGGTCTGGAGGATCTCAGAGACAACAAAGATCTTCCTTCTTCGAAGGAGCTAACGGTAGAAGTAGCCATGGTAGGAGCCGAGACAGAGCACGGCCCGAAGTTAGGCCTGAGGAAACATTTGGTACCGAACCCAACGGGGGAGGTACCGGGCGAAGGTCAACTGTAGCTGAGTCTGTCATACTGCCTAACCACAGAAACGTTAGTGAACGGGGCCGAGCTAGAGTCCAGCCCGAAGTTGGACCCGAGGAAGTGCTTAGATCAGAGCCCAATAGGGGAAGATCGAGGCAAGGGCCAACTGTAGCTGACCCTAGCATGCTCCCAGAGGATCAAAGGCAGCCGCCGGAAAATATGAGGAATGATAGACGCTATCATCCCTACAGGTCATCTGGACGGGATCAATCCCACAGAACAGAGCCAAACTCCTTTCTATCTGCTCCGAATTCTGACGAAAGGATGGCACGCTTATTCAGAGAGTGCGTCCAGCGAGAGCAAAGAGATCGAGGTATAGGCGCTAGGGTGACCAGCCCTTTCGCCCGCAACATCGAAATTGCTATCACCCCCCGAGAATGGAAGATGCCAACAATGGAACCTTACAAGGGAACCTCCGACCCCATCGTACACTTACAGAGGTACACACAGCACATGCTCATGAGTGGAGCAACAGAGGGAGTACTGTGCAAATGCTTCCCACTATTCTTAGCAGATCTCGCTACCTCCTGGTTCTGTCATTTACCCCAGGGATCCATCAGCTCGTGGGAAATGCTGAAAGAAAGGTTTATTAGTCAATTCCGCATTCATGTGGAACAACCTAAGGACGCTTATTCCTTATCCGGCATCAAACAGAAACCCGGAGAGAAACTGCAGCAATACCTAACCCGATTCAATGCCGCAGCGGCCGCAGTCCAGGATGCCGACGAGAAGCTTATCCTAATGGCCCTCTGTAGTGGTGTGCATCCGGACACTAAATTTGTTAGGCGGTTGACAAAAGAAAAACCAGCTACTTTGCCCGATTTCTTCCATGAAGCCGGGAAGTATATGAGACTCGAGGACGCTGCCGTGGAGGGGAAGTCAGGACAGCAGAATAAGGCAACTCACAGCAACGCCCCTGCGGCGGCAAGGGACGTTCGAAGAAATGATTCCAGAGAAAATGCTGGGGGCAAAAAGGGAGAAAAGCGCCTATATCGGCCTGGACCGAGATTCGACACTTACACTCCTCTGAACGAGACCGTCGAAAACATCTTCCTTGCCACCCAAGGCGAAGTTAGATACAAACGCCCGCCATACAAGAAGGAATCAGATAACATGCAGAAGTCTGGAAAGTTCTGCCGCTTCCACGAATCTCACGGGCATGATACCAATGAATGCCATCACCTCCGGGATCTGATTGAGGAACACATCAGAAGGAAGAAACTGGAACGTTATGTAAAAAGTCAGGACAGGACTCCAGCTCCTGCCAATGAAAACCCAAGGCTGCCCTCACCGGGGACCGACAGAGGAAACCGCAACGCTAGCAGCTCTAGTCAAGAGAAGATAGTGGTCCATACCATCTCAGGAGGGCCACACATCGCAGACAGAAGCTGGAAAGAGATGGAAAGATATGGAAAGTCGCTTAGAGACAACAAAGACCGTGTCAATTCGGTTATAGAAGAACGCCACCCGAAGCGGAAAGAAAGTGATGACATCACATTCGGCAAGCGTGACCTAGAAGGAAGGCAGTACCCTCACATGGATCCTATGGTTATCTCTGCCCGACTCGGTCCCGCCGAAGTTTACCGAATCCTGGTAGACACTGGAAGCTCAGTAAACATCCTGTTCAAACACGCATTCGACAAAATGAAGCTATCAATGAAGGATGTATCTCCCTGCGATAAACCACTACACGGTTTCACTGGAGATGCGAAGATGCCCCTCGGGCAACTGGACCTCTTTGTTGAGATTGGAAGCCATCCCCGCTCCGTTGTACGGAAACAGAAGTTTGTGCTAATAGAAAACCATTCGGCCTACAACGCCTTCTTAGGAAGACCAGCCTTGTCTGACTTCCAAATTGTCCTAGCCCCATGGTGCCTGAAGATGAAATTTCCAACAGACAATGGAGTAGGGGAAGTGGAAGGAGACCAGGATATTGCTCGAGACTGCTATGTGACTGAACTTCGCAATAACCATAGGAAGGATAAAGGGAAGGGTGTAGAGATTGCCCTCTGCACAAAAAGTCTAGAAGCATAGCAACTAAAGAAAGCCCCTCCTCTTCGATATACCAGCGACCCTTTCAATGAATTAGACCCTAGGGACAAAGAGGAGGAGGCCACCGCCGAGCCTGCAGAGACTATGGAGTTTATATCTGTAGACAAGCACGACTCAAGTAGACTACTGAAAATTGGGTCCCAACTAAAAGCTGAATTGAAGGAATAACTCATCGATTTTCTCCGCCACAACTTGGATGTATTCGCATGGTCACACGCTGACATGACTGGAATCTCCCCCGACATAGCCTGCCACGTATTAAACATTAATCCTACCAAGGCGCCTGTAAAACAAAGAAAGAGAAGTATGGGGGCAGAGCGATCAGCAGCCCTCGATGAAGAAGTAAAGAATCTATTCGCCAATGACTTCATACGAGAAGCTATCTACCCGGAATGGATCGCCAACCCGGTGCTGGTAAAGAAGGCTAATGGGAAGTGGCGAACCTGCATTGACTTTTCCAACCTAAACGACGCCTGCCCAAAAGATTGCTTCCCACTTCCCAGAATCGATCAACTTGTAGACAGCACAGCCGGGCATGAGCTCCTATCTTTTATGGATGCGTACTCAGGATATAACCAAATTCCTATGCATGCTCCCGACCAAGACCACACTAGTTTCATCACCGACCGGGGTCTGTACTGCTATAAGGTAATGCCTTTCGGACTTAAAAATGCAGGAGCCACCTACCGGCGCCTCGTCAACAAGATGTTTGCAGGGCTAATAGGACGAACTATGGAAGTATATGTGGATGACATGCTAGTGAAATCACGGAAAGCCAAAGATCACGTAAGCCACCTAGGCGAGATGTTCCAAGTACTTCGACAGTATGGAATGAAGTTGAATCCACTAAAGTGCTCCTTTGGAGTGTCATCGGGAAAGTTCTTAGGGTTCATCGTCCATGCCAGAGGGATTGAAGCAAACCCTGAACAAGTCCGAGCGCTAAGGGATATCAAAATACCTTCCACCCGAAAGGAAATGCAAAGCCTAAATGGAAAAGTGGCCGCCCTAAGCCGATTCATCTCCAAGGCGACGAACAAGTGCGTCCCCTTTTTCGAAGCTCTAAAGAAAGATTAAGGAAAGTTCGAATGGACTGACGAGTGCTTAACCGCTTTCCTTAACCTAATCGAACACCTCCAGAAACCACCGGTACTCTCGACTCCAAGCGAAGGCGAAGAATTATACCTATACCTTGCTGTGTCATCTCACGCCCTAAGCGCTGCCTTGGTAAGGGAAGACAACCGCACGCAACGACTAGTTTACTTCGTCAGCAAAAGGTTTACTGGGGCAGAAGTCAGATATCCTAAACTTGAGAAGTTAGCATACTGTTTACTAATCACATCACGGAAACTGCGTCACTACTTCCAGTCCCATTCCATCAAAGTTCTGACCAATCAACCACTGAGGCAGGTACTCCATCGTCCCGACACTTCCGAGCGACTACTTAAATGGTGCATTGAACTGAGTCAGTATGATATCACCTATCACCCTTGCACCGCCATCAAGGGACAGGCCATGGCTGATTTCATTGCAGAATTCACTACCAACGAAGATCAAGAGCAATTGGAAATAACAGAAGATATCAAGTGGAATCTCTTTGTGGATGGTGCATCGAACGGACAAGGCTCGGGGGCAGGTGTGGTAATAATCACTCCCAGGGGAAACAAACTGCACTATGCTATAAGATTGGAGTTCACCGCCACCAATAACGATGCAGAATATGAAGCAGTGATAGCTGGACTAGAAATTGCCATAGAAATCGGAGCCAATTCTTTGTGTCTTCATAGCGATTCTCAACTTATTGTTAATCAAATACTAGGAGAATTCCAAGCTCGAGAAGAACGACTCATAGCATATCTAAAGAAGACCAAGTTACTTCTCAACCGATTGGACCACTACTTAGTCAAACACATCCCTCGGGAAGGGAACCAAGAAGCCGACGAATTGGCAAAGCAAGCAAGTGTGAGAGACATCACCATCTTCGGGGCAGTAACCATCTCAAAGCAACTGGCCCCAAGTTTTGAAAAAGTGAATCTGGTAGCTACAACCGAAGAAGCAACTTGGATGACTCCTATCCGAGACTACCTACAGAGTGGCACACTACCCAACGGGCGTAACGAAGTCAAGAAAATCTTGAGGAAAGCATCCCGCCACACAGTACAAGAAGACATCCTCTATCGGCGCGGATTCTCTAACCCGTTATTAAGGTGTGTCGCTGGGAGGGAAGCCAAGGAAATCTTGTCCAACATCCATCAGGGAAGCTGCGGAGATCACACCGGAGGGCAAACGTTAGCAAAAAAGATACTCCGATATGGATATTTCTGGCCCACCTTAAGCAAGGATGCCTTAGATTTTGTCAAGAAGTGTGACAGATGCCAAAAATTTGCTAAGATTCCGCGGCTACCAACAACCGAGATTACTCAAATGACCATCCCTTGGCCCTTCGCAATATGGGGAATTGACTTAATCGGCGAGCTACCGATGGGCCGAGGCGGGGCCAAATATGCTATAGTGGCAGTTGATTATTTCACCAAATGGGTGGAAGCGGAACCGCTGAATAAAGTATCTTCAGCAAAAGTTATTAACTTCTTAATCAAAAATGTTCTATGCAGGTACGGAGTCCCACTCAAAATCATATCAGACAATGGACTTCAGTTTGACAGCGAGGAATTCGCCAACTGGTGCCAAGAACACGGAATTCATAAAAGCTTCTCATCCGTAGCATATCCCCAGGCAAACGGACAAGTCGAAGCAGTCAACAAAATTCTGAAAACTCTGATAAAAAAGAAGCTCGAAAAGTCAAAGGGCGCTTGGGTGGATGAACTCCCTACGGCACTATGGGCCTACCGCACATCTTTCAGAACATCAACAGGGCACACTCCTTTCTCTTTGGCATATGGATCAGAGGCTATGCTCCCAGTTGAAACCATTGTGCCTTCCCACCGTAGGATCCACTATAACCCAGAAGAGAATGAAGAACTCCTCCACATGTCTTTGGATCTAGTTGAGGAGAGAAGGAATGATGCAGTCCTTAAAGCAGCAGCACACAAGCAGGAAGTGGCAGCACAATAAAACTCCAAAGTCAAGCATCGTACCTTACAAGAAGGGGATCTTGTCCTCAAGCGAATCTTCCCTCGCCCCGGAGCACTAGACCCAATCTGGGATGGACCATATGTAATTCATAAAGATCTCCACAATGGAGCTTATATTTTGTCAACAGTGGACGGAGAGGTGTTCCAGAGGGCATGGAACATCCAGCACCTCCGTCGATACTTTTCTTAACTTGTACTGCCCATATGAAGTGAATTAACAAAGAGAATCAGTGGATGTAGGCCTTTTCATGCCGAACTACTTTAAAAAAAAACCTTGTCTCTTTTTAACTAGTTCCTTTATATCTTGGCTACTTGTTAACATTATCCTTTTCTGTTGAACAAAATTCTATGCATGTCGCATTTTCATTCGATGCACTCCACAGCGCAACTTCACCTGGACAAGACCTAACAGGTACTACGCGAATCTATGCCCTCGCCAATGAGACACTTTTGCTCCAGCATCCCTCTGCTGTGGGTTAACTCATTGCCCACGACGGCCCTTAAAGCCAACTGTAATGAGCCGATTATAAGCCACCGAGAAGGCCGACTATAGCCGAGGCAGCTCATTACGGCGTTTGGCTCGCCGGCAACTGTGAACCGACTATAAGCCCCAACATAAGGTGTGGCCAGCCAGGGGCAGTTCACAGTTGACGATCGACACCCACGCTAGCCGGCCACAGTAAATCGAATAATACCCACGATTACGGGCCATAATGGCTCGGGTAGTTACTGTGCACGATCTCGGCTCCGATGTGTCTTAAGTGCGGCTGTGGTAAAAAAGAATTAACTTCCCGCGGAGGCGTAAGATGGGTGACAAATGTCTCCAAGACCCACAGCTAGGGAAAGTGACTACAAAGCCCGTTTGCCACGAACTTAAGCACATCGAAGGCCTTCCGTGATTGGAAGTTTTACTTTTTCACCTATTTCAATTTTACTTAAAAAGCTTTCCTCCTATCCACTATAACAACCCCTAAATTACAGGATACAGAGTAGGAGATACTCGCCAATGGGTGCAGGGACTCACAATCGAATGGCAGGGCATTCAACTGCTTTCCATGCTCGGTCATACAAGATATTCAAAACTGCCATCTACAATTAGAGCATGAAAGGCGGTATTTTCTTCTTTTGTGTACAAATACATGACTATAATTTGTTCGCACCACACGCTAACATTGCAAGACATGAAATTATGTTTTAAACCAGAACCCGACATCAAACACAATTTAATTACAAAAATATACACAGCTATATTTCTCATACGACATGTCAAAATAACAGCAAACATTCAAAAGACGACAAAATCAGCTTAAGAATTACACGTCAAAAATAGGACTATTTATTACAAGTGGCAAAATATTACAACCTAAAGGCTATTTTACTGTTTTGAGACTAACATATACAACCCTGTCAAATCCAAAAAAAGGAGTTTTTTCCAGGTATAATCAAGGGGCCGGCTGCAGTGGAGTTTTATCCTTGTCCTGTTGACCACCTGTCCAGTCAGAGAAAGGATTCGTTAGCAATAAGCAACCAAGTTAATAGAGAAACTAAAAAAGGAAGACTTACCAGCGCCTGCTTCTCGACTGTCCTGATCGTCATCCTCTACTTGCACGCCTACCTCCTCAGCGGCAAGCAACCGCATACCTTCCTTCACCGCCACCTTCTCCTCCTTGGCAAATTGAGCCGTAACCGCATCCATGCTGAAGACCATGCCACCATCTTTATCCGCATCGGCCTTAGCCTCCTCCAAAGCCCGAAGGTAGATCTTAGCCATGATCCTGGGATAATCATCCATCCAGGATAGGTTGCCCTGCTTCCAGGTGCGGAAGTACAAGTCCATTCGGTATTCTCATTCACAAACGGTTCATTCGGCATTCTCACTCTCAATGGTTCATTCGGTATTCTCACTCTCAATGGTTCATTCGGTATTCTCACTCTCAATGGTTCATTCGGTATTCTCACTCTCAATGGTTCATTCGGTATTCTCACTCTCAATGGTCCATCCGGCATTCTCACTCTCAAAGGTCCATTCGGCATTTACTAATAGAGTTCATTCGGTACACACAAGTCTCATTCGGCGAAGGGAAGTTAGGTACCTGATTCGGCAAGCGTAGGCAAGTCAGTAGATTGATTCAGCTATGCAACAAATTTGGCTCAAGTGCTTCGTTCGGTAGGAAATAATGAGGGCCCTAGCTCTGTACTTATAGACGAAGGTGGACCTCCGAACCAACCGGTTCGGCGTCTGGAACCGGATGTGACTATTCAAAGGAGAAACAAAGCACGCCATGTGCTGGCACATAACCTGCTTTGGGGGGCAAATGTTGGGTATATTTCGACCTTGCCACCGGACCAAGCTCCATCCCACGACCACCAAACTGTCCCTAGCCGAACCAGGGTATCACCGGACCAACTCCATCTCCAAGCCCAACCTCCTTCCACCGAACCAAGTGCCACCGGACCAACCTTCTTCCATCCCACCGGACCAGCCTACTGTCACCGAACCAACCTTCTCCACACCGGACCAACCTCACCAGCCCATGCCGAACCATCTCCACACCGGACCAACCTCACCATCCCACCACCGGTCCAAGCAACTGCCGGTCCACTCTACACTCCAACCATCTCCGAACCAAACGATACCGAACCAAGACGTACCAGGCCAAATCACATCAGCCCAGGCCCGTCAGCAACTATACACATCCTAGACCCCTACCCCTAGCCTCACTCTATAAATAGAGGGGCAGGGGTACAACAATGGGGACGACTTTGAGAGCTCAAGCACGGAGAGAACTTTCAAACAACTTTCTTTTACTTGTATCAAAGCTTTGTACTTGTAATAAAAACAAGAGAAGAGAAATAACATATAAAGTGGACGTAGGCACATTCTGGCTGAACCACTATAAATTTGCGTGTATTTTTACAGTTTAGCCCCTGCTTTTCATATATTTGCATAAATCACTCAAATCACTAAGAACAACATAAGATCTACTACATCATACAACTTTGAGGTGTTTGTCCATTTTTTGTGCAAACATATGTCTAATCTCGGTTGGCCTTGGTGGGCGAAAGAGACAGTCCATAAATATGACAAAGGCACTGTTCAGCAACGCGTGCCCGTTGGGATGAAGTTGTGAAGGAGCGATTCCTAAATATGATAGCATCCCTCTGATATATTGATTGAAAGGAGGGAGAGTTCCGGCCGCGCAAGCATGGCGATAGAAAGCTGTATATCCTTCGGGCGGATTGTGCGGTCTATCAGCGGCACTGGGTAATAACACATCATCCAGAGATATGTTATGTTTCAAGCAAATTCGGCCCAATAAGGATTCGGAAATGTTAGATTGGACAGAGTCAACGGGGTCCTCGATAAATATTGCCTCTGGCAATTCATCTGGAGCTGGATCGATCACATCGGCAGGAATATCGGGAATCTCAAGCACCGGAGGAGTCGAGCTCTGTACCTCTTGTTGTTGGGAGCTCGAAGATTCCATAATTAACTAACTCATCAGAAAGCAACGTTAAGTTCATAAATAGCCCGTGCATGCCCCAGTGTAGTGTGTATGAATGTGTCATGCAGTACAAGTGCTGTGCATTACTTAAGCAAATTTAACAGATTGAAGCAAGATGTCAGTACAACAAAACTTGGGAATTTGAGAATGAAAATGACCATCATCGCTGACCGTCACTTCCACGCCATCCATACGCTACTGACCACTTCAAGTATAAATCAGTCGTATTATTGGTTAAGTCATGGTTCCATCGACAAGCTTCAAAAGGCAGTCAAGTATAGCCCTACAGTCAAGTCCAATTAGGCAAGGCCGAAGCTCGTCGGAGTGAAGTATGCTAAATTTCATTAAGTTCGTCAAGTTTCAACTGAAAATTGGTCACGTTCGAATCCATTGAGCGAGTCAGAAGAGTTGCACTCCCTGAACTGAAGACGTTTGAATCGATCACATCGGATCGATGTGCTTCGAATCGATAAAGGGTCGACTCGATGCATTTCGTATCGATGTAGGTCGTTGGAATGATATCCATAGCATCAGGCGAAGGAGCGCTTCGAGTCCATCAGGAGAACGTTCGTACCAACCCAGGAAAGCAACTTCGTATCAATCAAGATCGATACCTTCGAATCGATCGTGAAGTTATTAGTTCGAATCGATCGATACGAACCACGTCATCTCACAAGCATCGATTCGAAGCCCCGTAATCAGGATCGATACGAACTAATCCATCCCAGATCGATACGATATGAAGAGAAAGGAAACCCTTCGAAATCTCTCCTTCTCCAAGAAAGCCTTAGCACTTTGTCACGCTCCATCCATCGATTCGACCCATTGGACTCAGATCTCACAACAATTCCCCATTCCACCGTTCTCAAATTAGACTTAGTCCAGTAGTTACCTGGTTAAGTATGGATTGCGAGTGAAAGTGTAAAGGGATTGTTCGATTCGTGAAGGCTTATCTCTCAAGGTCTGGAAGATCGATGCGAAAGAGAAGCAGAGTAACAGTAAAAAGTAAAAAGAAAAAGTGAAGTTAACCACGCGTATTTATATGGGTTCCAGGGACGACTCAAGTCTCTTCGTCTCCCGGTCGTGTTGACCGATTGTAGTAGGTCGCTACCCCATCGATTCGAACGATCACTCGACTACACATCATCTTCGAATCCACCTTAGTTCGAATCCATCGACTCTTCGAATCCACTAAGGCGGCGTTAGCATGGGGCTTCCTCGATACAAAGCTACACCAATTCGAACCGCCATCGATACGAAGGAGTTTAAAAAAAAAGAATTGAAAACGCCGTGTACCTATCGATTCGAAGTACCAACCTCATATGCATTGACACACAGTATCGATACGAAGCACGAGGTCCCTCAAACCATCGGTTCGAGGCAGTCAACGGAGGAGGAATCTGGATCATTGTACCCCATTGTTTCGAAGTGCCTACTTCGAGACCATCGACTCGAAGCGGATTGAGAAACATAGATTCGAATAATCCTCTCGAATCCATCGAAAACGATCGAATGGGAATAAAAGCATCACTTTGAATATAAAGTTATTACTTGACTACCTTGTACAACGGTTCAGGAAAGGATCGATACCAAGGAACAGTCATAGATAATCATTAATGCACTGATTAAACTCAAATCTCAAATCGATTCAGGAAAGGATCGATGCAGAATTCGATAGCAAACCAGACTGGCAACGACTTACAAACATGCAACGCTCACCAAAGTCAAAGTGGTACATATACACACATATGCCTGACTAGTGTTTAATCTTTGTCATTTACAGGGATCAAATGTTCATCTCGTCATGACTCCAAAAAACTAACAGCCAGCCACAATTATACGACGGTCAATTACAGCGATACAGAATGCAACTTTCGGTAAAGCATGTCATAGCTATCCAATGAGAAACTGCAGCTTTTCAAAGCACGTCATGTTTACACAAGACGTACTTTGGGGGGCAAATGTTATCCCGCCTTCTGGCAAGGCCGTGACACCAAGGACTTGACTAGAGATCGGTGGTCGATTGTCTCGAAAGTTAATTACGCGCCAGGGTCGCTAGGGATATCGATGAATTTTGACCAAGTCCGGACCAGGCCAAAATTGCTAGGACATGACAAGCTAAGCCATGGGAGTCAACGTTCCAAGTTTTGGGTCAATCCGAGTTCGTATGATCGAGTTAAGATCCATGCAAGTTGGAAGGGAAGCAATGACTCGAATCCATTAATTCGAATCCATCAGGATCGAATCGATCGACAAACTAGGCTAGGTTTCACCTGCTTCGGGTCCGCGAAGTAAACTTGCTTCGAATCCATCAAGCAAGGCCTAATTCGAATCCATTGGACCATCCATTCCTTCGAATCCACAGAGCTGCAGACATAAGTCTTTCGACTCCATCAAAGGAAGTTCCTTCGAATCCACAAAGGCTAGTTACTCCGACTCCATCTCATAAGATACTTCGAATCCACCCTGTTTGAGACAACTTCGAATCGGTCACCCATGATATACCCTGGTCGATTCGAACATACATCTCTTCGAATCCAATCCCTCGAAACCATCGAGTCAAAGTAGCTGAAGTTATGGATTCGACCCAGTAAAACCGGAGTAAGAAGCGGATCAATGCGAGAAGCACGCGCCACGTCACTATGAGCATCGAGTCGACCCTATCGATTCGAAGGGATCGATTCGAAGTAGCCATGATTCACCAGAAATGCAACGTTGAATCGATCATAACTCGAGTTCTACAAGTCCAAATGCAATGAAATTTTCACAGAAGCTTAAGCACATAATGAAAAATGTTCCCACCAAATTTCAACTCGATTGGACACTTTCTTGATCGATTCGAACCAAGGGTCGAATCGATCCCAAAGTGGGCCCGGTTCTCCAGATTTCGGCCATGTGGGCCCCTGACGCACCAGAACTGGTCTCCCCGAATTTTAGGCGAAATATCAGCCTCCTACACCTATAAATAGAGCCCCTGGTCATTCAGAAAAGGGGTCGGACAATTCTAAGCACTAAAGAGCGCCCAGATTCTGCCAGATTTACTCCAGAACACCACCGCTGCTTTAGACCGAGACTTAGCATATAATTTCAGTTGTATTACAGTATAAAGAATTGTAATCTTCAAGTATCGAGCAATAAAATCATAAAACTTCATAGTGGACGTAGGCGAAACGCCGAACCACTCTAAATCGCTTGTCTTTGCAATTTACTTTCCGTTACTTGGAATTTTTGTTAGATAACCCACAGTTTTAATTTTCATTCTTCACTTTTATCTCTTCATAAACTTCCGAAGAGTGTTGTGCCCATTTTTGGTACAAACACATAGAATATAAAAGAATGAACCTTATAAACCGATAAAATCATTCGTGACTGTTGATGATGATTGGATGTGTGACGCCCCACCTCTATACCCACGCTAGCCAAGGACACTACGGGGTAGTGTCGTCAACTAGTGCGGAGAATAAGGCTGTTGAGGAGCGACCATCCGTGTAATTGCTTTGTGCGAGTACCGATATGCCAGATAAAAATATAACTTTTCATCTTAAGAGGAAATCCGACATACCGATGCAAACTCAAAGCTACTACACAGTGGCTATATGTACTTCGGAAACAAATATAGAAATAAACATAACACAATCAGTCACAGACAATTCATATCACAAAGGCGGAAATAGATATGAATATAACACAAGAAAGTGTACATCAGAGTAGTGGTCAAATAAGAACCACAATAACACAAAATAAAAGATACAAGTGCTAGCCAAAAGAATATGTATACATCAAGGAGTCTAATCTCAAATGTATACAACAAAAACTACTAAACTAGAGTAGTTAGGCAAAAGTCAGAAGATGGCTCCAGATAGGAAGTCAAGCAGAAGCACCTGTAAAATCTCAGTCTGACCCGAGTATTATTTAAGAAGAAAATAATAAACGGATCAGTCTAGCTATAATTATCAGATAAAATGAGATATAAGAAGAGATATAATAATAAAACGTATGATAACCAAAAATGTCATACTGTGTCAAGTATACATCAGAAAATCCACAAAAGTCATACAATATCTCAATAGTCTCAAAACACAGAAAAGAATGTCATATTCTTAATTTAATTCACTAAACCACAAATAATGACATACTTATCAATGCCAATTGTAAATGCTGGTGAAACATAAATTTCAGAAATCAATATCCAGAAATCACAAAAGTTAACGACACACGAATAAATATGAACATCGACGTAGTAAAGTGTTACGCCCGATGAACCAAAAGCACAATAAATCAGAAATCAATAATTAGAAATCCAGTAATCACAAGAAAAGGATGGCCAGTCCCACAAAAATACCTAGGCCAATCACAAGGGTTAATAACACACGAATTCACCAATGCACAAGTATTGATAGAACTTATTAATGTAAATCACGAAAATTGGTGAAACACAAATTCTAGAAATCATCAACTAGAAATCCAGAAAAATCACAAAAAGGGAAAGAGGCCTATCACAAGAACGGGAGCATTAAAGCTCACCAACACGTGTATCACAAGATGAGATGCTATCTCATGGTCGCTAACCATCAATTTTGAGCCGAAGCTCCACAAAAACGGTCCGAAGACCATGAGCCGAAGCTCCACAAGAACGGCCCGAAGACCATGAGCCGAAGCTCCACAAGAACGGCCCAAAGACCATGAGCCGAAGCTCCACAAGAACGATTTTCGCAGACCCACAGGTGTAAATTACACTAAGCTGGTAAATATATGAGTTTAGCTTCATGTCCCATAACCACTAGCTTAACTTAAATATTTACAAACAAATTGTAGACTTCCACTCGAATTCAAGTGTCAGTTACACTAAACAAGTAAATATATGAGTTTAGCTTCATGTCCCATAACCACTAGCTTAAGTTAAATATTTACGAGCAAATTGTAGATCTCCACTAGAAAATTGTCACAAGAGTTTCAATCGAACAAGTCAAAAAATTAACCGGCGAAGTAAATGCAAGCGTTTCATACCACTTGTTTTGCTAAGCCGTTTAATTAGATTTTCTCATATGAATGAGGTAAAGGTTTGTATATACTAATAGATTGGAAAACAGTTTTATAAACGAGCTTTGAAACAAAATAGTGTTGAAATCGTTTTGATGAAAGAGTTTTGATATATACTACTAGTATAGAAAAACCTTTATATTTTTAAAGTGACAAAGCATAGAAATGATTGTAGAAACAATCAGTCACCAAAATCCACATTCGAAGATGTGAAGCAAATCCATAGAAATCGATACCAAATCCATCAAAATGGATATTCCCAAAAATCAAAAGAAAGAAGTCATCAAAGTCGATAATAAGCGATAACAACTAACTTGATCAACAAAAATCGATAAACATTGGAAATCCACTCAAAACAGCCTTAATAGGCAAAAATAAACATTTCCAGACGTTTGGGATACCGAATCATACGTCTGGACCATGACCAAACGTCTGGTTTTGAATCCAGACGTCTGGTTTCGTTCTTTGGAAAATTATCCAGAGAACACCCAGACGTCTGAAACCTCAAGTCAAACGTCTGAGACTCATCCAAACGTCTGATCTGAGATTTCAGACGTCTGGAAATAGTTTCTGGCATTTTTTTAATAATCTGCGTGCATACACTTTTCTCTCCAGGTCCAAACCAGACGTCTGGACTTGGTCACCAGACGTCTGGTCACCTGGTTTGGGCAACATTTTGCCTAGGCCAAAGTGGCCAAAACGTATCGGAAGCGATCGGATGAGCAACAGTGACTAAGGATTTACGCCCAGCGACAACCCGGCCTTAAAGGCTCCTCGATACACTCCGAATATCAATGTCCAAATATCCATAGAAGGATTTTCATAAAATTGAACCAAAACACCAAAATTGAAGAATTCACAAAACCAATTCAAATCACAACAAGTGAACACGAAATAGATGATAGGAATTCATACCTAACAACAAAGATAGTTATAGGCATAGATGTGAGATAAAAATCTCACCTTTGAACCCAAAACAATGGAGGAGAAGCTTGAAGACAAGGGAGGAACAACCACTCTTCAATCCCAACTCAAGAAGCTTGAATCTAAGCTTTAAAAGAAGAACATTCCCAAAGTTAGATTTAGGAATTTCTAAAATTGAAGAAGGAAAGAGTTGGAGAAGATGAAGAGAAGGCTTACCAATAGCTTCTTCTTGAATTTGGAGATAGAACTTGGATTTGCAAAGATGATTAGGGCTTTGAATTTCCTAATTCTTTTTCTCTTCCCCCATTTTTGATAAAGCTTGAGTTGTATTAGGAAATGGGAGTGAATGAAGAGAAGTGGGGGTGGAGCTAGGGGCTTGTGTTAGGATATAGGGCTGAAACCCAAACTAAAGCCCTAAGTGAAAAAGTAGCAAAATTCTACTATCTCCAAACATATCGAAGTTTATACTCAAAAAGGTCGCAAACGTCATTTTGAACTCAATGGAAGTGGTCTCGAGTCCTAATTCGACTGTTTGCAAAAAGTAGCTTTTCAGACTTCAATCCGATTAACGATTCTATATTTAAATAAAATATTTAAATATTCAATCGTAAAAAAAATGCGGGTTGTTACAAGATGTTATCTCTTTGATTGATTATTCGATTAATATGAATGTGCACATATCGCTTATTGAATGATGAGTCGTGCTCGGCCAGTTTATGAGCATCAACTATTAACTGTTGATTTGAGCATTTGAGTATGGTTGGAAAATTTGGTTTTTGAAAAATATTTAATCAATGGAGAAACTGCATGTTTAACATGGATTTTGAAGTGAATATATATTTGAATTTCCCCCTGTATCACTTTAAAGAGTAATGGATACCATTTGAAAGTGTAACGACCCGTATTTTTACGGATCAAAAGATTGTAAAACAGTTGTCATTAGATCGTAATGTTGTTAAGTCGTTCAGAATTTAGGTCGATTAGAGCTTAAGTCGTGTAGAAGTTAGGTCGTGTGGAAGATTAAGTCGTGGAGCGACCTAAAGAAGTTTGCGACTTAAGAGGTAGACGACTTAGGAGTTAACGGCTTAAGTTAGTAAGCGACTTAAGGAGGGTAGCGACTCAAGAATTAGTGGCAACGACCTAGTAGTTAGCGGCTTAAGGATTAGCTGTATAGGAGTTAGCGAGTCTACGACCTAAGGAACTAAGCGGGTTAACGACCTAGGGAGTTTGGGTCGTTCGAGCGACTTAAGGAGTTGATGTAGTTAGGTCGTGAGCGACCTATGGGGTGCTGTGCTTAGTTAGGTCGTGAGCGACCTAAGTTTAGCAGTTGAGTAGTTAGGTCGCGACCTTGGTTGAGTCCTTAAGTCGCAAGGATGATGAGTCGTTGAGTTGTGAGTGTTAGACCGTGTACAGTTAGGTCGCGTGTGTGTTAGGTTGTGACCTCTGTTAAGTCGTTGAGTCGTAAGTCGTTAAGTCGTCCAAACGACTTAGGTAGAAATGCAGCAGTGTGTTGAGTCGCTAAGTCGTACCCTAGTTAACTCGTTAGGTCGGCATGGTTGCTAAGTCGCTTGTGTGTGTTAGGTCGTAGGTCGCACGTATATGTTAAGCCGCGCAAGTGTTAAGTCAGGGATGGTTAAGTCGTAGGTCGGAGAGGTTTGTTAAGTCGTGGACGACTTAAGGGGGCGGACGACTTAGGGATTTCAGCCTATAAATACATGGGGTTTTCTTCACTTTTTGGGATCTGGATTTTTAAGCGACGAAGTCCTGCCATTTTGGGAGCTCGAGTGCTGCACTTCTTCACTTCTTTTCTCCACTCTAATCTTGTGATTCCTTCCATCCAAATCGAAGATCCAAGAGCTTAGATCGAAGATCTTCATCTATCGAAGAGAGATTTCATCGGTTAAAGCGGAATTTTGGTAGATCGAGTTAGATCCTTCGCTGTCCAGATCTGAAGGGTGTTGCTTTTGAAGTGTTTAGGTGATTCGGTGAGTGGTGATTATCTCTCACATGGACCCAAAGGAGTATATTGGACCGATGGCTTGATTGTGTGTTAAAGATAGTGATTTTCATGCATTTTCATAAACTTAAGTATAGATCCATTGTTCATGATGATTTGACATCCATTTTACTACATGTTAACCTATGCAAGTTCATTCATCAAGTTGTAGAGATATTGCTCATGATTCATGCTTGTTAGATTTGGACTCTTTATTTACAAGATTGCCATTATTTTTATAATTGTTTATTTGATCATGATTGAATGCTTGATTACTTGGATTTATGATTGACTTGATTGATTGTTATAAATTAGTTGATTGATGATTTGATTTAGACAAGATGGTCGAAGATGATTCAAAAGCTAAGGGAAAGGCTCTTGAATTGGGAAAAGCTGCTCGTGGCATATGTGGCGATTGATGAAGCTCATATGGATAGATTTGAAGATGATGTTGAGATGAGGCTTTGCTATGATGAGATGAAGCGAGGCATGATGTGAGATAGCCTTGGTTTAATTTAGACGGGATCATTCCAAGCATGTGGTAACTCGGTGAAATGGTTCGAGTGAGAGGATAATGGTTGGCTTGAGAGGAGCTTGAGCTAGTATGAGAATAGTCGTCGAGGAGGATGACTAGAAGGTTGAGATTTCATCGTTGTTGAAGGTTCTAGCAGGCTCAATGCAAGAGTACGCTGGGCAGATTCGATAGTCGCAAAAGACTACAGTTGGTGGTCGAGTACTCTGGGCAGATTCGATAGTCCTAGGCACGGGCTACGACGACGTGCGGAGTTCTGTCTAGAACCGGGGTTACCATTAGCTCTTGACTGACGGCTGAAAGAATGTGCCGGTCATTCAATTAATGGTGGTATCGAAGCAGTGATAACAATGATAGCCAGAGTCATGAATGTTTGGTTGTATCGTCATTCGGTCTCAAGAGCAATATTTTCTAGGTGCTTATCTGATCTTGGTTTAGGCCTTGGGGGTTTGTACTTGGAAAACATTGACCTTGACTCGAGTGATAATTGCTTTACTTTAAATGTGTGCTTTACTATGTTTACTTTTGCTTAGTGTGTCTGGGGGCTATCACTGTAGAAAGAGGTGGAGTGGGAGGGTTGGATTCCTATTCCTTTTACCTTTATGCTCTTTTGGTATGTTGTTAGTTAATTTACCGCTCACTAAGACTGTTGTCTGACTCAAGGTTTTATGTTCAACTCTTATTACCTTGGGCTGTTCATCCGTTTTGGGATGGGCAGACTAGGTAGCAGGTGACAGGTGCTGTTCTTAGTTTCCAACGATGTTGATGACGAAGACGAGCTGGAGGCTTGCATATTATTTTCTTACTATATGTACTGGATGTTCCGCTGCTTGTATATTCTATGAGTGATATGTAGTGAGGCTTGTTGTACTGACTATTCAAATGTTTGTATTCAACTATTATGAAGCTTAATTGATGAGATTCTATTTTGTGAAGCTTCACTATATATATTCTCTATTGTATTTTTATCCTTGCGCTGTGAGTAATACGATAGATTCTGCTGTTTTAACTTACCTTGACGGTCGGCCATGGTTGCCTGGCACACTTTACAGCGCGCTATTTCCTTGATTCGGTGCAGGGGTCATGTGCGGTCGTCACATTTGGTATCATAGCTTTGGTTAATCGATTTTACCCAACGCTCGCTGACGTAACTACGTATGAGAGGCGTAATTTTATTTTGATGGATGATTACTATATATAATATAGTAGCTTAGAAGAATTTGAGTTCTTTATGCAGTTGTTTCTCAAGGTGTGCTGATCATTTCTTTTATAGATACTAAGAATGAGTCGAAGAGGGAGACCAGCTGCTAGGGAAGGCCGTGCTGCTGAGGGGGCTGCTGATTATGCTGCTATGTTCGAGGCTATGATGACTTCGATCATGAGAAGGATGCTAGCTCCGGGGCCATCAGTAGATGTTGGAGTTCAAGTTCAAACTCCAAAACCGGTGGATTTTGCTAAGCTGTGTAAAGATTATACTGCTCTTGGAGGAAAGGTTTTCTTGGGAACAGAGTCAACCATTGAAGTTCAGAGATGGATAGATTCTTGTAGAAGAATCTTTGGTGACTTGGGAATCGAGGATGCAACCAAAAGGAAGCTCGCATCAAGACAACTTCAAGGAAGAGCTTCTGACTGGTGGAACTCTATCACCATCGATACTCCGGAGGAAGAAATTACTTTGGAGCAATTCCAAGTCAGATTTGAAGCTAAGTTCATTTCTACAGCTCAGAAATCTGTTCTGTTTAAGAAGTTTGTGGAGCTCAAGCAAGATGGAAGACCAGTTCTTGAGTATGTTTCTGAGTTTGAAGCTTTGTCCAAGTATGCCCGGTCGTATATTGAATCTCCTTATCAAAAGAACGAGAAGTTTGTGACAGGCTTGGACAGTTATCTTGGGAGGCAGTTGGTGGATCATTTGGACGATCCATTTGAGAAGCTTGTAGAGAAAGCTCTCAAGCACGAGAATCTGTTTCCTAAAGAAGGATCTGTTGTTGCTGTGACCAAGGAAGAGTCTAAACCACAACAGGGTGGAAACAAGAAGAGGAAGCAGCAGCAGCAAAAGGGTAAGGATGGCCAGAAGAAGCCGAAGAGCGAAGTGACCTGCTACAATTGTTAGCAGAAGGGCCATTTTTCCAGAGATTGCAAGAATCCAAAGGTGCCGGTGAAGTGCCACAACTGTGACAAGTCGGAGCATATTAAGAAGAATTGTCCAGAACCGCGGAAGGACAAGCAGATTGTGCAAGCTTATGCTTTGGGGGCTGTTCCATCATCTTCAAAAGCTCCTACCGCTAAAGAGAAAGGAAAGAGTGTGGTGGTTCAAGGTACTCTTTCCATATGTGGTGTTCCAGTTAGAGTGTTATTCGATACTGGGGCGTCACATTCTTTTGTTTGTAATGAACTTGTATGCCGGTTGGGTTTAAAATCGGATATTGTTGATAGACCATTGATTGTGACTAATCCAGTTGGGGGTTCGTCTTGTCTGTGTATGTTATGCCGTGGTCTGATTGTATCGAGTCATGATTTCTCTTTTGTTTGTGATTGTTTTGTTCTGAATTTTGCGGGGTTCGGAATTATTTTTGGTATGGACTGGCTTAGGAAGTATGCGGCAAAGGTTGATTGTGAAAGGTTGGAGGTGACAGTCGAGAATGTGGAGGGGCGAAAGGTTGTGATATGATGTAAGCATGAGGAAGGCGTCTTCATGAGCTTCATGTATTCGCTGGTTGTTCCACGGGATGGACTGTCATCGGTGCCAATCGCTAATGGATTTGAGGATGTCTTTGATGAGGTCAAAGGGTTACCGCCGCATAGAGAGATCGAGTTTCGTATCGATTTAGTTGAAGGAGCCAGACCTGTTGTGATGCCTCTTAGGCGGATGGCGCCTAGGGAACAACAAGAGTTGAAGGTGCAAGTTGATGATCTTTTACAGAAAGGATTCATTCGGCGTAGTGTGTCCGAATGGGGTGCACCAGTTGTGTTTGCAACCAAAGCAGATGGATCGTTGAGGTTATGTGTGGATTATCGTGAGCTGAATAAAGTGACTAAGAAGAACAAGTATCCATTGCCGAGAATAGATGACTTGTTTGATCAGCTTCACGAAGCTAAGGTGTTTTCTCAGATGGATTTGGCAATGGGATTTCACCAGTTAAGAGTGGCTAAGGATAGTGTGCCGAAGACTTCTTTCAGGACACCATCCGGTTTCTTTGAGTGGCTGGTAATGCCGTTTGGATTGACCAACGCACCAGCATATTTTGTGGATCTTATGAATAGAGTGTTCAGAGATCAGTTGAACAAGTTCGTACTAGTGTTCGTGGATGATATTTTGATTTATTCCAGAACTGAAGAAGAATACAAGACGCACTTGCGTATTGTTTTGGAAATCCTACGGAAACATCAGCTGAAGGCTAAGTTTTCGAAGTGTCACTTCTGGAAGAGTGAAGTGAGGTTCTTAGGCCATATTATCTCTGGAAGCGGAATAGCGGTTGATCCCGCCAAGATAGCAGCAATCCAGGATTGGGGTAGACCTAAGAATGCATCTGATGTGAGAAGTTTTCTTGGATTAGCTGGATATTATCGTCGATTTATCAAAGACTTTTCCAAGGTGGCTGCACCATTAACAGGATTGACGAAAAAGAATCAAGTATTCAGATGGGATGCTAAGTGTAAGCAAGCTTTTGGAATCCTGAAAGAGCGACTGACAAGTGCTCCTGTTTTGACTATTCCAAGTGGAAATGATGAGATGGTGGTTTACACCGATGCATGTGGTACTGGACTTGGAGCAGTGCTGATGCAGAAGAATAGAGTTGTTGCGTATGCAAGTCGAAAATTGAAGCCGCATGAAAGGAATTATCCGACTCATGATTTGGAGTTGGCAGCGATTGTATTTGCTCTGAAGATATGGAGACATTACCTATTGGTAGTTCGGTTCGAGTTGTTTACAGATCATAAGTCGTTGAAGTATCTTTTCTCCCAAAAGGATTTGAATCTTCGGCAGCAACGATGGCTAGAGTTTTTGGCATCATATGATTTTGGTATAGCCTATACTCCGGGAAAGGGTAACGCAGTGGCAGATGCGTTAAGTCGAAGACATGCAGGATTGGGTGCCATGTTTTCAGAATGGAAGAGTCTCGAGTATTTAGCTGAATTCGACTTCAGGCCCAGATGTGAATTGGAACCTGAGATGTTGGCAAACTTATCGATAAGACCGACTCTTGTGGAAAGAATCGGCGAGAGCCAAAAGCGAGACGATAAGCTTGTCAGGATTATCCGTGATTTGGAATCTGGATTGGACCCAGAAAAGGATAAAGGATTCGAGGTCGATCGAAAGGGTTGGCTTCGGAAGCAAGGACGACTAGTTGTTCCCGATATAGATGAATTGAGAAATGAAGTTCTGAAGGAAAGTCATCACTCGAAGCTGACAATTCATCCAGGTGGAAATAAGATGTATCGGGATATGAAGAGAACCTATTACTGGGAAGGTATGAAGAAGGATGTTGGAAATTTCATTTCCAAGTGCATGAACTGCCAGTTGGTAAAAGCCGAGCAGAAGAATCCCAGTGGATTGCTACAGCCATTAGAAGTTCCTACATGGAAGTGGGAGCAAATATCGATGGATTTTATCGATGGGTTACCTAGAACAAGAACGGGAAATGAAGGGATTTGGGTCATCGTAGATCATTTGACTAAGAGTGCAAGATTCATTCCTGTTCGATCAACCAGGACTGCATCAAAGTTGGCTGAGCTGTATGTAAAGTGGATAGTTCGATTCCATGGTATTTCGAAGAGTATAGTGAGCGATCGAGACCCATTGTTCACTATTGGATTTTGGAAAAGCTTCCAGGAAGTTTTGGAAACCGAGTTGTGTTTGAGTACAGCTTATCATCCCCAAACAGATGGTCAGACCGAGAGAGTCAACCGAGTTTTGGAAGATCTCCTTAGAGCTTGTTTTTTAGATTTCGGAGGATCATGGGAAGATCACCTTCATTTGGTGGAATTTTCGTATAATAACAGTTACCAGTCAAGCATTGGTATGGCACCGTATGAGGCATTGTATGGAAGACCGTGTAACTCTCTGACATGTTGGTTAGAAACAGGAGAAAAGCTGATACTTGGGCCAGAAATGATTCGACAGACTTCAGATTACATAGAAATCATTCGGCAACGAATGAAGGCAGCCCAAGACCGACAGAAAAGTTATGCCGACAAGCGTCGTAAGGATTTGGAATTCGACATAGGTGATATGGTTTTCGTGAAGATTTCTCCACTGAAGAATGTTATTCGATTCAGGAAGAAAGGAAAGTTGACTCCGAGATTTGTTGGACCATTCCCGATCATCGAGCGAATTGGAAAGCTCGCCTATAAATTGGAGTTACCAGAAAAGATGTCGAGTGTGCACAATGTTTTTCACATATCATATCTACGGAAGTATGTGCATGACTCGAATACAGTAGTTTCTGCAGATAGCTGTGAAGATTTTGAGATTGATCCAGTCGATAAGAGACCTCGTAAGCCGCTTCGTGTTGTGGCGACTGATACGAAACAGCTTAGGAGGAAGGTAGTTAGGTTGCTCAAGATACAATGGAGTGATGATGTTAACGACTGTACATGGGAGGTGGAAGAGAGGATGAAGGCAGCTCATCCTGAACTCTTCGAGGTATGGCCATAAGGTGTCGTGTCATCTCACGACATTGTAACTTGTTCTAGTTTTAGAATTCTGCATGCTAGGCTAGAGTTGGACGCATGGTTTGTTGATTGCTATGGATGGTAGGCATGCAGAATAGTTTTTGATTGCTCTTGTTTGTTTGGAATTTCGGGGGCAAAATTCCTAAGGGGGAGAGAATGTAACGACCCGTATTTTTACGGATCAAAAGATTGTAAAACAGTTGTCATTAGGTCGTAATGTTGTTAAGTCGTTCAGAATTTAGGTCAATTAGAGCTTAAGTCGTGTAGAAGTTAGGTCGTGTGGAAGATTAAGTCGTGGAGCGACCTAAAGAAGTTTGCGACTTAAGAGGTAGACGACTTAGGAGTTAACGGCTTAAGTTAGTAAGCGACTTAAGGAGGGTAGCGACTCAAGAATTAGTGGCAACGACCTAGTAGTTAGCGGCTTAAGGATTAGCTGTATAGGAGTTAGCGAGTCTACGACCTAAGGAACTAAGCGGGTTAACGACCTAGGGAGTTTGGGTCGTTCGAGCGACTTAAGGAGTTGATGTAGTTAGGTCATGAGCGACCTATGGGGTGCTGTGCTTAGTTAGGTCGTGAGCGACCTAAGTTTAGCAGTTGAGTAGTTAGGTCGCGACCTTGGTTGAGTCGTTAAGTCGCAAGGATGATTAGTCGTTGAGTCATGAGTGTTAGACCGTGTACAGTTAGGTCGCGTGTGTGTTAGGTTGTGACCTCTGTTAAGTCGTTGAGTCGTAAATCGTTAAGTCGTCCAAACGACTTAGGTAGAAATGAAGCAGTGTGTTGAGTCGCTAAGTCGTACCCTAGTTAACTCGTTAGGTCGGCATGGTTGCTAAGTCGCTTGTGTGTGTTAGGTCGTAGGTCACACGTATATGTTAAGTCGCGCAAGTGTTAAGTCGGGGATGGTTAAGTCGTAGGTCGGAGAGGTTTGTTAAGTCGTGGACGACTTAAGGGGGCGGACGACTTAGGGATTTCAGCCTATAAATACATGGGTTTTTCTTCACTTTTTGGGACCGGATTTTTAAGCGACGAAGTCCTGCCATTTTGGGAGCTCGAGTGCTGCACTTCTTCACTTCTTTTCTCCACTCTAATCTTGTGATTCCTTCCATCTAAATCGAAGATCCAAGAGCTTAGATTGAAGATCTTCATCCATCGAAGAGAGATTTCATCGGTTAAAGCGGAATTTTGGTAGATCGAGTTAGATCCTTCGCTGTCCAGATCTGAAGGGTGTTGCTTTTGAAGTGTTTAGGTGATTCGGTGAGTGGTGATTATCTCTCACACGGACCCAAAGGAGTATATTGGACCGATGGCTTGATTATGTGTTAAAGATAGTGATTTTCATGCATTTTCATAAACTTAAGTATAGATCCATTGTTCATGATGATTTGACATCCATTTTACTACATGTTAACCTATGCAAGTTCATTCATCAAGTTGTAAAGATATTGCTCATGATTCATGCTTGTTAGATTTGGACTCTTTATTTACAAGATTGCCATTATTTTTATAATTGTTTATTTGATCATGATTGAATGCTTGATTACTTGGATTTATGATTGACTTGATTTATTGTTATAAATTAGTTGATTGATGATTTGATTTAGACAAGATGGTCGAAGATGATTCAAAAGCTAAGGGAAAGGCTCTTGAATTGGGAAAAGCTGCTCGTGGCATATGTGGCGATTGATGAAGCTCATATGGATAGATTTGATGATGATGTTGAGATGAGGCTTTGCTATGATGAGATGAAGCGAGGCATGATGTGAGATAGCCTTGGTTTAATCCAGACGGGATCATTCCAAGCATGTGGTAACTCGGTGAAATGGTTCGAGTGAGAGGATAATGGTTGGCTTGAGAGGAGCTTGAGCTAGTATGAGAATAGTCGTCGAGGAGGATGACTAGAAGGTTGAGATTTCATCATTGTTGAAGGTTCTAGCAGGCTCAAAGCAAGAGTACGTTGGGCAGATTCGATAGTCCTAAAAGACTACAGTTGGTGGTCGAGTACTCTGGGCAGATTCGATAGTCCTAGGCACGGGCTGCGACGAGGTGCGAAGTTCTGTCTAGAACCGGGGTTACCATTAGCCCTTGATGGACGGCTGAAAGAATGTGCCGGTCATTCAATTAACGGTGGTATCGAAGCAATGATAACAATGATAGCCAGAGTCATGGATGTTTGGTTGTATCGTCATTCGGTCTCAAGAGCAATATTTTCTGGGTGCTTATCTGATCTTGGTTTAGGCCTTGGGGGTTTGTACTTGGAAAACATCGACCTTGACTCGAGTGATAATTGCTTTACTTTAAATGTGTGCTTTACTATGTTTACTTTTGCTTAGTGTGTCTGGGGGCTATCACTGTAGAAAGAGGTGGAGTGGGAGGGTTGGATTCCTATTCCTTTTACCTTTATGCTCTTTTGGTATGTTGTTAGTTAATTTACCGCTCACTAAGACTGTTGTCGGACTCAAGGTTTTATGTTCAACTCTTATTACCTTGGGCTGTTCATCCGTTTTGGGATGGGCAGACTAGGTAGCAGGTGACAGGTGCTGTTCTTAGTTCCCAACGATGCTGATGACGAAGACGAGCTGGAGGCTTGCATATTATTTTCTTACTATATGTACTGGATGTTCCGCTGCTTGTATATTCTCTGAGTGATATGTAGTGAGGCTTGATGTACTGACTATTCAGATGTTTGTATTCAACTATTATGAAGCTTAATTAATGAGATTCTATTTTGTGAAGCTTCACTATATATATTCTCTATTGTATTTTTATCCTTGCGCTGTGAGTAATACGATAGATTCTGCTGTTTTAACTTACCTTGACGGTCGGCCATGGCTGCCTGGCACACTGTACAGCGCGCTATTTCCTTGTTCGGTGCAGGGGTCATGGGCGGTCGTCACAGAAAGTGATATATGAAATATGGTTTATCTAGACATGGTTAATAAATAAAAAAAAGGTTATTCAAACTGAAAATTTGCTAGTTTGGATTCCCGGAGTTTTTGAAATTTTTTTAAGATTCTAAAAATATAATAGTATAATTTGAAATTATTTTCTGAATAGAATTGTTGTAAATGATTTCAAAGTGATTTCAAAAAGGGATTTTGAAAAGAAAAAAAATGAAGTCCGAAACTCACTTCTCTCGCTGGAAAATAAATTTTGGTGATGACTACATCATCATCGACATTCATTTTTGAGTTTCAAAGTGGGGGAGGCCACTTTAAGTAGCTTTGCTACTCGATTGTTTAATGAAATTGATTTGATTCAAATCCCTGAAGTATGATTTGATATTCGAAAGGTATATGTATATATCTATTTGAAATGAACCCGATGTTCAATTCTCGAGTTTCCGGATTGAATAACATTATGAATGCTTGTACCCTATGCATTGGGATTGATTGATTGATTGTGCATCTTGTTGAGATGATTGATTGCTGATTTCCAATTTGAATTGGAATTTGATTTTTCCGACTATTCTGAATAGTCGAACACTTCCAAATTGAGAATTAATTTTTAAAGCCAAGCATTTTCAGAAAGTATAAAAGTGTTCTGGAAAGTATATAAAGTTTAGTTTTGAAAATTTTAAAATAAAGGTAAATAGAAGATGGATAAGTTTTAAAATGTTAAATATTTTGATAAGTAAAATAAATAAGATTATTTTGTATTATACAAAGAGGAAATTGGTTTTGAACCGCTTTAAATGAAATTGAGTTTCAAGAAATGCTTTGGACTTCATAAATACTTATAAAACCTTATTTATTTGCAAAATGATTTTGAGAGAAACTTTTAATTATGTACAAACATGAAATCCAGTTTTGAAAAGTTTTATAAGGAATTAGTTTGAGAAATGTTTATAAAGAAAAAATAATTTATAATAATAATAATAAAATAATAAAATAAAAATTTATAAGGTCAGTTATGTATAAAGGATTTTCTGTAAAGTATTTGACTTTGAAAAGAAATTGTGGTTTTAAAACTTAGTTACTTACAAAGTGATTTAGAAAGGAAGTTGATTTTATATAGATACGACTTTATGTAAATATGAAACTGAAGTAAATTTTGAAAACTGAAGATTAGAATTTTAAAATATATGAATATTGAATAATATTCAATTTGAAAAATGATAGTTGAAATCATATATGAATTTGAAGCTGAACTGGTATTTGAAAGTGATTGATTACGAGAACCTCTGACTATATAAAAATATTGATTTGGAAGTTTTCGAACTTATATAAAATGAATTGTATAAGTATGAAGTTAATTCGAAAACTATCGATTTGAAAGGTACTCGATCTTGAAAGTGATACTCTTATATATAACAGAATTTATATAAGTATGATTTTGAAGTGATGATTTGAAAAGGTACTATGTATGATATACATTTTGAAATTGTAGATATGGGAAGTACCTTCTGCTTGATTATCCGCTTTGTGGCCACATTGTGGATACATTCTATTGATTCTTTGATTTGATCCCAGATGAACTTGGGTGGATCCAGAAATGGGTCCTAATCGATGTAGGTTGTTCGGACATAATACTCATGAGTTTCCTTCGACTCGGCTACATAGCGAAATTCGCAAGGCTGTGAAGGCTTATGGTTACGGATATTTCCTAGGGGAACCAGGCGAAACCATTGTGTAACTGCGATCTATGGTCATTTTTGGCATAATCCGCCTGGGTAGAGTGACTGCCCTGAGGTACGGATGTTTCCTGGGGGAACCAGGCGAAACCATTATGTATCTGCGGTCCACATGGCATAATTCGAGGGGGCAGATGATTACCTTGAGTCTATGGGTGACAGCGACGTAACCACCAACGTTACTATTAAGTAAACTACGATCCATGTGATTATTTGCATAACGTAATTCGTAGAGCAGTGATTGCTCATAGGTACAGATGTTACCTGGGGGATCCAAGCGAAACCATTCTGTATCTACGATCTATGGTTGTTTTGGATGTTATGGCATAAGACGTGGGGTAGTGACTGCCTAAAGTCACCTGAGGCAACGTCGCTTTGTCCTCTCGACTTAGCGAGAGAGCGACCTTAGGGACTGTGTTCCATGACGATCCCGTTCGTTTGATTTCGGTGATTGGATTGTACTTTCCATATCTATTTTAAAGTTTTCCAAGTATTTTCACTGGATGTTGAAATGGGTCTACTAAGTACTTAGAGAATTTTAGTCTTGCGCCTGATCAACGTATTACTAGATTCTGTAAGAACGAGGATAAACTTGTTGAAACATCGAGTTATCAAAAGTATTTCGTTATAAAAGAATTTTTAACAAAGAAATTTTTTTAAGCATTTAAAATTTGAATATAAAAACCACTCAAATTATCTATTGGTGTAATTAAGAAACAAATAGAATAAATACGTAAGTTGTATATAGACCAATCTAATTGCATTTACAGTTTTGATTCAGGTTTGAATACACGATTTTAAGGTAATTCACACCTGTCCGATTTAGGAATGTTCGCTCGATTCTCGACGACGAATACCGATACAGATTTTTGATATGAATCTGAAGTTCTCTATCATAGTTTATTACTATGTAAGGAGGATGGAAGTTTCTAATCAAGAGGTCGGATTAGAGTCTGCACTAGAGTAGTCGAGTTACCAATACTAGTTCGGAAAATAAAGTTGCGTATTCAAATAAGAGATCGAAATTGTTATACGTACGAATGGTATATATATATCGTACGGATTCTAATAAAATGATTGTATGCTATGGTTGCTAGCTATGATTGTTTCTTGCTTAGGATTTCTATACTGTTTGGTTGCATGTAGTTTGACATTATCCCAATTAGTTGCATTACATTTATAAGTTGCACATAATTGTATTAATGATTCTTATGTTTTATAAGTTGATTATTTTGAGTAAAATATATCGTATGTTAAATTTTTTACTTCGTTCATTTCCGAGGACGAAAAGTTTTGAGTGGGGGAGATTGCAACGAACCGTAATTTTAACTATTTTAAATTATTAAATTTAATATAATTTTTGAATTAAAATGGTTAAAAATAAAATTTAATGATTATTAATGTAATTTATTTATATGAACGTAGATAAAATTTTAAATAACAAAATTCGATATGAAAAAAAATGATTAACTAAAATTTAAATATTGAAATATTAATTTTTATGAGTCAAATAAATAAAATTTTCTAATATTGTAGATATCTGGATATATATATATATTTTGAAAACCATAATAAATTTCAAAATGTGAATATGATAAATATATATGTGCATATGTACTTCACCATTTCAAATTTTTGATAAAATATCTATGTGTATATATACAAGCTCCATGATGCAAATTTCAAATTTTTGATGACAAATATATATATATATATATATGAATATATGTTTATAAGAATAAGGTATATTTAAATATGTGTATATCTAAAGGTATACGTAAGTATGTAAAAAATGTGAATATGTATATGAAATAGAAATATTTATATATAAATGTATGAATATATATATATACACACATATGAAGCTTCATGATGATAATCTCAAATCAAGCATACACAAACATAAAATTCAAGCACATAAAAGATCAAATCGAGCATACAATAAATCACATCAAGCTTATAAAATCAAATCAACACACAATAAATCAATTCACATATAGAATAAAATCAAATCAAATCAGCCCACATTGAATAAAAATGAAAGATGAGAATCTGTACATGAAAATACAATATCAGCCACCCTAGTATAGATCTCAGCCACCCTATATTGCATTGTGCATTTCCCCTTCTCTTATAAATACATGGCCGAGTTTTCTCATACTTTTTCAGACTTATAAAAAAAAGAGTCTCTGCCATTAAAACAAAAATAAGCTGTGAAAGCTTAAAGTTGAAGAAGAGGATTCAACAAGGCAATAGTTGTTCATCAATATATATATAACAGTAAGTAAACCTTTTTTTGGTTTACTGGGTACCACATAGGTATATACATATAACTGTGATAGTGATGAATCCTTGATCTGTGACAATTCTAAATGTTTGATATTTATACATGCCCCAGTATATGTGTATTAGATCCGATAGTGCACTCAAACCTATACTTATCCTAGGAAAAGGCTTCTCTGTTAATGTTCTAATGATAAAACAGTAAGCTTCCCACTTTAAAAATCAACACCTCAAAATCCTTCTAGTTTTAAATCTTAATTTCAAAACAAAGGCTGTTTGTTTTAAGTTTAGATCCTTTAAAAATTTATTTCATTCATTTTCATCAAGCAGAGAGAGAAAGAACTATTTAACAGTAAGAGGTTCATTATAGCCGAAAATCAAATATCATAATTTAATAAAAAGATTATATGGTTAAGATCGTCATTGAAAAATAGGACTTTTAGGAGTTGTTTGAGAATTTATAGTAGCATGTGGAGGGAGAAATGGGAAGATGATCGGAATTGGGCGTGAGGTCAAATTCAGGCGACGACGTCGATTTCAGGCCGTAGTGTTCGGCGTGGAGGAGGTTTCAGGGGTGGCGCACCTAGGTAAAATGTCGAAATAATTTTTTTATGGCCGTAGAAGTTGGTCGAGGTCGAAGTAGGGTTTAGTGATAGTTTTGGGTGGGTATCGGTTTCATGGCCACGGTGACGTCGAGAGGACGAGATAGATGTGCGCACCTAGGGAAAGGTAGAGGAGGCTGTGGCGAAGCTATCAGCAAGGTTGTGTGGTGAACGGTGGATTGAGGTGATGAGGCAAGATGATTTGGGTGGGCTGTATGGTTCCAGGCTTTAGTGGAAGTTTGAATTTTCGAACTGAGGCTTTGGTCGTGGTTTCAAGTAGGGGAACGTGTCGTCGTGTCATGGGCGACTCGGGTGGATGATCGGTGGTCGTGAAAGTCGGCCGTGGGTGATGTGTTCGTGCACACTTTTGTGCACGAGTATGAGAGGGAGGAAAGGAACAGAGAGGAGAAGGAGAAGGAGAAGGAGAAGAAATAGCATGGGCCGAGTATTTTTTTTTGCATTGGGCCTGGTTATATTAAAAAAGAAAGGAAGTTAAATAACTATTTTATTAAAACCTCTAAACTTTAAAACAATTTTCTCCTTCGTTCCAAATTCAATCAATGAGCAGATTTTTACGTCGAGTTCCTATCGTTAAATAGTTCCATCTGAACCAATATTAGTAAGTTTTCTGCAATATAAAATTTAATGATTTATAATATTTAAAGTGAACGAATAAGAAATTTCTTATTCGATAAATTATTTGTTAACTATTCGATTCATTGTTGAATGGACTGTTTAACTTTAATTAACTAAAAATAAATTATTTTATTTAATTTCTTGGGTAACAAATAATTTGGATTTAAATATAACTCTACTCAGTTAAGTTAAAATCAGTCAGTCTAATTTGCAAACTAATTTAATATTAAACTAAAGTCATTGACTGAGTTTGATCTAGGCTTTGATAGATATTGCCCTTAGATATTGTTTCAATTATCTATCGTCTGTTCCATTAAGTAGCCAAACAAATTAAAGTAGTTAGAATAAAACGTTGACACATTTTATTGAAAGTAAATCGACTTGTACTGATCAGTATTCTGAATTTCAGAAAATGTGATGATTACAAGCGAATTAATTTCGATGGATAGGTCATGATAAAGTAAACATATGGAATGAATTTCCATATCTGAATATGGACACCCTGATTGTAGAATTGTTTGTTTTAAACATGTAATGACCCATAAATTTTTAATAATATTTATTTGTTTTATTTATATATTTAATTCAAAAATTTGAACTTTACAAAAATATTGATTTTTAGCTTGTTTTTGAAATTTTAATGGCGTCTCTTTCGTCTTCCTTTTCTTCGTCTTCTTTCTCTTCTGACTCTGCCTCGTTTCCTCCTCTCCTTTCCTTCTCTTCATCTACTTCTTCCTCTTCATCAGCTCTCCATCTTTCTTCATCTTCTTCAATCCCTTCATCAGCTCTTCATCTTTCTTCTGCATCTTGTCAGTCTGAATCTTTGGTATCTTCTATCAAGAAGGTTTCTTCTTCTGTTAATTCAAATTGGTCCTCTTTATTCAAATCTTTACCTCGTAATGCTGGTTCTTATAAGCCTATTAAATTTGATATATCTCGGGATAAATCTCCGATTGTTTTACCGGATCTTGTTAGGGAGGAGGGATTGAAGTACTGGGAAAATCATTTGGTTGGTTTCTTTTTGGATGGTACACTTTCTTTCTTGACTGTTGTTAATTTTTTGAAAAGATATTGGAAGCTTAAAGGTGAAGTTGATTTCAAATCTGATGGGTTTAATTTCTATTTCAATTTTTCCAATCAAGAAGATAAGGATTATGTTCTTAACTCGGATCCTATTTTTATAAGGGGAAGAATGTTCATAATACTAAATGGGATCCATCTTTTGGTATTTCTCAAGCTCAAATTAAGAAAGTGCCTGTGTGGATTCATTTTCATAGGATTCCTATTATACTTTGGACTTTGATATGGATTAATTGGTTGGCTTGTCATGTTGGTAGGCTAATCTGTTTTGATAATAGTACTGAAAAGCTGCAGAGATTTAAGTATGCAAAGGTGTTAGTGGAGATCTCACCTGACTTTGAATTACCAGATTCTATTCCTATTCCTCAATTGGGAAATAATTGTCCTGATGTTCAACTGTCATATGATTGGAGACCTAAAATTTGTACACATTGTAAAATCTTTGGTCACGATACTGTTAGTTGTGAGTTTGTTAATAAGGATGAAGATATTGATGTAAATAAGGTGCATGTTTTGGTGGAGAATGTAGATTAAAATCAGAGTGATCATGATATTGATAATACAAATTTAAGTAAACAGGGCTGGAAAAATGTAAATAGGAGGAATAAAGGAGTATGGAAAAGGAAGCAATCTGTGGTTATAGAAAAGATTCAATCAATTGATGATCCTATTGGAAGCATGGAAAATGAAAAAGGAAAAGAAACTAAAGCACATAACCCAAATAGTTCTTGCTCAACTGTCATTTCTAACTCATTTTCAGTTTTATCAAACTTTTCTCTTGATAAATCTAGGGATAGTATTTGTAGTGATGCTAATCCATCGGTTACATCTCCTTCTGGTGAAAATATCTCCAATTCTTCAATTGAGTCTGCTACCAATGTTGTAACCTTTGGTTTCTCTAATAACTCTACCTCTGTTTCATCCTCATGTAGTTCACAATTTAGTACTCGGTCTCCATCCATTTTTGGTTCCAGTTCATCCTCTCCTTATCTGCATTTGTCTCCTCCTAATCATATTATACTTCCTCCTTCTTCTATTTCAAGTGAATATACTGAAGTCATGACTAATACTGGTATTATTAATACTATCAAAACTGGTGACCTGAATAAAGGAAAAGAGTTTAAACCCCAAGAGGTTCTTCCTTTATCCTCATCAAAAACTCACACAAGACATAAAAGGAAGAATCCTTCACCTTTGTTACCACCACTTCCTATTAAATGAATAATATTGCATTTTGGAATATAAGGAGGGCTAATTCACCCTCTAAACAGATTGAGATTAAGAACCTTATAAAGAATAAGGATATACATTTGATGTGTATTTCTGAAACAAAGCTTGATATTCAAACTACTCTCAAGGCTACTCGCTTGATATCTCCCTCTTGGTTATATGATCATAACTTTGTTGAGTCTGACTATGGTAGACTGTTAACTTTATGGAACCCTCAATTTTTCAAGCTTTCCAGAATTAGTGCCTCTGATCAATACATTCACTATAATTGTATTCATTTACCCTCAAATTTGAATTTCCTTCTAAGCTCAGTTTATGCTCATAATACTTTATCTTTGAGACAGGTCTTTTTGGATCAACTTCCATCTTTAAATTCTCCTTCTATTCCTTGGCTTTTAGGTGGTGATTTTAATTGTCTGTTTGCATGTAATCAAAAATATGGTGGTTGTCCTTTATCTCTTAAGGATATTTCTCCTTTTAACAGTGCTATAAATCAATCTAACCTAATTTCTGTTAAATACTTTGGAACAGATTTTACTTGGTCTAACTGTAATAGGAGTGGAAATGCAACTCTTTGTAAACTTGATCATATTTTCATAAATCTTTCTTTTCTTCAATCTTGGCCGAAATCATTTTATCAAATACTACAGCTTTCTCTTTCTGATCACCGTCCATTAATTTTTCATTGGGGAGTTGATGATTTTTGTGGAGGGAAACAGTCTTTTAAATTCTTTAATTTTTGGACTAAGCAGGTGGATTTTCATGTTATTCTGAAACAGGTTTGGAATATGCAATTTGGCAAGGACCCTCTAGCAAATATTATTCTCAAGATGAAAGCACTTAAATTTCACCTAAAGGTTTGGTCTGCAGCTAATTTTGGTAAGGAATCTAAACCTTCTATTCAGATTAGGAATGAGCTTATTAGGATACAGGAAGTCTTGGGTGCTAGGCCTTTTGATTCTTTTTTACAACATGTTGAATTGCAATTAAAGAACGATCTTGAACAAGTTATTGAAAGGGAAGTGTCTTCACTCAAACAGAAAATTCATTTGAAAATTGAGAAAGAGGCAGATAGGAATACTAAGTATTTCCATAACTTTCTTAAAGTTAAGAGAAATCGAGAATGCATTTTTCAGATTAAGGATATGAATGGTAATTTGGTGAACTCTTTTGATGGTATTAATGAGGCTTTTGTTCAATATTTTACATCTATCTTAGCTCCATCCAAATCTTTCATTCCTGATATAAAAACTCTTTTTGATATTACACTTCCTACTTTGTCACACTCTCAGTCAAATTCTTTGATATGTGAAATATCTGCTGATGAAATCAGAACTGCAGTTTTTAGCTTGGATAGTAATAGTTGTGGAGGCCCAGATGGTTATAATGCACATTTCATACAGCAGAGTTGGAATGTAATTGGTATTGATATTGTTAAAGCTCTACAATACTTTTTTCTTCATAACAAGCTTCCTGTTGGGCTATCTGCTACTACCATTACTTTAATTCCCAAGATTGTTAATCCAACATCTGTTGCTGATTTTAGGCCAATCTCGTGTTGTAATATCATCTATAAGATCATCTCAAAGATTTTAGCTAATAGAGTACAATTAGTCTTGCCATCCATCATCTCTAATAATCAAGTTGCATATATTAATGGCAGATCAATTAGTGATAACATTCTACCGACTCAAGAATTATTGTTTGGTTATGAGAGGAAAAACATTTCACCAAGATGCATGTTAAAGCTGGATATTAAGAAGGCATTTGACTCTGTTGATTGGAATTCTATTTTAGCTATTATGTCTAGAATGAATTTTCCAAAACCATTTTTAGCTTGGATTTATACATGTATATCATCACCTACGTATTCTATTTCGAGGGAGGGTGGATTGTATGGATATTTTAAAGGTGTACAAGGTGTTAGGCAAGGTGATCCTATCTCAGCATACTTGTTCATAATTGTTATGGAGCTTCTAAATTCTATTCTGATGGATCTTGTTGTTAAAAAAGCCCTTCAGCTACATCCCAAATGTAAACAATCACTAATCACTCATCTTCTCTTTGCTGATGATTTGATCATTTTTACAAAGCCTACTTATAATAATATTCAGAGCATTATTTCTTCTTTGCAACTCTTCTATTCCATCACTGGCCTCCAGATAAATCTTTCTAAATCTAATATTTTGGTTGCTGGATTGAATACTTTGCAGAAGGATGATATCATCAAATACTCGGGTCTTCAAGAATTATCTAAAAATTCTTTCTATTTAGGTCTGCCATTGATTATCTCTAGAATTACCAAACAAAACTGTTTGCCACTCTTTGAAAGGATTATTGAAAAGCTTCAGGTATGGCCGACTGATAAATTGTCACAAGCTGGTAGGCTAACAATTATTCAATCAATTGCTGTGGCTATGACAACTTATTGGAATAGACATTACATTCTTCCAATTAAGCCGATTAATATGATTTCTAGTGCACTTAATAAATTTCTATGGCATGGTGATCCTTTCTCTAGAAAGCTTATTCCTATATCTTTCTATAAACTGTTTGATGCTAAAAAGCATGGAGGTCTTGGAATTACTAATATTTTCAATGGAATAAAGCTGCTATTTCAGTGTACTTCAATAAGATTTTTGCAACTGATAAGAACTTATGGTCTCAATGGGTTAATCACAATCTTATTGGTAAGAGAAATTTTTGGACTATGCCAATACCACAAAATTGTAGTTGGAGTTGGAGGTGTATTCTTAAGCTTAGAGAATCATTTATACCCTTCATACAATGCAATTATGTACTGATAAAAGGATTGTCTTTCTGGCATTCTCCATGGGCTAAACAGGGTTTGATTTTAAGTACTTTAGTTGATTAAAATCTGAGAAGAAATTCTGGAATTTCAGAAGAGGCTAAAGTTGATGAGTTTATACATGATGACTGTATAGTTTTACCATATTCCGGCTCCTTTCAACTAAGGAATTTATGGAATCTCATTATTAATAATCCTATTATAAATTCTGACAATGCTCTAATCTGGTCAGGGAAGAATAATAATCATTCTATTAGGCTTGTTTATAATTACCTCTATCAAAATGGTTCACAGTTTCCCTGGCACTCTAGAATTTGGAAGACAGGCTGTAGTGCAAAAGAAAATTTGTTACTATGGAAAGTCATGGCTTATGCTTTAAATACCAAGGATAAACTTTGTAGAATGGGTATTATTTCAGAGGACTTATGTGTTTTTTGTAAATATGAAACCGAAAGCAATACTCATTTATTTTTTGAGTGTCCATTTGTATTTCAAATATGGTATAGGCTATTATCTAATGGTGGATTTTATAAGCCTTCACCTATGAGTTCTATTGAATGGTTTAATGTTTTTAAAGCAACAAGATGGAAGTCTCGTATGACTAGGCTTTTGCTAAAGTTACTTAAGAGGCTGATTTATGCTGTTTGGCAAGAAAGGAACAATAGAATATTTGGTATAGGAACTAAGAATTCTTCTCAGCTATATAACCTGATTCATGGCAATATACTCAGATACTTGAAGACTGAAAATAATTAAGTTAGAAGGCATCATTCAATGCTGCCATGAGAACTACTGGATAGTCTGATTCCTTTGTCTAAACTTGCATATGAGTTCAAGTCCATTTGAGGATTATCTGCTATAGATTTGTAGTGACACTTGCTTGTTTCAGTTTATTTTGTGATGCTGTTGTCAGTTTATGTATTTGTTTGTATTATTGCTGTTGATAACAGTTTAAGTTGTAACTAGTTGTAAGTCTGTGGCTATGTAACTGTGTTTGTAATGATACTTAAGTCAATAAAATGAGCTTTTTGCTCTTGCCTTTCAAAAAAAAAAAATTAATTGGAATTTTGTGAAATTTTAAATAATAAAAATTTTTAAATAAAAATTTGATATTTGGAATGCGTCTATTTTAATATAGCAATTGGTAAATTTTCATATGAGAATATTTAAGTTTATTTTCTTGTGTAATTTTTATTTCAATTTAAATCAGTTAATAACAATTGAATTTAAAAGTGTTCCAAAACCTAAATAGGTCAACATGAGAAAATTTAGTTAGAACACTCTGAATAATACTGCGTAATTCATTTCGCAAATTTTGGATGTTTCTAGCTCCGTTTGGATTTATCCGTACGGAATAGCAACGTATATCAGTGTCGTATCGACTTTTGATCGGGTGATCGTACCACTAATATCTGTATACCGTTTTGATCGTCCCGTCGAGCTGATCTCTATGGTATATTCAATTCTGTGTTTTGAAGTTCGGCTCGCTGCGGAATCAATGAAACAATTTGCAGTATCGGTACGGTTTCGAGCATTTCAAATTTCTTGTGACCATCCAAATTCCACAGTATATCAATCCAATAGCCACCAACCATTTATATCCCCAGAAATTCAGTTTTTGACTTTTGTTATTCCCAGAGTTGCTTGCCCTTTCATTTGCATTGCTCGACTTTTCAGTTGGTTCTACACGTTTCTATTGGGAAAAGGAAAACATATACTTTGATATAAGTTATATTTATACTGGTTTGCCTACACGTCATCTTCCTGGCCTTTGTTCTTCTCAAACTCTCCATAACCCTTCCGCACATACGAAGCCATCACCTTCTCCAAATTCTTTCCATTTTCTTCACTGACCTTCCTCCCCTCTTTTCTAGCATCTCCGCCACACGTTCTCCACCGATGCTAACATCTCCTCACCATCGAACCGCGTCTTAGCTCATCCGCACGTCGCAGCCTCACCCGCGCGTCCAGCTTCAGCCACCAAACTCTACAACTTCCAACCGAGCCTTCCTTCTCTCGTTTATGGCTCACACATATATTATAGGTTAGTTTATTTTATTGCTTCAAAAATTTATTTACCTGAAGGTGTTTGTTCCTTTGTTTTACATCTTACTGTTATATATGTAAATATATATATTTGCCTGTGTAGATGAGTATAAGCTATATATGTTAGTTTTTGTATATTTAACTTATTACATATATGGAGTAATGTGTATATATATACTTGATTTTAATAACCGTAGTTTATAAAAGCTTATGTGAATTGGTTTACGTCTTATATACATTAGTGTTATATCTATCTGTTATATAAATTTATATGTTGATAAACTATACTAATATAAATTCAATTGTATATATATGTCTATATAGATATATTAGATCTTGAAAATATTATCTGGGTTTACTATTATATGTAAGTTACAGTACAATTTAATAAAGGAAGTATTCTAAGTATTATGATAGCTGTTCTATTCTAGATTTAAGTATATGAATACGAAAGTATTAATATAAGATATGTTTATATATAAGTTTGTATAAGATGGGTATTATCAGTTTGGGTCTATATATATATGTTATATAACATTTATGATAGGTTAGCTTATACAGGTAAGTTATATAAGTCGTTTTATAATGTGTATATATACATAAGTACTTATTTTAAATCATAGTACGTATACATATTTGATTTTAGTGTATGCGATGTTAATTTAAAAAAACAATGATTTTTATTTTATATTTGCCTTAAATTTTAATTATTGATTTCAAGATATTATATATATATATATGTTTATTTAAAATTTTATTTGATTTTTAATTTATGTGTTACAATTTAAATAATGATTTTTGATATATATACATAAGTTCACTTATACTATTTAGCTTCATTGATCCAGTTCTGATTTGATTTCATCAATTCTTATCTATCAGCTTTGTCGAATTCATGCGAATCTAGTCGTGCCTTTTCGTGCTTTGCGGAGTTGGATTTGTGTTTTGAATTTGATCTCTAGCTTTAGAGGTGAGTTTTTCACTCTAGACATTCGTACTTATAAAATTGTGAAACAATGGCATTTGAATTGTAGTTGATGATATGATAGTAATTTATATATATGCCTGTGAATATGATTATAAGATGTTTAAATCTGCTTATAAACCTGTTACATCAGCTGATATGTTATATTATATGTTACTGTTATTTTATTTTCTGTTTCTCATACTGCAAGTTCCCTATCACTATGGGTTGAAATGATACATACCCGAACGGACTTTAGAATAGGGAAAAATTGTTATGAGCTAAAATGATAAGCTTGAACGATTTTTATTGTATTTGATTTATTTGGGATTGCAGGTTTGAAATGATAGAACCCGGGATTTATATATATTACAGGTTGAAATGATACATATCCGTACCACTTGACCTAGGTTAGAAAATATTATATAGACCCGTGGTTTATTTTAAATAATAGTTTTCTGAAATTTTAAGTATTTTGAAATATTAAAAATATGTGATTTTGAACTTAAGTTTGATATAATAATTTTCTGTAAATTTTAAGTATTTTGAAATCTTCAAATATGTGATTTTGAACTTAAGTTTGACATAATAGTTTTCTGAAAATTTTGGAGTATTTGGAATTTAAATTTTTATGAGATTTTAACTTAAATGGGATTTAAATGATTTAAATAAATTTATGGTGATTTTCTATAAGTTAAAATTGTATGAATGAATTAATGATAAAAAATGTAAATTTTGATTTGACTTAATAATTGAAAATTTAGTGTTAAATGGAATTTGAAGCTTAACTTAGTGATAAGAATATTTTATTTGTGAAATGGGTATTTTAATAAGGTGATAAGTTATTGGGAAAAATAAAAGATAAGTGAAGTAGTGTATTTTGACCTAATAATGAATTATAGTTTAATTTGAATTTTTTTTTAAAAAGTTATTTTATTTAAATCATAAGTTAAATGATATCCAAAGGAATATTTTTGAAATGTAAGATATGGTTTTATAAGTTAAAATGGTTAAAATTGAAGTTTTAAGGTTTTTGAAATGTTTTAATAAATCTGGAATTTTGTATTATTAGCATTTCCAAAAATGCAGTGGTTTTACGATATCATTTGCTTAGTGCTACCATTCCTGAAATTAAACTATGTTCTGAAATAATAATACACCTATTAAAGCACTTTATATGTGATGTTGTTTTTAAATTTGAACTAGTTTTGAAAATAACTAAATAACTACTACAGCACTTTATAAGTGCTGCTGCTTTTGAAACTGAACTGTTTTGCAACACTAAAATATCTACTGTAGCACTTTATAAGTGCTGCTGTTTTTGAAACTGAACTGTTTTGCAACACTAAAATACCTACTGTAGCACTTTATAAGTGCTGCTGTTTTGAATTTGACAGTGTTTTTGAAATGTTAATATATTTACAGTAATACTTTATAAGTGTTGTTGTTGCTGAATTTACAATGAACTTTGGAAATGAATATTATTTTGGAAGATTTTGACATTGAATTTAAATGGTTTAAATGAATACGTTTTGAGGTGAAATATAAACCATTTTTGAAATTTATAAGTTAATACAATATTTTCGAAATTGGTATAATCGAACGTATGAACTTAATAATGCTATAACTTTGGTAATGAATATTATTTTAGGGGTGTTATTATTTTTCTAAATATTATGATTTCCAAATGATAACATTTTTAAAATTGATAAGGTTTCAAAGTATTATGGTTTCAAAGTGTTTGGTTTCAAAGGTGTTATAACTTTGAAAGTACTATGATTTTGGAAATGAATTTATTTGAAATAGTATTTAATTAAGAATTGTTTTGAATATATTGATTTGCAATTTAAGATTTAAGAATATGGCTTTATAAAGTGTCTTTGGAGTATAAACTAGTTTTGAATATGATATTTTGGTTTTGAAGTATAAACTAGTTTTGAATATGATATTTTGGTTTTGAAGTATAAACTAGTTTGAAATGGATATGATATTTTGTTTTTAGGTATAAATTATTTTGAAATAAATATGCATGGGTTATAATAACAATTGGTTGGCAAAGAGACCAGGATCAGATATGGGCATACTCTCTGTCGATACCGAAAACCACTTTGACAACCGTGTACGCGGTGGAGATTCCAGAATGAAGTAGGATGGTGGCGACGATTCCTATTGAGGTATATACCTGGACCCGACTCTTGTGAGTTGGCATAAGGTGGCTAAAACAGGAGCGATTGACGGGCCAATGAGGTAGCACCCGGACGCATTCCTTCGTTACCATTCTATTATGATTGATTTGGTGGCCACCCTTCGATTTTTGATTTGGGAGTGTGTTCCGAGGTGGGCGGTAGTGGCAGCTATGCGTTACCACCAGCCCGGATGCGTAATTGGTATATCTACCCTGGCATTGCCTAGTTGTGCTGTGTCACCTACCCTAGCGCGCCTTGTACGAGTTTGATTTGTGCCGTACCTATGGAGTATCTTCTCGTAGCCTCCCGATCTGGAGGTACGCAGGTACTGTATAGACTACTGGCACTATTTATGTGTTAAGGTGGAAAATGTAAAGCCTTAATGCTATTTAAAAGTAAGTTTATTTTACTAGTAGACATTATTATAATAGCGAATATTACTATAGTAAATAGTTTGACGGATCCTTAGAGGATGGGCGGTCCCAAGCATCCTTTAAGTCACTTGTATTTTTCTATTACGGTTCACTTGAGTTGGTTTACATTGTATAAGTATGTATGTCCTGACTCGAGTGTTTTGTGTTTTGTTTTACGCTCGGGGCAGACTGAGTGATACAGCATTCGAGACTCGCCTTTGGAGTTGGAGCTTTTCATGGAGATCCAGCTATCTATTTCACTTTCAGTTATCCAATTGATTCCAGTGATGTATTCTGATTTATACTTGATTATCATATTGAGACTTATGTTGTATCTTGTTAACTCTGATGTATATATATAGTAGCTTCATGAACTACTATTTCTTTGCTTCCGCTGCATTGTTATATTACTCTGTGTCTGTGATATGTGATTTATTTACTGTATATTCTGAGTTTTGCCAAATTTATATTTACAATTTGGTATTTTGAGCAATTCCAGTCCGACATGTGCGGATGCGAATGGTTGAAAATATTGGGTCGTTACAAAACATCTTGGCCTAAAAAATTATGGTTTTGGATTCGACGAGACCGGAAACAGATATCTGCATTATCCGGAAACCACTTCGATCCAATATCCATCACGAACCTTTATGGTTTCTATTGTAGAGTCCAGTATGCTGGAATTAAATTAATGAACAATTCTGGCTATTTTAATAAGTACTTGAACTTAGATACTATTATAATATCACAGGATTTTCTATAAAATGTTTTGGTTATCATAAGGAAAAAACCCATCGTATTTATGTGTGACGCGGTCTTATGAGATACCTTTGTTTTTCAAAGGATTTTGATAACTTTAATAATTCAAATTGAGTGTGTTTACTCACACTAGTTTTTCAGACTGACTAGGATGCTATGGAGCTCAAGAGACGAGCTGGATGATAGAGACGTATTACACGTACTTGAGTATATTCTACTGTGTATTGTATGTTGTATATTTAGCACTTTTGAGGACAAGTTATTATAACTGTCCATATTTCTATGTTGATGGTTGTACTCTGATAATTTGTATGTATATTAACAGTTTCAGTTTTATTGTATAAAAAAATCTGTTATTGCATATTATATTTTGTTCTGCTGTGATTGTGAGATTCTGTGTTGTTGTTTCTTCTTTTATCTTTTTTCTTCTTAACCCCTAATGATCTGGTATTTTTAGCACTCAATTGCTCGGCATTCTATACAGTGAACATATAAATGTCGATTTTCGAGGGTCGAAAATCCCGGACCGTCACATGAGGGGTTTCTTATCAATAATTATTTATTTACATTCTTATGCTTCTATATTGATGTTTAAATGGAAAAAAATCTTGATATTCCATGTAAATTGTTTAAGGGTCGTTATAGTGATTTTTGCTAAAACGTCATTTATTGATTTCCATCCCCAAAACCCTGTCGTGTGTATTTTGAACTTGAGCTTTTATTTTCACAAAATAGATGTTTGAAATTCATTATTCATTTTGATTGATGATAATTTAAATTAATTAATCATTCGAACTACTGGTGTTTAAAATTAATTAATCTTTTGATTAATGAGATTTTGATTTAATTAATCATTTTAAGTAATGATATTTGGATTTGATTAATTATTTTAACCAATGATATTTGAAAATTAATAATCGTTTTAATTAATGGTATTTAAAATTAATTAATCATTTTAATTAATGGTATTTGATTTTAATTAATGATTCTAATTTCTGATATTTGAATGTAACTAATCATTTTAATTTATAATGTTTGAAATTTATTAATCTATTTGTTTAATGAGATTTGAATTTAATTAAGCCATTTCAATTAATGATTTTGAACTTTAATTAATCATATTAATTAATGATTGTTTAAATTTAATTAATTGTTTTGACTAATGATATTTAGAATTTGTTTAATCATTTTAATTAATGATGTTTTATAGTTAATTAATCACTTTAACAAATGATGTTTTAAATTAATCATTTTAACTAATGAGGTTTGAATTTAATTAACCCAATTAATTTACAATTATTAATGGAATTTAAAATTATAGTCATTTTAATTAATGATATTTGAGATTAATTATTCATTTTAATTGATGATTATTTGAATTTAATAAATCTTTTTAATTAATGATATTTAAAGTTTTAAATTAAATAATCACATTTAAATAATGATTTTTAACCATTATTTAATTTATCTATTCAATTATATTATTAATTAATTGAATTAATCATGTTTTAAAGGAGATTTACCCTTTTTAATTAAAGGTAATTGAAGTAAATTAATCAGCTTAGTTAATGAAGTTTTAAAGTTGATTAATCAATGTAATAAGAATATTTTAAGTTATTAAATCCTTTTTTATGATGTTTTGTAGTAGTGAACTCTTTTGACAAAGTGTTCTAAAGCTAATACTTGTAATGTGAAGCCAAGTACGAATTCTAGTTTTTAAAAGAAAACATTTAATTTGTTTATGGAAATGAATTAATTTCCATAAAATGATTCACTTATATGGAAACGATTTATTTGTATAATTAGTACTAAACATCGTAGAAGTGGACTTGTCGCTATTTCGAAAGTTATGAATAATCGTGAGACATGACATTGAGGTAACACTACCTTGACTTGTCTGGTATTATTGTTAACCAAGAAATAGTGCAAGCTTGAATTCGATGAGTGGTGGTAAGTATACAAGAATTAATTTCCATATACTATCATTTTATATCCTCGATAGTTGGTTTCTCAATTATCGGTTACCTCATCTTCTTTATTATTGTCATTCTAAGACGATGTGTTGCTCCATTGGGCATTGATATCCTTTCTCGGAAATAACTAAATCCAAGGCATGAGAGGAAGCTAAGCTATGTGGGGTTGCTACCATTATGGTACTTTCACATCACATCTAGATTTGGATTCGATAGCGTTGTTAGGTGTGAAATATTCGGATACTCGGTAAGGTTTGACGGAGTCCGGCTTTGTATTGTCCGAGAAGTGTCACGGAGTATATGAGCTTCTCATAAGTATATTACTAGAGGTATACTTCAAGGGTGATGCACCTTCCTAGCCATTTGTTGGAAATTTCCCTATCCTTATTCGATTTGATTGTATGGATGATGATTACGATCTAGAAAAGGAGTTAAAGTGAAAAATGGAAGTTCCTAGTTGGAAATGGGTAGAATAGAGAAGGCATAAAACAATCTGGAGGTTTTTGATGAGTGAATCCTCTCCAATTCTTGTATGATGCTATTGTAACGACCCGATATTTTGGACCATTCAAATCGACAATAATCCACACATGTCAGACTTGAATAATGCAAAATAACAGATTGTAATAAATTTGGAGCAAATAAAATCATTCACAGAATCACAGACACAGAAATATCAGAATAACTCGCAGCGGAATTTAAAAATAACCATAGTGGTTCATGAAGCCACTAAAATACATAGTCTCAAAACAAGTACAAATTACATAGTCTAAAACCAATACAGTTTGAATAACCATAGAAAATCCCAAATTCATTGTCTCAATTACATAAGCTAAAATAAAAGACTGAATAGCAAAATAGATAGCAGCTTGATAAAGATGATCTCCAGTAGTCCAAGCTCCGTGAAGATGAAGTCCAACTGATACTCAGGCTGACCCGAGCGTAAGATAAACATAAACACTCGAGTCAGGATATACATACTTATACAATGTAAACCAACTCAAGTGAACTGTAGTAAAGGTACAAGTAACTTAGAAGATGCTTGGGACCGCCCATCCTCTAAGGATCCGTTAAAATATCTACTATGTAGTAATATTCGCTATTATAATAGTGTCTACATAAGTAAAGTATAATCATATCGGAAAATAGCGTTAAGGGGATGGAGAACCTTAACGCGGTCGGATCTTAAAATCATAATCGTAGTAAAGCTCGATATGGTAGGTGACACGGCACAACTAGGCAATGCCAGGGTAGATATACCAATTACGCACACGGACTGATGGATACCCATAGCAGCCACTACCGTTCCACCTCGAACAACATTCCCAAATCGGAGGATGGCCATCTAGTCAAATCACAAGTAAGAGTATAATATCGAAGAAATGTGTCCGAGAAGAGGTGCTACCTCACTGGTCCGAGATCGCTCCTGTTTTAGCCACCTTATGCCAACTCACGGGAGTTGGGTCCACGTAATATACCTTAAGAACATCGCCCCCATCCTACTTCATTCTGGAATCTCCACCGCGTACATGGTTGTCAAAGTGGTTTTCGGTATCGACAGAGAGTATGTCCATATCCGATCCCGGTCTCTTTGCCAACCAATCGTTATTATAACCCGTAGTTATAGATTTAAAACAAGTTATCAAATATACTTCGAATTAAACCATTTAAAATAAAGACATTATTCCTTTAAAATCAAATATTAAATTTCCAAAATCTAACCCTTTCGGAGTTCACTTATTCACTTAAAACAATAACGTTAAAATTTCCAGCTTTCACGGCATTTAAAAAGTGCGGTGGTAAATTTTATTTGAAAACAATTTTATTCAACAAAACAACATTTATAAACTGCTATAACAGTTCAGTTTAAACAAAATCATATTTCAGCCTACTGCAGTCCTTAACAAGTGCTACAGTAGCCCTTTTATTAGTTCAGGTTCAATTTTAGTTTCTGCTACAACAACACTTACCAAGTACTATCATAGCCTTAGTTCATTTTAGTCTTTTGGTTCACTTATATAATCCACAACACTTAACAAGTGCTACAGATTCTACCTAGTTCAGAACTTATAAAATCATACATTAAAATGTTCATTTAAATCCTTTAACTGATTTATTTTAAAGGGAAATTTTACAAATTAAAACCAAAACGTACAAATTCGCTTATTAAATTCAAGTGTGTAAATCTCATTTTCATTTAAACAATTCATTTCAACAATTTAAACTCAAACTCCAATTTCCACCATTTTAAAACTAATTTTTTATTTCAATTTAATTAACTTCAGTTTCCATCTTTTTTTTTGGGTCAAACTTCCAAATTTAAGTTCCATTTCAAAATCAATATTTCCCATTAATTTATTTTTAACACATAGAAAAATCATTTCTATTCTAAATAAATCATTTAAAATTTCGATTTAAATCAATTTAATATTATTACAATATTTAAATTATTTAAAGGTATCTAGAAAAATACAGAAAAATAACCACGGGTCTGTATAATATTTTTCTAGCCTAAGTCAAGTGATATGGATACTATATCATTTCAATCCGTAATTTATAAAGAAAAATCCGGGTTTTATCATTTCAAACCCGCAATCCCAAGTAAATAAAATTTAATTGAAAATTGTTCAGGCCTATCATTTCAGCCCATAACGACCTTCCCTTATTCTAAAGTCCGTTCGGGTATGTATCATTTCAACCCATGGTGATTCTATTCTACAGGGAACTTGCAGTGTGATTTAACAGAGTAGAATAACAGTAAAATAGGAACAAAATATAACAGATGATACGATATGCAGTTTTAACAATTAACATCAACTATAAATAAATCACAGGTAATTATAACATCATTTATTTATTTATTTATTTCTACACATTCAGTTGCGGTCGTTTCACAATCATATAAGTATGAATATTCGTGTGAGATTTACTCACCTCTACGGAGCTGGAGATTCGGAAAAAGAAATACGATGCCTATCGAACGCACGCGGAAAGCACGATCAGTTGTTAGCGGACGCGCCAACTAGATTCAAACCAAAAGCACAATAAATAATCAAATCTAAGATTGCACGAATAACGAATTTTCAGATGAAGCAAACAACGAAAAAGAAACACGTTGAAAATCGAAAACAATAGCTCGATCACTTTGAAAATAGACTAACTCCAACGATTTACAAAAGTGACAACAGTTTACTTAAAAATCTAGAGTGACAAAACAATTTTTTTTCAAAACAATGGTCAGTAAAACAGCCTAGGATACCAACCCATGACCAAAAGCATTTTTTTCTTCCCATTCCCTTTTCTAAAACAAAAGCCAGAAGGAATATAGAAAATAAAGTTTGTTCATTTCTCAAAACAAACCTCAGTCTGGCACTATTCTTTCGAAAATAAAGATGCAGAGGTGACAAATGAAGTTTCTCAAATCTCTTTTATTTTCAAACACCAGGCTCAAGGAAAAGCAAATACAAAACCAAAATACAAAAATAAAAAGGAACTAAACAGTTTGTTCATTTTTTTCATATGCAAGGCTTGGTCTGACCTTGGTTGGTCTCGGCATGGGTTTGGAGTGTGGCTGGTCTGGTCTCGGCCTGGGTAGGGGTTCGGTCTGTGACGTGGGGACTGGTGGTGGTCTCGGTTGGGGTCGTGGAGGTGGTTCTGGCGAAGGGGTTGGGTGGTGGGCTGGCATGGATACGGTGGTGATTCTCGTGGTAGTGGCGGGTCACGGCCTGGGTGGAGGAACGTGGGGTCGCTGGGTTCGGAGGTGTGGGCTTGGTTCGCATGGTGGTGGGCCGGCACGGGTTCGGCGTGGGGATCTCGGTGGGGTTGGGCAGGTCGTAGGGTGACAGGGTGGTGGTCTGGGTTCGATCAGGCGAAGAGGTTTGGTCACGGTCTGGTGGGGTGTAGTGGTGTTTGGCATGACTGGGTAGGAGCAAGGTGGAGTGGGAAATGGGATAGAGCAAAGCAAGACAGCAAGTAGATCACGAAATATGAAACAAAAGTGAAAGCAGGTATGCTAGCTGGCAAAAGAACAACAACAAACAGGAAATAAAAAAATGAAAGTGGAAGAAGGCATTTACCTTTTGGGATGGTCACGAGTATTATGATGGAGGCTAAAGTGAATTTGCAGTATGGAAATATTTTTGAACGTGGAAAGATAGACAGCCTTTTACTTGATTTAAGGAGAGGAGGCAATGAATAAAAGTTTGAAACGGCAGAGGGAATTAAATGCAATCAAAGTGGAACGAAAAATATGGAAGGCAAAGGAAGAAGTAATCTTCACGTGCACGGTTTTAGGCTAGATTTGAGCAAGATTTTTGAACGGCAAAACTTGCAATGTTAGCCCAAAGTAACATATAATTTTATGATTTGTTTCTTTTATTAAAAATAAAATTTCGTTTAAAATTTTGGGCTGTTACACTCTCCCCCACTCGAAACTTTTCATCCTCGAAAAGGAACAAAGAAGGAAAACAAAGAAAGATAAGGCAGAATAGCAAAAGTACCTGAAATAAACAATTCCGGATTCGAAGCACGAATGCTCTCCTCCGTCTCCCAGGTGCAATCCCGTTCATCAGTGCTCCACTGCACTTTGACCAGGTTGACAGATTTTCTTCTTAGCTGCTTCGTACCTTGATCGACGATACGAAGTGGCTTCCTCTCAACAGTCAGATTTGGCTCAATATCCAAACTATCAAGAGCAGAAGGCTGAATAATAAGAGATGGATCATGCAGATAGCGACGAAGATGAGATACATGAAAGACATTGTGTATTTCAGAAAATTTCTCGGGTAAATCCAGACGATAAGCAAGAGAGCCAATTCTTTCCAAAATGCGGAAAGGACCTACAAATCTAGGAGAAAGCTTTCCTCTACGACCAAAACGAATAACATTCCTTAAGGGAGAGACCTTAAGGAAAACCAAATCACCAACAGCAAACTCTAAACTCCGTCTTCGACGATCAGCGTACTTCTTCTGTCTATCTTGAGCAATCCTCATCTTCCTCTTAATCTCTTCAACTCTCTCTGAAGCTTCTAAAACCATCTCAGGACCAAGAACCAAACGATTACCGGATTCAATCCAACAAGAAGGAGATCTACAAGGTCGTCCGTAAAGAGCAGAAAACGGAGATGTCTCAATACTGGCCTGATAACTATTGTTATAAGTGAATTCGACAAGATGGAGATGATCTTCCCAAGATCCTCCATAATCAAGCACACAAGCACGAAGAAGATCTTCTAAAATCTGATTCACCCTTTCCGTTTGACCGTCGGTCTGTGGATGGTAAGCAGTGCTCAGATTTAGATGAGTACCCAAAGAATCCTGAAGAGCTTTCCAAAACCTACTAGTAAAGATAGGATCACGATCACAAACGATACTGAGAGGAACACCATGGAGACGAACAATCTCCCTCATGTAAATCTCAGACAAACTAGAAGCTGAACGGGTAGACTTGACCGAAATGAAATGAGCTGATTTGGTCAATCTATCCACAATAACCCAGATACTCTCGTTACCCTTCCTAGTCCTCGGTAAACCATCAATGAAATCCATAGAAACTTGTTCCCACTTCCAATTGGGAATCTCAAGAGGCTGCAATAAACCAGGGGTCTTCTGATGATCTGCCTTGACTTGCTGACAAGTCGCACACCTATTTACAAAAATGGAAATATCTCGCTTCATACCTTTCCACCAATATAACTTCTTCATGTCCTGATACATCTTGGTCACGCCTGGATGAATAGAAAGTCTGGACTGATGATTCTCCCGAAGTAACTCCTGTCTCAATCCATCAACATTCGGGACATAAATCCTATTATTAATCCTCAATACACCCTTATCGTCAATCTGAGCTCCATTACCATCAAGACTACTACCTCCAACTCTGCTCCGAACACTCTCCTTAATCAATCTAAGCATCTGATCCTCATCCTGTCTAGCCATAATACGATCCACAAGAGGTGAAGAAACAACAATCTGACACAACAAAGCTTTCTTCCTACTCAAAGCATCAGCCACAACATTAGCTTTTCCCGGTGTATAGTTGATGTCGAGGTCATAAGAAGCAAGGAACTCTAACCACCTAACTTTTCTCTGATTCAAATCCTTCTGAGAGAAAATATACCTCAAAGACTGATGATCTGTGAAAAGCTCAAACTTGGTACCCAACAGATGATGTCTCCAAAGCTTCAAAGCAAAAACAACAGCAAGCAACTCTAGATCATGGGCAGCATAATTTACTTCATGGGTCTTCAACTGTCTACTAGCGTAAGCAATGACTCTACCATCCTGCATCAGAACAGCTCCCAAACCTTCTCGACAAGCATCAGTGTATACCGTTAATCCCTCATTTCCATTTGGAACGGTAAGAACAGGTGCGGAAGTAAGCTTGTCTTTTAACTCATTGAATGCGGCCTCACACTTATTACTCCAAATAAACTTAGCATTCTTCCGAGTTAAAGCAGTGAGAGGTGCAGCAATCCGAGCAAAATTCTCAATGAATCTCCGGTAATAACCGGCAAGGCCCAGAAAACTACGGATATCAGTAGGAGTCTTAGGAGTTTCCCAATCCTGCACAGAATACGGAAAAGAAGGATAATAGGAAAGATAGAGTAAATTGAAATGAAACAAGGAAAGAGAAGGAAAGAAAGACTTACATTGATCGCAGCGATCTTGACTGGATCAACTGAAACTCCATTACTAGAAACAATATGCCCGAGAAATCGGACTTCATCCTTCCAGAAATGGCATTTAGAAAATTTAGCTTTTAATTGATGATTTCGAAGAGTCTCAAGAACATATTTCAAATGTGACTCATGTTCTTCTTCAGACTTAGAGAAAATGAGGATATCATCCACAAAGACTAGAACAAATTTATTAAGCACATCCCGGAAAACACGATTCATCAAGTCTACAAAGAAAGCAGGAGCATTCGTCAAACCAAAAGGCATGACTAACCATTCAAAGAATCCATTCTCAGTATGGAAAGCAGTCTTGGGAATACTTTCCTCGGCAACTCTGAGTTGGTAAAAGCCTGTGGCAAGATCAAGCTGAGAGAAAACAGTAGCACCATAAAGCTGGTCAAACATGTCATTGATGCGAGGCATTGGATATCTATTTTTCATAGTGAGCTTGTTCAACTCCCTATAATCAACACACATCCGGAGAGAACCATCGGACTTGGTGACGAAGACCACCGCAGCTCCCCATTCAGAAAAACTAGGTCTGATCAGACCCTTGGAAGATAGGTCCTCAATTTGCTTTCTTAACTCAACCTTCTCGCGAGGTGCCATTCTTCTAGGAGGAAGAACTACAGGTCGAGCTCCAGGAATGAGATCAATGCGGAAATCAATTTCCCGCTTGGGAGGTAAAGCAGTAACTTCCCCAAATACATCCGGGTAGTGATTAACTACCCGAGTCGACTGAAAATCCACAGGAGAAGAATCCAATGAGGTGATAAAGCTACCAGCACAATCATGAGGCAGACTACACTGAATAACCAAAGAATTACCCCGATCATCCTTAAGAGAAACAATTTGGGATTTACAAGAGATATGGGCATCGTGATTCTTTAACCAATCATCTCCAAGCAGCAAATCAAAAGTATCAAAACCAAGAATATAGAAATCACCACTAAAACGATGATCGGAATGGTGGAGTTTCACATGTTTACAAATCTTATTAAGATTTGCGGGACCACCAATAGGATTTGAAACACATAGAGGAACAGAAGCATACTCAGGAGAAAGGAGATGTTCAAACTTGTTACACAGATCATTAGAAATAAAACTATGCGAAGCCCCAGTATCAAATAAAACACGAACAGGATGATGAAATAAAGTAAAGGTGCCTTGAAGAGTACCTTGACCATCGCTAGGAGCAGGTGCAGCAAATGATGAAGCAGATGTGACAGCAAATACACCAGATGGCTTTCCCTTCTGATATAAAGGACAGTCCTTCCTAAAATGACCCGGCTGAAGACAAACATGACAAAGATCGTTCCTGGAAACCTAAGGTGGAGGAACAGCAGCACTAGTCGGAGTAGGGCAACTATTGGCATAGTGTCCCTTCTGGTCACATTTGAAGCAAGTAATGGAGGAAAGATCAATAGGGTGTCTCTGGGAAGGAGCAGATGCTGAAGATCCCAAGCCCGCATGCTTGATCCAATTCTTCTTCTGCTGGTGGAAGTTGGGCTTTCTCTTCTTGGAATTTGCAGAGGAAGATTGAGAGACATGAGCACCAGAAGCAGCAGGACCCTTGAAGTAGGGTTCTCATAGCGAATAGCCATATCCATGAGCTCAGTAAATGTGCCATGAACATGTGAAATAAGGCGATCGTAGAACTCTGGGCGAGCTCCTGAAATGAACTTCTCATTCTTCTTTAGCTGAGTGTCGATAAGACCAGGACCAAATTTGGAAAGTTCATTGAACTTCCGCTCATACTCTGAAAAAGACATGGTACCCTGCTTGAGGTCCATGAATTCACGGTAAAGCTGAGATTTCCCGGCTTCGGGCATCCATTTTTCCACAAAAGCCTCCCTGGAAAGAAAAATACAGAAATCAAACTTAAGATAGCTTCAAAAGCAAGGAAATGGGAAAAATTCAAGTTAACACAAAGGATACCTGAACTGCTCCCACGAAAGATCACCTTCGTTAGTGTGAGTCGTAACAGACTCCCACCAATCTAAGGCTGACTCTTGCAGCTTCCATGCTGCTAACTGACGCTTCTGGGCATCAGTGATCTCTAGACCAGTAAAAATTCTCTCCAAACTTCGTAGCCATTGCTGGGCTTCGATAATACTCTCTGAACCGGTGAATCTAGTGCCACCGAGCTGATAGAATTCCTTGCAAAGAGCAGTAAACCTAACGGGTGCAACAGGTGGAGGAATTGGGGCAATACCACGACCCCTACCTCTAGCATTTCCACGATTCATCCTGGAAATATCAAGAATAAAATTTAGGACAAGGTACAGAGAAGATAAGGATAAGTTAAGATAAGACACGATAAAATCACTTGGATGAATATCCTAATACAAAATTTCTAACAAGGTCGATACGGAAAGAAGGAAGTTTAGAAAAATTTTCTTCTTAAAACAAGAAAACTTTATATCAAAATAATCTTTGAAAAATCATTTGAGAAATCATTTAAAAATCATTTTATACTTTTGAAAATACGTTCACTCACAAGGAAATGATTCTGAGTTTGATTTCACTCATTCTAGGGTATTTCTACCCTATCTCTAATGAGTTTTTGCTCCATAGGCTAAGGCTTGCCTAAAACCAAAGCTCTGATACCAAATGTAACGACCCGATATTTTGGACCATTCAAATCGACAATAATCCACACATGTCAGACTTGAATAATGCAAAATAACAGATTGTAATAAATTTGGAGCAAATAAAATCATTCACAGAATCACAGACACAGAAATATCAGAATAACTCGCAGCGGAATTTAAAAATAACCATAGTGGTTCATGAAGCCACTAAAATACATAGTCTCAAAAAAAGTACAAATTACATAGTCTAAAACCAATACAGTTTGAATAACCATAGAAAATCCCAAATTCATTGTCTCAATTACATAAGCTAAAATAAAAGACTGAATAGCAAAATAGATAGCAGCTTGATAAAGATGATCTCCAGTAGTCCAAGCTCCGTGAAGATGAAGTCCAACTGGTACTCAGGCTGACCCGAGCGTAAGATAAACATAAACACTCGAGTCAGGATATACATACTTATACAATGTAAACCAACTCAAGTGAACTGTAGTAAAGGTACAAGTAACTTAGAAGATGCTTGGGACCGCCCATCCTCTAAGGATCCGTTAAAATATCTACTATGTAGTAATATTCGCTATTATAATAGTGTCTACATAAGTAAAGTATAATCATATCGGAAAATAGCGTTAAGGGGATGGAGAACCTTAACGCGGTCGGATCTTAAAATCATAATCGTAGTAAAGCTCGATATGGTAGGTGACACGGCACAACTAGGCAATGCCAGGGTAGATATACCAATTACGCACACGGACTGATGGATACGCATAGTAGCCACTACCGTTCCACCTCGAACAACATTCCCAAATCGGAGGATGGCCATCTAGTCAAATCACAAGTAAGAGTATAATATCGAAGAAATGTGTCCGAGAAGAGGTGCTACCTCACTGGTCTGAGATCGCTCCTGTTTTAGCCACCTTATGCCAACTCACGGGAGTTGGGTCCATGTAATATACCTTAAGAACGTCGCCACCATCCTACTTCATTCTGGAATCTCCACCGCGTACACGGTTGTCAAAGTGGTTTTCGGTATCGACAGAGAGTATGTCCATATCCGATCCCGGTCTCTTTGCCAACCAATCGTTATTATAACCCGTAGTTATAGATTTAAAACAAGTTATCAAATATACTTCGAATTAAACCATTTAAAACAAAGACATTATTCCTTTAAAATCAAATATTAAATTTCTAAAATCTAACCCTTTCGGAGTTCACTTATTCACTTAAAACAATAACGTTAAAATTTCCAGCTTTCACGGCATTTAAAAAGTGCGGCGGTAAATTTTATTTGAAAACAATTTTATTCAACAAAACAACATTTATAAACTGCTATAACAGTTCAGTTTAAACAAAATCATATTTCAGCCTACTGCAGTCCTTAACAAGTGCTACAGTAGCCCTTTTATTAGTTCAGGTTCAATTTTAGTTTCTGCTACAACAGCACTTACCAAGTACTATCATAGCCTTAGTTCATTTTAGTCTTTTGGTTCACTTATATAATCCACAACACTTAACAAGTGCTACAGATTCCACCTAGTTCAGAACTTATAAAATCATACATTAAAATGTTCATTTAAATCCTTTAACTGATTTATTTTAAAGGGAAATTTTACAAATTAACCAAAACTTACAAATTCGTAAATTCAAGTGTGTAAATCTCATTTTCATTTAAACAATTTATTTCAACAATTTAAACTCAAACTCCAATTTCCACCATTTTAAAACTAAATTTTTATTTCAATTTAATTAACTTCAGTTTCCATCTTTTTTTTTGGTCAAACTTCCAAATTTAAGTTCCATTTCAAAATCAATATTTCCCATTAATTTATTTTTAACACATAGAAAAATCATTTCTATTCTAAATAAATCATTTAAAATTTCGATTTAAATCAATTTAATATTATTACAATATTTAAATTATTTAAAGGTATCTAGAAAAATACAGAAAAATAACCACGGGTCTGTATAATATTTTTCTAGCCTAAGTCAAGTGATATGGATACTATATCATTTCAATCCGTAATTTACAAAGAAAAATCCGGGTTTTATCATTTCAAACCCGCAATCCCAAGTAAATAAAATTTAATTGAAAATTGTTCAGGCCTATCATTTCAGCCCATAACGACCTTCCCTTATTCTAAAGTCCGTTCGGGTATGTATCATTTCAACCCATAGTGATTCTATTCTACAGGGAACTTGCAGTGTGATTTAACAGAGTAGAATAACAGTAAAATAGGAACAAAATATAACAGATGATACGATATGCAGTTTTAACAATTAACATCAACTATAAATAAATCACAGGTAATTATAACATCATTTATTTATTTATTTATTTCTACACATTCAGTTGCGGTCGTTTCACAATCATATAAGTATGAATATTCGTGTGAGATTTACTCACCTCTACGGAGCTGGAGATTCGGAAAAAGAAATACGATGCCTATCGAACGCACGCGGAAAGCATGATCAGTTGTTAGCGGACGCGCCAACTAGATTCAAACCAAAAGCACAATAAATAATCAAATCTAAGATTGCACGAATAACGAATTTTCAGATGAAGCAAACAACGAAAAAGAAACACGTTGAAAATCGAAAACAATAGCTCGATCACTTTGAAAATAGACTAACTCCAACGATTTACAAAAGTGACAACAGTTTACTTAAAAATCTAGAGTGACAAAACAATTTTTTTTTTCAAAACAATGGTCAGTAAAACAGCCTAGGATACCAACCCGTGACCAAAAGCATTTTTTTTCTTCCCATTCCCTTTTCTAAAACAAAAGCCAGAAGGAATATAGAAAATAAAGTTTGTTCATTTCTCAAAACAAACCTCAGTCTGGCACTATTCTTTCGAAAATAAAGATGCAGAGGTGACAAATGAAGTTTCTCAAATCTCTTTTATTTTCAAACACCAGGCTCAAGGAAAAGCAAATACAAAACCAAAATACAAAAATAAAAAGGAACGAAACAGTTTGTTCATTTTTTTCATATGCAAGGCTCGGTCTGACCTTGGTTGGTCTCGGCATGGGTTTGGAGTGTGGCTGGTCTGGTCTCGGCCTGGGTAGGGGTTCGGTCTGTGACGTGGGGACTGGTGGTGGTCTCGGTTGGGGTTGTGGAGGTGGTTCTGGCGAAGGGGTTGGGTGGTGGGCTGGCATGGATACGGTGGTGATTCTCGTGGTAGTGGCGGGTCACGGCCTGGGTGGAGGAACGTGGGGTCGCTGGGTTCGGAGGTGTGGGCTTGGTTCGCATGGTGGTGGGCCGGCACGGGTTCGGCGTGGGGATCTCGGTGGGGTTGGGCAGGTCGTAGGGTGACAGGGTGGTGGTCTGGGTTCGATCAGGCGAAGAGGTTTGGTCACGGTCTGGTGGGGCGTAGTGGTGTTTGGCATGACTGGGTAGGAGCAAGGTGGAGTGGGAAATGGGATAGAGCAAAGCAAGACAGCAAGTAGATCACGAAATATGAAACAAAAGTGAAAGCAGGTATGCTAGCTGGCAAAAGAACAACAGCAAACAGGAAATAAAAAAATGAAAGTGGAAGAAGGCATTTACCTTTTGGGATGGTCACGAGTATTATGATGGAGGCTAAAGTGAATTTGCAGTATGGAAATATTTTTGAACGTGGAAAGATAGACAGCCTTTTACTTTATTTAAGGAGAGGAGGCAATGAATAAAAGTTTGAAACGGCAGAGGGAATTAAATGCAATCAAAGTGGAACGAAAAATATGGAAGGCAAAGGAAGAAGTAATCTTCACGTGCACGGTTTTAGGCTAGATTTGAGCAAGATTTTTGAACGGCAAAACTTGCAATGTTAGCCCAAAGTAACATATAATTTTATGATTTGTTTCTTTTATTAAAAATAAAATTTCGTTTAAAAATTTTGGGTTGTTACAGCTATGATAATGTTATAAGATGCTTTAAGGCCAACTTAGGGTTGAACTATGAAGCATAAATCTCTATAAATGATGGTATCTAAATATAAGAAATAAAAGCATGTACTCTACTTTCTAGAAACTTTAGAAAATTATATTTTATACTAATTTAAATCGGAACCTAAAGAAATACCAAATTTGATGTTTGTAAACATGTTAAGACCTTAGAAACATTGTGAGTACTGGATATATATATATATATATTGAAACCATTGGAACCTAAAAAATGAGTATTAATCAAAATCTGGATTTAAAAAAACAAAAACACCTTTAAAAATTCGTGTTTTTGAGTTGTGCACTGGTGCACAACCCAATTTTGGGATTATTGGGCTATTAGAAAGCCTAGTTCGACGTGTGGTGATCCGAATTTCTACGTGATAATCTCTTGCGACTATGGTGATATTTTGGGTTGTATGGCTACTATTTTGGATGCATATGTCGATGGTAGTGATGATGAGTATATAGTATGTATGATTTTGGAACGGTATTGGAATAGTTGAAGTATATATGAGACTTAGCCTCATGGCGACGATGTACGAATGAGGTGTATGTAGTTTTGGATAAGTAAAAGGGGTATATGAGACATGGCAATAATGGTGAAATATGAATGGTATATATATAACTTAGGATTCTATAGTTAGATAATGTGGGGCGTGTGTGTGTAGTTTTGGGAAGAGGAATGAATACCTGAATCTTTTAGTGCATGCAACGGGCCCTTGATTCATTGTATTGATGTGGCATTCTCCTGTAGAGCATCGAGGCTGGTCCAGAAGAGTTTGATGCAGAAAACAACCGACCTATAGTGCACGTGGCGGGACTAGGTGTGAGTCCAATGCATGACCATCCTTTACCGCATGTGGCGAGACCGGATAGTCATAGACGTGCTGTAACGTATGAGAATTTTCGACTTTCGAAAATCGACATCGATACTCACTTTATCGAATGCCACCCAGTCGAAGGCCGGAAATCTCAACCGTTAGGGTTTAAGAAAGAAGAGGTAGAAGAAAAGATAGAAGAAAAAGAAAAGAAGAACTACAGAACCACAACAGAAATAGAAACAATATCAAAATCTCACATTCGCAGCGGAACAATATATAATAGGTAATCACTAGTCTTTTAAAACAAAGAACTATATCAGTTTATACATACATCAGTCAGAGTCAATATACAACTCAATACAACAATGGACAGTTATATAAACTTGTCCTCATACGGAATACACAACGAAATAAATAAAGTATAGGTGATACGTTTCGCCATCCAGCTTGCTTCCAAAGCTCCAGAATATCCAGAATATCCTGATAACATAACTCTAGGCTGCCCGTGTGGAAAATAATGGGCACCCAGAGTTTAGAAGGGAAACAATAAACTCCGAGTCAGTCATGGTGACTGGTGTGAGATCGTAAAACAGTTATTTTTCACAAAGAAAATAAATTTTATTCGCAATGCTTTTTGAAAAATGAAACTACCATAAGGCCTCCCGCACAAACACACAATGCAAACGCGGAATCGGAGGAGATTTCTCCTTATGATAGTCAAAGATGCTTGATACGCAAAATCAAATCATTTTTTGATATTATTATTAGTGCATAGTGTAGAAAATATTTCGAAAGTATAATATACATCTTAGCCAGCATAGGCATTCCGCACTTATGCCTACTATAGCTACCATGTTCAATAGCAGGTTACCGCCAAATTCCATGGCAGGTAATACAACTAAAACCGTACAAGTCTCGTATTGTTTCTTTGGATTTCCAACAAATGGTCAGGCCAAGGAACTTCCCATTGCCACATGGAAACGCCTCTGGAAAGACGTCCCGAGAAATAACCTAACATTACGGTTAGATCTCTGCCAACACAAGGCCGGGTTACCTCTGCAAAAATAGGTAACTACTGACACGCGTATGCCATCCCCCGATCGTAACCGATCTTCCCAAGGATCCTCGATTTCCAACAACCACATAATAAATTTGCAGTAACAACATAGGTTAAATATCTGGGATCCATACCATGATACCACCTCTATCCAGAAGGAATGACATACACTAAGGGGCGCTACTCCCTAGAACCTTGCTGCATCCTTCCTGTTTTGACCATTTCCGGGGTGTGAGGTCCGACGAAGTCTCGTCCACAAAGCTACGCTTTGTCACAAAGCCATGCTTCGGGTCAAACAAATGATCAAAGTAAAGATCACAAAGATAAATGATCAAAAAAATGATCATATCATAAATGATCAAACAATGATCATTTCACAGCAACACTCCGCATGTCACATTACCAAATTGGGAATATACTGCTGATAAATTTCAACTACATAACCTCTGAGCTCGTACGTCTCAGAGAAGGGTGTTAAGCTAAGAGAATACATTCTCCGCCACCAACAGAAATGTATTTGAAAGAAATCTGCTTTATATCTCAATCTATAACGTCAGACACACAATCCATACAAGTCTGTTCCGAGCTCGAACAGAACCGAAGGCACTTCTCACGAAGCCCTTGCAAATCCGGATAATTTTCAAATCACGTCCGGACTTCCCGTCACTAAGGGTGATAAAACCTCTATATTGGAGATCAGCCGATGCAGAGTAACTCGACGGTAATCCTTCCGTTTTCAAAAATATCCGGTCTTCAACACCGGTCATCAAATGAAATTCATTACGACGTATCACATATTCGGAATGGGTTATACGACCCCATGGTCCTTTCCCGGCTAACCCGAATAATGAGCGCTTATTCAAAAATAAGTGTGGCATTCAAATTCAAGCAAATCACAACAAATACCCATTCAAGGTAATTATTGATAGTCGGTTATTTAACTATCAATAAAGATGCGCAACATCATCAAATTCCAAATAATTTTCCAAATTATTTAATTTCCAAAAATATCTTTACAAGATATAAAATTTCCCACACTTAACCATTTGAAACAAATTTCAATCAATTTAAACTTATCTTTAAAAGATAAAATCTCAAACCTTTCATTTTATATTGGAAAATATTTCCATACTTATTTAATAATAAGTAATTCACAAATCATTTATTTTCAACACTTGGAAAATATTCGATATACTTAAATCATAATTAAGTATATATTTCATTCTTCAAGGAAATCATTCTCTTTCACAAATTTTATTTGAGTCAAAACGAATGTTACGTAAAACATCGTTATGACAACTCAAAATCACTAGTATAGGGATTCAAAATTTAGATAGATATATAAATCCCAATACTATATAAAACATTTCCTTTCGGAAACCATTTACTATAACAACAGTGTTATAGTCCACCATTTCCTTATTTCTCGAAAACGTCTATTTCGACAATAAATGTTGAAATCTATGTATTTGATACTTAACACGTTTTAAAACATCTTTTAAAACAATTACTTCGTTTCGTAATATCACTTCTCCAAAACATATCCATTTTATTTAATAATATATTCACTGTCCAAAATCGTGAATAAAATTCGTTAATCAATTTCAACATTTCTACACATTTTATTTAAAGAATTATCCACTATCCAAAATCGTGAATAAAATTCCCAACCAACTCTTATTATTAAATCATTTAACTTAAAGGATAATTCGCTGTCCAAAATCACGAATATATCTCCTTTAATAACTTCTATGTTTTATTTATCAAATTCAATTGATTTCGATTTATAAAACAATGTTTATAAATTCCATTTATATTTTTTTTATCAACTTCAGTTTATAAAATCACTTTATTAACAAATTTTGTCCATATCCCATTTAAGTGCCAAAATCTAATTTATAAGTAAATTACTTATAAATCTTTTATTTTACAATATCTATTCATTTTATAACTTCACATTATAAATCCATTAATTTCATTCTCTTATGAAATCCATTTATACTTCCTTTTTACACTTTTAAAAATTCGTTTTATAATTCCAATATTTTGAATTTATAAATATCAATTCTATAAATCTTTTATATAAACCGTTCATAATAATTCAAAATACCAATTTAAACTATTTAATAAATCAATCAATTATTTATTTCAAAAACCATACTTTGGTTATATTTCACAAATCTCATAATTTTCATAACACGAAAATTATAACATTTATTTATTTAAAATGAATCAATTCAAAGACTCAATAAAACGTATATTTTCAAAAATCACTTTAAAAATCCTTTATAAATCAATCTCGTTATTTTTAAACTTCAAAAATAGATCCGATGATGCAACACACCAATTAGTCAATCACGACATCCAATATCATATATCGATATGATAATCAACAAATATCACAATATCTGTAATCAAATAAATACTGGTGAGGAATCCAGTTGGATCCCTCCAACCTGTTTCCCTGCATCCACAGACGTTAGCACAATACCAATTCCACTTCGAGGTGGAATATCGCGGTATATGGGATTTATAAAAATATCAATCCGCTATTGTGCGGCGCAATAGGGTCTCATCCACTATATAGTGCGGGAAATCAATCAACTCCAATATATATATGCCAATATGTGTATATTGCTATATATATAGATATATCCTACTATATCTAATATCACATCCAAACAGTCAATCAATCAATAACTGTAAAAAAATCCAACTTTAAATTTTGAGTGAGAAGATCTCACCTTAAATTGGCAATCCGTTTCCAACTCCGGCTTGATTTCATCATTTTAGACCTTGTATACACAATTTTGCAATTTATCAATATTCGAAATAATTGAATAATAAACTTTCATTTAAAATTTGACTTAACTAAAAAAATTAGTTTTAAACCAATTCCTTTCTTCAAAAATCTAGTCTTTACAACTCTATATTGTTTTTTTTTAAATTTCTATACTTTCAAAATCCTATACATACATATATATTTCTATTTCCTTTAAATAATTTTATTTAACTAAAAATTTAATTTTATAAACTAGATTCCCATTAATAATTTATTTCTAGTAACTAAACGAATTAAATAAACTTATCAAACAAATCAATTTCCATAAATAAATTTGTTTAACTAAAATTTTAGTTCAAAACAAAATTTTCTTTAATCATCTCCTTTTCCAACTTTATTTATGTAAAATATTTCCTGTAAATAATCACAGTAATTCATTTTACTGTCAATATAACGATATTTAAATTAATTTTCCAAGTTTATTTTGAATAACAAATCACTATCTTTTCTTAATTTTCTGCATATAAAAATCGTCCAGTAAATAAATTTTCTGGTCTTAACTTACACACTAAATTCAAATAAAATAAATTCTTTTAACCCAATTTCTTTTAATAAATTTATTTAATCTAAAATTTAAATTAAACAATTAAATTCCCTTTTCTTAAATATCTTTGGTAACCCAAAATAACTGATTACATTTAATTTACTTTTAAACTCCACATATACATATAACTTATATTCAAAAATCCACTTATACTCCCAAAATCTTATATACATATATGTGATTAATTTAATAAAAATAAACTGGATATAAAATTTATGTTTTTCAAAAACATCATTTTAAAAATTGATGTTAATTTACATTTCTGCAGATAAATATTTGCAGAAAAAAAAACACTCAGACACGATATTCAGTTAACTTCCATATTCAGAATAACGATATGCGTTTTTTTATTTAGACAATTCAAAATTAAATTAAAACAGATGATGTTCGAATACCTTCAGCTACGACGGCCTCCATCCGATCGAACCACCTTGAAGTTCGAGCTTCCCCAAATTCTCGAATGCCACCAGATCGCGACTACGCGACATCGCGCCTGACTCCCTCACCTCGCTGAAGCCTCCACGATGCGACATCCCTAAATTGCAATGCAACCAGATCGAACGAAGTCGCGATTTGCTCCTCGCGCGAGTGCGAACCACCTTCTAGATCGATCGATTTGAATCGCACCCCCCTTGAAGTCGAAATCGAGAGGAGGAATCTATTCGTTTGCCACTTTAAAGTTTAATTTTTTTTTTGAAAGAGGAGGGATGGATTCACACGCATTTTTTTCGTTTGAGTTTGTTGAACAGAGGGGTATTTAAAATTTGAACGAGGTGACTTCGATTTGAATGCGGCCATTGTTTATTTTTCTCGTTTGTGAATTTGTTTAGAACAGACGAACGAAGAGGGGGATTTAAAATTGATTAAGGCATGCTCTGCACGATCTATTTCGTGATTGTAGGCGTGATTCAAGGAAGATAACAGGCTGAGGTTGACCAATTTAAAAATTAAATTTTAAATTGAATTCAATTTAATTTTCAACGCGTTTACTTACCGTGTGCTCACATAACAACTCCAAAAAATATGAAATTTGAAATCCGACAATAATTCAATATTACGAACCCAATGGAACTGGTTTCGTCGAATTCCGAGACTGTGCCCCGGAACGCTATTTTTAAATTCAATTTAAACAATATAAATTCAAAACTGAACAAATCACCTTCAAATTCGATTCTGAAGCTCCTATTATCTTTAGTGTTATTATTACGAATTTTAAAAGAATTTGAAATATTTTTCTTCAGCTTAAAATTGAAGATTCAAATTTTTATTCAACTTTCAATAGATTAAATTTTATAATTTAATCGTCATATTCATTCTGATAATTTGAAATTCAAGTCAAACCATCATTCAAATATTTAAAATTAATTAAATATTTTCAATTTAAATTGTATAAAATTCTGGGTCGTTACAATCTTCCCCCCTTAAAAGAATTTCGTCCCGAAATTACAAGTTAGGAAAAAATGATCCTTAGCTCGTCTACTATTTTTCACAATCCAATAGTTTTATCTACTTACTAATCCTAAATCTTTTTATTAGAGATTCATTATCATTTCAACTAGCTCTCCAATTTCAATTATAAGTTTCAAACAACATTGTTTTACTTCTCAATTCAATTTTAAATTTAAATTCAAATTTTAACTTTCAAAATTTTCTCAAAAATTTTCTAACACTCGAAATTTTCGAAAAATTTCGCCAGCGTCTCCTTTGCGCGGCTAACACGGCACGACTACAAAATGTCCATACGGACTCTCAAATTTCAAAAAAAAGAAAAAAGAAAAGAAAAAGCCAAGCGGCTAGACGAGAAAATCATCAAATCTCATATTGAAATTTAAAATACATACCTTTTTGTCGAGCAATTCAAATTTATCTTTAAAATTAAAATTCCAATTCCTTTATACACCTGTATATCCTACTAGCCATAATATCCAGTTACAATATTCAAACCATTTTGCACATTTTATTACAAAATTTTCGATATATGCTTCTCATACATTTTTACTTTACTATTGAAGTTATATCCATTATCATTCAATTTTACGTTTCAAATTTCCTTTGAATTTAATTCACAATTTCAATTTAATTTGGATTCAGTTTACTTCTAAATATTGAATTTTACCAATTTTTCATTCACAACCGCACTATTTTATATTAGTTCCAATTACTAGTTCATCACAAATTCCAATTCACTTTATTCAAATTTGTTTTCAACATTCAGTTTCATTTTTCTTGCACTTGCAATTGCAAATTTATTTATTCATTCACAAATTCATTCATTTTCAATTTCAATCTCATTCCAATCAGATTTCAAATATTTTATAAGTTATCAACTTATTTACATTCCAAATTATAAAATCATTTATACATTCACATTACTAATTTCATTCCATTAATGAATTTTAATTTCAATTATCTTCTTGGAATTCTATTTCAATTTATAAATCACATTCACAATTTCTATTCATATATGAATTCATTTCCTTATATTTCAATTCACATTTATAATTTCCATTTGTTAGATGAATTTATCTCCAAATCTTTGGTTATTATTTTTAATTTCTTATTCAATTTCCATATAACAATGATAATATTTCAATGTTATTACTTCCTAACAACCAAGCATCCATATACTATAGTAATTCATAGAAAAACATTTCTTTTCTATACAAAGATAGTTTTGGGCAAAATTATTTCATTTACCCTATTTTAAAACAATACTGTGTCAGTTTATCTTGTTTAAGAGTTTAGAAACCCCTATCGATTACAGTTGGCCACCCTGCACCGACCAGAATCTATAAACAATCAACCGATAAGTCAACACAATACAAAACAATTTCATATTCACTAACAAATACGCACTCGTATCTATTATTACACTCAACTCATTCTAGAGCACTGCTGACTCTATCTCTAATGAGTAACACCCAACAGAGCAGGGTTGTCGCTTAACCATATGCTCTGATACCAAATGTAACGTATGAGAATTTTTGACTTTCGAAAATCGACATCGAACTCACTTTATCGAATGCCACCCAGTCGAAGGCCGGAAATCTCAACCGTTAGGGTTTAAGAAATAATAGGTAGAAGAAAAGATAGAAGAAAAAGAAAAGAACTACAGAACAACAACAGAAATAGAAACAATATCAGAATCTCACATTCGCAGCGGAACAATATATAATAGATAATCACTAGTCTTTTAAAACAAAGAACTATATCAGTTTATACATACATCAGTCAGAGTCAATATACAACTCAATACAACAATGGACAGTTATATAAACTTGTCCTCATACAGAATACACAGCGGAATAAATAAAGTATAGGTGATACGTTTCGCCATCCAGCTTGCTTCCAAAGCTCCAGAATATCCAGAATATCCTGATAACATAACTCTAGGCTGCCCGTGTGGAAAATAATGGGCACCTAGAGTTTAGAAGGGAAACAATAAACTCCGAGTCAGTCATGGTGACTGGTGTGAGATTGTAAAACAGTTATATTTCACAAAGAAAATAAATTTTATTCGCAATGCTTTTTGAAAAATGAAACTACCGTAAAGCCTCCCGCACACACACACAATGCAAACGCAGAATCGGAGGAGATTTCTCCTTATGATAGTCAAAGATGCTTGATACGCAAAATCAAATCATTTTTTGATATTATTATTAGTGCATAGTGTAGAAAATATTTCGAAAGTATAATATACATCTTAGCCAGCATAGGCATTCCGCACTTATGCCTACTATAGCTACCATGTTCAATAGCAGGTTACCACCACATTCCATGGCAGGTAATACAACTAAAACCGTACAAGTCTCGTATTGTTTCTTTGGATTTCCAACAAATGGTCAGGCCAAGGAACTTCCATTGCCACATGGAAACGCCTCTGGAAAGACGTCCCGAGAAATAACCTAACATTACGGTTAGATCTTTGCCAACACAAGGCCGGGTTACCTCTGCAAAAATAGGTAACTACTGACACGCGTATGCCATCCCCCAATCGTAACCGATCTTCCCGAGGATCCTCGATTTCCAACAACCACATAATAAATTTGCAGTAACAACATAGGTTAAATATCTGGGCTCCATACCATGATACCACCTCTATCCAGAAGGAATGACATACACTAAGGGGCGCTACTCCCTAGAACCTTGCTGCATCCTTCCTGTTTTGACCATTTACGGGGTGTGAGGTCCGACGAAGTCTCGTCCACAAAGCTACGCTTTGTCACAAAGCCATGCTTCTGGTCAAACAAATGATCAAAGTAATGATCACAAAGATAAATGATCAAACAAATGATCATATCACAAATGATCATTTCACAGCAACACTCAGCATGTCACATTACCAAATTGGGAATATATTGCTGATAAATTTCAACTACATAACCTCTGAGCTCGTACGTCTCAGAGAAGGGTGTTAAGCTAAGAGAATAAATTCTCCGCCACCAACAGAAATGTATTTGAAAGAAATCAGCTTTATATCTCAATCTGTAACGTCAGACACACAATCCATACAAGTCTGTTCCGGGCTCAAACAGAACCGAAGGCACTTCTCACGAAGCCCTTGCAAATCCGGATAATTTTCAAATCACGTTCGGACTTCCCGTCACTAAGGGTGATAAAACATCTATATCGGAGATCAGCCGATGTAGAGTAACTCGACGGTAATCCTTCTGTTTTCAAAAATATCCAGTCTTCAACACCGGTCATCAAATGCAATTCATTACGACGTATCACATATTCAGAATGGGTTATACGACCCCATGGTCCTTTCCCGGCTAACCCGAATAGTGAGCGCTTATTCAAAAATAAGTGTGGCATTCAAATTCAAGCAAATCACAACAAATACCCATTCAAGGTAATTATTGATAGTCGGTTATTTAACTATCAATAAAGATGCGTAACATCTTCAGATTCCAAATAATTTTCCAAATTATTTAATTTCCAAAATTATCTTTACAAGATATAAAATTTTCCACACTTAACCATTTGAAACAAACTTCAATCAATTTCAACTTATCTTTAAAAGATAAAATCTCAAACCTTTCATTTTATATTGGAAAATATTTCCATACTTATTTAATAATAAGTAATTCACAAATCATTTATTTTCAACACTTGGAAAATATTCGATATACTTAAATCATAATTAAGTATATATTTCATTTTTCAAGGAAATCATTCTCTTTCACAAATTTTATTTGAGTCAAAACGAATGTTACGTAAAACATCATTACGAGAACTCAAAATCACTAGTATAGGGATTCGAAATTTAGATAGATATATAAATCCCAATACTATATAAAACATTTCCTTTCGGAAACCATTTACTATAACAACAGTGTTATAGTCCACCATTTCCTTATTTCTCGAAAACGTCTATTTCGACAATATATGTTGAAATCTATGTATTCGATACTTAACACGTTTTAAAACATCTTTTAAAACAATTACTTCATTTCGTAATATCACTTCTCCAAATCATATCCATTTTATTTAATAATATATTCACTGTCCAAAATCATGAATAAAATTCGTTAATCAATTTCAACATTTCTACACATTTTATTTAAAGAATTATCCACTATCCAAAATCGTGAATAAAATTCCCAACCAAACTCTTATTATTAAATCATTTAACTTAAAGGATAATTCGCTGTCCAAAATCACGAATATATCTCCTTTAATAACTTCTATGTTTTATTTATCAAATTCAATTGATTTCGATTTATAAAACAATGTTTATAAATTCCATTTATATTTTTTTAACAACTTCAATTTATAAAATCACTTTATTAACAAATTTTGTCCATATCCCATTTAAGTGCCAAAATCTAATTTATAAGTAAATTACTTATAAATCTTTTATTTTACAATATCTATTCATTTTATAACTTCACATTATAAATCCATTAATTTCATTCTCTTATGAAATCCATTTATACTTCCTTTTTACACTTATAAAAACTCGTTTTATAATTCCAATATTTTGAATTTATAAATATCAATTCTATAAATCTTTTATATAAACCGTTCATAATAATTCAAAATCCCAATTTAAACTATTTTATAAATCAATCAATTATTTATTTCAAAAACCATACTTTGGTTATATTTCACAAATCTCATAATTTTCATAACACGAAAATTATAACATTTATTTATTTAAAATGAATCAATTCCTAGATTCAATAAAACGTATATTTTCAAAAATCACTTTAAAAATCCTTTATAAATCAATATCGTTATTTTTAAACTTCAAAAATGGATCCGATGATGTAACACACCAATTAGTCAATCACGACATCCAATATCATATATCGATATGATAATCAACAAATATCACAATATCTGTAATCAAATAAATACTGGTGAGGAATCCAGTTGGATCCCTCCAACCTGTTTCCCTGCATCCACAGACGTTAGCACAATACCAATTCCACTTCGAGGTGGAATATCGCGGTATATGAGATTTATAAAAATATCAATCCGCTATTATGCGGCGCAATAGGGTCTCATCCGCTATATATTGCGGGAAATCAATCAACTCCAATATATATATATGCCAATATGTATATATTGCTATATATATAGATATATCCTACTATATCTAATATCACATCCAAACAGTCAATCAATCAATAACTGCAAAAAAATCCAACTTTAAATTTTGAGTGAGAAGATCTCACCTTAAATTTGCAATCCGTTTCCAACTCCGGCTTGATTTCATCATTTTAGACCTTGTATACACAATTTTGCAATTTATCAATATTCGAAATAATCGAATAATAAACTTTCATTTAAAATTTGACTTAACTAAAAAAATTAGTTTTAAACCAATTCCTTTCTTCAAAAATCTAGTCTTTACAACTCTATATTTTTTTTTTAAATTTCTATACTTTCAAAATCCTACACATACATATATATTTCTATTTCCTTTAAATAATTTTATTTAACTAAAAATTTAATTTTATAAACTAGATTCCCATTAATAATTTATTTCTAGTAACTAAACGAATTAAATAAACTTATCAAACAAATCAATTTCCATAAATAAATTTGTTTAACTAAAATTTTAGTTCAAAACAAAATTTTCTTTAATCATCTCCTTTTCCAACTTTATTTATGTAAAATATTTCCTGTAAATAATCACAGTAATTCATTTTACTGTCAATATAACGATATTTAAATTAATTTTCCAAGTTTATTTTGAATAACAAATCACTAACTTTTCTTAATTTTCTGCATATAAAAATCGTCCAGTAAATAAATTTTCTGGTCTTAACTTACACACTAAATTCAAATAAAATAAATTCTTTTAACCCAATTTCTTTTAATAAATTTATTTAATCTAAAATTTAAATTAAACAATTAAATTCCCTTTTCTTAAATATCTTTGGTAACCCAAAATAACTGATTACATTTAATTTACTTTTAAACTCCACATATACATATAACTTATATTCAAAAATCCACTTATACTCCCAAAATCTTATATACATATATGTGATAATTTAATAAAAATAAACTGGATATAAAATTTATGTTTTTCAAAAACATCATTTTAAAAATTGATGTTAATTTACATTTCTGTAGATAAATATTTGTAGAAAAAAAAACACTCAGACACGATATTCAGTTAACTTCCATATTCAGAATAACGATATGCGTTTTTTTTATTTAGACAATTCAAAATTAAATTAAAATAGATGATGTTCGAATACCTTCAGCAACGACGGCCTCCATCCGATCGAACCACCTTGAAGTTCGAGCTTCCCCAAATTCTCGAATGCCACCAGATCGCGACTACGCGACATCGCGCCTGACTCCCTCACCTCGTTGAAGCCTCCACGATGCGACATCCCTAAATCGTAATGCAACCAGATCGAACGAAGTCGCGATTTGCTCCTCGCGTGAGTGCGAACCACCTTCTAGATCGATCGATTTGAATCGCACCCCCCTTGAAGTCGAAATCGAGAGGAGGAATCTATTCGTTTGCCACTTTAAAGTTTAATTTTTTTTTTTGAAAGAGGAGGGATGGATTCACACGCATTTTTTTCGTTTGAGTTTGTTGAACAGAGGGGTATTTAAAATTTGAACGAGGTGACTTCGATTTGAATGCGGCCATTGTTTATTTTTCTCGTTTGTGAATTTGTTTAGAACAGACGAAGGAAGAGGGGGATTTAAAATTGATTAAGGCATGCTCTGCACGATCTATTTCGTGATTGTAGGCGTGATTCAAGGAAGATAACATGCTGCGGTTGACCAATTTAAAAATTAAATTTTAAATTGAATTCAATTTAATTTTCAACGCGTTTACTTACCGTGTGCTCACATAACAACTCCGAAAAATACGAAATTTGAAATCCGACAATAATTCAATATTACGAACCCAATGGAACTGGTTTCGTCGAATTCCGAGACTGTGCCCCGGAATGCTATTTTTAAATTCAATTTAAACAATATAAATTCAAAACTTAACAAATCTCCTTCAAATTCGATTATGAAGCTCCTATTATCTTCAGTGTTATTATTACGAATTTTAAAAGCTATTGAAATATTTTTCTTCAGCTTAAAATTGAAGATTCAAATTTTTATTCAACTTTCAATAGATTAAATTTTACAATTTAATCGTCATATTCATTCTGATAATTTGAAATTTAAGTCAAACCATCATTCAAATATTTAAAATTAATTAAATATTTTCAATTTAAATTATTCAAAATTGTGGGTCGTTACACGTGCAATCTTTTACCGCAAGGAGGGAGATCGGATTACGTTTAGGATTATTTAGATAGTATAATATCGTTCTATAGTGCGACGTAGGCGGGTCCAGAAGGTATTATACTTAGGCTTAGACCATGTTATATCATTATCATAGTACTATATAAGTTTCTGATTGGCATCCCTCACGCAGACATATGTCTAACCCACTCCCATATTCTTTTTATCGATATTGTTCAGGTTGATCGACTTTGGACACGTGATGGATCTGGAGATTAGATTTGTATATATATTGTAAATATTGTATATAAGTGTTGTACAAAATATTTCTAACAAAAGACAAGATGTGATAGTGTGTAAAGTTGCTGGGATTTGGATTTTAAAGACTAATGTTATATTATCAGATATTTAATTAAACATATACATATATTTGTGTAATATTTTATTTTGCATGACCAGTTGTTATGAGGCTATGAAAATTATCAGTTCGCTTAGTTAGTATAGTTTTATCTTATGCTCTCTCTGTGTATAACAGTACGTATCGTCACCTGATGACTCATTATTTTGAGAATTCATTATGTAGTTACGAGATTCTGAAAAGGTGGGTTGTTACACATCACACCACTGGCTAAGCTGACATGTGAACGTTAATATTTGAATTACTTAATATTAATCATGTTACCATTAAGTCCTTTTACTCTTCAAAACTTCCAACAAAAATTAAGTTATCATCATAATTAGACTCTAGTTTGGCTAGTTGTTTCGGTTGATAACATAGTGCAACTATGAAATGGATCCTTAATTGATTATCAAAGTTTTTCAAAGTGGTATTTCTTTTGAATGACAAGTCGAATCAACTAAGTAAAAATAGTGCTTGGATTTCAATTGCTTGCTCTCTCAATTTTTGAAAAGTATTAACATTATTATTATTTACACACATAACTCAAATAAACTGAGGTCAGATATACCGATCATGCACTACCTTTTAGGCTTACGTGAGAATGGTATAGAGCATTGCAAGTGTACACACTTGCATATGAACACATGACTCTAGGTGGTTATTTTTATTAAATCTATTTACATACACCTAACTAAGATAAACTGAGGCCAGATATACCGATCATGCACTACTTTTCGGTCTTACGTGAGAAGGGTATAAAGCATGGCGAGTGTACAGACTTACATGTGAACACTTGACTCTAGGTTTTTATTTTTATAAAAGCCATTTTTTGTTTTTTTATGAAGAGTGAGTTTCGCAAAATCATCTTAGCACCACTTAACTTAGAAGATTGAAAATGTTATTGCCTTTACTTTAAATCAACCATTCTTTAAAACAAAGATGACAATTAGGATATACTTCATTATCACCTATGAACCTTCCTATATACTAGTTAAACCATAGTTTCCTGTAATCAAACTTTATTTTTATTTTTTTGAGACAAATAAATTTTAAAAAATTTCAATTTAATAACCAAAAACATATACTTATCCTATAATGTTTCTTCAAAAGTAAATTAATATGCTAAAAAGAAAATTTGTTTTGGGATTTTTTTTAAGTTTTGAGTTTTAGATAGATATTGCAAAAAATAAACCATGAAAAGTCAATAATGAACATGAGACTCCCCCCACACTTAATTTTGATTGTGTCCCCACAGTCAATATATGATATAATGAGTGTAACGGGGAAAAATATGTACATATTTACAAAAGAGGATTAACATTTCTTACTAGACGTAGTATGGCTCATGAAGAATCATGAGCTCCTCCTCTTGATTACTTGGCAATTCCAAGTATGGTTTCAAGCGATAATCATTGACTTTGAAAACTGTTCCATCCCTAGGATTTTGTATTTCTATGACACCGTGTGGAAAAACAGTTCGTACAATTGATGGTCCTGTCCACCTTGATTTTAATTTCGTAGGGAATAAGTGAAGTCAAGAGTCATACAAAAGAACTTTTTGGTTTGGCGAAAACATTTTTCTTAGGATAGATTTGTCATGAAATTTTTTTGTTCTTTCTTTGTAAATTTTCTTGTTTTCAAACGCGTCATTTCTAATCTCCTTTAATTCGTTGATTTGCAATTTTCTGCTTTCACTTGCTTTTTCAATATCAAAGATTAAGTTTTTCACTGCCCACAATGCTTTGTGTTCAATTTCAACTGGTAAATAGCATGCTTTCCCATAAACTAAACAAAATGGGGACATCCCAAGGTTAGTTTTAAAAGCACTACGGTAAGCCCAAAGCACATCCGTTAATTTTTTAGACCAATCTTTTCAATTTTTATTAACGGTTTTTTCCAAGATTTGTTTGATTTGGCGATTTGAAACTTCAACTTGACCACAAGTTTGAGGATGATACTGAGTGGATAGCTTGTAGGTTATCAAGTATTTCTTCATTGGAGTTTCAAATGAACGATTACAGAAATGAGTTCCATTGTCGCTTATTATTGTGCGAGGTGTTCCAATCCTCGAAAAGATTTTTCTTTTATGAATTTCATAACAACTTTATGGTCATTTTTTTTACAAGGAATGGCTTCAACCCATTTGGAGACATAATCAACAGCAAGAAGAATGTACAAATTTTCGAAGGAATTGAGAAATGGTCCCATAAAGTCAATACCCTAAACGTCAATGATCTTGATCATAAGAATGGGATTCAAAGGCATCATATTTCATCAAGAGATTCTTCCTATCATTTGGCAGCGATCGCAAGTTTTACAAAATTCGAATGAGTCTTTGAAAACAGTGGGCTAGTAGAAGCCACATTGGAATACTTTTTTAGTAGTTTTCTTCGGACCGAAGTGACCACCACAAGCTTGGTCGTGACAAAATGAAAGAACACTTTTGATTTCGCAATCCGGGATGCAACGTCGAATGATTTGGTCAGAATAGTATTTAAACAAGTAGGGATCATCCCAATAGAAGTGATTAACTTGGGAAAGAAATTTATATTTATCTTATTTTGACCAATATGAAGGAGCTTCCTTAGTGACTAGATAGTTCACTATGTCGGCATACCATGGATCGACAGAAACAAAAGTTGTTCATCAGGAAAGTTCTTGTTGATCGGTAAAAAAGATGGTGTGTTTGGAAGATGTGACATATGATCAGTGATGATGTTGTCGGATCCTTTTTTGCCTTTGATCATAAGGTCAAATTCTTGGAGTAACAGGATCCAATGGATCAAACGAGACTTAGCATCCATTTTAGCGAAAAGGTACCTAAGAGCGGAATGGTCAGTGTAAACCGTAATGTGTGAGCCAATCAAATAAGGTCATAATTTCGAGCGCAAAGACTACTACTAGAAGCACTTTTTTAGTGGTCATGTAATTGAGTTGAGCATTGTTTAAAGTCATACTAGCGTAGTATATGACGTAAAGAATTTTGTTGATGCATTGTCCTAAGACAGCACCAACTGCAAAGTTAGAAGCATCACACATTATTTCGAAGGGAAGATCCTGATTGGGTGAGCAAATGGTGGGAGCAGAAATGAGTTCATTTTTGATATGTTCAAAAGCAGAAACATAGTCAGAATTAAAGTTGAATGGAACGTCTTTTCCAAGAAGAGTCGTCAGAGGTCGAGCAATTTTACTGAAGTCCTTCACAAAACGTCGATAGAAGCCAGTATGTCCAAGGAATGAATGAATGTCCATAACAGATTTACGAATGGGTAGATTCGAAATTATGTCAACTTTTGCTTTATCTACCTCAATGCCTTTGTTTGAAATGACATACTCGAGGACAATGCCGTGTTTGACCATAAAATGACATTTTTCCCAATGTACCGTCAAGTGTTTGTCCTTGCATCGTTTAAGAACCAACTCAAGATGGTGTAAGCACTCGGAAAAAGTGTTTCCAAAGATGGAAAAATCATCCATAAATACTTCAAGAAAGCGTTCGATTATATTGGAAAAATTCTGACCATGTATCTTTGAAACGCAGCAGGAGCGTTACAAAGGCCAAATAACATATGTCGATATGCAAAGGTGCCAAAGTGATATGTGAAAGTCGTTTTCTCTTGATATTCGAGAGTGACTGGAATTTAGTTATAGCCGGAATAACCATTAAGAAAGCAATATAATTCATGACCAGCTAATCGTTCAAGCATTTGGTCGATGAAAGGAAGAGGTAAATGATCCTTAGTGTTGTAGTATTTAATTTTCGATAATTAATGCAAACACGCCAACCCATTTGAGTACGAGTTGGAATGAGTTCGTTTGAGTCGTTCTTGATAACGGTAAGTCCAGACTTTTTAGTCATGACATGAATTGGGCTAACCCACGAACTATAAGAGATTGGGTATATGATTCCGTTATCGAGCAGTTTAAGAATTTTGTCACAAACCGTATCCTTCATTTTTGGGTTAAGCCCTTCGTTGCGCGTCACGAACAGGCTTAGCATCGTCAATTAAATGGATGCGATGTTGAACAAGAGCTGGACTAATTCCCTTTATATCGGTGATCGACCATTCAATTACTTCTTTTTTTTCGACAGAATTGAAAGTAAGGAAACTTCTTGGTCAAGAGAGAGAGAGAGAGAGTTGAAGAGATTATGACATGAAACATTTCGTTGTCACCTAAGTATGCATACTTATAGAGATCAGGTAAGGGTTTGAAGTCCAACCGCGGGGGTTGCTCGATCAAAGAATTTGGTTGAATTTCCGACTCAATGGTGAGGGGGTTCAAATGGAAGCGCAATTTCCATTTCGTTCGGCTCATCATGAAACAGTTGTTCGTATTCGGTCTCGCGTTCGCGGTTTAGGTCAACTGTTTCATTACCAAAATTTTCTTGAATGAAGCTAATTTCTAGCGTTTGGTCATGTGGTTCGTTCGGTTGATTTTCAAGATTGAAGATGTTAAGATCCAAAGTCATGTTTCCAGAAGAAATTTTCATCTAACCATTTCGACAATTGATGAGAGCATTTGAAGTAGCTAAGAAAGGTTGGCCTAAAATAAATGTAATTTGACTCATCAGATTATTCACGGGTTGAGTCTCCAAAACGATGAAATCGATGGGGAATATGAATTGACCGATTTTGATGAATACGTCCAAGATTTCACCCATGGATTTCTTTATTAAACGATCGAGAAATTGAAGAGTTACTTTTGTCGGTTTTAGTTCACCCATGCCAAGTTGTTGTTAAACTGAATAAGTGATCAAATTGACACTCGCACCTAACTCGAGTAAGCATTTGTTAATCGTTTCGTCTCCTATTGTGCACGAGATCATCAGACATCCAGGATCTTTATATTTAATGGGAATTGATTGAGACAAGAGTTCACTAAGTCTGGCGGCTAAGAAAACTTTCTTGGGTACATGAGTGTGTCGTTTCTGAGTACACAAGTCCTTGAGAAATTTAGCGTAAGTTGGGACTTGCTAAACGATATCAAGAAGGGGGATGTTAACTTTGACTTCTTTAAAAATTTCCAACATCATTTCCATTTGGTCAGAGTGTTTCTTGGGTCGAAGACAATGTGGAAATGGAACACGATACTCAGTAGGTGGGTCTACTTAAGTAGACGAAGAATTTAGAGTGGAATTTGATTCGATGTTTAGCTCAATGTTTTGTTCAGATTCATTTGTTGTTTTAGAAGTGTCAAGAGAGGTTTTCGGTAAATCTTTTGGATTAACAACTTGATTATCGATTTGTTTACCATAACGCAAAGTCGCGATAGCATTCATTTGGGTTACGTTGCTATCTTGAGCAACATGGGCTTGATTTGAATTCGAGTTTTAATTTCTGGGATTCAGAACTGGCTGAATTGGGAATGTTCCTCATTCACATTGACTTACAGATGTGACTAGTTGACTCACTTGCATTTCAAGTTTAGCAATCGATTGACTTGTATTCTGCATGTATGAGGTTAACAACTTTTGCAAATTACTGTTAGATTGGAGGCTTTGAGTGGTTGATTTAGCCAAAGTTTCCAACACTTTTTTCAAGTGAACTTAATCTTTTATCATCTTGGGGAGCAAAAGGTTGTTGCGGTTGATTTTGAGATGGACCCGCAAAATTTTGTTAAAATTGATAGGGTTGAAAGGGAGGATTTGAACCATTATTCGGAAATGCTTGAAAATTGGGACGAACCAAATTCGTGTTAGGATTATTTTGGTCCAAGCAAAGTTCGGATGATTTCTCCAACCAGGATTGTACGTTGGAGAAAATGGGTCATTCTTAACCTTGTTGAAAGCATTAAGTTATTCTACCGAATTAGGGCACTGATCGACTATGTGACTCAGATCGTTACATTTATAACACATGGGTTGGGAAGCTTGGTTCATTTGGTTGGATGAGAAAACATTGTTGAATTATTGATCATTGCGTCGATCTTAGCTTCCAGAGCAAAGATGATCATATCGAGTGTGCGCTCGATCATGAGTAAATTGATTTTTCATTAGAGCGTTCCCATTGGGATGATTTTTTGGCTAGGTTTTCAAGAAATTGTCAAGCATCATCGTGTTGTTGGGTGAGAAAGTTGCCTTGGCACATAGATTCAAGCATGGTTCGTGAGCTATTTTCAAGTCCATCGTATAAGATTTGGCAAAGGGTCCTTTTTCGAAGTTACGGTGTGGACATTTTATCAAAAGCTCTTTAAATATTTCAAAATATTTTTCGAAAGGTTCACCCTTGAATTGATGAAAGTTGACAATTTCGTTTTGGATTTTAGTTGTTTTTTCCAAGGGGTGGAACTTTTTTATGAAAATTTTAACAAATTCTTCCCAAGTTTTGATCGAGTTTGATGGTAAGCTATACAACCATTTTTCAGCATAATCAGTAAGAGCAAAATGGAATTAACCTAAGTTTGATTCCATCATCACAAAGTTGTTGGAGTTTAATGGTTGTGCAAACTTGTTCGAATTTGTTAAGAAAATGTATAGGTCAGCGTGTTCAAAATTGCCAAATTTCGGAAGCGTGGCAACATGGTTTGAATGAATTTCGAAATGGTTACCTATTAGGGCGGGCAACGTTATACAAGAAGGAATAGTAACTCTATCGGGAAAGATTTTATCCATAAGGGTTCGATGGGCATTTTTGTTTGCCATTGCTGGAGGATCGTTTGTCCGAGTTAAATGATTAGTTATTGTGTCATGAGTCCAACGATTTGATGTTGTGTCACGAGTCCAAGTACTCATGACTATCGCGAAGGTCAAGGAGAGAAAGAAGTGAGAATCGAGTTAAGAGAGTGAAACAATGTTTGGAAAATGAAGCGAAAAATTGTTTTTTCATATTTTCTTAGAAAGGCCAAATATTTACCAAAAAGGATTTTTTTTCAAAAGCGAGATTTGATTTTTGTTTTATTTTCTGGATTTCAAAAAATAAATTTATATGTTTTTTTGTTTTTGTTTTAATTTTTGAAAAGATTATATTTTTTTGGATTTTGATTTTCTAAAAAAAACTAACTCAAGTAAAATGCTTGTTTTTTTTTGGATTTTGGATTAAACAAGAACTAAGTTAAGTAAAATGTACAAATTTTTTTATTTTTCGATTTTGTTGTTTTTTTTCCTTTTTATCTTTTAAATATGCATGAACTAATGCAACTAAATGAATGCAAGGACTTAATTACAAATTTTCTGTCCTTGGTAGCTCCTAACCCAAAATTGTATAATCATACTTTGACTTAATCCAACAAGATAGTTCTCAGCCAGGTAACGGGCATGAGTTATCAGTGCACCACGAATCACCATAGCAATGCAACCGAAGGTTTAAGTACCTTCAAAGAAACAATCACTATAATATTTACGAATCACCATAATATTTATATATGATTATTGCTCTACCGTAGCCTAGTCACCAAGAAAATAAATTGTTCAAAGAAGACAACTTGTCAAGATACAATTAAGCCCTAAGTGAGCTTATGACACCCTTAAGTCCAAAGTCTAACCGTTATTATTAGTCAATTTCTAGGATGAAATGCAATTTGTGGGCTAAGGAAAGGGTGGTTAAATCACCCACCTTATGTGGATTTGGGTGCTGCCCTTAGAAAAGAAAATAAGATGGTATGAATGCAAAATAGAAATTAGACGTGATTTAACAATGCAACTACAAATGAAATCTATTTTTGTTCGAATTTTTTTTAAGTGCAAGCAAGAAACAATGCAAAGAAAACAAAAATAAGAGATAAAGGCACGATACCAGAACGTGCAGAATTATTAGCAATTTATTTTCAAAGCAGCGATTTTTTTATAAGCAAGCTAAGTAGAACAGTCAAAGGCAGCAATTCCTTTTTATTTCCTGCAATTTACAACTTACAAAATTGCTTAACACGAATATTTGTACGGCTAAAACAAAAGCAACCACTTTTTTATATCAAGGAAGAAACTAAAACAAAAACAACTTGTTTTTTATATATTTTTTAAGAAGAGATAAAATAAAAAAGGTAAATGAAAGAAAATTTATGTTGTTTTTTTAAAGAAGAGATGAAAAACTTAAAACTTAAAACTAAATAAAAAAAGACAAAAATAAAGTAATAAAAAAACAAATCACCACAAATTTCAACCCGACGCAATACAAAAGAGAACATTGTCACAACTTCACCAAACCACTTCGCAAATTCGAAATCAGAAATTATTTTTTCTCACAAAATCAGAATTTTCCAAACCACTTCACAAATTCAAAATCAAAATTAATGACTTTGTTGTGGTCTTGGTTAGAGGCGGTTAAGGTGATTAACGTTAGCAATTTCTTGTGTGGGGCGGTCGAATGATTTAGACTAGATTTGGGTGATGGAGGTTGTTCGGGTTTGATTGTGGGTGGTGAGATGTAGACAGTAGTTTGGTTTCTGGTTTGTTGAATTGTTGAAGTATAGTGGTTATTGTAGTAGTGGACAGACAGAGGGTGGGTGATGTTTGCAATGATGTTGCATGGTCGAAGGTGGTTTTCTGGTATGTGGTTTGTTCAGTGAAGTTTTTGATGGTTTGGGGAGTATAAAAGATGGTTGTTTGTAAGGTGAAACAGTAGTAGTGGTCGATAGTACAACAGTGAACTGTTGGTGGACTGGAAGTTGAAGTCGAAGGCGGGGCAGAGGTTGGAAGTTGCTGTATGGCTGAAGGCAGTATTGGAATGGTTGCTGGTTGGAGACATAGTGATGTGCAGGCTGATTATATGTGATGTGGAAGGCAAGAGGAGATGGTGGTGTTGTAGTGTTGCTAGAGTTAAGTGGTGGTAGAGATGTAGCTAGTTGTAGTGATGGCTGTGTCCATGGTTGCTATTTTTTATGCAGCCGAAGGTTTGCTGCAGTATTATGGTATGGAGGTTGGAGTTTGATGGTAGGGGATGTTTGCAGAGAGAGTGTAGTATGCAGGCAAAGGAGGTAGTGCTGTTGATGGTTTATGGTTCATGTTGATGGCAGAGCAGAAGTGTGGTGCAATGATGGTTGAAGTGTAAAACAGAGGTGATGGGTTACTGGTGGAAGTTGAAGTGTGATAGTAAGGCAATAAGGCAGTAAGGAAAATGTAATAAAAGTGATGAAGGGATGGTTCAGAGGGCAGTGCTAAAGCAGAAGAGCTGGTGATGGAGGATGGTGGTGATAGGTGATGTTTGTGAAAGAGAAGTGGATTGCTGATGGATTGTTTGGAGGTAGGCAATGGGATGTGCACAGTCATGCACAGTGCATGTGGTATGTATGTTGACAGGAAGTGGTACAAAGGGAAGTCTATGGATGGTTAATGTAAGTGGTAGTGAGCAGTTAACGTTGCAAAGGGTTTATTTGGTTGATGATATTTGTAGTGCAGATGTGCAGAGGGGTTGTAGCAGTTTTAGTGAGGCAGTGTTGATGAGTTGGTGAAGCAACATTGTTGTAGGGCAGTTTGGGTGTTGAAGGAGATGAACAGAAGTGAATGTGCAGTGGCAATGAGGTTGTGACAGTAAGGTGGATGAAATGGTCTTTGTGTGTTGTGGAGTGTTTAGACAGCAGTTTTTTTTTACAAGTTATGAAGACTGGTAGATGGTTGCTGGTTTGAATAGGTTTGCTATGGATGGTCAGAGAAGATTGTCAGGTAATGATGATGGTGAGGAGATGATAGGTTGAAATGTATGCTGATAGTAGTTGATGTAGGGAAGTTTTGATGTGGGTTTGTGAAGTGGTTGATGTATCAGCAGGTTGAAGCAGTGTGCAGAGAAAACAATTTAGAAGTGTGCAATGTAACAGAGAAAGTGTACAAATTAACCATTTGCAAATGTAATGTACAAAGTGAAATGAGTAAAATGCAAATAAACAAAATTTTCAAACAAGTGAAATGTTTGTAAAATAACTGTGCAATTTTTTTTATTTTTTTAGGAATAGAAGTACACAAATGAATAAGAAAAATGCACTAGTGAAGATAGCAATGCAAATATAAGCAACAGAAATGCACAAGGAGTTTTTGTTTTTGGTTTTCTTAGAAATGCAAATGCAAATAGAAAAACAACAAGCACACAAATCAAATGAAAGCAAAAATCATACAACAAACACACAAAGCAAAATATTCTTTTTTTTAAATGCAATTCAACACACAAAATTAACACATAATAAAATCAAACAAAAATAATTCGAAGAATAGAATTAAAATAAAATTGCAATTCCCCGGCAAAGGCTCCAAAAACTTGTTTAACGAATTAATTTCTACCGGTTAGAAAATCGCCGAAAAATGTAATAAAAATAACCGCAAGCACATGACATACAATTGTAGTACATATGCGAGTACGGGTCGATTAGCAGGAAATTGAATTAATTTTAAATTCTACTTAATCAAATTAACCTAAGTTTTCAAGTTTGTTTTAAACTAAGAAAAATAGTAAAAATTAAACAAAGAAAAAAGTGAATAAAAATATGAGATTAAGGGATAATTTAGAGGCAAATCCACTCTCATACTCTCACATAAATCAACACAAAATCAATTTATGATCTCTCATCTTAATCTATGTAGAATTAGTGATGTATTTATCATAAGTATGATCAATTTATGTTATTAATTAATATAACTTAAACCATTAAACTTTAATACAACAACTAAAACCACTTTGTTAAATGTCATGAAAATGAATATGAAACTAAAACAAAATCTATTTTAAGCATAATCTATTTACTATTTTGATTAGTAACATAGATCATCAGATTTTGGTTCTATTTTAATTCCATGATCACAATCACTTAGTTAGATTATGATGTAAATTGTGTTTATGTTGGATTAAGCATAGCCAATTTGTGATTACAACATAGGCTATCAAATTCCCTAATAAACTTACATCATAATCCAACTTTCCATTAAGCATTAAAAGAGGTCATAAATAATAAAATATGTTGAATCAACATAATTTGAGAGAGCTTCGTTACTCCTAAATTGAAGGGATTGAGCTTCTCATTTGTGTTATCATTTCAACACATGTAGATTGCAACATTAAAAAGCAAGGAAAGTGCAAGCTAATTAAATTAAAAGAGAAATAAACTACTTGCATAAAAATAAAACTAACTGCAGTGAAAAGAAAGCTAATCTACTAACATGAAATAAAAGAAAGCATGTAAATAAAAGTAAGCATGAAATGGAAAAGCATGTAGAAAAAGAAGAAGAGGGTTAAGAAGCCATTTTAGTTCTCATTTAATTTTGTAGCTACAACTCATATTTAAGGTAAGAAGATAAAACTATTACACGAACATAAGAAGGTTATTTATACATGACTAAAACCCTAATCCATTTTTAGGGAACTCCATAAAATGCCATCGAGATCATCTAGCCTCCAAGTTATCATTAGCATGAAATTAATCCTCCATTAAATGAGCATATGCTTTTAATCCCCACTAACATGTGCATTAGCTCTTAATTGTGGTTCATGGTTAGTGGGTAGGTAGGGTCCTCCATGATTATATGAATTCTTTTATTTCTTCATTTCTTTGGCTTCTAACACTTGTATATGCATATTTCCATAAAGCCACTTCCAAGTTGAATCCAAATTCCTACAAAAAAATTAAAATGTGCAAGTAATTTCTTCCAAATTAATTCAGACACGAAAATTTCCGTTTTACCTCATGTAGATGCATGAATGATGACATGAAACAATTTTTGAAATTTGGTTTTAAACATGTAAACACACCCAATTATGACATTTATCTTACAAAAATGAGAATATGTGTGTGAGTAAAAATATACATTTTTACGTGCACATCACCCTATTCATTCATAGTCGAAATTTTATACTCCTTACCTAAAATTTAATTTAAGTAAAATAAAACAAGGTGCCTCATCAGTGACGACCCGCACTTGGCACCCTCTGAATCCGACACCAAACCACGCATGTCCGACCCAAAGTTTATCGATTGTAGATGATCATGAGAAAGAAAAGAGAGGGTGAGAAGAAAGAGAGAAGAAAGAAGAAGACAAGAGAAGAAGAAGAGAGAGAAGCAGAAACAAAACAATACGGAACCTCACATCACAGCGGAATAACATATAATATTGATCAATAATCTTTACAAAGAGAAACTGTAATATACAAATCGATATCAGAGTACACAATAAATAATCATCAGCTTGGACAGTTACAATAACCTGTCCTCACAAATGCTGATAATTTACAAAAACAACATTGCAATGCAACGGAAAAATAAACAGATACATGTATATGACATGAAGATCTCCAGCTCGCCTGCTGAAGCTCCAAAAGCACCAAATATGAACCTGTAAATATACTCGGTCTGACCCGAGCATTGAAAGGGAAGAACACCCGCATCAGTCTTGTAAATCAGCGTGAGAAAAACACACCTCAAATGAATTTTAAAGTTATTAAAACTTTTCCTTTATCAAAACAAAATGGTATCTTGTAAGACCACGTCGCAGATAAATAACGACAAGGTTTTAACCTTACGATGACCAAAACATTTCATATCAAATTCTCTTATATTATAATAGTGTCTATTATACAAATAATATTAAAATAGCTGAAATTGTTGCATTATTAAATTCCAGCATACACCTTGTAATACAAGGCTTTCTATAATAGAAAATGGCAGGCACGTATTGGATTTTGGATTTCCATACAAATGACTAGGTGAAGGGACTACCTTTCCGAACCAAACTCGGTACACCTCTAAAGGGATGTACCTATGGAGCAGATACTGCCCGCCTAAACCAACACAAGACCGGCATATCCATCCCTGGATAGTACCGAATATGTCATCACTCCGGTTATTACCGACCTTAATCTGTGGCCACGAGCATACATAAAAAATAATCAGATACATGACGTCATAACATGTAAAGATATATCTAGAAGAGTGATGACATCTCCTGATTGGGAGCGACCCACTTAGTCTTGCTGCTTCTATCCTTGTTTCAGTCATTTTCCGGGGAGTGAGGCCAAAAGAGGTATCGATTACCTTTCACATATCACATTTCACATCATCTTTGAATGCCACATTACCATTCCCCTTGACTACTAATTGCCTTCCACAAAAATACTACCCTTGAGCTCGTACGTCTCAAGGAGGGTGTTAAGCTAAGAGAAGTTGCCTTCTCCGCCACCACATGATTTACGTTTGTAAAAACCAATGTACGTAATCTTAGAAATGCAATGTCAGACACTCATCCATACAAGTTGTCTAGGAACAGGACAAACCGAAGGTACTCTCCTACCACATCCTATCAGATTAGTAGTGACAACCTTGCAATGGATATTTCATAATGAAGAGACTACTGCTACTATATGTATATTGGGATTTTAACCCCAAACGATCAACAAGTAGTCCTTCACTATGAAAATCCTAAATCTCGATATCATGGACCAACCTGCACAATCGTCGCATATATGTTTGTCCGAAGTGGTTTTCAGATAATCTGATCCCAGTCTGTAACAACCTTGGTTTTGGTGATTACCTGTAATATTAAACTATAATGGTGATTATAATTTAATATTGGAAACAAAATAAATTGGAGACTTAAAATTGTTTATTTTAATAAACAATGGATTTGGGAAAAATAAAAGGGAATTAAGATGATAATGTTGGTGATAAATGGTGAATTATGGAAATATGCAAATTTGGTAATTAATTGTTTATTTTAAATAAACAAGGGGTTTTTAAATGTATAAAATGTTGAAATAAAGTTTTAAAAACTTTATATCGGTTGTTTGTGATAAAAATGAGCAATATATGGTTTCAATTTGATAAAATGCAATAATTTTAGTAAATTTTGCCAATTGTTGAATTTTGATAATTTTAGTGAAGTATTTGATTTTAATATGTGTATAATATAAACAAAAAGGTGGAATTTTGTTCAAAAACAATTTTTGGAAGTAGAAATGATGTTAATATGGTTTATCGGATTTAATTATACAAGAAAATAATTTTTGGTGTTAAAAATAGTGTTTTGTCTAAATTATAGTGTAAATTTAGTATTTAATTAAAATTGGAGTTTTTATTAATGAAAAATAATTTTATGGCAAAAATTATCTTTTATTTGTTGCAAAATATTTTATTAAACATAAAAATATGAATGTTTGATTTTATAGTGTGAAATCACGTTTATATAAGTTGTTTTGATTTGTAAATATAAGAGTATAAGCGTTTGGAGTGTTAATTAGATTAATAAGATAATTATTTTTTTAATTGGGTCAAGTCCAATTACTACTCTAACCAGAAAAGAGAAAAGCTTCTCTTCCTCAACCTGTACGTACATTTTGTTTACTTTAAAAAACAAAAGAAAAGAAAACCAAAAACTTTCCTCTCTCAAATATCTAAGTTCAAAATCACCAATTAATCCACTTCTTTGTTGTAATTTTATCAAATTAAAGCTATTATCTCAGGTAATCACTATAAAACCAAAGATTAATCCATCAATTTCAGAATTTGAGATTATTTATTATTTGTAATGTGAATTTTTCTTTCTACATGCCTCTGTAATGTTGTTTCTTGGGCTCCTGAAGCATATTCAAGAGGAAAGCTCTCATCTTCCTTCAGTTTGTGCAAGTTTAATCTTCTTATTGCTAAGGTGAGTTGCAAAAATCACAAATGCTAGCTTAAATAAATCATAGTTGCAAGCTAAACTGCTAAAAATCATTTACGGGAACAACTTTCTATTATTTAGAAATTTTCAACAAAATCTGTTTTAAGTTGCTTCTTTGTGTGATTATATCTTCTTCTTCTTATCATGAAATGTTGCCTAAATTCTTCTAGATTGTAGTTCATATGTTGTAGTTTATGCATGTAAATTTTCGTGTGCAAATTCATCCTGAAAGAAGATGAAACAGTCTCTCAGAAATGGGTTCAAACAAGGCAGAAACTGCCAGTAGCTTTTGCGTGCTACAGGTCAAGCATCAAAGTGCTCAGGCCGACCCTAGGGTCGACCTAAGCATCCTATAGGTCAACCTATGGGTCGACCTGGGCCTTTGAAATTTGCCCAGGTCATTTCTTTTGCTTCCTGTGTTTTGTTTTGATCAGTTTGCAACTTTCCAGTGGTTTTTTTGACTTGATTTCGTGATATTTTTGAGATGTTATGATGACCATGAAGCCTATCAATAGGCGAGCCAAAATTTTAGTGAATTCGAGATCCGAATTGAATCATTTTTGAGATGATTTTGAATGTCTGTTTCTTTGGTATTTTCGATGATTTTCCTAGTTTCGAGTATGGATTTTCCAAAACAATTTCGAAGAGATTTTTAAAATAAAATGGCTTTTGAAATAAATATTTGTAATATTTATAAATTATTTTATAGCTATTAAATTATATATTCTCTATAATTTTTGGCGAATATTGAGTTTTGTGATCTCCTATTTAGGAGTTATGGTTTATGAAAACTATTATATTGGCTCTTGTGTTATGCCGATGATATGAGGCAATTGTTGTGCTTAGTTGATTTTATCGTTGTGTTTACCTCTTTCGTGGATACATTTTGGTGAAATTACTTCACTTGAACTATTGACATATCATTAGTGTTACTTCTTCTCATTCAAGAAGAATCATTACCCTTTATCACTTTATTACTCCTATCTTATGCTAATCAGTTGTTTAAGCTAGACTGACCCACGTATTTTTATACACTCGGGTCAGACCGAGTTGTTTCAGGTTAGTTTCGTACTATAGGACTTTGCTATGCTGCTTCCGCTTTAGATATCTTCTTATCACCTTTTGCATAATTCTTTAGTGTTTTGTAAACTCTGATATGTATCTATTCATTTTGACTCGTTGTATATATTATGGTCTTTGAACCACTTCTGTTGTACCATTTTGTATTGTACTGGGATGTATCCGTGTATATGTATATATATATATGTGTGTTTGACCGCTATTCTATGATATGTTGTACTTATTGTTGTTGTATTTTGTTCTGATAGATCCATTAGCCATTGCAGTTTTATATTAAGCATTTATTGAATATGTCGACCCACTTGAGAAAGAATAAAAATTAGAGCACTAAATCGACGTATTTAATAGATGTTTAATTAATTCCTGTGCGTTTCAGCTTCGCACGACCAAACCATAAGTCTGGTCGCCATGAAATTTGGAATCCTATAATAACTCACTATTACGGATCCGATGAAACTGGTTTCATCGAAATCTAAGACAGTGTTAAAAATGGCTATTTTTACACGTTAATTAAATATTAAAATTTCCAATTTCTACCAAATCATTTTTAATTCAATTTTAAAACTTCTCAAACTTAATTCTAATTCAAATAGAATTTAAATCAACTTTAGAATTCATTTTCATTCTTATTAAATTCAAATTTCAATTATTTACAAAATTCAAATATTTAAATTAAGCAATTCAATTATCCAAATAAATCACTATATTTGAAATATAAGTTATTTAACTTGTAAAATTTACTTTTAAATATTTAAAATCAATTAAATATTCTAAATTTGAATGACTAAAATTCTAGGTCGTTACATTGTTCTCCCCTTAAAAGAATTTCGTCCCTGAAATTACTAAGTAAGAATGATGCTACAACTTCATTAACTTTCAAAACCAATTAGTTGAAATATCAATTTTATAAATCTCGTTTACAATTCCATTAGAGAATTCAAAATTATAACACATATAAAACTCGTTTACAATTCCATTACTTTTATTTATAAAATACCAATTTTATAAATCTTATATATAAACCATTTATAATAAATTCAATATTCTCAATTTAAGTTATTTTACAAAATAGTTAACTTTATATTTCATAAACCATATTTAAGTATATTTTACAAAACCATAATTTTTATAACATAAAAATCATAACTTTTTATTTATTTAAAATAAATCCATTTCTTTAATCATTCGAAAATTTATTAGAACATATATATTTTCAAAATCACTTTGAAATCCTTTTTAAATTGAAATCATCATTTTAATATTTTAAATTCCAAAATATATGGCCCAATGCTACAAAATTACTAAATAAGGGGATTCACATGAATAATAACAATCATGGCATCCATCACATCATACAACATATATAACAATATGTGTAAATAAACATCAACCATAGTGAGGAATCCTATTGGATCCCTCCAACTTGTCACCTGCAAAAAATATACATATGAGAAAATATTTACAATGTCTACTTCGAGGCAGATGCGCGCATAAAGGGTCATCCGCTCATACACGGGAACGTATAGGGTCTCAACTGCTCCAATTGGCAGGAATATATCCAACTACTAACTACTATAGCATAACATCCAAACAATCATCAAACACCATATAATAAATTTATTCCCAATTATATAAAAATATAAGTGAGACAGAGAGAGTGAGTTTTACTCACTTTGCTTGCAATCGTCATTGCAACGTTTTATTTCGATTAAAATTAAACAAGCGTTCAATTTTAACCAAAATTTTCAACAGCTCTAAATCCATCCAAATCAGCTCTAAAATGTAGTGCTCGTCCATACAAATCCAACGCAATTCGTTTCGTGCGAATCCGACCTCGTATGAAGAAGTTATGCAATTTATAAGTTTACACCATTATTTTATACAATACAATTTACAATTTCTTTTTTTATTATTATTAAACCTGAATAAATCTGGCCGCACATTATGGATAACAAGATCTAAGCCGTCCGTTCCTATTCCTCTTCTCCTTCGTTTAGAAAACCCATCATGTCGCCCTTAAATTGAACACCGCTGATGCCCCGAGTAACCGAAATTCATCCATCGAGCCCAAACATCGCGCCTGACCACCCAGCACCATCGCCCAAAGTTCGGTCAAGCTCGGCCACCCTCTTGCCTCGATAAACGTGCTCGAATACATGACATATGCGGCCTGATTTCTCTCCCATCGCTGCGCCATTTCAAATCACGACCGTTGGATTGCAAGATCTTGACATGCTCTTCGATTCTCTAGTTGAAGTCTCGGCCTAAAAGTCGATGGATTTGGAGATATTGGAAGAGGAATGATCGAGCTCTCTAGGCCATTGAAATTAAAACGGTGGCTGTGACCTTAGTTTCTAAGGTTTCTAAAAGTGAAGGTTCAATCGAGGCGTGCCGCTTGGTGTTCATAATGTTTTATCCCTATTCCAAACACAATGGAATATATATCAAGAGCCAATTCCATCGTATTTGGAAGATAGGTTTTCGAATCGAATTATTTTAATTAAAATTCCTTTAATTAATTCCTGTGCGTTTCAGCTTTGCATGACCAAACCGTAAGTCCAATCGCCACGAAATTTGGAATCCTATAATAACTCACTATTACGGATCTGATGAAACTGGTTTCGTCAAAATCCGAGATAGTGTCAAAAATGGCTATTTTTACACGTTAATTAAATATTAAAATTCCCAATTTCTGCCAAATCATTTTTAATTAAATTTTAAAAATTCTCTAACTTAATTCTAATTCAAATAGAATTTAAATCAACTTTAGAATTCATTTTCATTCTTATTAAATTCAAATTTCAATTATTTACAAAATTCAAATTAAGCAATTCAATTATCCAAATAAATCACTATATTTGAAATATAAGTTATTTAACTTGTAAAATTTACTTTTGAATATTTAAAATCAATTAAATATTCCAAATTCGAATGACTAAATTCTGGGTCGTTACATCATCCGATTCTAGAAAATTTTGGATGTTGATTTTGAGAATATAAGGAGAATTTTCAAATTAAAGTGTCATTAATTAGCCAGATCTATAAAGTACAATTCCTTTAACATTTATATATTGTAGTTGTAACACTGTATGTATATATTATCACCTCCCATGACTTATAATCGATATGCTAATCTAAATGATTAATCATATGTTATGTTTAATTTAACTCAATTGTTTAAAACTAATATACGTGTGTATGTGTGTATATATATGTTTATATATGTATATATTTATACGTATACATATACATACACACACATATGTATGATTTAATATACTTGTAATGATTTTTTAGTATAATACATAATTTTTTTAGTGTGTTAAATAGTTTTGATTTTCAATCAATTTTAAAACATGATATACATTAATATCTTATTTAAAACTTAATGTATGTATTTAAATTTTAAAACCACTTTTGATTGTTTTACAATAAACAAAAAATAAATAAAAATTGGCTGAAATTGTGTTATGTGTATATGTATGTGTGTGTATTTATTACATAAGTGTTTATTCGTCTTATTATTAAATATGTTAATCTTATGTTTATATTAAAACATTTTAATTTTACATGTATATATACCTTGAATTATTAGAAATTATTTTTTAGCTTCATAATAATATATATACATATATAATATTATTATTTAGTTAAATAAATATATTAACATTAGTCAACTCTGATCTATATTTGAATTTGAATAAATCTTACCAATTCAAACTTAAATATTTTAACCTTAAATTTAGAGTTTAAAACTTTAACTTATCAACATATGTTAGATTTTGTCAAATTGAATTTTATGTTATTAAAATACAACTTTTATAATATTTTATAACCGTATATATGTATGTATATATGTATTCATGTATGTACGTATGTATATATCTTATAGTAGGGAAATATGAGTAAAGTGCTTATTAGCCTTTTCAATTATTTTTCAAGGATGTGGCTAAAATTTAATGAATTTGGATGACATCATATCTAAAATTACATCATTGCCCCTCAATCAAATGGCCTTAGCATTTTCTCAAGAGAAATCCCCAAATTACAAACCACACTACTTTATCCACTTATCCAATCAAATTCACTCAAATTCAAAAAAAAATGACTTAGATCCTTTCAAATCAACTAAAATCACATATTCTTCAACAAATTTAGATTTCAAGTGCGATATGCTTTTTTCGTCAACTAAGGTAAAGTCCTAGTTATTTTTATTTTTATATTATTTAGTTGAATTCTTTGAGTATGATGTAGATTCATAATATCTAGACATATTTAGCATTAGACCTTAGGAGTTTTCTATGACATAAAAAAACAGTTACCTTTGAAGCATTATATTTACTTATACGAAAATTTCCCTATTTGCTATAAAATTTCAAAATATCATACCTGAAATGACATCACACTAAAATTTTTACGAAGATGCCTTTGTGAAGAAGGTTAAATGTGATTAATATCATACTTAGTAATAGGTTGATAACAAAATTTACCAATATGCATGCTAATATATTTTTTGAATATGAATATTTTGTATTTATATGCGCTTTTGTTGTCTAAAACATCCTATCTTTAGCAAGAGGAGCTGCTTTGGTTTATAGACTACTACTCATGCGAGGTATATTTAGCACGAATCCTCCAAAACTATATTCAGTATAGAATCCGGATAATATTCGCCCCGTGATATGAACTGAAAATCATGAAAAGAGCGACGTTGGAGTAATTCTCTCTTCCCTTCATATCCAAGTTAATACAAAAAACATAATTGCCTATTATTGGAGATGTATGTGGAATTTTAGTCCTGAAATAATTGTTCACATTTATAGATCCGAGGCGATTTCTGTTCCATAATATAGTAGGATAGTTTTAAAGTGAGCGATGATAATTATTTATAGCCAGTCCCATACACCTACATGAACTTTATATGTCATATTAATATTTTAAGACAATGCTTAGATGATTTTATATGTGTTCTTAATATTATAAGCATCATTTAAGCTTTTTATCTCAATTAACGCTTTAAATGATAAATTTATGTTTTTGTTTATAGAAAGGAAATCTATTTTTTTGCAACTTTCTTTTACTTTATCATTTATAATGTTTTCACTATGTTTTCAAAGTGATAAAATAATTCATCTTTGATATTTTAATTCTATTTCTATGTTTAAAATTTTGTCATTTCGAATATAGAGATGCAGATGTTGAAGGCAACAAAGTAGAGACATAAGATGTTGTAAGGGAAGATAGGGGAGAGGAGGGAGATGAAAATGATGATGAGGAACAAGGGGATGAAACAGATTCTAATGATGATGCCGAGATAAATGATGATGTCGAGATAGATGTTGATTTCAAGACAGAAGATGATGTCGAACAAGTAGTAAACGATTATGGTGAGCCAAGATATAGTGATGTAATCAAAGATAATGATACTCATATTGCTCCGAAAATATGAAAGGGAAAGGTTTTTTAATTTATAGTTTTTATGCTCATTTATTTTGTATATCAATGCATTAGAGTCATTAGAGTGATGTAAATTTATTTTATTATAGGAATGATCACCCCTTACATGTATTAATCGTGCATGCAAGGTGGCAAAGTGGAAGGTTATAGAAAATTCAACTTTTTTCAGAAATATTATTGAGTCATCTGGCTTGTTCTCCATTGTTAACACGTGTTATAGGAGTGTAAAAAAACCTAATATTAGCTTTTGTGGAGTGTTGGTATCTAGAGACTAATACCTTCCCTTGTCGTTTGGTGAGATTACTATTATACTTGATGATGTAGCATCTTTATTACACATTCCAGTGGAAGGCAAACCTAAACAAAGTCTTTCATTTGATATGGAACAAGAAGTGAAGATTGTCTTTATATATCTAAGCCTTAGTAAAGCGAAGCAAGGATGAAAATAAATGATAAAGTAGGCTATAAATTAAGTCCGCTTATGTTATTTGAGAAGTTCAAATATGTTAGTGATGATTGGACTAATAAAGCAGCTAGGCATGCTGCTCGTGTTTACCTTTTGTTCTTGCTTGGCAACTCTTTGTTTGCTGATAAAAGCAAGTCACATATACATTTGACATTTTTAGATTCATTAAAATATTTAGGCGTTATTATTACTTATTCATGGGGTTTTAACACTAGCATTTATATTTAGGCAGTTCAGATTAGCTAGTCGTACTGGGGTTAAGCAGATTGCATGTTATATTTGCTTATTGGAGACATGGATATTTGAACATTTTCCATGCTTTCATCCTTCCATAAAAATTTACTTTGAAAATTTTCTCCATGCCACTCGATGGAAACCGTCTTCAGAGAATAATTTATCAATCAAAGATATACGTATATTTCTCGATAATATTAAGATTAATCGAGTAATTATATTCATTTAACCCTGATAGTAGTAAATTAATGAAGTTTTACCAATTGTTAACCATTCTCTTGTCATTTCTTTGCAATTTATTTTCGATCCGTACATTTATACACACGACTATCATCCATTTTATGATATTGATTGGTTCAATAGCTGCATACTTTTTCTCAACATTGTGAAACCATATCATCCTAATAGAGTATTGAGATAGTTTGGCAGAGTACAGAACCTTCTCATACCTCATATTCCTCCTATCACTACAAGTGCTCGCCGAGGTACAACTTCAACTACATACACTTGTGTGTATTATCAGTTTTTAGAAAGTATATAGGAGCCTTGGTATCATCATGTTATTGAAGAAGGACATCGATCAATACCACTCAATCAATCTTATTTGAGTTTCATGGATGATTATATTGAGTAATATAGAGATCATAGTGTACAAAAGGTTCAAAATCCAACTATGTTACCTGATTATATCATGCTTGGAGTATCAAATTTTCAACCAAACTATAAGAAATCATATACGGTAAATTTAATTTCATATTTCATTTAATTTTGAGTTATAATCAAGAAAATATAAAGTTTAAATATTTTTTTGTTCATTGTAGACTTTAAGTGATGTGCATGGCTTGTTGGATGAGGCAAACACTTAAGCTAATCTGAATGTATTGGTAGTGTTAGAGTTACCAGTGAACGCTACATTCATCGGCACAACTAGTTATTATGTATTTTGTATTATAAGATGGTATTATGTAACGTTTTTTGGTATGCTATGTTGTATCGACAATTTGCTAAGACTTTCTGGTATGCTATGTTTATTAGAAGATGTTATTTATATGTTTATGAAGATGTTTGTAATGTTGACATATTATGGTACTTTGCATTGATCAATTTCTGTCATTTTTTGTGAAGATTGTTATGACATTTGTGTTGTATCGACATATTGATTATTTTGTCTTAATATATAATATAATATTATTTTTGTGTAAGTTTTTATTTTGATATGCTCTATAATATATTTTCCTAAACAATCACCTTGCAGGGACAGTGACAAAACATGGTCTAGGCTAAAAATAACGCATAGAGAAAACGTGGTTTAATTTAAACTAACACATTGACCCTACGAGGTTAAAATATACATCACGCACAGGCAACACAACTTGGAACATGATTCACATAGGGGAAGTACGTGACCACCAAGAAAATTAGTTTTTCTTTACCACGTTTGTCTACCAGTAGGTAAAAATACAAATCACACACATGTAATACGAACTGGAATATGATTCACGTTAGCAGATTAGAGACTATAGAGATCAACAAAGAGAACTACCTCAAACTACATTTAACAACACATTAAATAATAGCACAAATTCAAACAACATTGTTTTGAAAGCATAAATGTAACAATCAAAGTATATTAGTTTAAAGTACATAGTTCATTCAAAGTACATTTTAGTTCCACTCCACAAATCGAGTTCTTTCATCCCAATCTTGGCCACGGTCACCATAAATAAATCCCAATTACTTGCCTTCATATGGTGAGTTATCAACAATTTTGCTAAAATAGGTAGCGACGGATGTGCAGGTTAAAATTTTACCTACATTTACAATAAAATTAAGTACATTGCAAAAATAATAAATAAAGGTAATGAAAAATAGATTAATTTCATGCTTACATAAAATGATTATCATTAACAAATGCTATTACTATTTTAGAATGACATATAGCTGGTGGTACTTTTCCTTTTGGTGATGGTATCGTCAAAGTGAGTCTTTCACTTATGCTAAATATGACTATGTTATATTTAATCGTGGTAACATAACCCATTTTAACCCATTTTAGTCATCGTCGTCCATTTCTCTAGTGGTGCAAAACCATCACCTCATATTGTAGTTACGTTAGTAAAGCATTGCATCTACCATTTTCTATGAACACTTGCTCATGAAGTTCTTGATTCTCATATAACTCATACCGATCATGACGAACTTGAGGCCAACATGATTCCCCTATTCCAAGTAGTTTGACGATATAACAAAATCCACAATTGCCTTTCAAATGACCATCAATAATATTGGTCACAAATGGTTTAATCTCTGATAGGATTTGATTTACGTACATTCTCATATCACGACTACATTATTCCAACCGCAAAAAGTAAACATGTATTAATAGGGTAGTAATATAAGAAAATAATTTATGAAACAAGTTTCGTTTCAACCCGTATTGGTTTCTAGATTAGAAGTTTTTCCTTCTTTGGTTTGTTCACACTTAGTTGACTAAATGAATTTTGTGATAAAATATGTCTACAAACTTGGTTAAAGAAGGTGTTCTTTTTTTTGAAATATTAACTATTTTCTTACTTTCTCTTCCTTTAGTTATTCTTTACTTTTAGGGAGCTAAGAATTGAAATTTGTTGTTGCACAACTTCCATCATTTCTTTGTATATTTAAAGTTGGTACAGAGTATCCATTTTCTTAACATCATTTAATTAAACTTCCTTTTTTTCTACTATACCAACATCCTTTTCCTACCTCTTTCCACAGATGTAGTCCTGTTCTTTAATTTGAAGTGGATTTGAATGAAGTAAGTCAAGAGCCATGGTAGAAATAACAACATGCAACTCCTTGATGTAAAAAACATGTTTCACTCTAGTTAAGCTTTGTTCAAATGAAACCTTTAGTTCGATGAAGGATAACTCTAGCAATGAATGCATTTTAGCTCAAGCTTGATCGAAATTGCATTGATAAGTAACTAAGTGTTTCTTGAAAATTGAATGAGTAGATTCGGTCCTGCATTTCATAAAAAAAATTAGTACAAAAAAGTTAATAAACAAACTAATACCATATTCATGCGTATTAAAACCAAGAAAAATGAATGTTACCTATTTGATGTATTATTCCCAAAATGCATATGCTTGTCGGTCAACATTTGAATAAAACTATCCTTATACGGATCTGGCCATTCTCATGAACATATTTTAATAGCAAACTATATTGACCATACTTTTTGTAACGATTCGCCTTTTCGACTCCCAAATGTCAACACTAATACATCCATAGTATTCATATGTCGAGCACTCAAGTACCAAAAAGACCAATTATTAAGGTAAAATATAAAGAAAAAGAAATAGGACAAGGAAGAAGAGAACACAATATCAGAATCTCACCAGCGAAATGATGACATATAATATCAAAAGGCAGCACAAACTATCATCTAAGATGCATAGCATTTCAGAGTTACAATCCTAAGTACTATCACCAGTGTGGAGAGTTATAACAACTTGTCCTCCTAAATGTAGACATATACATAATAGTAATGATGCAGTAGAAATAAGAATACTATGATAGGTGAGAGGAAGAATTAGCCCATCTCCGAAAGCTCCAAAGAACATTAATGAAAAGCCGCCTTTCATAGAAAACTCAAAAGAGCAACCTTGGAAATATGGGAAATATAAAACCATGAGTCAAACATAACTTTGGTGTGAATAACTCAAGAAATATGTGTCTAACATATAATAGTAACTTTTGAGACCGTACAGATTAACGTACAATTTTCCCCATAAAAGAAACTAAACCATCTGATAAGTACATAAGGTGATATAGTATATAATGTTAATGGAATATAAATCAATAAATAGCTCCGCTGCTTGCATCTCATGACATAACAATATTAAAGTACAACTAAAAATGCTAAAGTACATTCACATATGGATTTTTCATGGAGATGCCTCCAGTAAACTGAAACATATCTCCATGCATAAGGATCAGAAACCACCTTTCGAGTGTCGTATATCTCTAGATTAAATATACCACAAGGTAAACACAACTAACCCTAGCCCACGCACGAACATTGGTACGAACCACGTGGATCCAAGTATCATCAACTCCCGCCGGCCAACATATCAAAAGCATCCCTAGATATGGAATTGATATACCCCATCGTAGGTTAGCTAAACCCCAGGTTATGGACCCTATTGTGTCTTTAACCATTTTCGATGTTGAGATCACGTTCGACATCTCTCACACAAGTCTTCATTACTCAAACAAATATCGAATCTCTCTCTGGATTCCAGCATCTCGAACAGTCCATGGATCTCCATAAGGATCCCAACATAATTTGTCCGACAAATGCAAATGCTGACCACTCTGTTGGACTTGATCTTAGGATAGACAGTTCAACTATATAGCATTAGTCTGAAATGTTAATGATGACCTCTCCTTTGGACTGAACCTTAGGATAGGTTGTTCAACTAATTAACATTCCACTTCACAACCACTTCTAAATTAAAGAACTCGTATATCAGTTTTGAAGTGGTATTTGGTAAATAAAACACTTACCGATCCCAGACCCTTCAAAACTAAATCAACGAATTTCGGTTAACTCAATTCAGGTTCTTCAAGAAGTAAATGAACGATATAAATGAGTCCTCCCTGAGGGATCTCGTATATATACATTCTTAAAGCAGAAGGCAATTCATACGAATGAGTCTTCATTGGGGATCTCAAACTGTATCTATACGTCATGCTTATATATACTTCCAAAGTTAATTTGGTCAATTTCGATAGTCAATTAATCGAATATCAAGTACAAATAGATGATCGTATATGGAAACCAAGTTGTAACGACCCAGAATTTTGGTCATTTATATATGAAATATTTCATAAATTTTAAATATAGAAAAGTTAATTTTATAAGTCAAACAAATTTAAATTTCAAATATAGGGATTTAATGTGAATAAAAATGATTTCAAAAGCTGATTTAAATTCTGTTTAAATAAGAATGAAGATAGTAAACTTTTAAATTTGAATTAAAAGTTATTAGAATGGTTTTAATAATAATTCATTTTAACTAACGTATGAAAATAGCCTTCTAGGACACTATGTTGGATGTGTTGGATGCCATATTTGATAACATAGACATGATTTCACTTATTTAGTGCTAAAGTAGCATTTAGCCTTATTTTTACTATTTCGAAATACTATAAAGTGAAGATTTTGATTTAAAACGATTTTGAAGCAATATTGGAAATTTTATATGTTTTTAATAATTATTCTTGAATTATTAAATGAAGGAGTTCATTTTAGACAAAATAAAAAATAGGATTTTTGGTATTATAAACTAACAGTTTGTGAAATATGTTAAATAGAGATTTTTGAAAAATATTATAAATATTTTAAAAACTTAATAAACAAGTCCATCTTTTATTATAAAGGAAATACAGTTTTAAAGAAGATAGAAATAGTTTGAAACAAATATGTTTGAAATGGTTTATATACAAGATTTATAAAAATAATATTTTATAAATAAAGTAATAGATTTATAAATGGAGTTTTATAAATATTAAAAATGGATTTGTAATTGATATTTTGTTAATGGATTTAAAATTGGGATTTTATATATAAATGAGATTTATAAAGGAATGGATTTATAAATAGAATTTTATAAATAAATAGATTTTATAAAGAGAAGTTTTATAAAATAGAAAAGGGATTTATAAACATAGTTTTATAAATATGGAAATGATTTATGTTGAGATTTGGATATGAATTTTTATAGAGAGAATAATTCATCTCTTGAAAGTTAAAATAATCTTTTAAAGGAATGTTTTGAAAGTGATATTTTCTGATGAAGTTAAATGGTTTTAAAAGGTGATTTAAAATGTACTAAGGGATGAAGATATAAATTTCAACATTTATTGTTGTGATAGATTTTTTCGAGAAAGCAAGAAAGGCATAGACTATACACTGTTGTTATAGTAAGTGATTTTCGAAAGGAAGTGTTTTATAGAGTATATGGTATTTACATAAATATAAATAGTCGAATCCCTATACTATTATTTTGGGTTGTCGTAATGATTTTTTATGCAACGCATGTTCTGACCCAATAAAGTATGTTTTTGAAAAATAGGAAGCTTTCCTCAAAAGATTTGTACATATACTTGTTATGGATTTAAGTATATGGAGATATTTTCTAAGTGTTGAAACGAAATAGTTTGTAATTATACTTATACCGTTGAGATAAGTATATGGAAATGCTTTCCAAATATGGAAGATTTAAAAATGGTTTTGAGAATATATCTTCGTAAATATATTTTGAGATAAATATTTGGAAAGTGATTTAATTAATACAAGATTAATTAAACATGCCTAGTGATTGCTTGTGTGCTAGATTGTATTTTTGGCCATTTTTGGTTTCTTGACTTGATGTGGGAATTGATTAGTCGTGCACTTAGTACGAGGCCAACTAAGTAGGCTTGATTATCGTTTGGTGTTAAGAATGATGATTCGAGTAGGGCTAAGTGACTACGGTACTCCAATCTACTGAGCTTCCACTTTGGCCGAAGGGTAACAAGTTGAGAGTTGGAAAAGTGATAAGTCTACAAGACTTAGTTTCCTTATGAGGTTGAGGGCCTCTTATCGATCGTTGGTCCAAAGAGACCGGGATCAGATTTATCCGAAAACTACTTCTGACCAACGTATGTGTTTGAAAGTGCAGATTTGTTGAAGATAATGATTTTTGAAGACGGAGATCTTCATAATGCAGGGCTATTTTCCACTAGCCCAGCTATTCCATATTACATGTGTATATGGTGGAAGTTGTGCTTCATTCTGAGAATCTTCTACGTAAGGACTGCTCGCTACTAATCCTAGGGCTTATTCCCCACCGAATGTAATAGGAGAGTGCCTTTAGTTTTTCCTATTCCTGGACAACTTGTATGGACGAATGTCTGATATTGCATTTTTAAGAACCACGTACATTGATTTTTACAAACATACATCTATTTGGTGGTGTAAGAGGTATTCCCTCTTGCACTTAACATCCTTCTCCGAGGCGTATAAACTCGGAGGTTGTACTTTTGTGGAAATCAGATAGTGTGTTGTTGGAAATGGAAATGTGGCATTCAAAGTGGGATTTGTTACTTTGTGAAAGGTAATATGTTACCTTAGGCCTCACATATCAGGAATGACAAAAAACATGGTAGATGCAGCAGGGCTATGTAGGTTGCTCCCATAAGGGTATGGTCATCATCTTTCTAGATCACCTTCTATATATCAGGTATGTTGTGTATGCTTGTGGCCACAGATCGGTTGGGAACGACCGAGGTGATGGGATATTCGATACTATATGTGGTAAAAATAGGCCGATTCTCTATTGGTATAGGTTGGAGCCTTAGGTGCATTTTTCTAGAGAAGTACTGTCGGAAGGTAGTCCCTTACCTTGTCATTGTATGGAATCCATTCTCCAATACGAGCTTTTATGGTTTTAGTTGTAAACATACTATGTCACCGAATTTAACAAATGTAACGATTCCAGCTATAAGTAATATGTATTTGTATCCTAGACACTATTATAACATCAAAGGATTTGATATGAAGTGTTTTGGTTATCGTAAGGTAAAAACCCGCCCATGTTTATGTGTGGTGTGGTCTTATGAGATACCTTTATTTTTGAAAAGTTTTTGTAACTTCAAAATCCAATTAAGATGTGTTTTCTCATGCTGGTTTACCTAACCGGTTCGGGTGTTATTCCCTTCCAATGCTCGAGTCAGACCGAGTATATTTACGAATTAAGTTTGGATGCTTTGGAGCTTCCGAAGACGGGCTGAAGGTCTTCAAGTCATATTCATATATATGTTTATTTTCCACTGCATTAGTTGTTTAAAATTATCAGCATTTGTGAGGATATGTTGTTATAACTGTCTAGGCTGATGATTTGTGATTTGGTTTTTATACTCTGATTGATGTATGTAGTTTATAGTTTCTCTTTTGCAAAGATCATTGATATTATATTATATATGTTGTTCCGCTGCGTTGTGAGATTTTGTGTTGTTTTGTTTTCCTTCTCTCTTCTCTTTTATCTTCTTTCTTTCCCCTAACTATATGCCTTTTCATTCAATTCGAGTTGGACATGTGTGGTTTATTATCAGCTTAAAATGTATGGAATTGCGAGTCGTTATAGTTGGAGCTTAGGTTAGCGAACTCCTAGCCTTTGGTGAGGTAATCATTATAAATAAGGTCAGTAGCACCCTAGAATGAGTTCGAGTGTGTGTGTGTGTGTGTATGAGCGCGTATTTGTTAGTGATATAAAAATGTTTAATATCGTGTTGGTTGATCTGTTGAGTGGCTTATGGATTTTGGTCAATACGAGTAACTAACTTCATTGATCGGGATCTCTAAACACTTGAACATAGCAATGCGACATAGTATTATTTTGAAAGGGTAAATGAAATAATTTTACCTTTATTATATTTTACATATAAAGGAATAATTTTTCAGAAATTATTATAGTTATATATGGTGTGTTTGGTTGTTAGAAAATGATAATATTCGATTATTATCATTTATTGTTTGTTGTTGGTTCTTTAATAAAAGTTGTTTATTATAATCTAAACAAAGATAAACATTTGTGAAATGATATTATATAATAAGTGAAATTATATAAGTATGATTTATAAATGTGATTTATAAATAAAAAGGAAATGAAATTGTATAACTATATTAATAAATATGGATTATAAATAAAAATGGATTTAAAACAAGAAATTGAGAATTTAAATCCCGGTGATTTTGAAATTATTTTTCAAAGGTTTTGGAAGAAACAATAATAGTGTTATTTTGAAAATATTTTAACTAGAAATATCTTAAAATGAAATTTAAAAGAGATAAGAAAGCTCTGAACTCGCTTCGATCGCTGGAAAATAATTCGGGCAATGACTACAGCATCATCAGTGTTCATTTTTGAGTTTCTAGGTAACAGATTGCTACCATAGTGATTTGCTATAAAAGTTTGTTTTGGTAAAATAAAGTTTTGTTTTGGCAAACAAAGATTGTTTTAGATTTCAAAAGTATGATTTGATATACAATGTTAGGTATATATTATGATTTCAAAGTGTTTTGAAAAACCATGTATTTGAATTCTGAAAATTTCCATTTAAGTGTTTTTTGAAATTATAAGAAAATAAGTTTTTGTAACTTATAAGTTGAAAAATAGTAAATTAAGAACAAATTTTAAACTTGTTAAATATTCTGGTTAAGTAAGGAATATTGGAAACTTTATGTACTCTTAGGATGTAAAAAGTGTGAAATGAATATAAACTTGAGTTGTAAAGTGATTATATAACCACAAGTTGTAATTATACAATGTGGATGAACTTAAATAAAGATATATGAAATTATATGTAGATAAGTTTATATAACCTATAAATTTGAGAAAATGGAAAGTAAAACCAAATTTTAAAAATGGTTAAACATTTTGGTTAACAAAAGAAAATCTAAAATTGAGCTATGAAATGAAATTTAACTTAAGTAAAGTTAAATGAAATTGATTGTGATTTAAAATGAATACGAACTTAAGTTTTGAAGTGATAATAAAAATAAGTTGTGATGTATAAAATGTTTATAATAAACTTAAGTAATGACTTTATGGAATGGTTCCTAGGTGATATTAGTATTAAAAGAAATATACTAAGAATGAAATGAATGAGAATAAATTGAATGTGAATAAAAGGAATTTGGTATAGTTAAGAAACCAATTGAAATAAATACGTAAGTTGTACGTAGATCATTTTATTCACATAACTGTTTTATCCAGATTCGAGTACATGATTTCTAGCTAATTTACACCGGTCCGAGTTAAGATTTTTCACTCAATTCTTGACGATGAACACTGGATACAGATTTTTGATTTATTCTGAAATTCTCTATCATAGTATATGGCTATGCAAGGAGAATGATGGTTTCTAATCAAGGAACCGGATTGGAGTCCGCACTAGAGAAGTCGAGTGAGCGATATTAGTTCAAAAGTGAAATTATGTGATTGAGAGAGTGATCAGATGTGATATTGCGTACGGTATGGACATCTTACTGGCTTTGGTATGATAGTATGCTATGATTAGCTAACTTTGTTTACTAGTAATTGTAAACACTATTAAGTAAGGATGCGTGATGGTTTCTTTGGTTGCATATGATGATTATATTAGTCAACGTTATATAGTGATTTTACTTTCCATATACATGTTGTCATTTGTTGCTAATGTTTAGTAGGCGCCGACAGTGTATGCTTCGCATTTGGAGCTCGCTTTCACGTTATATTAATTGTATATGCTTGTTAATATTAAGAAAAGGTACACATCTCGGATTACATATCGCATTTTATGTTTTTCACTACGGGATGCCTCATTCTTGAGATGAGATGTATATTATATATATGTTGTAAATTTTTCGATTGAGCCGTGTAGAGGAGAGGCTAGCGATGTTTTTCGTAAATTTAAGGTGTTAGAAATTTTTTAAGAATTTCGATAACTAAAAATTTGATTTTTTGTTATAACTTGGAATGATATTAGTTGGTACCAGTAAATGAATTTAAAGACTCAAATTTTTTTTAATCTATTTTAGCTAATTGATTTTGGAAAATTAATGGGTTTTGTGGCATTTTTATTACCTTGGCAATTTCGAGGACGAAATTCTTTTAAGGAGGGAAGTCTGTACCGATCCAGGGTTTTGGTCAATTGAATTTGAAATATTTAATTAATTTTAAATATTGAAAAGTTAATTTTATAAGTCAAACAGCTTAAATTTTCAAATATAGGGATTTAATGTGAATGCAAATGATTTCAAAAGCTAATTTAAATTCTGTTTAAATAAGAATGAAGATAGTAAAATTTTAAATTTGAATTAAAACTAATTAAAATGGTTTTAATAATAATTCGTGTAATTAACATGTGAAAATAGTATTCCGGGACACTATCTCGGATTTTAATGAAACTAGTGCCATTGGATTTGTAATAATGAATTATTGTATATTAATGAATTTTATAGCGATGGGACATATCGTTTAGTCGTGCGAGCTCGAAACACGTAGAAATTAATTAAAGGAATTTAAATTAATATAGTTTGATTTTGAAAATTAACTTCTATATATGATGGAATTATGCCCCGATACTAGTTCCATTGTGTTCGGAATACATGTACTTAGTATAGAATGCCAGGTGCCACGCCTCATTTGGAATTCGAGATTTTGGAGCATGAATAGTGCTTTGAAAATTTTCTATAAAAGGACCCTTACTTTCGTCTATTTGCTAAAATCCTAAAAATAAAACCCTAGCCGTCAATTTTAAACAGCCGCATTCAACGACCATTATCAACTACGGCCACTTGAGGGATTTTTGGCATCAACCATAGCTGTAAAGTTGAACATCTCGACAGGATGTAGCAAATGTACGATTGTTTCGTGCTAATTCGGCGTGTGGTTGCGGTGAAGTTGAATTTGAATATGGCGACTGGAGCTCGCATTTTCAAGCTCATTCTGGCGCTAGAGGGCATCAGGGACTGGGACTTTGGTGGGAATGGAAGCGGCTTGGCTTAGGGTGTAGAAAGCATGGATGTGGCGATGGTAGAAGACGTAAGGCGGCAGCGGCGTGGAGATGAAGTTGTGACGTCGAATTTTAAAAAGCATGGCCTAGGTTGGAGATAGGAGAAGGTAGCTAAAGGTTTAAAACTTAATTAATTTAAGTTAATTTAAATAATCTCAAATATTCTAACGTCCGTGTCTTGTCCATACGAGATTGGATTTGGACACGGTCAGTTGCATTGGACTCGTAGCGAAGATATCTACGTTGTCCAGTTGGATTGGCTTAGAGTGGAGCTTGTAGGAATTTGTGTTAAAGTTGAACGTCCGTTCGATTTTAATTCAAACCAAAACGCTTAACTGGAATTTTGGTGAGTTAACTCACCTCTCTGGACCTACTTATATTTTATATAAGTGCGGATATTTTATTGATACCTATTTTTCTACTTGTTTGGATGATTTACTATTTTATTAGTTGGTTTGGATTTGTTCCCGCCCTTTGGGCGGATGACCTTTTTATATATACCCGCTGATAGCGGATGACCCTTATTATATGATTATATATTGTATGTGATGTAAGGGATAGATTAGAGGGATCCAACTGTATTCCTCATCATATTTGATTTTACTTTTCATATATGTTGTGATATATGATGTGTTGGATGCTATATTTGATGACATATACATGATTTCACTTATTTAGTGCTAAAGTAGCACTTGACCTTATTTTTAGTATTTCGAAATACTATAAAGTGAAGATTCTGATTTAAAAGGAGTTTAAAGTGATTTTGGAAATTTTATATGTTTTTTATAATTACTCTTGAATTATTAAAAGAACGAGTTCATTTTAAACAAAATAAAAAGTATGATTTTTGGTATTATAAACTGATGGTTTGTGAAATGTGTTAACTAGAGATTTTTGAACTGTATTATAGAGACTTTAAAAACTTAATAAATTAGTCCATCTTTTATTATAAAGGAAATACAGTTTTAAAAAAGGTAGAAATAGTTTGAAACAAATATTTCTGAAATGGTTTATATACAAGATTTATAAAAGTAATATTTAATAAATAAAATAATAGATATATAAATTGATTTTTATAAATATTAAAAATGGATTTGTAATTGAAATTTTGTAAATGGATTTATAAATGGGATTTTATAAATAAATGAGATTTATAAAGGAATGGATTTATAAATGAAGATATTTTATAAATAAAGATATTTTGTAAAAAAAAGTTTTATAGAATTTAAAGGGGATTTATAAACACAGTTTTATAAATGTGGAAATGGTTTATGTTGAGATTTGGATATGGATTTTTATAGAGAAAATACATTCACATTTTAAAAGTTAAATTAATCTTTTAAAGGAATGTTTTGAAAGTGATATTTTTAGATGAAGTTAAATGGTTTTAAAAGGTGATTTAAAATGTACAAAGGTATGAAGACATAGATTTCAACACTTATAGTTGTGATAGATGTTTTTGAGAAAGCAAGGAAGGCATAAACTATAACACCGTTGTTATAGTAAGTGATTTCCAAATGGAAGTGTTTTATATAGTATACGGGATTTACATAAATACAAATAGTTGAATCCTAATACTATTATTTTGGATTTTCATAACGATGTTTTACACAACACTCGTTTTGACCCAGTAAAGCATGTTTTGGAAAATTAAGAAGCTTTCCTCAAAAGATTTGTGAATATACTTACTATGGATTTAAGTATATGGAGATATTTTCTAAGTGTTGAAAACTAAATGGTTTGTGAATATACTTATACCGTTGAGATAAGTATATGGAAATGTTTTCCAAATATCGAAGATTTAAAAGTGGTTTTGAGAATATATCTTTATAAAGATATTTTAGATAAATATTTGGAAAGTGATTTAATTAATAGAAGATTAATTAAACAGGCTTAGGGACTACTTATGTGCCAGATTGTATTTTTGGTCATCTTTGGTTTCTTGACTTGATGTGGGAACTAATTAGTCGTGCACTTAGTACAAGGCCAACTGAGCAGGCTTGATTATCGTTTGGTGTTAAGAATGATGATTCGAGTACGATGGAGTGACTATGGTACTCCAATCTACCGAGCTTCCTCCTTGGCTGTAGGATAGCAAGTTGAGAGTTGGAAAAGTGATAAGTCTAAGAGACTTGGTTTCCTTATAAGATTGAGGGCCTCTTATGATTATTGGTCCAGAGAGTCCGGAATCAGATTTATCCAAAACCACTTCGGACCAACGTATGTGTTCGAAAGTACAGATTTTTGAAGATGGAGACCTTCGTGATGTAGGGTTGCTTGCCACTAGCCCTGCGATTCCATATTATGTATATATGGTGACAGTAGTGCTTCATTCTAAAAATCTTCGATGCGGGGACTGCTCGCTATTAATCCTAGGGTTGATTTCGGACTGGATGTAGTAGGAGAATGCCTTCGGTATTTCCTGTTCCTGGAAACTTGTATGGACGAATGTCTAACATTGCATTTCTAAGAACCATGTACATTGGTTTTTACGAACGTACATCTGTTTGGTGGTGTAGGAGGTAATCCCTCTTTCACTTAACACCATTCTGTGAGGCGTATGAACTCGGAGGTTGTACTTCTGTAGAAATCAATTAGTGTGTTGTTGGAAATGGCAATTTGGCATTCAAAGTGGAATTTTTTGCTTTTTGAAAGGTAATATGTTACCTTATGCCTCACACATCGAGAACGACAAAAAACAGGGTAGATGCGGCAAGGCTATGTGGGTCATTTCCATTAGGATATGGTCATCATCTTTCTAAATTACCCTCTATATATCGGGGATGTTGTGTATGATTGTGGCCACGGATAGGTCGGGAATGACCAGGGTGATGGGATATTCGGTACTATCTATGGTAAAGATAGGTCTGTATTGGTAGAGGTTGGAGCCTCAGGTGCATTTTTGTAGAGATGTACTATCGAAAAGTAGTTCCTTACGTTGTCATTGTATGGAATCCGTTCTCCAATACGAGCTTTTATGGTTTTAGTTGTAAACCTATTATGATATCAAATTTAATAAATGTAACAATTCCAGCCATGATTAATATGTATTTATATCATAGACACTATTAAAATATCAGAGGATTTGATATGAAGTGTTTTGGTTATCGTAAGGTAAAAAAACCCGTCCGTGTTCATGTGCAGCGTGGTTTTACGAGATACCTTTGTTTTTGAAAAGTTTTTATAATTTCAAAATCCCATTGAGATTTTTTTTCTCATGCTAGTTTACCAGTCCAATCCGGGTGTTATTCCATTCCAATGCTTGGGTCAAATCAAATATATTTACAGATTCTGTTTGGATGCTTTGGAGCTTTCGAAGATAGGCTGAAGGTCTTCAAGTCGTATTCACATATATGTTTATTTTTCGCTGCATTGTTTTTTAAAATTATCAGCATTTGTGAGGATGGGTTGTTATAACTATCGAAGCTGATGATTTGTGATTGGTTTTTATACTCTATTTGATGTATGTATATTATAGTTTCTCTTTTGTAAAGATCATTGATATTATATTATATGTTATTCCACTGCTTTTGAAATTCTATGTTGTTTGGTTTTCTTCCTCTCTTCTCTCTTCTCTTCTGTCTTCTTTCTTTCCCCTAACTATTCGCCTTTACGTTCAATTCAAGTTGTATATGTGTGGTTTATTGTCAGCTTCAAATGTGCGGAATTGCGAGGCGTTACACAAATCTCATATACTTATCATGTTTCCGACTTTTTCAATTTATACCATCCCTTGGTCAAGAGTTATGCCGGTAGGTTTGAGCACTGTTGCTTCTAAACCCTGCTTGAACATCAGTCTTAACTCTCACAGATTGAATAAATCTACTTTGTCGGCTTTTAGATCTAAGTATATGATTAAATACTTTCCATAAACTAGCTAACACACAAAGCATGATCAAGTCACACAAAGCATGATTAAGTCACAAAAAGCATGAGTAAGTTATTTAAGAAACTCCCAATCCCCTTTTATTTAATTAATCTTTTGTTAATTAACACTCCTTTGTAAACACATTTATATACATTTAAAATACCTTTACAAAAGATATATACATGTACACTATAATTTCACTATTCATTTCTACTCTTTTTAATACTTAGGAATGTATCCATATTCGTATCCTAAATGGTATAGGATTATTCATAAATCTTAAACAAGATTTCACATTTTTAAAAGTATAATTAAATTGGTTAAAAACAAATGTTATTTATAACATTGTTCTACAAACCCAAAAGCTCACTTATAATTGTCTTGAAAATATTCCTTTAAAAGATATAATTATATTACTAAGTATAATTAATAAGGGTTAAAAACAAATGTTGCTTAAACATTGTTTACTATAAACCCAAAACCATATTATACTTGTTATTATCATTAAAAAAATCATTTAAAGATTTAAGTATATCTACAATTACTAAACAAGGTAATATACTTTAATTAATTTTACAAAACCATTTATTATAGTATTAGTGTTATAATTCAAAATTACCTTTTATTCTTTCGCAGAAGACTTAACTTACTTTTCCACTTATATATTTACTAAAAACCTTTGAAAATGATATGTATACACACACACACTCTAATTTATTTTTAAAGCTAAGATAGTTAATAAAATTCTAAAACAATTTAAAAGCAATTATATTACAAAAGCTTTTTGATATTTTAATAAAATAATTAAAAAAATTCCTAAAAACTAAATATACTTAAAAATACTTATAAAATTGTTTAAAAAATTTATTTAAAATATTACTAAAACTACTTATTTTATAATTTATTTAAAAACTCCAAAAAGCATGTTTTCTTTTATTTTAAAATAAACCTCTACTTTAATAATTCATAATTAATTATTAAAAATTCATAAAAATTTCAAAGCACTTTTCAAAGACTCTAATATAAGTTAGAAAACATCATTAAAATGATTGAAGAAAAATACTTATGTTTATAGTTAATACAAAGCAATTAAAAGTCTCAAAAAGAAAAGACAACATTTACAGAAGGCTATAAAAAGTAGTTCGAAGCAAAGAAAGTGTTTTTAAAGTGCTACGAGTAACTGTTAAAAGAGTGCATCCTGTGCTGGTTTTAATATCAATAAAATTTAATCAATTTTCGACATGCAAATGAACTTTTTAACACCCAGTCTTTTTATAGTAACTAGTATACACATAATACTTCACAACTATGTGAGAAACCCCAAAGGATCTCCCTACAAATATCTATAGAAACTATCCAACACAAGGTAATTCCTAAGTGCGTTTATAGCGATTACCGCTGTAAAACCACTTCCAAATCATGTCTAATTCACATCGTTGTTCAACCAAACCCTATGTGCTTTGCTTTAAATCTGTGCAACATGTCATACAAAGTCATACAAGTCCATACACATCATTTGCTTTCCAAAGCAACAATCACAAGAGAATAAGCAATAATATATATTCAAACAAATACTATAATATAAACAAGCACTATACACTTCATATACCATTTTGAATGGTGAGTTAGCTCACCCATCAACATATTAACACAAAGTACAAGCCCCACTTCCTACCATAACCTTACAAGCACCCAAAATCTTCCTACCTTCACCCAAAGCTCACAGCCTAGCTTCTCCCCTTCCACATTTGCTTATGGTCTTGAAAAGTTCAAGGATTTGTGCTCCAAGTCTTTGAGTTTGAGTTGCTAAATGGTGTTGCTATGATGTTGTAAGGCTTCTATAAGAGTTTGGAGTGATTTGAAGTTGTTTTGAATTTATTTGTTCTTAGGAAATTATGAAGAGAAGAGAGTGAAGAGAGCTTGAATTTAATTTGTAAAAATGAATAAGTGAATCTATAAATTATACATGGCTTTATATAGGCTTCAAGTAGTGTGCTCTAATCTTCAACTCACCCCTATTTCTTGCCAAGAAGGCTCACCCCCTTTATGCCTCCATGTGATCACCTTTCCACCTCACATGCTTTAGAAAATATCCCCTTCAAATATCTCCTTCCACTGAAACCTTCAAGACGCTTTTAAAATCTTTCCTAAGTGTTTTAGTGCAAATTATTTTATTACTAATTATGTTATTTAGTGTACCTAGGAAATGTTTGAACAACTTTTATCAAGAAAAAAGCTGTTTATTGGTAAAACGATTTTCGACCACATTATCGATATTTCATCAAAGTATTTATTTTTGCGAACAAAATTCAAAAATAAGTTTACCATCATTAGTTATTATTTAAAAGGGGGATAACAAGGTTACTAAATCAATTTAATCACATTAAATCCAAGATTCAAATATTTAAATAATTCAGATATTTAAATACAGAATGTTAGAAATTCTGGATCGTTACATTCTCCCCTACTTAGAAACATTTCATCCTCGAAATTCCAACATGACGAATACACAAAATGAACAAGCACAATCAATGCTTAACAGTATTTAAAATTTACTAGCAAACGAAGCTCGGGTTTTCTCAAGTTCAAAACCTTCTTATCGCACAAGGACAATAGACAACCTACTAAGCACACCTTACACTCAACAGCTTCAGGTTTAAATGATTATTCATGCTACCTCATAATAATTCGAAGAGTCATTCCCTGAACCTTGCTTAAGTCAATAAAAACATAGTATACAAATATACTAAAACCAATATGATGTACATGGACCATCCGTACGCAATCTGATCTGATCACTTGTTCGATCATATGACTTTCTCTTCCAAACCAGTATAGATCACTTGACCTCTCTAATGAAGACTCTGATTAGGTTCCTTGATTAGAAACTTATGTTTCCTTTACATAGCCATATACTATGATAGAAATCCTCATGATCATATCAAGAATCCATATCAAGTGTTCGGCGTCAAGAATCAATTGGAAAATCCTTGTTCAGACCGGTGTAAACCACCTCAAAACCATGTACTCAAATAGTGAATTAAGAACAGTCATGCAAATAAAATAATCGACGTACAACTTACATACTTATCCAATTGGTTTCTTAACTACACCAAATACTCTTTAATCACATTCATTTACAAAAATAGTATATCTCATTCAATACTAAAATCATTTGTGAAGCATTTCATAAAACATAACTTCAAGTTTATAAACATTTTATAAAGGCATACCTTTATTTATAAAATATTTCATAAAAACTTTCTTTGCTTTATTACTCGTATAATACTCTACTACATCTTATAAGTATATACAAAACATTAATTTCATTTTACTTTCCACAATTCAGATGAAGGCCCAAAACAAATCTGGATCTTATAATTGAGTCAACCCTTTGACTTTAACCGTTGAGTTAGGTAAGTAACTAGGAAGAGCAGGACTCTGGTATCCAAACTTACACCTAGAGCCTACTTTCCTTAGACAACCTAAGGTAAAGACGTTTATTAGTTGGCCCAATAACATCAAATTATTTCTTAACATATATGTTTAACATATTTAAAACTTGCTTAAATTCTACTATCCTCTTAATTCAAAATTTATAAAAACTCAACTTTATATTTTCCAAAAGCCTACCTTTAAAGTTCTATAACGACTAGGAAATTTCAGACTGTCCAAAATCACTGAAAATCCATTTCATTTTAACAAATGAAAACTGCCAAACAATCATATCATAACAAGATGAACATATCACACTGTGCTATGCATAAGATACATGCATCAATAAATTAACTTAACAAAGTTTCACTTATTTATAAGACATACTTTACTATAAAGAAAGAAAAAGAAAAGGTTTCAGAGTTACTTGGGCTCCCTACATAGCACACATGAATATCTTTTCTATAGAAAATTCTTATCAAAATTGTACTACCAAAAACTATTCTTTATTAAACTACTCTATATTTTGTATCAAATTTCTGTAAAGAAAACTTAAGAACCAAACATTAGATTTTATTTCCAAATCATTTGAAATGAATATATATACATATACCTTTTGTGTATCAAATCATACTTTCAGGAATAAACTAAAATCATTTTCAAAGCGGTATCAAATACTTCGTATAATAGTACTAAGTATCATGATCCTAATTCATAATCCAATTTCCTAAATATATACTTTAAAATCCATAGAAAACAACATACAGATCGAGTAACACAAAAATGGTATAATGGAAACGGGTCTTACAAATCATACCATATATTCACTTACTAAGAAGGGTAATGCCCACGAGAAGTGCTTACCAACTGAAAACATCTCATGCCCATTTTTAGCCACTTTTAAGCCACTTGAACTAGATAACATAAAAATACTTTGTCCCCGAATTGATTCATCAATTCTGAGAGCAACCTCGAATAAATCCAAAAACTCTTTACAAAATATTATTTTTCACAAATACTTTCAAATAATACTACTATTATTTTCAACAAAATCTTGAAAAACAATTTCAAAAACACTAGGATTTAAGCTCTCAAATTCTTAGTTACAATCCTCTTTGCTTATAAACAATATTCTAAAACCATACTTAGAAAAATTGCACTAAACTTCTTTTATCCAAGTTAACTATTACCGCAACATTATCCCTAAACACCTTATAGTCAAACTATGGAACTAAATTCACAAGTTGTTCATTTCAATGTATCTACAAATACCGTATACCTAACCTATGTAGTAAAAAGGTCAAACTACTCATAAACTGGTCGAACACAAATCAACAACCAACAAATAATAGTCAATGCTCATAAATTGGCCGAGCATGACTAAGCCAATCGATGCGGGATAATAGATGAACATCATTAATCCCTACATAAATTAGACTACACTATTCACTTATACTTATATATATAACCAATGTATAACAATTACCTATATGCTCTCATATAGATAATACAGTCAACTCATTCTAGGGTGTCACTTAACCTATCTCTTAATGAGTCATAGCCCACTAAAGCTAAGGTTCTCGCTTAACCTTCAACTCATATATCAAGTGTAACGATTCGACTTTTTGACCCCAAATGTCGACACTAATACATCTACATTATTCATGTTTTGGGTAGTCAAGTGCCAAAAAGAACACATATTAGGGTAAATTAAATAGAAAATGAAATATAGGGAAGAAGAGAACACAACATCAGAATCTCACCAGCGGAATGATAATATATAATATCAAAAGACAGTCACTCTAAGATACATAGCATTTTAGAGTTACAACCCTAAGTACTACCACCATCCTAAACGGTTATAATAACATGTCTTCACAAATGCTGATATATATATAATGATGCAGTGGAAATAAGAATACTACAGTAGGTGAATGGAAGCATCCATCTGGTCTCCAGAAGCTCTGAAGAACATCAACGAAAACCTGCCTTTTCCAAACTACTTGAAGGAGAACCTATGGAAATAAGAGAAATATTAAACCACAAGTCAAACATAAGTCTAGTGTGAGAAACTCAAGAAATATGTGTCCAACATATAACATTAATTTTTGAGACCATACAGATTACTGTACATTTTTTCCCACAAAAGAAACCAAACCATCTGATAAATACATAAGGTGATATAATAGATAATGTCTAGGGTGTAGAATATAAATAAAAAAATAAATGTGTTGCTTGCATATCACGACACAATAATATTGAAGTACAACTTAAACCGTTAAGGTACGTTCACATATGATTTTTCCCCAGAGACGCCTTTAGAAGAGGATCTCCATTTACAAGGATCAAAACAACCTTCCGAGCGACGTATATCTCCAAATTAAATAGACCATAAGGTAAACATAACTAGCCATGCATGAACATTGGTATGAACCACATCGAACCAAGTATCATCAACTCCCACCGACCAATATATCGAAAGCATCTCTAGATATTGAGTTGATATAACCCATCGTGGGTTAGCCAAACCCTAAGTTATGCATCCTACTATGTCTTTAGCCATTTCCAATATCGAGGTCATGTTCAACATCTCTTACATGAGTATTCATCACTCAAAAAGATCTCGAATATCTATATGGATTCCACCATCTTGACCAATCAAAAAATCTCTACAATGATCCCAACATTAGTCGTCTAACAAATGCTAATGCAGACCTCTTCCTTGGACTTAATCTTAGGATAGATAGTTCACCACTATAGCATTAGTCTGAAATATTAATGCTGATCTCTTCCTTGGACTTAACCTTATGATAGATAGTTACCCTCAATAACATTCCACTTCAAAACTGCATCCAAAACAAAGAACCCGTATATCTATTTTGAAGTGGTATTCGGTAAGTAAAACAGTTACCAATCTCGGAGCCTTTAAAACTAAATCGATCAATTTCTAGTTAACTCAATTTCGGTTCTTTAAGAAGTAAACGAACGATGTAAAGGAGTCCTCCCTGGGGGATCTCGTATATATACATTCTTAAAGCAAAAGACGATTCATATGGATGAGTCCTCCCCAGAGGATCTCAAACTCAATCAATACGTGATGCTTACACATACTTCCAAAGTTAATTAGGTCAATTTAGATAGTCAGCTGATTGACTGTCAATACAAGTAGACGATCGTATATGGAAACCAAGTCTAGTATACTTATCATATTTTCGACTTTCTTAATTTATACCATTCCTCAGTCACGATTGAAGCTGGTAGGTTAAACTGTCGTTGCTTCTAAACCTTAACTCGAACATCAGTCTTAACTCTTATAGATAGAATAAATCAACTTTGTCGGCTTTTAGTGCTAAGTATAGGATTAAATACTTTCCATAAACTAGCAACCACAAAGCACGATCAAGTCGAATAAAGCACAATTAAATTACAAAAAGCACGATCATGTCACTTAATGCATGATCAAGTCACACAAAGCACAATTGAGTTACATAAAGCACGATTAAGTCACCCAAATCATTATTAAGTTACACAAATCATAATTATGTTACATAAGCAACTCCTAATCCCTTTTTATTTAATCAATCCTTTTATTAATTAAAACTCCTTTGTAGATACTTGTATATACATTAAATACCTTTACAAAAGATATACATGTATACTACTATTTCGCTATTCATTTTTCCTCTTTGCAATTCTTAGGAATGTATCTATATTCGTATCCCAAATGATATAAGAATATTCACAAATATTAAACAAAATTTCACATTTCCAGAAGTATAATTAAATGGGTTAAAAACAAATGTTACTTAAAATATTGTCACTATAAACCCAAAACCATTTCACTTAAAGATCAACATTCTTCTTGAAGATCTAATTATATTACTAAATATAATTAACATGGGTTAAAAAATTGTTGCTTAAAAATTGTTTACTATAAACCCAAAACCATTTTATACTTGTCATTATCTTTAAAAACATTCATTTAAATATTTAAGTAAATTTAAACTTATTAAACATGGTGATATAAATTTAATTAAATTTACAAAACCATTTATTATAACATAAGTGTTATAATCCAAAATTAACTTTTATTCTTTTGTACAAGACTTACTCACTTTTCCATTTATATATTTAATAAAAACCTTTAAAAATGATATATATATACAAAATAATTTATTTATAAAGCTAAGATGGTTAATAGAATTCTGAAACATATTAAGAGAATATTATATTACAAAAGCTTTTTAATACTTTAATAAAATAATTAACAATTTTTATAAAAATTATATATAATTAAAAATACTTATAATATGGTTTAAAACATTTTTTAAAAATATTATTTAAAAATGTTTATTTTATAATTTATTAAAAAACTTCAAAAAGCGTGTTTTCTTTTGTTTTAAAATAAACCTCTTACTTTAATAATTCATAATCAATTATTAAAAATACATAAAAATTCCAAACCACTTTAAATACTCCAATATAAGTTAGAAAACATCCTTAAAAAGATTGAAGTAAAATACTTAAGTTTAAAGTCATTTCAAAGCAATTTAAAGACTCAAACAGAAAAATACAGAATTTACAAAATGCTATAAAAAGTTGTTCAAAGAAAAGACATTATTTTTAAAGTGTTACAGATGACTATTACAAAAGATTGCTACCTGGGTTAATTTAACTATTAATAAAGTTTGATCGATTTTTAATATGCGAATGAACTTTTTAACACCCAATCGTTTTGCAGTAACTAGTATACACCATAATACTTCACAACTATGGCGAGAAACTCCTATGGATCTCTTTACTAAATTCTATAGAAATTGTTGAACACAATGCAATTATTAATTAGTGCATTTATAATGACTATTGTATAAAACCACTTCCAAATTCAGTCTGATACTCACATTGTTCAGCCAAACCCTACGTGCCTTATTTCAAGGCTGTGCAACAAGTCATACAAAGTCATACAAGTCCATATACATCATTTACACATGTCATTTGCTTTCCAAAGCAACAATCACAAGAGAATAAGCAAAAATATATATTCAAACAAATACTATAATATAAACAAGCATTATACACTTCATATACCCTTTTAAATGGTGAGTTAGCTCACCCATCAACATGTTAACACGAAGTACAAGCCCCAACTTCCTACCATAACCTTGCAAGCATCCAAAATCTTCCTACCTTCACCCAAAGCTCACGGCCTAGCCTCTCCCCTCACACATTTTCTCACAGCCTTGACACGTTCGGGGGTTTGTGCTCCAAATCTTCGAGCTTTGAGTTTCTAGATGGTGTAACTATGCGTTGTAAGGCTTCTACAAGAGTTTGAAGTGATCTGAAATTATTTTGAATTTATTTGTCCTTATGAAATTATGAAACGAAGAGAGTGAAGAGAGCTTTGATTTACCTTTTAAAAATGCAAAAGTGAATCTATGACCTATATATGGCCTTATTATAAACTATACATAGCTTTAAGTGTTGTGCTCTAAGCTCCCACTCATCCCCCTATTTCTGGCCATGAAGGCTCACCCCCAACCCTCCCTCACCATGTCTCTATGTGAATCACCTTTCCACCTCACATGCCTTAGAAAACATCCCCCGCAAATATCTCCTTCTGCTTAAATTTTTAGAAGCTTTCCTAAGTGTTTAGTGCAAATTATTTTTATTACAAATTAATGATCTCCAAAGTGATCTAGTGTATGTAGAAAAAATTTAAACAACTTTTACCAAGAAAAATGTTATTTCCCGATAAAACGATTTTCGGTCACATTATTGAATAGCCAAACTGTTTTAGTTTACTAAGAAACTATTGCACTTGAGATCGATCAGCTCGTCCAATTTAATTTTAAGCTTGAATTACATTATATATGGTTTTGATGGTGGTACAATTCGAAGGACTATTTCTTTTCAATATATGCAAAATTTTCTTAGCTTTAACTATATTTCTATGCACTTTAATCACTACTTTGATCTCTTCTACACTTAACCTTCCTGCATACGAATGACCTTTATTGTGCTTCAACTCAGAATGACTATGCACACTAATCACAACCATAAAGCACCAATTATTCAAAGAAGGAAGTTTCACACCTTATAGCCTAAATGTACAATTGCATTTTTGGGTGTTCTTCAATCTATAATTGCTAGAATCTTTAATTTTGTTCTTTTTATAAAGACCACCGCTATCATATGTAAACATTATTCTCGGTTTCTTATCAAAGCCACCAATGTCCGATTTCCTTATAATGATTAGAAAACTAATACGTTGGCTAGTGTTATGAACCCAATCAAACAATTGTTGACGGGATCGATAAATATGTAAAAATCCAAAAATTCATATTAACAACCTGTTTACTAAATAAAAGCTAATAAGAAACATATATTACTTACATCATATGTTGTAAATTGTTAGTGTAATCTAACAATTTTTTACTAACATCTTCTTTACTTGAGTATTCTATAAGCTATAACAATGAGAACAAATTCAAGGTGAGATTACATTAATATAGAAAAACCATAAGTGAGTGATTATATACATACAATGCATACATAATGCACTGTTTGTTATTAAAAGATACAAGGTAAATGCATGGTAAAATAACAAACCATGTCGAAGCACTGTGTCGTTCCGTGCATTACCCCACACTTTATCGTGTGGTATAATAAAGAAGCATATGGTTGTACTACATTATTGTAGTATATAACCACACATCCCTCCTATGAGATTATGCTATCAATCTCATAGTTTGGCTTCTACGATATGAGAATGTTAAAACACATAAATTCAAAAAAAATGCTAAGTTTACAGCTTCATGATCCTGTAAGTTCACATTGTCATCATCAACATCCATTACTACAATTCAAATATTTGTTATTTTAGTTAAATTTGGAGTGAAGGTTTACTAAAAAGGAAGTTACAAAAGGAAAAGAGAAAGAATGGATATGTAAATGAGCTAGGGTAATTTTTGTTGGAATATAAACTTGATTTATTAGTTTCTAGAGAATTCTTGTATTATGTTTAAAGGGGCGTGAGAGTTCTAGAATTATGTTTTCTTTGTAATCAAGTAAAAGTCTTTCTAGAATTATGTTTTCTTTGTAACCAAGTAAAAGTATTTCTAGAATTATGTTTTCTTTGTAATCAAGCAAAAGTAATTCTAGAATGATCTATTAGGGACTATAAATAGAGGAGCTCTCCCCTCATTTGTAAGCAAGCAATCAAGCAAAGGAAAAAAATAATAAAGCATTATTTATGAGAACAAGTTTCTTCTCTTTGTGTGTGAGTTGTGTGGATTAGTGAGAACAAGTATCTTCTCTCTAGTCTCCAACCTTTTTTTTACATATATATATTTCAACAAAGTGGTATCAGAGCAAGGTTTAGGGATGACTTCCAACAATATGTTGCAACCTCAACTTCCTCGTTTGACGGGAAAGAATTACAATCAATGGAGTATTCAAATGAAGGTCTTGTATGGCTCTTAAGATCTTTGGGAGATTGTTGAAAATGGATATGAAGAACCGGAGAATCAAGCAACACTTTCAACACAACAATTGAATACTTTGAAAGACATTCGAAAGAAGGACAAGAAGGCTCTTTATTTTATCTATCAAGCGGTGGATGAAGCAATTTTTGAAAGGATCTCTTCGGCATCAACATCAAAGGAGGCATGGGACATCCTCAACAAGGCGTACAAAGGTGAAGAAAAGGTAAAGATGGTAAGACTTCAAGCTCTAAGAGGTGAGTTTGATTTACTCAAAATGAAAGAAAGTGAATCGGTGGAGGAATTTTATAATAGAACTATTTCTATTGCTAATCAACTTCGAGTCAATGGTGAAGAAATTTCGGATAAAAGAATTATTGAAAAAATTCTTCGAAGTATGACAAGGAAATTTGAGCATGTTATTGTTGCTATTGAAGAATCAAAAGATTTGAATACTTTCTCTCTTGAAGAATTGTTGGGCTCACTACAATCTCATGAGCTTCGCATCAAACAATTTGATTCCTCCCCTTCCAAGCAAGCTTTTCAAATTCGAGACACCAACCGTGGTGGTTTTAAAGGAAGAGGTGGAAGATCAGCCCGTGGTAGAGGATAAGGAAGAGGCCAAATTCAAAGTGAAAATTCAAGCCCATCTCAAGGAGGAAGAGGAAGAGGTCGTGGAGGATACAGTGGAAGAGGAAGAGGTAACTCTTATAATATTCAATGTCATTATTGTCATAAATATGGGCATATGAAAAAGGATTGTTTTAAAAGAATTAATGATGAAAAAGATAATTCTAATTTTCTACATGAGAATTTGGAGACACAAGATGAAAGTATGCTTCTTGCTTGTAATGTTCAAGAAGCTTCTTTTGATGATATATGGTATATTGATAGTGGTTGTAGTAACCACATGACCGGAAATAAAAGTTGCTTTGTGAATTTTGATGAAAGTGTCCAACGAGAAGTCAAGACAGGTGATAACAAAAAGCTCATTGTCAAAGGCAGTGGTGATATTCCGATACGGACAAAGCAAGGTACAAATTATATTTCTAATGTTTATTATGTTCCCGATCTTAAACACAATCTTTTGAGTGTTGGGCAAATTTTAAAGAAGGGACATAATGTGAATTTCAAAAATGATTTATGTGAGATCAAAGACAAAACTGGTGTTCTTATTGCAAAAGTGAAGATGACACCAACAAAAATGTTTCCGTTGCAAATTAAAAATGAAGCATTTCCATGTTTTGCTAATATTGTTAATGACAAGTCATGGCTTTGGCATCTTCGTTATAATCACTTGAGTTTTAGCACCCTATCCAAGATTTGCAAAGAGCATATGGTGAGAGGCATCCCAAATATTAGCAAACAAGATCAAGTATGTGAAAGTTGTGTTTTTGGCAAGCACCATCGAGATCCATTTCCAAAAGAAAAGGCATGGCGAGCAAAGAATCCTTTGGAGCTAGTGCATTCGGATTTATGTGGACCTATGCGCAGAAACTCTCTTGGAGGTAATCGGTATTTTCTCACTTTTATTGATGACTATAGTCGCAAGATGTGGATTTACTTTCTCAAAGAAAAATCTCAAGTATTTGAAGTGTTCAAGAATTTTAAAGCACTTGTGGAGAAGCAAAGTGGTTTTTCTATAAAGACACTCCGATCCGATCATGGTGGAGAATATATGGCGGAAGAATTCGGAAATTGGTTAAAGGATTATGGCATTCATGATAAACTAACGGTCCGTGCAACCCCTTAACAAAATGGGGTGGCCGAAAGAAAGAACCGTATCATCATGGAACTTGTTCGAAGTATGTTGAAGACAAAAGGATTGCCTAAAATATTTTGGGCCAAAGCTGTAGCATGTGCATGCTATGTTATCAACCGTGCGGCAACTAAAAGTGTTCAAGGAAAGACTCCACAAGAAGCATGGAGTGGTCACAAACCATGTGTCTCCCACTTTCGAATTTTGGAAGCATTTGTTACTCTCATGTGCCGAATGAAAAGAGAGGAAAACTTGATGACAAATCTGAAAAGTGCATCTTTGTTGGCTATAGTGAAAGATCCAAGGCATATAAATTATATAACCCCATCACAAAGAAGACTATTATTAGTCGTGATGTAATTTTCAATGAGGAAGAAGCATGGGAATGGAAAAATGAGAAAAAGAGTACACATATCTTGCTTGATAATGATGCATTTGAGCCAATTGAAGAAGAAGGATCGACTCCACCTACTCCACCATCTAATTCTCCTCCAAGCTCATCATCTTCAAGTTCAGAATCAACACCTAGAAGGACAAGAGCTCTTGCAAAGATTTATGGAGAAACAAGAAGAATTTTAGAAGATGAATTTGTTGATTTTGCTTTATATGCAACTGCGGATCCGGTTTATTTTGAAGAAGCCGCCAAGGAAGACAAATGGAGACAAGCCATGGATCAAGAAATTGATACAATTGAAAGGAACCAAACATGGGAGTTGGTTGAAGTACCTGAAGGGAAGAAACCCATTGGAGTCAAATGGGTTTACAAGACAAAGTTGAATGCACAAGGTGAAGTTGAAAAACATAAGGCACGATTAGTTGTGAAAGGCTACAAGCAAAAGTATGGTGTTGATTACAAAGAAGTTTTTTCTCCCGTGGCACGTCTTGAAACAATTCGTTTGATAATTTCATTGGCCGCTCAAAATAAGTGGCAAGTTTATCAAATGGATGTTAAATCTGCTTTCTTGATTTGAGTACTACAAGAAGAGGTGTACATTGATCAACCTTCCGGCTATGTGATAAAGGATGAAGGGCATAAAGTCTATCGGTTGAAGAAGGCATTGTATGGCCTTAAGCAAGCCCCTCGTGCATGGTATAGTCGCATAGATGACTATTTTGTGAAAATGGGATTCAAGAGGTGTCCATTTGAGCATACTCTTTACATCAAGGAGAACAAAGGTAACATTCTCATCATTGGTTTATATGTGGATGATTTGATTTTTACGGGAAATAGTCTTGATAATATTGAAGAATTTAAGAGAAGTATGATGCAAGAATTTGAGATGACCGACTTGGGTCTACTTCATTACTTTCTTGGTATTGAAGTAAAGCAAGATAATGATGGTATATTTATCTCTCAAGAAAAGTATGCAAAAGATTTGATGAAGAAGTTTAGAATGGAAGAGGCAAGCCAATTAGCACTCCAGTTGAAGTAGGCTTGAAACTAAGTAAGGATGACAACTCTAAATATGTTGATCCAACATTGTTTAGAAGTCTTGTTGGGAGTTTGATGTATTTGACAGCTACTCGGCCGGACATTACATATGGTATGAGCTTGATTAGTAGGTTCATGGATCAACCAAAGAAGACACATTCGGATGCCGGAAAAAGAATTTTGAGATATGTGCGTGGAACACTTGGGGATGGAATTTATTATCAAAAGATAAATGATCCTAAGGTGCTTGGATATTGTGATAGTGATTGGGCCGGAAGTGTTGATGATAGTAAAAGTACTTCGGGAAATGTTTTCTACTTTGGATCAAGTGCAATCATGTGGATGTCAAAGAAACAACAAATTGTGGCTCTCTCAACCGCCGAGGCAGAATATATTTCACTATCTTTAGCTAGTTGTCAAGCTTTATGAATTAAATGGGTGCTAGAAGAACTTAAGCATACTCCAAAATAAAGTCCACTTATATATTGTGATAGCAATTCTGCTATAGCACTCACCGAAAATCCAGTTTTTCATGGGAGGAGCAAGCATATAAGAATCAAGTATCATTTCATTCGAGACTTGGTTGGGAAAGGAGAAGTAGTTGTCAAGCATTGCAAGACGCAAGATCAAATTGCCGATATTTTAACGAAGCCTTTGAAGTTGGAGATTTTCAAGGAGTTAAAGAAGAAACTTGGTATGCGTAAAAGTTTAGCTCAAAGGGGGGCAAATCAAGTTTAAAGGGGGGTGTTGGAATATAAACTTGATTTATTAGTTTCTAGATAATTCTTGTATTATGTTTAAAGGGGGGTGAGAGTTCTAGAATTATGTTTTCTTTGTAATCAAGTAAAAGTCTTTCTAGAATTATGTTTTCTTTATAACCAAGTAAAAGTATTTCTAGAATTATGTTTTCTTTGTAATCAAGCAAAAGTAATTCTAGAATGATCTATTAGGGACTATAAATAGAGGAGCTCTCCCCTCATTTGTAAGCAAGCAATCAAGCAAAGGAAAAAAATAATAAAGCATTATTTGTGAGAACAAGTTTCTTCTCTTTGTGTGTGAGTTGTGTGGATTAGTGAGAACAAGTTTCTTCTCTCTAGTCTCCAACCTTTTTTTTTACATATATATATTTCAACAAAGTGGTACCAGAGCAAGGTTTAGGGATGACTTCCAACAATATGTTGCAACCTCAACTTCCTCGTTTGACGGGAAAGAATTACAATCAATGGAGCATTCAAATGAAGGTCTTGTATGACTTTTCCTTTTCTACCGTTCCACTGTTTCTTATATTTTTATACAACTGTTCCTTTTCTATCGTCTGCATTCATTTTTATTTCTGTAAAAAAACGTCTGCTCTGTCATTTGTGTTTGCAACCTTTCCTTCCATCTTCCCTCATATTATTCCAAGGCCGCCTTCTCCCTCTTTTCCTCTGCCCTTCTCTCTCCTCTCTCACGCTCATTCTCTACCCTCTTCTTCTTCCACCTCCTCTCTAAGCACCGAAAGCCTCCACCCTGAAACCGCCTACAAGCTACTCACCTTGCCCTCCGAGCACAACAACAGTTCCACCAAGCTCGTCGCCTTCTACCTTTCCTCATTGCCTCCCCTCCCTCTTACACGACCTCTTCCACTCATGATCGGCCTCGTCATCTCCCTGCAAACACCAAAGCTCCTCACCATCGCCCTTCGCCTTTGAACCCCGTCAACATCTTCACCTCGCCTGCAAACGATGCCAACCTCTACCGATCGAGCGTGCCCTTCTAGTCACTAAGTCGCATCACCACCTCTAAATCCCCTTTCCATCCCCATCTCAACCCTCTCCAAACTGACGTTGCGCTGCCTCCTCCACCTTCCATTTGCGTGCATCCCTCTGTGTAGGTATATATATATATATTTGTGAAAATTACTTACGTTGATAGTTGAGATAGTATATATATATATATATATCATGCTTTGTTATTATTTTTTCTTGTATGTGTATATATATAAGGTCTTTAGTTTATATATAAGGTTACAGTGTGGTATTTCTATATATATTTATACATATTTTTTCTGCCTACATTATATATTTATTTTATCATTTTTTTTGATATGCTGGTATATGTTAAGGGTGGTATATATATGTATATACAATGTAAATTATGTACATGTTTTATTTATATAAAAGGTTTCTATTGGAACGACCATGAATTTTTGACATATGAAATATGAATATTTAATTGAGTTTAAATATTCGAATGATAGTTTAATTTGAAATTCAAATATCAGAATGAATTTGGTAATTAAATTATTGAATTTAATTTACTGAAGTTGGGTAAAAATTTGAATTTTCAGTTTTAAGCTGATTTAAAATAATTTGAAGGCTTGGAAAATTCATATTAATAATACTGAAGATAATAAAGGCTTCAGAATTGAATTTGAAAGTGATTTGTTCAGTTTTGAATTTATATCGTTTAAATTGAATTTAAAAATAGCGTTCCGGGGCACAGTCTCGGAATTCGACGAAACCAGTTCCATTGGATCCGCAATATTGTATTATTATCGGATTTCAAATTTCGAAGCATTTGGAATTGTTGTGTGGCCGTACGATAGGCAAACGCGCTGAGATAATATAACAAGATATTTTTGAATAAAAAAAACATAAACCCTTAATCAACAGCCACCCTATAACTTTTCTCTGCCGACCTATTTGTGTACCCGAGTGATGGTAAAAATCGAAAAGAAGAAAAAAATTATACAAACGAAAACCCTTTTCTTCGTTCAGATCAAATAATGGCAGAAAACAAATAAATGGTCGATACTTCTTGATAATGGCAGCCTCTTTTCATTTAAAGAAAAACAAGAAACGAAAATACTTCCGTTCAAATCCTCTTTAGTAAATTCAAAATCAATGGCCGCGTTTTCCCAATTCAAGGCAAAACGACATCATTTCAAAATCGAAATCTTCATGGCCGAATAAAACTTCTTTTCAAATTAAACAATATTCCCTTCCCTCATTCTCAGCTTCAAAGTCAAGTGGCAACTCGTTTTGTCCTTTTCCATTTCGAAGCGTAACAGAGTCGCTTTTGAAAGGCACGTCGGCATGGGGCGGCGACCAGGGATGCGCGTGGTCAGGCGTTAGGGTTCGTCGTCGAAGGCGATTGGGTAGTTGCAAGTTGCGTACGAGGGTGTCGAGTGTGGTGGTTTCACGATCTCGAGCTAGGGTTTCGTGCGATGGAGCTCGCACGCGTGCGTGGTTAAGGGTTTCGCGATGATGGAAGTTCACCGATGGTGATAAAGGTGAAGGGCAGTCTCGTGGTGGTCGAGCCTGGGTATTACAGTAAGGTATTAAGCAATTTACAGTTTATTTTTATTCTTCAGTTTCGATTTTGATGTGATAAAATATATAATAAGAGTTTATATACATAAAGATAAGATTTTTATAACCCATGTAGCCTATTTTTACATGCAGTTTGAAAAATGGAAAATAAAAACAACAAATTAAAATTTACTAATTTATTTAGTGATAAATTCATTTAGTTAACTTATGTAATTATTGTGGTAACTCGAAAGTATTTTATTGAAAGGGAATTTAGTTTTAAATTTAACTTTTAGTTAAATAAATTCATTTAAAGGGAACCAGTTCAAATTTTAAATTTTTGAGTTTAAAATAAAATCATTGGTAATTAAATTTATAAATGAAAATTTAATTGTTCAATTTTTTTCGAATATTAATAAGTTGTATAAATTAATTGTACAAGGTCAAAATTGTGGAGAAAACAAATTGGAATGGAAATGGATTGCAAAACAAAAAATCAAAGGTGAGATCTTCTCACTCAAATAAAATTTGAATTTCGGTTATTGATTGATTGATTATTTGGGTGATAGTATATATAGTAATATATATAGCAATATATATATATATATATATATTGGAGTTGTTGATTTCCCGCATTATATAGTGGATGAGACCCTATGCGCCGCATAATAGCGGATGATATTTTATAAATCCCATATACCGCGATATTCCACCTCGAAGTGGAATTGGTATTGTGCTAACATCTGTGGATGCAGGGAAACAGGTTGGAGGGATCCAACTGGATTCCTCAAATTATATGAATTTGTTTCATATGTTATATGAATATGTTTCATATGCTGTGTGATTATTTATTTATAATCCGTGAATGATTATATCTGCGATTGAATTGGTTAAAGGCTATAATTTAGCCGAATGTGTTTTGGTATCGTTGGATACCAGAAATAAATAAATTTGGATTTTTGAAATTTAAAGTAGGAAATTTTAAGTGAATTTCTTTTGAAAGAATTGGGTGAATTTAAAAGAAGGAATTAAAGTATTAAAATTGATTTTCGTAATCTTATCGAATAAATTCCAAAATATGGGAAAGAATTTTAATAAAAGGATTTTAAGTAATATTGTTTAAAAGTTGAAGAATTTATTAAAAATGGAATTTTGAATAATTTGGAAAGAATAAAGGAATTTATTTAAAAAGCGATAAATTCGTTTGAAATCAATTTGATAATTGATTTGGTATTTAAAATAAATCCTGGGAAATCCATTTTTAAATCGATTTGGTGTTTGAAATAAATGTTTGGAAAATCAATTTGGAATTTGAAATAAATTTGGAAATCAATTTGAAAGTTGATTTGGAGTTAAAAGTGAATATTTGAGAAATCGATTTGAAAATCGTATAAAAAGTGAATATTTGGGAATGTAAATTCAAAATGGAATTTATAAAGGAAAGGGTAATTTGTTTCAAAATAAACACTAAATTATTTTAAAGTGTGGAAATAAATTTATAGATTTGGGATGTAAATTTGAAATAAATCGATAAGGATTTATTTAATTGGTTTAAATGAAAGTGATTTGAAATTTGTTTTCAAATGGTTGAAGTGTAAACCATATCTCGCGAAGATATTTGAAATTTAATAATTTGGGAAAATTATTTAAATTGGTTGATTGTTGTGAATGTTGTTGATAGTTACATAACCGACTATCAATATTTGCCTTTGAAATGGCACTTGAATTTGTTTTTAAAACAAACGCTCATTATTCGGTTAAGCCGGGAGAGGACTTTGTGTCATATAACTCATTCTGAATAGTGATACGTCGTGAATGGATAACATTTGAAGACCGGTGTGAAGACCGGGTATTTTCGAAAATGAAAGGACAACCTGTCGAATGTCTCTGCACCGAGTTGCTCCGGTATAGAGATTTATATCACTCTTCTTGTGATGGGAAGTCCGGACGTGATTAGTGAATACCCGGATTGCAAGGGCTTCTTTGGAAGTGCCTTCGGTTCTGTTCGATCCCGGAACGGACTTGTATGGATGTGTGTCTAACGTTACACTTTGAGATGTAAAGTTGGTTTCTATCAAATACATTTCTGTTGGTGGCGGAGAATTTATTCTCTTAGCTTAACACCCTTCTTTGAGACGTACGAGCTCAGAGGTTATGTAGTTGATGGTTACTAGTGATACATTCCCAATTTGGTAATGTGGCATACGAAGTGTTGTTGATCATTTGTTGATCAAAGCATCGCTTTGTGAAAAAGCGTAGCTTTGTGGACGAGACTTCGTCGAGCCTCACAACCCGGTAATGGTCGAAACAGGAATGTAGCGGCAAGGTTTTTAGGGGTCGCACCCCTAGGGTATATCATTTCCTTCTGGATAAAAGGTGATATCATGGTATGGAGCCTAGATATTTTACCTATGTTGATGCTGCAAATTTATTATACTTTGTGGTTGTTGCATTGTGGTTGAGGATCCTCGGATAAAGGTTGTTAACGACCGGGGGATGGCATAGCTTGTGTGTTAGCTACCTAGTTACAGCTGTACAGCGTGAGGTAGTGTCGGCCTTGTGTTTGCAGAGATCCGGTTAGGTTCTTGGGGCGTCTTTCCAGAGGCGTTTCCATTTCGGTGTAAGGAAGTTCCTTTGCCTGACCATTTGTTGGAAAATCCAAAGAAACAATACGAACTTTGTACGGTTTTAGTTGTATAATCTGCTATGGAATGTGGCGGTAACCTGCTATTGAACATAGTAGCTATAGTAGGCATAAGTGCGGAATGCCTATGTTGGCTAAGATTAATATTATACTTTCGAAATGTTTTCTACACTATGCACTAATAATAATAATAATCCAATGATTTTGCGTAGTAAGCATGTTTGACTATCATAAGGAGAAATCTCCTCCAATTCTGCGTTTGCATTGTGTGTGTGGCGGGAGGCCTTATAGTAGTTTCATTTTCCAAAAGCATTGCGAATTTGCTTTATTTTCTTTGTGAAAATAACTGTTTTACGATCTTACACAAGTCACCATGACTGACTCGGAGTTTATTGTTCCCTTTATAAACTCTGGGTGCCCATAATTTTCCACACGGGCAGCCTAGAGTTATGTTTTCAGGATATTCTGGATATTCTGGAGCTTTGGAGATGAGCTGGATGGCGAGACGTACTACCGTACTTGTTTATTTATTCCGCTGTGTATTCTGTGTGAGGACAAGTTTATATAACTGTCCAATGTTGTATTGAGTTGTATATTGACTCTGATTGATGTATTGTATAAAATGATATAGTTCTTTGTTTAAAAGACTAGCGATTATCTATTATATATTATTCCGCTGCGAATGTGAGATTCTGATATTGTTTCTGTTTCTGTTTTTCCGTTCTTTCTTTTCTTTTGTCTTCTTCTACCTCTTCTTTTTAACCCTAATGGTTCGGTTTTCCGGCATTCGATTGCACGGCATTTGATACAGTGGACGTATTAATGTTGACTTTCGAGCGTCGAAAGATCGCAACCGTTACATGTGGTATCAGAGCTATTGGTTAAGCGACAACCCTGGCTCTGTTGGGAATTACTCATTAAAGATAGAGTCAGTAGTAGTGACGCACCACCTCTATGCTCGCGCTAGCCAAGAACACTACTGGGTAATGCCGCCGACTAGCGCGAAGAATAAGGCTGTTGAGGAGCGACCATCTGTGTAATTGCCTTGTCCGAGCACCGATATGTCAGATAGTGTAACATGCATTTCATTTCAAGAAGTAATCCGACATACCGATACAAACTCAAAGCTACCACACAATGGCTAAGTGGGTCTTCGGAAAAAAATATAGAAATAAACATAACACAAATCAGTCACAGATGTTCATATCACAAAGGCAGAAACAGATATGAATATATAACACAAAAGGGTGTACATCAGAGTAGTGGTCAAATAAGATCCACAATATCACAAAAGAATAGATACAAGTGCTAGACAAAAGAATATGTATACATCATGGGGTCTATATCTCGAATGTATAACAACAAAAACTACAAATATTATGTAGTTAGACAAAAGTCAGAAGATGGTCCCAGATAAGGAGTCAAGCAGAAGCACCTGTAACATATCGGTCTGACCCGAGTATTATTTAATAAGAAAATAATAAACGGATCAGTCTAGCTATAAATATCAGATAAAGGAATGAGATATAAGAAGAGATATAATAAGAACGTATGATAACAATAATTTCATACTAGAACAAATATGATTTAATCAACAACAAAATCATGTAATATCTCAAAATCTCAAAGCACCAAAAAGAATATCATATTCTTTATTTTATTCACCAAACTACAAATATTGACAAACGTATCAATGCCAATCACAAAAGTTGGTGAAACACAAATTATAGAAATCATCAATCAGAAATCCAGAAATCACAAAATAAGGAGGCCTATCATAAACGGGAGCAAGAAAACTCACCGACACGTGTATCACAAATGGAACGCTATTCCATGGTCGCTAACCATTAAAAATTGAGTCGAAGCTCCATAAACGGTCCGAAGACCATAGGTCGCTACCCCACCAAATTGAATCGAAGTTCCACAGAAACGGGGTTTAGTCTCCCTCGTAGACAAATAGACATCGGACATCGCTAGTCTAAATCACAAAATGATCATCATCGATCAATGAAAAGTGTGAATTACACTAATCCAGTAAATATATGGGTTTAGCTTCATGTCCCATAACCACTAGCTTAACTTAAATATTTACGAACAAATTGTAGATTTCCACTCGAAAATTGTCACAAGATTTTCAATCGAACAAGTCCAAAAATTAACCGACGAAGTAAACGCAAGCATTTCATACCACTTGTTTTGCTAAGCCGTTAAATTATATTTTCTCATACGAATGAGGTAAAGGTTTGTGTATACTAATAGATTGGAAAACGGTTTTGAAAACAAGCTTTATATTTAAAATAGAGTTGAAATCATCTTTGTAAAAGAGTTCGAATATTTACTACTAGTATAGAAAACCTTTATATTTTAAAGTGACAGATCACAGAAATGATTGTAGAAACAATCAATCACCAAAATCCACGTTCGAAGACATGAATCAAATTCAAAGGAATCGATACCAATTCCATTAAAATGGACATTCTCAAAAATCCCGAAAAAGAAGTCATCAGAGAAGATAATAATTGATAACTACAAATCGGATAACCTTGAATCGATAAGGGCTGGAAATCAAAACAATATATAAAAGAAAACTATTGGAAATTCTGGAAATAACATACTCCAGACGTCTACGGAATATGCTCAGACGTCTGCAGTAAGTTTCAGGAAGTTCGCTGAAACAGACTCCAGACGTCTGAGCTTACCTGCAGACGTCTGGTGACGAGCTGAAATTGTTTTTCAGCCTATCAAATGGAAGAGCAAACTCTCACCATTTGCACCCGGTCGAGCAATGGACTTTAGGGGCTTTTGCCAATCGACAATCCGGCCCTATGGGCTCTCCGATTCACCACCATAAACATGTTCACAAATCAAAGAAAGGATTTTCAAAGTTTTGACTTCAAAACACCAAAAATTGAAATGTTCACCAAATCAATTCAAACCAAAAGCAATTGAACATGAATAAGTGTTAGGAATTCATACCTAACATCAAAGATAGTTATAGACATAGATGTGAGATAAAAAAATCTCACCTTTAAACCCAAAAACGATGAATGAGAAGCTTGAAAGCAAAGGAAGATCAACTACACTCCAACTCCAACCCTAGAAGCTTGAACCTAAGCTTAAAAGAAGAACATTTCCTAAGTTAGGTTTAGGAAATTTGTGAAATTAAAGAGACAATGAGTTGGAGAAGAAGGAGGAGATGCTTACCAAAGCTTTACCTTGAGTTTGGGGCAAGAATTTGAATTTGCTAGAAGAACTTGGGCTTTGAAGTTTCTAATTTCTCATTCCTCTCCCCATTTTCAGTTTTGCTTGAGTGTTTAAGAAAATAGAATTGAAGTGAAGAGGAGAGGGGAGGGCTGAATTAGGTTATAGAGTGAGTTGGGGTGAAACCCAAACCCAAAGCCCAATAGAAAATGTCAAAATTCAACCTACTCCAAACATATCGATGTTTATACTCAAAAAGGTCGCAAACGCCGTTTTGGACTCAATGGAAGGGGTCTCGAGTCCCAATCCGACTGTTTACAAAAAGTATATTTTCAGACTTTTAATCCGATTAACGATTCTATATTTAAATAAAATATTTAAATATTCAATCGTAAAGTATGCGGGTTGTTACAGACTCCCCTTCTTAAAGAAATTGCGTCCTCGCAATCTTTAAGAAACAAATAAAAAGCAACAACAATAAAAGCATATCAACACAAAAAGAAGAAATTTTGAAATGAGAAATTCAACTTAAGAAGCACGAGAGAGCAAGTTCGGATGTGTCCGCTCGATGAATTCTCTGGATTCCCAAGAGTAATCCTTAGGATTTGAGGACCACTGAACTTTCACAAGAGGAACATCTTTATTTCGGAGGCGTTTAATCTGCGAAGCAATGATACGGATAGGATGTTGCTCATAAGTCAAATTAGGCGAAACTTCAATTTCTTCAATAACACCGGGCTCAAGAATAGAATCAGAATCTCGAAGGCATTTCCATAGTTGAGAAACGTGAAACACGTCATGAATAGCAGAAAACTGAGCAGGTAAAGAAAGGCGATAAGCCATGGAACCAATGCGTTCGGTGATGGGAAATGGACCAATATATCGAGGTGCTAATTTTCCCGATCGACTGAAACGCACAACACCCTTCATTGGTGAAACTCGAATAAACACAAAATCTCCCACAAAAAATTCTATATTTCTTCTTCGATTATCGGCCTAGGATTTTTGTCTACTTTGAGCTTCTTTCATCCTATGTCGAATAAGGTCGATCTTTTCTGTGGCATCATGAATAAAATCTGGACCTAAAACCAGCTTCTCACCGGCTTCAAGCCAACACAAAGGAGATCGGCATGGCCTTCCATAAAGTGCCTCGAAAGATGCCAAACCAATACTAGATTGGAAGCTATTATTATAGGAAAATTCAACAAGAGAAATATGATCTTCCCAGCTTCCACCAAAATCAAGAACACATGCACGAAGAAGATCCTCGAGAGTTTAATTCACCCGATCGGTTTGTCCATCGGACTGAGGATGATAAGCGGTGCTAAAATTAAGCTTCGTTCCCAAAGATTTTTGAAGACCTTTCCAAAAATCACTAGTAAATAATGGATCCCGATCGCTAACAATAGAAGTCGGGACTCCATGCAATTTAACAATTTCCTGACAAAGAGTTTAGCCAAAATAGGTACGGTCCGATTGGACCGAACGGGAATAAAATGGGTGAATTTTGTAAGTCTATCTACTATCACCCATAGGCTATCATGGCCCGAACGAGAGTGGAGAAGACCGTCAATAAAGTCCATGGAAATTTGATCCCACTTCCATATTGGAATTTCCAATGGTTGCAATAACCCACCGGGCCTTTGATGCTCGACCTTGACAAGTGGGCAAGTCAAGCAACGCTTAACAAAGTTAGCAATATTAGATTTCATTCCCTCCCAATAATAAAGTCGCTTCATATCCGCGTACATTTTACTTCTACCGGGATGAATGGTAAATTTAGAACGATGAGAATCTTCTAGTATATCTTTACGAATATCAATGATGTTTGGTACAATAAGTCTACCAATTTTTCGAATACCGCCACGAGTATCAGTATCAAAGTCTATCAAACCTTCAATATTGATTTTATCCCTACAACTTTGGCCAAGAAGAACCAATTCGGGATCATGCTTTTGGGCTTCAAGAATGCGGTCTAAAATAGAAGGATGAGCCTCAAGGCTACATAAAACAACAGATGAACATAAATCGGATTCACGATCTCGAATCTCACAAGTGGACAAAGTCTCGAGATCATTCCACTCGAACACCATCATGGAAACAACCGCTTGTTGCTTACGACTAAGGGCATCGGCAACACGATTCCCCTTTCCGGGAGTATAAAGGATATCAAGATCATAAGATGCAAGGAACTCGAGCCAACGTTGTTGACGCAAATTAAGTTCCTTTTGAGAAAATAAATACTTCAAAGATTTGTGATCGATGTAGAGAACAAATTTCTCTCCCAAAAGATAATGGCGCCAAATTCTAAAGGCGAAAACAATAGCCGCGAGCTCTAAATCATGAGTGGCATATCTTGTCTCGGCAGGCTTTAATTGCCTAGAAGAATAAGCGATAACACGTTCCCGCTTCATGAGAACGTCACCCAAACCAACACGACTAGCATCGGTATAAACAATAAGATCTTGGTTCCCATCGGGAATCACAAGAATAGGAGCATCGGAAAGGAGTTCTTTTAATTTTTGAAATGAAGCTTCACATTTGTCCGACCAAATATATTTAACTCCCTTCTTGGTCAAATTAGTAAGAGGTACGGAAATTTTAGAAAAGTCTTTTATGAACCGACGGTAATAGCCCGCCAATCTGAGAAAGCTACGAATTTCCGTCACACTCTCCGGTCTCTTCCAATTTTGAATCACTTCAATCTTTGAAGGATCCGTAGAAATTCCGGATTTAGAAATAATATGGCCCAAAAATTTCACACGAGATTGCCAAAAGTGGCATTTAAAAAAAATTCTTTCAATTGGTTGCTCCTAAGAGTTTTCAACACAATCCGAAGATGATTTTCATGCTCCTCCTCGGTTTTAGAATAAATAAGAATATCATCTATAAAGATGAGAACAAATCGATCGAGGAAGTCTTTGAAAACTCGATTCATAAGGTCAACGAAATAAGCTGGAGCATTCGTCAAACCAAATGGCATAACAAGCCATTCATAAGATCCATAACGAGTACGGAACGATGTCAAAGGAATGCTATCCTCTGCAATATAGACCTGATGAAAACCGGTTGCTAAGTCTAACTGTGAAAAGACTTTAGCACCACTAAGCTGATCGAATAAATCTTCAATCCGAGGCAAGGGATATTTATTCTTGATGGTGAGATCATTAAGTTTGCAGTAGTCAACGAAAAGCCTAAGTGTACCATCAGATTTCTTCACAAAAATAGCTGAAGCTCCCCATGGAGAGGAACTAGATTGAATAAATTGCTTCGCTTCCAATTTGGATAATTGTTTGCGCATCTCCTCATTTTCTTTATTGGACATACGATAAGGAGGACGAGTAATAGGTAGAGCTCCAGGGATTAGATTAATTCTAAACTCAATTGCTAGCTTAGGTGGTAATCCTAGAACGGGCTCAAATATGTCGAGAAATTCACGAACAATGTGAATAAGAGAAATGACATCATCCTCATCATCATTATCGTCATCATGAGGATTTAGAGAATACAAGGATGCTTTTGAATTGGAATCTGAATTATTAAGTACGAGAGAAATCTGCTTAACAGATTGAGGATGTCGAAAATATATAGTCCGCTCAGGACATAGGATATGAGCTTCATATCGGTTAAGCCAATCCATTCCCAAAATCATTCCGAAACCAAGGTAACGCATAACATGCAAATCGATACGGAAAGAGTAATCACATAAAATAATTTAGACATCTTTACACAATAAACTGAGTGATGCGGATCCGCCGACCGGATTCGCAATTCTCAAAGAAGTCATCAAGCCAATAACATCCAAAGACAAAGCATCAACAAGTTCTTTTGATATAAAAGAGTGAGATGCACCCGTATCAAAAAGAACTCGAATGGAAAGATCATGAAATATAATAATACCATCAAGGATAGAATGAGAAATACCTTGACTACGAGAAGTGTTAGAAATGGCTTGTACAACATTCAGCTTGCCTTCCTTCTTGCCCTGAAGTTTGGGACACAAAGATAAAGTATGACCCGAACTCTTGCAATAGCGGCAAAAAAGAGGCTTCGGGCACTTGTTTGCATAATGGTCCTTAGAACCACAATTGTAACACTCTCCACGACGGGAGGTAGGAGCATTTGCTTCCGAAGTTGTTTGCTTTCCCTTCTTATTGGGATTAGGCTTGAATTTAATAGGTCTCTTCTTGTTGATGTTTTGTTTGACCTCAGCATCACTATCTTTATCAGCCTCTTCGAGTCGAAGGGAAATGTCAACAAGTTGGTCAAAAGAAACTTCTAATTTTAGAAGTATTGGCTTTTTGAGGCTCTTGTTCAAGCCATAAACAAATCTCTGGTTTTTCTTCAATGGGGTATTAATATATTCAACCCCATACTTTGAGAGAGATTCGAAAGATGCGACGTAGTCGGTCACAGAAGATTCACCTTGAACAAGGTCAATGAAGCGTCGGGCTAAAGATACTTTCTCAGCTTCCGGCATTCATTTTAATTCGAACCTTTCCCGGAATTGCTCCCAAGTAAGGTCCGCTTCAATAATTTCGGAGATCAGAAGCTCATACCAGTCTAATGCTCTTTCTTGGAGCATACTTGAAGCCACTTGGACTCGATGAAGATCGATAAGATTCATGCGAGATAAGATGCGGTCGCATGATCGAAGCCAAGCCTGGACTTCAATAATGCTCTCGGAACCTTTGAATGGATTTCCACCCAAGTTGGTGTTATCACTACACAAGCGTGCAAACCCAGATTTAGATGTGTGGGCTCAAGAATAGGTCCGACAGCTTGAGCATTTCTCACAAGATCTAGAAGTTGCTGAGCAGACATAAATACTCCATCCTGGGGAGTAGCACTAGATTGACCGGCGCTGGGACGGCATGGTCTAACCATTTCTCTTCTCTACGAAAGAAAGAAGAGGAAAATGGTTATTCACAAAATGAATATCAAACAAAGTTGATGGGTAAAACAAGGTATCATGAAAGGAAATAGGATAAAGCGGTACGAAGACTCGAATTAAATCCTATGGCACGATTCCTAAGAAAGACTTAGGACAATGATCCTTGCAAGATTATTCTACATTGTTCTGAATTTTGGCTCTGATACCATGCTGTGACGCCCCACTTCTATGCTCATGCTAGCCAAGAACACTACTGGGTAATGCCGTCGACTAGCGCGAAGAATAAGGCTGTTGAGGAGCGACCATCTGTGTAATTGCCTTGTGCGAGCACCGATATGTCAGATAGTGTAACATGCATTTCATTTCAAGAAGGAATCCGACATACCGATACAAACTCAAAGCTACCACACAGTGGCTAAGTGGGCCTTCGGAAACAAATATAGAAATAAACATAACACAAATCAGTCACAGATGTTCATATCACAAAGGCGGAAACAGATATGAATATATAACACAAAAGGGTGTACATCAGAGTAGTGGTCAAATAAGATCCACAATATCACAAAAGAATAGATACAAGTGCTAGACAAAAGAATATGTATACATCATGGGGTCTATATCTCAAATGTATAACAACAAAAACTACAAATATTATGTAGTTAGACAAAAGTCAGAAGATGGTCCCAGATAAGGAGTCAAGCAGAAGCACCTGTAACATCTCGGTCTGACCCGAGTATTATTTAATAAGAAAATAATAAACGGATCAGTCTAGCTATAAAGATCATATAAAGGAATGAGATATAAGAAGAGATATAATAAGAACGTATGATAACAATAATATCATACTAGAACAAATATGATTTAATCAACAAAAAAAATCATGTAATATCTCAAAATCTCAAAGCACCAAAAAGAATATCATATTCTTTATTTTATTCACCAAACTACAAATATTGACAAACGTATTAATGGCAATCACAAAAGTTGGTGAAACACAAATTCTAGAAATCATCAATCAGAAATCCAGAAATCACAAATGGGGGAGGCCTATCATAAACGGGAGCATGAAAACTCACCAACACGTGTATCACAAATGGAACGCTATTCCATGGTCGCTAACCATTAAAAATTGAGCCGAAGCTCCATAAACGGTCCGAAGACCACGGGTCGCTGCCCCGCCAAATTGAACCGAAGTTCTATAGAAACGGGGTTTAGTCTCCCTCGCAGACAAATAGACATCGCACATCGCTAGTCTAAATCACAAAATGATCATCGATCAATGAAAAGTGTGAATTACACTAAGCCAGTAAATATATGAGTTTATCTTCATGTCCCATAACCACTATCTTAACTTAAATATTTACGAAAAAAATTGTAGATTTCCACTCGAAAATTGTCACAAGATTTTCAATCGAACAAGTCCAAAAATTAACCGACAAAGTAAACGCAAGCGTTTCATACCACTTGTTTTGCTAAGCCGTTTAATTATATTTTCTCATACGAATGAGGTAAAGGTTTGTGTAAACTAATAAATTGGAAAACGGTTTTGAAAATAAGCTTTATATTTAAAATAGAGTTGAAAGCATCTTTGTAAAAGAGTTTGAATATTTACTACTAGTATAGAAAACCTTTATATTTTAAAGTGACAAATCACAGAATTGATTGTAGAAACAATCAATCACCAAAATCCACGTTCGAAGACGTGAATCAAAACCAAAGGAATCGATACTGATTCCATTAAAATGGACAGTCTCAAAAATCCCAAAAAAGAAGTCATCAGAGAAGATAATAATTGATAACTACAAATCGGATAACCTTGAATCGATAAGGGCTGGAAATCAAAACAATATATAAAAGAAAACTGTTGGAAATTCTGGAAATAACATACTCCAGACGTCTGCGGTATATGCTCAGACGTCTGCAGTAAGTTTCAAGAAGTTCGCTGAAACAGACCCTAGACGTCTGAGCTTACCTGCAGACGTCTAGTGTTACAACCTGCATATTTGACGATTATGTATTTGAATATTTTATTTAAATATTTTAATCGTTAATCGGATCTTAGTCTGAAATGCTACTTTTTACATACGGTCAAATTAGGACTCGAGACCACCTCCATTGAGTTCAAAATGATGTTTGCGATCTTTTTAATTATAAACTTTGATATTTTGGAGATAGTGGAATTTTCGCCACTTTTTCATTTATGGCTTTGGTTTTGGGCTGAACTCTTTTGCCCTTATTAACTCAGCCAACCCATCTCCTCTTCATCACTTCCTTCTTCGTTTTCCTAACAACAAAGCTTCATCAAAAATGGTAGAGGGAATGGGAAATTAAAACTCCAAGCTCAAGTTCCCTTGCAAATCCATCATCCAATTCCAAATCTAGAGAGAAGACATTGGATTCAAGCTTCTTCCATTTCTTTTAAGCTTCTCCATCATCAATTTCGTGAAAAGGTGAGATTTTTATCTCACATTCTTGTCTATAACTATCTTGGATGGTTGGAAATGAATTCCTATCACTTTAGCATGTACATTTGCATTTGGTTTGGATTGAATTGGCGAAAAACTCCAATTTTTAGTGCTTTTGGAAAATTCTGTGCGCTAGGTTGTTCTGCCCTTGCCTTTGGTCATTTTGGTGGAAAAGTCGCCTCGGAGTTAGGTCGCTAGGTCGTAGGTCGCTTGGCTTTAGGTCGTTTGACCTGTTTTACGTTAGGTCGCTAGGTCGTAGGTCGCTTGGCTTTAGGTCGTTTGACCTGTTTTACGTTAGGTCGCTCAACATTGAGCCGTTGGGTCGCTTCGGCCACTAGGTCGCTCGGCCTTATTGACCTCGTTTGGTCGTTTTGCACTAGGTCGCTCGGCCTTACTTACCCTTTAGGTCGCGTATCCCTTAGGTCGTGTACCACTTGGGTCGCACTACCTTGGCTGCATGCTTACTCTAAGTCGCTCGACCCTGTTGCCATTTTAGGTCGCAACCACTAGGTCGCTCGGCCTCTACCCTTTGGTCGTTCGCCACTTGGGTCGTATCCCTTAGGTTGCGAACTCCTTATGTCGCTCGACCCTTTCCTTAGCTCGACCTTGTTAGGTCGCACCCCCTGTTGCTTGGCTCGACCGAGTTAGGTCGTTTACCCCCTTTAGCTCGTGGCACCATGTTAGGTCGCGCCATCTTAGGTCGCACCTACTTCCTGTGTTGAATTTTGGTTATGTCGCAAGGGAACTTCCACTTTGATGCATTTTGAGCTGATTTCCTTGGATTTTGATCACGTCTTCGAATGTGAATTTTTGTGATAGATTGTTTCTACAATCATTTTTGTGATTTGTCACTTTAAAAATAGGAAGGTTTCAATACTAGTAAATATCAAAACTCTTTCATCAAAGCAATTTCAACACTATTTTATTACAAAACTCTTTTTCTTAAACCGTTTTCCAATCTATTAGTATATACAAACCTTTACCTCACTCGGATGAGAAATCTAATTAAACGGCTTAGTAAAACAAGTGGTATGAAACGCTTGCGTTTACTTCGCCGGTTAATTCTTGGACTTGTCCGATTGAACCTCTTGTGACAATTTTCTAGTGAAGATCTACAGTTTGTTCTTAAATATTTAAGTTAAGCAAGTGGTTATGGGACATGAAGCTAAACTCATATATTTACTAGCTTGGTGAGATTGACACTTCTTGATGATCATGACGGTCATTTTTGTGTTTTAGACTAGCAATTGTGCGATGTCTCTTTGTCTACGAGGGAGACTAAACCCCGTTTGTGTGATGTTTCTACATCACATATGTGGGGTAGCGATCCACGGTCTTCGGGCCATTCTTGTGGAGCTTCGGCTCAAAATTAATGGTTAGCTACCATGAGATAGCGTCTCGTTTTGTGTTACACGTGTTGGCGAGTTTTCATACTCCCGTTTTGTGATAGGCCTCCCCCTTCTTATGATTTCTGGATTTCTTGAGATGATTTCAGGAATTTTGTGCTTCACCAATTTTCGTGATTTCCATTGATAAATTTTATCAATTTTTGTGCATTGGTGAATTTGTGTGTCATTAACTTGTTATGAATACAAGCTTAGGGTTTGATACCCTATTTTATCTTTGAGAAGATTCTTGTGATATTGATTAATCTCATGTTGATTTTCAATTACATACTTATAGTAGTATGCCATTATGGTTATTACATGTTTATGCCATATCTTTTATTCCATATCATGTCATCTGATATTTATAGCTAGACTGATCCATTTATTATTTTCTTAAGAAATAATACTCGGGTCAGACCGAGATGTTACAGGTGCTTCTGCTTGACTTCTCTTCTGGGATTACTCTGACTTTTGGCTAACTACTTAGACTAGTAGTTTTTGTTGTATACATATAAGATATAGACTCCGGGATGTATACTTATTCTTTTGTGTAGCTTGTAGCTATTCTTTTGTATTATCGTGGATCTTTCAGACCACTACTCTGATGTACACTTTCATGTGTTATATATATATATTCATATCTTTTTCCGCCTTTGTGATATGGATGTCTGTGACTGATTGGTGTTATGTTTATTTCTATATTTGTTTCCGAAGATTATATATAGCCACTGTGTGATAGCTTTGAGTTTGTATCGGGATGTCGGATTTTCTCCTTAAATGAAATGCATGCTATACTATCTGACATATCGGTGCTCGCACAAAGAAGTTACATGGATGGTCGCTTCTCAACAGCCTTATTCTCCGAGCTAGTTGACAGCATTACTCCGTAGTGTTCTTGGATAGCATGGGTATAGAGGTGGGGCGTCACAGCTTGGTATCAGGGCCAAACTTCGGAACAATGTAGAATAACTTAATAAGGATCATCGTCCTAAATCCAACTTAGGAGTCGTGCCTTAGGATTTAATTCGAGTCTTCGAACCGATTCATCCTATTTCCTTTTATGTATCCTTGTTTTATCTATCAAGATTTGCTTGATATTTATTTGGAGAATAACTTTTCTTCTTCTCTCTTTCTTAAAGAAGAGAATGTCTAGACAAGGCCGTCCCAGAGCCGGACCATCTACTGTTGCTCCCCAGGATGGAGTTTTTATGACTGCTCAACAACTTCTTGATTTAGTAAAGAATGCTCAGGCGGCTGGTCCTAATCAGGAACCTACTCACCCTAAGTCTGGATTTGCATGCTTGTGCAATGATTATACCAATTTGGGTGGGAAACCATTCAAAGGTTATGAAACTATTATTGAGGTCCAGGCTTGGTTAAGAACATGCGATCGAATCTTTTCTCGCATGAATCTTATTGATCTTCACCGTGTTCAGGTGGCCTCTAGTATGCTCCAAGAAAGAGCATTTGATTGGTACGAACTTCTTATTTCTGAAATCAATGAAGCGGATCTCACCTGGGAGCAATTCCGGGGACGCTTCGAATTGAAATTTGTACCAGAAGCTGAGAAAGTAACATTGGCTCGTCGTTTCATAGACCTTGTTCAAGGTGAATCCTCTGTGACAGATTATGTCGCATCCTTCGAGTCACTGTCTAAATATGGGGTTGAATACATCAACAGCCCATTGAAGAAAAATCAAAGATTTGTATATGGCTTAAACAAGAATCTCAAGGAGCCATTACTTCTAAAATTAGAAGTTTCTTTTGACCAACTCATTGATATCGCTCTTCGTCTTGAAGAGGCGGATAGGGAAAGTGATGTTGAAGTGGTGGGTCCCAAACCAAACTTCAACAACAAGAAAAGGCCTAATAAATTCAAAGGTCCTTATCCCAACAAAAAGGGGAAACCTACACCTCCGGCAGCAAAGACTTCTACCCTAAGTAGTGGGCAATGCTTTAACTGTGGTTCTAAGGACCATTTTGCAAACAAGTGTTCAAAGCCCCATTCTTGTCGCTATTGTAAAAGCCCGGATCATTATATACATTTATGCCCCAGACTTCAAGGCAAGAAAGAGGGAAAGTTAAACGTGGCTCAAGCCCCTGGCAACACATCTCGTGGTCAAGGTATGTCTCATTCTGTCCTTGATGGCATTATTACATTTCGTGATCAACCTATTAGAGTTCTCTTTGATACGGGTGCATCCCATTCTTTTATATCAAAGAAACTTGTCGATACTTTTTCCTTAAGTGTTGTTGCTTTAATGACTTCTTTAAGAATTGCGAATCCGATTGGGGGATCCGCAACTCTTAGTTTGCTTTGTAAAGATGTGGAGATTATTTTGTGTGATTTTCCTTTCCTAGCCGATTTGCATGTCATGCGTTATTTAGGCTTTGGAATGATTTTGGGTATGGATTGGCTTAACCATTATGAAGCTCATATCCTATGTCCTGAGCGGACTATTTATCTCCGACATCCGCAATCTGTAAAGCAGATTTCTATTATTCTTAAATATTCGGATTCCACTTTGGCTGCATCTTTATATTCTTTAAATCCTCGTGATCATGATAATGATGATGAGGAAGATGTCATTTCTTGTATTCACGTTGTTCGTGAATTTTCCGACATATTTGAGCCCGTTTTAGGATTACCACCTAAGCGAGCAATTGAGTTCAAAATTAATCTCACCCCTGGAGCTCAACCTATTACTCGTCCTCCTTATCGCCTGTCCAATAAGGAGAATGAAGAGATGTGCAAACAATTATCCGAATTGGAGACGAAGCAATTTATTCGCTCTAGTTCCTCGCCTTGGGGAGCTTCAGCAATTTTCGTGAAGAAATCCGATGGTACACTTAGGCTTTGCGTCGACTATCGCAAGCTTAATGATCTTACTATTAAGAATAAATATCCTTTACCTCGGATTGATGATCTATTTGATCAACTTAGTGGTGCTAGAGTCTTTTCACAATTGGACTTGGCTACCGGTTTTCATCAGCTTCGTATGCAAAGGATAGTATTCCTTTGACTTCATTCCGTACTCGTTATGGATCTTATGAGTGGCTAGTTATGCCATTTGGTTTAACGAATGCTCCGGTTTATTTCGTTGACCTTATGAATCGAGTTTTCAAAGATTTCCTCGATCGGTTTGTTCTCATCTTTATTGATGATATTCTTGTGTATTCTATAACCGAGGAGGAACATGAAAAGCATCTTCGGATTGTATTGGAAACTCTTAGGAGCAATCAATTAAAAGCAAAATTTTCTAAATGCCACTTTTGGCAATCTAATGTGAAGTTTCTCGGTCATATTATTTCCGAATCCGGAATATCAGTGGATCATTCAAAGATTGAAGCGATTCAAAATTGGAAGAGATCGGAGAGCGTGACTGAAATCCATAGCTTTCTCGGATTGGCAGGTTATTACCGCCGTTTCATAAAAGACTTTTCTAAAATTGCCGTGCCTCTTATTGGCTTAATAAAGAAAGGTGTTAAATACATTTGGTTGGACAAATGTGAAACTTCTTTTCAGAAATTAAAAGAACTCCTTTCGTATGCTCCTATTCTTGTTATTCCCGAAGGGAATCAAGATTTTGTTGTTTATACCGATGCTAGTCGCGTTGGTTTGGGTGCCGTTCTTATGCAAAAAGAACGTGTTATTGCTTATGCTTTTAGGCAATTGAAGCCAGCCGAGACTAGATTTGCCACTCATGATTTAGAGCTCGCAGCTATTGTTTTCGCCCTTCGTATTTGGCGTCATTATCTTTTGGGAGAAAAATTTATTCTCTACACCGATCATAAGTCTTTGAAATATTTATTCTCTCAAAAGGAACTTAATTTACGTGAACAGCATTGGCTCGAATTCCTCGCCCCTTATGATCTTGATATTCTTTATACTCCCGGAAAGGGAAATCGTGTCGCCGATGCACTTAGTCGCAAGCAACAAGCGGTTGTTTCTATGATGATATCCGAATGGCATGATCTCGAGGTTTTATCCACTTGTGAGATTAGAGATCGTGTATCCGATTTATGTTCATCTTTTGTTTTATGTAGCCTTGAGGCTCATCCTTCTCTTTTTGACCGCATTCTTGAAGCTCAAAAGCTAGATCCTAAATTGGCTTTGCTTGGCCAAAATTTTAAGGATAAAACCGATATTGAAGGTTTGAAAGACTTTGATATTGATTCTCGTGGCGGCATTCGAAAATTTGGTAGACTTATCATGCCAAATATTAGTGATCTTCGTAAAGATATTTAAGAAGATTCTCATCGTTCTAAATTTACCATTCATCCCGGTAGTAGTAAAATATATGCGGATATGAAGCGACTTTATTATTGGGAAGGAATGAAATCTGATATTGCTAACTTTGTTAAGTGTTGCATGACTTGCCAACTTGTCAAGGTCGAACATCAAAGGCCCGGTGGGTTCTTGCAACCTTTAGAAATTCCAATTTGGAAGTGGGACCAAATTTCCATGGATTTTATAGATGGCCTTCCCCGTTCTCGTTCGGATCATGATAGCTTATGGGTGATAGTTGATAGACTTACTAAATCCGCCCATTTTATTCCCGTTCGGTCTAACCGAACCGTTCCTCTTTTGGCCAAACTCTTTATCAAATAAATTGTTAAATTGCATGGAGTTCCTACTTCCATTGTTAGTGATCATGATCCATTATTTACTAGTGGATTCTGGAAGAGTCTTCAAAAAGCTTTGGGAACGAAGCTTAATTTTAACACCGCTTATCACCCCTAGTCCGATGGACAAACCGAGCGTGTGAATCAAACTCTTGAAGATCTTCTTCGTGCTTGTGTGCTTGATTTCGGTGGAAGTTAGGAGGATCATATTTCTCTTGTTGAATTTTCCTATAATAATAGCTTCCAATCTAGTATTGGTATGGCACCTTTCGAGGCACTCTATGGAAGGCCATGCCGATCTCCTTCCTGTTGGCTTGAGGTCGGTGAGAAGTTGGTTTTAGGTCCAGATTTTATTCATGATTCCACAGAAAAGATTGAACTTATTCGTCATAGGATGAAAGAAGCCCAGAGTAGACAAAAATCCTATGCCGATAATCGAAGAAGGAAGTTAGAATTTTCTGTTGGAGATCTTGTATTTGTTCGTGTTTCACCTATGAAGGGTGTTGTACGTTTCAGTCGATCGGGAAAATTAGCGCCTTGATATATTGGGCCGTTTCCTATCACCGAACGTATTGGTTCCATGGCTTATAGCCTATTATTACCGGCTCAGTTTTCTACCATTCATGACGTGTTTCACGTTTCTCAATTACGGAGGTGCCTTCGGGACTCCGATTCTATTCTTGAGCCCGGTGTTTTGGAAGAGATTGAAGTTTCGCCTAATTTAACTTATGAGCAGCATCCTATTCGAATTATTGCTTCAGAGGTCAAACGACTTCGAAAAAAAGATGTTCTGCTTGTGAAGGTTCAATGGTCCTCAAATCCTAAGGATTGCTCTTGGGAATCTAGAGAATTCATCGAGCGAACGCATCCGGACTTACTTTCTCATACTCTTAAAGGTGAACTTCTTATTTCAAATTTCTTTTGTGTTAATATGCTTTTATGGTTGTTACTTTTTATTTCCATCTTATATATTGCGAGGACGCAATTTCTTTAAGGAGGGGAGTCTGTAACAACCCGCATATTTGACAATTATGTATTTGAATATTTTATTTAAATATTTTAATCGTTAATCGGATCTTAGTCCGAAAAGCTACTTTTTACATACGGTCAAATTAGGACTCGAGACCACCTCCATTGAGTTCAAAATAACACCGGCGATCTTTTTAAGTATAAACTTTGATATGTTTGGAGATAGTGGAATTTTCGCCACTTGTTCATTTATGGCTTGGGTTTTGGGCTGAACTCTTTTGCCCTTATTAACTCAGCCCAACCCATCTCCTCTTCATCACTTCCTTCTTCATTTTCCTAACAACAAAGCTTCAAAAAAATGGTGGAGGGAATGGGAAATTAAAACTCCAAGCTCAAGTTCTCTTGCAAATCCATCATCCAACTCCAAATCTAGAGAGAAGACATTGGATTCAAGCTTCTTCCATTGCTTTTAAGCTTCTCCATCATCAATTTCATGAAAAGGTGAGATTTTTATCTCACATTCTTGTCTATAACTATCTTGGATGGTTGGAAATGAATTCTTATCACTTTAGCATGTACATTTGCATTTGGTTTGGATCGAATTGGCAAAAAACTCCAATTTTTAGTGCTTTTGGAAAATTCTGTGCACTAGGTCGTTCTACCCGTGCCTTTGGTCATTCTGGTGGAAAAGTCGCCTCGAAGTTAGGTCGCTAGGTCGTAGGTCGCTTGGATTTAGGTCGTTTGACCTGTTTTACGTTAGGTCGCTAGGTCGTAGGTCGCTTGGCTTTAGGTCGTTTGACCTGTTTTACGTTAGGTCGCTCGACATTGAGCCGTTGGGTCGCTTCGGCCAATAGGTCGCTCGGCCTTATTAACCTCGCTAGGTCGTTTTGCACTAGGTCGCTCGGTCTTACTTACCCTTTAGGTCGCCTATCCCTTAGGTTGTGTACCACTTGGGTCGCACTACCTTGGCCGCGTGCTTACTCTAAGTTGCTCGACCCTGTTGCCATTTTAGGTCATAACCACTTGGTCGCTCGGCCTCTTCCCTTAGGTCGTTCGCCACTTGGGTCGTATCCCTTAGGTCGCGAACTCCTTATGTCGCTCGACCCTTTTCCTTAGCTCGACTTTGTTAGGTCGCACCCCCTGTTGCTTGGCTCGACCCAGTTAGGTCGTTTACCCCCTTTAGCTCGTGGCACAGTGTTAGGTCGCGCCATCTTAGGTCGCACCTACTTCCTGTGTTGAATTTTGGTTATGTCGCAGGGGAACTTCCACTTTGATGCATTTTGAGCTGATTTCATTGGATTTTGATCACGTCTTCGAATGTGAATTTTTGTGATAGATTGTTTCTACAATCATTTTTGTGATTTGTCACTTTAAAAATAGGAAGGTTTCAATACTAGTAGTAAATATCAAAACTCTTTCATCAAAGCGATTTCAACACTATTTTATTACAAAACTCTTTTTCTTAAACCGTTTTCCAATCTATTAGTATATACAAACCTTTACCTCACTCGGATGAGAAATCTAATTAAACGGCTTAGTAAAACAAGTGGTATGAAACGCTTTCGTTTACTTCGCCGGTTAATTCTTGGACTTGTTCGATTGAACCTCTTGTGACAATTTTCTAGTGAAGATCTACCGTCTGTTCTTAAATATTTAAGTTAAGCAAGTGGTTATGGGACATGAAGCTAAACTCATATATTTACTAGCTTGGTGAGATTGACACTTCTTGATGATCATGACGGTCATTTTTGTGTTTTAGACTAGCAATTGTGCGATGTCTCTTTGTCTACGAGGGAGACTAAACCCCGTTTGTGTGATGTTTCTACATCACATATGTGGGGTAGCGATCCACGGTCTTCGGGCCATTCTTGTGGAGCTTCGGCTCAAAATTAATGGTTAGCTACCATGAGATAGCGTCTCGTTTTGTGTTACACGTGTTGGCGAGTTTTCATACTCCCGTTTTGTGATAGGCCTCCCCCTTCTTATGATTTCTGGATTTCTTGAGATGATTTCAGGAATTTTGTGCTTCACCAATTTTCGTGATTTCCATTGATAAATTTTATCAATTTTTGTGCATTGGTGAATTTGTGTGTCATTAACTTGTTATGAATACAAGCTTAGGGTTTGATACCCTATTTTATCTTTGAGAAGATTCTTGTGATATTGATTAATCTCATGTTGATTTTCAATTACATACTTATAGTAGTATGCCATTATGGTTATTACATGTTTATGCCATATCTTTTATTCCATATCATGTCATCTGATATTTATAGCTAGACTGATCCGTTTATTATTTTCTTAAGAAATAATACTCGGGTCAGACCGAGATGTTACAGGTGCTTCTGCTTGACTTCTCTTCTGGGATTACTCTGACTTTTGGCTAACTACTTAGACTAGTAGTTTTTGTTGTATACATATAAGATATAGACTCCGTGATGTATACTTATTCTTTTGTGTAGCTTGTAGCTATTCTTTTGTATTATCGTGGATCTTTCAGACCACTACTCTGATGTACACTTTCATGTGTTATATATATATATATATTCATATCTTTTTCCTCCTTTGTGATATGGATGTCTGTGACTGATTGGTGTTATGTTTATTTCTATATTTGTTTCCGAAGATTATATATAGCCACTGTGTGATAGCTTTGAGTTTGTATCGGGATGTCGGATTTTCTCCTTAAATGAAATGCATGCTATACTATCTGACATATCGGTGCTCGCACAAAGAAGTTACATGGATGGTCGCTTCTCAACAGCCTTATTCTCCGAGCTAGTTGACAGCATTACTCCGTAGTGTTCTTGGATAGCATGGGTATAGAGGTGGGGCGTCACAGCTTGGTATCAGGGCCAAACTTCGGAACAATGTAGAATAACTTAATAAGGATCATCGTCCTAAATCCAACTTAGGAGTCGCGCCTTAGGATTTAATTCGAGTCTTCGAACCGATTCATCCTATTTCCTTTTATGTATCCTTGTTTTATCTATCAAGATTTGCTTGATATTTATTTGGAGAATAACTTTTCTTCTTCTCTCTTTCTTAAAGAAGAGAATGTCTAGACAAGGCCGTCCCAGAGCCGGACCATCTACTGTTGCTCCCCAGGATGGAGTTTTTATGACTGCTCAACAACTTCTTGATTTAGTAAAGAATGCTCAGGCGGCTGGTCCTAATCAGGAACCTACTCACCCTAAGTCTGGATTTGCATGCTTGTGCAACGATTATACCAATTTGGGTGGGAAACCATTCAAAGGTTATGAAACTATTATTGAGGTCCAGGCTTGGTTAAGAACATGCGATCGAATCTTTTCTCGCATGAATCTTATTGATCTTCACCGTGTTCAGGTGGCCTCTAGTATGCTCCAAGAAAGAGCATTTGACTGGTACGAACTTCTTATTTCTGAAATCAATGAAGCGGATCTCACCTGGGAGCAATTCCGGGGACGCTTCGAATTGAAATTTGTACCAGAAGCTGAGAAAGTAACATTGGCTCGTCGTTTCATAGACCTTGTTCAAGGTGAATCCTCTGTGACAGATTATGTCGCATCCTTCGAGTCACTGTCTAAATATGGGGTTGAATACATCAACAGCCCATTGAAGAAAAATCAAAGATTTGTATATGGCTTAAACAAGAATCTCAAGGAGCCATTACTTCTAAAATTAGAAGTTTCTTTTGACCAACTCATTGATATCGCTCTTCGTCTTGAAGAGGCGGATAGGGAAAGTGATGTTGAAGTGGTGGGTCCCAAACCAAACTTCAACAACAAGAAAAGGCCTAATAAATTCAAAGGTCCTTATCCCAACAAAAAGGGGAAACCTACACCTCCGGCAGCAAAGACTTCTACCCTAAGTAGTGGGCAATGCTTTAACTGTGGTTCTAAGGACCATTTTGCGAACAAGTGTTCAAAGCCCCATTCTTGTCGCTATTGTAAAAGCCCGGATCATTATATACATTTATGCCCCAGACTTCAAGGCAAGAAAGAGGGAAAGTTAAACGTGGCTCAAGCCCCTGGCAACACATCTCGTGGTCAAGGTATGTCTCATTCTGTCCTTGATGGCATTATTACATTTCGTGATCAACCTATTAGAGTTCTCTTTGATACGGGTGCATCCCATTCTTTTATATCAAAGAAACTTGTCGATACTTTTTCCTTAAGTGTTGTTGCTTTAATGACTTCTTTAAGAATTGCGAATCCGATTGGGGGATCCGCAACTCTTAGTTTGCTTTGTAAAGATGTGGAGATTATTTTGTGTGATTTTCCTTTCCTAGCCGATTTGCATGTCATGCGTTATTTAGGCTTTGGAATGATTTTGGGTATGGATTGGCTTAACCATTATGAAGCTCATATCCTATGTCCTGAGCGGACTATTTATCTCCGACATCCGCAATCTGTAAAGCAGATTTCTATTATTCTTAAAGATTCGGATTCCACTTTGGCTGCATCTTTATATTCTTTAAATCCTCGTGATCATGATAATGATGATGAGGAAGATGTCATTTCTTGTATTCACGTTGTTCGTGAATTTTCCGACATATTTGAGCCCGTTTTAGGATTACCACCTAAGCGAGCAATTGAGTTCAAAATTAATCTCACCCCTGGAGCTCAACCTATTACTCGTCCTCCTTATCGCCTGTCCAATAAGGAGAATGAAGAGATGTGCAAACAATTATCCGAATTGGAGACGAAGCAATTTATTCGCTCTAGTTCCTCGCCTTGGGGAGCTTCAGCAATTTTCGTGAAGAAATCTGATGGTACACTTAGGCTTTGCGTCGACTATCGCAAGCTTAATGATCTTACTATTAAGAATAAATATCCTTTACCTCGGATTGATGATCTATTTGATCAACTTAGTGGTGCTAGAGTCTTTTCACAATTGGACTTGGCTACCGGTTTTCATCAGCTTCGTATGCAAAGGATAGTATTCCTTTGACTTCATTCCGTACTCGTTATGGATCTTATGAGTGGCTAGTTATGCCATTTGGTTTAACGAATGCTCCGGTTTATTTCGTTGACCTTATGAATCGAGTTTTCAAAGATTTCCTCGATCGGTTTGTTCTCATCTTTATTGATGATATTCTTGTGTATTCTATAACCGAGGAGGAACATGAAAAGCATCTTCGGATTGTATTGGAAACTCTTAGGAGCAATCAATTAAAAGCAAAATTTTCTAAATGCCACTTTTGGCAATCTAGTGTGAAGTTTCTCGGTCATATTATTTCCGAATCCGGAATATCAGTGGATCATTCAAAGATTGAAGCGATTCAAAATTGGAAGAGATCGGAGAGCGTGACTGAAATCCATAGCTTTCTCGGATTGGCAGGTTATTACCGCCGTTTCATAAAAGACTTTTCTAAAATTGCCGTGCCTCTTATTGGCTTAATAAAGAAAGGTGTTAAATACATTTGGTTGGACAAATGTGAAACTTCTTTTCAGAAATTAAAAGAACTCCTTTCGTATGCTCCTATTCTTGTTATTCCCGAAGGGAATCAAGATTTTGTTGTTTATACCGATGCTAGTCGCGTTGGTTTGGGTGCCGTTCTTATGCAAAAAGAACGTGTTATTGCTTATGCTTTTAGGCAATTGAAGCCAGCCGAGACTAGATTTGCCACTCATGATTTAGAGCTCGCAGCTATTGTTTTCGCCCTTCGTATTTGGCGTCATTATCTTTTGGGAGAAAAATTTATTCTCTACACCGATCATAAGTCTTTGAAATATTTATTCTCTCAAAAGGAACTTAATTTACGTCAACAGCATTGGCTCGAATTCCTCGCCCCTTATGATCTTGATATTCTTTATACTCCCGGAAAGGGAAATCGTGTCGCCGATGCACTTAGTCGCAAGCAACAAGCGGTTGTTTCTATGATGATATCCGAATGGCATGATCTCGAGGTTTTATCCACTTGTGAGATTAGAGATCGTGTATCCGATTTATGTTCATCTTTTGTTTTATGTAGCCTTGAGGCTCATCCTTCTCTTTTTGACCGCATTCTTGAAGCTCAAAAGCTAGATCCTAAATTGGCTTTGCTTGGCCAAAATTTTAAGGATAAAACCGATATTGAAGGTTTGAAAGACTTTGATATTGATTCTCGTGGCGGCATTCGAAAATTTGGTAGACTTATCATGCCAAATATTAGTGATCTTCGTAAAGATATTTAAGAAGATTCTCATCGTTCTAAATTTACCATTCATCCCGGTAGTAGTAAAATATATGCGGATATGAAGCGACTTTATTATTGGGAAGGAATGAAATCTGATATTGCTAACTTTGTTAAGTGTTGCATGACTTGCCAACTTGTCAAGGTCGAACATCAAAGGCCCGGTGGGTTATTGCAACCTTTAGAAATTCCAATTTGGAAGTGGGACCAAATTTCCATGGATTTTATAGATGGCCTTCCCCGTTCTCGTTCGGATCATGATAGCTTATGGGTGATAGTTGATAGACTTACTAAATCCGCCCATTTTATTCCCGTTCGGTCTAATCGAACCGTTCCTCTTTTGGCCAAACTCTTTATCAAAGAAATTGTTAAATTGCATGGAGTTCCTACTTCCATTGTTAGTGATCATGATCCATTATTTACTAGTGGATTCTGGAAGAGTCTTCAAAAAGCTTTGGGAACGAAGCTTAATTTTAACACCGCTTATCACCCCCAGTCCGATGGACAAACCGAGCGTGTGAATCAAACTCTTGAAGATCTTCTTCGTGCTTGTGTGCTTGATTTCGGTGGAAGTTAGGAGGATCATATTTCTCTTGTTGAATTTTCCTATAATAATAGCTTCCAATCTAGTATTGGTATGGCACCTTTCGAGGCACTCTATGGAAGGCCATGCCGATCTCCTTCCTGTTGGCTTGAGGCCGGTGAGAAGTTGGTTTTAGGTCCAGATTTTATTCATGATTCCACAGAAAAGATTGAACTTATTCGTCATAGGATGAAAGAAGCCCAGAGTAGACAAAAATCCTATGCCGATAATCGAAGAAGGAAGTTAGAATTTTCTGTTGGAGATCTTGTATTTGTTCGTGTTTCACCTATGAAGGGTGTTGTACGTTTCAGTCGATCGGGAAAATTAGCGCCTTGATATATTGGGCCGTTTCCTATCACCGAACGTATTGGTTCCATGGCTTATAGCCTATTATTACCGGCTCAGTTTTCTACCATTCATGACGTGTTTCACGTTTCTCAATTACGGAGGTGCCTTCGGGACTCCGATTCTATTCTTGAGCCCGGTGTTTTGGAAGAGATTGAAGTTTCGCCTAATTTAACTTATGAGCAGCATCCTATTCGAATTATTGCTTCAGAGGTCAAACGACTTCGAAAAAACGATGTTCTGCTTGTGAAGGTTCAATGGTCCTCAAATCCTAAGGATTGCTCTTGGGAATCTAGAGAATTCATCGAGCGAACGCATCCGGACTTACTTTCTCATACTCTTAAAGGTGAACTTCTTATTTCAAATTTCTTTTGTGTTAATATGCTTTTATGGTTGTTACTTTTTATTTCCATCTTATATATTGCGAGGACGCAATTTCTTTAAGGAGGGGAGTCTGTAACAACCCGCATATTTGACAATTATGTATTTGAATATTTTATTTAAATATTTTAATCGTTAATCGGATCTTAGTCCGAAAAGCTACTTTTTACATATGGTCAAATTAGGACTCGAGACCACCTCCATTGAGTTCAAAATAACACCGGCGATCTTTTTAAGTATAAACTTTGATATGTTTGGAGATAGTGGAATTTTCGCCACTTGTTCATTTATGGCTTGGGTTTTGGGCTGAACTCTTTTGCCCTTATTAACTCAGCCCAACCCATCTCCTCTTCATCACTTCCTTCTTCATTTTCCTAACAACAAAGCTTCAAAAAAAATGGTGGAGGGAATGGGAAATTAAAACTCCAAGCTCAAGTTCTCTTGCAAATCCATCATCCAACTCCAAATCTAGAGAGAAGACATTGGATTCAAGCTTCTTCCATTGCTTTTAAGCTTCTCCATCATCAATTTCATGAAAAGGTGAGATTTTTATCTCACATTCTTGTCTATAACTATCTTGGATGGTTGGAAATGAATTCCTATCACTTTAGCATGTACATTTGCATTTGGTTTGGATCGAATTGGCAAAAAACTCCAATTTTTAGTGCTTTTGGAAAATTCTGTGCACTAGGTCGTTCTGCCCGTGCCTTTGGTCATTCTGGTGGAAAAGTCGCCTCGAAGTTAGGTCGCTAGGTCGTAGGTCGCTTGGATTTAGGTCGTTTGACCTGTTTTACGTTAGGTCGCTAGGTCGTAGGTCGCTTGGCTTTAGGTCGTTTGACCTGTTTTACGTTAGGTCGCTCGACATTGAGCCGTTGGGTCGCTTCGGCCAATAGGTCGCTCGGCCTTATTAACCTCGCTAGGTCGTTTTGCACTAGGTCGCTCGGTCTTACTTACCCTTTAGGTCGCCTATCCCTTAGGTTGTGTACCACTTGGGTCGCACTACCTTGGCCACGTGCTTACTCTAAGTTGCTCGACCCTGTTGCCATTTTAGGTCATAACCACTTGGTCGCTCGGCCTCTTCCCTTAGGTCGTTCGCCACTTGGGTCGTATCCCTTAGGTCGCGAACTCCTTATGTCGCTCGACCCTTTTCCTTAGCTCGACTTTGTTAGGTCGCACCCCCTGTTGCTTGGCTCGACCCAGTTAGGTCGTTTACCCCCTTTAGCTCGTGGCACAGTGTTAGGTCGCGCCATCTTAGGTCGCACCTACTTCCTGTGTTGAATTTTGGTTATGTCGCAGGGGAACTTCCACTTTGATGCATTTTGAGCTGATTTCATTGGATTTTGATCACGTCTTCGAATGTGAATTTTTGTGATAGATTGTTTCTACAATCATTTTTGTGATTTGTCACTTTAAAAATAGGAAGGTTTCAATACTAGTAGTAAATATCAAAACTCTTTCATCAAAGCAATTTCAACACTATTTTATTACAAAACTCTTTTTCTTAAACCGTTTTCCAATCTATTAGTACAAGTATGAAGGCACGTCCGATGGACGTGAGTAAGGCAAATTGGTGTAAAATCGGGTGGAGGAGAAGAGAACTGTGTGGAATGTGTACCATGGAAAAAATATTACTGTGTGAATTCATTTTGGTTGTCCAGTTTACATATTCTGTCAATTTTTTATGGGAAATTGATTGGGGGAATTTAGTAAGGAGACTACCTCAATTCAATTAGCAGGTATAAAATAAACTATGATAGTTCACAAAAGGAATGTACAGAAAGAAACATGAAGCATCTACACTTTTTGTAGACATGTAAGCAATACAAATAAAAAGCTCAAACAACGTCTACACATTACACATGATAAAGAAACCATTAATCTATCTGTAAACCATCTAAACACAAACAATGAAGAAACAAATACGGATATAATTATTAAAAAGAACTTAAGAAAATGTCAAAACAAACTATTCTACGTCTTTTCCATTTCCTTCATGTAAACATTTATTGTACATGCATTAAACTGAATCAGCTTAAACTCTATTTACTTGTAGATCTATGTGTCATATGTTCACTTTTCTGTGGAGAAGATGATGCAGAAGTAGAGAAAAATCCAGAGCGAGGGGTTGTCCTTGCTGAAAGCTTTGAAAACGTTGTCTTTTAGCTCACAGAAGCGTCTCTTTTTCATCTTCTGCTCGTCTGGAGTTCTTTTTTGTAGGAAGAAGAGGTCGCAATAATCGTCGTCAAGAAATTTGTCTAGCACTCTGGAGCAATGCGGAAAGTAACGTCGATCCAGTTCCACTGAAATATTGTAACATCAATGAGATCATCCTTAACATATAAGATATTACTCATGTAATAAACTGACTAAATCAAAGCTAAACCACGGCTAAGTGTATGTACTAATCGCAATGAGTTTCCCAAAAGATAAAAGCTAAAGTAATCGATAGAAAAGAGCTTTATAATAATGCAGTGGTATCTTATAGTTATGTCGTTCGATCCATTATATATATAGACACACACACAGAGAAGGATGAACATACAGAAAATACAAATTAAAAAAGATGCACGGAATTGACAAAACAAATATATATAGCTTCAGATTCATGAATCGAGTAAAAGAGAAAAAATAGAATATAGGATTCCAATACCTCAAATTTATCACCACAGGCGGTCTTCTTTATCTTGTCCAATTTCTCCTATATAATCGCATCATGAAAAATTAATTGGGACATACATGATTTGAATCTTCAAATCAAATTATTTCATTAATTTGCACCGTGGTAGAACATAAATTATATTGAAAATTAACCATAAGTGGTAGTAGGCACATTGAAATTATGTAATGTAAGCACAATTTTAAAAGCTTTAACTCTATGTTTATGTAACTACAAAATATTTATTCTCTAGTTTTGGCTTTATAATATAGAAGCATGAAGCGCGTGTATAAAATAAGAAATGAGAACACAAACAATCTATCAGAGGCAATATTAATACTACCTACATAGGAAGTATATCATCGATACAATGGAAAATAACAGTTTTTGTTATTATGAAATGAATATTAACAGCAAATAATAACAGCCCAATATTTCCAAAATTGATCATTTTGGTACATACATCTCTTTACTAATTTTTGTTTTAAGTAACTGTCTTGGTGCTATTGGCTGTAACAATGTTTTGATCTTATAGCTAATCATCTAGTTGGATAAACTACTATACCTTCATACTTTGCTAATCTGTTAATTTGTGAGGGTTCAGGTTCCATTGTCAATATGTGTTTGTGGGTGAGTAAATGATGGAGAAGTGCATGTCTGTTTGTTTTCATGCGTATCGCTTAGCGCGCGCGCATATACATTTGATCATCTAAATTCAAGTAATAGGTCTTACAAAGCTGCTACTATTTTGATATTTTAGTTGTTGAGCTTACATCAGTTTTTCTATGTGGTATATGTGCTTAAAGCTAGCATTGTGTACCATGAAGACTAATTTCATGTATTGTTTAACTGTGAGACTCAATTATGACATACTTTCAGGTGGATGCAGTCTCCTTACTAAATTCCCCCAATCAATTTCCTATAAAAAATTGACAAAATATGTAGACTGGACAACCAAAACGAATTCACACAGTAATATTTTTTCCATGGCACACATTCCACACAGTTCTCTTCTCCCCCACCCGATTTTACACCAATTTGCCTTACTCACGTCCATCGGACGTGCCTTCATACTTGTATATATATATATATATTTGGAGCAATGACGAATTTAGAAGCAAGGGAATATTGCGATACGAAAGAAAGAGAGAGGGAAGAAAATGAGAAGGAGCATTTTTGGGGAAAAATTCAGTGTTCCACGAAACTTTTTATTTCTTTTATATTTTCCATTTGAGCTTTATTCTCCTTTCAAGTTGATTCTCATTTTAGTTCTCTTTTAATTGGTAAACTAAGATATACAATAATGGACAATTATTTTCATGACATCGATGGTTGTTTGTTTTAGATTAAAATCTCATTTTATAGAATTTAACCATTATGTAGAAATACAGTCATAATTTACCTCTAATTTTATGAGGAAAGTTTTTAATAATTTTGAAGGATAACGTATAAATTTAATGGTCAAATGATTGTTTGCTTCCTAGATTAACAGGGTTGAATAAAAATACCTTTGTAGACGGTACCAAACCCCCCATGGCCAAGCTCTCTAGATTCATGAAATCCCTGAGTCGCCTCTTTAAGTTCATCGTAACTGAAAATATGAGTATTATAACAATTTTCTGCTGCCCTAGGATTCATTTTGGAAAATAATGTTGAAGAAGCAGTTCACGAAGGAAGATTTGATGAGTCGGCTTTCAGCTTTCTCTTTCTACTGACGCATAAGTATAGAACAATACATGTTCCAAGGAGGAGGGCTCCTCCAAGGCCAGAAACTGTTAACCGGAAGCAACATAAGCAATATTCTGGAAGATAAACGAAATGGGTGGATGAAGTAATTTACTTACCAACTGCAATTAAAGCTACCAAATTCTTTTTCATCTCTGTGGCACAAAAATTAAACAAAAAGGTTAATGCAAATGAAAATAAAATTATAATAACAATGCAGTAACATCGGCATTATCAGATTAGAAACTGAACCTAATTGATAATTATACATTCCTTGGAATTAGATATAAAAGAAAACGCTTCAGATTTCTAAACCCCATATTAGTATGCATAAGCTATAGCAAAGTAACTCAATGTTTGAGGCGAACTAGCATATTGGTAATGGTGGAATTGAAGCTATTCGCCATTTTAGACATCAGCATCCAGTTCAATATGGGTCACTGCTCCTAAAAGAACCTCTGCTTTTAGTAATTAGTCATAGCTAAAATAGAAGACGTGTTTCCCATGATATCTAAGGATCGATCAGTTTAGTATTAAGTACAAAAAAGAATATAAATAATTAATCTACATATCTGTTACAGCTTGCATTCAAGAAAGCAGACAAAACCAAAAGAACACGACGAAGGCATCAGAGCAAGTATCCTCAGTACTCCCATGAAAAATTTATCCCAAGCATCAAAATGGTTTCTAGTTGGATGCTATTATGAGAGAACGATATAAAACACTCACCAGGATTAACAGGATGGTCATCTAGTTGGATAAACTACTATACCTTCATACTTTGCTAATCTGTTAATTTGTGAGGGTTCAGGTTCCATTGTCAATATGTGTTTGTGGGTGAGTAAATGATGGAGAAGTGCATGTCTGTTTGTTTTCATGCGTATCGCTTAGCGCGCGCGCATATACATTTGATCATCTAAATTCAAGTAACAGGTCTTACAAAGCTGCTACTATTTTGATATTTTAGTTGTTGGGCTTACATCAGTTTTTCTATGTGGTATATGTGCTTAAAGCTAGCATTGTGTACCATGAAGACTAATTTCATGTATTGTTTAACTGTGAGACTCAATTATGACATACTTTCAGGTGGATGCAGTCAAGTTCGGAAGGATCCAGGTTAATTAGGAAAATGGTTGATGTATCATTCATTGTTGGATCTTCGCAAAAAATAAGCCATTTTTTGCACAGGTTTCTCGTTACACAGTTTACATCTTGCTCATTTCTTTTTGGATTAGGAAGAAAACACATACTTTACTAATGTTTTATACCCAAAATTATTTACTACATACATAAACAATTTCGTTCACCTGTCAAAAGCATTTTAGTTGCACCATATGTATGTATTATATAAATAGCATAGTTGTTCATATGCATGTATACACAATTTTTTTTTGCAAGTGGGGCCACATGGATCTACTTATGAAGGATTTTGAGAAGTTTGCTTTGAAAGGAATGGAAGACAATCTAATTGAAAGCATGGTTTAGTCACTTAAATGTTTCAGGTTTATATATTGAATTTAAAAATATCAATTAGCATTTGAGCCAAAATATGTAAATCTTCTTACTCATTCTGAATATTATCATCGTTTCAAATTACTTGTTTAGACAACAACGTCAAAAAAATATACAGTATATGATGTAGTTTGTGATATTCTATTTTTTAGGCTTTGTTTTATCTGATATGTTTGAAGTCATATGTCTGAAAACATTTAAACAGGTTAGTCTTCTATCTGCGAGTATAAAACCAAATATTGTATAAGTAGCTTTATGCAACGCTTGAACTAATTAAGCTAAGTGATAAATTTGTCACCTCACCTCACCAGTTGCCTTAAACAGCACAATTAAGGTATACAGGGTTCATACCCGTTTCTTTAATAGAATAAAGAATAAATAATTAAACACTTGAAAAGTACACTCTTTGTTTATTATGCTGTAACTTTTCAAAGAGGCCTATCCATTTTAGTGGAGGTCAATTATGATATTTTAGTTGTTGAGCTTACATCAGTTTTTCTATGTGGTATATATGCTTAAAGCTAGCATTGTGTACCATGAAGACTAATTTCATGTATTGTTTAATTGTGAGACTCAAATAGGACATACTTTCAGGTGGATGCAGTCAAGTCCGGAAGGATCCACGTTAATGGGGAAATGGTTGATGTGTCATTCATTGTTCGATCTTCGCAAAAAATAAGCCATTTTTTGCTCAGGTTTCTCTTTACACAGTTTACCTCTTACTCATTTCCTTTTGGATTAGGAAGAAAACGCATACTTTACTAATGTTTTAAACCCAAAATTATTTACTACATACATAAACAATTACGTTCACCTATCAAAACCATTTTAATTGCACTATATGAATGTATTATATATGTAGCATAGTTGTTCATATACATGTATACACAATTTTTTTTAGCAAGTGGGGCACATGGATCTAATAATTGCATTCAGTGGTAAATGGGGAAGGAACAAAATATATTTGCAGTACCCCAGTTGAAATCTAATAATTGCATTCAGTGGTAAGAAAATCACAGATATGTACAGAAAACTGAGTTTACAGTATAATATATATCCTATTATGCAAAACGATAAACAGGTAAGCTTAAATAAGAGAATACCTATTCAAATGATGCAGCATCAAGTGTGACAGAAGGCCGTGTGCCTGGCACAGCAGCACCAACTGACCTAGCTCCAGTGCGCCAGCGACAAAGAAAGCAATTGAGCTGACCCTGCAAATGATTTTGGCAAACAGTAGGCTATTATACAAATCAATAAGTAGGTAAGGTTAAAAAAGAGAATACGCCGTCAAAAGTAAGCACCATCAACTGGAAGAGAAGGCCGTGTGCCTGGCAGATGAGGTAGCTCCACCGTGGCGGTGAGAAAGTAAGCCATTGAGGTGAGCCTGAGGCTGAAGTTGGCAAACAACAGCCTGTTATAGAAAACGAGAAATAGTTAAGCGTATAAATGCACGTCCAGTTGGACCTGCACTTGGGATGGTCCTTGACACCATTATGTTTAATGAGAAGAGATAAAACTGAAATTATAAGTAAAAATTTCTTTTGCAATGACATAAGGTAATGCGATAAATCATGGGTCCTCCTTCATATCTTAACAACATCAATGGAAACAATGCAAAAGTCTGGACTAAATACACTGCAAATCCTCGAATGTTGAAACTATAAAAAGAAAGTACTACAAATACATAACCATATAAAATATACTACGTGACATGGACCATTGTGTTTCACACATTAACACAAACAATATATACACATCACGTAAATGAACAAAATACATCATACTAACATACTATTTACTTCAGCAATCGTAAATCAAGAATTAGAAGGATCTATTTGCATAAAATGTCGAATATATGCGTCTGGAATTACCTCATTCAAAGTTTATATCTTAAATTGTCACCTTAAGCTTTGAATTCCCTATAGATTAATGTACACCTTTTATTAATGTTCAAAAGATGAATTATATCCACTGACTTAATATTTTGAGCATGTCATGATGGTTACTTTAGTTTCACACGTCTGCCGCTACCCTTTTGCAAACCTCTTTAAGTGTACTTCGCATTTGAAGTTATAATTTCTGCATTACAATAAACTATAAGTTATTTTACTTATGCATGCACAATAGACACTGACCTTTTGATGTAAATATTCAGATCATAGTCAACATTATGATCAAATTTTGTCTCATTTTGATCACAAAATTGAACCGATTTTTTCTCAAGTTTCTAATTCTGACCAAACTATTTGACCACTGGAAATAAATCATCGTCATGAAATTTATATTTTTTAAAAATGCACAGAAAGATGAGTATGAGTTAAAAGAATGTCTTACAATTAATTTGTTAAAAAGAGCATCTTATGTTGGAGTGACAATAATACACTTCTAATAATCTTCTAAACTAATCAAATAGGCAAGTCTATGTTTTCTATATCCACACAAACAACTGCAGGTAAAGTTACTAACATTGGAAATAATAATTCATCAAAAGCTGTATAAAGCATATATCAATACATAATTTTATTAAGCTGTATAATCTTCTAAACTAATCAAATAGGCAAGTCTGTTCGCTTTTATTAACCTGTATAAAGTGTAGAACATAATTTCATTTGAAAGGATTTAACAGGTATGGCTATGCTGAATTATACTACTAATCTACTAAATGCAGAAAAAACATATATCAATACATAAAAGACTGATGATGAAAAGAGTAGAGATCGGTAAAAGGAAATAGAAACTTTTTAAACTTTTGAAGGAATCTGCATCAACATCTTACAGTGATCTTAGATGCGATACACATAATATTGTTTTGCATACTACACACTTATATTCAAAGTGATCAGTAATCATGTAATAGAGATGTTTTTAGAGTGATCTGTAATCTTCTTAGGGAGATACTCTGATTACAGAGATGTTATATATGCAATTATAAACTTGAGTGTCTCATCGGTGAATAGTTTACAAAAAACTTATAAACTATTAACAAACTCAAATACGATGATATCATAATAGTTTACATTTTTAAATAGCTCTATGAACTTTATTTGATTTGAAAGGGTCCTCAATTCTGCAATTTAATACTAACAGGACTGCAGCATGTCGGTAATCAAAGATCATTGAGATCTAATGAAGATATTGCTGTGTTAAGTTGGAGTTGATTGAAATTAGTGTAGAAAACGGTAAATAGGTAACCAAGTTCGACAAACAACAGCATAGTATACAATACCTATTCAAAAGGCTATGTCACCGGCACATCATCACCAGTTGAGCTACCTCCACCGCGCCGCCTACAAACAAAGGTTTTGAGCTGAGCATGCAGCTGAACTCGTCAAACAGATCAGAAACGAAATGAAATCGGAGTCTATATATCGATGAAGCACAAATTTGCAAAACAGAATCGGCAGACAGCAGATCTGGAAGTCAGCATGGAAGATCGGAAATGGGAAAGTAGATAAGAGCGAAGACAAAATAGTAGGTTCTTCGGTGGTCGATTTGAACGTGGAATCGAAAAAATAGGGAGGAAAGCAACATGGGGAGGAGGAAGAAGGGGGGCCTAAAATTGGTGGTTGTAGAAGTGCGGATGGAGTTGGTTTGTAGAGGGATTGGAAGAATGGGTAGGCTGGGAAAGGCAGGTGAGGCGGAGTGGGGTGATGGGAAGGTGGTTGGGAGAAAACATAGGAGAAAGTGGGGAGAGTTGAAACAGGGAGGTGTTGAACAACCGGTGAAAGAAGTGGGGAATGAAACGTTAGCCGAGAATTGACTGATATGCCCTCTTTTCTGTGTGTGGGTAAATTAGTTGTGAACGGTGTGGGTGCATGGGTTGTTTGGGAAGTTCAAAAAAGCTTCACCAAAGTGAAGAATTTGTATTATTAGTAGAGATATACAAACCTTTACCTCACTCGGATGAGAAATCTAATTAAACGGCTTAGTAAAACAAGTGGTATGAAACGCTTTCGTTTACTTCGCCGGTTAATTCTTGGACTTGTTCGATTGAACCTCTTGTGACAATTTTCTAGTGAAGATCTACAGTCTGTTCTTAAATATTTAAGTTAAGCAAGTGGTTATGGGACATGAAGCTAAACTCATATATTTACTAGCTTGGTGAGATTGACACTTCTTGATGATCATGACGGTCATTTTTGTGTTTTAGACTAGCAATTGTGCGATGTCTCTTTGTCTACGAGGGAGACTAAACCCCGTTTGTGTGATGTTTCTACATCACATATGTGGGGTAGCGATCCACGGTCTTCGGGCCATTCTTGTGGAGCTTCGGCTCAAAATTAATGGTTAGCTACCATGAGATAGCGTCTCGTTTTGTGTTACACGTGTTGGCGAGTTTTCATACTCCCGTTTTGTGATAGGCCTCCCCCTTCTTATGATTTCTGGATTTCTTGAGATGATTTCAGGAATTTTGTGCTTCACCAATTTTCGTGATTTCCATTGATAAATTTTATCAATTTTTGTGCATTGGTGAATTTGTGTGTCATTAACTTGTTATGAATACAAGCTTAGGGTTTGATACCCTATTTTATCTTTGAGAAGATTCTTGTGATATTGATTAATCTCATGTTGATTTTCAATTACATACTTATAGTAGTATGCCATTATGGTTATTACATGTTTATGCCATATCTTTTATTCCATATCATGTCATCTGATATTTATAGCTAGACTGATCCGTTTATTATTTTCTTAAGAAATAATACTCGGGTCAGACCGAGATGTTACAGGTGCTTCTGCTTGACTTCTCTTCTGGGATTACTTTGACTTTTGGCTAACTACTTAGACTAGTAGTTTTTGTTGTATACATATAAGATATAGACTCCGTGATGTATACTTATTCTTTTGTGTAGCTTGTAGCTATTCTTTTGTATTATCGTGGATCTTTCAGACCACTACTCTGATGTACACTTTCATGTGTTATATATATATATATATTCATATCTTTTTCCTCCTTTGTGATATGGATGTCTGTGACTGATTGGTGTTATGTTTATTTCTATATTTGTTTCCGAAGATTATATATAGCCACTGTGTGATAGCTTTGAGTTTGTATCGGGATGTCGGATTTTCTCCTTAAATGAAATGCATGCTATACTATCTGACATATCGGTGCTCGCCCAAAGAAGTTACATGGATGGTCGCTCCTCAACAGCCTTATTCTCCGAGCTAGTTGACAACATTACTCCATAGTGTTCTTGTCTAGCGTGGGTATAGAGGTGGAGCGTCACATCTAGTGACGAGCTGAAATTGTTTTTCAGTCTATCAAATGGAAGAGCAAACTCTCACCATTTGCACCCGATCGAGCAATGGACTTTAGGGGCTTTTGCCAATCGACAATCCGGCCCTATGGGCTCTCTGATTCACCACCATAAACATGTTCACAAATCAATGAAAGGATTTTTAAAGTTTTGACTTCAAAACACCAAAAATTGAAATGTTCACCAAATCAATTCAAACCAAAAGCAATTGAACATGAATAAGTGTTAGGAATTCATACCTAAAATCAAAGATAGTTATAGACATAGATGTGAGATAAAAAAAAATCTCACCTTTAAACCCAAAAATGATGAAGGAGAAGCTTGAAAGCAAAGGAAGATCAACTACACTCCAACTCCAACCCTAGAAGCTTGAATCTAAGCTTAAAAGAAGAACATTTCCTAAGTTAGGTTTAGGAAATTTCTGAAATTAAAGAGAGAATGAGTTGGAGAAGAAGGAGGAGATGCTTACCAAAGCTTCACCTTGAGTTTGGGGTAAGAATTTGAATTTCCTAGAAGAACTAGGGCTTTGAAGTTTCTAATTTCTCATTCCTCTCCCCATTTTCAGTTTTGCTTAAGTGTTTAAGAAAATAGAATTGAAGTGAAGAGGAGAGGGGAGGGATGAACTAGGTTATAGAGTGAGTTGGGGTGAAACCCAAACCTAAAGCCCAATAGAAAATGTCAAAATTCAACTTACTCCAAACATATCGATGTTTATACTCAAAAAGGCCGCAAACGCCGTTTTGGACTCAATGGAAGGGGTCTGGAGTCCCAATTCGACTGTTTACAAAAAGTAGATTTTCAGACTTTTAATCCGATTAACGATTCTATATTTAAATAAAATATTTAAATATTCAATCGTAAAATATGCGGGTTGTTACAGTAGTACTCTAGAATGAGGTTGAGTGTAATAGTAGATATGAGCGCGTATTTGTTAGTGAATATAAAATTGTTTTATATTGTGATGATTGGTTTGTTTAGTGGTATATGGATTCTGGCCGGTATAGTCTGTACAACTCTATCGATAGGGATCTCTAAACACTTGAATAGAACAATTCGACATGATATTGTTTTTAAATAGGGTAAATGAAATAATTTTACCCAAAACTATTTTCGTAGATAAAGGAAATAATCTTTGTAAATTATTATAGTATATATGGTTGCTTGGTTGTTAGGAAGTGATAATATTAAATTATTTTCATTAATTATTGAATAAGAATTGAAATCATAACAAAGAGTTAAGAAATAAATTCACACACAAATGAAATTCGAGAATATAAATTGTAAATGTGATTTGCAAATGGAAATGGAATTCCAGAGAAATTTTTTGAAAAGAATTTGAAAATTTTGGAGATTTGGAAAGTTTAAATTCTTTTTGGTTTAAAAATGATTTTCAAAGATTGAGGGATAAAAGCTCTAAACTCTTTACGATCGCTGGAAAATAATTCCGATGATGATCGCGACATCATCGGTGTTCATTTTTGGGTTTCCAAGAGAGGAATTGCTGCCAAATTATTTTAAATGGAAGTTGTTTGGGAAAATTTGGGTTTGGTTTTGGAAATTCAAAAGATAATTTGGATTGGTTTCAAAAATGATTTTTGAATGTTGAAAAAACTCCGAAATCCTATTTAAAATATTTATGGGAATAATAAATGAGTTGATAACTTATACAATTTGAATTTTGATAGAATAAATTTAACTTAAAGGATGGAGTTAAATTAAAGTAAGTATAAGTGAATCAATTAAATAAAGTGAATTTGAAGAAAGGTCTAAGGAGGCTAAGTGAAATGATTACTTAAAGAAAATTTATTAAGTTAAAAATAAATTTGGGGTAGTAACAAATGAATTTGAATTGAGTTTAAATTATGAAAATAAAATTGTGAATAAATAAATAAATTTGCAATTGCAAGTAAATGAAAGTGAATTGAATGTTGAAATTCATTTCGAATTTGTAAGTAAATAGAATTGAATTGAATTGGAATTGGATTTGAGTTGTGATAAACTAAGTGAAGTATTAAAGTAAATTAGTAAGTAAAACTAATTGATGAATGACCAAATGGGTAAAGTTTAAAATGAATTAAATCTAATATTTATAGACGAAAGGTAAATTGAATTCATATAGAATGGGAAATGCAGTTTAATATAAGTGGTTATAAACCAAAATAGTGAATTGAAAATAAATTTTTGGGAATGAACAAAAGAATAAAACTGGAATTGAAACTGAATATTGAAAACCAATTTGAATTGCGTGAGATAAAATGAAGTTGTAAAATTGGTTCGAAATGAACTAAAGATAATAAAAGTGGAAGAAATAATAAAAATAAAAATTGGTTTGAGATGAAATGAATTGGAATAGTTCAAGCTTAATAAAATGGTCTCAAATAAAATGAAGGCAAATATGGAATGAAATGCAAATGTATGGTTGGTGAATAAAGCTAGAAATGGGATGGAATTTAATATAAATTGTATTGAAATCAATTTAAAATGATTCTAAGCTTAAGAAATTGTTTATTTACATAAATATTGTCGAATTGCGTAAAGAAATTGGTCATTCGACCTAAACGGAAGTGAATAAAAATTTATGAATCAATAGAAGTTTTAAAAATTGATTTTTGCATCAATTGAAATAAATATGGGTTCATTTTGTTTAAAAATGAATAGAATGTAAGAAAGTGTGTTGTGACCCATTGAAATTGAATGGGAATGATGTGTTGTAGTTGTAAGCAATTAAAATTTGTATTGAAACTTTATAAATTGCTAATGGAATTTGTTTTGAATGTTTTGCTTATGAAAAACTATGTGTTTGCTATTGAAAACAAGTGAAATGTTAATAACTTCTTATATATGTCGCTTACACGTTTAAATTGAGTAAGTACAGGTACCGGGGCTACCGTTTGGCTGGATTTGGTTGCGTTAATAAGCTAATAAATATCTGCTTTGCTTAAAAATGCTAAAAAGGTACGCCTACGCAATAAAAAATAGGAAATATGAACTGTTTTTGCTTTTCCGACCGAGTGGGTCGATGTATATATATTTATATCTTTTGTCAAATTGCAAAAACTCCTCCGTACAAAGGAGACTCCACCAAAATTTTCTGAAAATTTTGAGAGTTAGAAAAATTTGGAAAAAATTTTGTTAACGGAAAATTTGTCAAATTGGATCAAATGAAGCAAAGTATTGAAAAAATTAGTAAATGAAACTAATTTAAACAATGAGATGAATCAGTTGTGAATGAAAGATAATTGATAAAGTTCAATATTCGGCGTTTGAAGATAAAATGAATTCAAATTGAAATAAAATTGTAAATTGAATTCAAATGGAATTGAAAATACAAAGTTGAATGGAAATGAATATATAACTTTGTTAGTAAAGTGAAAATAAATATAAGAAGTATGTAAATGCTTATGTTGAACTTAAGAAATGAATGGTGTAATTCTTAAGTAAAAAAATGGGTGTTTGGAATCCAATAAGTGAATTTGGACATGGTTGTTAAGTAAAATATACAGGGATTGTAAAGGCTATAGGAAAATGGAATTGGATTTTGATTGCGAAGGTAAATTTGAATTTGTTCGACAATAAGGTATGTATTTAAATTTTAGTATGAAATTTAATTGGGTTTTTTACTTTGCCACTTGGCATTTTGTTTTCTATTGAAATTTGGGAGTCCGTAGGGACATTTTGTAGTAGTACCGAGCGAGCCGCGCAAAGGAGACGCTGGCGAAATTTTTTGAAAATCTAGAGAGTTAGAAAATTTTTGAGAAATTTTGGAATAATTTAAAATTTGAATTTGAATTTAAATTTGAATTGTGAAGTAAGATAAAGTTGTTTGAAAACTATGAAAGTGTTTGGAAAGTTAGTTGAAATGATAATGACTCTCTAATAAAAAGATTAATTTTGGCAAGTTGTTGAAAACTGTTTGGTTTTGGGAAAATGATAAACGGGTATTGGAGCATTCTTTTTAACTTGTAATTTCAGGACGAAATTCTTTTAAGGGGGGAAGATTGTAACGACCCTGAATTTTTGACATTTGAAATATGAATATTTAATTGATTTTAAATATTCGAATGATAGTTTAATTTGAAATTCAAATATCAGAATGAATTTGGTAATTAAATTATTGAATTTAATTTACTGAAGTTGGGTAAAAATTTGAATTTTCAGTTTTAAGCTTATTTAAAATAATTTGAAGGCTTGGAAAATTCATATTAATAATACTGAATATAATAAAGGCTTCAGAATTGAATTTGAAAGTGATCTTTTCAGTTTTGAATTTATATCGTTTAAATTGAATTTAAAAATAGCATTCCGGGGCACAGTCTCGGAATTCGACGAAACTAGTTCCATTGGATCTGTAATATTGTATTATTATCGGACTTAAAATTTCGGAGCGTTTGGAGTTGTTTTGTGGCCGTACGATAGGCAAACGCGCTGAGATAATATAACAAGATATTTTTGAATATAAAAAAACATAAACTCTTAATCAACAACCACCTTATAACTTTTCTCTACCGACCTATTTGTGTACCCGAGTGCTGGTAAAAATCGAAAAGAAGAAAAAAATTATACGAACGAAAACCCTTTTCTTCGTTCAGATCAAATAATGGCAGAAAAAAATAAATGGTCGATACTTCTTGATAATGGCAGCCTCTTTTCATTTAAAGAAAAACAAGAAACGAAAATACTTCCATTTGAATCCTCTTCAGTAAATTCAAAATCAATGGCCGCGTTTTCCCAATTCAAGGTAGAACGACATCATTTCAAAATCGAAATCTTCATGGCCGAATAAAACTTCTTTTCAAATTAAACAATATTCCCTTTCCTTATTCTCAGCTTCAAAGTCAAGTGGCAACTCGTTTTGTCCTTTTCCATTTCGAAGCATAATAGAGTCGCTTTTGAAAGGCACGTCGGCATGGGGCAGCGACCAGGGATGCGCGTGGTCAGGCGTTAGGGTTCGTCGTCGAAGGCAATTGGGTAGTTGCAAGTTGCGTACGAGGGTGTCGAGTGTGGTGGTTTCACGATCTCGAGCTAGGGTTTCGTGCGATGGAGCTCGCGCGTGTGCGTGGTTTAGGGTTTTGCGATGATGGAAGTTCGCCGATGGTGATGAAGGCGAAGGGCAGTCTCGTGGTGGTCGAGCCTGGGTATTACAGTAAGGTATTAAGCAATTTACAGTTTATTTGTATTATTCAGTTTCGATTTTGATGTGATAAAATATATAATAAGAGTTTATATACATAAAGATAAGATTTTTATAACCCATGTAGCCTATTTTTACATGCAGTTTGAAAAATGGAAAATAAAAACAACAAATTAAAATTTACTAATTTATTTAGTGATTAATTCGTTTAGTTAACTTATGTAATTATTGTGGTAACTCGAAAGTATTTTATTGAAAGTGAAGTTAGTTTTAAATTTAACTTTTAGTTAAATAAATTCATTTAAAGGGAATCAGTTCAAATTTTAAATTTTTGAGTTTAAAATAAAATCATTGGTAATTAAATTTATAAATGAAAATTTAATCGTTCAATTTTTTCGAATATTAATAAGTTGTATAAATTAATTGTACAAGGTCAAAATTGTGGAGAAAACAAATTGGAATGGAAATGGATTGCAAAACAAAAAATCAAAGGTGAGATCTTCTCACTCAAATAAAATTTGAATTTCGGTTATTGATTGATTGATTGTTTGGGTGATAGTATATATAGTAATATATATATTGTATTTGTTGATTTCCCGCATTATATAGCGGATGAGACCCTATGCGCCGCATAATAGCGGATGATATTTTATAAATCCCATATACCGCGATATTCCACCTCGAAGTGGAATTGGTATTGTGCTAACATCTGTGGATGCAGGGAAACAGGTTGGAGGGATCCAACTGGATTCCTCAAATTATATGAATTTGTTTCATATGTTATATGAATTTGTTTCATATGCTGTGTGATTATTTAATTATAATCCGTGAATGATTATATCTGCGATTGAATTGGTTAAAGGCTATAATTTAGCCGAATGTGTTTTGGTATCGTTGGATACCAGAAATAAATAAATTTGGATTTTTGAAATTTAAAGTAGGAAATTTTAAGTGAATTTCTTTTGAAAGAATTGGGTGAATTTAAAAGAAGGAATTAAAGTATTAAAATTTATTTTCGTAATCTTATCGAATAAATTCCAAAATATGGGAAAGGATTTTAAGTAATATTGTTTAAAAGTTGAAGACTTTATTGAAAATGGAATTTTGAATAATTTGGAAAGAATAAAGGAATTTATTTAAAAAGCGATAAATTCGTTTGAAATCAATTTGATAATTGATTTGGTATTTAAATTAAATCCTGGGAAATCCATTTTTAAATCGATTTGGTGTTTGAAATAAATGTTTGGAAAATAAATTTGGAATTTGAAATAAATTTGGAAATCAATTTGAAAGTTGATTTGGAGTTGAAAGTGAATATTTGAGAAATCGATTTGAAAATCGTATAAAAAGTGAATATTTGGGAATGTAAATTCAAAATGGAATTTATAAAGGAAAGGGAAATTTGTTTCAAAATAAACACTGAATTATTTTAAAGTGTGGAAATAAATTTACAAATTTGGGATGTAAATTTGAAATAAATCGATAAGGATTTATTTAATTGGTTTAAATGAAAGTGATTTGAAATTTGTATTCAAATGGTTGAAGTGTAAACCATATCTCGCGAAGATATTTGAAATTTAATAATTTGGGAAAATTATTTAAATTGGTTGATTGTTGTGAATGTTGTTGATAGTTACATAACCGACTATCAATATTTGCCTTTGAAATGGCACTTGAATTTGTTTTTAAAACAAACGCTCATTATTCGGTTAAGCCGGGAGAGGACTTTGTGTCATATAACGCATTTCGAATAGTGATACGTCGTGAATGGATAACATTTGAAGACCGATGTAAAGACCGGTGTGAAGACCAGTTATTTTCGAAAATGAAAGGACAACCTGTCGAATGTCTTTGCACCAAGTTGCTCCGGTATAGAGATTTATATCACTCTTCTTGTGATGGGAAGTCCGAACGTGATTAGTGAATACCCGGATTACAAGGGCTTCTTTGGAAGTGCCTTCGGTTCCGTTTGATCCCGGAACGGACTTGTATGGATGTGTGTCTGACGTTACACTTTGAGATGTAAAGATGGTTTCTATCAAATACATTTTTGTTGGTGGCGGAGAATTTATTCTCTTAGCTTAACACCCTTCTCTGAGACGTACGAGCTCAGAGGTTATGTAGTTGATGGTTACTAGTGATACATTCCCAATTTGGTAATGTGGCATACGAAGTGTTGTTGATCATTTGTTGATCAAAGCATGGCTTTGTGAAAAAGCGTAGCTTTATGGACGAGACTTCGTCGAGCCTCACAACCCGGTAATGGTCGAAACAGGAATGTTGCGACAAGGTTTTTAGGGGTCGCGCCCCTAGGGTATGTCATTTCCTTTTGGATAAAAGGTGATATCATGGTATGGAGCCCAGATATTTTACCTATGTTGATGCTGCAAATTTATTATACTTTGTAGTTGTTGCTTTGTGGTTGAGGATCCTCGGATAAAGGTCGTTAACGACCGGGGGATGGCATAGCTTGTGTGTTAGCTACCTAGTTACAGCTGTACAGCGTGAGGTAGCGTCGGCCTTGTGTTTGCAGAGATCCGGTTAGGTTCTCGGGGCGTCTTTCCAGAGGCGTTTCCATTTCGGTGTAAGGAAGTTCCTTTGCATGACCATTTGTTGGAAAATCCAAAGAAACAATACGAACCTTATACGGTTTTAGTTGTATAACCTGCTATGGAATGTGGCGGTAACCTGCTATTGAACATAGTAGCTATAGTAGGCATAAGTGCGGAATGCCTATGTTGGCTAAGATTAATATTATACTTTCGAAATGTTTTCTACACTATGCACTAATAATAATAATAATCCAATGATTTTGCGTAGTAAGCATGTTTGACTATCATAAGGAGAAATCTCCTCCAATTCTGCGTTTGCATTGTGTGTATGGCGGGAGGCCTTATGGTAGTTTCATTTTCCAAAAGCATTGCGAATTTGCTTTATTTTCTTTGTGAAAATAACTGTTTTACGATCTTAAACCAGTCACCATGACTGACTCGGAGTTTATTGTTCCCTTTCTAAACTCTAGGTGCCCATAATTTTCCACACGGGCAGCCTAGAGTTATGTTTTCAGGATATTCTGGATATTCTGGAGCTTTGGAGATGAGCTGGATGGCGAGACGTACTACCGTACTTGTTTATTTATTCTGCTGTGTATTCTGTGTGAGGACAAGTTTATATAACTGTCCATTGTTGTATTGAGTTGTATATTGACTCTGATTGATGTATTGTATAAAACTGATATAGTTCTTTGTTTAAAAGAATAGTGATTATCTATTATATATTGTTCCGCTGCGAATGTGAGATTCTGATATTATTTCTGTTTCTGTTTTTCTGTTCTTTCTTTTCTTCTGTCTTCTTCTACCTCTTCTTTTTAACCCTAATGGTTCGGTTTTCCGGCATTCGATTGCGCGGCATTTGATACAGTGGACGTATTAATGTCGACTTTCGAGCGTCGAAAGATCGCAACCGTTACACTATAAGTATATGTTATAAAGGAAGTTTGTCCTTTTGGTTTGTTTTATAAATTATATATATATATATTTTAGAACTTTATATATATTTTACAGTTGGTATGTATTAGTACATATGTGTTATATATAAATATATATATATATATAAGTAGACATGTGTTGGGTTTCCAAAATATACATATATGTATTATATAAAGAGATGTATACATATCTGCTTGTTGCATGTATATATATTAAGTATGTATATGATTTGGACGCTTATGGCCTGCACATATTTATAATGAGTCTGCACATATATATTTATGTATTGCATCAGCATACATTTTGAGTAACAGGCATGTAGTTGTTGCATATATAAATAGCTTACATATATTTGTTTATATATATATATATACTATTTTGTATTTAAGATTGATTTTTTTAAATACTAATTTTATAATAAACATTGTTTTAAATATAACATATAGTGTTTATATTTTATCAGTCTTAAACTTTTGGTCTATTGGTTGATTACATAAGTCATATAATTATATATGTTAAACTGTTAAGTTTTAAATGTATTGATTCAAAATTTATTATTATATATATATATTTGACTTTAATATTTGAGTTTGTTTAAACAAGGATTTTGAAATACATATATATTTAATTTAATATATGTTTGAATTTAGCATATGATTTATATATATATAGTTATATATATAAGTTCACTTATATTATTTATCTTCATCGATCCAGTCTGATTTGATTTCATCAATTCCTATTTATCAATTTTGCTCGCCAAATTCACGTTCAATCTAGCTTTGCTTTGGATTCGTAACTCATCTCATTCTCGTCCATCTCTAGCCTCGAATGGTGAGAAATCACTCACAATTAACGTTCTTATATATATTAAATTAGATTTCAATTGAAACAACAATTGAAATATGCTGCTGTTAGTTATTTACATTGCTAGATATATGCTATTATCTGTATTTGTTCACCTGTGACATCTGACACCATTATCTGTTATTTATATTGATGATATATGCATGTTATATTATTATCATATCTGTTATCACTCTGCAAGTTCCCTGTTCGTATAGAATTCCCTATGGGTTGAAATGATACATACCCGAACGATCTGAAGAATAGGAGGAAATCATTATGGGTTAAATGATAAACCCAAGCGATTTTCATTGAATTGAATTTGGGATTGCAGGTTGAAATGATATATACCCATAGATATTTAAATTGCCAATTGAAATGATAAATATATGTATCACTTGACCATATGATAGAGAATTATATATAGACACTGTTGGTCTATATATATATATTGAAATGATTTCAAAGGTTTAAAAAGATATATATATGGTTTTATATAAATATTGATTTTTAAATAAGTATATCTAAAGGGTATTTTATATATAGTTAAATTTTTGATTTTTAAAATTATATGTTTTGAAAATTTTAAAATTTTAAGTTAGTTTTGAAATTTTAAATTTTAAGAATTTACTTATAATTTTACTATTTTAAATATGTATAAATTAGTTTTAAATATAGAATAAGTTTAATAATGAGATTAAAGTTTAATAATAAGTTTGATTTTATATATATAATATGTTTAAGTATTTATTTAAAATTATATTTTAAAAATAGATTTTATAATAATATTTAATTTATTTGTAATTTGAGGTTTTATTTAAATGATATTGGATTTATTAAGTGAATACTTCAAAACTAAATAACAGTGAAGTTAAATTAAGATATATATATAAATTATCAAATTTAGTTTTGAAATATTGAATATATAAAGCTTTGAATTATATTTAAACTGAAATGGTTTATTTTGTGGTCCAAATTTGTATTTGAACTCGATAAAATTTGAATTATTGAGTAACTGAATTGAATTGAAATTGATGAATTGAGAATGAATTAAATTGAATTTTGGAATTTGAATTAATTTGAATCAATTTGTGAACTTTGAGGAAACTATTTTATTATATGAAGTATTTAAATTATATATTTTTTTCTTTATAAATTATTTCAATATATAATTATTTTAATATAAACTATTTTTAATATAAACTACTTTAAATAAAACGATTTTTAATATCTATTAATTACTTTAATATAAACTATTTAATTTATAACTATTTTATATACAAATTATTTTATTATATTAACTATTTTATCTATAACTATTTTAAATATATATACTATTATTCATATCTAAACTGTTTAAGACGGAAGTGTTATGGATTTCAAAGTATTATGATTTCAAAAGTTATATCTTCAAAGTGTTATGATTTCCAAAGTGTTATAATTTCAAAGTGTTAAAATTTCGAAGGGTTATAATTATGGAAAGTGATGTGATTTTGAAATGAATATATTTTAAGGGAATAATGATATCAGATTTGATATGGTTTTGAAAGGGAAATGATATTTTGGTTTTGAAGTATAAACTATTTTGAAATTACCGTGGTGTTATGATAACGTTTGGTTGTTAAAGAGACCGGGATCGGTTATTGTCATACTCTCTGCCAATACCGAAAACCACTTTAACAACCATGTACGCGGTGGAGATTCTAGAATGAAGTAGGATGGTGACGACGATCCTATATGAGGTATATACGTGAACCTAACTCCCGTGAGTTAGCATAAGGTGGCTAAAACATGAGCAATTGATGGGCCAAGTGAGGTAGCTCCTCCGATCGGACACACTTCTTCGATTCCCATTCTATTACTTTGTGATTGATTTGGTGTGCACCTTTGATTTGGGAGTGTGGCTCGAGGTAGGCGGTAGTTGCGGCTATGCGTTACCACCGTCCTGGAAGTGTAATTGGTATATCAACCCTGGCATTGCCTAGTGGTGCCGTGTCACCTACCTTATCAAGACTACTACGAGTTTGTTTTGTACCATACCTATGGAGTGCCCTCTGACGACGCCCAGTACAGGGGAGATTACGGTACTGTATAGACTATGGGAATATAAAAATGTGTTAAGGGGGATATGGGTAACACCTTAATGCTATTTTAATAGTTTACTTTACTATAGACATATTATAATAGCGTATTGTACTACATAGTAGATAGTTCTACGGATCCTTAGAGGATGGGTATCCCAAACATCCTTTAAGTTACTTGTATTTCAGTTGATATTTCACTTGAGTTGTATTTATTGATATAAGAATGTTAATCCTGACTCGAGTGTTTTGTGTTTTGCTTTATGCTCGGGTCAGCTGAGTGTCACAGCATTTGAGACTCACCTTTGGAGTTGGAGCTTCGCTTAGAGATCCATCCATCTATTCAGCTTGAAGTTATTCAGTTGATTCTTGGGATATATTCAGATCTTGTATTTGACTATTGTATTGAGACTTCTATGTATTCGAGACTTCTGTTGTATCTAGTTTTAACTCTGTTATATATATAGTAGCTTCATGAACTACTATTCATTTGTTTCCGCTGCTTATTGTTATATTACTCTGTGTTTGTGATTTTGTGATTGATTTATTTACTGTATATGATTAGTTTTGCCGAATATAAATTAACAAATCTGATATTTTGAGCAATTCAAGTCTGACATGTGTGGATGTGAATGGCTAAAAATACCTGGATGTTACAAAAGTATCCAGCTAAACCTGGGAAAACATGCTCGGTCTGACCCAAGCATTACATGGAATAACGCCCAGGTCAGTTTGGTAAACCATTGTGAGTAAAACTCGATAACAAATAGCAACCAAACTGGTTTCTACATTTGAAAACTTTCAAACCAAGGGTATCTTGTAAGACCACACCGCACATAAAAACGGATGGGTTTTACCTCACGATAACCAAAACATTTTATATCAAAATCCAGTGATATTATCATAGTGTCTAGGTTTGAAGTAAATAGATAAAATAGCTGAAATGCTTGCATCTCACATTCCAACATACTAGGTTCTACAATCGAAAACGTAAGGCATGTATCGGAGATTGGATCCCAACAATGGCAAGGTAAGGGACTACCTTCCGATGATACACCTCTAGAAAATGCACTGATGCTAATAAGGAGCCGGCTGCCCCTTTAACTTGGAAAACCGGATTACCTCACCTCCTTGACACCAAGGTCTTATACTACCATGATATTTGGGCGCAAACCAACTCTAAAAGGGACATCTAGAATGGGGTGACCGCTCCTAATGATAGCTAACCACATAACTCTTTTGCATGCCCCGTTTTTTCCATTCCTCCGGGTTGTGAGGCTTGAGGCTATGCTTTACCTGTCTAAATCGCAATCCATCTTGGAATGCTAACACTGCCCTCCAGACGTCAATGCAACGCCAGCATTAATCCATACAAGTTCATTTTGGGTATGAACGAAACCGAAGGCACTACTTCTATTACATCCATTATGGGGAATCCCTCCCATTGAAAATAGAAAGTAGCTCTTGCACTTTAAAACTCCATCTTCGATTCCATGCTCTTCAAGATGACTTCAATACGAAACGTTGAGTTGGATCGAAGTGGTTTTCGGATAACATATCTGATCCCAATCTCTTCGAAACAACTTTTGACAGTCTCGATAAACTCAACCCTGGTTCTTTAGGAAATGAATAGACAACTGACAAGAGCGAAGTTTACCTCCTAACCATTTGTGGACAGATTTCCTTATCATTCGTCCTAGAAGAACGAAACGAGTTTTTACGTACAATATAGTACCTTCGACGGTAACTGTAGCATATAATTCCCGCGTTTCTCCTAGATATTTCAAAAGTTACATTTTGGGTCCATCTTCGATAGTCGGTTATTTAACTATCAAATAAACAAACATCCAATCATGGTTTAATTTCCATATAGGATCCACTAAGCCTTTATTAATTCTCTTTTATTAAAAAAACACTTTATAAAACTTGATTAATTTTTTTTTTCAAAACACTATTTGCAAACTTCTTACATTTCCTTTATACTTGGAAAAACATTTTTATACCTATCTCAACGGTATAAGTATATTACCAAAACATTTTACTTTTCATGCCATGAAAACAAAATTATATGCTTATCTTATTAGTATAAGTATATTTACAAACTTTTCAAAGTTTTCTTCTATCCAAATCCCTACATTTCTTCCAAATAAAACATTCTACTTATCCTTTACCAAAAATTCCCTTTTTAAAAGCAGATCTTATATTTCAATTAACTTATAACTTTCAAAATAAAGTTATAACCAAATTCTATAAACCTTTAAGTTAATTTATAAACTTCTTTCCAAATCACTGAAACGATTTATAAACCTTTTTCCTATTTTTAAAACTCTTTATATAAACCTTTCTATACGCCTTTTTAAAATATTCTTTACAGATATCATTTACAAACATCATTTGTAAAACACCTTAGTAACCCTTTTCGTTAGTAGAAACCCTATAAACAAGTTATCATTTTATAAATACCTTTATAAGAAAAATATACCTCGAAAAACCATTTATAAATCCTTAGCCTCAAATTGATTAAAGAATTAAAGTAAATTCAAAACCATACTTTATAAATTCCAAATGAGGCTCAGCAGTCCCAATAATACTAATTTAAGTTACCATTTAATTTCAATTTGATTCCCAAATCACATAACAATTATTCACATAAGCTACCATATATGTAAATACAGTTCATATCCAATCAGGGAATAACACTTCAATATAACTAATTGGCATATACAAATTCAAATAACATAACACGGAATGGTGATTTATCATGCTAAATAGATGTCCAAACAAATCAATTAATTTATAGTAGACTGGAGATTTATTCTACTTAACACATGTCCACACAATCGAATCACTTACACTATAGCAGAATGGTATTTTGTTCTACTAACGGATGTCATTTAATTCTCCTAATCATATGGGTTACTTAAGGGTCTGGACCATAGATCATTTGATATGGAATCGATTTACTTTGAAAAATAAAATTGATTAAACACATTCTATTTAGTTTTAAAATCACCTTTGAAAAGTTAAAAGTGTATTTAATTAGCTTAAACCCTAACTAAATCTTAATTAATCCAATTTAAATCAAGATTAAATCATAATTAAACTCTAATTAGGCTTAATGAACTTGATTAAGTACTAATTAACTTCCTAATGCAACTTGGTTAAGGTTAAGCCAAATTGTTTAAGAGTTAAACCCTAATTAATTAAATAACCCATTAAATAAATAAATAAATAAATAACCATTAATCTTAATTGAATAATTATTAGTCACTTAATTACTTCTTAACCCTATTAATCACTAATTAAAACTTTATAAATCAATTTATAGTCATTAACTTAACTTAAATGATGATTAACCTCTAATCACCTTCTTAATTACCAATTAAGTGCCAATTACCTTTTAATTAACTAATTAATTAATTAAATACTTAAATTACAAACTTAATTATATTTTTAATATTACTAATTAAGTTTGAAAAACTTAGTATAAACTAATTTCAAAATAAAACAAATTTGAAATAGAAATTCAAAGCTTTGCTGAACTGCATCCATAGCGACTATCGCTATGGAAGTGGTTCGTTCGAACATATTCTTAGTTAACCGCTTCACAAACCCTTACTTTTTCATGATTTGAAACATACCTTAGAAAGTTTTTTTTTTAAAAAAAACTTTAAAACTAAAGCTACAAACTTTAATCCATTTCAGAACTTTAAACTTCGAAAACAAACTTCGATTCCAACCAGATCTCATAACCGTCGCAATTACACAAAGTGGATAACTTTGTTTACCAGCCTCATGCCATATCTCATGCTTTACAATCAACATATTACTAACACCTACCATCTTCATCATAGATTGCAAGTATACATCCATATATACATGCTTACTAACTTTGTAATACAACATCGATTTCCATAACCAAATCAAAGTAAAATCAACCATCCAAATCATAATCAAACCACATGATTATCTTTCAACTTCTACGCTACATAATCACCATATATAGTGACATAAATAAAATTACCATTTTCATTTTAAAAAACGAGTAGTTTACTCACCAAATTAACTTCCGCAAAAGCAACATGAACTTAAGCTAAACTTGCCAACGACCGCCTAGCTTTGAAGGATGAAGGCTTTAGGTGCTAGAAACCCTCAAAATGGGTTTGGCCTAGGTGTATGTAGGCTCGGCCAGAGGTGTGGGGGTGAATGTGGAGTAGTAGCTTGAAGGTAGAGGAGCTTCGTGTTATCATCGATTTGTCGAAAATGAATCCAAAATTAGGTCATTTTTCCACTAGTTTTTGGGGCACCAATTCACGGAATTTGGAAAAGTAGTAAAAAGGAAATTGTAGAAATTTATTTTCTTTATCATTTCAAAAAATAATCACTCATTTTCGATTGGTTTTGAAGAAGTTATGATCAAAAGAAGAAGGGTAATTTTCGGACTTGAAATTCTAGGAGAAAAATTACTTTGCAAAGATTAGGTATTTTGACATAGCTATTCTTGAAATTGGAAAAATTGGTCAACTAGAATGTTGTAGCCACGGAAATTTTAGGTGATTTGGAAAGAAGAAGATCACCATTTGAGTTTTGAATGAAGAAGTTATGGTAGGAGAAATAAGTGGTAACAATGAGAGGAGGTTGGTGCTATTTATAAGCTCCTATGTCATCACTATGTGAAATCAAATCAACATCTTTCCTCCCTCTCATACATCACATCTCTACTCTCTAGTCACCTCATCCATGTAATTATGACTAATGATGATTTATTATAAAAATATTCAAGATGTGACAATACTTATATATATAATGTTTATTATTTTTAAATCTATGAGCTGTCACTCTCTTTATATATATATATATATATATATATTATTTAAAAACTATGAATTGTCACATCATTCTCTATATATATAAGTTTAATTACTAGTTAAAGCTAAGATGTGACAAGATATGATGATGGTTAATGATTGCAAAATCTAAGATGTGACAATGCTATATATATATATATATATATATTTACTTATATAAATTGTTTACATTACAAAAAAAATTCCTTTTATAACGCCAAGTAATAACGCGTTGTTTCATTGTGTTATTGTTTATTCTAATTTCTTTTATTTACAGCCTGCCTTTGTTGGGTAACGCTTTCTATCCCCAAATGTTTCTTTTGCCGCCTCCTTGTCCAATTATTTTGCTCTTTCCTCCTCAGTTTTCCCCCTCTTCTATTCTTCCCTCTTCCCTCTTTCTCAAACTATTTCTTCTCCTCAAATACAAAATCGGCAGATCCCAATCGTCGTCCATATTTGCACGCTTTGAAATGGTAGCCTCCGAGGACGCTTAGACCTAACATTTCATTCTCATATTTAAACGTATCGTTCTCATTTTAGGGTTCTTGGCCGCGTCCAAGGTTATTTTCACTTTCTTCTATATTTCAGGTATGCTTTGCTTAGTTTAACAATAATTCAATCATCGTCGTTAACAATATTATTGGGATTATACTTTATAGATCTTTCCTCGCGAATATGTTTGCTTTTGTTTTGACCCATTTTCGCACTTGTTTTATTAGCATTCAAGTATCTTTTAAATGAACAGTTTGCTTTCAATTTTTTGCTTGTAATTCTTCATCTGTTGTATTAATCTGTTTTCTGGGATATGGTATCACAAAATGGACCAGGACAGAAAAGTTGGGCTATTCTTTAATTTCAGTTGCCTAGTCTGTTTGATCTTTAATGAGTTGGCAACGTCAAGCATTTTTTACCTGAATTTATTTACTTGGCCAGATCCTAATGTACAAATCTTGATTCTCTTTAGTTGTCTGAGTTACTGGGAGTAGAAATTTATGCTGAGTGGATAAGATTGGTAGCCGAGTTCACGACAAGATCTTTACAATCCTGGCAGGTTTAATTTTCTTTAATAACGGGATTTCCTTTTGCTAGTTTATTGGAATGCACTAATAGTACTTTTTTTCCAGTGGGCCAGCAGTAGTGTTTATTATCTACTAGGAATTTGGTCTAGATTGGTCATGTCTGTGCCATACCTGAAAGGCGATTCACCAAGCCTTCTTGATCAAACTATTCCTAAGATCACTGATGGTTTCATTACCTCTAGGTTTAATTCTGTTCAGGTATGCTGGTCTTTATAGTTTTTTCAAGTAAATCGATAAATGCTAACTCAGAAATAAGTGTGAATGACAGGCTGGTTTCACTGATGATTCTGAGAATCCGTTGGACAATGTTGAAGTTCTTCAGGATCAATTGGAGTGTTTTCCTTACCTTTGTAGATTTCAGGTTAACACCACATATTTTCTCTTACACACACTTACAATACATAACGTGTATTCTGATAGACTATTTTGCTTTAAGAAGCTTTTTTCATAATTTTTACTTTCTGAGTGAAATCGTTGTTTACTCAAATTTTCAGTATGAGAGCAGTAGTCTATGCATCATTAACATCATGGAGCCTATTCTGCAGATATACATAGTACGTCATCTTATGCATGGATGAAGAGAAATGTGTGATTTCATGTGCATGTGTGTTAACATAATAATAAATATTCTAATCAGGAAAGAGCAAGCTCAATATCTCCAGCAGAAGTTGATGCCATTTCTGTTATTGAAGGACAACTTGCATGGATGGTTCATATTATTGCTTCAATTCTTAAGATTAGACAAACTACTGGTGTCAAGTATGACTATATAATTTGTTGTCTAATGTTCATTCGATTATCGTAAGGCCAAGAGTACTTAAATATGATTGTTCAATTTTCCACTCAGTAATGAGCCATCCCAAGAGTTGCTTGATGCAGAGCTTGCAGCTCGTGTTTTACAATTGATAAATGTCACAGACGGTGGATTGCACTCTCAGGTATCACTATACAGTTGTAATCCTTACCATGTAGTATTGGTAAAGTAAATATAAGAATGATGTTGCTCCTTTTGCTCTCATTGATGCATGTGTAATTGAGTATCATGAACTCCCAATTGCTAATTTTACTGTATCAAATCTGTTGAATAGATAAGTAGGTTTTGTAACTTTGAACAGTTGAACTGTTGTGGATGTTACATAGTGTGGATTGATGTTTTTCAAAGTTTCTTGATGTTGTTTACAAAAGTTAATAATAATGATAATAATAAAAGGAGGAGGTGGTAGTTACAATTGACATACCAATTTATGATGCCCATTTTGGTGACATGGATGTATTCCTAGATATATTATTGCCCCCCCCGAAAAAATTGGTTAGTGGCTTTTTCACCAAACCACTCTTTCAAATGTAATGCACGTGTCTAAAATACTACAGTCTTGGATGCATGAGTTTTCCTTATAATTACGTTTTTAATTATAATTATGTTGTTTAAAACCAACTAGAGCTAACACCCCTTAAGTTCAGATGGACACCCAACAAATTTCCATAATTTTTTCTTGAAAGATAGATATCAACGAATTAAGAATACAGTATTTAACTAATAAGAATCTGGACTATTATCAAGCATTTACGTACATTATGTATCAATTATTCAAGTATTGTGGACATTAATCAGACCATATCACATGTTCTACAATCATTAAATATAAACCCTGTGCAACAAAATAAAGGAAACAATCGAACATATTAATACATGTTCACATAAAAAACAAGTATTAATACGTTCAGTAGCGCTCATCTATTCTTGTTGGGATATATCAACACTTGAAAATGCCTAAGAAATAAGATGTAGTTGAGTAATTTTGACAGTTTCAACGGTGTTAAAAAAAGTAATTATATAGTAATTTGTAGTGTTTATTTACCGATGTGATATGATATATTTCCAACAGTCCATGTTATTTGTTAATATGGTTTAAAATGATATATTTGTAGTATTAGTTATCTTTGTCCTTTGCATATGAAAACCATTTTATTCCACTTTGATTGCTTAGATAGTATTGTGGAATAATTAAAAAAAATAGGACAGCTAGCTTTTAGAGTAATTGCTCAAAATTAGTAAATAATATATGATAGTCTGTTCATTTCCATTTTTTTCTTAAGCTAGGATATCTTTGGTTTTTATGAAACTATCTATTAACTTAACTTTTGGCTGTAATTTTCTTGACTTGCTAGTTCTTTCATGATAATCTGTTCATATGTTTATATGTGAGCTCTTTTTTAGTTGTACAGCACATTTTTCTGAATGATGTTATTAATTGCATCATTACAAAATCCATCAAACATCCATTCGGTTGTTTGCAGTCTCGTGTTCTATGAGAAATACAGTGGATAAATAAGTGATTGTTTATTATCATAACTATATTCTCTTTAGTAGTCTGTTCAAATTCATACCGATACGTTCATGTTACTTTAACCGCTTTCCTTATTAAATTTTAGTGGCTTAAAGTTTTATAAACACATATATGATACTTAACTCGTTACAGACATAGTTTTATACACTCCAAGATATTGTATTTTTGAAAAAGAGAAGTTCAGTTGTCAAGTGATATAAAATTGGACAGAATTTTGTCTCAGGTGAGCAATAAATAAGATGGTCGCCAACGTCTGTGGACAGTTTTTTCATGATATGTTCTGTTGTCAAGTGATATGTATTCGATAAAATAATCACTATAGCTAGGTCTTTTCAGTGTTAACTCATTTCTCGTTTCCATTTTTTTCACAGGAACCAGACCTGCACATATTGTAATATAATCCAGGTAAAATTCCTCGCTCATGCTTGTCTGTCATATTACCTGAAATAGATGGGCAGGAGAATTTGAGAGTTACTACTAACACACACACATGTATGCATGCATGTGCACGCTCACATACACAGCTGAATTAGAATGATAATAATTGACTAAGTTTAGAATGATAATAATAATACATAGTTCAGTTTGCTTGAGTAGTAGTTTTGATGAAGTGGATCCAATGAGGTTAAACTGAGTGGTACGGAGCTGAGTAGTTTTGGGGTAGTTAAAGACTGATTTGGTCTGATAACGAAAAACTAGGTTCCATGACTGTTTTGGGATAGTTAAAGACTGATTTGGTACGGAGGGAAGTTTCTGTAAAAAGATGTTTGAAATTATGAAAGAAACATCGTTGGAACTTTCCCTTTATTAACTTTACAACTAGATGAAAAGTAAAGAGAATAATTTAGTCAAAATGGTTACAACATTAAATTATTTTTGACTTTCTGCTTTTGCGCATAATGGCAGAGTTAAAGGACGAGCTCCCAGATTCATTTTTATGTCAGATACCAGACTGCGGCCATCTTCCCCATGTTGAGAGGCCAAAGTTGGTTGCTGATCTCGTAAGCCAGTTTCTTAAAGAAGGTTGTGTTCCTATTTTAGACAATACGCCTTTATGTTCACAAACTGTTGCCTCCAAATAAGTCCACATATATATTTATTGCCAAGATACTTAAGGTTTATGTCACGTTTTGTGGATTTTTGTTCATGACTTAGGAGACTGGTGGTTATTTGTAAACTAAAGAATTCGATCTCTTATTTGCAAGTGATGTATGGTTGTTTATTATACAATGTACTGTTGATCATCTGTAAAACGTTTTGTTGATGTATGGTTGTTTATTTGCAAGAGATTAAGAATGTTATGATTAGGAGGTAGAATATCTTCTTTCCCATCCATTGTCTGGACCTAGAAATCAGTAGAAAAATTAATCATGACAAGCACTATAGCTTATAGTCGGCAGGGGAAAGTTGACAACTTTTCCTTTATTCCATTGAGATTTAGCTGTATTATAGCGGCTATAATGAGTTATTAAATAAATATTTTATAGCGGAAAAATGGTGTTATAAAGATTTTCAGTTCCGTTGAGAGTTAGCTGTATTATAGCGGCTATAATGAGCTATTGAATTAACGTACCATAGCGGCGAATTTGCATTATAAAAATAAACTCAACCATAGTGGCATATTTTGTGTTATAAATATTCAACAGTTTTTTATAACATGTCGATATACAGTGCTTATCAAACCGCTATGGTTGTGATTAATAGCGGCTATATGCCGCTATAAAAGACACTTTTTGTTGTAGTGTTATTATTTTTAAAACTATGTCTTGTCACAACACTTACTAATCCAAATTAACATAAGATAATTTATTTCTAAGTGTATTATTATCTAGTTTATTAACTATTATATATATGTATATATAGTGCATAAAGACGAACAACATTCCCGACAACTTTCCAGTGTCGAAAGGTCAAAATTTCGAAAAACGTTCTTCGGTCACATTTTTTGTTTTTCTACGAACTATTTAATTTGGAAAACAAATTTTGAAAACGATTTTACAATCATTATTAATTAATTAAATTGAGTTTATTTTCATTATAAAACCTATATATTGAATATTTAAAATTAATTAAATATTCACTAATCAAAGTAGTGAAATTTCGAATCGTTACACTCTTTCCCCCTTAAAAGAATTTCGTCCTCGAAATTACACCTCGACCTATCCGAGAAAACACTTAACACTATACATCGGCTCGTATGATGTACATAGTATCGCTCACTCGATTCTCTAGTGTGGACTCCGATCAGGCTCCTTGATTGGAACCTTTATTCTCCTTACATAGTTGTAACTATGATAAAAAAATTTGGTCCCACACCAAGAACCATCATCAAGTGCTCGCCATCAAAAGTCGAGTAATAGATCCTTATTCGGAACGGTGCAACACCTCAAATCCATGTACTCAAATCTTAGATCACTCTATATGGAAAGAGAAATGATCTACGTCCAACTTCGAAACTTACTTAATCGGTCCTCCTTAATACCAATTCCATTTCCACTAAATTATTTATAAAAACATTTCATAAACTACATTGGTTCAACTTGGATGCTACTCCACTGCATCCTAAGACCATATATCCCTATCTGATTCCATTATTCCATTTCGAATTTATCTCTCAAGGAAACTCAAGATCCAAATACCTGGATTTTATTCAAAACTTTTTCAAATAAAACACTATATTTCAATCATAGAAATATATATTAATAGCCCGAGTAACTCCAAAATGATACTAAGGAACTGGGTACTACCAAACAGTATCCTACATTCCCTTACCAAGAAGGGTAATACTCAAGAAAAGTGTTTACCATCTGAACACATTCCTTTCCCATTTTAAGTTATTTTCGAGCCACTCAAACTAGTTAACTTAAAAATATTCCTTTTATTTCAAAATCTCATTTTTGGAATAATACTTTACATTTTCCAACATAACATCTATTTCCAACTTACTTTGGGTTCGTTCGGGTTGACCTTGTTTTGACTGTACAATGATAAAGAGAATAATTTACTAAGTGCGCTACAATGTTCGCCTAGACAAACATCTGATCGTTACTTAGAAGATTATTTCGATCATCACAAAAAAATCAAGGCTCATTCCCCCTAACGAATCCAAAGAAAATACTTCCTTCTTAACATTTTCATTTCCAACAAATTTTTTTTTGGAACCAAAATACTTCCAAATAATACTAGTATCACTTTCCAAAACCTTGAAAATAATTTTTCAAAAGCACCGGGATTTAAGTTCTCAAGTTTTCAACTGAAATTCTTTTTATTTAAAAGACACATCTTATTTTGTCCATTTCAAAATATTTATTTCCAAATATTCTAACCTTTAATAAATACCCTTTAATCGAATCAATTTTTAATCCAATATTAATATCGAATGCCTCATAGTCAAATTGTGAAACTTAATTCATAAGGTGTTCGTTTCAAGTTTTTCCCAATTCCTATTTACCCAACCCATATCTTAAAAAGGAAACTTCCTATACACACTGACCATAGTCAATGCTCAATTGGACAAACATGACTAAACAAGCCTTAAATGATAATAATAACATATTATTATCTCCTAATACATCAACCAACTATACTATAATATTTTTGAAAATCATTCTTTTTATATATAAAACATATTCTAGTTAAATTTATTTCATTCACCCAATTCCAAAATAATACCGTGTCAACTAAAATTGTTTAAGTGTTTAGGAAATCCCTATCGATAACGTTGGCCAAACGCATCGACCAGAATTCTTAAGCCACTCAAAAGATCAAACAACACAATATAAAATTTTTTATATCACTAACAAATACACACTCTCGTATATATACACACACACTCAAACTCGTCCAAGTGTCTCACTAACCCTATCTTTGATGAGTCAAACCCCACTAAGCCAATGATCTTGCTTAACCTTCAGCTTTGATACAAAATGTAACGAATCTGATTTTTGACCTTCGAAAATCGACACTAATATGTCCACTGTATCACATGCCGAACATTCAAGTGCCGGAAATACCAATTTATAGGGCGAAAGAAGAAGGTAGAAGATAGAAGAAAACTATACAACACAGAATCTCACAACGTAGCGAATAATATATAATACAACAATGATCTTTACAAAAAGGAAATATCTTTATTCATATATACAATATCAGAGTACACTGGACTTATCCTAAATTTAGACAGTTATAGAAACCTGTCCTTATATTGAAAAACATACATACTCTATAATATAGTGGAAGAAAAATATACGTGAATAAGTCTTGACCATCCTGCTCCTCTCAAACTATAACATTCCTGATTTTTAGCCAAGTTTAATTTGATAATTAATTTAATTTTTGAAATTAAATTGTGGATTTAATGGTGATTAATATGAAAATTTCCAAAATAAATAGAGATATGTATTTTAAATAGGATATTGATTTGGAAATTCAATAGTAAATATGTTGAAAATAAATTAAATTTGAAAACTCTATATTTGTAAGGTAATAAATTTTTTTTTCTAATTTTAATATGTGTATATGAATATATATATTGGAAGTTATGCTTTAAAATATATTTATCTTTTGAAATTAATAAGTTAAGTAAGAGAAAATGTATGTAAATAAACATTTATTTATTTAAAGGTACAAAATATAAAAAGGTGTAAATGCAAGCTGAATCAAAACAAACCCAGGCTTCAGGCAACTCAAACAAAAGCCTGGGATCGAAATTAAAACCAAAGAGAATGAAAACCTGGAAGCAAACTACATACTAAATTCAAGTGTTCAAAATCTTCAACCTGGAAATCAAATAGCAAAGCAGATCATGCAAAGATATGTATTTAATTCAAACTAAAAGCTATCTAACTTAAATCAAATACAGGCTAGATCAAATAATCATCAGGTTTCAGATCTAAAACTCAAAGCTTGTCCTCTGTTCAACTGTCCAGGTGAGCAAACCCCTAAACTAAATCCTTTTATCTGTTGTTGCTTGTGAGCAAACTACCCTCTGATTCTGTTTATATATTGATATCAGTGATTGATATTTGGTTATGTTGTGAATTATGTTGTATAAGCGTAAATATACCTGTATATTTATGTATACAGGTAGAGATTGTTGTGTGCATAGATATATTCATCTCTCAGTTAAGTACAGGATTAAGGCCACTAAAACAAAAATTTAAACTGCTCTTTATATAATCAATATTAAAGCAAGATCATTGAAGATAAATTAATGGTATGAATGTGAACTTATTTTTAAAAATAATTCCAAGTAAAAATATTATATAAATATTGTGAAAATGGAAATTTACAGTAAAATCATTATATATCAGAAAATATCGAACCTTTAAATTTTGCAATATGATTACATAATTAAATTCGTATCATGAAATAATGATTTTAGATAAAGATCTCGTGGTTTTTAAGCAAGTAGATGTTGATCTCATGGTTTTTAAGCAAGTAGATGTTGAGAATTTCTAAGATGAACGGAAAAGGAAGTCTGGTCAAATATTGGTGGTCGCGGAGGTCTGGCATCTCGGGGTTGTGGCCAGAGGAGGATTGAAGGATGTAGATCATCGGAAAAATGGTGGGTGGGTTACTAGTCCACCGTGGCGACGGCTTTTGGTCAGAGTAGGGTTTAATACATAGTTTTAGTCGATGTCGGAAATTGGTTGGCTGTAGTGTCGTTGGCGCACCGGAGGAGATCGCACTAGGGGGAAATTATGCGTGAGGGTGTGAAGTGGTTCTGGTTTGACTAGCGTGGCTCTAGATGGTCGGAGGTGATGGCGCGGGGGAGTTATGTTGATCAAATTTTGTTCCAGGTTGGGTTCCTATGAGCTAGATGTCGTTTTTGTGATCGATGCTTGGATCTGGATAGTCGGATCGATATTGGAGGTCGTTGGCGACTAGTTGATGGACGCGGCGCTGGTCGAAGATGACCAGAATTCGCGTGCACGTGCACGAGTGAAATTTCGTGTGTCTGGGTTTTGTTGGTTTGGGGAAGACGAAGATAGCTCGTGGACGTGCTCGAAATTTTTTGTTATGGGCTCGAGTTTTTGTTCGGGGAAGTTTGGATGTTTGCTCAGGTTTCTTTTGATTAACCTGGTTTTAAAATTTAAAATGAAATCGGTACCAGGTTTTAAAAATATGAATGTGAAATATTATCCATATTTTAAAACTAGAAAGGAAACATGTCCAGGTTTAAATAGAAAGAAAATTTCTTTAACAGGTTTTAGAAAACATGTTCAAGTTTAAAAGAATTTTAAAATAAATAAGTTTTCAAAGAAATATAAATCAAGTTTCCAAATTAAATTTATAAATGAGTTAAAAAAACAAGTTTTCAATAAATTATAAAGTCATATGGTTTGAAGTTTAATTTGTTTTGGATTTGAAAAAAAATTTATATTAGGTTAATTAATTGAATTAATCTCTAATTGTTTTCAATATAAAATGATTTAATTAAGTGACTAATTAAGACTAATTAACTATTGTGATTAATTAATGTGATTAATTAATGAATGTAATTAATTAAAGGATTGATTACTTAATGAAATTAACTACTTAAAGTAATTAATAAAAGATTCTTACTTAATGTAGTTAAGGTATAATTACTTTGTGAAATTACATTAAAGGGTAATTAATTAATTAAGATTGATTAATGTAAGTAATTAAAGGTAATTAATTACTTAAAGATAATTACTTAATGAAAGTAATTAAGGATAATTAATTAATGATTAAAGGTTGATTAATCAAGTGATTAAAGGATAATTACTCAATGCAATTAATTTGTGATTTATTAATATAAGTAATTAGGGATAATCACTTATTATAATTAATTAAGGATAATTAATTAAATGGTAATTAATTAAGGGTTAATAAATATATTAATGTAATTAATTAAAGATAATTAATTAAAGGTTAATTAATAAATGATTAACGGTTAATTAATCAAAATGGTTTGTAATTAATTGATGTTAATTAACGAGTATTAGTAATTTATTCATAAGTAATTAATTTGGTTTAAATTAATTAGATAATTAATTGATCTTACTTATAGATGTTTGGATTGTATTGAATGCTTTAAATTATGTGATATCCCTGATGTGTGATATTCTGTGATATGATTTGAGCTGTGATGAATGTAATTTATTTATCTGTGATGAATCTATATTATTTACCTATGAATCTGTAAATGAAGATAAGCGTTATAGGATTATACCGGTTATCAATATTGCTATGATTGGATTGTGATGATTGATGATATTGCATTATTGTGTGAAACCCCTGGACTACACCATACACACACAAATATGGATTTCACGGGAAATCGGTTAAGTCACATATATTTGAATTTAATATTATTTTATTTAAAAGATGAATTTTGAATCCAAATGGTTTTGGAAATGGTATTGGGTTAAATATGAAAAGCTTTTAAAAAGGAAATTTGAAATTGAAATCTAGTTTGAATATATCTTGTTTAAAATTTGAAATTTGTTTTGGAAACATGGTTTGAAAGGGTTATACAAGTTATACAACAATATATATGGATCTTGAAACCATCTTTAAAGTATTTTAAAAAGTATTATTTTGGGAATTTAAAATTAACCCAAGTTTATACTTTAAAGATATAACTTGTGCATATGTAATCAGATTTTCCTGAAACGAAAGCTCTTGTTTTCAAATAATAATGGCTTTCACATAAAGAAAGGATTTCCAATTTGTGTTGAAAAGATTTCAAGTTTGAATTGAAACAGTTTTGAAAGCTATGAATAAATCTTTGTTAAAGATTTGTGAACTTTGTTTTCAATTTGAAGAGGATCTTAAAGGTGTATCTTTTATGTAAAAGATTTGAATTGTAAATAGTTTTGAAAGCTATGAATGAATCTTTGTGAAAGATTGGTGAACTTTGTAAAGTGAATCTTTTATTTAAAAGATTAAAATGGTAATTTGTTTAAACCATTTGAAAGAAAGGTTTTGGGTAATAAGTTGTGACTTAATTGAGATCCCAATATCCATATGATTTAAAATATGCGCTCATTATTCGGTTTAGCCGGGAGAGGACCTTTGTGTCATAAAACCCATTCTGAATTAATGATATGTCGAAATGGATAGCATTTGAAGACCGGTGGTGAAGACTGAGTATTTTCGAGAACGAAAGTATTACCCGTCGAATGTCTCTACACTGAGTCGCGCCGGTATAGAGATATCCATATGTGATGGGGAGTCCGATCGGGATTGTGAATACCCGGATTGCAAGGGCTTCTTTGGAAGTGCCTTCGGTTCTGTTCGAACCCGGAACAGACTTGTATGGATGTATGTTCGACGTTACACTTTGAGATGTAAAGCTGGTTTCTATCAAATACATTTATGTTTGGTGGGGGAGAATTTATTCTCTTAGCTTAACACCCTTTACTGAGACGTACGAGCTCAGAGGTTATGTAGTTGATGGTTACTAGCGATATATTCCCAATTTGGTAATGTGGCATACGAAGTGCTACTGATCATGTATTGATCGAAGTATGGCTTTTGTGAAAAGCGTAGCTTTGTGGATGAGACTTCGTCGAGCCTCACAACCCGGAAATGGTCGAAACAAGAATGTTGCGGCAAGGTTTTTAGGGGTCACGCCCCTAGGGTATGTCCATTTTCTTCTGGATAAAGGGTTGTATCATGGTATGGAGCCCATATATTTAACCTATGTGGTTGCTGCAAACTTATTGCTATGTGGTTGTTGGCGTTGAGAGCTCTCGGATAAAGGTCGGTTACGACCGGGGATGGCATACTTGTGTGGTAGTTACCTAGTTAGATCTTTGTTGCAGCGTGAGGTAACGTCAGCCTTGTTTGGCAGAGATCCGGTTAGGTTCTCGGGGGCGTCCTTCCAGAGGCGTACCCATTTCGGTAAGGAAGTTCCTTAGCCTGGCCACTGTTGGAAATCCAAAGAAACAATACGAGCCCTGTACGGTTTTAGTTGTATAACCTGCCATTTACTTATGGTGGTGACCTGCCGTTTGAATGGTAGCTATTGTAGGCATACTATGAAATGTGTATGCTGGCTAAGATTAATATTATACTTTCGAAATGTTTTCTGCACTATGCACTAATAATAATATCAAAAGGATTTTGTGTATCAAGCATGTTGACTATCATAAGGAGAAATCTCCTCCAAGTGTGCGCTTGCATTGTATGTGTGGCGGGAGGCCTTATGGTAGTTTCATTTTCGAAAAAGTATTGCGGAATTCTTTTTACTTCTTTTGTTAAGGATAAAACTGTTTTTGTTTGCTCATACCAGTCCCATGACTGACCTTGTTTAGTACAACGTGATAGGGGGTTCTCGCTTCACGTTTGGTGGCGAACGGGAGACTCTTACCCCTACATGTCCCTGGGGAGGGGTTGGCTAACCGAGCAGGTTGAGATTCGAAAGGATGGCAGTAAAAGCAAGGTCAGGGTATCAGTGTGTGCCACGGCAGAGGGCATCCGCTGTCGAGGGCCGAAAGTCGGGTCGTCACATTTGGTATCAGAGCTAAAGGTTGAGTAAGAACTTTAGCTATGGAGTATAACACATTAGGTAACTCATTAGAGATAGGGTTACAAATACCCTAGAATGAGTATATCCCTAAGATATCCGTCCGTATGCCTCAGTAAATTCTCTTGCTATTCATTGATAGTGAGTACGAGTGCAAGAAAAGGATGAGGTAGGGGACAGGGGAGTACCACTACAAATGGTCAATACACTGCAACAACAATGGAAACAATCTTTCCCTATCAATCTTCTTTGTCATCATCTGATTTCAAATTCTTTGATTGCTTCATGGCAGTTGCAAGGAATGAAGATTTGGTGCGATGGTGGCCCTATGAATCGTTATAGATAGGTTCCCATTTCATCGGTTTCCTATCAGCTTTTCGTTTTAACTTTAATGAATTTGAAATTTATTTGAAATAAATTGGTTAATTAAATATGAAGCTGAATTAAATTGAATTCGTTTGTCTATTCTTTGGGGTTCTGATGTATTCTACGAATGGTTGGTTATCCTTCGAACTAACCAATGCCCCTGCATATTTCGTAGATCATATGACCCGAATATTTCGTAAATTGTTGAATGAATTTGTCCTCGTATCTATTGTTGATATTCTGATTTGGTAAGCCAAATGCAGAATAGATATTCAGTTCGATCTGGAAAAATAATTCTCTATATTTGTGTTCATCTATTCTTTATTTGTCTCCCTGTTCTGCAAATTTCGAGGACGAAATTTTCTTAAGGAGGGAATTTGTAACATTCCTGATTTTTAGACAAGTTTAATTTGATAATTAATTTAATTTTTGAAATTAAATTGTGGATTTAATGGTGAATTAATATGAAAATTTCCAAAATAAATAGAGATATGTATTTTAAATAGGATATTGATTTGGAAATTCAATAGTAAATATGTTGAAAATAAATTAAATTTGAAAACTCTATATTTGAAAGGTAATAAAATTTGTTTTCTAATTTTAATATGTGTATATGAATATATATATATATATATATATTGGAAGTTATGATTTAAAATATATTTATCTTTTGAAATTAAAAAGTTAAGTAAGAGAAAATGTATGTAAATAAACATTTATTTATTTAAAGGTATAAAATATAAAAAGGTGTAAAAGCAAGCTGAATCAAAACAAACCCAGGCTTCAGGCAATTCAAACAAAAGCCTGAGATCGAAATTAAAACCAAAGAGAATGAAAACCTGGAAGCAAACTACAGACTAAATTCAAATGTTCAAAATTTTCAACCTGGAAATCAAATAGCAAAGCAGATCAGGCAAATATATGTATTTGATTCAAACTGAAAGCTATCTAACTTAAATCAAATACAAGCTAGGTCAAATAATCATCAGGTTCCAGATCTAAAACTCAAAGCTTGTCCTCTGTTCAACTTTCTAGGTGAGCAAACCCCTAAACTAAATCCTTTTATCTGTTGTTGCTTGTGAGAAAACTACCCTCTGATTCTGTTTATATATTGATATCGGTGATTGATATTTGGTAATGTTGTGAATTATGTTGTATAAGCGTAAATATATCTGTATATTTAAATATACAGGTAGAGATTGTTGTGTGCATGGATATATTCATCTCTTTGTTAAGTACAAGATTAAGGCCACTAAAACAAAAATTTAAACTGCTCTTTATATAATCAATATTAAAGCAAGATCATTGAAGATAAAATAATGGTATGAATGTGAACTTATTTTTAAAAATAATTCCAAGTAAAAATATTATATAAATATTGTGAAAATGGAAATTTACAGTAAAATCATTATATATCAGAAAATATCGAACCTTTAAATTTTGCAATATGATTACATAATTAAATTCGTATCATGAAATAATGATTTTAGATAAAGATCTCGTGGTTTTTAAGCAAGTAGATGTTGAGAATTTCTAAGATGAATGGAAAAGGAAGTTTGGTCAAATACTGGTTGTCGCAGAGGTATGGCATCTCGGGGTTGTGGCCAGAGGAGGGTTAAAGGATGTAGATCATCGAAAAAATGGTGGGTGGGTTACTAGTGCACCGTGGAGGTGGCTTTTGGTCGGAGTAGGGTTTAATACACAGTTTTAGTCGATGTCGGAAATTGGTTGGCTGCAGTGTCGTTGGCGCACCGAAAGAGATCACACCAGGGGAAAATTATGCGTGAGGGTGTGAATTTGTTCTGGTTTGACTAGCGTGGCTCCAGATGGTCTGAGGTGATGGCACGGGGGAGTTCTGTTGATCGAATTTGTTCCAAGTTGGGTTCCTATGAGCTCGATGTCGTTTTTGTGATCGATGCTTGGATTTAGATGGTCGGATCGATAGTGGAGGTCGTTGGCGACTAGTTGATGGACGCGCCGCTGGTCGGAGATGACTGGAATTCGCGTGCACGTGCACGAGTGAAATTTCGTGTGTCTGGGTTTTGTTGGTTTGGGGAAGACGAAGATAGCTCGAGGACGTGCTGAATTTTTTTGTTATGGGTTCGAGTTTTTCTTCGGGGAAGTTTGGATGTTGGCTCGAGTTTCTTTTGATTAACCTGGTTTTAAAATTTAAAATGAAATCGGTACCAGGTTTTAAAAATATGAATGTGAAATATTATCCAGATTTTAAAACTAGAAAGGAAACATGTCCAGGTTTAAACAGAAAGAAAATTTCTTTAACAGGTTTTAGAAAACATGTTCAAGTTTAAAAGTATTTTGAAATAAATAAGTTTTCAAAGAAATATAAATCAAGTTTCCAAATTAAATTTATAAATGAGTTAAAAAAAACGAGTTTTCATGTCACATACCGGATTTTTCGACTTTCGAAAATTCGACATCGATACTCACTTTATCGACTGCCGAGCAATCGAGTGCCGGAAACTCCAATAGTGAGGGTTTTAAGAAAAAGAAAAAGTAGAAGAAGAAGAAGATAGAAGAAAAAGAGAAGAAAGAAAGAAGAAGAACAACAGAACAACAACAGAAACAGAAAACAATATCAGAATCTCACATATCGCAGCGGAACAATATATAATAGATAATCACTAGTCTTTTAAAACAAAGAACTATATCAGTTTATACATACATCAATCAGAGTCAATATACAACAATGGACAGTTATATAAACTTGTCCTCATACAGAATACACAGCGGAATAAATACTATCAGATACAAATACTACGTCTCGTCATCCATCTTGCTTCCAAAGCTCCAGAATATCCAGAATATCCTGATAACCTAACTCTAGACTGCCCGTGTGGAAATTGGTGGGCACCCAGAGTTTAGAAGGGAAACAATAAACTCCGAGTCAGTCATGGTGACTGGTGTGAGATCGTAAAACAGTTATTTTTAAAATAAACAGGAATATTTTTAAAGTCAATTCGCAATGCTTTTGGAAAATGAAACTACCATAAGACCTCCCACCACACACACAATGCAAACGCAGAATTGGAGGAGATTTCTTCTTATGATAGTCAAAGATGCTTACTACGCAAAAATCAAATTCTTTTTGATATTATTATTAGTGCATAGTGTAGAAAACATTTCGAAAGTAGAATATAAATCTTAGCCAGCATAGACATTCCGAACTATGCCTACTATAGCTACCATCCAAACAGTGGTGACCACCATAAGTGAATGGCAGGTTCTACAACTAATACCATACAAGTGTCGTATTGTTTCTTTGGATTTCCAACAATGGTCAGGCTAAGGAACTTCCTTTTCCACGATGGGTACGTCCCTGGAATAGACGACCCGAGAAATAACCTAACATTACGGTTAGATCTCTGCCAACACAAGGCCGGGTTACCTCTGCAAAAATAGGTAACTACTGACACGCGTATGCCATCCCCCGATCGTAACCGATCTTCCCGAGGATCCCCGATTTCCAACAAACCACATAGATAATAATGCAGCAACCACATAGGTTAAGTATCTGGGCTCCATACCATGATACCACCTCTATCCAGAAGGAATGACATACACTAAGGGGCGCTACTCCCTAGAACCTTGCCGCATCCTTCCTGTTTCGACCATTTCCGGGGTGTGAGGCTCGACGAAGTCTCGTCCACAAAGCTACGCTTTCTCAAAAAGCCCTGCTTCGGGTCAAACAAAATGATCAACCTATGATCACAAAGATATAAGATCAAACAAATGATCATATCACAAATGATCAAACACTGATCATTTCACAGCAACACTCAGTATGCCACGTTACCAAATTGGGATATATCGCTGATAAATTTCAACTACATAACCTCTGAGCTCGTACGTCTCAGAGAAGGGTGTTAAGCTAAGAGAATAAATTCTCCGCCACCAACAGAAATGTATTTGAAAGAAATCAGCTCAATATCTCAAATTGTAACGTCAGACACACAATCCATACAAGTCTGTTCCGGGATCGAACAGAACCGAAGGCACTTCTCACGAAGCCCTTGCATATCCGGATAAATTTCTAATCACGTCCGGACTTCCCGTCACTAAGGGTGATAAAACCTCTAAATCGGAGATCAGCCGATGTAGAGTAACTCGACGGTAATCCTTCCGTTTTCAAAAATATCCGGTCTTCAACACCGGTCTTCAAATGAAATTCATAACGACGTATCACATATTCGGAATGGGTTATACGACCCCATGGTCCTTTCCCGGCTAACCCGAATAGTGAGCGCTTATTTAAAAACAAAGTGTGGCATTCAAATTCATCCAATTCACAACAAATACCTATCTAAAGGTAATTATTGATAGTCGGTTATTTAACTATCAATAAAGATGCGCAACATCATCAGATTCCAAATAATTTTCCCAAATTATTTATCTTCAAAAATATCTTTTACTAGATATAAAATTTCCACACTTTAAAAATAAATCAACGTTTATTTTTAAAACAAATTCCCATTCCATTTATAAATTCCATAGTGAATCTATATCTTCAAAATATCTACAGATATACGATTCTCAAATCGATTTCAAGTATTCAATTTCATTTTATCTTTAAGAAGATAAAATCTCAAAACGTTTCATTTCATTTTGGAAATCATTCCATACTTATATAATAATAAGTAGTTCACAAATCCATTTATTTTCAACACTTGAAAATATTCGACATACTTAAATCAAATTAAGTATATATTTCATTCTTTAAGGAAATCATTTATTTTAACAACATCTATTTGAGTCAAAACGAATGTTACGTAAAACATCGTTACGACGACTCAAGATCACTAGTGTAGGGATTCGAAATTTAGATAGATATATAAATCCCAATACTACATCAAAACATTTCCTTTTGGGAAATCATTTACTATAACAACAGTGTTATAGCCCACCATTTCCTTATTTTTCGAAAACGTCTATTTCAACAAGAACTGCGGAAATCTATGCTTTCGATTCATAATACATTTTAAAACATCTTTAAAATGTTTAACTTCATTTTTTTTAATATCACTTCTTCAAAAATAAATCCATTTTACTTAACAATATATTCACTGTCCAAAATCGTGAATATAATTCACTAAACCCAATTTTCAATCATTTCTATACATTTTTATTTCAATAGAAATTCGCTATCCAAAATCACGAATATATCTTCTTTAATAATCTTCTATATTAAATTCATCAAATTTGATTGATTTCCGAATTTATAAAACAACGTTTATAAATTTCCATTTCTATTTTCTAATGACTTCAATTTAACAAATCTCCTTTATTAATAATTCGATAAATATTCCATTTAAAGGCAAAAATCCCCTTTATAAGTTAATCTCTCATAAACCTTTTATTCTACAGTTTCATCCATTTTATAACTTCACAATTCATAAATCTATAAATTTCATTCATTTTAACTTCACAATTTATAAATTTATAAATTTCATATCAATTTTCCAATTTTGTTTCAATTTGCCAATTAAATTTCAAATTGGACTTCTCACTTATTTCTTTTTAAATAAATCCCTTTTTTAAAGAAAATAAATTTCTTTGTCTCTTTCAATCTATTTAAAAATCCAGATTTTAAATTAATTTCCTCAATTTAAAATCACTATTATACGAAATTCATTTATTTAACATTTTCACTTTATTCTGGAAATAAATTCGATAAGATTATAAAAATTAACTTTTTATACTTTAAAATTCCTTTCTTAAAAATTTCTTCAATTTCAAAAATTGATTCACTTAGAAATTTTCTACTTGAATTTCAAAAATTCAATTTCGTTTATCTTTGGAATCCAATGATGTCAAAACATCCATTCAGCTAAATTTTAGCATTCAAATAATTTCCAGATATCAATATGATTAATAGCATCACTATAATCATTCACAGATTCATATCACAATAGAAATAAATTCAATCAATGTGAGGGGTCCAGTTGGATCCCTCCAACCTGTTTCCCTGCATCCAAAGATGTTAGCACAATACCAATTCCGCTCCAGTACGGAACTATCGCGGTATATGGGTTTTATAAAAATCCGCTTACTAACGGCGCAATAGGGTCTCATCAGCTATACGAGGCGGGAAATCATCAATCCAATATATACATATGCCAATATGTATATATTGCTATATATAGATATATCCTATAATATCTAATATCACATCCAATAGCAATCATCAATCAATAATAACTGTAAAATCAAATTTCCTTCGAGTGAGAAAGATCTCACCTTAGCTTTTTAATTTCGCAGTCCATTCCCAATCCAATTTGTTTCCTTGACTTTATCTGACCTTGTATAACAATTTAGATAATTTATTAATTAAATTAACTAATAATTTAGTTTTACTGATAAATTTGATTTTTACAAATTTTTCTCTTAATCCTATTAATCTCACTAACAAGCAAATTTAAAACTAAATCTCCCCTTTAATAAATTATTTAGAATGACTGGTCAAGTGAAAATATGTATATTTACTTTCCTCTTTGAAATCATTTACTCATATATGATATACCTATTTATTACTTTTAAATTAAAACAGATTTTTTTTTCTTAACTTAAATTAGCACTTAAAATTCCCTTTTCTTTTTGAAATTACATAATACAAATAAAATAACCTATACGAGTTTTAAATCTATTTTTATAAAATTCTACAACATTTTAAAATCTTATATATATATATATATATTATATAAGTTTATTTCTTTTAAAATTAAATTACAGATCTACCTTATCCATCATTAAAAATCTAATCTTTAAAATTCTATTTCTTACATCTGCATATAAATATATATATAAACTTATGTTTTTTAAAAAAAAATTCCTGCTTACTTACAAATATATATACATATACATATACGAATTAAAATAGAAATCAAAACGCCACCTTACTGCCTATGTACAAATTTCTATTTGCTTATATAGTCAAACTGAAATATGTAGGTGTATAAAAACTGTAGTTCAACCTTACAGCACTTTCCTCTGCAAATATATATATGTATATTTATTGATTCAGATTTTTAAATTCATAAACAGGGATTATTACCTCATTGCTAATCGCCTACTGCCCAGGCGCGACCACCACGATTGAACGCCACCACTCGTACGCGCGCCTGTTTTGAGAACCCCATCGCGACCCTGTCGCGTGCCCCAAATCGATCGTTTCTCCCATCGCCATCGCGATGCTCATCACCTAAGCACTGCACGCCGACACCATCGCCTGACTTCACCTCCAGGTCGCCGCCTCCATGCGAACGAAACTCGCGACTCGAATCAACGCCGCCGCTTCCTCGGCGCCACCTGACATAGCCACTGCCGTGCTCTCGAACCAAACTGTCGCGCGCGCGATTCCATCCTCGCGACTTCGAAAACATTCCCAAAATTGAACGCGAACCCCCATATCGATTTGCTCGATGCCCTTTGAATGAAATTGATTCCCCTCCCCCATTTACAGTTTGAATGAAAAATTGATTTCGTTCGTTGGATGATGCGAACGAATATACGAGGAGGAAGAGAAAAGAAATAAACATGGAGGTAGAGATCTGAGGCCGCCATTATATTTGTTTTTGAATTGATTTCATTTGTTCGAACGAATTGTTTTGAAGTGGGATTTTAAAAAGAAACGAAGAGGAGACAAAAGTGCGTGATTTTCTTTTGAACGAGACTTCGGCCATGCCTTTGCACGATTTCTTTCGTGATTCCAGGCGTGATTAAAGGAGACGACGTGTTGACCCAATTTTTTAAATTTAAATTTTAAATCAAATTCGATTTAACTTCAATGCGTTTACCCACCGTATGGTCACACTACAACTCAGATCGATACGAAATTTAAAATCCAACAATAATTCGATATTACGAACCCAATGGAACTGGTTTCGTCAAGTTCCGAGACTACGCCTCGGACGGCTATTTTCAAATATCAATTCAAACGTTTAAATTTCAAAACTGAACCAAACCGTTTGAAATTACATTCTGGAGCTTCTATTATCTCCAGTGTTATCATCATGAATTTTAAAAGCTTTTGAAATATTTTCCTTCGGCTTAAAACTGAAGATACAAATTTTTATTCAACTTCAACCGATTAAATTTTAAAGTTAAATCGCCAAATTCAAATGGAAATCGGGGATTCAAATTAAATCATCGTTTAAATATTTAAAATAAATTAAATATTCTTAATTTAATTCGTTCAAAATTCTGGGTTGTTACAGACTTCCCCCCTTAAAAGAATTTCGTCCCGAAATTACAAGTTAGGAAAAAATGTCCCTAACTCGTCTACTATTTTCAACATTCAATAGTTTTATCAAATTTCTCAAAACAAATCTTTCTACTAAAGATTTGCTATTAATTCAACTAAATTTCCAATTTCAATTACAGATTTCAAACAACATTGTTTTACTACTCTATTCAATTTTAAATTCAAATTCAAATTTAAACTTTCAAAATTTTCTCAAAATTTTTCTAACGCCCTAAATTTTCGAAAAATTTCGCCAGCGTCTCCTTTGCGCGGCTAATACGGTACGACTACAAAACGTCCCTACGGACTCTCAGATTTCAAAAAGAAAAAGAAAAAGCCAAGCGGCTAGAGAAGAAATCATCAAAAACTCATATTAAAATTTAAATACATACCTTTTTCGAGCAATTCAAATTATATCTTCAAATTTAAAATCCAATTCCTTTACACCTGTATATCCTACTAGCCATAATATCTAGTTACACATTCAAACCATTTTGCAAATTCTGTTACAAAAATTTCAATATAACTGCTTATATCATCATTACTTCACTATTGAAGTTACACCTATTCAATTTTGTTCAATCTTTACATTTCAATTTCATTTGAATTTAATTCTCTATTCCAATCTAATTTGGATTCAATTCAACTTCTGAATATTGAATTTTTTTTTCAATTATTGCTCATTCAACTGCCAATATTTTAGATTAGTTCAGATACTAATTCATTACAAATTACAATTCACTTATTCAAATTTGTTTTCAACATTCAGTTTGAATTTCATTTTTATCTTCATTCAATTAGCTTCACTTACTAGTTTTAGTTTAATACTTCACAAATCAAATTCAAATTCAGTCTTATTTTCTTACAAATTCAAAATGAATTTTAACATTTCAATTTCATTTTCATTTAATTGATTCACTTATACTTGCTTTGATTTAACTTCATCCTTTTAAGTTAAATTTATTCTACCAAAATTCAAATTGTATAAGTTATCAACTTAGTAATATTCCATAAATATTTTTATGTAGCATTCCAGAGTTTACCAACATTTCAAAGCCATTTTGAAAACAATTCAAATTCCATTTGAATTTCCAGAACAAAAACCCAAATTTTCCAAACAACCTCCATTTAAAACAATTTGGCAGCAATTCCTCTTCTGGAAACCCGAAAATGAACATTGATAATGCTGCAGTCATTACCGAAGTTATTTTCCAGCGACCGAAAAGAGTTTAGAGCTTTTATCTCTTCAGAACATTTTATTTTCGAAACCTTTGAAATTCATCTTCAAATCAAAAAGGAATTAAACTTTCCAAATCTCCAAAATTTTCAAACTCATTTTCAAAACATTTCCAAATACTTCTCTGGAATTCTGTTTTAAATTGTAATTCACATTTATAATTTATATTTTCAAATTTCATTTGTATGTGAATTTATTTCTTAACTTTGGAGTTATGATTTCAATTTATTATTCAATTTCAATGATAATAATTTACTATTATTACTTCCTAACATCCATGCAACCATATACTATAGTACTTTATAGAAAAACATTTCTTTCTATACAAAAATAGTTTTGGGCAAAATTATCTCATTCACCCTATTTTAAAACAATACTGTGCCGAATTGTTCTATTCGAGTGTTTAGAGATCCCTATCAATGATCGTTAATTACTCGTATTGACCAGAATCCATATACCACTCAATAAATCAATCATCACAATATAAAACAATTTTTATATTCACTAACAAATACGCATTCGTATCTATTATTACACTCAACTCATTCTAGAGTACTACTGACTCTATCTCTAATGAGTAACACCCAACAGAGCAGGGTTGTCGCTTAACCATATGCTCTGATACCACGCTGTCACATACCGGATTTTTCGACTTTCGAAAATTCGACATCGATACTCACTTTATCGACTGCCGAGCAATCGAGTGCCGGAAACTCCAATAGTGAGGGTTTTAAGAAAAAGAAAAAGTAGAAGAAGAAGAAGATAGAAGAAAAAGAGAAGAAAGAAAGAAGAAGAACAACAGAACAACAACAGAAACAGAAAACAATATCAGAATCTCACATATCGCAGCGGAACAATATATAATAGATAATCACTAGTCTTTTAAAACAAAGAACTATATCAGTTTATACATACATCAATCAGAGTCAATATACAACAATGGACAGTTATATAAACTTGTCCTCATACAGAATACACAGCGGAATAAATACTATCAGATACAAATACTACGTCTCGTCATCCATCTTGCTTCCAAAGCTCCAGAATATCCAGAATATCCTGATAACCTAACTCTAGACTGCCCGTGTGGAAATTGGTGGGCACCCAGAGTTTAGAAGGGAAACAATAAACTCCGAGTCAGTCATGGTGACTGGTGTGAGATCGTAAAACAGTTATTTTTAAAATAAACAGGAATATTTTTAAAGTCAATTCGCAATGCTTTTGGAAAATGAAACTACCATAAGACCTCCCACCACACACACAATGCAAACGCAGAATTGGAGGAGATTTCTTCTTATGATAGTCAAAGATGCTTACTACGCAAAAATCAAATTCTTTTTGATATTATTATTAGTGCATAGTGTAGAAAACATTTCGAAAGTAGAATATAAATCTTAGCCAGCATAGACATTCCGAACTATGCCTACTATAGCTACCATCCAAACAGTGGTGACCACCATAAGTGAATGGCAGGTTCTACAACTAATACCGTACAAGTGTCGTATTGTTTCTTTGGATTTCCAACAATGGTCAGGCTAAGGAACTTCCTTTTCCACGATGGGTACGTCCCTGGAATAGACGACCCGAGAAATAACCTAACATTACGGTTAGATCTCTGCCAACACAAGGCCGGGTTACCTCTGCAAAAATAGGTAACTACTGACACGCGTATGCCATCCCCCGATCGTAACCGATCTTCCCGAGGATCCCCGATTTCCAACAAACCACATAGATAATAATGCAGCAACCACATAGGTTAAGTATCTGGGCTCCATACCATGATACCACCTCTATCCAGAAGGAATGACATACACTAAGGGGCGCTACTCCCTAGAACCTTGCCGCATCCTTCCTGTTTCGACCATTTCCGGGGTGTGAGGCTCGACGAAGTCTCGTCCACAAAGCTACGCTTTCTCAAAAAGCCCTGCTTCGGGTCAAACAAAATGATCAACCTATGATCACAAAGATATAAGATCAAACAAATGATCATATCACAAATGATCAAACACTGATCATTTCACAGCAACACTCAGTATGCCACGTTACCAAATTGGGATATATCGCTGATAAATTTCAACTACATAACCTCTGAGCTCGTACGTCTCAGAGAAGGGTGTTAAGCTAAGAGAATAAATTCTCCGCCACCAACAGAAATGTATTTGAAAGAAATCAGCTCAATATCTCAAATTGTAACGTCAGACACACAATCCATACAAGTCTGTTCCGGGATCGAACAGAACCGAAGGCACTTCTCACGAAGCCCTTGCATATCCGGATAAATTTCTAATCACGTCCGGACTTCCCGTCACTAAGGGTGATAAAACCTCTAAATCGGAGATCAGCCGATGTAGAGTAACTCGACGGTAATCCTTCCGTTTTCAAAAATATCCGGTCTTCAACACCGGTCTTCAAATGAAATTCATAACGACGTATCACATATTCGGAATGGGTTATACGACCCCATGGTCCTTTCCCGGCTAACCCGAATAGTGAGCGCTTATTTAAAAACAAAGTGTGGCATTCAAATTCATCCAATTCACAACAAATACCTATCTAAAGGTAATTATTGATAGTCGGTTATTTAACTATCAATAAAGATGCGCAACATCATCAGATTCCAAATAATTTTCCCAAATTATTTATCTTCAAAAATATCTTTTACTAGATATAAAATTTCCACACTTTAAAAATAAATCAACGTTTATTTTTAAAACAAATTCCCATTCCATTTATAAATTCCATAGTGAATCTATATCTTCAAAATATCTACAGATATACGATTCTCAAATCGATTTCAAGTATTCAATTTCATTTTATCTTTAAGAAGATAAAATCTCAAAACGTTTCTGTAACGACCCGACTTTCTATGGCCAGAAAATCGCATCATTATGAAGAAAGAAAGGGGTAGGAAATAGAAAAGAAAAGAAGAAAGAAAGAAACAACAATAACGATCTCACAGCGGAACGAAAAATATATTATCACATAAGATATTACATAGTATCATATACATCAGAGTACACAATTTATACATCACAGAATAGACAGTTATAAACTTCTGTCTATTATACAACACAAGTACATCAGTACAATACAGACTAATACAAACACAGCGGAAACTCTATATATCTACTCGCTAAAGCCTCCTGCTTCACAGCTCCTCCAGAATTCGTCAAGACTATCCTGAATCCCTTGACTACTCAATACAATATTGAGTACCCAAGAGTTTAATAAAACAGAAAATAAACACTTGGGTCAGACATGGGTCTGGTGTGAGTAAACGATTAGATTGCTTAACTTTGAAAACCTTTGAAAACAAAAGTATCACGTAAGACTTTCCACAAATAAACATGGGTAAGTTTTTACCTTACGCTAACTAAAACATTTGATAGGAAATCCGATTGTATTATAATAGGGTCTAGGGTTTTCAAGTAAAATACAGAAATAGCTGAAATGCTTACATCTCACATTCCAACATAGTTGGGCACAACTAATACGTACGACACTTATTGGAGTTTGGATTCCATACAATGGCAGGGCTACTGGGGTACCGCCCGTCACAGTACGTGGCCTAGATCACCGTACCGAGGAGTACGCCCGCTCCCCTGCAACACAAAGCCGGAACCATCCCTTACTGGATAATTCCGAACAAGATAATCCCGTAGTTGGCGCGACCAACCACACACTAAGCCGAATAAAAGAAAAGGGACCTCTAGACAGGGATCTATCTTGCTCTCAGTGGGTGCTACCCACGAAGCCTTGCTGCACCTCCCCTGTTTTAGCCATTCCCGGTTGATGAGGCTTGAGGTTACGATTACCTTTAATCAGAACATATCACTTAGAATGCTCATCGTCCGCCTGACGATGTGCTGAAAGCATTCAATCCATACAAGTTCGTTCCGGGTTCGAACGAAACCGAAGGCATTATCTCGTTACACTCGTTTTGGAATCACCCTCAGAGTTAACGACAATAACCCTTGCACTCTGAATCTTCATCTTCACTTGAGATTCACGACCTATCGTTAATTTGGATCGATGTGGTATTCGGGTCTCCAGACCTGGAAATCCGGTATACGGAAACCCGATCCCGGTCTCATCGAAATCCAAAACGTATCTTTTAAGGCCAAGTTGTTTAAAGGTTTAAACATTTAAACTTATATTCACGATGATATAAACAAGTAGATAAATCATATTATCACAAAAGATAATTCATATCAAACATTTATCTCACAAAGCAGCATATCACATATCATAGATATCATATCCAAATCATCCAATATCAACCAATCACCCAATATCAATCATCCAATATAAACCAATCATTCAAAAGGAGAATTGATTAACTCCAAATCAATTTAATTAACCTTTATTTAAATTAATTTACTATCCTTTAATCACCTGGATTATCTTAATCCTGCTTACTAATATTAATTAATTACAAATTAATTTATCATCTCTTAATGATCTTTCTTAATTAATCTTCCTTGATTAATTATACTTTAATTACATTCAAGTAATTATCCTTAACCATATACAGTAATTAACCTTTAATTACTATCATTAAATTACAATAATTAATGAACCTTCATTAATTAATTAATTATAATTAATTATATTAATCCTCAATTTATTACAATTAATTAATCATACTTAAATTAATTACTTTTATTAATCAACCTTGATTAATTCATTAAATAATTCTTATTAATTAATTTTAATCAACCACTTCATTCATTAATTAGTCTTAATTAATCATAATAAGTAATTAACAATTTGTAATTACTTATCTTAATTAATTACTTCTTAATTAATTATATTAACCTTGATTAATTAATCTAATTAATTAATCTTTAATTACTTCATTAAGTAATTATTAATCAATTTAAATTAACAAATAATCCTTAATTAATTACTTTATTAATTAATTACTCTTAGTAATTAATCTTAAATTAAACACATTTAATTAATCACATTTATTAATTAACTAAACTAAAATTAAGTAATTAATTCTTAATTACTTTCATAAGTAATTATCTTCTAATTACTTCCATTAAAATCTTGATTGCTTTCCTAATTAATTACTTAACCAATAATTAATTCCATCATTAAATAATTCTTAATACTTTAATTAATTAATTATTCCATAATTAATTAACTTCAAACAATTAACTTAATTAATTCCTTAATTAATTACAACAAGTGATTACCCATTAATCACTTCAACTAATTATTTCCATGGGTAATTTACTCCTCCTAATTACTTTAAGTAATTATTCATTAATCACTTCATTTAAGAAATTTACTCACTTAATTATAAATTGATTATCTTAAATTAATTAGGCTAATTAATTAATCTAAAATTAATTACATTAATTAACTAATTAATCATCTCTTAATCTCTAATTAATTCATTAACTATCCACTAATTACTTTATTAAGTAATTATTCTTAATTACAAACATTAATTAAGCTTAAATTTATTTATTAATTAATTGTTCTTAATTAATCTCTACTTAACTAATTAAGAATAAACTTTACATTTATTAAACATTTACTCAAATCATTTACTTTATTAAAAGTAAATAAAAAATCAATTTTGAAATAAAATTTACTTTAACAAAAACAATTCAAACATTTAATTTTAATATACTTTAAAATCTTTGAAACAAAAACATTTCAAACATGTTTAATCCAATTAAACAATTATTTATCTAAAACTTGTTCTTAATACTTAAAAACTTGTTCATGCTTAAAATTTTAAAACTAAAATATGGTTTGCTTCAAATTTTCAAACCAGGCTGCTTGAATTAAATCGACCGAGCTCATTTCATTTCTTCCCCGAGCAAACTACACTAAAACCCCAAGTCGCCTTCGAGTCACGCGCGACCTTCACCTGCTTCGAGTCGATCACGAAATTTTCACGAGACTTCCCCGAGATAACTTCTTCTTCCCCAAAGCCAACATACCCAGACACTCAAACGTGCATACGTACACGTGCACATGCCCCATCGCCTCCGGCCACCATAGACCATCGCATCCATCTTCGACGATCACACGATCGCACGCGAGCACAAATACAAACCCAGATCGAACAATTTCTTTGCGAATCAAAATCGAACCCATTGCTCGAAAAACTGCAGAAACCCAAACCACCAAAATCCCCCATTGCCGACAAACTCGATGTCGTTGAACTCCGCCAACCCCTTCATCGAACCACCTCGACCACGAGCCTCCATTCCCCACGTCGCGATCGCCGCCGGACCATCATCCCAGTCGCAAATGCTTCGACAGTTAAGCCGATCGAAAACGACCTAAAACCCTAGATTGATCGAATCTGAACAATTCGATCATAGGAAAAATTCAACAACAATTTTCCCTATATCAACAATCCACTAGCTAGCTTCGATCAAGATTTCAACTTCAAATACTAAGTGGATCATCGGCAAACAACCCAATCATCCCATTCGAACAAACCCAAAATTCTCACTATTCTCTAGACTAAAATTCATGATATTTACATTAAAAATCATGAATTTCTACCATAAATACATTCCTGCAATTCAAATTCAAAATTGAATTTATTGATTTTTTTCATATATATGTATTTCACTGTTATTTTTATTTTTAAAATTATTCACTAAGTCTAAATCCCTCAAACCATTTTTATAATCATCATTATACTTCAAACAAGAACTTTCATTTAATTATCAAAGTCTAATATAGATTCTATTGTGAGATTTTGAATTTATAATGTCAAACCATAACCTGAAAACAAAAACAGAGCATAAATAGACAAATAACATTTCTTCTCAACTATATATATACATGCATCCATATTAGATCCATATAATCAATTTAATCCATTATTGATATCAATTATAATCATAAGATTAAAACTGTTTTTAAAATAATTTTACTCACCTGTTTTATAAGCAGAGAACAAGACAGAGTAGTTTATCACTTCCAGGCTTTTGCATTTGATTTGTGAAAAGCTTTTGATTCTCCTTTGCATGCCTTCAATTTGATGTTGTTTAAAGTTGAACTTGCTGTTGAATTGTTGCAGGTTGATTTGTAGTAGGTTAATTTGCTAGTTTGATCTCAGGTTGATAGATTTTCTTTTCAGGATTTTCTTTGTTTCAGTTTTTAGTTTAGGAAGAAGAAAAGAATAGAGACAGTAAAAATGTTTTGAACTGAAAGAAATTTTGAACGGGAAAGAAAATGAACAGGTTTCTCTTTTACAACATTATATTAGTTTAACTCAATTTTTAGAGAAAATAGAATCTTGCCACTTGTATTTTTTTAAAACATACATGTGTCCTTTATCACTTAATTACCCTACACTTGTTACTACCAAGTGTTAATGTATTTACACATGTCCTTTTTAATATATTAAATAAATTTTTTTTATTTAATTTAAATGTTAATATAAAGCTTTTCATACTTACTTTACTAATTAATAAACACTTATCTTAGTATATGTATATATAAACTATTTTTAGAGAAAATATTATAAAACCAAATACCCTTTGAAAAATATTTATATTTTAAAACCTTATTTACAAAAGTATTTATATATTTGTGCAATATGAATTTCTATTATTTATGTAATTGTGAAATTTAGTAATTTATGTATATATTACTTATGTTTACAACTATTCTAGTTTAAGAGATGTTAAAAAGAAAGGTTTAATTAAATCTATATATATTTATAACCACTTAAATTTAAACATTTCAAAGAATACAAAATAAAACTTTATTAAATTACCAAATTAAATTAAAATTATAAAGAAAATTTATCAATCCAATTAAATTATCAATACTGATTATTAAATTTATATTGTCCAAAAACCCGGGATATCACATTCCTTCCCCCTTAAAATAATTTCGTCCCCGAAATTAAAAGCAAAGTTAATTTTAATAATCCAGCAAAGATTTAATTTTAAACAGCAATCATATACATATCATCCAATTCCTAACAACCAAAGCAACCAATCAAATAATCAAACAAACCTATCTAACTATCCTAATACAAATCAGGATAGATCTCATACTACTATCTCGAGTTTCCCCGAGTATAAATCACCGGGAGACTCGCTCTACAGAAGCTAAACAAACTACACTACTATGATCCAGAGCTCCTCTCTTCTTTAGATTCACCAATCTGAACAGAATATCAGATCACACTCAAGTCCAGCTCAACTTCCAAATTCAACTGAACTGCAGATTCCATACCAGCAATGAATCATACACGTATTCCCTCAGAGATACATGAAATAGAATGGATTCCAGATATCCAAACTGGCCATTCAACCCTGTAGACAAAGAATTACTCCTCTCAAGAACACAAGAAAATTCCAAAATATTTTGGAGCTAGCTTCCAGACTTACCAAATCTTATAGCTCTTATAATCGAGGAAAATTTAAACAGTTTCCAATTTCTAACTCTGAATTCCAACTCTGACTCATATCTGCATAGCTCACCAGACGATCCCGAGCTACCTCATCTCCTCCCGATCAGCTCAACCTTTGCTGATGCTTTTTGAAAAAATTTATGAACCAAGCACAAAATGATCTTCAAATCTGCTGAAATCCACAAACTCTTCTCCACAAGAAATAGAAGACTGAACTTCCTTCTCCCAGATTCCAGAAAATTCTATACCCACTTAGAAATTCACATAAACTTCTTGTAGAAATCTGAGGTTACTTCCTTTCTTGCACAGCTACTACCTTTGCTTTCGCTGCACAACTCCGATTTTGAAATAGATGAGAATGTCGATGAACTCGAGCACAAACTAGATCCACAAACAAGCGGAAACATTGGTTATCTTAAAGACATAACCAACTTCTCAAAGAATAGACGAGTCCTTGGTCAAGGGTACTGTCTTCAGCTATCCTTGGCTAGAGGAAACTCGAAACTAGAAGCAGAAGAGAAAACACAGATACTCCATACAAACGATTACTCAAGATGAACTCTCAAACTAATCGCAAGTCACTTTTGCGATCCTACCTAGTTCGGATTCTAAAGATACTGTTCTCTCTTTACCAATTAAAACAGCCTTAAACTTTTCCGAACAAGGTTAACCCTTCAAGAAAACATTCACCATCTTCCCGGACTGCTGATAGAAGAACCACAAAGATTCCGGGACCATCGAAGAAACGAGCCACACTACTGCTTCCAGACTCTATCTTTGGGACACTGCTAAGCCAAAGACCTTCTCGTCAGCACACCGAATACTTCGAACTGCACTGTTACCACAGTTAACCAAAAGCTTCTAATCCAAAGGCTTCTCAAAACTAAGACCATCAACAAACCTCACAACGGATCTCCGAGATGGCGACATCCAAAAGAAACTCGGGCTCCAAACCAATCGCCAATAACTTACTCTTCTTAAGGGAATAATGAGACCATGTCCGAAGAACAACTAATCGACCTTAGTCCCATACTTCCAAACAGATAAAACTTTCTTACTCGATATCCAGAGAATTTCTATACAGTCGAGTCTTTCCTGCGGTAGACATCAACTGTTCCTCCAATACCTTCTTGATCTGGTTCCAAAAATAACATCTCCTTCGGGAACATCCATAGATACTGCGTTTCATCACACAGCTGCTCCTTCCTGAAGTCGCCAAGCTACCATCACTTACTTCTGCACAATCGACAGATTTAATTCTAGAAAATCTGCTCACCCGAGCTCAACCAAACTTACACTCCAATAATGGACTCCGAATCTTGAAAAGGATTTTCTTCAGAGATCCGAGACATCCTTACTCCATACTGCCAACTTACTCGAGACGATATTGGGTTTACAGTCTCGATATATACTTTCAACCTCAAACATTCAAACTCCAACTATTGGTAATTGTGTTACACACACTACCACCTTATCTACCTTTATAACTTATATTGGAAAACCCGAACAGGTAACCCAATAAATCGGTAGAAATATATATATATTTAAAATGATACTTTTTATATAGAAATTATTTCTGGGTAAAATTATTTCATTTACCTCTTTAAAACAATATTGTGTCCGTTGGCCTGGTTCAAGTGTTTAGAGATCCCTATCAATAACGTTAGCTACTCGTATTGACCAGAATCCATATACCACTCAACCGATCAATTAACACAATATAAAATCATTTTTATATAACTAACAATTACGCTCTCTCAAGATAGACACCACTTCAGAGCCTAGGTATTCACTCAACCTAGTGTTCTGATATTCACTTAACCAAAAGCTTAGGCATTCGCTCAACCTATGCTCTGATACCAACTGTAACGACCCGACTTTCTATGGCCAGAAAATCGCATCATTATGAAGAAAGAAAGGGGTAGGAAATAGAAAAGAAAAGAAGAAAGAAAGAAACAACAATAACGATCTCACAGCGGAACGAAAAATATATTATCACATAAGATATTACATAGTATCATATACATCAGAGTACACAATTTATACATCACAGAATAGACAGTTATAAACTTCTGTCTATTATACAACACAAGTACATCAGTACAATACAGACTAATACAAACACAGCGGAAACTCTATATATCTACTCGCTAAAGCCTCCTGCTTCACAGCTCCTCCAGAATTCGTCAAGACTATCCTGAATCCCTTGACTACTCAATACAATATTGAGTACCCAAGAGTTTAATAAAACAGAAAATAAACACTTGGGTCAGACATGGGTCTGGTGTGAGTAAACGATTAGATTGCTTAACTTTGAAAACCTTTGAAAACAAAAGTATCACGTAAGACTTCCCACAAATAAACATGGGTAAGTTTTTACCTTACGCTAAATAAAACATTTGATAGGAAATCCGATTGTATTATAATAGGGTCTAGGGTTTTCAAGTAAAATACAGAAATAGCTGAAATGCTTACATCTCACATTCCAACATAGTTGGGCACAACTAATACGTACGGCACTTATTGGAGTTTGGATTCCATACAATGGCAGGGCTACTGGGGTACCGCCCGTCACAGTACGTGGCCTAGATCACCGTACCGAGGAGTACGCCCGCTCCCCTGCAACACAAAGCCGGAACCATCCCTTACTGGATAATTCCGAACAAGATAATCCCGTAGTTGGCGCGACCAACCACACACTAAGCCGAATAAAAGAAAAGGGACCTCTAGACAGGGATCTATCTTGCTCTCAGTGGGTGCTACCCACGAAGCCTTGCTGCACCTCCCCTGTTTTAGCCATTCCCGGTTGATGAGGCTTGAGGTTACGATTACCTTTAATCAGAACATATCACTTAGAATGCTCATCGTCCGCCTGACGATGTGCTGAAAGCATTCAATCCATACAAGTTCGTTCCGGGTTCGAACGAAACCGAAGGCATTATCTCGTTACACTCGTTTTGGAATCACCCTCAGAGTTAACGACAATAACCCTTGCACTCTGAATCTTCATCTTCACTTGAGATTCACGACCTATCGTTAATTTGGATCGATGTGGTATTCGGGTCTCCAGACCTGGAAATCCGGTATACGGAAACCCGATCCCGGTCTCATCGAAATCCAAAACGTATCTTTTAAGGCCAAGTTGTTTAAAGGTTTAAACATTTAAACTTATATTCACGATGATATAAACAAGTAGATAAATCATATTATCACAAAAGATAATTCATATCAAACATTTATCTCACAAAGCAGCATATCACATATCATAGATATCATATCCAAATCATCCAATATCAACCAATCACCCAATATCAATCATCCAATATAAACCAATCATTCAAAAGGAGAATTGATTAACTCCAAATCAATTTAATTAACCTTTAATTAAATTAATTTACTATCCTTTAATCACCTGGATTATCTTAATCCTGCTTACTAATATTAATTAATTACAAATTAATTTATCATCTCTTAATGATCTTTCTTAATTAATCTTCCTTGATTAATTATACTTTAATTACATTCAAGTAATTATCCTTAACCATATACAGTAATTAACCTTTAATTACTATCATTAAATTACAATAATTAATGAACCTTCATTAATTAATTAATTATAATTAATTATATTAATCCTCAATTTATTACAATTAATTAATCATACTTAAATTAATTACTTTTATTAATCAACCTTGATTAATTCATTAAATAATTCTTATTAATTAATTTTAATCAACCACTTCATTCATTAATTAGTCTTAATTAATCATAATAAGTAATTAACAATTTGTAATTACTTATCTTAATTAATTACTTCTTAATTAATTATATTAACCTTGATTAATTAATCTAATTAATTAATCTTTAATTACTTCATTAAGTAATTATTAATCAATTTAAATTAACAAATAATCCTTAATTAATTACTTTATTAATTAATTACTCTTAGTAATTAATCTTAAATTAAACACATTTAATTAATCACATTTATTAATTAACTAAACTAAAATTAAGTAATTAATTCTTAATTACTTTCATAAGTAATTATCTTCTAATTACTTCCATTAAAATCTTGATTGCTTTCCTAATTAATTACTTAACCAATAATTAATTCCATCATTAAATAATTCTTAATACTTTAATTAATTAATTATTCCATAATTAATTAACTTCAAACAATTAACTTAATTAATTCCTTAATTAATTACAACAAGTGATTACCCATTAATCACTTCAACTAATTATTTCCATGGGTAATTTACTCCTCCTAATTACTTTAAGTAATTATTCATTAATCACTTCATTTAAGAAATTTACTCACTTAATTATAAATTGATTATCTTAAATTAATTAGGCTAATTAATTAATCTAAAATTAATTACATTAATTAACTAATTAATCATCTCTTAATCTCTAATTAATTCATTAACTATCCACTAATTACTTTATTAAGTAATTATTCTTAATTACAAACATTAATTAAGCTTAAATTTATTTATTAATTAATTGTTCTTAATTAATCTCTACTTAACTAATTAAGAATAAACTTTACATTTATTAAACATTTACTCAAATCATTTACTTTATTAAAAGTAAATAAAAAATCAATTTTGAAATAAAATTTACTTTAACAAAAACAATTCAAACATTTAATTTTAATATACTTTAAAATCTTTGAAACAAAAACATTTCAAACATGTTTAATCCAATTAAACAATTATTTATCTAAAACTTGTTCTTAATACTTAAAAACTTGTTCATGCTTAAAATTTTAAAACTAAAATATGGTTTGCTTCAAATTTTCAAACCAGGTTGCTTGAATTAAATCGACCGAGCTCATTTCATTTCTTCCCCGAGCAAACTACACTAAAACCCCAAGTCGCCTTCGAGTCACGCGCGACCTTCACCTGCTTCGAGTCGATCACGAAATTTTCACGAGACTTCCCCGAGATAACTTCTTCTTCCCCAAAGCCAACATACCCAGACACTCAAACGTGCATACGTACACGTGCACATGCCCCATCGCCTCCGGCCACCATAGACCATCGCATCCATCTTCGACGATCACACGATCGCACGCGAGCACAAATACAAACCCAGATCGAACAATTTCTTTGCGAATCAAAATCGAACCCATTGCTCGAAAAACTGCAGAAACCCAAACCACCAAAATCCCCCATTGCCGACGAACTCGATGTCGTTGAACTCCGCCAACCCCTTCATCGAACCACCTCGACCACGAGCCTCCATTCCCCACATCGCGATCGCCTCCGGACCATCATCCCAGTCGCAAATGCTTCGACAGTTAAGCCGATCGAAAACGACCTAAAACCCTAGATTGATCGAATCTGAACAATTCGATCATAGGAAAAATTCAACAACAATTTTCCCTATATCAACAATCCACTAGCTAGCTTCGATCAAGATTTCAACTTCAAATACTAAGTGGATCATCGGCAAACAACCCAATCATCCCATTCGAACAAACCCAAAATTCTCACTATTCTCTAGACTAAAATTCATGATATTTACATTAAAAATCATGAATTTCTACCATAAATACATTCCTGCAATTCAAATTCAAAATTGAATTTATTGATTTTTTTCATATATATGTATTTCACTGTTATTTTTATTTTTAAAATTATTCACTAAGTTTAAATCCCTGAAACCATTTTTATAATCATCATTATACTTCAAACAAGAACTTTCATTTAATTATCAAAGTCTAATATAGATTCTATTGTGAGATTTTGAATTTATAATGTCAAACCATAACCTGAAAACAAAAACAGAGCATAAATAGACAAATAACATTTCTTCTCAACTATATATATACATGCATCCATATTAGATCCATATAATCAATTTAATCCATTATTGATATCAATTATAATCATAAGATTAAAACTGTTTTTAAAATAATTTTACTCACCTGTTTTATAAGCAGAGAACAAGACAGAGTAGTTTATCACTTCCAGGCTTTTGCATTTGATTTGTGAAAAGCTTTTGATTCTCCTTTGCATGCCTTCAATTTGATGTTGTTTAAAGTTGAACTTGCTGTTGAATTGTTGCAGGTTGATTTGTAGTAGGTTAATTTGCTAGTTTGATCTCAGGTTGATAGATTTTCTTTTCAGGATTTTCTTTGTTTCAGTTTTTAGTTTAGGAAGAAGAAAAGAATAGAGACAGTAAAAATGTTTTGAACTGAAAGAAATTTTGAACGGGAAAGAAAATGAACAGGTTTCTCTTTTACAACATTATATTAGTTTAACTCAATTTTTAGAGAAAATAGAATCTTGCCACTTGTATTTTTTTAAAACATACATGTGTCCTTTATCACTTAATTACCCTACACTTGTTACTACCAAGTGTTAATGTATTTACACATGTCCTTTTTAATATATTAAATAAATTTTTTTTTATTTAATTTAAATGTTAATATAAAGCTTTTCATACTTACTTTACTAATTAATAAACACTTATCTTAGTATATGTATATATAAACTATTTTTAGAGAAAATATTATAAAACCAAATACCCTTTGAAAAATATTTATATTTTAAAACCTTATTTACAAAAGTATTTATATATTTGTGCAATATGAATTTCTATTATTTATGTAATTGTGAAATTTAGTAATTTATGTATATATTACTTATGTTTACAACTATTCTAGTTTAAGAGATGTTAAAAAGAAAGGTTTAATTAAATCTATATATATTTATAACCACTTAAATTTAAACATTTCAAAGAATACAAAATAAAACTTTATTAAATTACCAAATTAAATTAAAATTATAAAGAAAATTTATCAATCCAATTAAATTATCAATACTGATTATTAAATTTATATTGTCCAAAAACCCGGGATATCACAGTTTCATTTCATTTTGGAAATCATTCCATACTTATATAATAATAAGTAGTTCACAAATCCATTTATTTTCAACACTTGAAAATATTCGACATACTTAAATCAAATTAAGTATATATTTCATTCTTTAAGGAAATCATTTATTTTAACAACATCTATTTGAGTCAAAACGAATGTTACATAAAACATCGTTACGACGACTCAAGATCACTAGTGTAGGGATTCGAAATTTAGATAGATATATAAATCCCAATACTACATCAAAACATTTCCTTTTGGGAAATCATTTACTATAACAACAGTGTTATAGCCCACCATTTCCTTATTTTTCGAAAACGTCTATTTCAACAAGAACTGCGGAAATCTATGCTTTCGATTCATAATACATTTTAAAACATCTTTAAAATGTTTAACTTCATTTTTTTTAATATCACTTCTTCAAAAATAAATCCATTTTACTTAACAATATATTCACTGTCCAAAATCGTGAATATAATTCACTAAACCCAATTTTCAGTCATTTCTATACATTTTTATTTCAATAGAAATTCGCTATCCAAAATCGCGAATATATCTTCTTTAATAATCTTCTAGATTAAATTCATCAAATTTGATTGATTTCCGAATTTATAAAACAACGTTTATAAATTTCCATTTCTATTTTCTAATGACTTCAATTTAACAAATCTCCTTTATTAATAATTCGATAAATATTCCATTTAAAGGCAAAAATCCCCTTTATAAGTTAATCTCTCATAAACCTTTTATTCTACAGTTTCATCCATTTTATAACTTCACAATTCATAAATCTATAAATTTCATTCATTTTAACTTCACAATTTATAAATTTATAAATTTCATATCAATTTTCCAATTTCGTTTCAATTTGCCAATTAAATTTCAAATTGGACTTCTCACTTATTTCTTTTTAAATAAATCCCTTTTTTAAAGAAAATAAATTTCTTTGTCTCTTTCAATCTATTTAAAAATCCAGATTTTAAATTAATTTCCTCAATTTAAAATCACTATTATACGAAATTCATTTATTTAACATTTTCACTTTATTCTGGAAATAAATTCGATAAGATTATAAAAATTAACTTTTTATACTTTAAAATTCCTTTCTTAAAAATTTCTTCAATTTCAAAAATTGATTCACTTAGAAATTTTCTACTTGAATTTCAAAAATTCAATTTCGTTTATCTTTGGAATCCAATGATGTCAAAACATCCATTCAGCTAAATTTTAGCATTCAAATAATTTCCAGATATCAATATGATTAATAGCATCACTATAATCATTCACAGATTCATATCACAATAGAAATAAATTCAATCAATGTGAGGGGTCCAGTTGGATCCCTCCAACCTGTTTCCCTGCATCCAAAGATGTTAGCACAATACCAATTCCGCTCCAGTACGGAATTATCGCGGTATATGGGTTTTATAAAAATCCGCTTACTAACGGCGCAATAGGGTCTCATCCGCTATACGAGGCGGGAAATCATCAATCCAATATATACATATGCCAATATGTATATATTGCTATATATAGATATATCCTATAATATCTAATATCACATCCAATAGCAATCATCAATCAATAATAACTGTAAAATCAAATTTCCTTCGAGTGAGAAAGATCTCACCTTAGCTTTTTAATTTCGCAGTCCATTCCCAATCCAATTTGTTTCCTTGACTTTATCTGACCTTGTATAACAATTTAGATAATTTATTAATTAAATTAACTAATAATTTAGTTTTACTGATAAATTTGATTTTTACAAATTTTTCTCTTAATCCTATTAATCTCACTAACAAGCAAATTTAAAACTAAATCTCCCCTTTAATAAATTATTTAGAATGGCTGGTCAAGTGAAAATATGTATATTTACTTTCCTCTTTGAAATCATTTACTCATATATGATATACCTATTTATTACTTTTAAATTAAAACAGATTTTTTTTTCTTAACTTAAATTAGCACTTAAAATTCCCTTTTCTTTTTGAAATTACATAATACAAATAAAATAACCTATACGAGTTTTAAATCTATTTTTATAAAATTCTACAACATTTTAAAATCTTATATATATATATATATTATATAAGTTTATTTCTTTTAAAATTAAATTACAGATCTACCTTATCCATCATTAAAAATCTAATCTTTAAAATTCTATTTCTTACATCTGCATATAAATATATATATAAACTTATGTTTTTTTAAAAAAAATTCCTGCTTACTTACAAATATATATACATATACATATACGAATTAAAATAGAAATCAAAACGCCACCTTACTGCCTATGTACAAATTTCTATTTGCTTATATAGTCAAACTGAAATATGTAGGTGTATAAAAACTGTAGTTCAACCTTACAGCACTTTCCTCTGCAAATATATATATGTATATTTATTGATTCAGATTTTTAAATTCATAAACAGGGATTATTACCTCATTGCTAATCGCCTACTGCCCAGGCGCGACCACCACGATTGAACGCCACCACTCGTACGCGCGCCTGTTTTGAGAACCCCATCGCGACCCTGTCGCGTGCCCCAAATCGATCGTTTCTCCCATCGCCATCGCGATGCTCATCACCTAAGCACTGCACGCCGACACCATCGCCTGACTTCACCTCCAGGTCGCCGCCTCCATGCGAACGAAACTCGCGACTCGAATCAACGCCGCCGCTTCCTCGGCGCCACCTGACATAGCCACTGCCGTGCTCTCGAACCAAACTGTCGCGCGCGCGATTCCATCCTCGCGACTTCGAAAACATTCCCAAAATTGAACGCGAACCCCCATATCGATTTGCTCGATGCCCTTTGAATGAAATTGATTCCCCTCCCCCATTTACAGTTTGAATGAAAAATGGATTTCGTTCGTTGGATGATGCGAACGAATATACGCGGAGGAAGAGAAAAGAAATAAACGTGGAGGTAGAGATCTGAGGCCGCCATTATATTTGTTTTTGAATTGATTTCCTTTGTTCGAACGAATTGTTTTGAAGTGGGATTTTAAAAAGAAACGAAGAGGAGACAAAAGTGCGTGATTTTCTTTTGAACGAGACTTCGGCCATGCCTTTGCACGATTTCTTTCGTGATTCCAGGCGTGATTAAAGGAGACGACGTGTTGACCCAATTTTTAAAATTTAAAATTTAAATAAAATTCGATTTAACTTCAATGCGTTTACCCACCGTATGGTCACACTACAACTCAGATCGATACGAAATTTAAAATCCAACAATAATTCGATATTACGAACCCAATGGAACTGGTTTCGTCAAGTTCCGAGACTACGCCTCGGACGGCTATTTTCAAATATCAATTCAAACGTTTAAATTTCAAAACTGAACCAAACCGTTTGAAATTACATTCTGGAGCTTCTATTATCTCCAGTGTTATCATCACGAATTTTAAAAGCTTTTGAAATATTTTCCTTCGGCTTAAAACTGAAGATACAAAATTTTATTCAACTTCAACCGATTAAATTTTAAAGTTAAATCGCCAAATTCAAATGGAAATCGGGGATTCAAATTAAATCATCGTTTAAATATTTAAAATAAATTAAATATTCTTAATTTAATTCGTTCAAAATTCTGGGTCGTTACATTTCAATAAATTATAAAGTCATATGGTTTGAAGTTTAATTTGTTTTTTTTTGAAATTTTTTTATATTAGGTTAATTAATTGAATTAATCTCTAATTGTTTTCAATATAAAATGATTTAATTAAGTGACTAATTAAGACAAATTAACTATTGTAATTAATTAATGTGATTAATTAATGAATGTAATTAATTAAAGGATTGATTACTTAATGAAATTAACTACTTCAAGTAATTAATAAAAGATTCTTACTTAATGTAATTAAGGTATAATTACTTTGTGAAATTACATTAAAGGGTAATTAATTAATTAAGATTGATTAATGTAAGCAATTAAAGGTAATTAATTACTTAAAGATAATTACTTAATGAAAGTAATTAAGGATAATTAATTAATGATTAAAGGTTGATTAATCAAGTGATTAAAGGATAATTACTCAATGCAATTAATTTGTGATTTATTAATATAAGTAATTAGGGATAATCACTTATTATAATTAATTAAGGATAATTAATTAAATGGTAATTAATTAAGGGTTAATTAATAAATTAATGTAATTAATTAAAGATAATTAATTAAAGGTTAATTAATAAATGATTAACGATTAATTAATCAAAATGGTTTGTAATTAATTGATGTTAATTAACCAGTATTAGTAATTTATTCATAAGTAATTAATTTGGTTTAAATTAATTAGATGATTAATTGATCTTACCTATAAATGTTTGGATTGTATTGAATGAGTTAAATTATGTGATATCCCTGATGTGTGATATTCTGTGATATGATTTGAGCTGTGTTGAATGTAATTTATTTATCTGTGATGAATTTATATTATTTATCTGTGAATTTGTAAATGAAGATAGGCGTTATAGGATTATACCGCTTACCAATATTGTTGTGATTGGATTGTGATGATTGATGATATTGCACTATTGTGTGAAACCTCTAGACTACACCATACACACACAAATATGGATTTCACGGGAAATCGGTTAAGTCAAAAATATTTGAATTTAATATTATTTTATTTAAAAGATGAATTTTGAATCCAAATAGTTTTGGAAATGGAATTAGGTTGAATATGAAAAGCTTTTGACAAGGAAATTTGAAATTGAAATCTAGTTTGAATATATCTTGTTTAAAATTTGAAATTTTGTTTTGGAAACATGGTTTGAAAGGGTTATACAAGTTATACAACAATATATATGGATATTGAAACCATCTTTAAAGTATTTTAGAAAGTATTATTTTGGAAATTTAAAATTAACCCAAGTTTATACTTTAAAGATATAACTTATGCATATGTAATCGGATTTTCCTGAAACGAAAACTCTTGTTTTCAAATAATAATAGCTTTCATATAAAGAAAGGATTTCCAATTTGTGTTGAAAAGATTTCAAGTTTGAATTGAAATAGTTTTGAAAGCTATGAATGAATCGTTGTTAAATATTAGTGAACTTTGTTTTCAATTTGAAGAGGATCTTAAAGTGTATCTTTTATATAAAAGATTTGAATTGTAAATAGTTTTGAAAGCTATGAATGAATCTTTGTGAAAGATTGGTGAACTTTGTAAAGTGAATCTTTTATTTAAAAGATTAAAATGGTAATTTGTTTAAACCATTTGAAAGAAATGTTTTGGGTAATAAGTTGTGACTTAATTGAGATCCCAATATCCATATGTTTTAAAATATGCGCTCATTATTCGGTTTAGCCGGGAGAGGACCTTTGTGTCATAAAACCCATTCTGAGTTAATGATATGTCGAAATGGATAGCATTTGAAGACCGGTGGTGAAGACCGGGTATTTTCTAGAACGAAAGGATTACCCATCGAATGTCTCTACACTGAGTTGCGCCGGTATAGAGATCTCCATATGTGATGGGGAGTCCGATCGGGATTGTGAATACTCGGATTGCAAGGGCTTCTTTGGAAGTGCCTTCGGTTCTGTTCGAACCCGGAACAGACTTGTATGGATGTATGTCCGACATTACACTTTGAGATGTAAAGCTGGCTTCTATCAAATACATTTCTATTTGGTGGCGGAGTATTTATTCTCTTATCTTAACACCCTTCTCTGAGACGTACGAGCTCAGAGGTTATGTAGTTGATGGTTACTAGCGATACATTCCCAATTTGGTAATGTGGCATACGAAGTGCTGCTGATCATGTATTGATCGAAGCATGGCTTTTGTGAAAAGCGTAGCTTTGTGGACGAGACTTCGTCGAGCCTCACAACCCGGAAATGGTCGAAACAGAAATGTTGTGGCAAGGTTTTTAGGGGTCGCGCTCCTAGGGTATGTCCATTTTCTTCTAGATAAAGGGTTGTATCATGGTATGGAGCCCAAATATTTAACCTATGTGGTTGCTGCAAACTTATTTCTTTGTGGTTGTTGGTGTTGAGAGCTCTCGGATAAAGGTCGGTTAAGACCGGGGATGGCATACTTGTGTGGTAGTTACCTAGTTATAGCTTTATTACAGCGTGAGGTAACGTCGGCCTTGTTTGGCAGAAATTCGGTTAGGTTCTCGGGGGCGTCCTTCCAGAGGCGTACCCATTTCGGTAAGGAAGTTCCTTAGCCTGGCCATTGTTGGAAATCCAAAGAAACAATACGAGCCCTGTATGGTTTTAGTTGTATAACCTGCCATTTACTTATGGTGGTGACCTGCCGTTTGAATGCAAGCTATAGTAGGCATACTACGAAATGTGTATGCTGGCTAAGATTAATATTATACTTTCGAAATGTTTTCTGCACTATGCACTAATAATAATATCAAAAGGATTTTGCTTATCAAGCATGTTTGACTATCATAAGGAGAAATCTCCTCCAAGTGTGCGCTTGCATTTTGTGTGTGGCGGGAGGCCTTATGGTAGTTTCATTTTCCAAAAAGCATTGCGGAATTCTTTTTACTTCGTTTGTTAAGGATAAAACTATTTTTGTTTGCACATACCAGTCCCATGACTGACCTGGTGTTTATTGTTCCCTTTCTAAACTCTGGGTGCCCATAATTTTCCACACGGGTAACCTAGAGTTAGATTTTCAGATAGTCAGATAGTAGATGTAGATTCGGTAGCCTTCAGCTTTCTATTTGGAATACTATGGAGTCTTTGGATTTTGGCTATCGCTTTGTGCTTCTCTTCAACAATCGGAATCGGACTTGCTTAAGTCCAACTTTATTTTGTTCGAGCTTTTGGTTTGTGAGCTGTTTGCAAAGGAGCTTGGAGCTTTGGTTTGGAGATGTAGTTAGTGGATTCACTCTCTTTTGAAGATCATATTGGAGTTATCTCTTCCGTTGTTATCTTTTCCGATGTTGTATTCTGCTCTGATATTTATGGATCTGTTGTATCTTATTGTATCAGATATTGTATCCATTGTTGTATCAATTTTTGTATAATTGATATTCGTTTTTCTTCCGCTGTGTTGTTTACTTAATGTGTTACAAGCTCCGACGAATCGGATTTCAACGTTTGAATCTGCGGCATTCGAATACGAGTGAAGTATGGATGTCGATTTTCAAACGCGAAAATCCGGGTCGTCACACAAACTCCAAAGTATCCAGCTAAACCTGGGAAAACATGCTCGGTCTAATCCGAGCATTACATGGAATAACGCCTGGGTCAGTCTGGTAAAATAGCATGAGTAAAACTCGACAACAAGTAACAACCAAACCGATTTCTACATTTGAAAACTTTTCAAACAAAGGGTTTCTCGTAAGACCACATCGCACATAAAAAAAGATGGGTTTTTACCTTACGATAACCAAAACATTTTATATCAAAATCCTGTGATATTATCATATTGTCTAGGTTAAAGTAAATAGATAAAATAGCTGAAATGCTTGCATCTCACATTCCAACATACTAGGTTCTACAATAGAAAATGTAAGGCATGTATTGGAGATTGGATCCCAACAATGGCAAGGTAAGGGATTACCTTCCGATGATACACCTCTAGAAAATGCACCGATGTTAACACAGGGCTAGCTGCCCCTTTAACATGGCATACTGGATTACCTCACCCCCTTGACATCGAGGTCTTATACTACCACGATGTTTGCGCACAAACCAACTCTAAAAGGGACATCTAGAATGGGGTGACCACTCCTAATGGTAGCTAACCACATAGCTCTGTTACATGCCCTGTTTTTGCCATTCCTCCCGGTTGTGAGGCTTGAGGCATCTAAATAGCAATCCATTTTGGAATGCTAACACTGCCCTCCGTGCGTCAATGCAATGCCAGCATTCATCCATACAAGTTCGTTCTGAGTCTGAACGAAACCGAAGGCACTACTTCTATTACATCCATTACGGGGAATCCCTCCCATGGAAAATAGAAAATAGCCCTTGCACTTTAAAACTCCGTCTTTGATTCCATGCTCTTCAAGATGTATTCAATCTGAAACATTGAGTTGGAACGAAGTGTTTTTCGGATAACATATCCGATCCCGGTCTCTTTGAAACAACTTTCAACAGTCCCTCTAAACTCAACCCCATTTCTTTAGGAAATAAATAGACAAATAACAAGTGCGGAGTTTACCTCCTAACCGTTTATGGACGGATTTCCTTATTATTAATCCTAGAAGAACGAAACAAGTTTATACGTAAAATATAGCACCTTCTACGGTAACTGTACCATATAATTCCTGCGTTTCTCCTAGATATTTTCAAAGTTACGTTTTGGGTCCAGCTTTGATAGTCGGTTAGTTAACTATCAAATAAGCAAACATCCAATCATGGTTTAATTTCCATATAGGATCCACTAAGCCTTTATTAATTCTCTTTAATTAAAAAAACACTTTATAAAACTTGATCAAAAGATCTTTTCAAAACACTATTTCCAAACCCCTTACATTTCCTTTATCCTTGGAAAAAACATTTATATGCTTATCTTAACGGTATAAGTATAATACCAAAATATTTTACTTTTCATTCCTTGAAAACAAAATTATATACTTATCTTATCAGTATAAGTATATTTACAAACTTTTCAAAGTTTTCTTCTTTCCATTTCCCAACATTTCTTCCAAATAAAACATTTCGCTTATCCTTTATCAAAAGTCCCCTTTTTAAAAGCTCATCTCATATTTCAATTAGCTTATAACTTTCAAAATAAAGTTATAACACACTTCTATAAACCTTTAAGTTAATTTATAAACCTCTTTCCAAATCTTTGAAATGATTTATAAACCTTTTTCCTATTTTTAAAATTCTTTATATAAACCTTTCTATACGCCTTTTTAAAATATTCTTTACAGATATCATTTACAAACATCATTTGTAAAACACCTTAGTAACCCTTTTCGTTAGTAGAAACCCCTTTCTATAAACAAGTTATCATTTTATAAATACCTTTATAAGAATTATATAACTTGAAAAACCATTTTTAAATCCTTAGCCTCAAATTGATTAAAGAATTAAAGTAAATTCAAAACCATACTTTATAAATTCCAAATGAGGCTCAGCAGTCCCAATAATACTAATTTAAGTTACCATTTAATTTCAATTTGATTCCCAATTAACATAACAATTATTCACATAAGCTACCATATATGTAAATACAGTTCATATCCAATCAGGGATAACACTTCAATATAACTAATTGGCATATACAAATTCAAATAACATAACAACGGGATGGTGATTTATCCTGCTAAATAGATGTCCAAACAAATCAATTAATTTATAGTAGACTGGAGATTTATTCTACTTAACACATGTCCACACAATCGAATCACTTACACTATAGCAGAATGGTATTTTGTTCTACTAACGGATGTCATTTAATTCTCCTAATCATATGGGTTACCTAGGGGTCTGGACCAGAGATCATTTGATATGGAATCATTTTACCTTGAAAAAGAAAATTGATTAAACATATTCTATTTAGCTTAAAATCACCTTTTGAAAAGTTAAAAGTATATTTAACTAGCTTAAACCCTTACTAAATTTCAATTAATCCAATTTAAATCAAGATTAAATCATAATTAAACTCTAATTAGGCTTAATGAACTTGATTACGTACTAATTAACTTCCTAATGCAACTTGGTTAAGGTTAAACCAAATTGTTTAAGAGTTAAACCCTAATTAATTAAATAACCTATTAATTAAATAAATAAATAATTAACCATTAATCTTAATTAAATAATTATTAATCACTTAATTACTTCTTAACCTCATTAATCACTAATTAAAACTTTATAATTCAATTAGTAGTCATTAACTTAACTTAAGTGATGATTAACCTCTAATCACCTTCTTAATTAACTAATTAATTAAATACTTAAATTATTAACTTAATTTTTTTAATATTACTAATTAATTTTGAAAAACTTAGTAAACTAATTTCAAAATAAAACAAATTTGAAATAGAAATTCAAACCTTTGCCGAACTGCATCCATAGCGCTTATTGCTATGGACGTAGTTCGCTTTAATATATTCTTAGCGAACCACTTCACAAACCCTTACTTTTTCATGATCTGAAACATACCTTAGAAAGTTTTTTTAAAAAAAACTTTAAAACTAAAGTTACAAACTTTAATCCACTTCAAAACTTTAAACTTCGAAAACAAACTTCGAAAGCTATGATGTGACTAGATATGATGATGGTTAATGATTGCAAAATCTAAGATGTGACAATGCTATATATATTTATATAAAATGCTTATTATTTTTAAAAGTATGTCTTGTCGCATCACTTACTAATCCAAATTAACATAAGATAATTTATTTCTAAGTGTATTATTATCTAGTTAATTAACTCTTATATATATTTATATATAGTGCACTTCTCGACAACTTTCCGATGTCGAAGGGTCGAAATTTCGGAAAACGTTCTTCGGTCTCATTTTCTGTTTTTCTATGAACTATTTAATTTGGAAAACAAATTTTGAAATTTTTTTTACCATCATTATTAATTAATTAAAATGAGTTTATTTTCATTATAAAACCTACATATTGAATATTTGGAATTAATTAAATATTCTGTAACGACCCGATATTTTCAACCATTCGCATCCATTATAAGTGTATAGGTAGACACTCATGTCGGAATTGAATTGCTCAAAATACCGCGTTGTAAATAAAAATTTGGCAAATCTCAGAATATACAGTAAATAAATATAATCACATATCACAGACACAGACACATAGTAAAATAATGCGGCGGAAGTAAAAGAAATAGTAGTTCATGAAGCTACTATATAAAAATATCAGAGTTACATAAGATATAACAGAAGAAATAAAATACAACAGAAGTCTCAATATGATAACCAAGTACAAGCTGAATAGAACAACAGAACTGAGATAGATAAAACTAGATAAGCAGATAATCTCCAGTGATTCCAATCTCCAGAAAGTGGAATCCAAATCTGTGAATAACTCAGGCTGACCCGAGCGTAAAGCAAAACACAAAACACTCGAGTCAGGACAATATATACTTATATAATGTAACCAACTCAAGTGAACTATAATAAAGGTACAAGTAACTTAAAGAATGCTTGGGATCGCCCATTCTTTAAGGATCCGTTAAACTATTTACTATGTAGTAATATACGCTATATACAGTAGTGTCTAATTAGTAAAGTATAATCATATAGAAAATAGCGTTAAGGGGATGGAGAACCTTAACGCGGTCGGATCTTAAAATCATAATCGTAGTAAAGCTCGATATGGTAGGTGACACGGCACAACAAGGCAATGCCAGGGTAGATATACCAATTACGCACACGGACTGATGGAGCGCATAGCAGCCACTACCGTCCACCTCGGACAACACTCCCAAATCAAGGGTGGCCACCAAAAATCACAAAGTAATAGAATGGTATCGAAGAAATGTGTCCGAGAAGAGGTGCTACCTCACTGGTCCGAGATCGCTCCTGTTTTAGCCACCTTATGCCAACTCACGGGAGTTGGGTCCACGTATATACCTTAGGAACGTCGCCACCATCCTACTTCATTCTGGAAACTCCACCGCGTACATAGTTGTCAAAGTGGTTTTCGGTATCGACAGAGAGTATGTCCATATCCGATCCCGGTCTCTTTAACAACCAATCGTTATTATAACCCGTGGTTATAATTTAAAAACAGTTTATACTTCAAAATAGAATATCATTTCAAATCCAAATCTTTCTCAAAATAAAGATTAAATTAATTCCAAACCATTTCAATATATTTAAAATATCATATCATTTCAAAACTTCATTTCAAATCATTTCAATGTATCAAAATATCATATCTTTCCAAAACTTCATTTCAAATCATTTAACATATCAAAATATCATATTTTTTCAAAACTTCATTTCAAATCATCATTTGAGTACAAATCCAAATATTCAAATTTAAATACCTTTTAAATTCAAAGATATCCTTCATTTATTATCATTTCAAGTCACCTTTAAATAATTTATATTCCAACAAATTAATTCATTTAAATTCATTTAAAAGTGTAATTATTATACTTTCAAATCAAGTATTAAAATTTCTAAAGTTTCAATTCAATTCAATCATTTATTTAAAATAAATTTCCATAGACCATTTCAAATCTTATAAATTTCAACTATAGATTTAATCCACAAAATAACTATTCAAATTATAAAATAAGTTCCAAAGCTTTAATTTCCTATATTTCATAAGTCCAATATCTTTTAAATAGATTTAAATTACAAGTAACCCAAATATCTTTCATACTAATATAAACTTCAATTATTCATTCCAAGATTTAATATCATCTCAAATTAATTTCAAAATATCAAAATATCATCTATTTAATTTAAATTTAAATACCATATAAATCTCATCTTTCAAGATAGTTATATTTCAAATCCACCTTTCCATTTTTAAATCATTGAAGTCAATTCATTATATTAATAATTAAATATTTAATTTCCAAAATTTAATCTTTTTCAAAGATCATTTATTCATTTGAATTTATTAAACAAAGAAAATTCAACTTTCGCAGCACTTAGAAAATGCTACGAAATGTTATGTTTAAAACAGTTCATTAACAAAAGACGGCATTTAAAATGCTGTAATATCTTAATTTAGTTTCAACTAAAATTTTAGTTAAATTTAACAACTATAGCACTAACAAAGTGCTATAATAACCCTTCGTTCAAATTTGCTATTTGGTTCATTTAAACAATTACAGCATTTTCCAATGCTGTAATATCTTTACATTATATTTCAAAAATGCTGTCAAATCAAATTCAGAGTTTTATTTACAATTTCACACATAATTAACTTTTAATATAAATCATTTTAACTTATAAAATCATATATTTTCACATTTAAAAACAATCATTTAAATACCTTTATTTCTATGATTTTTATAAAGTCAAATTTCCTTACAAAAATCAAATTAAATAACAATTAAATTTTCATTTCTTTAATTAAATTATTAACTTAACAACTAAGTTTAAATCTCCAAAATATAGCTTATTTCCATTTATTTTACTTAATTAAAATTTCACTTTTAACAAAATTCACAATTTCCCAATTTAAGTTATATTTCCAAATTCAACTTAAATATTCATTTATTTCATATTTTAAGTTATACAAAATCATTAACACTTTATAAAAATTTTATTACTTAATAAAATCAATAAATTCATCTTTTAAATAAAATTTGTCATATATTCATACTTTACATAAATTCCATTTATAAACAAAATCATAAATTCCAAAATTAACTTATATTACAAATTCTACTTCACCATTTACTTAATTCACTTAGTTAATTTGTAGAAAATCACAAATATTTTATAGACATCATTTTAATAAAATTTAAATCAAAATATCATAATATTTACATTTTTAAAATAATTTAAAATTTCAGAAAAATATATAAACCACGGGTCTGTATATAATTTTCTAGCCTAGGTCAAGTGATACGGATATGTAGCATTTCAATCCGCAGTTTACAAAGAAAAACCGGGTTCTATCATTTCAAACCCGCAATCCCAAGTTAAATGAAAATAATAAAAAGTCGCTTAGGATTATCATTTCAGCCCATAACGATCTTTCCCTATTCTAAAGTCCGTTCGGGTATGTATCATTTCAACTCATAGTGAACCTAATCTACAGGGAACTTGCAGTGTGATAAACTGATAAAATAACAGAATAGCATGAAATAACAGTAATAGATGATATAACATATATAATAACAGGGGTAAACATTATATGATCATAATATAACAGTTATAACAGGATGATAAAATTTTACAGATTCAAATGGTGTCAGTTTACTAGTTATATAAGTACACATCGTCTGGTGAGAATTACTCACCTTTTTGTGCTGGAGTTATCAATTCAAATGATACAAACGGATACCACAATGCAAGATGACACAATGATGGATTCAAGTGGAAGAGAACCAAGCTAAGGAACAAGTGTTACCACCTAAAACAAAACCAAGATAAATCAAAATTCAATACAACATTGAATTTGAAAAATTTTGAATTGAAAAGCAAATCGAACACACAAACTTTTGCCTTGTTTTCTACATATGCTTGTACGGCCTAGGGGATGTTTTGGTTCAGTTTTGGACATGCTTTGGCTCAGGTTTGATCATGGTTTGGGTTTGGTTTGGACTAAGGGATGCACGGCAATATGGTTATGAAGGTGTAGGAGTTGCAATATGAAGCATATAAAGGGACAAGGCTAAAAGGCAAGCTTGGATGCAACATTTTGGCTCGACCTATGGGTAAATTGGGCTCGGCTCATGCTTGCTCCAGATCTGGACAGAGGTCAAGTGATGGCCAGAGATCAGGTCATGGTGGTGGTGGAGCAAGGGAAGGTGGCCAAGGTGAAGTATGAAGGGGTTGGTGACATATGTGTTCGGCTAGTATGGTTTTGGTGAAGTTTTGTATTGATTTTGTGGTGATGCTTCAACATGAAGGCACGACCTGAATTTTGGTCAGAGGAGGGGCTGATGGCTGCTGTAGATGGAGGAGGTGGAGGTCAGCCTAGATCTGGTTGAGGAGGAGTGGAGCCATGAAGTAGAGAACAAGTTGCAAAATCACATAGAAAAACTAGAAAACAAGAGAAGAGAAGAAGATTTTTACCAAATTTTTTTCAAGATGGAGTCCATGATTTTTCTTTAGGGTTTGAGAAGCTTTAAAAATTCTTGAAAAAGATGAGGAAGTCGGCTGAAAAAGAATGAGGAAAAGAACGGAAAAAATAAAATAAAAGATGTATTGATTAAAATGAAACGGTGGAATACAAAAGGACTTAGGCAAATCAAAGGTCAAAACTCTTCAAATTTCTTTAATTCATTTTTATAACTTTACATTTCTGGAAATAATAATAATCCTAGATAAAATTCCAAAAATTTATCAAAATATAATAATTTATATAAATATTTATCAATAATATAAAGTTAAATTAAGAAAATAGCTAAAAATAGTAAACTAGTCTAGAAAATTTGAAGTTTAATATAATAAATTTTAGAAAATTCATATGAGCTTGAAATATATTTTTAAACATAAATAATAACATAAAATAAAAATACATTCACAAAATAAATATTTAAAATTTAATTTAAATATAATTTTTAATGAAGAAAATAGCAGAAAATAGGAAACCAGCCTTTAAAAATTGAAATAAATTCAAGTAAACTTTAGAAAAATTATATTATCATTTTAAAAATAATAAAAGACATAAAATAACCTATTAACACATATTAAAACAAAATTTGACAATAAAAATATAATTTATATGATTTAAAATAAATAATATTGCAAAATAAATAGTTTATACACAAAATTGAAAATTACATAACTTCTACAATATAAGTCCGTTTTCAACGAAACGAAAAGCAGTATTCATGGAATTAAATCTAGTTTCATAATAAAAGATAAAATTTAAGAATTTGAAATATTTAAATTTAAAGTTTAAAAGTCAAAGTTTGACCAATTTGAACAGAAATTCACTTTTCAGTGAAATATCCAATTTATATCAGTTTGAAACTATAACTCACATAATAATCAACATTTATTTTTAAAAATGAAATGTTTGAAATCAAACAAGTTTAAAATAATTTAAAAATAAAAGAAAGTCCAATTTAAATAATATACAAGAATCTAGGGTTGTTACACTCTCCCCCACTCAAAACTTTTCGTCCCTGAAAAGGAATGAGGTACGGGAAAGCACAGAAAAGATAGAGCGAAATAGGATTAAGACAAGATGACAAGGATATTGAAATTATACCTGATAACTATTGTTATAGGTAAGTTTAACAAGGTGGAGGCGATCTTTCCAAAATTTCTCCAGAATCAAGAACTCAAGCACGAAAAGATCCTCTAAAATCTGATTCACTCTTTCCGCTTGACCGACGGTCTGTGGATGAAAGCTATGCTCAGATTCAAAATGAGTAGCAAAGATTTTTAAAGATTATAGATAGATTTCTAAACAGAAAGATTATAGGAGGAGGCCTATACCAGTCTGTTTCAAGATAAGGAAAAATAAGAACAACCAAAATATAGTTTGAAAAACAAAATTAGGTAATAAGTTTGAAAAACAAAATAAGATAATAGGTTTAAAATTTCTATGATTTTAGCTTAAACTGATAATTAATTTTACACAAGTTAAATAAATTTTACTATCTCTAATTTCATTATCTTATCATCTAATTTTCTTAAACTAACAATTTCAAAAATCATGGATTTGATTAAAATTAAGTGTATAACATTCAATAAATTTAATTCTTCTTTATTCCTAATTAAAATTAAATTTATTCCTCTCAATATTTTATCACCCATGTTAAATATACTTACATTTATTATAACTGTTTTAATTTATTCCTAATTCCCTTAACATCATTTGTGTTGTAAATTATTTAATTAACCTTTTAGTCTATTTACCTCTGTTAATCTTTTTATAACTAAAATTTAAGTGTATAATATTTATTATAACCACTCAAATTTTATTTATAAAAATCTTTTTATATTGTATATTATCCAATTACATTGTTAACTTCTAAAAATTAAGGTAAGTTATAATGGAATGCAATTGAGAATTATACAAATAAAACTTTCTAAAATTAATATACAGTATAAACATTCTAATTCAATCATTTCAAGCTTGAATATTTATTCAAAATTTTTGATTTTCTTTTTATACTTAAAGTTATTATTTAAGATAGAATTTAAGAATAAAATTTCCGATTCCTCTCAAACCATTTAGAGATAAATAAATGTATGTACATAATTTGTCAAATCAAATTTAAATCATATATCTATATATTTTATAAATCAAATCATATTTTAGAAATTCATATCAATCAAGTTTCCCAAAACAAAGCTGTAGCAAGACTACAGAATGGTTTCTTCACTTCGAAACTCGAAAATGAACGTCGATGATGCTGCAGTCATCACCGAAATTATTTTCCAACGACAATGAGAAGAGCACTGATTTTTAAACTTTAAAATTCTTTGGAAACAAATTTCTATTCAAAAATACTTTAAGTAATATATCCTTTTAAAGCTTTAAACACAAAGTTTGGAACCATCGGAAATTAAATTCTCAAATTCTTGATTTAAATTCATTTCAATTCCCAAATCAAATTTATAAACAACTATTTATAAATTCATTTATATAATGATAAATCAAGTATTATCATTTCAAATAATCAATTTAAATCAATTTATTAAGTTCCATAAATTTACTTATATCAAAATTTATTTCATTAACCAAATTTTAAAATAATATTGTGTCAGTTTGTTCTGTCAAAGTGTTTTAGAAATCCTATCGATAGCGTTGATCAAACGAATCGATCGGAAGCCCAAATCAACATCAACAACTCAAACAACACAATATATAAAACAAACATAGATTTACAAGTACAATTCAAAATGTTTGGGGATATTTTGGAAACAAAACAAGATGATTAATTAACAAAATATGAAGATGGATAAGCTTAGATAAATCGCGGGCAACCTTAACCAGGTCAACCGTGACTTAATGAATAAGATCAAATGTGTATTTTTTTTCTGGGGTAAATCTACATCCGATCTCAAGAGATAGAGTTTGGAATAACAAAAGATATTAGCATCTAAACCAAGGATAGATATAAATCTCTAGTGAATCGATGCAAATTTGTAAAGGAGTTTCCCCCTTTACTAGAAAATTAGAATATTGGCGAGACAGCCAATTCACTATAAAGATCATTCGAAGTGGAGTTATGTGATACTCCAAAATCAAAAGAAGATGAATAGTGAGGGACAAGAATGAATTTTGGAACCACAGGGAACGTTCCAAAATTCAAAGGAAATTCGAATCAAGAGGAAAAGATTCAAACTCGAACGAAAGTGATTCTGTAAATAAATCTACTCCATATGCTGAGTTTTGCCTCAAAGCCAAAGCTCTGATACCAACTGTAACGACCCGATATTTTCAACCATTCGCATCCATTATAAGTGTATAGGTAGACACTCATGCCGGAATTGAATTGCTCAAAATACCGCGTTGTAAATTTTTTTTTGGCAAATCTCAGAATATACAGTAAATAAATATAATCACAGACACAGACACAGAGTAAAATAATGCAGCGGAAGTAAAAGAAATAGTAGTTCATGAAGTTACTATATAAAAATATCAGAGTTACATAAGATATAACAGAAGAAATAAAATACAACAGAAGTCTCAATATGATAACCAAGTACAAGCTGAATAGAACAACAGAACTGAGATAGATAAAACTAGATAAGCAGATAATCTCCAGTGATTCCAATCTCAAGAAAGTGGAATCCAAATCTGTGAATAACTCAGGCTGACCCGAGCGTAAAGCAAAACACAAAACACTCGAGTCAGGACAATATATACTTATATAATGTAAACCAACTCAAGTGAACTTTAATAATGGTACAAGTAACTTAAAGAATGCTTGGGATCGCCCATTCTTTAAGGATCCGTTAAACTATTTACTATGTAGTAATATGCGCTATATACAGTAGTGTCTAATTAGTAAAGTATAATCATATAGAAAATAGCGTTAAGGGGATGGAGAACCTTAACGCGGTCGGATCTTAAAATCATAATCGTAGTAAAGCTCGATATGGTAGGTGACACGACACAACTAGGCAATGCCATGGTAGATATACCAATTACGCACACGGACTGATGGAGCGCATAGCAGCCACTACCGTCCACCTCGGACAACACTCCCAAATCAAGGGTGGCCACCAAAAATCACAAAGTAATAGAATGGTATCGAAGAAATGTGTCCGAGAAGAGGTGCTACCTCACTGGTCCGAGATCGCTCCTGTTTTAGCCACCTTATGCCAACTCACGGGAGTTGGGTCCACGTATATACCTTAGGAACGTCGCCACCATCCTACTTCATTCTGGAAACTCCACCGCGTACACAGTTGTCAAAGTGGTTTTCGGTATCGACAGAGAGTATGTCCATATCTGATCCCAGTCTCTTTAACAACCAATCGTTATTATAACCCGTGGTTATAATTTAAAAACATTTTATACTTCAAAATAGAACATCATTTCAAATCCAAATCTTTCTCAAAATAAAGATTAAATCAATTCCAAACCATTTCAATATATTTAAAATATCATATCATTTCAAAACTTCATTTCAAATCATTTCAATATATCAAAATATCATATCTTTCCAAAACTTCATTCCAAATCATTTAATATATCAAAATATCATATTTTTTCAAAACTTCATTTCAAATCATCATTTGAGTACAAATCCAAATATTCAAATTTAAATACCTTTTAAATTCAAAGATATCCTTCATTTATTATCATTTCAAGTCACCTTTAAATAATTTATATTCCAACAAATTAATTCATTTAAATTCATTTAAAAGTGTAATTATTATACTTTCAAATCAAGTATTAAAATTTCTAAAGTTTCAATTCAATTCAATCATTTATTTAAAATAAATTTCCATAGACCATTTCAAATCTTATAAATTTCAACTATAGATTTAATCCACAAAATAACTATTCAAATTATAAAATAAGCTCCAAAGCTTTAATTTCCTATATTTCATAAGTCCAATATCTTTTAAATAGATTTAAATTACAAGTAACCCAAATATCTTTCATACTAATATAAACTTCAATTATTCATTCCAAGATTTAATATCATCTCAAATTAATTTCAAAATATCAAAATATCATTTCAAAATATCATCTATTTAATTTAAATTTAAATACCATTTAAATCTCATCTTTCAAGATAGTTATATTTCAAATCCACCTTTCCATTTTTAAATCATTGAAGTCAATTCATTATATTAATAATTAAATATTTAATTTCCAAATTTAATCTTTTTCAAAGATCATTTATTCATTTGAATTTATTAAACAAAGAAAATTCAACTTTCGCAGCACTTAGAAAATGCTACGAAATGTTATGTTTAAAACAGTTCATTAACAAAAGACGGCATTTAAAATGCTGTAATATCTTAATTTAGTTTCAACTAAAATTTTAGTTAAATTTAACAACTATAGCACTAACAAAGTGCTATAATAACCCTTCGTTCAAATTTGCTATTTGGTTCAATTAAACAATTACAACATTTTCCAATGTTGTAATATCTTTACATTATATTTCAAAAATGCTGTCAAATCAAATTCAGAGTTTTATTTACAATTTCACACATAATTAACTTTTAATATAAATCATTTTAACTTATAAAATCATATATTTTCACATTTAAAAACAATCATTTAAATACCTTTATTTCTATGATTTTTATAAAGTCAAATTTCCTTACAAAAATCAAATTAAATAACAATTAAATTTCATTTCTTTAATTAAATTATTAACTTAACAACTAAGTTTAAATCTCCAAAATATAGCTTATTTCCATTTATTTTACTTAATTAAAATTTCACTTTTAACAAAATTCACAATTTCCCAATTTAAGTTATATTTCCAAATTCAGCTTAAATATTCATTTATTTCATATTTTAAGTTATACAAAATCATTAACACTTTATAAAAAAATTATTACTTAATAAAATCAATAAATTCATCTTTTAAATAAAATTTGTCATATATTCATACTTTACATAAATTCCATTTATAAACAAAATCATAAATTCCAAAATTAACTTATATTACAAATTCTACTTCACCATTTACTTAATTCACTTAGTTAATTTGTAGAAAATCACAAATATTTTATAGACATCATTTTAATAAAATTTAAATCAAAATATCAGAATATTTACATTTTTAAAATAATTTAAAATTTCAGAAAAATATATAAACCACGGGTCTGTATATAATTTTCTAGCCTAGGTCAAGTGATACGGATATGTAGCATTTCAATCCGCAGTTTACAAAGAAAAACCGGGTTCTATCATTTCAAACCCGCAATCCCAAGTTAAATGAAAATAATAAAAAGTCGCTTAGGCTTATCATTTCAGCCCATAACGATCTTTCCCTATTCTAAAGTCCGTTCGGGTATGTATCATTTCAACTCATAGTGAACCTAATCTATAGGGAACTTGCAGTGTGATAAACTGATAAAATAACAGAATAGCATGAAATAACAGTAATAGATGATATAACATATATAATAACAGGGGTAAACATTATATGATCATAATATAACAGTTATAACAGGATGATAAAATTTTACAGATTCAAATGGTGTCATTTTACTAGTTATATAAGTACACATCGTCTGGTGAGAATTACTCACCTTTTTGTGCTGGAGTTATCAATTCAAATGATACAAACGGATACCACAAAGCACGATGACACAATGATGGATTCAAGTGGAAGAGAACCAAGCTAAGGAACAAGTGTTACCACCTAAAACAAAACCAAGATAAATCAAAATTCAATACAACATTGAATTTGAAAATTTTTGAATTGAAAAGCAAATCGAACACACAAACTTTTGCCTTGTTTTCTACATATGCTTGTACGGCCTAGGGGATGTTTTGGTTCAGTTTGGACATGCTTTGGCTCAGGTTTGATCATGGTTTGGGTTTGGTTTGGACTATGGGATGCACGGCAATATGGTTATGAAGGTATAGGAGTTGCAATATGAAGCATATAAAGGGACAAGGCTAAAAGGCAAGCTTGGATGCAACATTTTGGCTCGACCTATGGGTAAATTGGGCTCAGCTCATGCTTGCTCCAGATCTGGACAGAGGTCAAGTGATGGCCAGAGATCAGGTCATGGTGGTGGTGGAGCAAGGGAAGGTGGCCAAGGTGAAGTATGAAGGGGTTGGTGACATATGTGTTCGGCTAGTATGGTTTTGGTGAAGTTTTGTATTGATTTTGTGGTGATGCTTCAACATGAAGGCACAACCTGAATTTTGGTCAGAGGAGGGGCTGATGGCTGCTGTAGATGGAGGAGGTGGAGGTCAGCCTAGATCTGGTTGAGGAGGAGTGGAGCCATGAAGTAGAGAACAAGTTGCAAAATCACATAGAAAAACTAGAAAACAAGAGAAGAGAAGAAGATTTTTACCAAATTTTTTTCAAGATGGAGTCCATGATTTTTTTTAGGGTTTGAGAAGCTTTAAAAATTCTTGAAAAAGATGAGGAAGTCGGCTGAAAAAGAATGAGGAAAAGAACGGAAAAAATAAAATAAAAGATGTATTGATTAAAATGAAACGGTGGAATACAAAAGGACTTAGGCAAATCAAATGTCAAAAACTCTTCAAATTTCTTTAATTCATTTTTATAACTTTACATTTCTGGAAATAATAATAATCCCAGATAAAATTTCGAAAATTTATCAAAATATAATAATTTATATAAATATTTATCAATAATATAAAGTTAAATTAAGAAAATAGCTAAAAATAGTAAACTAGTCTAGAAAATTTGAAGTTTAATATAATAAATTTTATAAAATTCATATGAGCTTGAAATATATTTTTAAACATAAATAATAACATAAAATAAAAATACATTCACAAAATAAATATTTAAATTTTAATTTAAATATAATTTTTAATGAAGAAAATAGCAGAAAATAGGAAAACAGCCTTTAAAAATTGAAATAAATTCAAGTAAACTTTAGAAAAATTATATTATCATTTTAAAAATAATAAAAGACATAAAATAACCTATTAACACATATTAAAACAAAATATGACAATAAAAATATAATTTATATGATTTAAAATAAATAATATTGCAAAATAAACATTTTATACACAAAATTGAAAATTACATAACTTCTACAATATAAGTCCGTTTTCAACGAAACGAAAAGCAGTATTCATGGAATTAAATCTAGTTTCATAATAAAAGATAAAATTTAAGAATTTGAAATAATTAAATTTAAAGTTTAAAAGTCAAAGTTTGACCAATTTGAACAGAAATTCACTTTTCAGTGAAATATCCAATTTATATCAGTTTGAAACTATAACTCACATAATAATCAACATTTATTTTTAAAAAAGAAATGTTTGAAATCAAACAAGTTGAAAATAATTTAAAAATAAAAGAAAGTCCAATTTAAATAATATACAAGAATCTAGGGTTGTTACATATTCACTAATCAAAGCAGTGAAATTCTGGGTCGTTATAAAAAGATAAATAGCAATCATTTCAAATATAATGATAAAACAATTAACTAAGTATTTGTCTTTTATTTTAGTCAATCTGAAATCAGGAATTTTGATGGAAGGACTTCTTAGTAAGCATATATAAGTTTCCAAGACCCATCTTTTTAACACAAATTTTAAAGGACAATATTAACTTTGATTTCTCATGGTTTCTCTAATAAGGTAATTATCATTTCGATTCTTTTATCTTTTCAAGATTTATTCTTAAATAATTCTGACGTAATTTATGACTTTCTATCACCACATTATTTCAGTTTCCTATTTGAGTGCTGGAATTTTTATTCTTATTTTTTCTCACTAATATTTTATTGAAATTTTTATATATTATAGACCTAGAAAATAAAGTAGCGTGATTTCTTCTCTTCCAAAATAGTTTTTGTAGATAATAATCTTGGATGCCTTTTCTTATCTTATGTAGTAGAAAGGGCATTCTCCTTTGGTTTTGAAATTTCCTCATGGCACACATAAGAACTTTTTTAAATTAGCTATTATAAGTCTTGTGTAGTATATGGCATACTATAAGTCAACGTGTGTCTAGTAGTTTGAATCACCAACTATGCATAGTTCGAACCTGTGGCCTCACGGATCAAAACTAGAGCGCCTAATTACCGGGATAGTGATGTTGGACACGCATAAGAATTTTTCAATATAGACTGTAGTAAAATAAGCATAACTTCTTATGATGTGTCTTCCAGCATTTATGTTTGCAATTGGTGCACTTTCAGCTAGTTTAAGTAAACCTACTCCTCATGCTTGACAAAAATCAAAGTTGAGAACAAAAGGCAAATAGAATAAGAATAAAAAATGAGAGGAAAGAAGTATATGCCATCTTTCTTATGTTCATGTACCTTGATTTTCTCTCTTTTCAATTTATAGCTAACGTTATGCTTCTTAGTCTTTAATAGATGACTTTAAAACAAGTTGATATTGATTTGGGTGAATAATGCTAAAAATAATCGCATGACCTATGTTGTGCAGTTATATTGGATGATATACTTTGAATTTCCATTAGTCTAAATTGGATTATATCTTCCTTTCCAAGACTAATAGGAAAAATCTTTGTTATTTTTGATAATTCTGATCTAATTAATTCGTTTTAATTCTAAAGACTTCACATCAATGAGTAACATCAAAGTGAATTCAAAATAACAGATATGAATTTGTTTGATTTGTTATGTTATGAAGTAAAATTTTTATAGGTGTATTATAGATAAATAAATCTTATCTTTATTATGAAAGATAAAAGAATTTATCTTTTTGGAAAAAATAAAAGAATTTATCCTTTTGAAAGATGATAAAGGAATATATCTATTTTTAGGAAAAGATGAAATAACTTATGGAAAGGGGGAAATGTTTAACATTTTTTGAAAGAAGATAAAATGTCAACCTTTGTGAAAACAAAGTTTATCTTTCTTAAAAAAGATAAAAGGGTTTATCATCATAGTAAAAACATTATGGGAAAATGTTATTGTAAATTTTATCCTAAAATACCAAGTTAATGATATAAACCATGAACTTTCTTTCATCTCTTTATTTGCTAAACAAACATATACAAGATTTTGGTTTGATGTAAAAACTAGAAAGGAAATTTAGTAATGAAAATTAACAAGCTTAATTCATCTAGAACAACAGCTCATTATTAAATATAATTAAATATAGCATCTTGGCAAAAAGCTAAATGATTTTATCATTCATATTTTATATTCATCTTTTGTTACTAAAAGATTATTGTTTATCTTTTTGTAAATAATAAAGTATGAAACCAATGGAAAATGATAAAGGATTTCATCAATTTTTATTTTTTGTGTCATATATTGTTAATAAAAAGATAAAAGTTATATAATCAGATTAATCATTTGTCGTTTTATATAGAAGCATTTATTGTTCTATGAACTATTTTGTTGGTTAACATTGAAAGGTTATTGTGCAGATGATTTCACCATTTTATGGAGAAAGACAAATGATTTATCATTTTACATAGAATTATACATTTAATGATATAATTTATTTTTGTTGAGAATTCGGTTAATTAAAGATAAATTTATTTATATTCTATGATTTTATACAAGAGGGGATTCAATTAATAACATATTAATGTATTTATCTTTTAACAAAATAATTATTGAATTTATCTTTTAAAATAAAAGATAAATGAATTTGTCTATTTTGAAATAGAGAAAAGAATTTCAACTATCTAATAATTTAAAAATAAGTTCTATTTGTTGGAACTGGACCAGTCTACAGCGGAGTAATTGGGTAAGCTTTCAATTTTATTTTCGATTATTGGATTTTTAATGGGTCTACGTAGTCTATGTAATGACTGACCTTTTTGACCCTTAAAAGTTGACACTAATACGTCCATGGTATTCGCATGCCTACTTTTGATGGTCGAAACGGCCGGTCATTACACGTGGTATCAGAGCTTAGGTTGAGCGAACACCTAGGCCTTAGGGGGTAAACTCATTAGAGATAAGGTAAGTGACACCCTAGAATGAGTTTAATTATGTGTGTGTGTGTGTCTATATGAGAGCGCGTATTTTTTATTGTTAAAAAATGTTTTATATTGTGTTAATTAATTTGTAGAGTGGTTTACAAATTCTGGTCGATACAGAAGGTACAACTATATTGATAGGGATTTCTAAACGCTTGGACAAAGCGAACCGATATAGTATTGTTTTGAAATTTGATAAATGAAATAATTTTACCTAGGATTATATTTTATATATAGAAGAATAATTTCAAAAAATTGATCTAGTTACTTATGATGTATTTGTTTGCTAGGAAATGATAACATTCAATTATTATCATTTGTTGTTTTATTAGTCATGCTCGTCCAGTTTAGAAGCATTGACTATTATTGTTGATGATTATTTATGCTCAACTAGTTTGTGAGCATTTATTGTTTTGGTTAAATTAAAAGTGAACTCCTTGTGAATTTATTTTCACAGTTTGACTATAAAGCGTTCGAGGATAATATAGGGTTTAAAAGTTAGTTTTAATAAAGTTGTTTATTATAGTTTAAAGAAAAAGTAAGATATTTTGGAATAAGTTATTGAGAACTTAAATCCCAATGCTTTTGAAATTTGTTTTTCAAAGTTTTGAAGAAAATAATAATAGTGTTGTTTGAAAGTATTTATGAATAGAAATATTTTAAAAGGATTTTGAATGAGATAGAAAGTACTGAACTCACTTCTATCGTTGGAAAATAATTTTGGTGATGACTGCAGCATCATCGACATTCATTTTCGAGTTTCAAAGTATGGGATGCTACCATAGTAATTTGCTATAGAGTTGTTTTGGTAAAACAGATCTTGATTTAAAAACCCTGAAAAAATGATTTGATATACTAAAGTTATAAGTATATATTATTATTTCAAATAGAGTTGAAATAAAACCCGAGTGTTTACTTCTAAAGTTTTCTGTTACATTGTTATATGGACCTATGTATCCTATGCATTAGGGTAGTTTGGTTGTGCATCTTGTTATGATATGTTCTTCAGTAGTTTTTCATTTGTCGAAATGAAACGGAATTTTCGATGATTTTGGATAGTCGAAAACTTCCGAATTGGTATAGAAATTGAAGCTTAGTGTTTTTATGAAAATATAAAAGTTGATTTTTTGTAACTCTTGAATTGGAAAGGTGGTAAGTTAAAACAAGTTTTAAATTTGCTAAAAATTCATGTTAAGTAGAAAAATATGATGTTTTGTATATACTCTTAGGATGTAAAAGTATATTATATGAATATGAACTTGAGTTATAAAATGTTAGTTGGCTTAAGTAATGGTTTTATGAAATGGTTCATAAATGATTTTAGTCTTGAATGAAATACTACAATTGAAATGAATGTGAATTAAAAAGAAATTAGTGTAGGTAAGAAACCAACGGAATATATATGTATGTAAGTTGTACGTAGATCGTTTTATTTACATGATTGTTCTTGATCCAGATTCGAGTACATGATTTTGAGGTGATTACACCGATCCGAACAAGGATTTTTTTCTTGATTCTTGACGGCAAACAGTTGATATAGATTCTTAATATGATTCTGAGGTTTTATACCATAGTATATTGGCATGTAAGGAGAACAGAGGTTTCTAGTCAAGGAACCTGATCGGAGTCCGCACTAGACAAGTCAGGTGATCTAGACTAGTTCGGAGGAGAAGTTTATATGATCGAGCAAGTGATCAGATTTGGTATTGCGTACGGATGACATATGTACATAATACGAGCTTTAATGTAGTTTTATGCTTCTTACATTAGCAATGTGATGCAGCAGCGGATTAATCAAAATGAATGTGACGATGAAAATAGCAATCGGTGGATTGAAGAATACCAAAAGGCCCAAATCCGTTGATCCAAAGATACCGAATTCTAGCTATCCCAAACATGTTGATCGCACATGATACTGTGTTTAAAGATCTACGATTCTTCGATTTTGATCTAGCGCACTAGATTCCGTGAATCGGCTTCAACACTCGTTGATTCGAGCGCACTCGAATAACCGAAGGTGGAGATAGGAGATCACACTCAACTACCAATTTCAAAGAGCCACAAAGCACTCAAACTAATTTTATTCAAAATCAACTTAAATTTACAAATGACACAACTTGCCTATTTATAGGTTTACAACACAACACTTACATCACAACACGTAGGTCGTGAACGACCTAACACAAACGACCTAAAACAATACAACACACGCGACCTAACAGACGCGACCTACGACTTATATACAAAGCGACATAAGAAAATACAAATACAAGTACAAACGACATATGACCTAAACATCATACGACTTAGAACACACAACGACCTAAAATACACGGCAGCAGCGACTTAGGCCTCAGCGACCTAAGAAAATAGCTTCTGGAAATCTTCACTGTTAGGTCGTTTGCGACCTAAGAAAGCGGCATAGGAAATTCTGCTTCAGCGACCTAAAAACACAAGGCATCGACCTAAAGAAATGCTTCTGGAAATCTTCACGTGACCTACCAACAGAGCGACCTAAGTCCATCAGAAAAGGAATCTTCTTCACGCGACCTATCTTCACGCGACCTAACTAGGTCGTAGGTCGCTGGCAATGACAGTTTGCTCGTTAGGTCGTACTACGTTAGGTCGCTGGCGAGTTGTTTTTCCTTTCGTTCTTAGCTCACCATCCCCCAGTTCCATCTGTAAGTCATTAGGTCGCTCGCGACCTAAAATTTGCGACCTAGCGTTGCAGCGCGCTGCATCATCCTTCCCCAGTTGACAAAAATTCGACCTCGAATTTGCACCTTCCTCTTCCACAACAAGTTCATCCCCATGATACAGAATCAGGTATTTGACGTTGAAAACGTCTGCAGTGTGAATATGATCCGGCAATTTCAACTGATACGCATTATCATTGATCTTCTTCAAAATTTTCATTGGACCGGTTTTTCGAGCTTTCAACTTATTGTACGTTCCCACTAGAAAACGATCTTTTGTCAACACGGCGTAAACCAAATCACCTTCTCCGAAGTTCACACTCCTTCGCTTTTTATCTGCCAGTTGTTTATACTTTTCATTTGATGCAAGTAATCGTTCATGAACATTTCTGTGGCACTCCTGCAACTCAGTCACAAAATCACAAGCACGCTTAACAACTCCTTTCTGATATGGCACTGTTGTCAGATCCAATGGACCCTTCGGATTTGCTGAGTATACATCTTGAAACGGACTAAAACCCGTACTACGGTTAACAGCATGATTATGTGCAAACTCTGCCTGACATAACTTCATATCCCAGCTCTTTAAATTATCTTTCACTAGACATCTCAACAAATTTCCCAATGATCTGTTTACCACTTCCGTTTTCCCATCTGTTTGCAGATGATAGGCGCTACTAAAATTCAACTTTGTTCCAACCATCTTCCACAAACTTAACTAAAAATGGCTTAGAAATCTAGTATCCCGATCAGAAACAATGGATTTTGGTAGCCCATGTAATCGATACACCTCTTTAAAGAATAACTGAGCAACACAAATGACATCAGCTGTTTTCTTACAAGCGATAAAGTGTGCCATTTTGGAAAATCTATCAACCACCACATATATGGAATCATTTCCACGCTGAGTTCTAGGCAAACCCAAAACAAAGTCCATGCTGATATCAACCCATGGTCTAGTAGGCATTGGTAATGGCATATACAATCCCGCATTCGTCGCTGTCCCTTTGGAAACTTGACAAATATGGCATCTCTCCACAAATCTCTCAACTTCCTTTCTCATCGACGGCCAAAAATATGACTGCGAAATCAACTGCAAAGTACGGTATCTTCCCACATGTCCTTCCTCATGCAACTCCTTCACAATCTTCATTCGTAAGCTGCTCTCTGGTATACACAATTGATTTCCTTTGAAGAGAAAGCCATCCACCAATACAAACTCATCTGTCTTTCCCTCCTTGACTTCATCTACAAACTTTGCAAAGTAAGGATCATCGACAAACAATCCTGGCAAAACATCAAACCCTGTCACCTCAACTTTCATTGTAGTCAACACATGATTCCTTCGACTCAATGCATCTGCCACTCGATTTGTAATTCCCGACTTATGCTTCACCACAAATGTAAATTGTTGCAAATATGCGATCCACGAAGCATGCCTGGCTGCAATCTTATCCTTTCCCTGCATATGCTTCAACGCTTCATGATCAGTATATAAAACAAATTCTTTATGAAACAAATAATATCTCCAATGTTTCACAGCTTGCACGATAGCATAAAATTCCACATCATAAGTATTATATCTCATCTTGGCTCCCGATAGCTTCTCACTGAAATATGCAATAGGTCGACCTTTCTGACTCAACACCCCTCCAATTCCAACCTTCGATGCATCAGTATGTAACTCAAACAACAACTGAAAATCTGGTAATACTAGAATTGGTGCTGTCGTCAAAAGCTCCTTGATCCACTCAAAAGCAACCCCTGCTTCCTCTGACCATAAAAATTGCTTCCCCTTCATACAATCAGTAACTGGTGCCATCACGCTACTGAAGTGTGGAATGAATCTTCGGTAGAATGATGTTAAACCATGAAAACTTCTAACTTCTGTTATCGTCCTGGGTTGTGGCCAATTTCTGATTGCTTCAACTTTATTCTGATCCACCTGTATACCTCCTTCTGATATAACATATCCCAAAAATAAAACACTATGCGTCATGAACACGCATTTCTTCGTTGCAGCATAAAATTGTTCCTGTCGCAGTATCATCAACACTTCTCTCAGATGTTGCAAGTGTTCTTCTGCGCTTCCACTATATATTAGTATATCATCAAAATACACCACCACAAACTTTCCAATAAAAGGTCTAAAGATCTGATTCATCACCCACATAAATGTACTAGGTGCATTTGAAAGACCAAACGGCATAACTAGCCATTCGTACAACCCCTCACGTGTCTTGAACGCTGTTTTCCATTCATCCCCTGGTCTTATACGAATTTGATGATAACCACTCTTCAAATCGATCTTCGAAAATATAGTAGCTCCACTAAGTTGATCCAACAAGTCATCCAATCTAGGAATTGGAAATCTGTACCTCACAGTAATCTTGTTCAGTGCCCGACTATCAGTACACATCCTCCACGTTCCATCTTTCTTCGGCACTAACAATGCTGGTACAACACAAGGACTTAAACTTTCCTGCACACGCCCTTGTTCAAGCAACTCTTCCACTTGCCTTCTTAACTCCTCGTGTTCCTTTGGACTCATTCTGTAATGTGGTCTATGTGGCAACACAGCTTCTGGAACAAGATCAATTTGATGTTGAATGTCCCTCAACGGTGGTAACTCCGTTGGCAACGCTTCAGGAAATACATTTTCAAATTCTTCCAGCACTGGCTTTACTTCTTCAGGAATTTCAACCACTTCATTACTCTTACGTCCAATCAACAAGAATACTTCAGGCTCCTCTTCGACTTCTTTAACAAACTCCTTCAAAGATAGCAGAGTTTTAAGCTCTTCAATCTCTTCCTATTGGCTTTCTTCTTGTTGTCGCTTCTTAGGAACTAAAGTGATTTTTGTACCTTCAAACATGAAACTGTAGCTGTTAGTACGACCATCATGTTGTACAGCTCTATCATACTGCCATGGTCTCCCCAACAACAAATGGCATACATCCATATCCACAATATCACGCCAAATTTCATCTTTGTATTTCTTCCCAATTGAAAAATTAACACAAGCTCTTCTATTCACCTTCACTTCCCCACCTTTCCTCCACCAAGCTAACTTGTAAGGTTTCGGATGCTTCTCTGTCTTCAATGCTAACTTCTTCACAGCTTCTGTAGAGATGATATTATCACAGGTTCCCGCATCAATAACAAACTTGCAAACCCTTCCCAAGATAGTGCACGTTGACTGAAAGATGTTACTCCTCAACCAGCTAGTCTCCTCCTCCTGCTTTGGTGTCAAGCAATTCCTCCTCATCATCAATGAATACCCTTCATTTCCCGACACTTCTTCCTCCTCCTCAACCGGTAGTGAATTAGAACATTCCGCCTCTACATCCTCATCTTCAACCTCAGCTATCATTGCTCGCTTCTTAGGCTTTGGACATTCATTGCTTTTGTGGCCAAACTCTTGACAATTAAAACACTTGATACTGCTGTTGCCTTTGGTTTTTGCAACATCACTAACAACCGGTTTTGTAACAGCCTTGGAAACATTCACATTGCTACTAGCCCCTTTCACTTGATTGTTGGAATTTGTAAACACACCACCTCCTCTTCTGCCTTGCTTCTCCCAAGCTAGAGCTTTTTGATGTGCTTCAGCAACAGATCTGGGATCGAACATATTCACCATATCTTGAATCTGCATTATCAACCCTCCAACAAATCTAGCTGTCAGCCGCTCCTCCGTCTCCATGATATCATTTCTGGCAATAAGTTGATAAAATTCATCCGCATAATCATTCACAGTCTTTGTTCCCTGCCTCAAGTTCTGCAAACGTTGATACATAAGAGATTGATAATTGTAAGGTAAGAACGTAGCTTTCATCAATTTCTTCATCTTCTCCCATGATTCAATCTTTGACTTTCCCATCCTCTCCCGTGTAAGTTTAGTTTGCTGCCACCATGCCATAGCTCTTCCTCTCAAACGAGTAGCAACTAACTTAACTCTCCGATGCTCGGGAACTTCCTTAAAGTCAAAATTTTCTTCCACATTAGATATCCAATCCAAAAATTCCTCAGCTTGCATACCACCCTTGAATTATGGAATTTCCGTTTTCATCCCCGACTCCCATCGACGATCATCTTCAACATCCCTATATGCATTTCGTACTTGGTCTCGATCTCGATAATGAATATTACTTCTATCACTCTCTTCATCATATTCACGTGTACTTCGATATCGATCTCGACCATCAACATCTCTTCGATCACGCATGTCTCTACGACTATGTCTTTCATCATCATGGTATGGCTCATACTTAAGCTCTCGTTGAGTTCTTCTTTCTTCATCTCTATACTCATGGTGATCTCTTCTCATCGAAACTGATGATTCTCTTCTTCCTCGATCAGATTGTGGCGACACCCTCCTCGCTTCTGTAACCGATGACGAAACTCTGTTTCCTCCATGGTTCGAGACTGGCGACCTTCTCCTTTGACCTTGATTCATGTTCATCATCAATTTCTCTAACCTCCCAATACCTTCATCCAACTTCTCATTGAATTTGTTACTAATACGTTGTTCCATTTGTTCGGCATCTTCTCTTTTGTACAAATCTTCAGCATTTTGATGATGATTAGCTCTCCTCGGCGGCATTGTTGAATCGAACAATCAAACTTTAACACTTAACTCTCGGCCTTGATCTTCAAATATGATGCACGACTTCAAACTAGTTCTCGGCTCTAACTTCAAACTCTCGGCCTTGAACACAAAGTGATACACGACTTGAACTCTTCAATAAGAATTGGCTCCAAGACTCGGCTTAGCTATGATTGGCTAAGTCAAGCTCTGATACCAAATGATGCAGCAACGGATTAATCAAAATGAATGTGACGATGAAAATAGCAATCGGTGGATTTAAGAATACCAAAAGGCCCAAATCCGTTGATCTAAAGATACCGGATTCTAGCTATCCCAAACACGTTGATCGCGCACGATACCGTGTTTAAAGATCTACGATTCTTCGACGTTGATCTAGCGCACTAGATTCCGTGAATCGGCTTCAACACTCGTGGATTCGAGCGCACTCGAATAACCGAAGGTGGAGATTGGAGATCACACTCAACTACCAATTTCAAAGAGGCACAAAGCACTCAAACAAATTTTATTCAAAATCAACTAAATTTACAAATGACACAACTTGCCTATTTATAGGTTTACAACACAACACTTACATCACAACACATAGGTCGTGAACGACCTAACACAAACGACCTAAAACAATACAACACACGTGACCTAACAGACGTGACCTACGACTTATATACAAAGCGACATAAGAAAATACAAATACAAGTACAAACGACATATGACCTAAACATCATACGACTTAGAACACACAGCGACCTAAAATACACGGCAGCAGCGACTTAGGCCTCAGCGACCTAAGAAAATAGCTTCTGGAAATCTTCACTGTTAGGTCGTTTGCGACCTAAGAAAGCGGCATAGGAAATTCTGCTTCAGCGACCTAAAAACACAAGGCAGCAACCTTAAGAAATGCTTTTGGAAATCTTCACGTGACCTACCAATAGAGCGACCTAAGTCCATCAGAAAAGGAATCTTCTTCACGCGAGCTATCTTCACGCGACCTAACTAGGTCGTAGGTCGCTGGCAATGACAGTTTGCTCGTTAGGTTGTATTACGTTAGGTCGCTGGCGAGTTGTTTTTCCTTTCGTTCTTAGCTCGCCTGTAACGACCCGTAAATTTCAACTGATAACGTAATTAGTTGAAATTTTGTGAAATTTTAAACGATAAAATTTTGAAATAAATTTAATATTTGGAATACGTCTAGTTAAACATAGCGACTGGTAAATTTTCGTCCGAAAATATGAAAGTTTATTTCACGCGTAAATTCACTTCGATTTAATCAGTTAAAAAGCGATGAAAATAAAATGTTTCCGAAACCTAAATATTTTTACATAGAAAAATTATAAACCATCTTCTGAGCAAGATGTCAGTTTGTCATTTTTCCAAATTCAGACATCTTTGGCTCCGTCGATCTTATTTTTCAGTGTTTTTCTTGCATTTTCCACTGGTAGAAAATTCGAAAATTTATAATTCAAATCGTACCACTGATATCTGTATACCGTTTTGATCGCCTCGCCGCGCTGATCTCTACGATATATTTATTTCTGTATTTTGAGTTCCGTTACGCGACGGAATCTGTAAACGGTAGTAACTATACCGGTATCTGTTTTGTAATCTTTTGTTATCTTTTGTCCCTTGAGTTACCCACGTGAATTTAGGAGCTTTATAACTTCATCCAGCTGTTTCATTGAAGACTTTGCAATTGTTATTTCATAATAAATTACCGTGAGACTTTCACTCTTCCCTATTCTCATTTATTATTATTATTATTATTATTTTTTGTTTCGTTTCTGTCGTTTGGTTCTCTGCAAATCTATTTTTCACGAAACTCTGTTCCTTGTTCCTTTCGCCCGCCTTTCCATTTGAAAAAATTAATAATAAAATAAAATATAAGTTCATATATTGCTTGAAGAAATCCCATTCTCTTCCAGTATATACGGCTTTGCATTGAGAAAAGGGAATATATAAAATAGCTTATATATATTTATGAAAGGGCACGTTCTCTTCCTTATCCAATTGAAGCTTTCATATTATCATGTCTTTGCTATTTGAGAAATGCCTGCTGCTTCTTCCATTTCTTCCTCACACAACATTCATGTCCATCAAACTCTCCCTCTCTCCACTCGAGCTAACCCACCGTGCCAGCCTCCATCACTTCCACCCGCCCATCATCAACAACAGCCGGGCAAGTCAAACCACCACTCGCCTCTAGTTTCTGCCACTGCCCAGACTCCCTCCCTTTCCGTTATTCCACTGTCCAACCCCATGCAAACTCCGCTCACCGCCCGAACACACCCAGAAACCCCGAGCACCATTGCCGAACAGCACACGTCCCAACCATCAGCTCGCCCCTCCGTCTTCCTCCATTGGCAGCAACAGCCCTTGCCAAGCCTCCTAGCATTTGGAAGCTGCAACACTCTTTATATATATATATAGGTAATATATAGTGTTTGTTATATATAAGCGTATATATATTAAAGCTTATGCCTATTTTTTTTACATCTGGTTTATATAATCTGTTTTATATTATGTTTGGTTTGTATGTAAACAAGTCTGTAGTCGGCATATGCTTATGATTTTGAAATAGGATATCTATAAAAAAAAATGTGCATCAGTTTTTATACATGTGTTATAACAGTTATATATATATCTATATCTTCGCATAAGGGTTTATGTTGGTCTACATATTTTATTTTATATGTCACTGTATGTATATAAGTTGATATTATATGTTGTTATTATATATATTCATATATTTTCGAAATGGTTTATTTATGGATCTATAATCATTAAAAATCTACATATGAATATTAGATTAAGTAAGTTATATATACTTGTCTACGATTAGTATAGATCTGTTGCTTTAAAATATTACGTTAGTTTTATATATTATATATATGCCTGTTATAGTGTTCATTATATTATATAAAGTAGTAGTGAATATGTACAGTAGTATATATATGTTCATATCAATAACATGCAATCGGTTGTATATATATAAAGCTTATTTTGATCTTAAGATATTATATGTATGTATTGATGTTGCGTAAAAGTTTGAATATTTAAAAGCTTTGAACCTATTGAAATCAAAATGGTTTAAGTTGTAATGCAAATATGTATTTGGAATTGTTAACAAATTTTAGTGACTTATTTAGAGTTTGAATTGATGTGAAATCGATAAACTGAGATTTGGGTTAAACGGGATTTTTGGAATTCGAGTGCATATATAAGTTATATAAGGGTAATAAAGCACAAGTTACTTTTATGCTGCTGTAGCTATATAAATAGGTTTATATAAGATTTAAATGATTTTGTTTTGGTAGTGTATTTGTTTATTCCATATTGATTTTAAAATCACCTATATACATATAAATATATATAAGGCAGTATATACAATGTATAGATTTTTTTATTTGTTACCCATCTGACCTGTCGAATTATATATATGCAAGTTGTTGGTATATACTATTTATTTTATAACTGTTCTAGTATGAATGTTTCATATACTATATATAGATATCTGTTTATACATAATCTGCTTATATATTAGTTTATAAATAGTTGATATTGATGTACCGTATATAGTTTGAGATTTTGCATTTGGGCTGTCTTGTTTTTTTTCATATTTGTAAATAATAATGACTTTGAAAATTGATATTATTTTAATATTTATCTTATAATAATAATATATATACTGTATATATCTAGATAGTTCTGATTTGATTCCGTCAATTCTAATTTATCAGCTTCGTCCATCAAATTCGTGCCGATCTTGTCGTTTTGGGATTCGTGACTGGATTTCGTAACTCAACTTCTTTGTTTATCCTCTAACCTCAAAAGGTGAGCAATCACTCACGATTAATGTTCTTTTATTTATTAAATCTGATTTCAATTGAAACGACAATTGAAATATGCTGTTGTTAGTTAATTACACTGTTATATATGCTATTGCCTGTATCATATCACCTGTGACATTTGACACCATTATCTCTTAATTATTTATGTGATGATAATGCAGTTTGGCTGATAATTAATTGATTGTTGATGTTTATATTGGACGTTAAATTGTTAGTGTTAAATGATAAATAGTATGCAAAATTGAAATGGATATAGGATAGTTAAAAATTTTAAAACTGATTTATATGTTAAATTTGATTAGTGAATATGACCCCTTTTAATTGTTAAATTAATTGACAAATAGAATAGCGATAATTACACTTTGAACCATCGACGTATATTGGATTAATTGTTGTAGTGTAAAAATTGAAATTGAATGACAAGTGAAAACCGTAATGTAATGATCTTTAATCTACATGAAATGATAGTGTAGATTCTAGAAATAATTATATTAATTCATACAAATAACAATGCGAATTAATACGGTTATTTTGGGATTATTTGAATTGATTATTGGATTGATATTGATTGTTGTTCTTGCTTGTTTATTTACTTTGACACCATCCCAGTTATCACAATGCAAGTTCCCTTTGCTATGTTTTGATTTCGAATTGAATTGGAATCGGGTTGAAATGATAAATACCCAAATGAACTTGACCTAGGATAGAGAATTTAATAAAACCCGATTGGTCTATAATTTGATTTAAAAATAAAATGAAGATTTATTTGAATAAATAATATGGTTTTGAAATGAAGTTGAAATTTGAATTTTTAATGAAAGGAAAATGTTAATATTTAATAATCTGAAACAAAATATTAACAATGTAATTGATGAAAGAACGTTGTTTAATTTGAGAAATGATTGAATTAAGTTTTGAAATTATTAATAATTAAGATTGAAATTATTTAATAATTGAATAAGATTGAATCATTTGATAATTGAATAAAAATTGAATTCTTTGATAAGAGAAATTGAACTTTTGAATAAGTGAAATTTGAACTTTATTAATAAATGAAATTGGGTTTCTTTATTTATTAAGTTTTGGAAAATTATTTAAGTAAGTTAATAAGTGAAATTGAACTGCTTGAATATGTGAAATTCAGTTTCTTTATTAATTGAGTTTTTGAAATTTGTAACCGAGTAAAGAAATAAGTGAAATTGAATTTCTTCAACAAGAAATAAAATGTGTTTTATTTAAATTAATGTAAGATTTGAAATGTAAAGAATTTGATTTGATGAATTTAATTTAATAAAATTGTAAGTTTGATATAATGGAGTTGAACTTAAGTGATTGATTTAATGAATTGGAAATTAAATAGAAATTGTTTTAAATGATAAATTTACTTAATGAATACTGAATAAAATCGATTAATGAATTTAAATTGATTTGAATGTTAAATTAAATTAATTTAAATGATTTGGAATGAAACTTATATACGAACTTGAATCAATATTTGAATTGTTTTAAATAAAATTTGAAATTGTATTATAAGATTTTGAAATGGTAATTTGGTAGTTTTGAAGCGTAAATTTTGGAAATTGGTTTAGAAAGAACAAATGAAATGTTGATTTATAAATTCTAACTGAAATTGAAATTGATTTGGTTTTCGAAATACATAAATGACCAATCGGTGTAATAATTTCGAAAGTTATTAAAGAGACCGGAATCGGTTATGGACATACTCTCTGTCTAAACCGAAACCCACTTTAATAACTATACGCGGAGTGTGATCCAGAATGAAGTGGTTGGAATGATGTACGTGATGACTGAAGAAAGAGAACGATAATGGATAGCCTTGACACTTGTGTCAAATTGGAAATGACTAAAACAGGAGCCGTGCCGGGCCAAATGGAGGTCAGCTACCTCAAGCGAACACACTTCTTCGAACTACTCATTACTTGTTGTCGATTGGTGCACCCTTGATTTTGGGAGTGTTGTTTCGCGGTGTTGCGGTCGCTGCGGCGATGCGTTCTCACCAGTCCGGATCAGGCAAACGGTAGTTTCACTACCTTGGGTATTGCCTCATGTGCCTTGTCATACTTGTATCCCTATACGCGACCACTACGATTTGTTTTGTACCTTTAGTATATGGATTGCCCTCTGGTGACTTCCGGTTTTGGGGAAACTACGGTCTTGTATATGCTCTTGGGAATAAAAATGTGTTAAGGGTGGAATGGGCCATGACTTAACACTATTTTGATATTTTATATTACTGATAGGCATTATCTACTTATCGTACACTACTACATAGTAGATAGTTTAACGGATCCTTAAAGGATGGTTATTCCAACATCCTTTGAGTTACTTGTATTTCAATTGCTATTTCACTTGAGTTGGATTTATTAATATAAGAATGTTAATCCTGACTCGAGTGTCTTGTGTTTTTGCTTTACGCTCGGGTCAGACTGAGTATACCAGTATTCGAGACTTACCTTTGAAGTTGGAGGTTTGCTTGAAGATCCAGCCATCTATTCTGCTTTCAGTATTCGATGATTCCAGTGATGTATTCTGATTTGTATCTGATGTATCGTATTACTCTTCCGTTGTATCTGGTTTAACTCTGATGTAACTTATACATTTATATAGTAGCTTCATGAACTACTATCTCTTTTATTTCCGCTGCATTTATTACTCTGTGTCTGTGATCTGTGATTATATTTATTTACTATATATGTTCAGTTTTGCCAAATTTAAATTAACAACGCGGTATTTTGAGCAATTCAATTCCGGCATGAGTGTCTACCTATACACTTATAATGGATGCGAATGGTCCAAAATATCGGGTCGTTACAGTTGGTATCAGAGCTTTGGTAGCTCTAGGCAAAACTCACCATATAGGGTAAATGTATCTACAGAATCACTCTCATTCGAGTTTCAATCTCTTCCTTTGACTCGATCCCTTTGAATTTTGGAACGTTCCCTGCGGTTCCAAAAATTCATTCGTGTCCCTCACTATTCGTCTTCTTTCAATTCTGGAGCACCCCATAACTCCATTTTGAAAGATATCTATAATAGATCGGTGGTCTCGCCAATCTTCGAATGATTCGTAAAGGAGCAAAACTCCTTTACAATAGGCATTGATTTACCGTAGATTTCTGTATCCTCGGTTTACGATGCTATCTATCGCCTATAATACCTGAATTATATTTCTTAAGATCGAATGTAGGTTTGCCTCGAAATTCTGCATCGATCTTATTCTAGAAGTTACGTACGACCCGGTTAAGGTTGCCCGTGAATTAAATAAACTCATCCATCTCCCGATTGTGGTAATTGAATTATCTTATCTTCTGTTTCAAACTTATTTTCGAATCAAAATTCTCTTTGATTTGATTCCCATCAAATTTGAATCGCTATACATGTTTTGAAATCTATTCTTGTATCGTCGAGGGAGAAATTGTATTTGTAAAATTATATTTAAGATGTTTTAAAAATATATTGTGTTGTTTGAGTTGTTGATGTTGATTTGGGTTTCCGATCGATTCGTCTGATCAACGCTATCGATAGGATTTCCAAAACACTTGAGCAGAGCAAGCTGATACAATATTGTTTTCAAATTTGGAAAATAAAATAAAGTTGTATGATTTTACTGTATATATAAGTTTGAAATTTTCTTTAACCAAACTGTTAATAAAATTTATTATTGGAGTGATAATATTTGATTATCATTTATTGTTTTGTAAACAATTGACTATTGCAATATAAATAAATGAAGTTATAAACTTGGCTATAATGCAATTTGAAATTTGAAAGGAATTTAAATAAAGAATTTGAGAATTTAATTTCTGGTGATTTCAAACTTTGATTTGAAAATTTTAAAGTGTATAGTAATTAAAATATTTCGAATATAAATCGTTTTCAAAGAATTTTTAAATGATGAAACCAGTGCTCTTCTCTTTGTCACTAGAAAATAATTTCGGTGATGGCGGCCGCATCATCGACATTCATTTTCGAGTTTCGAAGTGGAGAAACTATTCTGTAGCTTTGCTACGGTTTTGTTTGGGAAATATTTTAATTTGAATTTCTTAAGTATGACTTTATTTTTATATATATATGGGATATTATTTTAAATTAAAAATTTGATTTAATATATATAGTATATACGTAATTATTTCTAAGGGTTTGAAATTAAACGGAAATTTAATTCTTAAAAATCATGTTAAAAGATGTTTTCAATTATAAATAAAAGCTAAATTTTGAATAAGTATTTAAGCTTGAAATAATTGAATTTGAAAATTTTATTTGTATAGTACTAAATTGCATTTCAATATAACTTACCTAAATTATTCATAAGTTAAAAATGTAATTGGATAATATACAATATAAAATAATTTTATAAATAAAATTTGAGCGTTTATAATAAATGTTATACACTAAATTTTGATTATAAAGATGTTAATAGAGTTAGATAGGATAATAAGTAAACTCAGTTTAATGAAATAAATTTGTTTTGAAAGAATTAATAAATTTGTTTTGAAAGAATTAATAAATTGAAATTTGATCAACATATGAAAATACCTTGAATTTAAAAGAAATAAATAGATGTAAATTAAATTAAATCGAAACTTTTATGTTTTAAATTAATTTATATGGGTTAAATATATGTAATAAGATATATTTAGTGGAACAAATTTAATTATAATTTGGAATAAAGAAGAATTAAATTTGTTGAATAAAATATGATTATAATAAAAGACTATTCAAATTTATGGTTTTAGAAATTGTAAATTGGAGATAATTGGATAATAAGATAATGAATTCAGAAATAGTTGAGATTGATTTTAGTGAAATCAAATGGATTAAATCAATTATTGAATATCAATTAATTTAAATTTGAATTTATATGGTTTAAATTAATTGTTATTTTGTATTTCAAATCTATTTTTCTTTCTGGTTGTTTCTATTCTCCTACCTCGTTCCTTTTCGGGGACGAAAAGTTTTGAGTGGGGGAGAGTGTAACGACCCGTAAATTTCAACTGTTTTAATAACGTAATTAGTTGAAATTTTGTGAAATTTTAAAAGATAAAATTTTGAAATAAAAATTTAATATTTGGAATATGTCTAGTTAAACATAGCGACTGGTAAATTTTCGTCCGAAAATATGAAAGTTTATTTCGCGCGTAAATTCACTTCGATTTAATCAGTTAAAAAGCGATGAAAATAAAATATTTCCGAAACCTAAATACTTTTACATAGAAAAATTCTAAACCATCTTCTGAGCAAGATGTCAGTTTGTCATTTTTCCGAATTCGGACATCTTTGGCTCCGTCGATCTTATTTTTCAGTGTTTTTCTTGCATTTTCCGCTGGTAGAAAATTCGAAATTTTATAATTCAAATCGTACCACTGATATCTATATACCGTTTTGATCGTCTCGCCATGCTGATCTCTACGATATATTTATTTCTGTATTTTGAGTTCCGTTACGCGACGGAATCTGTAAACGGTAGTAACTATACCGGTATCTGTTTTATAATCTTTTGTTATCTTTTGTCCCTTGAGTTACCCACGTGAATTTAGGAGCTTTATAACTTCATCCAGCTGTTTCATTGAAGACTTTGCAATTGTTATTTCATAATAAATTACCGTGAGACTTTCACTCTTCCCTATTCTCATTTATTATTATTTTTATTTTTTTCTGTTTCGTTTCTGTCGTTTGGTTCTCTGCAAATCTATTTTTCATGAAACTCTGTTCCTTGTTCCTTTCGCCCGCCCTTCCATTTGAAAAAATTAATAATAAAATAAAATATAAGTTCATATATTGCCTGAAGAAATCCCATTCTCTTCCGGTATATACGGCTTTGCATTGAGAAAAGGGAATATATAAAATAGCTTATATATATTTATGAAAGGGCACGTTCTCTTCCTTATCCAATTGAAGCTTTCATATTATCATGTCTTTGCTATTTGAGAAATGCCTGCTGCTTCTTCCATTTCTTCCTCACACAACATTCATGTCCATCAAACTCTCCCTCTCTCCACTCGAGCTAACCCACCATGCCAGCCTCCATCACTTCCACCCGCCCATCATCAACAACAGCCGGGCAAGTCAAACCACCACTCGCCTCCAGTTTCTACCACTGCCCAGACTCCCTCCCCTTCCGTTATTCCATTGTCCAACCCCATGCAAACTCCGCTCACCGCCCGAACACACCCAGAAACCCCGAGCACCATTTCCAAACAGCACGCGTCCCCACCATCAGCTCGCCCCTCCGTCTTCCTCCATTGGCAGCAACAGCCCTT